>JAIOJX010000031.1:168583190-170983190 GCA_022376925.1 Tragulus kanchil | reverse complement strand
TGCTGCTATCTCCGCTCAGTATGAATGTCTAGGGCTCAGTAAAGTCCATGACAGAGACTCTGTCGGCATGGGAGCTGGAGTTCTCTTTCCTGGGTAAGGAGAGTGGCCAGCAACCTTTGGCTTTAGCTCTGGCTCGGGTGCTCTTTGAAGGAGGGCAGATGCTATGAAGTCTGGACTGGAGGTGTATTCCTGGTGTATTTCACTGAGTCCACGAAACAGTATTTTAAATCATGGTGTAGAGTTTATAGTCCACAGTAACACTAAATCATGTTCTGTTATGCATTTGTCACTCTGAAATATCCATACGCTCTCTGATTTAGGGGTTTATCTCAATCTGCTAGTGACATAATAATAACTAAATAATCCTGAGTCCAGCAACTGAATATATCCATTTTCATCAGTTCCAACTCATTCATTCTTGTTTGTTTTCTGCTGTTTTGTTGCAGATGATGAGAAACTAGAGGCATAGAGGAGCCCAGGGACTAGTCCCTGGGCAGAGCTGAGAAATCTGAGAATTAATGTGTTTAGTTAGAGGCAGAGTTAAGACCTAAACCTACAGTTGGCCTTCCATTATAAGGAGACCTCTTTGCTCTTCACACCAAAACACAGTCAAAGAAGAAGAGTTCCATTTTCTTCTCCTGAGACCACTTTTGATGGGAAAGGCATTCCAGTTATGCAAGCATGATTTAGCAGCTCTTTTCTGGACATTAACACTGGAGATGCAGTGTTATACAGAGCTTGGCTTGCTTTCAGAGATCTCCCAGTCTATTAGGCAGGAAAACATATCAGCCTAACATGATGTCAGTTGAAGAAACAGATACCAAGTGTAGAGGATGGTCAGAGGACAGGGATGCTCACAGGTTGAAATATACATACAAACAAGTGAAATACATACTTAAACAGCATCTGTAATACTGAGAAGAAAATCAACACCGTTTTATAAACAGGGCTTCTCAATCCAAGTCTTTGTGACCCCACAGACTGTAGCCCACCAGGTTCCTCTGTCCATGGGATTTCCCAGGCACGGAGTGGGCTGCCATTTTCCTCACCTAAGGGATTTTACCAACCCAGGGATCGAACCCAAGTCTCCTGTGTCTTCTGCACTTGCAGGTGATTCTTTACCACTGAGTCATCTGGGAAGCCCTTTTACAGAGTTACTGTTTGCCTAGTCAAACAGTTTTAAACTATATTACAGTTACCAAGAAAATGTAATGCCTAATTACATATAAACATTTGACCTTTTAAAATTTAACTTTCCTATTAGGTTTCCGGGCCTCTTGGGGACTGGAGGGAGGAGAGTGGCCAGATGTAGCTCGGGTGCTCTTTGAAGGAGGGCAGATGCTATGAAGTCTGGACTGGAGGTGTATTCCTGGTGTATTTCACTGAGTCCACGAAACAGTATTTTAAATCATGGTGTAGAGTTTATAGTCCACAGTAACACTAAATCATGTTCTGTTATGCATTTGTCACTCTGAAATATCCATACGCTCTCTGATTTAGGGGTTTATCTCAATCTGCTAGTGACATAATAATAACTAAATAATCCTGAGTCCAGCAACTGAATATATCCATTTTCATCAGTTCCAACTCATTCATTCTTGTTTGTTTTCTGCTGTTTTGTTGCAGATGATGAGAAACTAGAGGCATAGAGGAGCCCAGGGACTAGTCCCTGGGCAGAGCTGAGAAATCTGAGAATTAATGTGTTTAGTTAGAGGCAGAGTTAAGACCTAAACCTACAGTTGGCCTTCCATTATAAGGAGACCTCTTTGCTCTTCACACCAAAACACAGTCAAAGAAGAAGAGTTCCATTTTCTTCTCCTGAGACCACTTTTGATGGGAAAGGCATTCCAGTTATGCAAGCATGATTTAGCAGCTCTTTTCTGGACATTAACACTGGAGATGCAGTGTTATACAGAGCTGGGCTTGCTTTCAGAGATCTCCCAGTCTATTAGGCAGGAAAACATATCAGCCTAACATGATGTCAGTTGAAGAAACAGATACCAAGTGTAGAGGATGGTCAGAGGACAGGGATGCTCACAGGTTGAAATATACATACAAACAAGTGAAATACATACTTAAACAGCATCTGTAATACTGAGAAGAAAATCAACACCGTTTTATAAACAGGGCTTCTCAATCCAAGTCTTTGTGACCCCACAGACTGTAGCCCACCAGGTTCCTCTGTCCATGGGATTTCCCAGGCACGGAGTGGGCTGCCATTTTCCTCACCTAAGGGATTTTACCAACCCAGGGATCGAACCCAAGTCTCCTGTGTCTTCTGCACTTGCAGGTGATTCTTTACCACTGAGTCATCTGGGAAGCCCTTTTACAGAGTTACTGTTTGCCTAGTCAAACAGTTTTAAACTATATTACAGTTACCAAGAAAATGTAATGCCTAATTACATATAAACATTTGCAGCACACATGTATTGAAGATTTTTAACTTTCCTATTAGGTTTCAAGTTACTAACCTTTCATTTTAAGATATAGCTGCTCAGGAAAACATGGCTCATGTAAACAGGTGTTGAGCCTGAAAGCTTAATTAGAGATTCCAATGATTTCTCCGGGTTAGAGGATATCCAATTAAAATGAGTTGCAGTTTGATTAATTGATTCTGGATGTTTCTGCTGAGTTATTATGCTTGGAACTGTCTTCCAATTAATTTTCTATCAATTTACCTGCCATCCTGTATCAGATATAATGGATTCTGAAACTTCACAAACATGAGTATTTTGTGAAACGAATACCCAACCTTCCTTTGTGGATGAATGCAACTGAGTCTGTTCACTACATAACAGTACTGGGATATTGCACCTATATAAGTATGTGAGGTGCCAAGTAGAGGCTGAGTCCAATCCTTCTACCATGTTCCACACTCTCAGGAAGTTAGACTAAATGACAGATGCTACTGTCACAGAATACAAGTTGGCTCTTTCCTATGCCAATTTTCCACTACTTCTGTATCAGGAAGACCTTTAATTTTTAATGGAAAATTATTTATGTGCTGTTCGAATATTATTGAGGATTAATTGGGAACAACTGTGCAATTTGTCTAGGGGGCTTAAAAGAAAAAAGAAATCAAGATACCAGCACTTAGAATCCAAAGTTAACAGAGGCCTGTCGGATGGTGGAAAGGGGCTCTATCTAATCAGGGCGCTCTGCAAAGGACAGCAGGAATGCCCTGGTCATGGATCAGCTAGGCGGGGAAGTGACTGGGCATGCAGGCGGGGCCCAGGACCAAATCAGGGGACTGTCCTCTGTACATAACACGTCAGATCTTCCCAGTCATCCCCAAGGCCAACGATAGCATCAGTTAGTGTAAGAGCTATGAGACCGGAAGCCAGCTGTAATTTTGCCATGGAACGTTCCTCACTGAGCAAAGCCCTGCAAGGCTGGGAAGAGAACTCTTCTCCCTCATGTTCAAGGAGCTACAATGGTTAAAAGAGGCAGGTGGTGTAAAAAATGTGGCACAAACAGAAAGGTCAGTCACCCCGAGTCAGCGATGAGCACATGTCCTGGCAGGACTAGAAGCAGAGGAAGAAATGAGTCTCCTCAGACTTAAGGCCTCACCACTGTGTGGTCTGACTATACCAAGGTCTATTTTTCAAAGAAATGAATGTTGGTGCTATGCATCTTATTCTCTGATTTCAAGAGATCCCACTGGAATTCTGATTTTAGTCAACAGTCACTCAAGATTTGTCCACTAGACAAAGAAAAGTACACTGGGAGCCTCTCTGGCTAATCAAGAGAAGGACAGCTCAAAGAGGGGAAAAGAAAATAATTGAAACAGATGATATGATTACATTAAAGAGCAATGCAACTTTCATTGCACTGCACTTTGGCAATAAGGGAATGTATTTATGATGAGAAAAGAAAATTAGTCTGTAATAAAAATTCTTCAAACATAAAGCTGTTTGGCATTCCCTTCCCGTAAATATATGTTAGTCTATCAAAAACAAACTGAAAGCAAAGAGAAAGAAGTCTAGAATGTATTATTACTGAGAACTCCTGCTCATCAAGACATCATGAACTGTGTGAAAACACAATTCATAGAGAGAAAGGAAAATATCTATAATAAATTTTATCTGAAAAAGCCTCATCTACTGTATATAAAGAATTTCTAAATTTTTTTTAAAAAAGAAGACAACCCTGTAGAAAATGCGCAAAAGATCTGAACAGCCACTTCAAGAGGGACGATATTCAAATGGTCAATAGGGATTTGGCAGCATCTCCTGATGCCTGACACATGCTTATACCTGTGACTTGGTAACTCCACCCCTAGGTACACATTCAATAGATAAAACACACATGTTCACTGAAAGACCAGCACGGAGATGTATTTGTAACACACAACTTTGGAAGTATGCATATGACCATGCTCAATAAATAAACAGATCTTTGTTCTGGTACTCCCAGGGTCACTGCAGCTCCCCAGTCTTTGGTGCTTCCATATGTTGAAGTTCAGCACTAACCTTTGTGGATGGCATTTAGAAACTGTTTGCTCAAGATAATAAATATTTGTAGATCTGATGCAGTTCAAATGCAATGCAAATGACTTCTGAGTCTATGTCAGGAGTCCTTCCTTCTCCTTCGGGTCCTAGTCCCAAAGTACTGAAGTCTGTCCCCATTTAGAAACCTGCTAGTGAAAGAATTTAGACTGCAAACAAAAATTGCAGAGCTGGTTGAATGAAAATCAATTCAAGGCTAATTTAAGACGCTTCTAAGAAAAATGCTGAGTTTACAAACCAAAATAGAAAATGACCACTGTCACATTTCAGCAAAAAAAAAAAAAAGACTGATTCCTTTCTCTGCATCATTTCCGTGGTTGGAGAACGGCTGTGGGTGTATAACCACAGCAGCAACTCTCAACACCGAGTCCCCAGTGTTGACAAGGTCAAGGGCATATGTTTAATATACTAATCAGCACTGTGTTGCCAAACTAAGTTTTTAAGGTAGTGAATAGCAGCTCAGAATAGGACTATTTAATGAAGACATGTCATAAATCACACATATCCAAAAAAGGACAAAGTGAAAGAACATGAAATGGTTGGTAAAGACCCAGTGTGATAACTTAGAACAAGGGTGGAGAAAGATGGGCTATAGATAGGAGAGGAATCACTATTTTTATACTAAAAAGCAATGTGATGGTTGAGACTATCTGGGGGAAGGGAAGATGTTCATAATATTGATGATACTGTTTTTCATCCTACTATCCCATCAAGGTTAACTTTCTCATAAGGATTTTTGTTCATTATTTTATTATTCCTTCACTCTACATGCCATCCAACAGTTTAGATTAGTTGAGGAGAGCTACGCTGGTATTGGGAGCTACAGGGATTGTTCAAGTCTTGTTTTATGAGTCTGCGGTGCTGCTGAATCTCTGAAGCTATGTACCACTTCCTTAGGCTTATTTCAACTGCCATGTCTAATTGTAGACTGGCTGAATCACGTTCTCAGTCATGCTTTCTATTGACTTTTACTGATTTTGCTCAGAAGTAAAAAGGTTTTGCTCAGAGGCATTAGTCCTGTCTCAGAGTTTCACTCTGAGATGTGAACACACTTTATTATTGGTCCTTAGAGGACAGAATGAAGCAAGCAATGGAGAAAATACACTGGTTTCCTTCATGTTATGCTATTGCAGTGCTCACTTCTGAGAGGCTGCAAAAACCGCTCATCTCATAACGAAGGTACAGTGAATAAGTACCATCAAGGTAGGCCTGGCTACGGTAGCACAGGCAGTTGGAGAAGATAATTTAAATAAAAATTAACATATATCCAAATGTCTGCAACACTTTACTTGTAGGCAAAAGTGTTAAAGATAGTATCTCAAACAAGCAAATTTCCACAGGATTGAAAGTTTTACTGTTTCATATTTGTAGTACTACAAAATAATCTTTATTTGGTATTTGAAATATTCTACAATGGGTTTAATGTTTTGTGCTCTATTTGGATACAAATAAGAAGGCGAATGATTTTTATAATAGCTACTGAATGTCAGGGTAATAACATAATCTGATACTAACCACAGCACTGTGTAATGGCTTTAATCAAGCACTGTGTTGCCAAACTAAGTTTTTAAGGTAGTGAATAGCAGCTCAGAATAGGACTATTTAATGAAGACATGTCATAAATCACACATATCCAAAAAAGGACAAAGTGAAAGAACATGAAATGGTTGGTAAAGACCCAGTGTGATAACTTAGAACAAGGGTGGAGAAAGATGGGCTATAGATAGGAGAGGAATCACTATTTTTATACTAAAAAGCAATGTGATGGTTGAGACTATCTGGGGGAAGGGAAGATGTTCATAATATTGATGATACTGTTTTTCATCCTACTATCCCATCAAGGTTAACTTTCTCATAAGGATTTTTGTTCATTATTTTATTATTCCTTCACTCTACATGCCATCCAACAGTTTAGATTAGTTGAGGAGAGCTACGCTGGTATTGGGAGCTACAGGGATTGTTCAAGTCTTGTTTTATGAGTCTGCGGTGCTGCTGAATCTCTGAAGCTATGTACCACTTCCTTAGGCTTATTTCAACTGCCATGTCTAATTGTAGACTGGCTGAATCACGTTCTCAGTCATGCTTTCTATTGACTTTTACTGATTTTGCTCAGAAGTAAAAAGGTTTTGCTCAGAGGCATTAGTCCTGTCTCAGAGTTTCACTCTGAGATGTGAACACACTTTATTATTGGTCCTTAGAGGACAGAATGAAGCAAGCAATGGAGAAAATACACTGGTTTCCTTCATGTTATGCTATTGCAGTGCTCACTTCTGAGAGGCTGCAAAAACCGCTCATCTCATAACGAAGGTACAGTGAATAAGTACCATCAAGGTAGGCCTGGCTACGGTAGCACAGGCAGTTGGAGAAGATAATTTAAATAAAAATTAACATATATCCAAATGTCTGCAACACTTTACTTGTAGGCAAAAGTGTTAAAGATAGTATCTCAAACAAGCAAATTTCCACAGGATTGAAAGTTTTACTGTTTCATATTTGTAGTACTACAAAATAATCTTTATTTGGTATTTGAAATATTCTACAATGGGTTTAATGTTTTGTGCTCTATTTGGATACAAATAAGAAGGCGAATGATTTTTATAATAGCTACTGAATGTCAGGGTAATAACATAATCTGATACTAACCTTGGTCTTTCAGTTTTGCCCTGAATTTATAAAAATTGTGTTTCCATATAAGTTAAGACATCATCACCATCATCAATGTCTCAATTTAAACATTTTTATTAAGAGAAAAAGGTGATGCTGAAAACTACAGACTGACTCTTTTCGATTACATTGATCTCATTTATTTATCCTGATCCTCAACTATAAATGACAGTCGTTATGCACACTTGAAAATACTGATTGGTCATAATTATTTTTCATATGGATGGGTGAACTACAAATTAAACTCTTGAACCTGTAAGTAAGGGAAATGAAATTGCCCTTTAAAATTTCAACCAGAAAATCAATTATACTGGATTAAAGCAGAGATTCCCAGTCACCCAAGGAGTCAGGGCTCTGAGAGTTGACTTAACTCCAACAATCTGAAGGTATTAATATGTGAGGAAGCAGTTTCTAAGAGAAGGTCCTTCTACATCTGTCACGGGCTGGGAAAGAACATAGGAACAAAGCAGCCCAATTTCCTGGTGAGAGTGTGATTTCGGGGTAGGCAGAATCTCATTAGAGGAGGTGGGTTATTTTCTCCAGACCATGAAGAATCATCAGGGGTCTCTTCCACCCTGGCAGGACAGGGGTTTGTATTGTACATGTGGGGCCAGGGGATAGCTTCAGTCGTGCTACAAGTTAGGATAAAGGAAAAAAACAAGAACAGCTAACTTCACGTGACATTAAAGACTGAGAAATGTGAGTAATGCAAAGAACTTGCTGAAGGATATTAGCAGTCATATAGTAGACACGAACAGGTATAGCCAACTCATCCAAGCAGAGGGCGTCTCCATTTAAGGTCTGTCCCAACTCCATTTTGAAAGTTTTACTGTTTCAATTTGTAGTACTCTACAAAGGCAGTTGGAGAAGATAATTTAAATAAAAATTAACATATATCCAAATGTCTGCAACACTTTACTTGTAGGCAAAAGTGTTAAAGATAGTATCTCAAACAAGCAAATTTCCACAGGATTGAAAGTTTTACTGTTTCATATTTGTAGTACTACAAAATAATCTTTATTTGGTATTTGAAATATTCTACAATGGGTTTAATGTTTTGTGCTCTATTTGGATACAAATAAGAAGGCGAATGATTTTTATAATAGCTACTGAATGTCAGGGTAATAACATAATCTGATACTAACCTTGGTCTTTCAGTTTTGCCCTGAATTTATAAAAATTGTGTTTCCATATAAGTTAAGACATCATCACCATCATCAATGTCTCAATTTAAACATTTTTATTAAGAGAAAAAGGTGATGCTGAAAACTACAGACTGACTCTTTTCGATTACATTGATCTCATTTATTTATCCTGATCCTCAACTATAAATGACAGTCGTTATGCACACTTGAAAATACTGATTGGTCATAATTATTTTTCATATGGATGGGTGAACTACAAATTAAACTCTTGAACCTGTAAGTAAGGGAAATGAAATTGCCCTTTAAAATTTCAACCAGAAAATCAATTATACTGGATTAAAGCAGAGATTCCCAGTCACCCAAGGAGTCAGGGCTCTGAGAGTTGACTTAACTCCAACAATCTGAAGGTATTAATATGTGAGGAAGCAGTTTCTAAGAGAAGGTCCTTCTACATCTGTCACGGGCTGGGAAAGAACATAGGAACAAAGCAGCCCAATTTCCTGGTGAGAGTGTGATTTCGGGGTAGGCAGAATCTCATTAGAGGAGGTGGGTTATTTTCTCCAGACCATGAAGAATCATCAGGGGTCTCTTCCACCCTGGCAGGACAGGGGTTTGTATTGTACATGTGGGGCCAGGGGATAGCTTCAGTCGTGCTACAAGTTAGGATAAAGGAAAAAAACAAGAACAGCTAACTTCACGTGACATTAAAGACTGAGAAATGTGAGTAATGCAAAGAACTTGCTGAAGGATATTAGCAGTCATATAGTAGACACGAACAGGTATAGCCAACTCATCCGCAAGCAGAGGGCGTCTCCATTTAAGGTCTGTCCCAACTCCATCACCATCTTCCCTCTTGCCCATGCCACCACGATCTCTCTCAGGGACTAATACCATGGCCTGCTTCTACCTTTTTCCTCCATCCATGTTCCTCATAGCCGTAAGAGAGAAGGTGGAGAACAGATATTAGACCATGCCATGTGTCCAGTCCTTTAGAACAAAGCCTAAGTTCCTTGCCATGGTCTTACAATATATAACTTGACCTTGCTTTACACCATCCTCTCCTCTCAAACAAATTCCATCCTTAGCCACCATGACCTACTCCTTAACTCCCGAAAGCTCGTTCCCAACCGCCTGGAATTCTACTCCTTCAGATATTCACAGGGTTGCCTCTCCTGCTTTCTCTGACCTCCATGTCAACGTAAGGCCCTCAGAGAGGGATTCTGTGAGCATCTTATGTGAAACAGAAGCCCCCCAAACCAAGCTGCCTGATGCACTACTCTACTATTTACTGTATTTATCATCTAAAATTTTACATATATATATAGGTATATATATATATGTGTATATATATATATATATATATGCATGTGTGTGTGTGTGTGCATGCTTGTGTCTGTTTATATATACACATTGTTTAAATATGTATATTTTATTTTGTCTTATATTTTTTCTCTTTTATTGGCTGCCTCTTTTCCATTGAAATACACTCAGGCAGGTAGAGACCTTTGGTCTTAATAAGTGCAACATTGAGATGATTGGATGGCATCACCAAATCGATGGACAAGAGTCTAAGCAAACTCAGGGAGATAGTGAAGGACCAGGAGGCCTGATGTGCTGCAGTCTATGAGGTTGCAGAGTTGGACACAACTTAGTGACTGAACAACAACCACAACAATTATTACTATACATATTTTTTACTAGTTTTCACCCACTTTATGCTAATATAGCATAACCTCTTAATTTAAACTCCATTGAATCTTCCTACAGGGGAAATATATTTTCATCTAGAAATTTTTAAAAAATGCTGATTTGTTTCATGGTAACGTTGTAAATTGACAAATTATTATTTTATGTTGTATGTTGTAGTCTTAGCTTAGTTGGGTCCTTTCTTAAGCGCAGTGCAATCTTATAATAGAGACAGAGATAAAAACAGGCCCTTTTATGGCCTCTTGACAATCTATGTTGTGCCTTTACCTAAGGCTGCCAAGACTTTCTTTCAACATGAGTCTGTTTTTTAAATATTATCACATTCACCACTTCTATTTACTCAGCTACTTGTGAGTAGGAAGGATCTTCCTGACCCAGGAACTGCACCCAGGTCTCCTGAATTACAGGTGGATATTTTTTACCCGCTGAGCTACCAGGGGAGCCCTGAGTAGGAAGGAGGAGACTATATAAAGAAATTTTTCTCAATAGATGTAACTTTTCTCAAAGATCTTTCTTTCTACCTTTCCTTTTAATTTTCAATGACTTTGAAAATATAATAAAGATTTCAGTTTTTAAAACTTGCTAGTAACACAATCATCCTTGAATTTAACACACAGGGGAATGTCAAAACCCTAACCAATATTCTTCACAAAGATGAAATCTTAGATCCTTATTAAAACTATAACACATGATGGATGGCAAAAGACTCAAGTCTGTTCAACACTGTTCTATATCATAACAGTATTTCTATCCATTGCAACAACCTGAAAACAAATTAAGGCCAGTGTTCCTAGCAGACACAATTTACAGGGACTCCATTTCTATGAAATTAAAATTCATACCAAGAATGAAAGGTCATGCACAGGCAAACTGCAGAAGATTTCACTGAAAACTTTGAGGACTATTTCAGCCTTCTCAATTTCTAAGAACAGGATAGCTATTTCCTAGATCCTGACAGATTTTAAATCGTCATACCTTTTGTTGTGGCCATCTCTTATTTTTTGTAACTCAAGGAATATCTGTGGCAATTTACTGACTGACCTCCTAGCATGTTATTAAAAGCTATGTATTTCTTCTTATGTTTTCTTTATTATTTCCTACCCTTAAATTAGCTTCATCCTTGGCAGTGAGAGACTAAAACAAGGCTATTAATTGAGAGAAGATGTAATGAGGATCTGATGAGAATTTTTCATCTAGAAATTTTTAAAAAATGCTGATTTGTTTCATGGTAACGTTGTAAATTGACAAATTATTATTTTATGTTGTATGTTGTAGTCTTAGCTTAGTTGGGTCCTTTCTTAAGCGCAGTGCAATCTTATAATAGAGACAGAGATAAAAACAGGCCCTTTTATGGCCTCTTGACAATCTATGTTGTGCCTTTACCTAAGGCTGCCAAGACTTTCTTTCAACATGAGTCTGTTTTTTAAATATTATCACATTCACCACTTCTATTTACTCAGCTACTTGTGAGTAGGAAGGGATCTTCCTGACCCAGGAACTGCACCCAGGTCTCCTGAATTACAGGTGGATATTTTTTACCCGCTGAGCTACCAGGGGAGCCCTGAGTAGGAAGGAGGAGACTATATAAAGAAATTTTTCTCAATAGATGTAACTTTTCTCAAAGATCTTTCTTTCTACCTTTCCTTTTAATTTTCAATGACTTTGAAAATATAATAAAGATTTCAGTTTTTAAAACTTGCTAGTAACACAATCATCCTTGAATTTAACACACAGGGGAATGTCAAAACCCTAACCAATATTCTTCACAAAGATGAAATCTTAGATCCTTATTAAAACTATAACACATGATGGATGGCAAAAGACTCAAGTCTGTTCAACACTGTTCTATATCATAACAGTATTTCTATCCATTGCAACAACCTGAAAACAAATTAAGGCCAGTGTTCCTAGCAGACACAATTTACAGGGACTCCATTTCTATGAAATTAAAATTCATACCAAGAATGAAAGGTCATGCACAGGCAAACTGCAGAAGATTTCACTGAAAACTTTGAGGACTATTTCAGCCTTCTCAATTTCTAAGAACAGGATAGCTATTTCCTAGATCCTGACAGATTTTAAATCGTCATACCTTTTGTTGTGGCCATCTCTTATTTTTTGTAACTCAAGGAATATCTGTGGCAATTTACTGACTGACCTCCTAGCATGTTATTAAAAGCTATGTATTTCTTCTTATGTTTTCTTTATTATTTCCCTACCCTTAAATTAGCTTCATCCTTGGCAGTGAGAGACTAAAACAAGGCTATTAATTGAGAGAAGATGTAATGAGGATCTGATGAGAATTTTTCTCTGCAACATAACTCTTAAAAGGCTTGGAACATAATTTCTGATCATTTGCAATTTATCCTGTGTGACAGTGTTGCTGTGTCCTCATTTACACTAAAATATATGAAAAGTGATCAAGCAAGAGATAATTTCTTGAACTTCATGGTCAGTAAGTCCTGTAAAGTAATTAGCAAAGATGTAAAACAAATACACCCAGAAGGATTCTATCAAGTCTATAAATACCAAGTGAACGTATTTAGAAAATAAAGGAAGAGCATTTGGATATAAACATGAAGTAGGTGATCAGAAGACATCAGAAAAAAAGGGAAAGTAAGGGACACAGATATAACGGGTATAACTGATCAAACCATAGATCCTACACACTTTGCTCATGCTAGTTTTTCTTTTTTTTTCTCTTTCGCTTTTGGCCTGTTTTCAGTAGGGATCACTGGTTGCTATCAGTTGGATTACAAGGAGAGTCGGTTTGACTTTCTGGGAAACAAAGGAAAACAGGTCCAATACCATACAAAAGGCACTAATGTTAAAAACAAAACAAAACAAACAAACCTGGAACAGGTCATATAGTCTAGAAAATTAAGAATGCTTATGTTAAATTTATATGGTGCCCTATGTCAATTATATCTCAACAAAACTGGAAGAGAGGGCTTCCCTGGTGGTCTGGTGGGTGGAGAGTCTGCCTTGCAGTACAGGGGGCACTGGTTCAATCCCTGGCCCTGGAAGATCCCACATGCCACAGAGTTGCTGGGCCGGTGTGTCCAATTAGAAGCCAGCGCTCTGGAGCACGTGAGCCCAGAGTCGGTGCTCAGCAATGAGAGAGGCCACTGCAGTGGGAGGCCCACACAGGCCAAAGAATAAAGATGGATGAAAATAAATCAATCAAAAAACAACAAAAGAGGCCAAAATTTAAAAAGGAAAAAAGAAACTGGAAGAGAAAAGAAAGCAGGTTTAGGAATTAGTCAAATACAAATGTGAATTTCATTTCCTATGTGGGCTTCTGAAGGCAAGACATTCCAGTGCCCTGAATCTCATTACCTGTCTGTAAAAGAGGGATAATACCCATTTCACAGGTTGGTTATGAGGAAGTAGTAAAATATCTGGTGCAGTGGTTTGAGGGTGGTGTTACCATGATCTCACAATTGATGTTATTTTATTTTGGCCCATCTCTGCACTTACATCATATAAATAAAGACAAGCTGCCTAAAAGCAGGACTTACCCACAAAGAGCTGACTGTTGAGCTGCAGAAGGACATGCCCATCCGCTGGGGCAGGCTGTGTGCCTGGTGAGAGCTGATCTTCAAGTCCTGTAAAGTAATTAGCAAAGATGTAAAACAAATACACCCAGAAGGATTCTATCAAGTCTATAAATACCAAGTGAACGTATTTAGAAAATAAAGGAAGAGCATTTGGATATAAACATGAAGTAGGTGATCAGAAGACATCAGAAAAAAAGGGAAAGTAAGGGACACAGATATAACGGGTATAACTGATCAAACCATAGATCCTACACACTTTGCTCATGCTAGTTTTTCTTTTTTTTTCTCTTTCGCTTTTGGCCTGTTTTCAGTAGGGATCACTGGTTGCTATCAGTTGGATTACAAGGAGAGTCGGTTTGACTTTCTGGGAAACAAAGGAAAACAGGTCCAATACCATACAAAAGGCACTAATGTTAAAAACAAAACAAAACAAACAAACCTGGAACAGGTCATATAGTCTAGAAAATTAAGAATGCTTATGTTAAATTTATATGGTGCCCTATGTCAATTATATCTCAACAAAACTGGAAGAGAGGGCTTCCCTGGTGGTCTGGTGGGTGGAGAGTCTGCCTTGCAGTACAGGGGGCACTGGTTCAATCCCTGGCCCTGGAAGATCCCACATGCCACAGAGTTGCTGGGCCGGTGTGTCCAATTAGAAGCCAGCGCTCTGGAGCACGTGAGCCCAGAGTCGGTGCTCAGCAATGAGAGAGGCCACTGCAGTGGGAGGCCCACACAGGCCAAAGAATAAAGATGGATGAAAATAAATCAATCAAAAAACAACAAAAGAGGCCAAAATTTAAAAAGGAAAAAAGAAACTGGAAGAGAAAAGAAAGCAGGTTTAGGAATTAGTCAAATACAAATGTGAATTTCATTTCCTATGTGGGCTTCTGAAGGCAAGACATTCCAGTGCCCTGAATCTCATTACCTGTCTGTAAAAGAGGGATAATACCCATTTCACAGGTTGGTTATGAGGAAGTAGTAAAATATCTGGTGCAGTGGTTTGAGGGTGGTGTTACCATGATCTCACAATTGATGTTATTTTATTTTGGCCCATCTCTGCACTTACATCATATAAATAAAGACAAGCTGCCTAAAAGCAGGACTTACCCACAAAGAGCTGACTGTTGAGCTGCAGAAGGACATGCCCATCCGCTGGGGCAGGCTGTGTGCCTGGTGAGAGCTGATCCACTTGGACAGAGGCCTCTTTCATGTTCCTCTCAACCCTAACATGGTGCCACTGGTTGTCGTTGAAGTGAGTGGGTGACTGTACTGAGATTTCGAAAGGCCCATTCCCCACATCAAATGAAAAGGTCACTACAGCAGGGGCTAGAAGTGTCAGACATAAAGATGGTTCACATTAGTCCCTGGGGTGGGAAGCTCCGTCTTCAGTACGCTTAGGAAGAGCACCAGAGCATCAACACTCACTAAACATGAAGACAATGGCTGGCTTTCTACAGAAGAAACCAGGGATGCTGGTACAGAATAGACAAAGAATCAGACAGTAAAATACACTGGAATTATTTGGGAAAAAAAGTGGATTCTAAGGAATTCATCACCAGAGTTAATTTTTCATATTGACAAAAACTAAAGTGATTTACTTATTGTTTAGTCACTCAGCCATGCCCCACTGTTCTCCAACACTGTGGACTGTAGCCCACCAGGCCCCTCTGTTCATGGGATTTTCCAGGCAAAAATACTAGAGTGGGTTTCCATTTCCTTCATCAGGGGATCTTCCTGACCCAGGAATCAAACCTGCATCTCCACGCTGAAACTATTTGGCAAGGGCAAGAGAAATAAATAGTATCTGGCATTTTATATACAAAATAATTTTGACAGTGATTCAGGGTCTATTTAATTTCAAAAACATGCAATATACATTTGATATCAAAATACCACCAGCAGTCTAAGAGAATATCAAAACAATATGGCAGGTTGATTTAATTAATTTTGAAACTTGAGAACTTTCTTTTGTAATTTTTAGGATTTTTTTTTTTTATTATTTAAAGGACTTCTTAAGTTGGTTTTAGAGGATACTAATAATTTCCACAAATTGCCACACTACTTAATAATTTTCTTGAAAAAATTTTTTTAACAGCATAGCTTTTTTCCCCAAAGGAAACAATGAAAAGATTCAGCTGATAAAGTAGAAACACGGTACTTTAAAAATTAGTTACAGAATTTATTCCTAAACTCCTGGAATAGGAAATAGCAACACACTCCAGTACTCTTGCCTGGAAAATCCTACGGACAGAGGAGCCTGGGAGGTTACAGTCCATGGAGTCACAAAGAATTGGACATGATTGAGCATTTACGTTACTCCTAAACAGAATTCCGCAGTCTTCTAAGGAAAAGACAACTTACAGCGTAGCTCTATTCGGATGAAATCGGTAATGCCCAGGTTCTCTAAAAACACCCCAGATGAAGCTGTTGTCTTGAAGAAGAAAGACACATCTGCACTCAGTTCTCCATGGAAAGTAGGAAAATGGAGGTAGGAAGCCTCGGTATTGAAGGAAGCTGAATTCCAAAATAACCCTGTTTTATTTTTAAGGAAAAAATAAAAAAGCAAACAAATTCATAAAATAAATGACATAACTGCAATTTCTATTTTTTGTAGCTTTACTAGTAAAATATTGCTAATTTATACAAACTTGATATTCCTTTGTCTGTTATTTATACAGAATGCAAAACATGAAAATATGATGAGAGATTTTCACACTGATTGGAATTCTGGATTTCTTCCAACATAGGAGAGGAGTGATGATTGTATTAACAGTCTGAAAGTTATATTTCATATGAGGAAAAAAAAACCCCCTGCAGCCTGAATGCCAAAGCATTATGATAATATCTGCCAAGCATTAACAGACAATTCTTTTATAAATTGAAAATGGAAACACCTACATCCCTTTAAATACCTAAAACTACAGAAGCTCAAAGTGTTTTTTGTTCTAACACCTCTAATGCACGTTTTACAGAGTTACACCCTCAACAAGCTGCTTTCATTAATAGGCTTAATGATTTTCTACACTGAGATTGGCATTCAGAATATTCTCATCTGATTAAAGATACAGACATACTTACTCTGTGCTACGCGGATTGTCTCCCCAAAATGCTCTTTTTATTTTGAACTGTCTTTACTTTGTTATTAACAGTGAAGTAGGAAAAAAGTTCTCCCCAAAATTTCAAATGCTCAAAATAAGAAGAAAATATTTAGAACTTGGAGTATATTAAGACATTTACAAAAAATTCTGTGGACTATACATTAATTCCCAGGTGGCGCTAGTGGTGAAGAATCCTCCTGGCCAATGCAGGAGATGTAAGAGATGCTGGTTTGATCCCTGGGTCGCGAAGGAAATGGCAACCCACTCCAGTATTCTTGCCTGGAGAATCCCATAGACAAAGAAGTCTGGCAGGCTACAGTCTACAGGGTTGCAAAGGGTCGGACATGACTGAAGCAATTTAACATGTTATACAGTTAACTATAATTTCTGTTCAAATACAACTTCTTCACCTTCCCTTTCTTTTTGTTATCTACAGGTTTTCTTTTGAAAACGATATTCTAGGTCTCCTATAGGAAAAAGTATGGAAAAGGAAATACACAGGCAGCAGCGTGAACAGACAGGCATGAAATCCAACTGGATACACGAGGCTGACGAACAGCATTATTGGACAAACGAACTACACGTTGCCGCTGCCACCGACAAGTTGTCGACACGTCAAAAAGAAATAGACATCTTGAGTTTTAAGCAACTGCCTTCGTATGTACTCACAACACTGAATAAAATTCTACTAAATTACCTTCCTGGAAGAAAGACGTATTGATCCTCTGAAGTTAGAACGCAGGAATTTCAAAACAACAATTCATTGTGTTAGCAAAGAAGAGACACCTAGTCAGAGTTTAAAGTCACAAACTTGACTTGGCTTCTATTTATTCCTTAGATGATAACTTCTTTTCTATAAATTCTGTAGCCACACAAACAGTGCTTACTTCTATTGTATTTTTCTGTATTCCTATGGACCTGATTAAATACCTAAAACTACAACTAAAGTGTTTTTGTTCTAACACCTCTAATGCACGTGTTACAGAGTTACACCCTCAACAAGCTGCTTTCGTTAATAGGCTTAATGATTTTCTACACTGAGAGTGGCATTCAGAATATTCTCATCTGATTAAAGATACAGACGTACTTACTCTGTGCTACGCGGATTGTCTCCCAAAATGCTCTTTTATTTTGAACTGTCTTTACTTTGTTATTAACAGTGAAGTAGGAAAAAAGTTCTCCCCAAAATTTCAAATGCTCAAAATAAGAAGAAAATATTTAGAACTTGGAGTATATTAAGACATTTACAAAAAATTCTGTGGACTATACATTAATTCCCAGGTGGCGCTAGTGGTGAAGAATCCTCCTGGCCAATGCAGGAGATGTAAGAGATGCTGGTTTGATCCCTGGGTCGCGAAGGAAATGGCAACCCACTCCAGTATTCTTGCCTGGAGAATCCCATAGACAAAGAAGTCTGGCAGGCTACAGTCTACAGGGTTGCAAAGGGTCGGACATGACTGAAGCAATTTAACATGTTATACAGTTAACTATAATTTCTGTTCAAATACAACTTCTTCACCTTCCCTTTCTTTTTGTTATCTACAGGTTTTCTTTTGAAAACGATATTCTAGGTCTCCTATAGGAAAAAGTATGGAAAAGGAAATACACAGGCAGCAGCGTGAACAGACAGGCATGAAATCCAACTGGATACACGAGGCTGACGAACAGCATTATTGGACAAACGAACTACACGTTGCCGCTGCCACCGACAAGTTGTCGACACGTCAAAAAGAAATAGACATCTTGAGTTTTAAGCAACTGCCTTCGTATGTACTCACAACACTGAATAAAATTCTACTAAATTACCTTCCTGGAAGAAAGACGTATTGATCCTCTGAAGTTAGAACGCAGGAATTTCAAAACAACAATTCATTGTGTTAGCAAAGAAGAGACACCTAGTCAGAGTTTAAAGTCACAAACTTGACTTGGCTTCTATTTATTCCTTAGATGATAACTTCTTTTCTATAAATTCTGTAGCCACACAAACAGTGCTTACTTCTATTGTATTTTTCTGTATTACCTATGGACCTGATTCAGAAGTTAATCCTCCGCTCATATGTGGACAATTTTACAGCTGAGTTTATTCAGCTGAGAATACACTCAAATGGCTTCCCCCCCCCACCCCCCCCGCTACAGCCAAGTGAAACTGTGTATTTTCTGAGTATGTCAAACTTTGCCCTTATTTCCATTTTACAGCTATTTCTGTGCCTAGACATTTTGCTTTCTCAGAAAGAGAGCAAGAAAATGCAAAATATCAAGCCAGGGGTAATAACACATGTGTGTTTTTTCCTTACCTGATCTATTTTTAGAAGGAATTAAATGTCTATCTGCTGAAATGTTGAAACATTAAAATAAAGTTATAACTTTAAATTATGGAATATTTTTAAATCTTGCTCATTTGGACTGATTACTAAGAGGAACACTCAGTATTACTTAAAGGTCTAAATTAGATAATATTACCATGAGAACACAATATTCCATTTGTTTCATTTTTAATTCACAACTAACCCAATAGAGCATCATCTAGAGGGCTTCCGGGAACTGGTTTAAACAGAGGAACAATTCTTTGAACAGCAGCTCTCTTTGCAATGAATGCTTCTACAGTAATGGAAACAATTTATTATCTTAGGTAGTTCAAGCATTCTCACACACATAGTACCTCGTTTATCTAGTTAGCAGACCTTATTTTACCAACTCAAAGTAGGTAAAAAATGAAGAACATTTAATTGAATTAAGAAATTGCTGCTAATTCACAACAATGATAAAGAAAACCAAGGTCAAATATTTTCATGATCAAATAATATGATTGACATTTGATAGCTCAACTCTTTACAGACTGTGCCAAGAAGCAACTGGGAGGGTCACGGCTGCCTTGGAGAAAGGAGGGCAGCAGAGAGGCAGCAGAGCAGAGCCCAGCAGGCGGGCACCAGCAGGTGCAGCAGGTCTTTTGATGAGAGGATTTCATGGCTGGGGTGGTTTAAAAATCCCTAAACTACACCTGGAGCAGACTTGAATGCAAGCACTTGCTATATGAATGCTCTTTGTTATCTTAACAAAATGTCATTTGCAGAACCACAGAGAGATCTAGAGATCAAAATACTAAGTGTATGTCAGACAAAGATAAATATCATATGATACCACTTATATGAGAAGTCTAAAAAAAATGATACAAATGAATTTATTTGCAAAATATAAACAGACCCACATACATAGAAAACAAACTTACGGTTACCAAAGGGGAAAAGTGGGAGGCAGGGAGGATAAATTAGAAGTTTGGGATTGACATATACAGATTACTGCATATAAAAGAGATAAACAGGGCTTCCCTGGTGGTCCAGTGGGTAGGGACACCGCCTTGCAGTCCAAGGGGCGCTGGTTCGATCCCTGGCCTGGGAAGATCCCACGTGCCGCGGAGCAGCTGGACCGATGTGTCCAACTACCAAGCCGGAACTCTGGAGCGCATGCACCCAGAGCCGGTGCTCTGCGACAAGAGAGGCCACTGCAATGGGAGGCCCACACAGGCCAAAAGAACAAAGATGGAAATAAATGAAAGACCAATAGAAGTGGCAAATATATATATATATATATATATATATATGAAAACAGAGATAAACAACGACCTACAATATAGCACAGGGAGCTCTGCTCAGTTTTCTATAATAATTTAAACAGGAAAATAATCTGAAAAATATACATGCAAAATGCATTACTTAAATTAATTAATAATTATTAATAACTAATAAAACTAAATAATTACTATAGTCTCAGTTACATTCACTATAGAGTACTAGAGATATGGAAAGATGCCTTCAGGTATACAACTTTCCAGAATTCAAAACAAACTGTAATAAATAACAGGATCCATGGTTGTTTTTACATAGAAAAGATGTACTCAGTATTTAATTTCATACATAAAGTAAAAAAGAGCCCCTGTGGTAAAGAGTTTGCCTGCCAATGTAAGAGACACGAGTCAGATCCCTGATCCAGGAAGATCCCACATGCTGCGAAGTGACAAAGCCCATAAGCCCACAACTATTGAACCTGTGCTCTAGAGCCGTGGAGCCGCAACTACCCGTGTGCTGCAACTACTGAAGCCCATGAGCCCTAGAACCAGAGTTTCACAGCAAGAGAAGTCACTGCAACAAGATTCCTGCTCACCTCAAATACAGAGTAGCCCCCGACTCCCTACAACTTAAGAAGGGCCTGTGGCAGCAGTAAAAACCCAGAATAGTCATAAATAAATAAACAAAGCCCATGTGGGTAAATTAACTTAGTAGAATATTAAGATTACAATTAATTTTTTTAACTATATGTTTTGCTAAGATTTTGTTTATATCATTTATTAATGATACTGATTCTCTTTTAAAAAGCAACAGATTTATAGAGATAGAAAGTAGATTAGTTGGCTGGGAAGATGGAGCAATTGAAAGATGACAGCAGCTAAAAGGCCAAGAGCTCTTTTTAGGGTAATGAAAATGCTCTATAATCAATTACAGTAATGGTTATACAATGCTATGAATATACTAACAGTCACTGAATAGTTCACTTTATATGAGTGAACTGCATGGTATGTGAACTGGATAAAGATGTTTTTTAAAAGGACAATATTCGATAAATCAGTTGTTTTATGACACTATGTTTTACTTTTCTATATAGATATATATTTATTTAGTTGTGTTGGGTCTTAGTTGCAGCATGCGGGATCAAGTTCCCTGACCAAGGATCGAACCTAGGTCCCTTGCATTGGGAGCCTGGGGTCTTGCCACTGGACCACCAGGGAAGTCCCGACACTACGTTTTACTTTTAAAATAAAAATGCACGACATGCTAACATCACCTTTCCTTCTTTTTCAGAACCTCTTGTATGAGGTATGATCGACATGTAAAAAGCTGGATATATTTAGTGTATATAACTTGATGACTTTGGTAACACTACCTTTGTTAAAAGTGAATAAAATAAAATGAAAACACAAAAATGCTAAGGCAAGGGATAATTTACTAGTCAAAGGAATCTTTCTGAACACTTAATCATTTTAAACAGCTGGAAATATGGGTTTCTCTAATGAAAATTTTTGAGATGACCATCGATTTTCACGCAATTGTATGAAATAATAAAGAGTTTGTGTACCCTTTACCTAGTTTCCCTCACTGATAACATCTTGCAAGACTGTGGTCTAATATCACAACCAGGGTGTTGGCATGGATGCACTTTACATGCAGAACATTTTCATCACTACAAGTATTGCCTATGCTTCCCTCTTAAAGCCACACCCGCTTCTGTCCTACCCTCAGCCTTTCTTTAGCCTCTGGCAGCCACTCTTCAGTTCTCCACTGTCATCTGAAGAGACCTCTACAAATAAAAGCGCACAGTATGTAGTCTTTTGAGACTGACAATTTTTTCACTCATAATTATCTCAGAAGATTCACCCATCTTGTTGTGTATGTCAATAATTCATTCATTTTTTTGCTGAGTAGTGTGGCATGGCATGGACATTCCACAATTTATTTAACCATTTGCCTGCTTAAAGACATTTGTGCTGCTTTCAGTTTTCAGTCATTACAAATCAAGCTGCCATGAACATCCTCATCCAAGTTTTTATGCAAATAAGTTTTTCAGTTCTCTGGTATAAATGCCAAGGGGTACAGTCACTGATCTGAATGAGAGCTGCATGCTTGATTTTGAAACTGCCAAAAATGTCCTGAGTGGCCATATCATTTTACATTCCCAGTAACATGCATGAGTGATCAGTTTGCTCCACATTCTGACCAGAATTTTGTGTTGCCAATATTTAAAAAAATTTTAGCCATTCTGAGACATGTGTGATACACAAGTAGACAGAGGAAGGTAAAGACGGTAGACATAAGAGAGAGAAAAGAAAGAAAAAAAGCAGGAAGAGAGGACGGGGTAACAAGGTGGAGAAACTTGAAGAAAATTAAATAAAGGAAACTCAAGGAAAGAAAATATGATAACACAGAAGAGTTCAAAATAAAATGAACTGATTAATGGTGAGGGATTATTAGATATAGTGGAGCTTGTAAAATGATATTATATGATTATCTGTTAAAACAGAATTGATCCTCATTCTTTTAAATGGTTTATATGTAGTCTGCCAAATGGAACAGAACTCTGTTGAACGGAAGAGAAATTAACCAAATCACTAGTCAATATCTTTTTCCAGTCTAAGAATACAACTTCTGCAAAGTTATTTATTGCCTACATGCACCTTTGATTATTTAATGCATTCTGGGCAGCTGTGATTTCTCAGACAGCTGAACAAGTCGATGCAGGCAAAATGAAGAAACTCATTTCAATGACACGGGTTTCTTAGAACAAGAAACTTAGAGTAATTGTTTCTAACCATGTAAGTTCTGAGGGTGTCTTGATTAGACATGAAAATCCAACACAATGAATTAACTGAGAAGAAATACATGTCATAAAATTGGTAGAAAAGTTCAAATGCCAAAAGAGTTTAAAAAAATACTGCCTTGTCATATAATTTCTGAGAGCAGAAATTTAGATCACACAACTTTTAAATGGATTATAAAATGCAAGCATACAATACGACCACATCGCATCCCATTTCAGGAGAAATTAATAGTAGTGCACAACACTGAGACGCAACCTTGTTAAGCTGCTGACCTGGAAGGATAATCATTCCTTCAATTATTCAGTCAGAAAACGTAAATCACCTGAAACTGGAAAAGTTAGCTTGGCCTCAGAATTTCCCACAGCAACACTAAAAACTAGAAGATAAAGGAGCACTATCTACATATTTCTGAAAGAAAATATAGCCAGTCTAACTTCTTTTTAAGTATTAAGGTAACAGGTAGACCATATCATATTTGAAAGAATTCTGAGTAAAGCACAAACAAGCTCTTGTTGTGAAAAATAAAAATAAAATATTGAAACAGAGCCTGTCAAAGGATACCTAGAAAAGTTATAAAATACAAGGCAAACTGACTCTCTTAATGCAGGTCGAGTAGGATATTATGTATAAATTGGTGAAAAGTCTCAAAGTGTGACTCAAAAATATCACACCAGTTTCTTAAAAGGTTAAACACATTGGGTTTCCCTGGTGGGCCAAGGGGCACCAGTTCGATCCCTGGCCTGGGAAGATCCCACATGCAGCAGAGCAGCTGGACCGATGTGTCCAGTTACCAGCCAGTGCTCTGGATGCTCCCAGAGCTGGTGCTCTGCAACAGAACTCTGTCGAACGGAAGAGAAATTAACCAAATCACGAGTCAATATCTTTTTCCAGTCTAAGAATACAACTTCTGCAAAGTTATTTATTGCCTACATGCACCTTTGATTATTTAATGCATTCTGGGCAGCTGTGATTTCTCAGACAGCTGAACAAGTCGATGCAGGCAAAATGAAGAAACTCATTTCAATGACACGGGTTTCTTAGAACAAGAAACTTAGAGTAATTGTTTCTAACCATGTAAGTTCTGAGGGTGTCTTGATTAGACATGAAAATCCAACACAATGAATTAACTGAGAAGAAATACATGTCATAAAATTGGTAGAAAAGTTCAAATGCCAAAAGAGTTTAAAAAAATACTGCCTTGTCATATAATTTCTGAGAGCAGAAATTTAGGTCACACAACTTTTAAATGGATTATAAAATGCAAGCATACAATGTGACCACATCGCACCCCATTTCAGGAGAAATTAATAGTAGTGCACAACACTGAGACGCAACCTTGTTAAGCTGCTGACCTGGAAGGATAATCATTCCTTCAATTATTCAGTCAGAAAACGTAAATCACCTGAAACTGGAAAAGTTAGCTTGGCCTCAGAATTTCCCACAGCAACACTAAAAACTAGAAGATAAAGGAGCACTATCTACATATTTCTGAAAGAAAATATAGCCAGTCTAACTTCTTTTTAAGTATTAAGGTAACAGGTAGACCATATCATATTTGAAAGAATTCTGAGTAAAGCACAAACAAGCTCTTGTTGTGAAAAATAAAAATAAAATATTGAAACAGAGCCTGTCAAAGGATACCTAGAAAAGTTATAAAATACAAGGCAAACTGACTCTCTTAATGCAGGTCGAGTAGGATATTATGTATAAATTGGTGAAAAGTCTCAAAGTGTGACTCAAAAATATCACACCAGTTTCTTAAAAGGTTAAACACATTGGGTTTCCCTGGTGGGCCAAGGGGCACCAGTTCGATCCCTGGCCTGGGAAGATCCCACATGCAGCAGAGCAGCTGGACCGATGTGTCCAGTTACCAGCCAGTGCTCTGGAATGCTCGCGCCCAGAGCTGGTGCTCTGCAACAAGAGAGGCCACTGCAATGGGAAGTCCACACAGGCCAAATAATAAAGATGGATGAAAATAAATAAATAAAAAGCCAATAAAAGAGGTCAAAACTTTTTAAGAAATTTTTTAAAAAGTTAAACACAAGGTTATCTTCTAGCCCAGAAGCTCCACTCTAAATGTATACTCCTAAGAAGGAGAAACATACATGTCCAAAGAAAAACACACTTATACATGGATGTTCACAGAAGCATTGTTCATAATAGCTAAGAAGAGAAACCAACACAAATGGCCAACAACTGATTAACAAACAAACAAAATGTGTTGTATCCATACAAAGGAACATTACTAGGCCCTAAAAAATGATGAATATTTGATACAAGTTACAAAATGAATGAACCTTGGCAATGTCATGCTGGGTAAAAGAAGGTAGTCACAAAGTTTGCATATTCTGTGTTTCCACCTGTATGAAATGTCTGGAATAGGCAGGTCTGCAGAGACAAAAAAAAAGTATATCCACTATTGGCTAGGGTTAGAGTGGGAGGGAGAAGAAAATGGGGAGTGTCTGCTAATGGGTACAAGTTTCTTTACGGGGAAGGAAGAGGGTCAGAAATTGCAGTGATGGTTGCACAACTCTGGTATACTAAAATGACTGAATATACTAAAACACCATGAGATTGTACACTTCAAATAGGTGAGTTATTGGGCACATGGATTGGATTGTATCTCAACAAAGCTGTTATCCAAAAATAACATAAGGCTAAATCAGCCGACTCTGTCTTAGAGTTCTGAAGCAACCGACACTCGCAAGCATGTGCCAACTCAGGAAATGCAACACTCATGAGTCTCTCTAGAAGAAAAGTTATGCCAATTACTTCACAGGACATTTCAAGAATAAAAAACAAAACTCATTCAAGAACAGAGAGGCTCACATGATAGGACCAGTGGCTACCATTCAAAAAGACAACGATATACACAATTGCAAACCTAACAAAAACTGGAAGGTGGGGAGAGAAAAAGAAGAGGGCAGATAAGCACTGATTTTCCCACTTTTCAGAACAGATCAAAGCTGCCTAGAATATAAAATACTTTAATAGAAAATCTAGTGACTCTATAACCTGTAAGATTTTTATAAATTTTAAGTTAGCAAGATCATGCAAGTTGAATACATATTAGATACATAAATAATATAAAGCTTCTCCTATGGGTTCAATTTGTTTTTTCTTTCTCTGTCAGTTTCAGTTATAAAGTTAATAAATAAATCTATTTCTAAATCTCTTTCTCTATTCTTCTGCCGAAAACAGTGCTTCTTAACCTGAGGCTATTCTGCACCCCAGTAGTCACATATGGATGTTCACAGAAGCATTGTTCATAATAGCTAAGAAGAGAAACCAACACAAATGGCCAACAACTGATTAACAAACAAACAAAATGTGTTGTATCCATACAAAGGAACATTACTAGGCCCTAAAAAATGATGAATATTTGATACAAGTTACAAAATGAATGAACCTTGGCAATGTCATGCTGGGTAAAAGAAGGTAGTCACAAAGTTTGCATATTCTGTGTTTCCACCTGTATGAAATGTCTGGAATAGGCAGGTCTGCAGAGACAAAAAAAAAGTATATCCACTATTGGCTAGGGTTAGAGTGGGAGGGAGAAGAAAATGGGGAGTGTCTGCTAATGGGTACAAGTTTCTTTACGGGGAAGGAAGAGGGTCAGAAATTGCAGTGATGGTTGCACAACTCTGGTATACTAAAATGACTGAATATACTAAAACACCATGAGATTGTACACTTCAAATAGGTGAGTTATTGGGCACATGGATTGGATTGTATCTCAACAAAGCTGTTATCCAAAAATAACATAAGGCTAAATCAGCCGACTCTGTCTTAGAGTTCTGAAGCAACCGACACTCGCAAGCATGTGCCAACTCAGGAAATGCAACACTCATGAGTCTCTCTAGAAGAAAAGTTATGCCAATTACTTCACAGGACATTTCAAGAATAAAAAACAAAACTCATTCAAGAACAGAGAGGCTCACATGATAGGACCAGTGGCTACCATTCAAAAAGACAACGATATACACAATTGCAAACCTAACAAAAACTGGAAGGTGGGGAGAGAAAAAGAAGAGGGCAGATAAGCACTGATTTTCCCACTTTTCAGAACAGATCAAAGCTGCCTAGAATATAAAATACTTTAATAGAAAATCTAGTGACTCTATAACCTGTAAGATTTTTATAAATTTTAAGTTAGCAAGATCATGCAAGTTGAATACATATTAGATACATAAATAATATAAAGCTTCTCCTATGGGTTCAATTTGTTTTTTCTTTCTCTGTCAGTTTCAGTTATAAAGTTAATAAATAAATCTATTTCTAAATCTCTTTCTCTATTCTTCTGCCGAAAACAGTGCTTCTTAACCTGAGGCTATTCTGCACCCCAGGGAACATATGGGAATTTCTGGAGACACTTTTGACAGCCACAACTGGTACAGTGTTATTGGCATCTAGCAGGGAGGGGCCAAGGATACTGTTCAATGTCCTATAATGCACAAGACAGCCCCCAACTGTCACAAGGAATCACTCAGCCAAACCGGCAAGAGTACCAAGGTTGGGAAATCCTGCATTACTGATATTTAGAATGTCTGGAATAATGCTCAATCATATTAGTCATTATTTCTGACTTGTGTGACTCTTGGTGATTACTATAGTCTTTTATTTGAATGTGTACATCTTAAAAATCTTACAATGACTTCATATCAATTGTTATCAATATTTCGTATTAAAACAACCTCACTTCTCTCATGGCTCAGACAGCAGAGATTCTTCCCGTTATGTGGGAGACCCGAGTTCAGTCCCTGAGTTGGGAAGATCCCCTGGAGAAGGAGATGGCAACCCACTCCAGTATTCTTGCCCGTATAGTCCTATGGACAGGGGGGACCACGGTGTCACAAAGAGTCAGACACGACTGAGCGACTAACACTTTTCAATATTAAAACAACAAATGAAGGTATATATGTGTAGAACTTTGTCTCAGAGAGTATTATTGTAGTCCTGAGAATTATCAGGATTCCCAGTCTCCAAAAATGGAAATCTTTTAAAAGTGTTAGAAAGAACGTTTGTTCACCCACATTTGGGAGGTTTCTGAAATATCAATTACTAGCTAGTAATGTAAATCTTTTCAAAAGAACAGAAACCAAAGAGCAAAATAAGTCACAAAATATTTTTTCTCCAAGAAGTGGATAATATCTCGGTTTTATTAAGGTGCTGTAGCATTAAAAGAGTGAAAATCAAAAGAATTAAGTAAAACCATGTGCTTATTTGAAAGCACTTTCACTGCCTCAAGCCCACGTACATGAATGACAAATGGCTCAGCTGGAACATAAATACTTTCTAGTGACTCTATAACCTGTAAGATTTTTATAAATTTTAAGTTAGCAAGATCATGCAAGTTGAATACATATTAGATACATAAATAATATAAAGCTTCTCCTATGGGTTCAATTTGTTTTTCTTTCTCTGTCAGTTTCAGTTATAAAGTTAATAAATAAATCTATTTCTAAATCTCTTTCTCTATTCTTCTGCCGAAAACAGTGCTTCTTAACCTGAGGCTATTCTGCACCCCAGGGAACATATGGGAATTTCTGGAGACACTTTTGACAGTCACAACTGGTACAGTGTTATTAGCATCTAGCAGGGAGGGGCCAAGGATACTGTTCAATGTCCTATAATGCACAAGACAGCCCCCAACTGTCACAAGGAATCACTCAGCCAAACCGGCAAGAGTACCAAGGTTGGGAAATCCTGCATTACTGATATTTAGAATGTCTGGAATAATGCTCAATCATATTAGTCATTATTTCTGACTTGTGTGACTCTTGGTGATTACTATAGTCTTTTATTTGAATGTGTACATCTTAAAAATCTTACAATGACTTCATATCAATTGTTATCAATATTTCGTATTAAAACAACCTCACTTCTCTCATGGCTCAGACAGCAGAGATTCTTCCCGTTATGTGGGAGACCCGAGTTCAGTCCCTGAGTTGGGAAGATCCCCTGGAGAAGGAGATGGCAACCCACTCCAGTATTCTTGCCCGTATAGTCCTATGGACAGGGGGGACCACGGTGTCACAAAGAGTCAGACACGACTGAGCGACTAACACTTTTCAATATTAAAACAACAAATGAAGGTATATATGTGTAGAACTTTGTCTCAGAGAGTATTATTGTAGTCCTGAGAATTATCAGGATTCCCAGTCTCCAAAAATGGAAATCTTTTAAAAGTGTTAGAAAGAACGTTTGTTCACCCACATTTGGGAGGTTTCTGAAATATCAATTACTAGCTAGTAATGTAAATCTTTTCAAAAGAACAGAAACCAAAGAGCAAAATAAGTCACAAAATATTTTTTCTCCAAGAAGTGGATAATATCTCGGTTTTATTAAGGTGCTGTAGCATTAAAAGAGTGAAAATCAAAAGAATTAAGTAAAACCATGTGCTTATTTGAAAGCACTTTCACTGCCTCAAGCCCACGTACATGAATGACAAATGGCTCAGGCTGGAACGAGAAGTCCTTTGTACTATGTGATTTTTTAAAAATCAGAGTAAGCATTTCAAAATGTAATCTAAACTCCTTAGTTAAAATAAATTTCCATATCATTTAGTTGTTCATACAATGTAAAACTTATTCCTGTCTCTCACGAGTAACTCACAAGCTATAGGTTTCTTGAGCTGTATATGATGGATAATTCTCATTCTTTCATAAACTGCTATTTATTGATTATCTTTCATGTAACAGGTAATGTACTAGGTGTCAGGATACAATAATAAATGAGCAATGGGCCTGCTCTTGAGAGACTCAGAAATAATTAAAAGTCACTGTAAGAAGTATATCTTCATAATTTACTCAACATTCTTTCAAAGTATAGGAATAAATTCTCTAGAGACCTGTGGAAGAGTGTGAATGGTTTCAGTAAAAGGACTGGGGTGTTTTGCAGATGAAGGAAAGAAGGTGAGTGAAGAGAAAATGGCATGAAATGCCATCAGTGCTCAATGAATTTTCTTTGGGCTGTAGGACCCACAGAAGTAGAGGAAGATTCATGCAGTTTGTCTTCTTCCTGGTGGATTTCATGAAAACATTTAACTCTATGAGTCAATCCTAGGCTTCTCTTTCTCTTTAGTGTGAGGAGAGAGTGTTGAAGACAACTCAACTACAATGGGCATGCTCTTCAAGTAATTTTTAGTGCATGCTGAGAAGTTGAAAAATTACTGGTCTAGAAGGCTTTCGATGGCACCTCATAAATGAAGATGGTTCCATAGCTCCCAGGAAAGCAGAAAGGAAAATATCTGCACAAGCCCTCCTAGTTACCACCTTTCTATTAACTATAGACCCATCAGTTTTCCTGTGATTCTCTCCTTTGACCGAAAGAACGTTTGTTCACCCACATTTGGGAGGTTTCTGAAATATCAATTACTAGCTAGTAATGTAAATCTTTTCAAAAGAACAGAAACCAAAGAGCAAAATAAGTCACAAAATATTTTTTCTCCAAGAAGTGGATAATATCTCGGTTTTATTAAGGTGCTGTAGCATTAAAAGAGTGAAAATCAAAAGAATTAAGTAAAACCATGTGCTTATTTGAAAGCACTTTCACTGCCTCAAGCCCACGTACATGAATGACAAATGGCTCAGGCTGGAACGAGAAGTCCTTTGTACTATGTGATTTTTTAAAAATCAGAGTAAGCATTTCAAAATGTAATCTAAACTCCCTTAGTTAAAATAAATTTCCATATCATTTAGTTGTTCATACAATGTAAAACTTATTCCTGTCTCTCACGAGTAACTCACAAGCTATAGGTTTCTTGAGCTGTATATGATGGATAATTCTCATTCTTTCATAAACTGCTATTTATTGATTATCTTTCATGTAACAGGTAATGTACTAGGTGTCAGGATACAATAATAAATGAGCAATGGGCCTGCTCTTGAGAGACTCAGAAATAATTAAAAGCCACTGTAAGAAGTATATCTTCATAATTTACTCAACATTCTTTCAAAGTATAGGAATAAATTCTCTAGAGACCTGTGGAAGAGTGTGAATGGTTTCAGTAAAAGGACTGGGGTGTTTTGCAGATGAAGGAAAGAAGGTGAGTGAAGAGAAAATGGCATGAAATGCCATCAGTGCTCAATGAATTTTCTTTGGGCTGTAGGACCCACAGAAGTAGAGGAAGATTCATGCAGTTTGTCTTCTTCCTGGTGGATTTCATGAAAACATTTAACTCTATGAGTCAATCCTAGGCTTCTCTTTCTCTTTAGTGTGAGGAGAGAGTGTTGAAGACAACTCAACTACAATGGGCATGCTCTTCAAGTAATTTTTAGTGCATGCTGAGAAGTTGAAAAATTACTGGTCTAGAAGGCTTTCGATGGCACCTCATAAATGAAGATGGTTCCATAGCTCCCAGGAAAGCAGAAAGGAAAATATCTGCACAAGCCCTCCTAGTTACCACCTTTCTATTAACTATAGACCCATCAGTTTTCCTGTGATTCTCTCCTTTGACCCTTTGCCTTTAAAGTCATTAAGAGTCAGAAACATATTCAGATCCTAGGAGTATCCTGGAGAATACCCATGTTATTAAAATCTTTACTAGGCTTTATGAGTTTACTTCTAATATTTTTTAATGACTCAATTTTAAAATCAAGCAACTTTCATCCTTGGTTAAAAAAAAAAAAGTACCATTCTCATGAGTGATGTTGATAATGGGAGAGGTTATGCATGTGTGAGGGTAAGAAATATATGAGAAATCTCTGTAATTTCCTTGTAAACCTAAACCTATTTAAAAATAAAGTCTTTAAAAATCAAGCAACAATAACTCTTCATACTGTTATTAATACTTTCCCATGGGCTGTAATTTTTAAAAAATTTTATGTCAGACGTACTGAAGGATAATTTACATGGAATAAAACAGTGTATTGCTCTAGCAATTTTGGCAAATGCTTCAAGTCACATAAGATACCATAACACTCCAGACACAAAACATCTCCTTTGCAAAATTCTTCTTGCCTTGAAGCCACTGGCAATAGAGGTTCTTTTACTGTTCCTATGGTTTTGCTTTTTCCAGGATATCTGAGAAAATGGATAATCCAGCTCATAGCCTTTTAAGTCAGGGCTCTATTCCTCAGCATCACACATTTATGATTCATCCATGTTGCTGGTGTGTCTCAGAAGTCCATTTCTTTTTACTGTTTAGTAATATTCCATTGTGCGGTATAGATACACCACAGCAAAATGGAATGTTTTCTCACTGGCTGATGGACATTTGGGTGGTTTCCAGTTTTAGAAGACTATGCATAAAGCTAATATAAACCTCTGTATACAAGTATTGCCTTTCTCTTGTGCAAATACCTAGGACTGGAATTGTTGGATCTCATAGTAAATGTGTGTTTAGCTGTATAAAAAAACCTGCCGGGCTTCCCCTGGTGGTCCAGTGGGTAAGGACACAACCTTGCAGTGCAAGGGGCGCCGGTTCGATCCCTGGCCTGGGAAGATCCCACGTGCCGCAGAGCGGCTGGACCGATGTGTCCAATTACCGAGCCGGAGCTGTAGAGCGCATGCGCCCAGAGCTGGCGCTCTGCGACAACAGACGCCACCGTGATGGGAGGCCTGCAGGAGCCAAAGAACAAAGACGGATGAAAAATAGAGAAATGGAAGACCAATAGAAGTGGCCCGCCCACTCCCCTCCCTCCCCAACCCGACCCCCGCCCAAAATAAATAAATAAATAAATCTTTAAAAAAAAAAAAACCTGCCAAAGTGACAGTACCGTTCTGCACTTGGCACCAGCAGTGCATGAGAGTACCAGGTGCTCTATATTCTCAACAGTTGATAATCGTCGGCTTTTTTTGTTTTATTTTTCTTTTGCAAGGTAAGCCATTCTAATAGCTATATACTGGTATCTCATGGTGATATTAAATGTGGTACATTTCCCTAATGGCTAATGATGCTGAAAGTCTTTTTATGTGCTTCTTTGAAATCTGTGTATTTTATCTGACAAAATGTACGTGCAAATCTCTTGCCCATTTGTTAATTTAAATTTTTTTTTAACGGCACTGTTAGAAAGTTTTTCATACATTCTGGATCCTAGCCTCTATTAGATAAGCACTTTGTAAGTATATTTTACCCATGTGTAGCTCTTCTTTCCATTTTTTAAAACAATGTCATTTTAAAGAAATTTTTGATTTTGGTAAACTCAATTTATCATTTAAAAATTTATGGATATGCTTTTGATGCTGAATCTAAAAAATTGGTGCCTAACCCAAGGTCATTAAATTTTTCTTCCATATTTTCTTATAGAAGTTTTATAGTTTGTGGGTTTAAGTTTATGGTTAATATGAGTTATTTCTGGTATGAAGTTTGAAGTATAGGTTTAAATTCTTCTCCTGTTTTTGCTTTTGCAAATGGATTCCAATTTTGCTACGAAGGGTACTTTTAAAATTTCAATTGAAAGCTTTTCATAAATAGCATATCGAGATATAACTTATTTTTACATATTGAACACGCATCCTGTAACCTTGCTAGACTCACTTTTTAAAAAAACTTCTTAGGAATTTTCTACCTAGACAACCAAGTCATTTGTGAACAGAGACATTTTCTTTCTTTTTGATCTATATGCCTTGAATTCCTTTGCTTTCCTTACTATGTGTGCTAGAATCCATAGTACGACATTGAATAGGATTGGTGAGAACAGACAACTTTGCCTTAATTCTGACCTTAGACAGAAAGCATTAAATCTGTGATTATTTAGGATAAAGTGTCAACTTTTTAGATTTTCACAAATGCTTTTTAAAATACTGAGGAAGTTTAAGTTTCTAGTTTGTTTAGTTTTTATAAATAGGCTGTTGAATTCTGCCATTAACTTTTTTTTTCCAAAAAACTTATCTCCATATTCATAAGTAACTTCCTAGGGTCAACAATATTTACAAAGTTTTATATCTGCAGCACAGCTTTAAAGGGGACTTCATCATTCCTAACTTTGGTGCTTTGGGTACAACGCCTAACAATGTTATCTATGACTTCTGACACGAAACAATAATAGCAGGAGTAACACATTTCATACCCATCCACATTTTAAAAAGTGAAAAGAAAGGGGTTCCCAAGTGGTCCAGTGGGTGAAGGGTCTGCCTTGCAATGCAAGAAGCACTGGTTTGATCCCTGGCCTGGGAAGATCCCATGTGCCGCGGAGCGGCTGGACTGGTGTGTCCAATTACGAGTCAGCACCCTGGAGCACATACGTCTAGAGTCGATGCTCTGCAGTGAGAGAGGCCACTGCAATGGGAGGCCCACACATGCCAAAGACTAAAAAAGATGGATGAAAATAAATATAAATAAAAGAGTCATGATGGGGAAAAGAAAAAAAACTTTTTTAAATGAAGAGAAAGACTTGGAGTTGGGAGCCAGCTCGCATGACTCATTTTTGTTTATACATTGTGCTTTCTCAAGGCTTCTTTTTTTTTTTTTTTTCCATAGAAAAACATGGTTAGATATTAAATTGTAAACATCTCTGGTTTGTGTGATTAAAACCAGAATATTATTTTTTGATCTTCATCTTTCCGTTTTTCTCTTCAAAGAATATCTAGACATTCTAGTGTCTCAATGAAGGGTACTAGCATTCTCATTGTCTATATAACTTATTTTTACATATTGAACACGCATCCTGTAACCTTGCTAGACTCACTTTTAAAAAACTTTAGGAATTTTCTACCTAGACAACCAAGTCATTTGTGAACAGAGACATTTTCTTTCTTTTTGATCTATATGCCTTGAATTCCTTTGCTTTCCTTACTATGTGTGCTAGAATCCATAGTACGACATTGAATAGGATTGGTGAGAACAGACAACTTTGCCTTAATTCTGACCTTAGACAGAAAGCATTAAATCTGTGATTATTTAGGATAAAGTGTCAACTTTTTAGATTTTCACAAATGCTTTTTAAAATACTGAGGAAGTTTAAGTTTCTAGTTTGTTTAGTTTTTATAAATAGGCTGTTGAATTCTGCCATTAACTTTTTTTTTCCAAAAAACTTATCTCCATATTCATAAGTAACTTCCTAGGGTCAACAATATTTACAAAGTTTTATATCTGCAGCACAGCTTTAAAGGGGACTTCATCATTCCTAACTTTGGTGCTTTGGGTACAACGCCTAACAATGTTATCTATGACTTCTGACACGAAACAATAATAGCAGGAGTAACACATTTCATACCCATCCACATTTTAAAAAGTGAAAAGAAAGGGGTTCCCAAGTGGTCCAGTGGGTGAAGGGTCTGCCTTGCAATGCAAGAAGCACTGGTTTGATCCCTGGCCTGGGAAGATCCCATGTGCCGCGGAGCGGCTGGACTGGTGTGTCCAATTACGAGTCAGCACCCTGGAGCACATACGTCTAGAGTCGATGCTCTGCAGTGAGAGAGGCCACTGCAATGGGAGGCCCACACATGCCAAAGACTAAAAAAGATGGATGAAAATAAATATAAATAAAAGAGTCATGATGGGGAAAAGAAAAAAAACTTTTTTAAATGAAGAGAAAGACTTGGAGTTGGGAGCCAGCTCGCATGACTCATTTTTGTTTATACATTGTGCTTTCTCAAGGCTTCTTTTTTTTTTTTCCATAGAAAAACATGGTTAGATATTAAATTGTAAACATCTCTGGTTTGTGTGATTAAAACCAGAATATTATTTTTTGATCTTCATCTTTCCGTTTTTCTCTTCAAAGAATATCTAGACATTCTAGTGTCTCAATGAAGGGTACTAGCATTCTCATTGTCTCAACAATTGGTGCCACAAGCTCTACTCAAGTCAGAAAGCTGGAGGTCATCCTCACACCTTTCCACCCTCACACCATCCAAATCAGACTGAATTTACCTCCCTAACTGAGCCCCTTATTTCAGTCCCATGAGTTCAAGTCTTCATCATTGTCCTTGTCTTACATTCAAAAGTCACTTTCCTGGATCATGAGCATTAAGCCAGTTCTCAGTCTTCAGGTATCCCAGCCCTCCTTAGTGTTCCAGCCCTGATGCCTCCAGGATAATGTTCACGTACCCTTTCTCTGCTTATAAGGCCTTGTATCTGGAAGCCCCACAATTGTCCTGCCTTATCTCACCTGGAAAGGAAAAAGTCATGTCCAGAGCTTTGCACCTTCAGGGGTACAGAGTGCCCGCACAGAGAACAGGAGGTATTTACTACTTCAACACCACTGCTCTTCAGACTGAGAAGATTTTAAGAAGGGCCCTCCATGGAGAAAATACTCTATGACTTTATGTGAGGATGAGCCTCAACCCTAACATAGCCGTGGTGGACAAGAAGGCTAGGGAAAACTCTGAGTGACTGTTTCATTAATAAGTCAGAGGTTAAGCTGCAGGTTTCTAAATACTTCCACTATTTGTAAATCCTTCTTGCTAACGTCGTGAGCCTCCCTCTGTACGCCCATGCTCACAACAGCTGAACGCTCCAGTTTCTTGGCCCGCACAAGGGACCTTTCAGACCAGATTTGCTTTGTGGTGGAGGGCTGTCTTGTGCACTGCCGGACAGTCACAGCATTTCTGGTCAGCTCCCTCTAAATCCACTAGCCTTCAAGCCCCCACGGTTGTGACAGCCCAAACATGTCTCCAGATATTGCTGGGTGTCCCCAGGGGGAGCAAGGCCGCCTCAGATGGAGAACTGCTGCTCTGAGTGGAAAGATGCTATGTGCTTAAGGTTATAACGGGAAGTCTGTAAGAAAGAGTCCCTAAGGGACAGAGTCGGCAGTTACCTCAGTCAAAGCAGAACAATTCCCCAGGGAGGGTGGTAAGTGGGGGATGCCTGCCTGAGCCCCTGAAGCACTGAGATCAGAGCCTGCTGTGAGGAATGCATGTGATGTATGGAACAATCTCTCCATTGTCACACAAAATCATGACACTGCTCTGGATGAGGCCTGCGTTTACAACCTCATCTCTTTGCACATAACTTTTCTCTCTGTGAAATATTCTATGTCATCTTCAAGTGACTGTGTGAGGCCCACTGGCAAAGCAGGAAGTAGAGATGATAAAGACTAGGGATGGTAGGTATAATGGCGGACCATTTCTTTTTTTACAATGTGTATACACCTTTTTATAGGCCAGTATCATCTTTGCTTTTTAACTAAGCAACTTCTGCTATGTTATCTCCATAAATCCAATGCATTGTCAGATTGTCTCTTCCTCTGCTGAGCCCCTAGAATAAACCTTCATTTTAGGATACACTTTTAAGGTAAATAAATATTCCTTCTATGTACATTTTAAGTTCTGGAAATAACTAAAAGCATAAAATATGAATGAATCCGTCTCTAACCTAACTTACTTCAGAGAAGTTATGAAGGGCTACACATGCTCATTTCATTCTCTGCTGAAAATACGTATTTTCTGTGATAACCATATTCTGATTTAAAAATTCTGGTTTTGAGTATTAACACATTGAATATACAAAACAGCAGGTCCCACTAATTTAGAATAAACACACACACACACACACACACACACACACACTGGAGGGGAAATGAGATTAAAAGTTGAAATATGTTTGATATAACTGACTTTTGACTCTACTCATGTTTTAATCTCATCCCAGGTCCAACAATAGGAAACTCACCATACAGTCTTAACAATTTTATGCAGCACTGAGTTTTCCTATGTGGATAATGGCAGGTAGACATTGAGGAAGGATGGAATGAACTTATGAACCAATCAAATAGAGACGCTTTGTGGTTTCTTTCTCTTGCAATCTTAACAAGGCTTGCTGTCGCAGCATTTATTCCAGGGCTTTGCATTCTATAGGGCCACTTTGTTGATTGACTAAAAGAATTATTTCAGATACTGTTTATGAGTTTTCACAAGAGAAGGCTGATTAATTATTACATAGAAATGCGGTTCTTAAGAGACATCACTTCCTCAGATATGTTTATGGCACGTTACCACCACTTACGATCTCCTCGGCAGAGCAGAGGCCCTAGTTTATAAGCTGCTTCTGAATGCGGTCGACCCGTGTCTGTGATCACAATCTTAGTCACAGGCAGATGTTCTTTATAAGAAAGGAATCCAGTGTCGTTGGTCCTAAAAAACAGTGACAACAAGAAGAGTCTTAAAATTATTCTGATTAACATAATTAGAAAGTCAACAATAGTCCTCATTGCATTTCAAAGCCAAGATGTTCTGAGTGAAATTGGCACACATAAAAGAGTCAGGGTCAAATTGCTCATCTGAGGACGGAAAAAATAAGGCAATGTTTTAGTGTTCCTTGCAGCCGGAATAGAGCTGGTGGTTTTAAGCTCTGTTGGCCATTTTTTACCTTTAAAATGAGATGGTCAATCTATTTGATGTAATGGTTGATAGTGTGTTTTTAGATTCATTGTTTCAGTATTTATTTCTCATTTCTTCCCCAGAGGACATCTTATAATTGTGCTCCCTCTTTCACGCCGCCTCTTAGTTTACTCCATATTTTTTTTTTTTTGGCCACTTCTATTGATCTTTCATTTATTGATTTTCATCCATCTTTGTTCTTTGGTATGTGTGGGTCTCCCATTGCAGTGGCCTCTCTTGCTGCAGAGTACTGGTTCTGGGCACATGCACTCCAGAGCGCTGGCTCAGTAGTTGGACACATTGGTCCAGCTGCTCTGTGGCATGTGGGATCTTCCCAGGCCAGGGATTGAACTGGTGCCCCTTGCACCGCAAGGCGGTGTCCTTACCCACTGGACCACCAGGAGAGCCTACTCCATATTTATTTTTGCTTTAGTTTTTAACTTGATCTTGAGCTATATGTCTGTTTATTGTATTTTAATATTTGCTTCATGGGTTATAAGACATCCTTAATTCATCATAGTCTACTTAGATTTCACATTATATTTCTTTTTTTTTTTTTTTTAATTTTGGCCTCTTTTATTGGTCTTTTACCTGTTCATTTTCATCCATCTTTCTTCCTTGGACTGTGTGGGCCTCCCATCACAGTGGCCTCTCTCACTGAAGAGCACCAGCTCTGGGCACACGCCCTCCAGAGCACCGGTTCGTAATTGGACACACTGGTCCAGCCACTCGGCAGCATGTGGGATCCTCCTAGAGCAGGGATCAAACCAGTGGCCCCTGTACTGCAAGGCAGACTCTCTTTCCACACTGCAAGGCAAACACTGGTCTATCCATTTACTGATATATCCATGATTTCCAGTGCCTGAAGGTCTGTGTTTTAATCTGGTGTTAGGTCCGTTGAGCCTGAAGGACTTCCATCACTCTTCTTATGATACAGTTCTGTGGACAACCAATTCTCTCTGAGTTTGTTTAATGTGAACAGGACTTTATTTTCACTCATGAAATGTATTTTCATTCCCTGTAGAATTCCAAGTCAACACGGCCTCCACTTTTGGCATCAAAGGTGTCATTCCATTGTCTTCTAACCGTGCTTCTGATGTGAGAAGCACCTTCATCTGTATCCTTACTCCCCTGTGTGAACTATGTTCCACCAGATTCACCCAAACTGTCTATTTTCCCAACATTTTCCTTTATCACTGGTTTTCAGCAATGTGAGCAAACAGCCAAGGTGAGCTTTTCTCTGTTTTTTTTTTTTTAATTCTGCTTGAGATCTTCTGAGTTTCTAGAATCTGAACACTGAAGTTGTCTTAGTTATCTGTTGATACTAACACATAACATATTATCCCCAAAATGTAGTAACTTAAGACCCTTTGTATAATCTATGATTTTTCTGCTTTGTGATCCTCTGGCTCAGGGTGTCTCTCAAGGCGACAACATGTTGGCAAGCACAGCCAATAACTCAGTGCTTGAGCGGGGAAGGCTCACTCCTGTGGCTACTGGCGGTATTCTACTTCTTGCCGGGCACTGAACCAAGAGCCTTGGGTACTCATCGGGTGTCAGTCGACAGCAGCTCAAAACATGGCAAGTCGCTGAATGCAAACAAAGAGTCTAGAAGATGCAGAGGGTGAGTTCTGAGCATGTCAGAAGTCACAGTTGTTTGAAACTCAATGTCTGAAGTGACATCTCATCATTTTTACCATATTCTAGTCTTTATAAGAAAGTCATGAGGCACATGCAACACATGTGAGAAAGAAATAACACAATGGTGTGAATAACACGCTGTGGGGATAACTGGGGGCCATCTTGAGAGCTTGCTTCCAAACACGTTTATTAAGTGAAATTTTTATTAAGGGCAATTTTATTAAGAGAAAAATTTCACTATGGTTTCATCAAAACCATATATACTTTTTGCCTCATTTCATTTCCTGCCGCTCTGAGACTCCAACTTCTTGCCTGTTAAATCATTGATATTTTCTCACAAGCCACAAAGGGTCTGTCAATTTTTCTTTCCTGTATTCTTCAGTTGAATGATTTCTACTGATCTGCCTTCAGATTTACTGAAGACTTCTTTTGCTAACTCCCATAAGAGTTGAAGTCTATGCAGTGAATAGTTTACTTCTGATGTTGTAGTTTCCTGTTCTAAAATCTATATTTGCCTCTTTAATAAAGTTCTCATCTATCTTCTTAGAATATCTTAGGTTTGTTTGTGATTATTTTTACCTTTTATTCTTCATACATTTTTTCACAGTTGATTTTCAAGTGTCTATCTACTCATCAAGCACCAGTGTCCCAGTCCCTGTTTCTGATGGCACTTTTATTTTCCTGACTTTGGATCAATTTTCCTTTTTTTTTTGGAATAAGTAGTCATTGCTATATTGTTCTGGATGATACATGATGTTATAGGTGATACACTGTAGAGACTCTAGAATCTGTAGTCATTCTCTGAAGACTTTTTGTTTTCACAAGTAGGTAATGCATAACCTTATCACAATGAATGGTGGAGGCTTGTATTTACTTCATTGGGGTGGGCCTGGGTTGGTTTCACTGGTTGTTTTCAGTCATACTCAGTTTGGGGACACAGTCTTTTCTGCAAAGGTCTGGCCTTCCGTCATTTCTATGGAAAGCCAAGGGCTTCACAAAGCTCATTTCAATTAAGGAGACAAACTTCTAATTTGGTCTCTCCTCTGGTCACTGCTGCTGAAGTTCCTGTATGCTTTTCAGTTGTCCAGTTGTATCTCTCTGCTTGGTTCCTAGAAATCTACCCTGTGCATGTGCAGTCAGAGGTTAGGGTTCTAGAGGAGCTGATACAGTGGTCTCCCCTCAAATGGTTTTCTCCTTTCCAAAATGTCCAGAAGTCTATTTCTTGTCATTCTGGCTGCTCTGGATTAGTCATTCTGCTTTACTCTGATACTCGCAGCCCAAACATACTCTAGTGAGCTCTGGCCACTACATGGCAGGTGATCCAGCAAGTAGTTTCAAAGAAGAGGCATCTAAACATAAATATCATCTACTTACATTTCTTTTTTCTAAGTGCTGAAGGCTCCCAAATCTCATAGTTTCTGTCTACATTTGGTTAGTCTCCACTTGCTTCAAGTAGGTGTTTTTAATAAATAGTTTTCCTGGGATTACAAATGTTCTCTGAGGTTAGGTTAGCTCTATGCGAGCTACTTAAGCACAAGAAGAATTTAATATAAAAAGTTTCAAAATCTTATTTTTAAAAATCATTTTTGATGAGTAAAATACCATTGGAGAGTTACTGGTGATTGCTGTTGTTTAGTCGCTAAGTGGTGTGTGACTCTTTTGTGATCCCGTGGACTATAGCCCACCAGGCTTCTCTGTCCATGGGATTTCCCAGGCAAAAAAACTGGGAATTTCCTTCTCCAGGGGACCTTTCTGACCCAGAGATTGAACCTGCATCTCTTGTATTGGCAGGTGGACTCTTTGCCACTGAACCATGTGGGAAATCTATTGGTGATTTGATTAGTTTTTTAAAAAATTTTATCCGGATTTTAAAATATAGTATTACTATGTGAGCACTTCTTGTGAAGGCAATGAGAAAAAAAAGTATCTTCCAAAAAAGTAGAAAATTTGAAAACACAGACTACAAGTAAGAGAGACAATATTCTTCACACTGAACATATAACAATAAAAGTATAATCATGACTCCATATAGGTTTCCTTTAGGGTATTCTAAAGTAATCTGTTTTTTTGATATAACATAGTCTTTGATGTTTTTCAAATGAATAAACATCATGTAAAAGGAATAAATAAAATATTTCCAGCTCAATTTAAACTCTCTAAATATTATAGATTTCCTTTTTCAAAATATGACAGAGAATTAGTTTTTCATAGTACACTGTATCCTTTAAGGAAATAAAAAAGCTACATGTTTAAGTAATTGTGGGAAATTCTAAGCTTACATGTTTAAAGGTTTTATAGGCAGATTATTGAAGAGATGTGTTAGTAATTAAATATATTTGTTGAAATATAATTTATATAAATTTAAATTTATGCAAATATATTTTGAGAATATAATTCTTAATTATACTTAATTTTAAAGAGAATGATAATTGACTCAAAATGAAAAGCAGGCATGAAACATATGCCTCTCTTTCCTCATATTACAAAAAATAAAAAGTGCATGACTCATGATCTACTACCAAGAAATTCAAATAGAAAGATAGAGAGCTTCACATCTACAATTCAGATTAGCTGTAATACATTTCATCAAAACATACCTTTATCTAATTTCTTCACTGTACTAAACTGTTCAGTATCTGCCTACCTATAAACATTCTGATTCATTTTTAAAAAATAATGAAGTTGACTTTGCATAGGAAATCATACAACAATCACCATTCATTCCGGTCAGCATCACAGTTGCAGTAATACTGAGAATCAACGCAGTTCCCCTCTAATCCACAAGTACATTTCTGAGGATCAGACAGAGAGCCTCCCCAGTAAGTTTGTGTTTCATTGGTTCTTCCGACCCACCAGCTCAGAGGGGTTCCATCTGAAAGACAAAAATGAGAAAGGTACCAGTAGAATTCCTGTCCTTCCCAAATCATGAAAAGGAACAAAAAGAGAAAGATTCTAACCAACGTAATTGATAGCATTTCCTTAAGAAAGCTTTTTTAAAAAAACATTTCATTATTTAAGTTGAAATGATGGATATATTTTCCTTTGAGTAGAAAAGAAACCAGCAATTTCTATTTAATTCAGGCATAATAGTGAAAATACAAAATGTACTGAGAGCAGTTCACACATGCCATTTCCTTAAAGATAATTTTTTGAAACAAGGCATCAAATTATAAACCACAGTAATTAACATACAAGAAACAAAATCGATCTGAGATCATGAAATGCCCATTAGAACATTATCAAATGCTGCATAAGGTCAGTGATTTATCTCAATATATTTATCTAGTAAAGACAAACTACCTGTTTAGGCATGGTATGGCACTCCCTTGCTATGATTCAAGATATACTTGAAAGCATGTATTTTTTCTTCCGTTTACTGACCTGGCTACTTCTTCAGAGACTACAGAAATAACACTGAAAGAGCTTTACGCCTGGAGCAAATACAACACTGAAAAACAAAAGTTTCCCTCAACCAAATGCATTTCTTTCTATGATGAATGTCCAGTTACTAGCTCCTTCATAGAGCTAAGACTAAACATGATGCCAAGAAACTAGAGCAAATAGATGGAACATTTAGATGTGGCATGCGAGAAAAACACATTAGAGGGCAAAGATCATAGTCACTGGAGAATTAGGGCGTGAGAACAAGGTGCCATCAAATCAGTCAGCTCCTCGAAGGGGTTTGATCATTTTTCCATTGGCTTTCAAACCTTTTAAGTGTTGCCATTAGCCCTAGCTTTACTAATGTCTCCCTTACTTACAAACACCAATGCTCATAAAATCTTACTGTTACATTTGATCTGTGCTAATGCAGACAGCATCTTGTTCAGCATCACTATACATTCCTGTGCACTATGCCAAGGAAACAAGGAATTGTTGGAGGCTTGTGGTATGTACTACTTAATATCAAGAAACTTCATCTTACTTAATCACATGATTAACTCATCAAATTGACGGCAAAACCTATTTGAAACACTGAATAGATCAATTTCGACATACTGTCTAAAATACTAATGTGGTTATAGATTTTTAAAAAAATAAATCATTATTCTGAATTACCGAATAATACTTTCACATCTAAATCTGCTATCTTTCCTATGAAGTAGAAACCAATGAATGTTTTAAAGATACCAGATACCTCTGGCTTCAGGTCTTCCTGAAGTTTCCAAAAGAATTTATATAAAAAAGAATTATGAAAAGCAGGAGAAAAATTTAAAGTTGAAATTAAAATGATAAAATATCAGAGATCAGGGTAGATCATGTCTACCCCCATAGTTATAATAAAATTCCAAATGGCTTCAGCATTCACACAGACCATTCCTCCAGTTTGCTGTGCTGGAGGACTCACATCTCGCTGGAAACATTTTCATAAACATTTCACCTTATTCATCCACACTTATGGCACCATTATTACTTGATGTTGCTGTATTTTCAAGATTTGAAACTATAAATTTAACTTGCCTAACACCACCTTCCTGATCTTTCTCATACATTTCTTACTGCACCCTCAAAATCCAAATTGTTCCCTTTTCTACCTTAAATCCGTTCTATATGGATTCCAGGGTCGTGGACCTGAGGAAAACCTGTATATTTCATGGCTACCCTTATACCAAAATCTACAGCCTTCTAGAGTTCCAGTGGCTCCCAAGCCTGGCTGAACACCTGGGGAGCCTCAGAAGAAAGCTACATGGGCATCACCACCCGGAGGGCAGGAATTCCTTCACACTCCATGCCATCCCTTCAGGATCGCGTGGTGCTCACTCACTAACATTCTTGGGGATTCTGTTTCCTGGTTCTTCTAGAGTTTGACTCATTTGTGACTTTGATGACTGCCTTTCCTTTTCTTTCTTCTTTACTGAAGCAACTCAGTTCATTTTGTTCCTTCACATTCATTTAGCCTTCTATAATTATGGCTTTCCTTCTTCTTAGAATGTACTTCCACACTTGCTTATCTAAGTTTTTTTAGATTCCAAGACGGATATTCAGTAACAATGAACAATCAGTTACATACAAAACTGGCAGGATCACTGGAACTGTGATGCACCAGAGAGGTGGGAAGACAGGAGCTCACTGCATGCACTTTATATGTGTTACATCACCCAACCATGCCCATGCCCCCCTGAGGTTGGCATGACTGGCCCTAATTCAGTGACAAGACTGAGAAATACTCATCTATCCAAGTTCTGTACCTAATCAGCAAGAGATCTGGAACTTGAACTCACCACCTCTAAGTCCTGTCTCTTTGCACTACAACTGCCTGATGGACAGTCTGGGATGGGACTGAGGTTTCAGGAGGGCAAGATTTGAGGGGAGACCAGCAAGATGGGAGGAGTTAAGGAGGGTAAGAGGCCAAAGGAAGACATTCTGAAAAAGAGAAGGAGGAGGAAAAGGAGGGGGAGGAGTGGATGCAGGCACGTGGGAGAAAAATGGCCAGACTGTAGTAAGTAGGGGGAGAGTAAATAGGTTGACGCTTAACTGGAAATGAGAGGTTCAAAGGTCATAATTTCAGGGTTCAAAAATTTCCTGCACAATCCATATTAACATATGATCTTCAGATATGAAACACATTTCTTTTTAAAATTCTTGTCACTCTATCTTGGAATTCCAACCTCTCTTAAGACAAAAAGTGAGAGTGAACAAAGTTCTTTTATTCTACAGGTTCTTAGAGTCTTCTCTGACTGCTGAAGAAAAATATCCCTGATCATTATTGGTAGAAAATAGTGTGCTGAGGAGTGGTATGAAAGCTCAGAGTCAGGTGGGTCCAGACTACCCAGTGGAGGTGTGCAGACCGGGCAGCAAGGAAGACATATGAGCTTTTTAAACAGTAAAGTGTCCGGATGGAAGCAGAGCTTCTTAAAGGTTAATTCTTTTCATAGAAATTAATCTCTCGGATGATACATTCGGTGGGTAGGAGATCTGGACTGAGGGCCAGCTGAGAGGCCAGTAGGAAAGGTCTTCAAATAACTTTATATTAGATCGTTAAGACCTGCACTAAGGCAGACCTCGCAGGACTTGAGATTGTCTTACAAAAAGAGACGTTCTAAAGGGAGAAAACATAAACCAGAATCCTAAACCAGAATTTAGGAGCAGATCAGTTATTAAAAGCAGAATAAGAGAAAGAGTTAAACATGGTTTTGTGATTCCTATTTGAGCTACTGAAAAAAAGCCATGTTTTCAGCAGCCTGTTCCAATTTCCAGTTATACCCAGAGGGTAACTTGTCAACAATCCGTGAAAGAGTCACACGAAAGAGTCACTTTCAGAAAACGGAGTCATACTTTTATTAGCTCTTTTCCATGATAAAAACAAACTCAATGTGCCACTTGCCCTTTACAAGGGATCAACACTGAGCATTCACAGAGTGTCAGAACGAAGCCCTTACTGTCCAGTCCTCCGATAGAGGCCAGAAAGGGACTAAAGACAATCAAGCCTTTGAACAAAGCTCAGTGCAAACTGACCTTGTTCATTTCTTCAGGCAATGGCATTTCTGTGACTTCCTAACTGTGACATGTTTGCTAAACACACGCAGGGGCAGGCAGCTCTCGCTCCACTAGGGTTAAAAAACGCTTAACTGGAAATGAGAGGTTCAAAGGTCATAATTTCAGGGTTCAAAAATTTCCTGCACAATCCATATTAACATATGATCTTCAGATATGAAACACATTTCTTTTTAAAATTCTTGTCACTCTATCTTGGAATTCCAACCTCTCTTAAGACAAAAAGTGAGAGTGAACAAAGTTCTTTTATTCTACAGGTTCTTAGAGTCTTCTCTGACTGCTGAAGAAAAATATCCCTGATCATTATTGGTAGAAAATAGTGTGCTGAGGAGTGGTATGAAAGCTCAGAGTCAGGTGGGTCCAGACTACCCAGTGGAGGTGTGCAGACCGGGCAGTAAGGAAGACATATGAGCTTTTTAAACAGTAAAGTGTCCGGATGGAAGCAGAGCTTCTTAAAGGTTAATTCTTTTCATAGAAATTAATCTCTCGGATGATACATTCGGTGGGTAGGAGATCTGGACTGAGGGCCAGCTGAGAGGCCAGTAGGAAAGGTCTTCAAATAACTTTATATTAGATCGTTAAGACCTGCACTAAGGCAGACCTCGCAGGACTTGAGATTGTCTTACAAAAAGAGACGTTCTAAAGGGAGAAAACATAAACCAGAATCCTAAACCAGAATTTAGGAGCAGATCAGTTATTAAAAGCAGAATAAGAGAAAGAGTTAAACATGGTTTTGTGATTCCTATTTGAGCTACTGAAAAAAAGCCATGTTTTCAGCAGCCTGTTCCAATTTCCAGTTATACCCAGAGGGTAACTTGTCAACAATCCGTGAAAGAGTCACACGAAAGAGTCACTTTCAGAAAACGGAGTCATACTTTTATTAGCTCTTTTCCATGATAAAAACAAACTCAATGTGCCACTTGCCCTTTACAAGGGATCAACACTGAGCATTCACAGAGTGTCAGAACGAAGCCCTTACTGTCCAGTCCTCCGATAGAGGCCAGAAAGGGACTAAAGACAATCAAGCCTTTGAACAAAGCTCAGTGCAAACTGACCTTGTTCATTTCTTCAGGCAATGGCATTTCTGTGACTTCCTAACTGTGACATGTTTGCTAAACACACGCAGGGGCAGGCACCCTCTGCGGCTCTACGTCTCCACCTTGGCAGAATGAGACTCTGCGGGAGCTGGTGAAGTAAGGCACCCGATGTGACGTGGGCAGTGGGATGGGAGCCCCGCTTCACTTACCTTCCTTGTTTACAAGCCGTGACTTCTTGCAGTAGTAGGTCAGCTCCTGTTCACAGTGCTCCGCGCGGTTAACTGTGGCCTGGAGTTGCTCCATGCTGGCCATGTACTCAAAAAACCCAGCATAGGGGTTGTCTGGGTTGGTATTTCGGACTCTTGTGACGTCAGAGCCATTGTGCTGTATGATGGTCCACGCAGTTTCTTGTATGCAGAAATGGGGGAAGAAAGAGAGGAGACCATCACTAGTCTGCAAAAGTTAAAATAAATAAAGAAAATCAAAATCACCTTTTATCTGAGTCAAATTCTTCTAGTCATCAAACCTCTCTGAGATGCAGATTCAACACAAATGGATTCTTAAGATTTTAAAATTATCGTAAAGTGATTCTTTGCCCTAAAGTTTATATCACTGCCATGCATTTGCAGTGTTTTTATTCTACTTTTTCATATAATTCAGCCAGAAACTATTCATGGTGAAAGTATTAAGAAAACTGTTTATGCAAATTTGTGGTACATTTCATCAAATCTGACATTCTACTTTTCAAAAATGCATCATTATTTTTAAAAAAGAAAAAAATAATGCTGCCTATTATAACTGTAAAACATTGCTGACTGCTGACATATACTAAGTTCAGAGATGTTATAGTATGAAAAAAAATGCATCTTTGAATCTGTGAATTATTTTAAATTATATAAGGTAAGCAATGGCTTATTTTTCTTTGAAATCATTCATGCTGCCAACAAAAAGAAAGTCAAATTTTTATGGCCTATGTATATCTCTCTTCAGACAACTCTTAATTATAAGTATACACCTATTTCTTTTTTAAATCACATTTTGGAGGATTTTTTTAATAATGTGGGAAAATGTACAAAATATGTAAGTGAGGAATGCAGGATACAAAACTATATGTAATATGATTATGCAACATACACAAACACACACATCAGTATATATTTATAGGATATTGGTGTTAGGAAATTACACCAGAACTACACCTATTTCTTTTCAAATCAAATTTGGAATATTCATTTTGGTACCATGTGATCAGCACGGTTATGAAGAGCAATAGGAAGTTATGCTTTTGAATGTGTATCACAGCATCAGCATCTCAACTCACATGAAAAATAAAATATCTGTGAGTATGTGCCAGAGCTATCACTATTGGTACCTGAATGTCTGTAAACATTTCCATCATACTGATGACCAGGATTATTTAGATGAAATAAAAGCCCTATAAGGGTTGTAACAGAAGATAGACATATTGTATCTATCCTTCAATTTCCCAGCAATCAACTTCATATTATATTTACTGTGATATACAGAGGCCCAAGAACACATTAATCAAAAAAACCTCTGATTTAATAGGTAAGAAACAGATTGGAAGTTGTCAAAATTCTGCTATAAATGTGCCGTTAAGTCACATAACTCTTCTGTATTACAGAGGAATGTTCCAAATCGGAGGAAAACAGTAGGCAGAAATCCCCACCCCCGTGTTTTTGGCTAACACATTCATATGGATCAACACAATCAAAACAGGAAATTCCACTCTCACCCCTCTCCTGGTCATCAGAATTTTGAATAGAGAGATCTGTTTAAATCAGTGAGACAGGAGGCAAATTGGACAGCCTTACTTCTCTTCCACGAGGGGATCATTACTTTTCTCTGAAATCATAACTGTTACTTTTATTTCCAGCTCGAATTTCAGCTCACGAGAGAGCCTGATCAGTAAACTGTTTTCCTTAAAGAAGATCTGATATATAAGCTAATGAAATTAATTATGGATGGCCAAACAGCAGGACAGTGAGAAGATCATTTCTTAGAAGCCTGAGTTGCAATTTGGCATGGGTCTGTGCACTGAAGAAAGTCAGGTGAAGTCTGAGCCTCCATTTTCAAATTGGAAAAAAAAAAAAAAAGGTAGAATATAGGAGACAACATAATAAGTCTGAAGTACTATCATTTTAGCCACAAAGTCTTGGCTATTAGGACTTTAAGATTATTAACCTGGCAAATCTGTTAACCTAATCCCTGCTGGACTCTGCTTTTATTATTCAGAAGAACGATTCATCTTTTCTCGTGGGCAATCAATGGCACCCATGAAGCAGCTCATCTCTGGCTAAGTAGCTGCCAAAAGAACCGGACAATAGACCTACTGGAAGCCTTTGTCTCTTTGCCTTTTGGGTCACCCTTAGAGGCACTTCCCCATCGTTTAGCATTCTCTGGGCCACAATGAACACACTGGGTTCTTTCAAGGTGTCTGAAGGTGTTGTAAGAAATCCAAGGCCATGAGGCATGGTGGTGGCTAAAGGGCAGCGCATACAAAAGGGTTTTCCCTTTTAAAATTCTGAAATTTTCATATTATGATAGTTTCTGTGAGTTCATTTTCTAATAAAAAGTGCTACAAAGGATGAAGCTATGTGGATGTTGCGCTTCTCAGTAATTAAGATGTCCAGGGCACAGCAGAGACAATTGAAAGCATCCCAATGGATTCTGGGCAATGGACATGAGAGTCTAGTCTAGATCGCATGTGCAGGAATCTCTATAAACTATTATACTGTTCTTTTGGACATGATCTTGTTATCTGATGTTTCTACAAATATCTGTTTATAAAGGACAGACTTTACAATGCATCATTTAGTATTTTGTGATTTATTCTATCGGTTTTTCCCCACATGTCTGTAAGCTCTATTAGAAGAGTGATGGATTCTGATTTGCAAACTACTGCATCTCCAGTGCCTGACTGGGCACAACATGTAGAAAAAGACACTGGTCACTGAAGGGATAAAGGAACAAATGAATAGACCCAAAGCACTGCCCAGATGAGATCACAGCCTTCCAGATGATCTGGTTTGGTCTGTGGTGGCTCTGAGAGTTTTACTGCCATTCAGCTGTTTTATAACTTTGGAAAGAGTGGATATCTGAAGGCCGGGAAGCCACAAAAGTAAGGTGAAGTCTGAGCCTCCATTTTCAAATTGGGAAAAAAAAAAAAAAGGTAGAATATAGGAGACAACATAATAAGTCTGAAGTACTATCATTTTAGCCACAAAGTCTTGGCTATTAGGACTTTAAGATTATTAACCTGGCAAATCTGTTAACCTAATCCCTGCTGGACTCTGCTTTTATTATTCAGAAGAACGATTCATCTTTTCTCGTGGGCAATCAATGGCACCCATGAAGCAGCTCATCTCTGGCTAAGTAGCTGCCAAAAGAACCGGACAATAGACCTACTGGAAGCCTTTGTCTCTTTGCCTTTTGGGTCACCCTTAGAGGCACTTCCCCATCGTTTAGCATTCTCTGGGCCACAATGAACACACTGGGTTCTTTCAAGGTGTCTGAAGGTGTTGTAAGAAATCCAAGGCCATGAGGCATGGTGGTGGCTAAAGGGCAGCGCATACAAAGGTTTCCTTTCAAAATTCTGAAATTTTCATATTATGATAGTTTCTGTGAGTTCATTTTCTAATAAAAAGTGCTACAAAGGATGAAGCTATGTGGATGTTGCGCTTCTCAGTAATTAAGATGTCCAGGGCACAGCAGAGACAATTGAAAGCATCCCAGTGGATTCTGGGCAATGGACATGAGAGTCTAGTCTAGATCGCATGTGCAGGAATCTCTATAAACTATTATACTGTTCTTTTGGACATGATCTTGTTATCTGATGTTTCTACAAATATCTGTTTATAAAGGACAGACTTTACAATGCATCATTTAGTATTTTGTGATTTATTCTATCGGTTTTTCCCCACATGTCTGTAAGCTCTATTAGAAGAGTGATGGATTCTGATTTGCAAACTACTGCATCTCCAGTGCCTGACTGGGCACAACATGTAGAAAAAGACACTGGTCACTGAAGGGATAAAGGAACAAATGAATAGACCCAAAGCACTGCCCAGATGAGATCACAGCCTTCCAGATGATCTGGTTTGGTCTGTGGTGGCTCTGAGAGTTTTACTGCCATTCAGCTGTTTTATAACTTTGGAAAGAGTGGATATCTGAAGCAATCACAAAATAAGGTTAAGGTTGACACGGGGAAGGGTATAAGACCACCCACATGCAAGCTAACAAGTGAACTTGCCTTCTATACAAACTGTATCTATTTGTTTATAATTTCCTATCTTTCTAGAGACAGTGAGTACACCCACTGAAATTGCATCACAAGAGAGGGACCCCTGAATTACAAGACTTGGAGCTCAGACTTTATAGCCGATGGCTGGCATATCTCCATCTCTCCTAAGGGTGAGAGAGGACCCTGGAATGCAACACATCTTCTCTGAATAGAGGGTGGGTTAAGTGCTTAGGTTTTTATCACTCTCAGAAGGTAGGCAAGTAAATTTGGGGGAGATAAGCTTTGAATCTCTCCAGAGCAATCCAGATCTCTAACTTGTAAAACATATTTACATTAAATTATCCTTTAACACAGACTTATACAGTTTGTTGTTCTTGTTGTTGTTTTGCTTAGCAAGTAAGTCATTGTTTCCTTAGAACAAGTGATTCCTGTCTATAGACTACCACATTCTACCTGCTGGAGGTCACCAGGATTCCTCTGCTATGGAATAAGCTGGTTTTGCCTCCACTGACCCAGTCATTTATTTCATTGTTACTGATGCACAGATATGTCTGCTCTTTGAATCTCCTTTGAATTGGTTGTTACATCTCATCAGCTTTCTCATTAATAAGGTTAAACATTAAGCAATATTTTCCAAAGATGTTTTTTAGCTTTTATTTTTGGTTTTATGCATAAGAGTCATATTTTAATTTTTTTTGAAAATTATCCTTTACCAATGCAAAGACTGTTGTCACGGTAAGGAAACACAGGGAAACGAGTAAGAAGAGATAGCAGAAAATCTATGAAATTAACGTATACACTAAAATACTGAAAGGCATTTTGGGTCTTCTCTCCCTGAAGCGATTTCTAATAGATAGATTGTATGTAAAGTAACTAAGTAATTAAGAACTTGATTTATCTTGGGCTGACTGCTATTTTTTAGTGTGATAACAGTGTAAAGAAAAAAACATGCTGTTTAAGCAACACAGTTGCAGAGCGTGTGTTCCTCCAGGATTAATAGCTGCGGGTGATGGAGGTGATAAAGACTGTAAGCGCTGGTGGGAAGTGCTGTGTTAGGGAAAGCTGGGAGATAAAAGAGCAGCTAGCATCCTGGAGCAAAACCGGATGTAAACAGGCTGCATGTAAATAACGCTAGTTACTTATTAACTCTCATAGCTATTAAGAAGGCCTTTATTGTTGAAACCTCGGGAGTAAAAATAGTTTTGCTCTTTTCACTCTCCTAGTCTCCAGCCCTCTGGTGAAAGGGCCTCAGGAGCCCTTTTCTCAGAATCACACAGGGAGCTGGAATTTAATAGAGCAGAGACAGGGCCTTGGTCTCTAAACCTAATGACTCAGGGAAACCAACTCCAGGAATCTAGGCCGTGGGGCCCCGGAAAAGGCGGGCTTAAGCCACAGAATGATCACTTCCATACAACTTCGAAAGCCGCAGCTCTACCGCTCATCAATTTCTCCACACCGAAACAACTGTCCCCATAGTGTAATGTTTGAGGAGATGTTCCTTAACATAAAACTATTTTAATATAGAAAAAGCTTTAGTGAAGAAGAAAAACATCCTGCACAGCAGAAACAACTGCTAGGAAATTTTTTTTTTTTCTTTCTTTAGCTTTAAGTTACTACCTGCTGGAGGTCACCAGGATTCCTCTGCTATGGAATAAGCTGGTTTTGCCTCCACTGACCCAGTCATTTATTTCATTGTTACTGATGCACAGATATGTCTGCTCTTTGAATCTCCTTTGAATTGGTCGTTACATCTCATCAGCTTTCTCATTAATAAGGTTAAACATTAAGCAATATTTTCCAAAGATGTTTTTTAGCTTTTATTTTTGGTTTTATGCATAAGAGTCATATTTTAATTTTTTGAAAATTATCCTTTACCAATGCAAAGACTGTTGTCACGGTAAGGAAACACAGGGAAACGAGTAAGAAGAGATAGCAGAAAATCTATGAAATTAACGTATACACTAAAATACTGAAAGGCATTTTGGGTCTTCTCTCCCTGAAGCGATTTCTAATAGATAGATTGTATGTAAAGTAACTAAGTAATTAAGAACTTGATTTATCTTGGGCTGACTGCTATTTTTTAGTGTGATAACAGTGTAAAGAAAAAAACATGCTGTTTAAGCAACACAGTTGCAGAGCGTGTGTTCCTCCAGGATTAATAGCTGCGGGTGATGGAGGTGATAAAGACTGTAAGCGCCGGTGGGAAGTGCTGTGTTAGGGAAAGCTGGGAGATAAAAGAGCAGCTAGCATCCTGGAGCAAAACCGGATGTAAACAGGCTGCATGTAAATAACGCTAGTTACTTATTAACTCTCATAGCTATTAAGAAGGCCTTTATTGTTGAAACTTCGGGAGTAAAAATAGTTTTGCTCTTTTCACTCTCCTAGTCTCCAGCCTTCTGGTGAAAGGGCCTCAGGAGCCTTTTTCTCAGAATCACACAGGGAGCTGGAATTTAATAGAGCAGAGACAGGGCCTTGGTCTCTAAACCTAATGACTCAGGGAAACCAACTCCAGGAATCTAGGCCGTGGGGCCCCGGAAAAGGCGGGCTTAAGCCACAGAATGATCACTTCCATACAACTTCGAAAGCCGCAGCTCTACCGCTCATCAATTTCTCCACACCGAAACAACTGTCCCCATAGTGTAATGTTTGAGGAGATGTTCCTTAACATAAAACTATTTTAATATAGAAAAAGCTTTAGTGAAGAAGAAAAACATCCTGCACAGCAGAAACAACTGCTAGGATTCATATTATTCTAATTGTTTTAAAATTATATTTAGAAAACTGTTTAGAAAAACATTTCAGTCTTTTAAGTTTCAGAAATCATCCATTTAAAAGAGATTTTCTTTCTATCTTTTACCCTGTAATGCTTAAAGATAGTTAAATCCATGTGGATTTACCTGTTGGGTAGTAATATTTCTAGACTAAGAATTTTTCCTTTCGTGACACATTTGCAAGCTACCAATTCAGCATTTTGTCTTGCCTTGGTAATTGCTATACCTGATTGCTGTACCTTGAGGATACGTTATTGCTTACAAGCAATGAGACACTGATAGAATGCAACTATTTTTAATGGAAACATTTTCATGCTGGGAGAAGAGAGCAAAGTTTCCGCTCTTGATCTAGCCCTAATTATATTCCACAGCCTGTCTCCCTGAACCTTCCTCTGTCCTGGTTTCCTCATTTTCAAAACCAGATCAATAAGGAAAGTTTCAAGTTGTAACAAGTTTTTTTCACTGAGTTGTTACATACTAGGACTGTCACTTTTGTTTGAATGTATTTCAATATTCTGGAGCCTCTGAAAAGACTGCTGTCTTCTAACCGGATTATCTGTGTCTCTGTCCTCTACTGCTTGCTCTTCAAAGGACTTTAAATTTTGTGAATATCCTCTTTGTCATCAATACTTTTTTTTTTTAACTTTGCAAACACACCTCAAGTGACTAAAATAGGTGTTCGTAATATAATATGACAAGCTAAACGTTGATTTTATAGGAAAGGAAATAATTCATTCAATAAAATGAAATTAATAATTTCCTTACCATTGAGATGGTTATGAAAAATGCACATGGCCTATAAATTACTGAGGCATTATACATAATACACAGGTAATGCATGTATGTGTATATAGTCAACCCTCATTATCTGCAGGTTCTCATCATTTATGAATTTGCCTACTCACTAAAATGCACGTGAATCCCCAAATCAGTTCCTGAGGCTCTCCTACATGTATGCAGACACAAAGAAAAAAAAAAAAAAACTGAGCTGCCCAATATGAATTTCGACTGCCCAGCTGATGTTGAATTGAGCCATGTTTTGACTCCTGGCTTCAGCTCTCATCCTGTAACCACGTATTCTATGTTATGTGTTGATCAGTTGATGAGGAGACTGTGACCAGAGGCATGCAGGGACCTATTCTTACTGCAATGGTCCAGTATTCACTCATTCAAGTGATTGTGGTTACTTTATAGAACATAACTCTCATGGAAAATAAGAGTGTGTGTGTGTGTGTGTGTGTGTGTGTGTGTGTGTGTGTTCCTCAAAGCTTTAAAGATTGCATATGCTTATCAGATACCAAGAGGTATCTGAACCACAGAATCAAACCTTCGTAAAGCAAGTGCCTGTGTGTAGTTCAGGGTGCTTTTGTGGGCATGCAGGGTTCCCAGGGATGCAGAAATAAGACTGTCAAATCTCAGTCAACATTACATTACTTGAACTTGGTCTTCAAACAGGCTTCCTAACTCCTAGTATACATACACACACACACACATATATATATATGCATCTTATTTATATGCATGTATGCATTTGGTATCAGTTCAGTTCAGTTGCTCAGTTGTAGCCGACTCTTTGTGACCCCATGTGCTGCAGCACACCAGGTTACCCTGTCCTTCACCACCTCTCAGAGCTTGTTCAAACTCATGTCCATTGACTCAGTGATGCCATCCAATCATCTTGTTCTCTGTCATCCCCTCTCCTTAGGCCTTCTATTCTGCCCAGGATCAGGGTCTTTTCCAGTGAGTTGGCTCTTCACATCAGGTGGCCAAAGTATTGTAGCTTCAGCTTCATCACCGATCCTTTCAATGAATATTCACAGTTGATTTCCTTTAGGATAGACTGGTTTGATTTCCTACATACGTATATATGAATATATCCTTTAACTCTTTTCTACCCTTGCTCCTAGACAGGCATTTCCCAACACAGGAACAATCACGATCCTATTCAAAGAAGGCGGACGCCACCCATCATTGCTTAAAACTCTCCAATGTCTTCTCAGCTCATTCAGGGTAAAAGTCAGAAACTGAACTATTGTAACGACCCCTGACTCCTCCTCTCCTTCTGCACCCACCTGACTACTCCTACATAGAGAAAAGAACTGAGCTGCCCAATATGAATTTCGACTGCCCAGCTGATGTTGAATTGAGCCATGTTTTGACTCCTGGCTTCAGCTCTCATCCTGTAACCACGTATTCTATGTTATGTGTTGATCAGTTGATGAGGAGACTGTGACCAGAGGCATGCAGGGACCTATTCTTACTGCAATGGTCCAGTATTCACTCATTCAAGTGATTGTGGTTACTTTATAGAACATAACTCTCATGGAAAATAAGAGTGTGTGTGTGTGTGTGTGTGTGTGTGTGTGTGTGTGTGTTCCTCAAAGCTTTAAAGATTGCATATGCTTATCAGATACCAAGAGGTATCTGAACCACAGAATCAAACCTTCGTAAAGCAAGTGCCTGTGTGTAGTTCAGGGTGCTTTTGTGGGCATGCAGGGTTCCCAGGGATGCAGAAATAAGACTGTCAAATCTCAGTCAACATTACATTACTTGAACTTGGTCTTCAAACAGGCTTCCTAACTCCTAGTATACATACACACACACACACATATATATATATGCATCTTATTTATATGCATGTATGTATTTGGTATCAGTTCAGTTCAGTTGCTCAGTTGTAGCCGACTCTTTGTGACCCCATGTGCTGCAGCACACCAGGTTACCCTGTCCTTCACCACCTCTCAGAGCTTGTTCAAACTCATGTCCATTGACTCAGTGATGCCATCCAATCATCTTGTTCTCTGTCATCCCCTCTCCTTAGGCCTTCTATTCTGCCCAGGATCAGGGTCTTTTCCAGTGAGTTGGCTCTTCACATCAGGTGGCCAAAGTATTGTAGCTTCAGCTTCATCACCGATCCTTTCAATGAATATTCACAGTTGATTTCCTTTAGGATAGACTGGTTTGATTTCCTACATACGTATATATGAATATATCCTTTAACTCTTTTCTACCCTTGCTCCTAGACAGGCATTTCCCAACACAGGAACAATCACGATCCTATTCAAAGAAGGCGGACGCCACCCATCATTGCTTAAAACTCTCCAATGTCTTCTCAGCTCATTCAGGGTAAAAGTCAGAAACTGAACTATTGTAACGACCCCTGACTCCTCCTCTCCTTCTGCACCCACCTGACTACTCCTTGCTCTCCTGTACTCCCAGCTTGCTCACCATACTCCAGTCACACGGCATTTGCCAGTTTTCTGAACACACCCAATAAGGTCACTCTCTCAGGGTTTAGCACTAGCTTAGTTCCTCTGCCCAGAAGGCTCTTTCCCTAGATATTCACTGCCAAGTTTTAAGTAGTAAATTCTCCTCTTCCATGCCTCTTGTTTCAATTTAATATTTCCTTGTTCTGTTCACTTTGCTCCATGAAACGCTGACTTTTCCAACACAGTTGTTATCCAGTGTACATGTTTTTGCCATGATGGAATAGATGGCTAGGAGCAGTTAAAATGTGGCTACTGAGACGGAGGAAATGAATTTTAATTTAACCTTATTATAAAGAATTAATTTGAATTTGCACAACTTGCTACATGTCTCTTAGCTATACTAATTCATTTTAATTAAATGTGAATCTAAATAGTGGTGACTACATTGGCCAGTACCGTTCATTTGGAATCCATTCATGTTTGATGATAAAGGAATCGAGAGGTTTAGGGCTTTTTTTAACAGTATTTACAGACACCACTGGTTGAAAAACATCATCTTTCCTTCGCTATACATCAATGCCAACTTTGTAAAAAAGCAACTATTCATAGATGAGTGAGTCTATTGACAGATTCTCTGATTTATTTTGTTCGTCTACTTGGTTTTCATTCTGTCAATCACATTGCTGTTTTACTCGACTTACGAGCACAATGTCTATATTGCAGCTCATCAAGGGGAGTCCTCTAATTTTATTCTTTAAGATTGAATTAATTCTCCTGGTCCCTTCACATTTGCTGATAAGTTTTAGAGTCTGCTGGTCAACTTTCACCCAAACAATTAGGAAAAGTGCTAGTTGCTCAGTCGTGTGGGATTCTTTGTGACCCTATGGATTGTAGTCCACCAGGCTCCTCTGTTCATGGGATTCTCCAGGCAAGAATACTGGAGTGGGTACCATTTCCTATTCCAATGTCTTCTCAGCTCATTCAGGGTAAAAGTCAGAAACTGAACTATTGTAACGACCCTGACTCCTCCTCTCCTTCTGCACCCACCTGACTACTCCTTGCTCTCCTGTACTCCCAGCTTGCTCACCATACTCCAGTCACACGGCATTTGCCAGTTTTTTGAACACACCCAATAAGGTCACTCTCTCAGGGTTTAGCACTAGCTTAGTTCCTCTGCCCAGAAGGCTCTTTCCCTAGATATTCACTGCCAAGTTTTAAGTAGTAAATTCTCCTCTTCCATGCCTCTTGTTTCAATTTAATATTTCCTTGTTCTGTTCACTTTGCTCCATGAAACGCTGACTTTTCCAACACGGTTGTTATCCAGTGTACATGTTTTTGCCATGATGGAATAGATGGCTAGGAGCAGTTAAAATGTGGCTACTGAGACGGAGGAAATGAATTTTAATTTAACCTTATTATAAAGAATTAATTTGAATTTGCACAACTTGCTACATGTCTCTTAGCTATACTAATTCATTTTAATTAAATGTGAATCTAAATAGTGGTGACTACATTGGCCAGTACCGTTCATTTGGAATCCATTCATGTTTGATGATAAAGGAATCGAGAGGTTTAGGGCTTTTTTTAACAGTATTTACAGACACCACTGGTTGAAAAACATCATCTTTCCTTCGCTATACATCAATGCCAACTTTGTAAAAAAGCAACTATTCATAGATGAGTGAGTCTATTGACAGATTCTCTGATTTATTTTGTTCGTCTACTTGGTTTTCATTCTGTCAATCACATTGCTGTTTTACTCGACTTACGAGCACAATGTCTATATTGCAGCTCATCAAGGGGAGTCCTCTAATTTTATTCTTTAAGATTGAATTAATTCTCCTGGTCCCTTCACATTTGCTGATAAGTTTTAGAGTCTGCTGGTCAACTTTCACCCAAACAATTAGGAAAAGTGCTAGTTGCTCAGTCGTGTGGGATTCTTTGTGACCCTATGGATTGTAGTCCACCAGGCTCCTCTGTTCATGGGATTCTCCAGGCAAGAATACTGGAGTGGGTACCATTTCCTATTCCAGTGGATTTTCCTGGCCCAGAGATCAAACCCAGGTCTCCTGCATTGTGGGCATATTCTTTACCATCTGAGTCACCAGGGAACCCCAAATATACCAACCAAGAAACACCCAACTGAAATTTTAACTAAGGTTTGCACTGAATTGATACCAAGTAGGGAAGAAGCGTCATTTGTACTACTATATTTAGTTTTCTAATCAATGAAAATTTTACACTTCTCCATTTATTTAGAATTTTTCTCGAGTTACAATTTACAATTATCTATTGTAAATTGATAAATTTATCAATTGTAAATTATAAATTGACAATTATAATTTACAATTACAATTTTACAGATAATTATCTGTGTAAAAGTTGTGCACAACTTTCTTCAAATTTATTACCATGTAGTTGAGATTTTTGACACTACTAAAAACATAATCTCCTAAAATTTCATTTTTATTACTTACTGTTAGTATACAGAAATGAAATTAATTTTTACCTTAACCAGATATCTAGTGATCATTCTAAAATTTTGATTGAATGTAGATTGTTCAGAATTCTCTCAATGCACAACCCAACCATCTACAAATAATGAGATCATAGTGCTTCCTTTCAAGGAATTTCTTCATTTCATTTCTTTCTCTCGCTTTATGGCACTGGATAGAACCTCCAAAACAATAGTGAATAGAGTGATAATAGCAGGTATCCTTGTATTACTGTTGGTAACAGGTGTAAAATGATTAATATTTCACTATATACTGTAATATGTGTCATAGGTTTTTTAATGGGTCCTCTTTTAACAAATGAAGGAAATTTCCTTCTATTGGTAATTAGTGAATTTTCATTTTCTTTTTATCAAAATTGACTCAAACACATTTTTCAAGACTATTAATTCATATTTAAATTTATATAAGGGAGTCCTCTAATTTTATTCTTTAAGATTGAATTAATTCTCCTGGTCCCTTCACATTTGCTGATAAGTTTTAGAGTCTGCTGGTCAACTTTCACCCAAACAATTAGGAAAAGTGCTAGTTGCTCAGTCGTGTGGGATTCTTTGTGACCCTATGGATTGTAGTCCACCAGGCTCCTCTGTTCATGGGATTCTCCAGGCAAGAATACTGGAGTGGGTACCATTTCCTATTCCAGTGGATTTTCCTGGCCCAGAGATCAAACCCAGGTCTCCTGCATTGTGGGCATATTCTTTACCATCTGAGTCACCAGGGAACCCCAAATATACCAACCAAGAAACACCCAACTGAAATTTTAACTAAGGTTTGCACTGAATTGATACCAAGTAGGGAAGAAGCGTCATTTGTACTACTATATTTAGTTTTCTAATCAATGAAAATTTTACACTTCTCCATTTATTTAGAATTTTTCTCAAGAGTTACAATTTACAATTATCTATTATAAATTGATAAATTTATCAATTGTAAATTATAAATTGACAATTATAATTTACAATTACAATTTTACAGATAATTATCTGTGTAAAAGTTGTGCACAACTTTCTTCAAATTTATTACCATGTAGTTGAGATTTTTGACACTACTAAAAACATAATCTCCTAAAATTTCATTTTTATTACTTACTGTTAGTATACAGAAATGAAATTAATTTTTACCTTAACCAGATATCTAGTGATCATTCTAAAATTTTGATTGAATGTAGATTGTTCAGAATTCTCTCAATGCACAACCCAACCATCTACAAATAATGAGATCATAGTGCTTCCTTTCAAGGAATTTCTTCATTTCATTTCTTTCTCTCGCTTTATGGCACTGGATAGAACCTCCAAAACAATAGTGAATAGAGTGATAATAGCAGGTATCCTTGTATTACTGTTGGTAACAGGTGTAAAATGATTAATATTTCACTATATACTGTAATATGTGTCGTAGGTTTTTTAATGGGTCCTCTTTTAACAAATGAAGGAAATTTCCTTCTATTGGTAATTAGTGAATTTTCATTTTCTTTTTATCATGAATGGATGTTGAATTGACTCAAACACATTTTTCAAGACTATTAATTCATATTTAAATTTATATAAGTAAGGGCTAACATTCATTTTTACTCAAATTTAAAAAGCAAATATTTTCAAACATTTCACATGGATCTATCTTTTTTCTTTTGTTATTATTATTAAGCAATTTTCAGCTTTGTTTATTTTGGAAAAAACTGTGTACCTTCAAGGTATATAAAGTGATAGTGACATATAAATGCACACTGTGAAATGCTCACCATAAGCAAGCTAATTAGCACTCATTACCACACTTAGCTACATTTTTTCTCTTTCCCCCCACCCCATTCCCCTCCATTGGACAACCACCTGTTTGTTTTTTGTATCTATGAGTCTGTTTCTCTTTTGTTTATTCATTTGCTTTGTTTTCTAGATCCTATTATATACAAGTGAAATCACATGATATGTATCAGTCTTCTCAGAAGAATAAGAAGTCTATCCTTTTTGTTTGTTTTTTTTTTAAACATTTATTTATTTATTTATTTTAGCGGGAGTAGGAAGGGAGGGGGGTGGGCGGGCCACTTCCACCGGTCTTTCATTTGTCTAGTTTCATCCATCTTTGTTCTTTGGCCCGTGTGGGACTCCCATCACGGTGGTATTTGTTGTCACAGAGCACCGGCTCTGGGCGCATGCGCTCCAGAGCTCCGGCTCGGTAATTGGACACATCAGTCCAGTCGCTCCGCGGCACGTGGGATCTTCCCAGGCCAGGGATCGAACCGGCGCCCCTTGCACTGCAAGGCGGTGTCCTTACCCACTGGACCACCAGGGAAGCCCCTTTTTGGTTTTTGACTTAATAAAATACATTTATTATTAGATATTCTACATAGATACCACATGCATAGAAAATAATGACATTTTAAATCACTGTCATTAAATTATTTTTTCGAAGATTTACTTTAAGTTCTTTTCCTGAACAATATACATTTTAATCAAGTTGAAAAGTATGTTAACTTCCTATTGTTACATTCTAATTTTGTGTGTTTAAAGCATTCATGCAAATGTAGCGATGAAATGAAAGTTGATTAACTCACCAGTCATATTGCAATATAGGAGAAATGGTTCCAGGGGACCACTTCCATCTGCATCTATATAGTAAAACCCTGAAGTATTTCCTTTGTGCTTATAGGCTTCACATGATTGCTCATAGATAGCTGTAAAAAAAAATAAAAAAGTGAAAGTGACATTATAAGTGAATTAGCATGAAATTAATTTCTTAAGTTTATTTCAGGCACAAAACACTCCAAGTCGTAAAATTTAATATTTACATTACTGACCGGGAAAAAAGGCAATATACACTTTAAAACAAAACTCACTTTTTTATTAATATGGATGAAAGAAGGTTAGATGGGAAAAGAAAGAATGAGATTGTATTTTGTGGCATTTCTTAACAAAAAAGAATGTACATATTTTAAATATATTTAAATCTTTATAAATTACTATAATTAAATCCTTATAAATTAAAGTATATTCAAATCTTTATAAATATACTGTGACCTCTGTTTTGCACATCCATCCAAATGTATCTTTCAACAACCATTTTGGAATTTCTAATTCTAGTATCACCTTACAAAAATCCAACATCTATAGCACAATAATGTAATCTCTTTAAATAAGCTGCTGTTATCCAAAAATTAAGGAATAGAAAAGTATTAAATAATGCCGTAACTAGTCTCCTTTCTCACATAAAACTATCTATAGATAAAATCCTTTTTTTCCATAAAACAAGTATGATTTACAAAGCCTCTTGTGAATAATTTAAAAAGTAATTTACAAAAGAAACTTCCTCTAATGCTCTGTAATGAGAATTTAAGACAACTAAAATCCAAAGCAAAAGAATTATTTGTATAAGATATGCCCTCGAGTGGTCTAAATGTGTTTTGATCTATAACTGGATATTTTTATTTTTACAATTATATATTTGCCATGTACAAGGTTTGATAGTAACAACTCTATATGATGCACTCATCTTATTGAACAGCTGCCCAAATGCAACGGTGATTTCCATGAAGCTTTTAATTTTGTGAAATGAGACATAAACAATCTCCCGAATGTCCTTCCTTGACGCAGTCTAAATTTTTCAAAACTATGTTAATGAGTTTTAGACAATATGAAATAATGTAACTAACTTTCTCAGTGTTACAGAGATTTCAGATAATCATACAAGTTTACTTCTCCACTCTTCCATAATTTCTTCATTCTATTTTGTTCATATTACATGAAAAAGTGAAAGTGTTAGTTGCTCAGTCGTGTCTGACTCTTTGCAACCCCACAGACTGTAGCCTGCCAACCTCCTCCATCCAGGGGCTTCTGCAGGCAAGAATACTGGAGTGGGTTGCATTTCTGTCTCTAGGGGATCTTCCTGACCCCGTGCTTCAGCCTGGCTCTCGCGCATTTCAGGCAGACTCTTAATGGTCTGAGCCACCAGGGAAGCCCTTATATTACATAGGGAGAACTATAAGATTGCTTTCTAGTCATATTTTTGTATTTTATGCAGTGAAGTAGGCATGTGAAAATGGTTAATTTATATATTTCTATATGCACATACATCTGTTGACAAATTTCTTGAAAGAGGCTAGGATATACATGTAACTTTGCAGTGAGACCTGGTATTGGAAAGGACACGTGATTGTGTGAGTACTTTTGCTTTATGTGTATTATTTGACTTTTTATAACATGATTGTTTAAAATACTATTTTCTAATAAAATCCTTTAACAGACTCCGTCAGATCCACCCTCTACTCAGGCTAATAGTAATGATGACGCCATTATACTTGGGTTTGTTATTCTGGCCCCATTTCTCAGAATAGTCATTGGCAAAAAAATTTTGGCACCCTTTGGCTAAAGAACCTAATAAATGTATTCAATGACTGAATCAAGTTGTTGGCTACAGATGAAAATATTTATTTGTTATCTGACTTTTTGGCTCAGAGATGTTTGTGTTTATATTTTGATTCAGTTAGAGATAGCAGCTGAAAATAAACAATTGTTAAAACACATTCAATTAGCTTTATGTTTTGAATCAGTTACTATAACTGGGATGATGGTAGGCATGAAAAATTAAAATACACTGTCCCTCTGCTGGCGGTAACCCAGGGAAAGAAAGCTGGCCTGACTGAAGCCACAGCAAGCGTCCTTCCTGACCTTACGAGGCACTCCAATCCACACAAGTGGATGATGGAGGCATGACAGGGAGGCATGACAGTGAGGCCAGGAGCTTCTTCGCCCTGGCCCATGCCCTCCAGCCCTGAGCAGGACTTCTCATGGAGTGCCTGGGGCTGAGCACTGGGATTTTAATGCTCAGCTGTGGCAGGACAAAGAGCAGGTTCAAAAAAAGAAAAAGTGAAAGTGTTAGTTGCTCAGTCGTGTCTGACTCTTTGCAACCCCACAGACTGTAGCCTGCCAACCTCCTCCATCCAGGGGCTTCTGCAGGCAAGAATACTGGAGTGGGTTGCATTTCTGTCTCTAGGGGATCTTCCTGACCCCGTGCTTCAGCCTGGCTCTCGCGCATTTCAGGCAGACTCTTAATGGTCTGAGCCACCAGGGAAGCCCTTATATTACATAGGGAGAACTATAAGATTGCTTTCTAGTCATATTTTTGTATTTTATGCAGTGAAGTAGGCATGTGAAAATGGTTAATTTATATATTTCTATATGCACATACATCTGTTGACAAATTTCTTGAAAGAGGCTAGGATATACATGTAACTTTGCAGTGAGACCTGGTATTGGAAAGGACACGTGATTGTGTGAGTACTTTTGCTTTATGTGTATTATTTGACTTTTTATAACATGATTGTTTAAAATACTATTTTCTAATAAAATCCTTTAACAGACTCCGTCAGATCCACCCTCTACTCAGGCTAATAGTAATGATGACGCCATTATACTTGGGTTTGTTATTCTGGCCCCATTTCTCAGAATAGTCATTGGCAAAAAAATTTTGGCACCCTTTGGCTAAAGAACCTAATAAATGTATTCAATGACTGAATCAAGTTGTTGGCTACAGATGAAAATATTTATTTGTTATCTGACTTTTTGGCTCAGAGATGTTTGTGTTTATATTTTGATTCAGTTAGAGATAGCAGCTGAAAATAAACAATTGTTAAAACACATTCAATTAGCTTTATGTTTTGAATCAGTTACTATAACTGGGATGATGGTAGGCATGAAAAATTAAAATACACTGTCCCTCTGCTGGCGGTAACCCAGGGAAAGAAAGCTGGCCTGACTGAAGCCACAGCAAGCGTCCTTCCTGACCTTACGAGGCACTCCAATCCACACAAGTGGATGATGGAGGCATGACAGGGAGGCATGACAGTGAGGCCAGGAGCTTCTTCGCCCTGGCCCATGCCCTCTCCAGCCCTGAGCAGGACTTCTCATGGAGTGCCTGGGGCTGAGCACTCGGGATTTTAATGCTCAGCTGTGGCAGGAGTACAAAGCAGTTCAAGTGTAGAGACGAGAGGCTGAGGACTGCATCTAAGGCCCTTGCCTGATGTCCCAGCTATAGGCCAGAAGACGAGGAGTTCAGTTGCTCAGCAAAGTCAGCCACAACATGGACAAAATGAGAAGGGGGTGGGGAAATGGGCATTTGGGTCTCTCCATCCCATGTCCTGAACAAATGGACCAGAAAATGACATGAGTCTTAAAACACACACAAACTTTTCACCAAAAGAAAAAACAAAAACAAAAAAAACCCCACCAAACAAACAAACAAACAAACAAAAAACTGCATGGCTTTTAACACAAGAAAAGGATACTGGTTGTGATCCCAGGCTCTGGAGCATAATAACAGATGTTCACATTCTCACTGTGGCTCAACTATTTCAGGAGCTTTGGGCAAGGTGATTAGTCTGTCTCTGTTACCTAGTGAACTAGAGATAATAACAATATTCACCTACTATGGTGGTCATCAGAATTAAATGAGCTGGGGCATATAAAATACTAGAGCAGTACTGGTATTTAGAAAAGACTCAATAAAATTAACTATTATGATTAATATCATTTCTACCATCCTTATCCTCATCATCCTTATTAATGGAGTTTCAAGAAACTTTAAGGGCTTCTCAGGTGGCTCAGTGGTAAAGAATCTACCTGCCAGTGCAGGAGATGTTGGTTTGATTCCTGGGTCAGGAAGATCCCTTAGAGAAGAGAATGGCAACCCACTCCAGTATTCTTGCAGAGGAGCCCTAAGAGCCACAGCTCATGGAGTTGCAAGGAGTCGGACACGACTGACTGACTAAACAAGAGAATTTAGGGATTAGCTATTCGGCACTGTATTTTATGTCTATCCTTAGCTACCTTTATTGTCTACATCTATTTTTTTTCTTGCTGGCTCTCCTTGTCTTTTCTGTCTTATTTTATGTGTTTCTATAAGCTACCTTGACGACTTTATGAAAAGAAGTGTGAATTAAAAATCAACTAGAAATCAACTGGCAGCTGAGGCTCAGGATGGTACACAAAGGGACATAAATACATATACACAACAAAGAAAGGGGAAGTGGACAAAGAATAGGACAGAGGCGAGGATGAACAGGTGTGTCTAGCTTACAGTTGTGGCACGTGGCTCCTCTGTATCCGGTGTTTGCACAGTCGCAGTGAAAGGTGTCCCAAGATTGGGAGCATTCACCACCATGTTCACAATAGTTGGGCAAACACCTAAAAGGAGGTGCAGATACAATTACCACCAGTCACTGTGAGACAGCATGAAATACAGATAATTGATACACAATCATGTGAAAGAATGCCAACAGTAACCTAAAGAGTATAGAACATTACTAAGAGTTTTATTCCAGGCTTCCCAGGTGATGCAATGGTAAAGAATCTGCCTGCCAATGCAGGAGCAGCAGGAGGCATGCGTTCGATCCCTGGGTCAGGAAGAACCCCTGGAGAAGGAAAGAGCAGCCCACTCCCGTATTTTAGGCTTGAAAATTCCACAGGCGAGCCTGGCGGGCTAGTCCATGGTGTTGCAAGGAGCTGAGCACAACTGAGCACACACAATGGTTATTCCGCCTGTCATTACAGTACTTTAATCACAGAACTATAAATTCATCAGATTTCAACCAATTCTCAGGTGACTGCGACTGTTAATTTTCAGCATGTCCTATTATATCATAGCCCTCTCTTTTCTCTAAGTGATAACACTGATTTAATATTCTGCCAGAAGCATTAGTACACAAAATAACATTTAATCATATTTATTTACTACGCTGAACATCTACTTAAAGGAAGAGGAAATGAAGAAGAGGGAAGGAAAGAAGGAAGTGTGAAGGAGGAACATCTCTATTCACTCAGTGTACATATCAAGGAACACTGAAGATGTGCAGTATAGATGAACTCCAAACAGTGGGTCAGGGTGCATTAGGGTGCTGAGTCAAAATCACAGAGGCTCCCAAGATATTTTACATTTTGAAGAGAAATACAGGCCCAGACTCCAACATTCTGTTAAGCCTGGCTCCTGTTTTTGTTTTTTTCCGAGATTTAAAAAGAAGTGTGAAAAAACAAGAAATCAACTGGCAGCTGAGGCTCAGGATGGTACACAAAGGGACATAAATACATATACACAACAAAGAAAGGGGAAGTGGACAAAGAATAGGACAGAGGCGAGGATGAACAGGTGTGTCTAGCTTACAGTTGTGGCACGTGGCTCCTCTGTATCCGGTGTTTGCACAGTCGCAGTGAAAGGTGTCCCAAGATTGGGAGCATTCACCACCATGTTCACAATAGTTGGGCAAACACCTAAAAGGAGGTGCAGATACAATTACCACCAGTCACTGTGAGACAGCATGAAATACAGATAATTGATACACAATCATGTGAAAGAATGCCAACAGTAACCTAAAGAGTATAGAACATTACTAAGAGTTTTATTCCAGGCTTCCCAGGTGATGCAATGGTAAAGAATCTGCCTGCCAATGCAGGAGCAGCAGGAGGCATGCGTTCGATCCCTGGGTCAGGAAGAACCCCTGGAGAAGGAAAGAGCAGCCCACTCCCGTATTTTAGGCTTGAAAATTCTACAGGCGAGCCTGGCGGGCTAGTCCATGGTGTTGCAAGGAGCTGAGCACAACTGAGCACACACAATGGTTATTCCGCCTGTCATTACAGTACTTTAATCACAGAACTATAAATTCATCAGATTTCAACCAATTCTCAGGTGACTGCGACTGTTAATTTTCAGCATGTCCTATTATATCATAGCCCTCTCTTTTCTCTAAGTGATAACACTGATTTAATATTCTGCCAGAAGCATTAGTACACAAAATAACATTTAATCATATTGATTTACTACGCTGAACATCTACTTAAAGGAAGAGGAAATGAAGAAGAGGGAAGGAAAGAAGGAAGTGTGAAGGAGGAACATCTCTATTCACTCAGTGTACATATCAAGGAACACTGAAGATGTGCAGTATAGATGAACTCCAAACAGTGGGTCAGGGTGCATTAGGGTGCTGAGTCAAAATCACAGAGGCTCCCAAGATATTTTACATTTTGAAGAGAAATACAGGCAGACTCAACATCTGTTAAGCACTGTGCCACTTACTAGCTTGAGGTAAATTTCAACATTAGATTATAATAGGTTCCTTTTAATCATGTCTTATCTTTGAGAAGCTGGCTTTTTAGTAGTTGATATAAAGTAATGCCATCATGAAACTATGTTGAAAAGAAGGTAAGGGTAGCAGCTGTGATCCAAACTTTGAAAAGTTGGACACTACATTAAAAAGTTGTTAAAGTCTTTTGAATTATACATATATATAATTTTTAAAATACACATATATAAGTAACAAATTACTTTTTCAAATTTCTAAATTGTTCAATTGAACAATCTTTCAATTGTTCTAATTGTTTCAATTTTCTAAATTGTTAAGACATAAACACAAGGTTGCTTGGAACTAAGTCACTTTAAATGAAAGTGTTAGTTGCCTCTTTTGACTTAGAACACTGTGAATAAAAACTAATGAAATGCATAAGGCACTACAGACAAAAAAGTTGAAGAGCTTCTGATATCAACTCAAATAGCCCTGAACAAATAATTGATGCTTTCTACAATTTAAATGTAAAGTTATAATGAGATCAAGGCTTGAAATGCTTTTATTCATCCCAGAATAAAAAATAAATTGCAATACCTGTCAAAATACATCCTTGATGAAGTTTCTGCCATCTCCTCTTTAAAAACTAAGACTAAGGGCTCCCCTTGTGGTCCAATGGGTAAGGACACCACCTTGCAGTGCAAGGGGCGCCAGTTCAATCCCTGGCCTGGGAAGATCCAACATGCCACGGAGCAGCTGGACCGATGTGTCCAATTACCGAGCCGGAGCTCTGGAGTGCATGCGCCCAGAGCCAGTGCTCTGCAGCGAGACAGGCCACTGCGATGGGAGCCCCACGCAGTCCAAAGAACAAAGATGGATGAAAATAGGTGAATGAAAGACCAATAGAAATGGCCAAAGAAATAAAATAAAATAAAATAAAACACTGAGACTAAGAAGTTTCTTTTGCTTTCAGGATTTTCCCAGTTTTAACGTGACCATCACTCTTAGTGTGGATGACCAAACCCTCACGCTGGTTCCTGGTGGCTATTACCCATCAAGAGTGAGGCTCCCTGCTTCTGTGAGAGCTGGCCCAGGGACAAGCCTTCCTCTAAATGAAGACTAATGATCCCAAGCTCGTGTGGCTGTAACTATGGAGATGAGAGATGCTCACTGTCAGTTAATCCCCACATCAAGCTAACTGAGGTTTATCATCTCAATTCTCCCTTACATATTATCTTTCACTTTATAAAGGATCATTTCGTCTACAAACTGAGTCCAATAAACATACATATTCATAGAGAAGAAATGATGTCCTTCTAGTCCATTGCTAAATCAACTTATAATTATTTTTTTCAATGCATAGCATAATATCTACTAGTGTTCAAAACAGGATTGACAGACATGGATACAATAAATGGTCTTCACATACAACAGATGTGTGTTTATATTGATAAAATGTTTCATACAAATAAAAAGTTACTTTGAGAACCCAGAATTCATGCATTTGCTCAAAATACATACTGAACATGACTACAAGTTGGGGTTAAGTTTGACACATTTCTTTATTATTATTTTTTTAATCTGGAATGGCCATGACTTTTCATTGAACTCAAAAATTAAAAACAATGCCTTGATGACTGGCAAAACTACTTGGCTACAGTTGTCCATACTTATAAATAGTTTATAATTATTAACTATCGACCACTGTATTAAAAGCTACTTGTCCTCCACAATAAACTCCCAAGTCATGCACTATCATGCCCTGTACTGGAGTTCCTACTGAAACTACTGGATCATCCTTACACCTGTGTCAATACTATGGCTTCAAACTCTTCCACAGGGGAGTTTCCTCTTCATTTCACCTGCAGAGAAGATGGTAATGGGGCTCTTAAAGGAACACGTTAGGACCATACAGCCAGCTAAGTTCCTACACCTCCAAAGTATTATATACAGCTGTTGGGAAGGAAAAGCCAGTTTGATGACCAAACAGACAGCTCTCTGGGTTTACTGGCAACTAATGGTCTCTATTACTGCTAGGGTATCCTAAGTGATTGGGTTTAATGATATACTTTAATGATACAGTTATACCCCTCTAAAATTATAGCAGTGTCACCATCATCTTTTGGGATTCGGTAGCTATTATACATATAAATAACATGGTCACATGTCTTCTACCTAAATTTTATCACTGGGAATATGAAGCATAAAACTAAAAGCATATTTTCTTATTTCTATTGTCAATATTATCTATTTACTGTGGAACAGATGATGGTGAGAAAAAGGAGCAAAAAATGTTTTATATGCTAGTTTCAATCTGCTGCCAAAAGTCTGAAAATGGATAGGTCAGAATAAAGACGTGAGACAGCCTCTACCTGTCTGTGATTCCACAGGAGTCGATCTGAAGGTCGCTGAAGTTGCCAAGGGTCCCCCGCTGAACTGAAATCAGATCCACCACCTCCTGATGGAGAGAGATAAGTCTCATGCATCCCTGGAACCCACCAAGTGGACTTTTACATTTGGATCCAAAGCTGCTGTCAGGACAACCTGATAAAAACAAAATCAAGCACAGTTGACCAAGATACATTATAAGGAATCAGGACTCAGTATCTTCACTAATTTTTTTTTTTTTAAATAGGCATTTGACTAGGAAATTAAAACAGAAAGCCCATCATTCATTTGATCTAAATTACAAACTGCAATTCATACAAAGGATTTCTCTTTATTGAGATACCACAGGATTCATACGAAATGATTGACTTGATCCCAGTTTTAGAAATCTACAGATCATCTCCAGGATCCTTACATGTCAACCAGCAGTGTTACATTATGTATAACTTAAGCCCAGGGACTCAGTCCTTCAGGATGTAAAAAGAAGAGCTTAAAGGATGAAAATGTGCACTGGAGATAAGAAAAGATAAATCAATAATGGTGAAATATCTTTCTGTGTAAGCTTATTTGGAAAAGGAGTTACAATGACTTGGAATAAAATTACAACTATTTATTTAATTAAATGCTTTGCATAGGCATGTAAGAGTCACACATATATGCATTTTAATAAATTATAAAGGCTTAATGTCAAAATCATTTCACTGTTTGACTTTATTTATTCTCTGCCTCATAAAAGAATGTTCCGCTTATACTGACTTTTTTCCCTAACATTTATCTAAGACCTGTTTCTAATTATTCAAATAATAAAGCACTATAATATTAACTATTATTGTCTGGGGTTTAATGATGTTCTAAGTATTTCTCTATCCAAGTGAAATAAACAATTTTATGGAGTATGAACACATATTTATACTTATATATTTTTCATTAATCTTTCTTTGCCGTTATGGTTGTCAACCACTATTACAATTTCAAAGAATAAGAAATGAATCAGCAACTTGCTAATTCCTGCACAATCCATGCTAGTTTTCTACCTGGGAATTTCCATTAGAATTCAAACATTTTGACTGAAGATATCTCTCCTTAATGCTTTGTTTTCCTAACAAAACACATTTACCTGGCAAGGAAAGGCAGGGTTCAAATTTAAATCTGTTATCAGGCACATTGAAATACTGTATTTTAAGCAATGGAGACAATGAAATTTAAAATTAAATATAACAAGAAAAGGTGATGAAAGCTTTTTGAGCATTTATAGTGTTCTACACTTAATTTCAGTGCTTAAAATCCTTCTGTGGTACCAGATATGGCTACCCTAATCTGGAGGTGCTTTCCCAATGAGTTATTAACCCATTAAGAATGTTAACATAAAAACCGAGAGGATAATAGTTCAGTAATATTTGGGGGCAACGACAATACGCCAGGAATATAAACAGCTCTGCTAATCTCCTTTTCTCCAGGTGGTGTTCCCTGACACATTTCAAACTACTTCAGAATGAAATAAATCGTGTGGTATGCCTCTAGGCGACAAAACTATGCAAACCCGCTGTCACTAGAAGAGGTCACAGAACATTACAGAGAGCACCGCGGTCATCTTATGAGGTCCTTCACATTCCTGACTACACTGTTTAATAAGCAAGAGATTCTCCAGAACAAAGGCAGGTTCAACCCAGGTTAGTCTCATTAGCCTGTGATAACAGACCTCCACAGGTTCACATAATGCAACAGCAAAGAGAGGCTCAGAACTGAACCGGTTTGAGATGAAAGTTCTAAAATATGAAGATTTCTGGGGAATACTTCATGCTGAATTAATGGATGGGTCCATTCTCCACACAGACTAATGTCTCTAGCTTGTGCTGCAACAGTGTTGTTCCACTGCACAAAGACTGCACAGGGGAACACACAGAAGTTACACTTTCTTCCATCCTCAACCTGGAGAACCCAGTTTTAAAATTTATAGTTTATAAATGAATGATAAAAGCTGACCTCCATAATTTTTTGGAAAGCATACATTTGAGGAAGGATAAAAAGTAACCAGTCAGGCTTCCCTGGTCGTCCAGTGGGTAGGGATGCCGTCTTGTAGTGCAAGGGGCGCCGGTTCCATCCCCAGCCTGGGAGGATCGCGCGTGCCACGGAGCAGCTGGACCGATGATGTGTCCAACTACCGAGCCAGAGCTCTGCAGCGCATATGCCCAGAGCTGGTGCTCTGCAGCAAGAGAGGCCACTGCAATGGGAGGCCCACACAGGCCAAAGAACAAAGATAAATAAATGAAGGATCAACAGAAGTGTCCAAAAAAAAAGTAAACAGTGGTGGTGAGAGCGTGGTATTCAGCATGGTATATGCAGAACACACTGTGAGCTCCATGCAGTCCACTCGCTCAACAGTTACATTCAAGCCTGACACAGAAAACAGATTCAACCCAGGCTGGTGGGACAGACTACCTCTTTGCACAGTGGCACCACAGCCAGAATACAGGTTAGACTGACTGCTAATAACAGAAAACTTGCAGTTGAGTTTAGAGAGAAGCAAAGGAGAATGGGTGGGAAGGTTTTCAGAACATGGTAGGTTTGCCTACCTGAAGACAAAACTGACTGAAGAATGAGCTAAGAAAAGCCTTCCACCTAGATAAAACAGATCCCAGGAATAAAGGGGATTCACATCCACCCAAGAGAGGTTTTCTAAGGTAAAACCAACTGTCCAGTTTGCTCTTGGTGTGAGAAGTGGGCTGTTTTCACGACTGCAGATGTTAAGTGTTAAAACCAGGCAGAGCTGGTCATCCCACTAAGTCTGCCCTTTAGGGGACCCTAGTCTAACCCTACTCCAGCTATGACTCTGCCCATGGCACCAGGAGGCATCGCAGGCGAAGGAGATGGGCCCTTCAGAAAACTTCTCCCCTCAAGTCCATTCCCAGAATCCAGAATTCTCACCTCGGAGCCCCACTTGGGCTTCCAGAAGGATGGACCTTCCCTCCAGTAGATCTTGGAGGCACAGGCTGGGAGGAAGAGACATAAATGTGGGAGCAGGAGGCCTCATGCTTTCCCTTGGATCCTTGCTCCCAGAACTGAAAATGTTAGGGTGTCCTGGGGTTCACAGGGTATGTATCTAGTGATGAAGAGAATCTCATGCCAAGATCAAACATATTCTGGTATTTAAGGATACCAACTGAGAAGATGATTGAATAGACAGAGATATTGCCTAAGCAAACTTAAGACTAGTTATTTAAATAAAAGTCCTAAAGTTGGAATTTTATTATGGAAGCTTCCACAGTATATTGTTTAGGGACTTAGGAACACCTTAATACATGATGGGTAGGATAAATTCCCAATTCAATGGGGAGATGAAGAGATGTGATCATGGAGAGATAAAGCGGTATTGGTAATGTGATCTTTCTCAAGCTTGGAAATATATGTGTAGATGTGTATTTAACAAATAATAATAGTTAGTGTTCTTTAAGTTGTATATATGATGTAAGATGTGAACAAGACAAGGCAAATGCATATGAGGTATATGGCAATTCCCTGTGAGTCTTTACAACCCTCTGGCAAAACTAAAGTATTCAAAAATTATAAGTTCATGCAATCAAAATGGTATATATCATGTATATCATAATAAAAAAGCAAAATTAGACATTTTGTAAATTTTGTTATAAAACATTACAGTATGAATAACAGTCAAATTTTTCTACAAAAAATAGGTAGGCATCATTACATCTGAACATGAAGAGTGTAAAATAATTCAAGAATGATGATTCTATTTTCATGACTTACACTTTAATGCAGTCTATTAGTTTCATTGTCTCTTTTTTGCATCATTTAATAAATGCTTGGTGTTTTTTTTTTATTATCTCTTTGGGTGCTTCTCAATCTTCTTCTCTGAAGTGAAAGCTCTTAAGTTGTTCTATACAGATCTTTCTTGACTTACAGTGTGGCTGCAGCTTGATAAACCCATTTTAAGTTGAAAATATCCTAATCAAAAATGTATTTCATACATCCTACCTGCCAAACATCATAGCTTAGCCTAGCCTCCATTAAACATATTCAGGACACTTCCATTAGCCAACAATTGGGCAAAATCATCTAACACAATTGTTACTTTATACTAAAATGTTGAGTATCTTCTGTAATTTATTGAATACTGTACTGAATGTGAAAACAGACAAGTTATATAGGACCAGAATGGTTTAAGAATATCTGTTTGCCCTCGTGACTGTGTGGGAGACTGGAAGCTGTGGCTCAGTGCCACTGCTCAGCATCATGAAAGGATTTTAATATTACCCAACATGTTATCTGCCAGAGAAAAGATCAAAATTCAAAGTGTGGTTTCTACTGAATGTATATTTCTTCACACCATTACAAAGTTTAAAAATCCTAAGTCAGGGACTGTCTGTATATCTAACCATCTATTAAAGGACCACGTTCCTATAGGCTGCCATAAAAGCAATCATATATTCCATAAAGTTTTATAAACAATGTAGTCTATAAATAAACAAATCTCCATAAAGGAAGCAATTTTATCTTTTAAGATCTTTGGCATTATGCTGCCTTTCACAACAATAGATTAAGTAGGGTTTTTTTTTTTTTTCTGGTTTGTTTGTTCACTCTTAATATAAGATGCATGATTCATGGTCTGTGTACTTACCGTCAATTCTTAGACAGGAATTTGTATTTTATTGATGAATAATGAAGTCTGGGCTTTCAACCAAATTCAAAAGTGATTCCAGACAGAAGTCATGATTACAATTCAAAACAGCAAAAAGAAGAAACATCTTAAGTCATAATTTAAGATGTTTTACTTCTAACAGTTTCTTTTTTTTTTTCTTTTTAACAACTTTGCCTTTCTGTGTGTGGTACTCTGTGCTTAGTTGTGCCTGATTCTTTGAGACCCGTTTGGATTGTAGCCCACCAGTCCATGGGATTGGCTGCTCTGTCCATGGCATTTTTCAGTCAAGAATACTGGAGTGGTTGCCATGTTCTCCTCCAGGGGACCTTCTGGACCCAGGGTTTGAACCCACATCTCATTCTTTATCAGCTCAGCCATCGAGAGGCCCCTACCTTTCTAATTAATGTCAAATATTGTCTTATTTTAATTTTTCAGTGACAGAGATTCATTTCCACTTCCAAGGTTTGCTTTTTTGAAGCTTTTAGTTTAATCAAACATATATTAGGCAAGTAAACTCTTCATCTGTTTTTGTTCTTTAAGAGAGACGGCCTAGTGTTGAAGGCTGGTACCCTAATTTTATCAAATACATCAGTGCATTGGGCTTCTCTGGTGGCTCAGACAGTGAAGAATCAGCCTGCAGTGATGGAGACCTGGGTTTGATCTCTGGGTTAGGAAGATCCCTTGGAGAAGGGAATGGCTACTCACTCCAGTATTCTTGCCTGGAGAGTTCCTTGGTTTGTCCATGGAGTCACAAAGAAGTCAGACACGACTGAGCAACTTTAATTTCATTTCACTTCATCACTGCATTATTACTTAGCAATGGGAAGAGGCTCCTGTAGCTAATTAAGTTATTGACCTGCAATGAGTAGCAGAAAAGCAACAAGGATGCTCTAGAAAAGCTAAGAGCCATGAACAGGGAAACACTGCAATGAAATGAGCCCATAAAATCTGAAAAAGACATATATGTAGGGCCCGTTCAACATTAGGAAAACATAACAAAACTGAAAAGTAATAACTGAAGAGTGTGGTCTACTTGCAAGCAATCTCATTACAGAAATCATAAACATGAGTCAGTCCATCTCAAAAAAATACATTTTAGGTCATAGGTCATAATCATGATCCACTCAACACTTTCATGTTGAATGAAAAATTATTCCCTAGTATTGACATTGGTGAAGACTTCAAGCTACAAGGGTAGTTACTGTGAACATGGTTCAACTGGCCATATGGAATAACTGCTTCTCTTACCTCCAAAGTAATAGGTGCCCCCTGAATAAATCTGCTCAGGCCCCTGGTAGGGAGAAGCAGAAGTGGCTTGGCCATCCACCACTACATTCAGGTAATTCTTTTTGGCCAATATGGAGATGGAATGCCACTGTCCATCATTTAATCCAACACCTGGGGGAGATAAAATAGTTTTAAAGAGATATCTCTTAATAGTAAACACTGTAAGCAGTAGAAATGGCCATACACACATCACTCAATCAAGTGCAGGATTCTAACAACTATTAACAAAAGCAAACAAGAAGGAAAAGAGGAAAGGGAGGTCAGTGGGCAATCAGCACGCACTATGTGGAAATAGTGCAGGAATATTTCCCTTTCTTGGGGTGTCAATAAGGAGAACACAATTCTAATTCAACTCTGGACAATCCTGAATGGTGAAACTCTTTCAATTATTTCCCATGGGCTACCGTTCAGCTTCCATTACATAAATGACCTTTTAAAATGAGTGGTTTGGAAAAACCACATATATTTTCCAAAATTCTAGGTTATCCCCAGTAAAATGATTTATCTGCTCTTTTACACTTTGTGTCAGTCATCTTTTATGAGTTTAGAATATTTATCAAAGTAAGTTGTCAATCATTACAGAAATATTTGAAGAGATTATAATGAATGCTGAAAGTGTACCAGCATAATGCAAAAGGTAAAAAAAATTAAGCAGTGTGTAAGACCATATTCACAATCATAATTAGCAGATTTTGTTATTTTGTTATTTTCAAGTTAAACCACTTGCCATAATTTATCAGTAGCCTCCAAATCAATACTTGGGGCACTTTTAGGGTCACTCACAGAAATACACAGAGTGGAGAAAAATTCGAGTTGACTGACATGCAAGTTTCCAGCTGAGGTCAAACAAGGCAAAGATTCTTGTTTCAGCTCTCCTATGTAAACCTGTCTTCACATTTTTGTGCTTTCTGTTGGTGACTTTGCTGTTTAAAACACTCCCTCAACAAAGGGATGAAGTGTTGTCTAGTATTCTTAAGTGCAAGAAGGCTATGATCTGCCTTACAAAGAAAATACATGTGATAGGTAAGTTTCTCTGAGGCAGGAATTACAGAGCTGTTGGCCATGAGTTCAATGCTGGTGAATCAACAATAAATATTAAATAAGGTGTCTTAGCATGAAGCACGAGATGTCTTCAAACGCAATCATATATACAAGGTTATGCTGGACAAAAATGTTGTCACTACAAGCTCACAGGAACCTAACCCTGAATTTCCCTTGAAACAATAGTTTATATTTGTTAATTCTGTGTTCACAGCAACTCCATAGGAGTTACTGCAAGTAATGAGAACTAACTCTGTATATACAATTCAAATTATATGCTTGATTTTATATAAGTATGCGAAAAGGCCGAAAGGAGATGCATGTAAACAGAAATTTTCACATAAAAGAGAACTGTGGTTGTTTTTATATTTAGTTATAATTTTCTCTATTTTCCAAATTTATATCTATAATAAAAAATCACTATAGTAAAAAACCTCGAGGTTTCCTCATCACCTATAAAAGCAGTCTTTAGTCCCTCCTAATGCAGTCTCCGTGTCATGAATCAAGGAGACTGTGAAGCCTTTTCCTCTTAAAGGGAATTAAGTCTACAGGGTTCTGTTTTGAATACTTAGCAGACAGGTGAAATCTCTCTGTTGTAGATAAATCAGCAAGGTTTATATCCACTGAATATTCAACTGTGTACGATCTTGCAGATCAAATTACTAAATAAAAATATAAGTACTCTATTAAACCTAAAAGTCATGGACTTCTTTTCTGATATTTTGTGCAATTTCTTTATTTCCCCAGCTATTTTCGACCACAAGCTTTCAGATGGAAAATGTATGGAAGCTGCCTTAGATGACGGAGCTCTGTGCTCTGGACTCATTTAGCATAACACAAACTCAACCCGGGGCACCAAAGGTTAGTTTTGCATTATATTCATGAAACATAACAACAACAACAAAAAAGATTTCCAAAGACCCAACTTTGATTTGGTTTGTGAAAGATGAGAAAGACCTAGAAGCTGTAAAATGAAGGATGTAGGCTAGATAATTTTGGACACATTTTCTAATAGTGGAGTCTGAAATAGATAACGGGATAGAGTTATATAATCCCTGACGGTATAAGATTGGACTAAAATAAATCAGACGTCCCAAATTTGTCATTCTGGGCTTCCTTGAAGAGGATACATTTAGAGTGAAGATCCTTGCACTGAGCTTTACATCACACAAACACTTCCCACCCTCCTCAGCCTGCCGCTCCCCCCATCTCCTCCTCTTCCTCAGCTGTGCATTGGTCCACAACCCGGCTTCTGTTTTCTCAGCTTTCCACTGGCCTGGGATGGTGCTTATCAAGCTATCTTTGTTGATGGACATTTTCTCCTCTGCAAGTAATGAGAACTAACTCTGTATATACAATTCAAATTATATGCTTGATTTTATATAAGTATGCGAAAAGGCCGAAAGGAGATGCATGTAAACAGAAATTTTCACATAAAAGAGAACTGTGGTTGTTTTTATATTTAGTTATAATTTTCTCTATTTTCCAAATTTATATCTATAATAAAAAATCACTATAGTAAAAAACCTCGAGGTTTCCTCATCACCTATAAAAGCAGTCTTTAGTCCCTCCTAATGCAGTCTCCGTGTCATGAATCAAGGAGACTGTGAAGCCTTTTCCTCTTAAAGGGAATTAAGTCTACAGGGTTCTGTTTTGAATACTTAGCAGACAGGTGAAATCTCTCTGTTGTAGATAAATCAGCAAGGTTTATATCCACTGAATATTCAACTGTGTACGATCTTGCAGATCAAATTACTAAATAAAAATATAAGTACTCTATTAAACCTAAAAGTCATGGACTTCTTTTCTGATATTTTGTGCAATTTCTTTATTTCCCCAGCTATTTTCGACCACAAGCTTTCAGATGGAAAATGTATGGAAGCTGCCTTAGATGACGGAGCTCTGTGCTCTGGACTCATTTAGCATAACACAAACTCAACCCGGGGCACCAAAGGTTAGTTTTGCATTATATTCATGAAACATAACAACAACAACAAAAAAGATTTCCAAAGACCCAACTTTGATTTGGTTTGTGAAAGATGAGAAAGACCTAGAAGCTGTAAAATGAAGGATGTAGGCTAGATAATTTTGGACACATTTTCTAATAGTGGAGTCTGAAATAGATAACGGGATAGAGTTATATAATCCCTGACGGTATAAGATTGGACTAAAATAAATCAGACGTCCCAAATTTGTCATTCTGGGCTTCCTTGAAGAGGATACATTTAGAGTGAAGATCCTTGCACTGAGCTTTACATCACACAAACACTTCCCACCCTCCTCAGCCTGCCGCTCCCCCCATCTCCTCCTCTTCCTCAGCTGTGCATTGGTCCACAACCCGGCTTCTGTTTTCTCAGCTTTCCACTGGCCTGGGATGGTGCTTATCAAGCTATCTTTGTTGATGGACATTTTCTCCTCTGATCTACTGCAGACTGGTACTTTGATAAAAATCCAGTAAAAATGAATGACAGAAACGTTTAAAGATGACATCCAACATGCAAGCCCCACTGACCACAGGCTTAGCCTTCTTCCTGTAACAGTGTCTAGGAGCTCCCTCTCAATGTCTGTACTTAATTTGGGAAAAAGTATTTTGCTGAACTGGTTTGTTCCAGAGAGCACACTCTAAAGGGCAGTGCTCTGTGTGACCACTGGGTAGGGGCAGCTGGATGAAGTCAAAGGCGTGGGGCATCTTCTGTCAACACAGAAGCTGATTTAGATTAATTCAGAACACAAGTCTGTCAGCATGGCCACTCAGTGATCTGACACAGTTTACATGCACCCATCTGCTCAGTTTGTGGTTTATGGAGTTGTGCTACATTTGGGGGAGAACCTTCAGAAAACTATTCCTGAGCCTCATATGTAATAGATATGGCTTGCTTACTTACGTTGAGATTTTTATTACCCATCAATGGGATTAATTACTCAAGGCAAATAATGGAAGACCTGTTTAATTCATTTCATCTAATGCTACATGATTTTAAAAAAAGGATAATTTTAAAATTGAATCCTGTTTTTCTTTTACGTCTACAACTTTAATGTCTAGGGAGAAGTGAGCCCCTTTCCAAAGTCACATCATTGTGAAAGAGGGGAAGCAAGAGGAGGAATGGCAGAATTTGTAGTTTTTCCAATTTATGGTATTAGGTAACTAAATGCTAATTCTAGTGCACTGCTCCCACCACTGACAACTTTTGCATGTAGGGGAAGGAATACATTGTTGGTGTAATAATAATAGAATAATAATGACAGTTCCAGTGGCTATTATTCATAGCAGGTACTGTGTACTTTATACTCATCATGTATTTTATCTTCAACATTACTATCTTTATTACAATTTTAAACATGGAGAAAATGAAGCTCAAGAGGATAAACATATCACTTAAGGAAGTCTAGTTGATGAGCTGATGGCAAAATCCACCTTCTTCCTGGCCTGGAGGACAGGGTGGTGACCTTACTGTTTGGCTCATGTTCAACAATTAGCTTCGAGGAAGAGAAAAGCAGCCCCCAAGAGCTAGAGGCTAGTGGCCTGATACTCTCCAGGTGGCCCTGCTGAGGGTGTGAGACACTGCTGAGTACCCAGAGTCCAGCCATTGTGTCCTCCAGCTGAGCATAAACAAGCTCATAGACATCGAGATCAGACAAAGTCACTCTGTTGCTACAATGAAATGGGATCATCATCCCCCTAAACTATTTTATAATCTGGTTAAGCACAGACAAAAGCAAGGCTATTGTGCAAACTACCACAACTACCAAATCTTCTCCTGGACAATATGAATGATAACTGATTTTTTTTTTTTTAAGATTTATTTATTTATTTATTTTGGGCGGGGGTTGGGTTGGGGAGGGAGGGGAGTGGGTGGGCCACTTCCACTTCCCCTGGTGGTCCAGTGGATAAGGACACCGCCTTGCAGTGCAAGGGGCGCCGGTTCGATCCCTGGCCTGGGAAGATCCCACATGCCGCGGAGCGGCTGGACCGATGTGTCCAGTTACCAAGCTGGAGCTCTGGAGCGCATGCGCCCAGAGCCGGCGCTCTGCGACAACAGACGCCACCGTGATGGGAGGCCCGCAGGAGCCAAAGAACAAAGACGGATGACAACTGATTTTTGAAATCAATCACTAATTTAGCTTTATTTCATTCCTCTAACCTTCTAAATAAAATTTATGAAGATACTTAACCACATAATTCCCCTCACCTCCTGGCAGCATCTAATCCCCAATAATTTTCCCTTTGCTTGAAATCTCCCTACAAATCAGCTGACACAATCCAAAATTCTATGATAAATCATCTCTAACACCCTTGTGATGAGACTCCCATGGTCCCCTGGTTGGGGGTCCTCCTTGTTGCAATAAGCAACAAAACCAATCTGGCTAACTACAGGGATGATCACTGTGGTCTCTGGGTGGAAACCACGGATGACTCCAGTCAGAAGAACAGAAGAATGAATGGAAAAGTTTACAGTTGCAGGTGGCGGGAGAACATGGGATTATTTATAAGAATTTTCTCCCTCTCCCCCCTTCTTTCCTGCTCCTCTTTTCTTCTCTCTCTCCCCTTCTGTCTCTCTGTCTCTCAGTCAGATCCAAAACACACAAACACACAAAATACAAAAGGAAGAAAAAGGCTTCTCTCTGCTCCTCTTTTTTATTTTTTTGTGCAAAACACCTCAAATTTTACTAAGCGCCATGTTAGTACAGAAAAACACACAGCCTGTAGCTCATTGTTTAAAACCAGAACAGCCAAGTGAAAAGTCAGTAGAGATTCTTATTTTTCACTTGAAAAAGAGAAACAAAAAACTCAGGTACATGTTGCGAACTGAACTGCTATGGGTTTTCTTTCATGTTTTCTGGTCGGTCATGTTCTGTCAAACCCTGTACTAAACCACTGTACTGAGTCCAAGCAGAGAGATGACCAAGGAAGCTGTCTGCTCTCTCCCACTCACGCTAGGCTGGCCCATGAACACTATCTGGGTGGGGTCATTTTGACAGCAAGAAGGAAGTGCAGAGCAGCCACCCCAAACCAAAGGAACTGATTTACACAGAAGGGGTTTTCAGCAAACCTGCACAAACAGGAACATGCTCTAGGAAAAGGGTATCGTTTAGACTACTTCCCGCATACATTCATTGGTGGCCAGTAAAACGGAGCACCAACGTAGAAAGCACTTGAGCTTTCTCAGCACTAACAGCTAAAAAGCACACAGCATAGAATACTCTAGATCTTGAAGTGGGTAATCATTGGAAGTTCCAAGATTATATCCACTAGGTTAGCCTGAGATTCATCTAGGAAAATATTTTTTTCAAAAACATGTAAATGAGGGTTATGGAAAGGATGGGAAGGCATCAGAAACTGTAGCAGACAGTGACAGAAAGACTGCACACGTTTAAGACTAGGAATTGATTTTTACATGGAGCTTCTAGGCAAAGGAAATCTAAGTTGATTCCTACTAGCTGTGACAGTATGATTTTCAGAAATCTCAAGACGGGCAGTTAGCTTGAGTTAACCCCTTGATAAGTACTCCTAGTCAAAAATCACCCCAAAAGGGCTACTGGGCCGAGAGAGTTGGGATGATGGATTTTCCCAACATGGTTACCTGACACATATGCTGGGGAAGGGCATTCAAGGTGGAATGCTGGACTTGGGTTTGCAATAGGAGCCAGACTCAGAAGCCAGACAGAGGGGTCTACTCAGGGAAGGAGTTCTAGGGTTGCTGAAGACAAGACCGCCGTGGCTCAGGAAGGTCCAGTAATTTTCTTCTGACCCATCAAGACTTAACATTAGTGAAGGGTTGCATAACAGAGTCAGTCTTTCCAAGATGTATTCTTCTGCCATCATTAGTCAAAGCCTCTCCCAGTCTATTGAGCCGGTGATGTCCAGGAAAAGCCCACTGCCTGGAGGTGGGACCTAGGGCTGCAGATTGTTCTGGGAGGGCGGGCACAGAAGACGACCGGCACAGAGAAGTCACCACTAAGCCGCTGCTCAAGTCCAGTCCCCGGCCTTCTTTTTCAGCTCGATAGTCCAGAAACATCTCTTTAAAAGCCAGAAAATCCGTAAATGTGAGCAGCATGTTGAAAATGTCCCTGGCCACTTCATCTTTATGGTGCTGTAAGCTCGTAGTGAAAGCCGCCATATTAAATCCAGGAATCTGCTCCAACAGCTATTCTATATACTTCTCCACCAAAGAAATACATTCATTAAAAATAGGCATGTAGGTGAGCTTATTCACTTCCATGTCTTCAAACTCCTGGTAGTACTTGTCCATGAAATTCATCTGTAATAACTGGAACTCATCATCCATGACAATGTCCTCTAAATATCCAACCACAGCATCAAATTCTGCATCAGAGGTGGAAGAGAAGGACAGCGCGAAGCTCTCTTCCTCTAGGGCATCCATTGCTGCCGCATTCACCATGCGTGGAGGAAACGGATCTGCGGGGCCTCTACTCGCCAGCGCTGCTGCTGTGCTCCGCAGAGCCCCGACCGGCATCGCGGAGGCCTCGCCACCGAGGCCAGGCCGGCTCACAGCCCAGCCAGGTAGCACCTGCATACAACGCCCCCGCCTCGCACTCCCCGGCTGGGCTGCCACCGTGTGCCTGGAGGCCTCCCAGCCCTGCCAGGCCTCACTAAACGCCTTTGCTCCTCTTATATAATCCTCAGGAATCAGTCTTAAAAACACTACAGAAATGTTATGACTCCCTAGCTGCCATCACTGTCTCATAAGATCGGAACAGACATCCATGGAATAGGACATGTAAAGGGGAAAAAGAGCCTGCTGTATAGGTAAGGTTCTTTTCAAAAGAACAAAAGGCAATTATATAAAGGCCATTACTCGAGGAGCAATGGAGGGGTTTTGCCCTGTTCCAAATAACTTTCAGTGCTCTGAAACCATGCCAGACATTTCTGTCTTCACTAACTATATCCGCTAACCAGAATTAAAGATTCATGACACCAGATAGCTCTTGCCAAGATGAAAATATGGAGGTCACTGCTGCCAATCACTTTAGGGAGAAGCGGGATTTTCAGGGAGCTATGAGGTTCTAATGTGAAAGACAGGAATATTCCATTAGTGAAAGGAAAGGAGAGGAAACTTTAAAAATGGCTTGTCCTGGACTTCCCTGGTGGTCCAGTGGGTAAGGACACTGCTTTTCAGTGCAAGGGGTACCTTCCCTGGCCTGGGAAGTTCCCACATACCGTGGAGTGGCTGGACGGATGTGTCCAACTACCGAGCCGGAGTTCTGGAGCGCATGCGCCCAGAGCCAGTGCTTTGCGACGACAGACGCCACTGCAATGGGAGGCTCGCACAGGCCAAAGAACAAAGATAAATAAATGAAAGACCAATAGAAGTGACCAAAAAAAAAAGGGCTTCTCTTGGGTGAGGTGAATCAAGAGGGCAGTTCTACCACCAGGATCACAAGAATGCTGAGTAACTGAAACATGAAGAAACATCATTTGCCAGGCCCTGCCCAGGGCAACAAGACGCTTGTTTTCAAGTCTGATTTTAACCGTTAAGCAAAAACAATTGCAGAAATGTAACACTCATAGCAAAAATATCAAATTTGATAGTAAAGAATTTGTTTTAACTAAGAAAGTATAACTACATAGTTGTTACACTCGTGATCCGAATGATTTTTGCTCTGCTGTCAATAAAGATTACAAAGACTGGTAACATTTTATGCCATAAGTGATTTTGTAGTGCTGCTAATATGTTTTATGATATAGGTTAATATAATATCTTTAATATTTCAAAAATGACACAAGCTGACATAATATTCTTAAACCATTCCAAATAAAGATTTGCAAAACTCTACATCACATTAAAAATTTAGCCTGATAATTCAAACATCTGTACAATTCCATTCTTCCTCAACACAATTTAGATCTTTATTCCATTGTAAAAGACATTAAAAGCTTTGAGTTTGTAAAACATGTAAGATTAATAACATATCTCTAGTAGTAAAGAAAAATTGAGCCATCTTCTTATAACAGAATAATTTAGTATGATGTGATACTAACCCAACAGTAGGTCATCGATTCTCTCCAGAGCCATTACGATACATACTGACAACTGTTTTAATTATCAAACACTACCTCTGAAAGTCTTCCATGAGAGAAACAAATGGACCACATACCCAGACCATTTAAGTAGCCCACTTTCAAATGTAAAATGTACTTTCCTCATTGAAACTAGTAAAAATTAATATTTTAAAAGAAATTAGAAAGATAGGAATGGGGGAATCGGTATATATTATCTGAAGTGTAACAATTTTACTATATTGACATTCACATTTTGTCAAGGATCCTCATTATTAGCTATGAGCACTAAGACATATAACGTCATAGTAGGCTATATGTTGTACACAGATTTAAACATTAATTTTTAAATTCACTGAGTGTCATCTAGATAGATATACACCTAGTATTTTATTAAATTTGCAAGCCTGTACAGTGTTTAGAATGAACTAGCTTCATGGGGCGCCATACAATAACACTGCACTGAGGCAGTTCCTCTAAAATGCTGAAAATTAGGCCATGAATACAACTAGCCCAGAGGATGTCAAACATGTTACAACTACACAGTAGTGGCAAGCTTACATTTTTAGGTCCTCGTTTTAGGGAGTCTATTAATTATTAATATGACAGTGATTAATTTATTTCCTTTTGTCAAGGCTGTATGTCTACCACATTTGGAGTATTACATTAAAAAGTCACAGCACAGTACCTCTTAAAAACTATAATTGATATTGAAGTTGCAGTTCCCACTTTCAAACTACTGTGCATGAACAACAAAAAAGAAACACGAAGACCAGACATACTCATTTGTATATGACTTGTTTGTCTCATATTTGGTTTCCGACTGTGTTTGTTTTTTTTTTTGCCTCTCCCATTCATATTCTATTAATTTTGGTCGTAGTTAATATAGATGAGTAGTACAATGGCATCTTTAAATTGTTTTTAAAGATCATTTGTTAAATTGATATAGCAATTTACCCCAACGCGACCTCCAGTTGCTTGGCTTGGGTATTATTCCATATATATGAAAATGTGATGGAAATCCTTTGTCAAGAACTATATAATTTTAATGAAGAGACAAAAATATCCCTCACCCAAAGCACTGACCTAAATTAGACATTAATTTTCCAGACACTCACAGAGTCTCCTTAATGATATTATTTCTAACCATTAAAATGGTACCGTATTGCCTAGAAGTGCAGAGAATTCCATTTGGTTCTCAAATGAGGAACTTGACACAAATCTTTTCTCTAAACATATGCAACTCTGCCCAGATTACAACAGCAAGCAAAGTTAACCTGATGAAATATTTGGGTTTTACACTCATACTAATACGGAGATACAGATCACAGAAAGATCCGTCCTTATCTCTCAAAGACCAGATAAAACTTATAACTGTGTTACACAAAGACTCATCTTCTATTTAAGACACCCGGCCAACTTGCGATCCATTTCAAAGTCTTTCATATTTTTCTCAAAATGTCTTTCCTCAGGATATATTGATTTATCTGGAGTGGGCCAGAGGGTCATGGAAGGAAATTTCCATTCCCCTACAACTATCATTTCGGTTAATAAGAACTGCTAGTCTGGAAGCCATATTTAAAAGAAAATTGGAATCGAGTTCCTCTAAGGAAGAGATAATCTTATTAACTCAAGGATTCATTTGTTAAACAAATATTAATTTGGGGGTAAAGCATAAAATTTTATAGAGAAGGGGCAGAGAGATAATGAAATCTTTCAAACCCATATGCTTTGCCTGTAGGAATACACTTATTACCTGCTGTGATGTCACTGGGTAATTTTCCTGGATGGTAGAGATGCAGCTTAAGTTTTCCATCATTAAGAAAAAGGAGGAGACTCCCTGAAACCAGCTGAAGCTCAGTGAATAACAGAAGCCCGGCCTTATTCCAGGTTCGAAATTGAAAAGCGGCAGAAACCTCATCCTCCCCGGAAGAGCTCGGTAGTGCTAAGTAACTCCTGGGGCTCAGAAAAGTCACAGGCATAGACTGCAGTTGTGAACAAGAAAATGACACATTTCCCTGAGAAGAAAGGAAAAGGAAAAGCTTTAAGAATGACACTCACATCACATTAGTAACAGAATCTGAAATATAAGGGCTGTTTATCAATGTCTAAGTATCTCCGATTTAAAATAACATCAAAAATTGCTACCAACATGGATACTGGAATCCTTGTTCTTCAAATCCAAGGATACACGATTAGGCAAATCTTTCCCTGAGTCTTCTAGGTGAAATTATTTTCTTTCTGTCTCTCAATTTTCACAAAGATGTCTAACTCAATGTAATTGAATTCAATCAAAATTTATCTAAACAATTCTTTATTTAGATTTTACTTGGTTTCTTCCTCCCCACTTTTGCTGCCTTTGGCTTCTAACCCACCCCATAGCATAACCAATATTAATGAGCTACTACTTCTCCTTCAATATTCTTTCATAATTTTATGTTGCCATTGACATATACATATATATATTAATATATACCACATATTATGTATATACACATTTAAGCTATATGTTCAGTTACATGTATGTTCACATACACCTAAATATATGTCTGGAATACATATATCTATACACTAGACTTTGTTTTATAAAAACTGGAGCCATGTTTTGTGCTGTTTACTATATTATGATTTCATCATTAACAAATACCTTATGGAAATCCCTTTGAGTTATGTGGCAAAAGCCTAATTTCTACTTTTATTGATTATGTAATATTCTACTATGTGAATGGTCTGATTTTTAGTCAATTGTTTTCTTGTTATGGGGCTTCCCTGGTGGCTTGGTGGTAAGAAGCTGCCTGCTAATGCAGGAGACGTGGGTTTGATCCCCGCTTTGGGAATATCCCCAGGAGAAAAGAATGGCAACCACTCCAGCATTCTTTCCATGGACAGAGGAGGCTGGTAGGCTACAGTCCATGTGGTCACAAAGAGTGGGACAGGACTGAGCAACTAACACTTTCATTTTCACTACTGTGTCGTCACATTGTTTCAAATTTTTGTCTCTCTCAACAGTGAATAAATAAATAACTGCAAGCTTCCCTATGTACTGGTATTTTCAGTTGTCCAGAAGTGGGTTCTAACTACAGAACAACTGTGTCTACATGTTCGTTTTTTTGCACTCCAAAAAAAAAGTGAAAATTTCCACATATCCAACAGTGGTATCCAAAGATATGCTTCCCCCACATTCTTGGCAGCAATAGGTACTAGATCTCTTTTAAATTTGCGTAAGTTCAATGACAAAATGCCAAAGCGATGCATCATTCCTATTTTTCTTGCATTTACCTAGTAGTGAATCTAACCTTTTTCATGAGTTCATTGCTCTTTTGGTCTCGCTTTTGTCAGAACAGCCTGTTTATACCCTCTGCCTATTTTTCATTTTTAAGTTTTAGCATTGAACAATACAATGTACAATGTACTACTTCTCCTTCAATATTCTTTCATAATTTTATGTTGCCATTGACATATACATATATATATTAATATATACCACATATTATGTATATACACATTTAAGCTATATGTTCAGTTACATGTATGTTCACATACACCTAAATATATGTCTGGAATACATATATCTATACACTAGACTTTGTTTTATAAAAACTGGAGCCATGTTTTGTGCTGTTTACTATATTATGATTTCATCATTAACAAATACCTTATGGAAATCCCTTTGAGTTATGTGGCAAAAGCCTAATTTCTACTTTTATTGATTATGTAATATTCTACTATGTGAATGGTCTGATTTTTAGTCAATTGTTTTCTTGTTATGGGGCTTCCCTGGTGGCTTGGTGGTAAAGAATCTGCCTGCTAATGCAGGAGACGTGGGTTTGATCCCCGCTTTGGGAATATCCCCAGGAGAAAAGAATGGCAACCACTCCAGCATTCTTTCCATGGACAGAGGAGGCTGGTAGGCTACAGTCCATGTGGTCACAAAGAGTGGGACAGGACTGAGCAACTAACACTTTCATTTTCACTACTGTGTCGTCACATTGTTTCAAATTTTTGTCTCTCTCAACAGTGAATAAATAAATAACTGCAAGCTTCCCTATGTACTGGTATTTTCAGTTGTCCAGAAGTGGGTTCTAACTACAGAACAACTGTGTCTACATGTTCGTTTTTTTGCACTCCAAAAAAAAAGTGAAAATTTCCACATATCCAACAGTGGTATCCAAAGATATGCTTCCCCCACATTCTTGGCAGCAATAGGTACTAGATCTCTTTTAAATTTGCGTAAGTTCAATGACAAAATGCCAAAGCGATGCATCATTCCTATTTTTCTTGCATTTACCTAGTAGTGAATCTAACCTTTTTCATGAGTTCATTGCTCTTTTGGTCTCGCTTTTGTCAGAACAGCCTGTTTATACCCTCTGCCTATTTTTCATTTTTTTTAAGTTTTAGCATTGAACAATACAATGTACAATGTACTACTTACATTCCTTTTTTTGAGCCATTTTGATATCTTCTTATCAGTATGCTCGTCATCAGATTTATATGTACTATTTCTTATCTAATGGCTTTTTAATTTTTTTAAAAAAGTTTTGGCCTCTTTTATTGTTTTTTATTTATTTATTTTCATCCATTTTTATTCTTTGGCCTGCATGGGCCTCCCATTGCAGTGGGCTCTCTCCTTGCAGAGCAGCAGCTCTGCATGCATGCGCTCCAGAGCACTGGCTCGATGATTGAACACACCAGTCCAGCTGCTCCACAGAACGTGAGCTCTGCCCAGGCCAGGGATTAAACCAGTGCCCCTTGCACTGCAAGGCAGACTCTTTACCCACTGGTCGACAAGGGAAGCCCTCTAATGATTTTTAAATAGATCTTCAAGATACATTAGAATTGCATGAATTTTCATTAAAATATTGTTCATGAAAGATTATTTTGTTATTAATGCTAAACACATATTTAAGGATTAAGAAAAAAAGTTAAGGTCTGAACTATTTAGAAACAATTAGCATGCTCCTTAACAGGCTTCAGAAATCAAGATAAATGTTTTTATTTTTCCTGAAAACAACCTTCAACAAACTTTTTAAATATAGGTTTGAAAAGTCAGTGAAATCACTTTATTTAGAAGACCACATACTGGAATTAAACTACTGGTCTTGGTTAAACAAAAAACATTTGGATATGTTGTGATTCTGTAAAAAGTGAATTAGCTTTCCCTACAGACAAATATCTTGTCCCAATGAATGAAATAACAAAAGTTGAAGAGTGAAATACACTGACCCAGAATGTAAAGGCAATTATAAGACTAGCAAATCTGGTAAAAATGGAAACATTTACCAGCTGCATTTGGACAGCTGTCTGCTACTCTGCAAGCAGCAAATCCTCTTGGCAATGAAGGGCGGGTGTTAGCTGCATGAGCAGCTTCTGGAAACTCATTTTGCAATGAAACACTCACATCTATCTCTCTACAATACTTTTATTTTCCATTTCAGTCCTTTTCCCTTTTATAAAGAAATAACCATTTAAAAATATTGCTGGATGGTGTCCTCATATAAACTCTACAAAGAATTTTTTTAAGTTTTAGCATTGAACAATACAATGTACAATGTACTACTTACATTCCTTTTTTTGAGCCATTTTGATATCTTCTTATCAGTATGCTCGTCATCAGATTTATATGTACTATTTCTTATCTAATGGCTTTTTAATTTTTTTAAAAAAGTTTTGGCCTCTTTTATTGTTTTTTATTTATTTATTTTCATCCATTTTTATTCTTTGGCCTGCATGGGCCTCCCATTGCAGTGGGCTCTCTCCTTGCAGAGCAGCAGCTCTGCATGCATGCGCTCCAGAGCACTGGCTCGTGATTGAACACACCAGTCCAGCTGCTCCACAGAACGTGAGCTCTGCCCAGGCCAGGGATTAAACCAGTGCCCCTTGCACTGCAAGGCAGACTCTTTACCCACTGGTCGACAAGGGAAGCCCTCTAATGGTTTTTAAATAGATCTTCAAGATACATTAGAATTGCATGAATTTTCATTAAAATATTGTTCATGAAAGATTATTTTGTTATTAATGCTAAACACATATTTAAGGATTAAGAAAAAAAGTTAAGGTCTGAACTATTTAGAAACAATTAGCATGCTCCTTAACAGGCTTCAGAAATCAAGATAAATGTTTTTATTTTTCCTGAAAACAACCTTCAACAAACTTTTTAAATATAGGTTTGAAAAGTCAGTGAAATCACTTTATTTAGAAGACCACATACTGGAATTAAACTACTGGTCTTGGTTAAACAAAAAACATTTGGATATGTTGTGATTCTGTAAAAAGTGAATTAGCTTTCCCTACAGACAAATATCTTGTCCCAATGAATGAAATAACAAAAGTTGAAGAGTGAAATACACTGACCCAGAATGTAAAGGCAATTATAAGACTAGCAAATCTGGTAAAAATGGAAACATTTACCAGCTGCATTTGGACAGCTGTCTGCTACTCTGCAAGCAGCAAATCCTCTTGGCAATGAAGGGCGGGTGTTAGCTGCATGAGCAGCTTCTGGAAACTCATTTTGCAATGAAACACTCACATCTATCTCTCTACAATACTTTTATTTTCCATTTCAGTCCTTTTCCCTTTTATAAAGAAATAACCATTTAAAAATATTGCTGGATGGTGTCCTCATATAAACACAATCAATCCACACAAAGAATTAAAAATAAAAATATTTTGTAAGCAATAGATAATCCCATGATGTGCTTCAGGATTTGCTGACACAACAGGAGCTTAAATTTACATATTTTAAATTTTGAACAATGAAAGAAATGTATTCAAATGGATAGATTTGTCTGCTTTTCCATCATAGAGCTGGTTAAGCTGGAAACCACATTTCCCAGAATCTCCTTTCTTTGGCTCTGGTTAAAAGTTAGACAAAAAAGGGAGCTCACAGGGCTTCCCTGGTGGTCCAGTGGGTAAGGACACTGCCTTGCAGTGTAAGGGGTGCCAGTTCGATCCCTGACCTGGGAAGAGCCGCAGAGCGGCTGGACCGATGTGTCCAATTACCGAGACAGAGCTCTGGAGCGCATGCGCCCAGAGCCGGTGCTCTGCAGCAACAGAGGCCACTGCGATGGGAGGCCCACACAGGCCAAAGAACAAAGAAATAAACAAAAGACCAATCGAAGTGCCCCCTAAAAAAAACTTTTTAAAAAAAGGAAGCTTACAAAATACCTGAGTCCAAAGTGAAAGGCTGGCCACTTTCCCCAAAAGCTTTTCTGTGTGTGCTAGAGTCCAGTGAAGGATGACCACAGAGGGGCTGGTTTATCCAGCTTGTCCTGCCTCTTCCACTCTGTGCTATCTCTTCTCCAGACAGCTGACCTCCACTTTCCAGTGCCTCTGACAATCCTGAAGACACAAGTCCTAAAATAGATCCCTCATTCCTAACCTCCTAGTGGTGGCTTCTCTGAGGGAACCCTGAGCAATACGGTTGTATTTACATTCTGCCACATTTCCATAGAATTAAAACAGAATGCAGCCTGACCAATGCAATCTTGTAAGAGCCTGTTACTTTCTTTTCTCAGTTGTAAATGACCAAGGCAAAATACAAAATTTTCAACTGCTCCTCTAATATACATGGATGTTATCTGATTCCGGGAAATCGGTATTCTGCTTCAGAGGGTAAGTCAGGGAGTATCTTCTTCAGGAAATTACAGAGCAAAAGAAATTAGTCTCCTGGGAGGAATAATATCACAACAAAATAAATTATCAGCTGTACCAAAAAAAAATGTGCTTTGTTTCACATAGAAATGAAGCAATCATGCCCTGTGAATTTTAAATTTTTTACATAGAATTAATCCCATACATGCATATCACCAAGCAGAGAAATTGTTTTAAAGAACAAGAGCAAAGTCTAAAACATCGTATCAAGTGGGAATTCAAAATGAAGCAGGATCTGGGAACATGCATGTTGCTGAACAACAAAACTCTGTAAAATCTTTAAAATAAAGGAAAAAAAAAAATGCAGCAGGTGTTTGTGGTGGCGGGGAAAGTTACATAGTTTTCCTCTTTTGTTCATAGGAAGATCTTCTTACCATAATGATGATCTGTGGGTCCTGTCGCTTGGCCAAATCAATGATATTCACGCCATTATAATAGAGATTTTCTAAACACCCATGAAAATGTTTATGGGGGTATGACAATGATTTTCCAGGTGCTGGAATCCCTCCAAAGCTGATCTTAGAAAGAAAAATGGCATCAATAATATTGTTTAGTGATTTTCTGATGATCTGCTTAAATAATTACAATTAGCAACATAGCTGTAATCATCACAGACAGACCAATTTTTCAGAACCCTATACTTCTATATTTTTCATTTCAAATGGAGATCTCAAAAAATTAAGATGCAGATTTTAAAATAAATTTATATGGATCCAGTTTTCACTTACAATAGAGCTTGATGATTCTTACACATTGCTAATCACATCTGATTTTAATACTTATTGGTTGCTGAAGAAAAACACATCTTTATATCCATAGTGACGTGATCACTTTAACAACATAACCGATCATAATGACACTTTATTTTATATACATTTCTGGCATATAATGATATTGTTCGTTTGAATTGGTTACTAATGAATCACTTAACCTATCTATTGCTACATCTCTCCGTAAATCTGCACTGTTCAGGAGGGCCCTTTGACACCCACCTCCAGAATCATGCAACATGTTCTATATTTACTTGTGGTAATGAGGTATTCTGCTTCAGAGGGTAAGTCAGGGAGTATCTTCTTCAGGAAATTACAGAGCAAAAGAAATTAGTCTCCTGGGAGGAATAATATCACAACAAAATAAATTATCAGCTGTACCAAAAAAAAATGTGCTTTGTTTCACATAGAAATGAAGCAATCATGCCCTGTGAATTTTAAATTTTTTACATAGAATTAATCCCATACATGCATATCACCAAGCAGAGAAATTGTTTTAAAGAACAAGAGCAAAGTCTAAAACATCGTATCAAGTGGGAATTCAAAATGAAGCAGGATCTGGGAACATGCATGTTGCTGAACAACAAAACTCTGTAAAATCTTTAAAATAAAGGAAAAAAAAAAATGCAGCAGGTGTTTGTGGTGGCGGGGAAAGTTACATAGTTTTCCTCTTTTGTTCATAGGAAGATCTTCTTACCATAATGATGATCTGTGGGTCCTGTCGCTTGGCCAAATCAATGATATTCACGCCATTATAATAGAGATTTTCTAAACACCCATGAAAATGTTTATGGGGGTATGACAATGATTTTCCAGGTGCTGGAATCCCTCCAAAGCTGATCTTAGAAAGAAAAATGGCATCAATAATATTGTTTAGTGATTTTCTGATGATCTGCTTAAATAATTACAATTAGCAACATAGCTGTAATCATCACAGACAGACCAATTTTTCAGAACCCTATACTTCTATATTTTTCATTTCAAATGGAGATCTCAAAAAATTAAGATGCAGATTTTAAAATAAATTTATATGGATCCAGTTTTCACTTACAATAGAGCTTGATGATTCTTACACATTGCTAATCACATCTGATTTTAATACTTATTGGTTGCTGAAGAAAAACACATCTTTATATCCATAGTGACGTGATCACTTTAACAACATAACCGATCATAATGACACTTTATTTTATATACATTTCTGGCATATAATGATATTGTTCGTTTGAATTGGTTACTAATGAATCACTTAACCTATCTATTGCTACATCTCTCCGTAAATCTGCACTGTTCAGGAGGGCCCTTTGACACCCACCTCCAGAATCATGCAACATGTTCTATATTTACTTGTGGTAATGAGTTCTCTACCAGGAGATTTCCTGCATGTGGCAATTTGTGGCCTACACACTGCAGGCAGAAAAGAGGACATTTCTCTATAATGATAAATTAACATGCTGGAAGAAAATGAAGCCTCAGTAGTACAGGCACAAAATTGGCTACTTCCAGGGGAACACTTCCTTAGGACCTTGACTGACTCTGAAGGTGGGTTTTCTAAAGTGTACAGTCTTCTGCGTGACTACACCATATATGTATGTATATATATATATATATATATATATATATATATATACACACACACACATATATATATAATATATATACACATCACAAAGTCTGCATTAATTGAAACATAACCATCCCACCTCATAATCGAGGGGCAGGTAACTGAACTGGCCCTGGGCGTGGAAATACCGCCTGTGTTCATCCACTGTGAAGTTGACCTGCTTGCCCGAGCGCTGGATGAGTACGGAATGCCAGTGCTGGTCATCCAGCAGGCTGCCCAGCGTGAGCCTGAGCGGGGCGTGAGCAGAGGGCAGCTGAGCTTCATCTTAAAAGAGAAAAGAAAATAGCAGAACCATTATTTTCGGTTTTCAAAAATGAGAATAAAATATCTTTGTGGGGGGGGCAGAGTCTCTCCTAATAATTACAATCCCCTTCCATGCGCTCCATCCAGAATACGCGTCTGAATTTACCTCACGTTTGCACACAATTTCTTCCACTGTGAATTCTCTTTATTAGCATTACCCATCATTACACGCTCATTTTCAGTGAAAATTTTATCTTTGCTACAACCTCATTATTTTTACTACCTCAGTATTTTTCAGTGACCTATCCCTTTTGTCATGATGCTTGAAAATAGCTAAGTTGGTTCTATCACCACCATGTAAGAAACACGAAGGGAAGGTCTTGCACAGTTTGCAAATTAAGAGCCATTTTTACATGAAAGTACAAGTATACATATATATACAGGCATTATACATGTATATACATATATATAAACTCTTGAATGTGGCAATAAGTTATCGAAATGGTTTAAAAAGGTAAGTTATTGAAGCAGAAAGCTACTAAGATGATATCTGAATGACCAGATTTTCAAGCACTTTACCCAAATAGCTGTACCTGAATTAATAAGTAAAAAGAGTTTTCCTCTTCTTAATTCCAGTGTGATGTGATCTCCATTTTGCCCTTCCCAGTGGAGTAGAATCCCATCACTCTGCATGGTTTTAAATTTCAAAGAAATGACATCCTTTACTGGGCTCAGAGATTTTTGATCAAATCTGTAGAGAAGGCAACTTTTTCCATCAAGATCGATCACCTCTGATCCTAGACAAAGATATCAAAAGTCATTCTAAGGATAAATATGCTTTTCATGAAAGCATTTAAAACTGTACCAAGATGTTCATCCTTAACGGAAACATAACCATCCCACCTCATAATCGAGGGGCAGGTAACTGAACTGGCCCTGGGCGTGGAAATACCGCCTGTGTTCATCCACTGTGAAGTTGACCTGCTTGCCCGAGCGCTGGATGAGCACGGAATGCCAGTGCTGGTCATCCAGCAGGCTGCCCAGCGTGAGCCTGAGCGGGGCGTGAGCAGAGGGCAGCTGAGCTTCATCTTAAAAGAGAAAAGAAAATAGCAGAACCATTATTTTCGGTTTTCAAAAATGAGAATAAAATATCTTTGTGGGGGGGGCAGAGTCTCTCCTAATAATTACAATCCCCTTCCATGCGCTCCATCCAGAATACGCGTCTGAATTTACCTCACGTTTGCACACAATTTCTTCCACTGTGAATTCTCTTTATTAGCATTACCCATCATTACACGCTCATTTTCAGTGAAAATTTTATCTTTGCTACAACCTCATTATTTTTACTACCTCAGTATTTTTCAGTGACCTATCCCTTTTGTCATGATGCTTGAAAATAGCTAAGTTGGTTCTATCACCACCATGTAAGAAACACGAAGGGAAGGTCTTGCACAGTTTGCAAATTAAGAGCCATTTTTACATGAAAGTACAAGTATACATATATATACAGGCATTATACATGTATATACATATATATAAACTCTTGAATGTGGCAATAAGTTATCGAAATGGTTTAAAAAGGTAAGTTATTGAAGCAGAAAGCTACTAAGATGATATCTGAATGACCAGATTTTCAAGCACTTTACCCAAATAGCTGTACCTGAATTAATAAGTAAAAAGAGTTTTCCTCTTCTTAATTCCAGTGTGATGTGATCTCCATTTTGCCCTTCCCAGTGGAGTAGAATCCCATCACTCTGCATGGTTTTAAATTTCAAAGAAATGACATCCTTTACTGGGCTCAGAGATTTTTGATCAAATCTGTAGAGAAGGCAACTTTTTCCATCAAGATCGACCACCTCTGATCCTAGACAAAGATATCAAAAGTCATTCTAAGGATAAATATGCTTTTCATGAAAGCATTTAAAAACTGTACCTATGAGAGGATTATACATATACCCGTACATATATAGTTCAGTTCCAAGTCAATCAGAATAACGGAAAATAAAACCACCAACAGTCTAATTCCTTCCTGATACCTGTGATTGACTCCACTTTAGTCTTTATCACCTATGATCTAGAAATACATGTTGAAATGTATTCCTACTTTCTCTCATATTATTAAAGAGTGTTTCTTATCCCATGAAAACATCAGGGAAAAGGTGATAATTAACATCCATAAGACCACTTTGCATATTTCATGATCAATATATATATATTTTAAATTTTGGCCTCTTTTATTTATTTTTTTTAAATTTTCATCCATCCTCATTCTTTGGCCTGTGTGGGACCCCCACCGCAGTAGCCTGTCTCATCATCTCAGAGCACCAGCTCTGGGCGCATGCACCCCAGAGCGCTGGCTCATAACTGGACACACTGGCCCTGCTGCTCCGGGGCACGTGGGATCTTCCCAGGACACGGATTGAACCAGTACCCCTTGCACTACAAGGCAGACTCTTCACCCACTGGACCACCAGGGAAGCCCCACGATCAATATTTTCAATGACATTCCTGAAATTCTGAAGCTAAATGGTTTTTTAGCTTCTGAAAAAGTAGCTTTGAAATCTCAGAATTCTTTCGTATGTGCCATATATAAAAGAGATTCACATATAAACACATACATACACCTCAGATTCACCCAGTGCCACCTCAAATATACACTATAAACTGACCTGTGTGCTTTATTTCATTATTTGTGTGGCTAAGTAATAGTATTTAAGAGCCATGCTACTTTGTCTTCTCAAGGGCGTCGTTGAAAAGATATTCTCTTAATGACATTATAAGGGCTGTTCTGCCGTGTTGGTGTCATAACTGTGACATTGACAGGTTTTTTCAGCTTTCTGACGGTGTCTTATCTACTCATTGTCAAGATCACTTTTATTCAGTTCATCTGAAAAAAGGTGTCATGTTATACCAGTAGCATAACAGTACATCTGTCAAAATCAGTTGCACTCTGAGCAAGAGACACACAAAAAGAGCTGATACTACACAGAAAGCCTGGTAGCGTATCCTACATTTCACAAGTCAAAGATTTTTTTTCAAAGCAATTACCCTTGAGAGTGCATTTATGTAATAAATGAAGAGGTTAGGAAACCCAATAAAGAGGGAGCTATTTTTCAACAGGTTAGGTGACTTCTCCCAGTCAAAAGAACCACATTACAAGTTTACTCATCTTGTTTCGTTCGACTAAATACCATGGATTGAAATGTATTCCTACTTTCTCTCATATTATTAAAGAGTGTTTCTTATCCCATGAAAACATCAGGGAAAAGGTGATAATTAACATCCATAAGACCACTTTGCATATTTCATGATCAATATATATATATTTTAAATTTTGGCCTCTTTTATTTATTTTTTTTAAATTTTCATCCATCCTCATTCTTTGGCCTGTGTGGGACCCCCACCGCAGTAGCCTGTCTCATCATCTCAGAGCACCAGCTCTGGGCGCATGCACCCCAGAGCGCTGGCTCATAACTGGACACACTGGCCCTGCTGCTCCGGGGCACGTGGGATCTTCCCAGGACACGGATTGAACCAGTACCCCTTGCACTGCAAGGCAGACTCTTCACCCACTTGACCACCAGGAAGCCCCACGATCAATATTTTCAATGACATTCCTGAAATTCTGAAGCTAAATGGTTTTTTAGCTTCTGAAAAAGTAGCTTTGAAATCTCAGAATTCTTTCGTATGTGCCATATATAAAAGAGATTCACATATAAACACATACATACACCTCAGATTCACCCAGTGCCACCTCAAATATACACTATAAACTGACCTGTGTGCTTTATTTCATTATTTGTGTGGCTAAGTAATAGTATTTAAGAGCCATGCTACTTTGTCTTCTCAAGGGCGTCGTTGAAAAGATATTCTCTTAATGACATTATAAGGGCTGTTCTGCCGTGTTGGTGTCATAACTGTGACATTGACAGGTTTTTTCAGCTTTCTGACGGTGTCTTATCTACTCATTGTCAAGATCACTTTTATTCAGTTCATCTGAAAAAAGGTGTCATGTTATACCAGTAGCATAACAGTACATCTGTCAAAATCAGTTGCACTCTGAGCAAGAGACACACAAAAAGAGCTGATACTACACAGAAAGCCTGGTAGCGTATCCTACATTTCACAAGTCAAAGATTTTTTTTCAAAGCAATTACCCTTGAGAGTGCATTTATGTAATAAATGAAGAGGTTAGGGAAACCCAATAAAAGAGGGAGCTATTTTTCAACAGGTTAGGTGACTTCTCCCAGTCAAAAGAACCACATTACAAGTTTACTCATCTTGTTTCGTTCGACAAAATGATAACATCACCTGGTATGCCCGAATATGCATTTCACTCAGTTTATCCATCATATTTAATGTGAACCATTTATATTCACCACCACCCAGAATTTTTTTCAACTATTTTATGCAGCCATCTTTTGAAACTTCAGAGGTTTGATTTTTTTTCCACATCTTGTTAATGTGCTTATAAAGAATTCATTCGCCAAGTGCATATGAATAAACATTGCAGAAAGAATAATGTTAACTGAACAATTATTCCTTGTTATAGAGCTGAATGAATGTGCACGACACAAACATAACTCTGTGTCAAATACAAATAATGTGTTCTATGATTATTAGATTACAATAAATTAAGAAAAATTTCAATAAGACAGACCTTAAATGCTGACACATTTGGAGCAATGCAGTTATCTCCGAGTTAATGTATTGCTTAAAGGCAACCATCATTATAATGATTTTATTTCAGATAAAGTCTATCTTTGGAATTAGCTACCAACAGATTTTTCTCCCCAGTGAAGGACTAGCCTGGGATACTTCAGCTTTCTATTTCTTTCTTCCTCTCTTATTCACTATTGTTGTTACTGTTATAATGGTCATATTACCCTTTCATTGCACCAAAATTCTTGTGCCTGGAATATATCCATCAGCAAGGTGGGACAGTGAGAAACATATCAGACTACTGATGCCTAAAGCAACGGTCTCCTGTTTCATCTCTTAAATGCTTGCCTATTATTTTCTTAATTCACAGATATCACACTAAGTAATTTGCCATTTTCTCTTGCTCTTGCCATCACTTTTATTCAGTTCATCTGAAAAAAGGTGTCATGTTATACCAGTAGCATAACAGTACATCTGTCAAAATCAGTTGCACTCTGAGCAAGAGACACACAAAAAGAGCTGATACTACACAGAAAGCCTGGTAGCGTATCCTACATTTCACAAGTCAAAGATTTTTTTTCAAAGCAATTACCCTTGAGAGTGCATTTATGTAATAAATGAAGAGGTTAGGGAAACCCAATAAAAGAGGGAGCTATTTTTCAACAGGTTAGGTGACTTCTCCCAGTCAAAAGAACCACATTACAAGTTTACTCATCTTGTTTCGTTCGACAAAATGATAACATCACCTGGTATGCCCGAATATGCATTTCACTCAGTTTATCCATCATATTTAATGTGAACCATTTATATTCACCACCACCCAGAATTTTTTTCAACTATTTTATGCAGCCATCTTTTGAAACTTCAGAGGTTTGATTTTTTTTCCACATCTTGTTAATGTGCTTATAAAGAATTCATTCGCCAAGTGCATATGAATAAACATTGCAGAAAGAATAATGTTAACTGAACAATTATTCCTTGTTATAGAGCTGAATGAATGTGCACGACACAAACATAACTCTGTGTCAAATACAAATAATGTGTTCTATGATTATTAGATTACAATAAATTAAGAAAAATTTCAATAAGACAGACCTTAAATGCTGACACATTTGGAGCAATGCAGTTATCTCCGAGTTAATGTATTGCTTAAAGGCAACCATCATTATAATGATTTTATTTCAGATAAAGTCTATCTTTGGAATTAGCTACCAACAGATTTTTCTCCCCAGTGAAGGACTAGCCTGGGATACTTCAGCTTTCTATTTCTTTCTTCCTCTCTTATTCACTATTGTTGTTACTGTTATAATGGTCATATTACCCTTTCATTGCACCAAAATTCTTGTGCCTGGAATATATCCATCAGCAAGGTGGGACAGTGAGAAACATATCAGACTACTGATGCCTAAAGCAACGGTCTCCTGTTTCATCTCTTAAATGGAAGCCACTTGCCATTTTCTCTTGCTCTTGCCTATTATTTTCTTAATTCACAGATATCACACTAAGTAATTTGATCCAGTCATTCAATAAATATGTATTTAGTTCATCCAGTTTGAGGCCCTGTGATAGATGCTGAGATAGAAAGATGGATTAACACAGCTCTCATCTTCATGGAAACTTAATTCAATGAAGATGGACAAGAAGGAAGTAAAAAAGTGAACTACTGCATACTGTAACAAACTATTCATCAACTATCACAGACAGTAAGAGGCATTTTGATCAAGATTAAAAGAAGCCTGAGGTCACTTTAATTAAGCTAGTTGGGAAAGCTTAGTTCTCCCAACTCTAGAAACCTGAAGCTAAAGCAGATGGTAATCAATAATCTCCCTACTCTTGTCAGTCTTCAAGTCCTAAATTTCTGCTCATAAAACAGAACTACTCCTATTATGCTTAATTTTAAGATGGTGAGACATTCTGCCAGTACAGTCTCTCCTTCACTGTCCTGAATGGAACCTCTGAGAATGCTGAGAAACTCCAGTGGCAGTTGGTAACTCAGCTCTTAGCAGGAGGAAGTAGGGGTGAGGAGGCCACCCTTGAAAAGGGGAGCCTGAAAGCCAGAAAGTAGCAAATCTGAAAATTCAACAGACTCATTACAATTACATCACGGATTTCACATGCATGTGAACAATATGCTTCAGGGAGAAAAAAAAGCTAGAAATACTTCACAGTGTGAGTACAATGTCAGTACAGGGAAACTTCATGTCATATCCAAGCAATGTATGTACAAAGACTCTCATAAAACAAAGAAATTCAGGATGGTTCCAAATAGTATTACTTCAGATAGAAAACTAACGTATAAAAGTTATTTACAGAATTTATCTGACATACGATTTTAAATGATCATCATAAAATGCTGTGCTATGATTAAAAACAGTTAATGATATAAAAATCTGGAACTATCTGAAAAAAATAATCTTTTGAGAGACAGAGGGAGGGAAAGGAAGAGAGAATCTAAATTTTTTCCAAGGATGCTGGTGGGAGAGAGAGAGGTCTCTTTTGAAAGCGATATTACCACTGTTAAGAAAATTGGAAAAACTGGAAAATAAAGGAATAACTTTATGCCACCTCAGTGTCATACTGGAACTTTTTAAAAGAGGCCTCAGGTTATTTAATACTGGGTAAATTCATAAATGCCTAATTTTAGTCTTTATTACTGATTAGGGCCAGATTCTAAGTTATATATTAATTTATAGGGTTTTCCTCCCCCAGTAGAAATGCAAATAACTTCGATTCTGGCAGAAAACATATCCCCAAAGATTATAGTGTACTTAACCTACTAACAGTAATCCAACATTTCTTAGATTCCTAGATATATTCAGTCTCTTGTATTTTCCTTGGACTAGATCTACCTTTCTTTGGATTCCTTCTTTAATAAATCAAATGCACTTTGGATATATTTTTATGCTGTGTTTGAATCAATGAAGAATTACCATCTGACTCAGCAATCTCATCCCTGGGCATATATCCAGAGAAAACCATAATTCAAAATGATACCTGCACCCCAATGTTCACTGCAGCACTATTTACAATAGCCAAGACATGGACGCCACCTAAATGACCATCAACAGAGGAATGGATAAATAAGATCTGGTACATGTAGGATGGAATATTACTCAGTCATGAAAAGAGTGAAAGTAACGCCATCTGTAGCAACATGGATAGTCCCCTAAAGAGATGATCAGACTAAGTGAAGTAAGTTAAAAAGAAAAAGACAAGTATCATATGATATCACTTATATGTGAAATCTAATGAAAATGATAGAGGAATTTATCTACAAAATAGAAATAGATCTAAAAATCAAATTTATGGCTACCAAAGGAGAAACATGAGGGGAAGTGATAAATTAGGACATTGGGATTAACATAGATACACTGCTATATATAAAACAGGTAACTCATAAGGACCCACTATATAACATAAGAAGTCTGCATAATATTCTATATAATCTAAATGGGAAAAGAATATGAAATATAGATATATATACAGATATGTGTATACATGTATAACTGATTCACTTTTATGTACACCCAAAACTGACACAACACTGCATATCAATCATACTCTGAGAAGTGACAATGCAAACATTCTCACAGAAGAAAAAGTTCAGATGATTTATAACAGTATTTCTTTTTGTTTTTTTTTAAAGTTTTTTATTTTATTTTTTGGCCTCTGTTATTGGTTCATTTATTTATTTTCATCCATCTTTATTCTTTGACCTGTGTGGGCCTCCCATCGCAGTGGCCTCTCTCCTTGTACAGCACTGGCTCTGGGCGCATGTGCTCCAGAGTGCTGGCTCTTAATTGGACACTGGTCCAGCTGCTCCAGAAATGCAAATAACTTCGATTCCAGAAAACATATCCCCAAAGATTATAGGCTAACAAAGTAATCCAACATTTCTTAGATTCCTAGATATATTCAGTCTCTTGTATTTTCCTTGGACTAGATCTACCTTTCTTTGGATTCCTTCTTTAATAAATCAAATGCACTTTGGATATATTTTTATGCTGTGTTTGAATCAATGAAGAATTACCATCTGACTCAGCAATCTCATCCCTGGGCATATATCCAGAGAAAACCATAATTCAAAATGATACCTGCACCCCAATGTTCACTGCAGCACTATTTACAATAGCCAAGACATGGACGCCACCTAAATGACCATCAACAGAGGAATGGATAAATAAGATCTGGTACATGTAGGATGGAATATTACTCAGTCATGAAAAAGAGTGAAGTAACGCCATCTGTAGCAACATGGATAGTCCCCTAAAGAGATGATCAGACTAAGTGAAGTAAGTTAAAAAGAAAAAGACAAGTATCATATGATATCACTTATATGTGAAATCTAATGAAAATGATAGAGGAATTTATCTACAAAATAGAAATAGATCTAAAAATCAAATTTATGGCTACCAAAGGAGAAACATGAGGGGAAGTGATAAATTAGGACATTGGGATTAACATAGATACACTGCTATATATAAAACAGGTAACTCATAAGGACCCACTATATAACATAAGAAGTCTGCATAATATTCTATATAATCTAAATGGGAAAAGAATATGAAATATAGATATATATACAGATATGTGTATACATGTATAACTGATTCACTTTTATGTACACCCGAAACTGACACAACACTGCATATCAATCATACTCTGAGAAGTGACAATGCAAACATTCTCACAGAAGAAAAAGTCCAGATGATTTATAACAGTATTTCTTTTTGTTTTTTTTTAAAGTTTTTTATTTTATTTTTTGGCCTCTGTTATTGGTTCATTTATTTATTTTCATCCATCTTTATTCTTTGACCTGTGTGGGCCTCCCATCGCAGTGGCCTCTCTCCTTGTACAGCACTGGCTCTGGGCGCATGTGCTCCAGAGTGCTGGCTCTTAATTGGACACTGGTCCAGCTGCTCCATGGCACGTGGGATCTTCCCGGGGTAGGGATCAAAACGGGGCCTCTTGCACTGCAAGGCTGACTCTTTACCCACTGGACCACCAGGGAAGCCCCAACAGTATTTCTTCATGTTGAAACTGACTGGAGTATATACCATTAATAAAATTAATCTACTAAATACTTATTTGTTTTGATAGAAACACTAAAGTAACATCCAAAATAATATATATATTTAAATTAACATTCAATACATTATTCCAATCTTTGGTCAAACACTTTTGGGAAAAGAATCTTTTGTAGACAGCTGAATTGTATAAATAGGAAAAGTAGGCGTATTAAAAAATGGATTACAGGAACAACTAAAAGTCATGAGTAAACAAAAGCTTCAACAGTAAAAGATCTACTGTCCAAATATGCAGGAGGAAGAGACATGTTACTTGACTGTAAGAGAGAACTGATTTTCTAATTGCAAATTTGTTCACTGGTTTGCTTATTAACTATGATTATATTTTTAAATGGGCTTTTATTTCATTCCTTTATTGCACTGACCTCTAACAGTCTATTGAATAGAAGTGGTAATAGTAAGTATCCTTGTCTCACTCCTGATCTCAGGGGAAAACTTGAAATAATCCACCATTAAGTAGAATGCTTGCTCTAAGTTCTTTGCACGTAACCTTTATCAGACGTAAGCAGTTTCTTTTGTTTCCTTGTTGGTAGAGAATTCTTATCATGAATTAAGTATTGAATTTCATCAAATATTTATTCTATGCCAATTGAGATGACATATGATTTTTATTCTTTTATTCTGCTAACATGATGAATCACATTGCTCGACTGTCTGTGTGCTCAGTCATGTCTGACTCTTTGCAACGCCACGGACTGTAGCCTACCAGACTTCTCTGTCCATACGGTTTTCCAGGCAAGAAAACCGTAGTGGGTTGCCATTTTCTACTCCAGAGAATCGTCTTGACCCAGGGAGACAACCCATGTCTCTTGAATCTCCTGCATTGACGGGAGGATTCTTTAGCACCTGAGAATACCGAATGTTAAAACTGTATTCCTGTGGGCTTCCCCTGGTGGTCCAGTGGGTAAGGACACCGCCTTGCAGTGCAAGGGGCGCCGGTTCGATCCCTGGCCTGGGAAGATCCCACGTGCTGCAGAGCGGCTGGACCCACGTGTCCAATTACCGAGCTGGAGCTCTGGAGCGCATGCGCCCAGAGCCGGCGCTCTGCGACGACAGACGCCACCGCAATGGGAGGCCCACAGAAGCCAAAGAACAAAGACGGATGAAAATAGAGAAATGAAAGACCAATAGAAGCGGCCCGCCCACTCCCCTCCTTTCCCAACCCAATCCCCGCCCAAAAATAAATAAATTAATTAATTTAAAAAAAAAAACTGTATTCCTGAATCAAATGTGCATGATATGTTACCCTTATGCATCACTGGATTTGATTTGCTAATATTTCAGAGAAATGCTTTTACTTCTGTTTGCAAAAAATACTGGTTATATTTTTAATGATTGTATTAATTTTCTAGAAATGTTTCAAATTGTCCTGACATGTTCACTTCCTCTTAATCTGTCCCCCACTTCAGCCATTTTTCATAAGCACATTATACTTAGCCTAATAGTTAAGACAACTAGTCAGTGTGGGTTTGACTCTGCACTGTACCTTAGGCAAGTGTGTGAGTTTTCTATCATTGGTGTAACACACTTCATTCCATAAAAAGAAAGCATGAATTTGTTATCTACCAGCTTTGAAATTCAGAAGTCCTAAAATCAGAGTGTTGGCAGGGACTGCTTTCCTTGTGATATCTCTAGAAAATAATCTCTTCACTTGCCTTTTCCAGTTTTTAGGGACCACCTGGACTCTCTGACTTATGGCCCCTTCCTTCTTGTACAAGCCTTCCTGTACAGCATTCTAGCATCTTCAAATTTCTCTTTCTCATTATCTCTCATGTTGACATTCACAGTCACATCTCCTCTAATTCTGATCCTATACCTCTCCTGGACCCTGTGATTGCATTGGGTACAACTGGATAATTCAGGATAATGTCCCAGCTCAAGATCCTTAACTTAATCACAACTGAAAAGTATCTTTATCATGTAACAGCACATTTACGATTACAGGGCATTATTCTATCATAGCAAGTAACTTACCCTCTTTGGCTCTGTTCCTTCAACTGTAACATGAATAATAAGATTATATTCTCTTTGCAAATTGAAGTATAGGTGATTTACAATATTTTGTTAATAGAATATTCTTCATTGGACTGTTGTATGAATGCCTATCTAATATAGTTTTTGGAAGTTGCTGGCATATAATTAGAATTCAATAAATATGAATAACTACAAATGCTATTCTTTATTATTAGAATATTGGGAAGGGAAAGAGGCATAGCAAAAATAGTTTAAGAAACACATTTCGTGCATTTATTCCTTTTTAAAGTGGACTCTTCAAAAAATACTGGATTTCTGAAGTGCACAAGACATGCTCAATTACCAATGTCATTGCTGGGCCATGTAGCAAGAATGAGTCTGAGCCACCTGCAGGTTCTGTGGCTTCTTCTCTGTCTGTCAGCAAATGCCTGAGCTGACTCACCACGGCAACTGCTGGTGACCTGAACCCTCCTCAGTGAATACCTCCATCTCAGATCTTTTCACTTAGAGCAGGAATCAAGAAGAGAGACTTACAAAGACTGCAGACCCTGCTCTCCTATCAATTCTCCCTGTGACCCCAGGAAAGAGGTATGGCCTGCTTCATGTGCATGATTCAGAAATACAATCTTCCACAGAATAAAGAGTTTTCTCAGAGAAAATATTCGAATTTCCTTCAGGGAGCTGCGTTAGAAGTGGAACTGCTGAAACACGGATTCTGCACTCCTTCTGCAGTCTATGTTTATGGAGACCTCTCTGTGAACACAGAGAGGAAGACACAGTGATGCATAAAACCAAGTGCATTTTTACCCAGAGCTGACAGTCTAAAGGGGAAGATACCCATCCCTTAGATGTGCTTATTCATGCTTCACTTCTGCATTAGAGCTGGGTCCTCAGTGTTTTCTAACATGTGAAGGAGGAGCTGAACCTCTCAGCCTCAGAGAAGGATGTTCACTAAATAGCAGAAATGCTTCACTTCCAGGATCAGCAAACGAATTTCCTAACTCTGCATATTTCACATTCAGACACACTCCTCACCTCAATATCTTCTTCTATTTGACCCAGTCCCCTTCCCTCACCCTTGCACTCAGCCCTTGCTCCAGAAGCTGAAGGCTTCTACCAACTGTGATGGGTTGCCATGTGAAAAAGCAATGTCTTCCCCACATTTAAGTGGATAAGAAAAACACATCCAAGAGCATGATTTCTCATCCATGGAGCTGTGATCCCACCATGTTGGAATTAACCGAGGAGAATCTCTGTGGCCTCTCAACAAACATCCTGAGCTCTGCCTGATGTCCACTAATGTATTAACAGAATCTCTGAAAGACAACTCAAGAATTTGCTTTCCTGAGTGATCCTGAGCCAGACGACATCATGAAGATTATTTGACAGGAAGAACAAGTCGCTTACAGAAACCTGTTCTCTGAAGATGAACCACCTCGTTGCATATGGAATTGTACCCTGAAAGAAAAAAAACTGTTTTTATCTGAGCCACCTGCAGGTTCTTGTGGCTTCTTCTCTGTCTGTCAGCAAATGCCTGAGCTGACTCACCACGGCAACTGCTGGTGACCTGAACCCTCCTCAGTGAATACCTCCATCTCAGATCTTTTCACTTAGAGCAGGAATCAAGAAGAGAGACTTACAAAGACTGCAGACCCTGCTCTCCTATCAATTCTCCCTGTGACCCCAGGAAAGAGGTATGGCCTGCTTCATGTGCATGATTCAGAAATACAATCTTCCACAGAATAAAGAGTTTTCTCAGAGAAAATATTCGAATTTCCTTCAGGGAGCTGCGTTAGAAGTGGAACTGCTGAAACACGGATTCTGCACTCCTTCTGCAGTCTATGTTTATGGAGACCTCTCTGTGAACACAGAGAGGAAGACACAGTGATGCATAAAACCAAGTGCATTTTTACCCAGAGCTGACAGTCTAAAGGGGAAGATACCCATCCCTTAGATGTGCTTATTCATGCTTCACTTCTGCATTAGAGCTGGGTCCTCAGTGTTTTCTAACATGTGAAGGAGGAGCTGAACCTCTCAGCCTCAGAGAAGGATGTTCACTAAATAGCAGAAATGCTTCACTTCCAGGATCAGCAAACGAATTTCCTAACTCTGCATATTTCACATTCAGACACACTCCTCACCTCAATATCTTCTTCTATTTGACCCAGTCCCCTTCCCTCACCCTTGCACTCAGCCCTTGCTCCAGAAGCTGAAGGCTTCTACCAACTGTGATGGGTTGCCATGTGAAAAAGCAATGTCTTCCCCACATTTAAGTGGATAAGAAAAACACATCCAAGAGCATGATTTCTCATCCATGGAGCTGTGATCCCACCATGTTGGAATTAACCGAGGAGAATCTCTGTGGCCTCTCAACAAACATCCTGAGCTCTGCCTGATGTCCACTAATGTATTAACAGAATCTCTGAAAGACAACTCAAGAATTTGCTTTCCTGAGTGATCCTGAGCCAGACGACATCATGAAGATTATTTGACAGGAAGAACAAGTCGCTTACAGAAACCTGTTCTCTGAAGATGAACCACCTCGTTGCATATGGAATTGTACCATGAAAGACAAAACTGTTTTATTTATCTATACCGTGGGTGGTACTTGCAGAAAGTTGCAGAGGGCATAGTGACTTGTCCCTGAAAAATGTTTCAGGAAGAAATGAATTCTGTGAGTTAAACCATGAATCATATTATTATTGATAAGATCAGTTGACTAAGAAACTTACATAAGAAAAATTGAAATAGGAAATGCATGAACTGGAAATCAAATGATTAAAAATAGGAAATGGACTTTATTGATGGTCCTGAAAGAATCTGTGAAAAAGACATGAGAGTTTTCTAATAGTTTGGGGGAAATCACACCTAAAACACAAATCGAAAAAGAGTGCTACCCCTGGAGGAAACAGCTATGGACCAAACTGCTAAGCAAATTGAATTTAGTCTTAGACACTGACCATACTGCCTCTCAATTTAAAAATTACTACCTATGAATCACTAAACAGACAGAGGTCCAATTTCTACTTCTAGAAAAAACATTAACAGACTGAGTCACTATTAAACTATTTTAAACTTAAATATTAAAGCTATCATAAGATGTATAGACACTTGAGATCTGCATTACAGAACTGTGTTTTAAAGAGATGGAGAGACCAAGCACTCAAGAAATCAACAGGAAACGGGCTGTTCTATTCTTGCATAGTAGCATAAAAGAACACAATGATTTAAGGGCTCTTAGGTTTAGAGTAACTAAAATTAATATAACAAATAAACCAATGAAAGGGAAGAAGGCAGACAGGAAAAGGTGACTTTAGTATCATGGTTTTAAACAGACTGAGTTAAGGTCGGGGATACTCCAGGGGGTTATAAGAGCAAACATCATCACACTTACATGTTGATCCAGATTAACTTTTAAAATAGACTGGAAAATAGGCAACATCTACCTCATTTATTGGAGGACTGGAGTTGTGTCATGACCACCATGTTGGAATTAACCGAGGAGAATCTCTGTGGCCTCTCAACAAACATCCTGAGCTCTGCCTGATGTCCACTAATGTATTAACAGAATCTCTGAAAGACAACTCAAGAATTTGCTTTCCTGAGTGATCCTGAGCCAGACGACATCATGAAGATTATTTGACAGGAAGAACAAGTCGCTTACAGAAACCTGTTCTCTGAAGATGAACCACCTCGTTGCATATGGAATTGTACCATGAAAGACAAAACTGTTTTATTTATCTATACCGTGGGTGGTACTTGCAGAAAGTTGCAGAGGGCATAGTGACTTGTCCCTGAAAAATGTTTCAGGAAGAAATGAATTCTGTGAGTTAAACCATGAATCATATTATTATTGATAAGATCAGTTGACTAAGAAACTTACATAAGAAAAATTGAAATAGGAAATGCATGAACTGGAAATCAAATGATTAAAAATAGGAAATGGACTTTATTGATGGTCCTGAAAGAATCTGTGAAAAAGACATGAGAGTTTTCTAATAGTTTGGGGGAAATCACACCTAAAACACAAATCGAAAAAGAGTGCTACCCCTGGAGGAAACAGCTATGGACCAAACTGCTAAGCAAATTGAATTTAGTCTTAGACACTGACCATACTGCCTCTCAATTTAAAATTACTACCTATGAATCACTAAACAGACAGAGGTCCAATTTCTACTTCTAGAAAAAACATTAACAGACTGAGTCACTATTAAACTATTTTAAACTCAAATATTAAAGCTATCATAAGATGTATAGACACTTGAGATCTGCATTACAGAACTGTGTTTTAAAGAGATGGAGAGACCAAGCACTCAAGAAATCAACAGGAAACGGGCTGTTCTATTCTTGCATAGTAGCATAAAAGAACACAATGATTTAAAGGCTCTTAGGTTTAGAGTAACTAAAATTAATATAACAAATAAACCAATGAAAGGGAAGAAGGCAGACAGGGAAAAGGTGACTTTAGTATCATGGTTTTAAACAGACTGAGTTAAGGTCGGGGATACTCCAGGGGGTTATAAGAGCAAACATCATCACACTTACATGTTGATCCAGATTAACTTTTAAAATAGACTGGAAAATAGGCAACATCTACCTCATCAAGGACTGGAGTGTGTCATTGGAGGATGTAAGCTGGATTTGTGTTTCTAACATTTATTTGTAATTTGGGGGATTTCACAGATTCTCAAGTTTCCCTATTTGGAATATGTGAAGAGTAATTCCAACCTTTCATGCTGCACCAAAGGAGCTGCTGGTATCCAATGGAAACACCCAAATGCCTTGAAATTTATTATTTACTATGCTATTATTGGGGTTTTCCAGGTGCCTCAGTGGTAAGGAATCTGCCTGCCAATGCACAGTTTTGATTCCTGGGAAGATTCCCTGGAGGAGAAAATGGCAACCCACTACAGTATTTCTGCCTGGGAAATTTCATGGACAGAAGAGCTGGGGGGGCTACAATCCATAGAGTTGGACACGGCTGAGCACACATGCATGCTATTATTATCATTTTAATAGCAACAACTTTGAAAATCTCATATGTTCATCTCAAAGGTATTTTTCTTTTCATCAATTGCTTGGATATGATAAATTTGGATGTTTACATATTCATTCATTTTTTTGGTTTATATCATGACTAATCAGGCATTTGTCTTAATATATCCAGTTGATAAATAGTTACTGAGCATTTACTGTGCCAAGTTCTACAGTAGGCGCCTGTATAACAGTGAACCCATTCTGACCTCACAGATTCTCCAATCAGAAGGAAGAAAAGGACATCACAAGACTCATCCGACATGAACAGATGGTTTTGGTTTTTTTTTTTTGAATGAGTGTATTTTTTTTGGCCACTTCTGTTGTTTTTATTCATTTTCATCCATCTTTGTTCCCCAGCCTGTGTGGGCCTCCCATCACAGTGGCCTCTCCCACTGCAGAGCACCGGCTCTGGGCACATGCGCTCCAGAGCTCTGGCTCGGTAGGTGGACACATTGGTCCAGCCACTCCACGGCATGTGGGATCTTCCCAGGGGGGCCTAACTGGGGTGTGTTTTAAAGAGATGGAGAGACAAGGGAATTTACTCAGTAGCATAAAAGAACACAATGATTTAAAGGCTCTTAGGTTTAGAGTAACTAAAATTAATATAACAAATAAACCAATGAAAGGGAAGAAGGCAGACAGGAAAAGGTGACTTTAGTATCATGGTTTTAAACAGACTGAGTTAAGGTCGGGGATACTCCAGGGGGTTATAAGAGCAAACATCATCACACTTACATGTTGATCCAGATTAACTTTTAAAATAGACTGGAAAATAGGCAACATCTACCTCATCAAGGACTGGAGTGTGTCATTGGAGGATGTAAGCTGGATTTGTGTTTCTAACATTTATTTGTAATTTGGGGGATTTCACAGATTCTCAAGTTTCCCTATTTGGAATATGTGAAGAGTAATTCCAACCTTTCATGCTGCACCAAAGGAGCTGCTGGTATCCAATGGAAACACCCAAATGCCTTGAAATTTATTATTTACTATGCTATTATTGGGGTTTTCCAGGTGCCTCAGTGGTAAGGAATCTGCCTGCCAATGCACAGTTTTGATTCCTGGGAAGATTCCCTGGAGGAGAAAATGGCAACCCACTACAGTATTTCTGCCTGGGAAATTTCATGGACAGAAGAGCTGGGGGGGCTACAATCCATAGAGTTGGACACGGCTGAGCACACATGCATGCTATTATTATCATTTTAATAGCAACAACTTTGAAAATCTCATATGTTCATCTCAAAGGTATTTTTCTTTTCATCAATTGCTTGGATATGATAAATTTGGATGTTTACATATTCATTCATTTTTTTGGTTTATATCATGACTAATCAGGCATTTGTCTTAATATATCCAGTTGATAAATAGTTACTGAGCATTTACTGTGCCAAGTTCTACAGTAGGCGCCTGTATAACAGTGAACCCATTCTGACCTCACAGATTCTCCAATCAGAAGGAAGAAAAGGACATCACAAGACTCATCCGACATGAACAGATGGTTTTGGTTTTTTTTTTTTGAATGAGTGTATTTTTTTTGGCCACTTCTGTTGTTTTTATTCATTTTCATCCATCTTTGTTCCCCGGCCTGTGTGGGCCTCCCATCACAGTGGCCTCTCCCACTGCAGAGCACCGGCTCTGGGCACATGCGCTCCAGAGCTCTGGCTCGGTAGGTGGACACATTGGTCCAGCCACTCCACGGCATGTGGGATCTTCCCAGGCCAGGGATCCAACTGGCACCCCTTGCACTGCAAGGCGGTGTCCTTACCCACTGGACCACAAGGGAAGCCCTGAACAGATGTTTTTACAAGTTGTAAGTGGAACCTGAAAGAGAAGGACAGAGTTATATGAGAGCTTTGAGCAGAAGGATCCAAATTAGGTTGCTGATTAGGGTGGCATCTCTGAGGAAGTAATATTTAAGATGAATGGATGGTCACCTATGAGAACATCTAGGGCAGGAAAGGAAGAGGAGGCGGAGAGAGTAAAGAGAAGGGGAGAAGAGCTGGGAAGCTGGGGGAGTCGGCAAAGAGATGGATGGTGTGACAGGAATTCAGTGGAAGAGATCCACAGGGAGCTGAATTACTGGAAGATCACCTTGACTCTGTGAAAGCTTGGTTCCAGATTTTTCTGGGGCAGGTCTATTTTGGATTTGTCCTTAGTCCCAGGTCATAACAACTGGCCCTCAGTTATGGTCTTTATTCCTAAAGCAATGTCTTTCTGGCTTTTTAGTTAAAAGCCCAAAGTGTTTAACAAATCTCTCTAAAACAGCAGGACTTGAATCCAAAGGTACCCTTCCCAGAACCAGGCAGTTGCTGAATGAAGTCCTCAGAACTCATCTTCCAGCTCCTGCTTTTGCCTGGTGCATCATGGGTGTGTGCAAATCTGGGATCAGCCAAGGATTTAAGGGGAATGTGTATGCAAAAGTCAGGGTTCTCCTTCTGACACACTCCTTTTCAGTATTCTACCCTGAATTTCCAACCACTCTGGTAACCTTGAATGCTATCCTTTGTCTCCTTAGCCCAGTGAAATCTGCCTCCTTTCTGCTTGAGCATAATGATGCTCTGAGGAAATAATCCGTTACACATGGATCTCCTGGAGTTTGCTTTCCAACCTTCAAGAATCAAGTCCTCTTCAAGTTTCTGCCTGTTTTGAGTTGAACTTCAAAGCCCTGAAGCAGTTTTTTTAAAAATACATCTTTTCTGGCAACTAGAATTGCTGTGGGTGGAAAGAGAATCTAGTGAAAGCTACTCTTTTAGGACTAGTACCTAAAAGCAAATCTCTCTCTTTCGTGAACTTTTATCATTATTAACTTGGTCCATTCATTTATTTAGGATTGCAAAGTGGACATATACTGATTCTACTCTTCCTTCTTTTTTTTTTTTTTTTTGGAAATTTTAAAAAAATTTTGGCCTTTTTTATTGGCCCTTCATTTATTTATTTTCATCCATCTTAATTCTTTAGCTTGTGTGGGCCTCCCATCGCAGTGGCCTCTCTCACTACAGAGCACCAGCTCTGGGCGCATGCGCTCCAGAGCCCTGGCTCATAATTGGACCGGTCCAGCCACTCTGCGGCATGTGGGATCTTCCCATGTCAGGGATCAAACTGGTGCCCCTTGCACTGCAAGGTGGACTCTTTACCCACTGGACCACCAGGGAAACCCCCTTCTTTATTTATATAAATATAACTTTAAACAGAAAGCCCCTCTAATCTTCTGATTACCTTGAGGTACAGATTACACAGGAAATGCAAGATAAATGCTTGATCTTTCCTTTGTATTTATTAGTTTTCAAAATAATGAGTCAATTCCTTAATAGCTCTCCTAGATGACCAGTGAGAGGTTTGTTTGGTTTTTTTTAGTATTATCATGAACCCATTCCTTTAAATATAGCTAATTTGTTTCAAAGATTAACAGTTATCACCTTTACTGATGTTAAAATATTTCCATCTTTGATCAGTGAGAGCCATTTCAATTGGCTCTGAGTTCTTTAGACATAATCCTGGTGGTGTTTCACAGTCTCCTTGTTTCCTGGCATTCTAATAGCTAATCTTATTTTAATTTTAACATAGCTTCACTTACCATCAAATTTTAACATAAGCTTTTTACTTATCTTCTGCCTCTTTTGAGTTTGAACTTCAAAGCCCTTTTGAAATGATGCTCTGAGGAAATAATCCGTTACACATGGATCTCCTGGAGTTTGCTTTCCAACCTTCAAGAATCAAGTCCTCTTCAAGTTTCTGCCTGTTTTGAGTTGAACTTCAAAGCCCTGAAGCAGTTTTTAAAAATACATCTTTTCTGGCAACTAGAATTGCTGTGGGTGGAAAGAGAATCTAGTGAAAGCTACTCTTTTAGGACTAGTACCTAAAAGCAAATCTCTCTCTTTCGTGAACTTTTATCATTATTAACTTGGTCCATTCATTTATTTAGGATTGCAAAGTGGACATATACTGATTCTACTCTTCCTTCTTTTTTTTTTTTTTTTTGGAAATTTTAAAAAAATTTTGGCCTTTTTTATTGGCCCTTCATTTATTTATTTTCATCCATCTTAATTCTTTAGCTTGTGTGGGCCTCCCATCGCAGTGGCCTCTCTCACTACAGAGCACCAGCTCTGGGCACATGCGCTCCAGAGCCCTGGCTCATAATTGGACCGGTCCAGCCACTCTGCGGCATGTGGGATCTTCCCATGTCAGGGATCAAACTGGTGCCCCTTGCACTGCAAGGTGGACTCTTTACCCACTGGACCACCAGGGAAACCCCCTTCTTTATTTATATAAATATAACTTTAAACAGAAAGCCCCTCTAATCTTCTGATTACCTTGAGGTACAGATTACACAGGAAATGCAAGATAAATGCTTGATCTTTCCTTTGTATTTATTAGTTTTCAAAATAATGAGTCAATTCCTTAATAGCTCTCCTAGATGACCAGTGAGAGGTTTGTTTGGTTTTTTTTAGTATTATCATGAACCCATTCCTTTAAATATAGCTAATTTGTTTCAAAGATTAACAGTTATCACCTTTACTGATGTTAAAATATTTCCATCTTTGATCAGTGAGAGCCATTTCAATTGGCTCTGAGTTCTTTAGACATAATCCTGGTGGTGTTTCACAGTCTCCTTGTTTCCTGGCATTCTAATAGCTAATCTTATTTTAATTTTAACATAGCTTCACTTACCATCAAATTAAAATGTTAAGACTATAAACTGTGCAAATTAGAAGTTTTCCACTTAGATTTTGGCCAATAAGACTCTATCTTCTTCTTAAATTCTGATACAAAAAAAGTGTACCTGAGCTGTACTCTCAGCTGATAAACAATCTGAGAGGAGGAATTGTATTTAATCCGTCTTGTCAATATTTTAGAAGTTAACATGTTGTTAATCACTTAGTCGTGCTCAACTCTTTGTGATCCCATGGGCTGTAGCCCACCAGGCTCTTCTGTTCATGGAATTCTTCAAGCAAGGTTACTGGAGTGGGTAGCCATTCCCTTTTCCAAGGGATCTACTGGAGTTGCTTAATAAGTAGATATTGGATTCAATCACAACTATTCTTTAGCTAAATATAACACATTTCCTGCTTTTCTTTTTCCACTAACCCAACCCAAGGTGAGACAGCTGCACCCTGAGGAGACGGAAGACTATTAGTTAGTTTTCTCTCAGTATTTTTCACCTGATAAATACTTGTACCTCTTATGCTACTGTATTACATTTCCTGTTAATAGATTTTCTAAATGAAAATCTACAGATGTGAGTAGTTTTGACTTTCAGCATTTTTTAAATTATGAAATCCACACTTATTTTTTAAGTTAATATAAGTTTTACACTATCTGACTTATTTCCATTTACTAAATAGAATCCATAAATCTCTTAAATGGTCTGCCTTTTAGCACATAAACATAACAACTTGACACTTGTGCATGTTTCTGCTCTGCCAGTCCTCTGCCTCAGTTTTCCTGTGCTCTATGCCTGATCTTTTCTCTTTTTTTTAAAGATTTATTTATTTAGGGTGGGGGTCGGATTGGGGAGGGAGGGGAGCGGGCGGGCTACTTCTATTTTTCATTTCTCTATTTTCATCCGTCTTTGTTCTTTGGCTCCTGTGGGCCTCCCATCGCAGTGGCGTCTGTTGTCGCAGAGCACCAGCTCTGGGCGCATGCGCTCCAGAGCTCCAGCTCGGTAGTTGGACACATCAGTCCAGCCGCTCTGCAGCACGTGGGATCTTCCCAGGCCAGGGATCGAACCGGCGCCCCTTGCACTGCAAGGCGGTGTCCTTACCCACTGGACCACCAGGGGAAGCCCTATGCCTGATCTTTAACAGGTTGGTTGTGCCACTTGGATGTTGGGGAGAGCCTTCCTGAGGTTCCCCAAACCTGCTGCTATTCATTTATTCCTCTATCCAGAAGACTAATACTGAAAAGGACCATCTGATTTTAATACAGTAGAACATGCATGACATGACCAGGAACAGAACATACCCTCCGACTAAAACAGGAAGTATTAGAGAAGTTGTGTGAAACAGTGTTTGCTGTATTGAGAAAAGACAAGGAGTAAAAGAATTACCTAGGTAGGGCAATGAAGGCTAGATGTCCTATGCATCATGTAAAGATTCCTACAACTAGGAAAATCACGAAACCTTAGCAATTCAAAGGCACTGTAATTATTTCGCAGTGGCCAGGCAGTTGGATGCTCATATTCTTCTGAGGACCAACTCACTGGACATGAGTTTGAGCAAGCTCTGGGCACTGGTGAAGGACAGAGAAGCCTGGCCTCTTGCAGTCCATGGGGTTGCAAAGAATCAGACATGACTGAGCAAGTAAACAACAAATTCTGCTGAGGACGAGGAAGAGAGCATGGACTACAAATTGAGAGTGTTTACACAAGAACTAGAAAAGAAACTAAGAATTTACACTCAGGGCAATTGCAGTTTTGTGCTTTACACACGACTAAATAGAATCCATAAATCTCTTAAATGGTCTGCCTTTTAGCACATAAACATAACAACTTGACACTTGTGCATGTTTCTGCTCTGCCAGTCCTCTGCCTCAGTTTTCCTGTGCTCTATGCCTGATCTTTTCTCTTTTTTTTAAAGATTTATTTATTTAGGGTGGGGTCGGATTGGGGAGGGAGGGGAGCGGGCGGGCTACTTCTATTTTTCATTTCTCTATTTTCATCCGTCTTTGTTCTTTGGCTCCTGTGGGCCTCCCATCGCAGTGGCGTCTGTTGTCGCAGAGCACCGGCTCTGGGCGCATGCGCTCCAGAGCTCCAGCTCGGTAGTTGGACACATCAGTCCAGCCGCTCTGCAGCACGTGGGATCTTCCCAGGCCAGGGATCGAACCGGCGCCCCTTGCACTGCAAGGCGGTGTCCTTACCCACTGGACCACCAGGGGAAGCCCTATGCCTGATCTTTAACAGGTTGGTTGTGCCACTTGGATGTTGGGGAGAGCCTTCCTGAGGTTCCCCAAACCTGCTGCTATTCATTTATTCCTCTATCCAGAAGACTAATACTGAAAAGGACCATCTGATTTTAATACAGTAGAACATGCATGACATGACCAGGAACAGAACATACCCTCCGACTAAAACAGGAAGTATTAGAGAAGTTGTGTGAAACAGTGTTTGCTGTATTGAGAAAAGACAAGGAGTAAAAGAATTACCTAGGTAGGGCAATGAAGGCTAGATGTCCTATGCATCATGTAAAGATTCCTACAACTAGGAAAATCACGAAACCTTAGCAATTCAAAGGCACTGTAATTATTTCGCAGTGGCCAGGCAGTTGGATGCTCATATTCTTCTGAGGACCAACTCACTGGACATGAGTTTGAGCAAGCTCTGGGCACTGGTGAAGGACAGAGAAGCCTGGCCTCTTGCAGTCCATGGGGTTGCAAAGAATCAGACATGACTGAGCAAGTAAACAACAAATTCTGCTGAGGACGAGGAAGGAGAGAGCATGGACTACAAATTGAGAGTGTTTACACAAGAACTAGAGAAAAGAAACTAAGAATTTACACTCAGGGCAATTGCTTCAGCAGTTCACCCACAATTAAACATTATCTCCTGTGGCTTAATTGCCATTTCCTAAGGACTCCTCAGACACACTCACTTGCACCCAGTTATTTTCCTTTCTTGCCTTTGTTTACCATTGTTGATCCTCTGGGACACACTGCATAGAAGAGTGTTTCTTCATCATTAAACACGGTCTTTTCCTTCTTCCACAAGTTATATCCTTCCCTCCAACTCTTGTCCAGATCTATAAACACATTCACAGTGGCCATGGCCAAGACATCTCAAATTTATACTTTCCCTTTGAACCCATAAAATTTAGCTGCCCCTTCTCTCATTACTCAGGAAGCAACTTCAGGTTTACTGACATAAAAGTAGAACACACTCTTTGTGATGGATTTTCCATTCACTTGATGCTCCTTCATAACAAGTTACTGCTCTAACTCATTGGGAGAGAGAGTAATGAAACCATGCATGGGTCTCACAACAGTCACTTTCCCAGCGATATTCACAGGGCCAGCTTACATGTATAACTCCAGCCAACACATATGAGGTAAAATGGAGGGGTGGGGGTAGGGTCTGGCAGAAAATGCACACTACTTGAAAAACAGTATAAAGGATGTATTTTAATTATGAGAGGAATGCATTTCTGTCTTTCAAAGGCATAGGTGGTTGCATAAACGTAGATTTAAACTTTATACTTTCATTATCAACAATAAGTAGAAAGATTACAACTTAATAACTAGTGAGATTAAATTTTAATTAATCTAGATGTCCTATGCATCATGTAAAGATTCCTACAACTAGGAAAATCACGAAACCTTAGCAATTCAAAGGCACTGTAATTATTTCAGTGGCCAGGCAGTTGGATGCTCATATTCTTCTGAGGACCAACTCACTGGACATGAGTTTGAGCAAGCTCTGGGCACTGGTGAAGGACAGAGAAGCCTGGCCTCTTGCAGTCCATGGGGTTGCAAAGAATCAGACATGACTGAGCAAGTAAACAACAAATTCTGCTGAGGACGAGGAAGGAGAGAGCATGGACTACAAATTGAGAGTGTTTACACAAGAACTAGAGAAAAGAAACTAAGAATTTACACTCAGGGCAATTGCTTCAGCAGTTCACCCACAATTAAACATTATCTCCTGTGGCTTAATTGCCATTTCCTAAGGACTCCTCAGACACACTCACTTGCACCCAGTTATTTTCCTTTCTTGCCTTTGTTTACCATTGTTGATCCTCTGGGACACACTGCATAGAAGAGTGTTTCTTCATCATTAAACACGGTCTTTTTCCTTCTTCCACAAGTTATATCCTTCCCTCCAACTCTTGTCCAGATCTATAAACACATTCACAGTGGCCATGGCCAAGACATCTCAAATTTATACTTTCCCTTTGAACCCATAAAATTTAGCTGCCCCTTCTCTCATTACTCAGGAAGCAACTTCAGGTTTACTGACATAAAAGTAGAACACACTCTTTGTGATGGATTTTCCATTCACTTGATGCTCCTTCATAACAAGTTACTGCTCTAACTCATTGGGAGAGAGAGTAATGAAACCATGCATGGGTCTCACAACAGTCACTTTCCCAGCGATATTCACAGGGCCAGCTTACATGTATAACTCCAGCCAACACATATGAGGTAAAATGGAGGGGTGGGGGTAGGGTCTGGCAGAAAAATGCACACTACTTGAAAAACAGTATAAAGGATGTATTTTAATTATGAGAGGAATGCATTTCTGTCTTTCAAAGGCATAGGTGGTTGCATAAACGTAGATTTAAACTTTATACTTTCATTATCAACAATAAGTAGAAAGATTACAACTTAATAACTAGTGAGATTATATAAATTTTAATTCCTATCTGGGCAGCAGGAGTGAGTCACAGTCTCCAAGTCGAATCTCTAAGCTTTAGCCTCTTCATTTGCAAAGCAGGGGAATGGAAGAATCACCTAATAATATTTATCTGGACTTTGTTTGGAATTATAAACAAACTGCTTAAAGTGATGTCAAGTATACAATAAGCACTCAAGAAAAATGTTTTACTTTAAGAATTATAAAAAATTAATCCTATTAATATTAGTGCTTTTGCTATGAATACAATCGCGACAATTCTGTGGATGGGCTTTCTCTGTCTCACATAGCATAGACAACTTCAAGCTGCCTGTCCTCTTTCTAACATGCCTTCCTTTGGTGTAAAGTGAGCCTGAAAAAATGATGCAGTGCATGAGAAGAAAGCTTTAGCGGTGAAAGAAATAGAGGTTTACTAGAGGACTCAGGATGTAGTGGAACTGAGCAGTTCTTCTGTGGATCAAGCCGTGAGACACTGGGCAAATTACTGACTGTCTTCAAACCTCAGACTGCTGGTCTGATAATTGTAGATCATATTAACTAACTCATTGTTCTATAATAAAAGGGCATCTGACAGGATGGTGTGGCTTGAGGTAGGCTATCAATAACTCTTAGGTCCCTGTCTCACAAAAAAATATAATAAAATGCTTCATTAAGAGAAGACTAAGTGAAATCTGTGGTTTCTATCTTTTCTTTTGTGAAAGTATTTCAAATACATTTTACACTTTGGCAGGGGTCTTTACCTTTTCTATGAATTTATGTTCAGGGCATAGCATATTTATAAGTGAGCTTCATGGCATATTATCTTTAGGCTGTAAAGAAAAACATTCTTTGGTCTCATAAAAGATGATTGGTTTTTTACTAAATGGGCCACTGTCTTTTATTAAATTTAGGGTGCCTAAATGAAATAGCATCAAATATAGCCTACTTGCATTATTTTAATTATGAGAGGAATGCATTTCTGTCTTTCAAAGGCATAGGTGGTTGCATAAACGTAGATTTAAACTTTATACTTTCATTATCAACAATAAGTAGAAAGATTACAACTTAATAACTAGTGAGATTATATAAATTTTAATTCCTATCTGGGCAGCAGGAGTGAGTCACAGTCTCCAAGTCGAATCTCTAAGCTTTAGCCTCTTCATTTGCAAAGCAGGGGAATGGAAGAATCACCTAATAATATTTATCTGGACTTTGTTTGGAATTATAAACAAACTGCTTAAAGTGATGTCAAGTATACAATAAGCACTCAAGAAAAATGTTTTACTTTAAGAATTATAAAAAATTAATCCTATTAATATTAGTGCTTTTGCTATGAATACAATCGCGACAATTCTGTGGATGGGCTTTCTCTGTCTCACATAGCATAGACAACTTCAAGCTGCCTGTCCTCTTTCTAACATGCCTTCCTTTGGTGTAAAGTGAGCCTGAAAAAATGATGCAGTGCATGAGAAGAAAGCTTTAGCGGTGAAAGAAATAGAGGTTTACTAGAGGACTCAGGATGTAGTGGAACTGAGCAGTTCTTCTGTGGATCAAGCCGTGAGACACTGGGCAAATTACTGACTGTCTTCAAACCTCAGACTGCTGGTCTGATAATTGTAGATCATATTAACTAACTCATTGTTCTATAATAAAAGGGCATCTGACAGGATGGTGTGGCTTGAGGTAGGCTATCAATAACTCTTAGGTCCCTGTCTCACAAAAAAATATAATAAAATGCTTCATTAAGAGAAGACTAAGTGAAATCTGTGGTTTCTATCTTTTCTTTTGTGAAAGTATTTCAAATACATTTTACACTTTGGCAGGGGTCTTTACCTTTTCTATGAATTTATGTTCAGGGCATAGCATATTTATAAGTGAGCTTCATGGCATATTATCTTTAGGCTGTAAAGAAAAACATTCTTTGGTCTCATAAAAGATGATTGGTTTTTTACTAAATGGGCCACTGTCTTTTATTAAATTTAGGGTGCCTAAATGAAATAGCATCAAATATAGCCTATGGGGTAAGCTGTAATATTTAGAAGTTAAGATCTAGTCAGTAAAATCAGATTTGGGTAAATGGATTCACATATGTCTACAAACATATATCTATTTATCTCTGTATCAATTTGTCAATAAAACACTTCCATTTCTGACTTAAAGTATAAAAGCTGAACACGTAAGTTAATACTGGCATGTATAGGCACAAATAAAGCTTCCCCCCAAAATCAGCCCTGTTTTTCTCTTTGCATAGCTCTAAAGTCAATTTCAGTGTACAGTTTGGGTTTTAAAACATCTCCTTTGATATCTATTCCACTGCAAGGGATAAACAAACACTTACTATATGCACATCCGAAAACCTCAATTCGCATTCCAATTCTGCCCTTGGGGTTCCACTCTAAAGGGATGAAGCGCAGGAACCTGGCTTTGATAGAAGGCTGGAGTCTATAGTACACGACACTGTCTGCATTTGTATTTCCTGCAAATCCCTAGAAGAAAAGAGCAAGAAGGAAATCAATGTATCTGGAGAGTATCTACTTCACGTTGTCCCCTAAAACATCAATAAGCAATGTCTGATTTGCTTTCTACCTAAAAGTGGCAACCATTTTAAATAAAATCATATCATTAACAGTTATGCCATGTTTCATCTGCAGAAGTTACTAGTGTCTAAACTTCTTTCTATATAGCAGTTTAAATCCCACCATCTGCATGAAGTCAGTTTTCACTATGAAACCCCAGTAAAGTTTGTTTCTATAAAGTGCATCTGACAGGATGGTGTGGCTTGAGGTAGGCTATCAATAACTCTTAGGTCCCTGTCTCACAAAAAAATATAATAAAATGCTTCATTAAGAGAAGACTAAGTGAAATCTGTGGTTTCTATCTTTTCTTTTGTGAAAGTATTTCAAATACATTTTACACTTTGGCAGGGGTCTTTACCTTTTCTATGAATTTATGTTCAGGGCATAGCATATTTATAAGTGAGCTTCATGGCATATTATCTTTAGGCTGTAAAGAAAAACATTCTTTGGTCTCATAAAAGATGATTGGTTTTTTACTAAATGGGCCACTGTCTTTTATTAAATTTAGGGTGCCTAAATGAAATAGCATCAAATATAGCCTATGGGGTAAGCTGTAATATTTAGAAGTTAAGATCTAGTCAGTAAAATCAGATTTGGGTAAATGGATTCACATATGTCTACAAACATATATCTATTTATCTCTGTATCAATTTGTCAATAAAACACTTCCATTTCTGACTTAAAGTATAAAAGCTGAACACGTAAGTTAATACTGGCATGTATAGGCACAAATAAAGCTTCCCCCCAAAATCAGCCCTGTTTTTCTCTTTGCATAGCTCTAAAGTCAATTTCAGTGTACAGTTTGGGTTTTAAAACATCTCCTTTGATATCTATTCCACTGCAAGGGATAAACAAACACTTACTATATGCACATCCGAAAACCTCAATTCGCATTCCAATTCTGCCCTTGGGGTTCCACTCTAAAGGGATGAAGCGCAGGAACCTGGCTTTGATAGAAGGCTGGAGTCTATAGTACACGACACTGTCTGCATTTGTATTTCCTGCAAATCCCTAGAAGAAAAGAGCAAGAAGGAAATCAATGTATCTGGAGAGTATCTACTTCACGTTGTCCCCTAAAACATCAATAAGCAATGTCTGATTTGCTTTCTACCTAAAAGTGGCAACCATTTTTAAATAAAATCATATCATTAACAGTTATGCCATGTTTCATCTGCAGAAGTTACTAGTGTCTAAACTTCTTTCTATATAGCAGTTTAAATCCCACCATCTGCATGAAGTCAGTTTTCACTATGAAACCCCCAGTAAAGTTTGTTTCTATAAAGTGCAGAGGAAATATAAAAGCTACTGGCCTTGTGAACAGCGAGATGTATTGAGAACATCTTCCTGTACTCAAAACCTAGGATCTGATTCAGCACAGAAGCTGCTCATGGTAGTTGATGAATGAATAAGGTTAAGACTTGCTTCTACTGTTTAGCCTTCTCATCTTGGCAACATAAATGAGAATGTCACCAGATGTTTAAGTCAGAGCTACACTCTGACCCCACAGCTGTGTACACACATTAAAAAGTGTTGCTGCATGTCATTTTTATTCAGTAAAAAAATAATAAGGTAAAGTATCTGTATTTAATAAATTGTTAAGGGAAATTGGAATCAATAATAACTTCAAAAGACCTGAAATTAGACTCACAGTTCTAGAATGTGAAAGCTAGAAAGACCATAGGAATGTTGCTGAGCTAGCACTATCAAACTGCAGATGAGGAAATCAAATGTCAGGATTATGGGAAAAAAAAAAAAACCTCTGGTGTTTGCAAACCTATTATTCAGTATGAGTAGGACCACTATTCCTTCCACAGTATCTGGATGTTCTATGTAACATCTGCAAAACGCACACCTAAACAGCTTTTATTTTCTCCTTCATGACATACGGTAAAGCTTCATAAATGAAAAGGTTAGGATACAACATAGGGTGTTCTCAATAATTGATATTTTATTTTTAAAATTTTCATTTCACCTCTTCCTTCCCTTCCACCTTCCTTTTCTCCTTTTTTATTTCCTGTCTTCCTCCTCCTTTTTTTTGTTTAACTGTAACAGTCAAGACATGGAGGAATAAAATAAGGGACAATGCTATGCTCAATTCAGCCTCATTGGTAGACTGGGTCAACAAATGAGGCCACCTTCACGCAGGTCATACGAGACAAAGCAAATACATCAGCCACACCAGTACCCACTGAGTTTATTCATTTGCCTACTTTTCTCTCTACCTTACAAATAAGCATTTACCAAAATATTTTCCAACACAGTAAAAAAAAAGTTGGGGTTTTCCATAGTCAGATTAATTTGATTTGATTCCCCTCATCAGTCAAGTCTTTTGCTTCTTGTCCCCCGAGCCCCCCAGTACTTCATATACTCAATATTCAGGCTCACACAAAACAGGCAGTTCTTTGACGGTACCCCCAAATGATATCCCAAATCAGAGTATCTCCCTTCATCTCAGCTATGACCACCCAGTTCAACAGGCATGATCTCACCATAACTACACCAGTGACTTCCTCCGCATCTTTTTAGCCCTCTGTTTCCTATCACCCTGCCCAACCATATCCCTAATCTCTCTCCCTCTGAGCAGTCAGTAAGATTATTAAATAAACTGTTACCCCCACTGCTTCCTTTACTACTTAGAAAAAAATCTAAAGTCCTTATCAAACACCACCGTCTTTGGTAACATCCTCCAGGATGCTCCAAGCACAGGGAGCCTGAGTGTAGAAGTCAAGCCCAGTCCTCCTGAGCGTCCTTGCACCAGCTGTTCGTTCCGCTCCGAAAGTTCTTCCCTCTGGATCTCTGCACAGCCAGCTCCTCGTGTCATCCTGGGTCTTGGTCTAAAGAGCACCACTTAAGATGGGCCCTTTCTGAACCCCTAGTTTCTAAAGGAGTGTACCTGGCACCCTGGCATCTTATCTTTCTGTTTTATTTTCTTCATATTATTCATTATCTGGGGCTGTATTATTATTACTATTATTATTAATCTTTCCCCCTCTAGAAGATAAGCTCTGTAAAGTATGGATCTTTACTGACTTTCTTTCATGGTACCTAGGACATGGCTTGACTCAAAGTGGTTCTCAACAAAATAGTTGTTGAATGTGTATGCTTGGGAAACACTGGGCTGAAACACAAAGTTCAAGTTTCCTGATTATAGTATTTCTCTGAACATGTCAAATAAGAAGGTACAAATGAGCACTGTAACTTCTGAAGGAGCAATAGTTATCCAGCATGTTTCAAATATACTCATCCCGCATTCCTGGCTAATATTTCCCAGAACATAAGCAGGAGAACGCTGTTTAATCCCACAGATGTTTGGACTCTGATAACCCGGCACTTCTAGAATGTTTCATCCTATTCCACCAGGTGAAATTTCACACTGAGGATCTTGTATAACAGGTTCACTGTGTTCTGTATCGCACTAACTCATCTCCATTCTCACTTCACCTTTAGGCACCATGGTCTCCTTTCCTGTCCGAACCATGCACATTTGCCTGAAAATGTCCATGTAAACCAACCTTTTCTTTTGAATGGCTTATGAAGGGCAGGTTCATTTAAGATGCTATTTCCTAAACTTAGACTACACAGTTAAAAAGTTCCAGTGCTCAGACCTTGGGCACTATGCACGCGTGCATGTGTGTGTGTCTGTGTTGTCTTTTCAGGTCCTCCAAGTCAGAGTAACGTGCCTCCTGGGTTGAGGACCTGGTTTATAGACATTTGATCCTAATCAGAGCTTCTTATACTTCCAATTCTGTTTTCCTGGATACCACTGACAGGCTAATACAATACTTAATTATGATGTCTCCTAGGGAACAGCTTGATGATGAATTAGATAAACCTCCAAAAAGATTTTACATTTTTTTCAAAATTAATGTAAGTACATAGATTGAGACAGATGGGACTATGATGATCCCAGCATTTCAAGGGGTTGGGAAAAATGATGTAGGTGCCAGTGGCTACAGACAGGGAAACGGGACGGGGACATCCATAAATGGAAGCCTTTCACAGTTTATGTGATCACATTATGCGTTATTTGAATTTTGAGAACATAAAGAAGACATGTAAATTAGTTTGTGTAAGTTATAAAAACATCTGGGTATATTCAAAATTTAAGTGATTATTTCTGACAAGGTATAAGAGAAATTGTGAGGTGGAGAATCTGTGATTTAACTTTTAATGAGAATGTATTAAGTTTATAATAATTAGCAAAATAAAGTAACAGATAGACATGTAAATGTATACAGTGACAGAACAGGCAGAAATATCACTTGGTAATACTTGGGTCCTTAAAAAACCTTCTAATATCAATGTCATTGGTAAAATATGCATCATTATTACTAATTAAATATATTTAACTGGACAATAATATTCATATTCTATTACTTACTTGTTAATAATTTTAATACATAAGATAACAAAGATTATGCTGTGGAATTTGATATCTTACAGGGTTTTCTTTTTTGAATATCTATGATTGAGACAGGGAATTGATGCTGTATTACTTTATAAACAAAAAGCCCAATGCATACTGATGCTCCTAATGTAATTCCTTTTCCAAAAAGACTTTTCTCAATTTGCTACGAGAACTTTTTCATATCATCATAATTAATAAAGGACTGCATGAATGTAAAAATCTCATTCTCTTTTGAAAATAATTTTATTATGAGAATGTGCATATCTCCTCTCACACTACAGATTCTAAACTTTAGCTTGTGTCTGAATGACTGGAGGTGCTGTCATGCACTCTGTCTGTGGGAGGGACCTTAGAATCTGCATTTCAACACAAGTCAAGCTGATACGTGCTTTTGGTCTTAGGCCTGCTCCTTGAACATTCTTCCAGCTTGTGGGTAAATCACGCTCTTTTCCTCTTCCTATTTTATGTCCCAATTTTTCAGAGAGAGAAAAGATTTTAGGAGCAGAGTTTACTAGGGCTAACTTCCAAAAGGAGGAATAAGTAACAAATGTCTTCTGTGCTATCAATCTGAATGTCTTCAGTGGAAAAGTTTGTGTCCCAACATCGGAAATGGCAGAAATATATAGCATGTAGTTTTCATACTTGACTCAAGCCTGTGAAGTAATTTTCTGCCCACCATAAAACTGAGGATAACAAAAATTATAGAGGTTATGCACCTAAAACCACACAGCTAGAAAGTGACAGAATAAGGATTTAATTCCATACTTCTCTGAATCAAAAGCCCATAATTTAGCTAAGCCATCAAAAGGCCTCACTCTAACAGGACATGAAAGCAAACAACTCACCCTAGAGGAAACCTGATAGTTTATCTGAGGCTTTTTTTCTTTTTCCTCATAATTTATATTTAAAATCTTTGACACATTTGAAAGTAATGCAACTTAGATTATTACTGAGCTGGGACACAGCTCTGTCAGTTGACTCTTACAGACAATAGGATTGCTCTATCCACTTTACATTTTCTCAAAATGAAAAGACACACGTCTTTTAATCATCAATAGGATTCTTTCATACAAATGGTAACCTCCTAATAGGTGCATAATGTAAAAGAATATGCCATCAGATCATCAACTATATGAAATATCTACAAGTAAAATTAACATGATGTGTTTTATGTGATAAAAATCAAAAAGCCTTAATTGCATTTTTCCTCGAGACTTGATGATTTTCAAACTCAATGAGGTGTATAGATGGTTTAGAAATGTATTCTAACTGAGATAATTTATGGAGATAATGAATTAACGTTTTTCAAGGATTTTAAGTATTTTCATAACGATTCCAAAGTTTATGAAGAAGTGTGATAGCATTAATTTCCTTTGCAAATAGCAGTTGAGCAACTCATCTATGAAAGCCAAGATACATAAAGGGAGATAGCCATATGGCAGTTCATAAGGGGCTCCAAAAACATGGCTGTAATAAATCAGAAACATGGGACCGGTTACACGCTGTTATATAGCAGATCTGTAATTACACACAAAATCATCCAGCCCCCACCAAAATAAACAGTAACTTTAGTAGAAATTCAACACGACAAACAGGCAAACAATAAAATTCTCTGACCTCTCTTATTCATGAGACTTACACATGACCTTTTTCCAAGTACAATTCATTTTGACACAGTCAGCTAATAGGCAGACACTAAATATATCACAGCAACATGCTGTCTAATGGAATTCGGCTCTTTATTTTATGATGTTAGTTATAAATCTTTACTAAGTATGCCTCCCATGAGATCAGGTCTAGAGAAATGTAAAAGAAAAAGCAAAGAAAAATAAGAACTACCAAAAAAAATGGGCAATATGCTAACATAAACCCAGATAAGAATAATGTTTAAACATACTAATATATTGCACAAGATGTAACTATATCTAACATGAGTTGATTCTATTGTGAGTGTAAATGAAATTCATTTAACATAACAGAAAACCAGCAAAGGTAGTACAGCAGTCAAATCAGAATGTTAAGATTTATATAACATTCAATTTTCAAAATAAAAGAGTATAGAATTTTATTACTATTAAGTCAGTTTCTATTACCTCTTTCAGAAAATATTCAACATCTTTAAAATATTTGTTTGGAGGGATACCAAATTATTAACAATAGTTCATTTAGGAACCACAAACCAGCCATTATGTTGGAATCTGTGGAGGCACAAAGTTGTAAAATACACTGGTGAGGTCCGGTTAGCATAAAAGTGTTTGAATTCTCAAGACAGAAATATCAAAGTGCGAGAGAGAAAAAGCACATAAAAGATACAATCTTCACTGTAGTCCATAACTATTGTTAAGATATAAAATTGTTACATGGCTGGTAATATGGACAGGTCATTAAGCCTAAATTTATATAAATTTATATTTGCATGAATAATTTTGTGGAGGATTAAAATTCGATCGAGATACAAAATAACTTTTGACTAGAAATAACTGTATGATGATAATGGTAGATTAGAAGATTCTGAACAACTCCCCTGCTAAAAGCTCTACATAATGAGAAACAGGGATTGAAGCTCTAAAAGACAATAAAATATTAAATGTACAAGATTTGGGAGAAGATGAGCCAAAAAGACCAGCCCTACCTTTGGGACCCTTGTTTTCCTCTTTAAGGACATAAATATCCCATAAGCTTCCACAGGGCTTGTGTCAAAACTGAGCATCTACAGTTAAGAATAAATGGCAAGACAGACAGAGACAACTCCCCACAGGGATGAAATTCAGTTTCTCATCTTCATCATCTGTGAAATTATATGACGATGGTCGGAGAGGTCTCATGCTCCTTGCTGCCTGCAGAAGCAACTGTAATTATACTCTGTAGGAAGATATGCTTCTAGATCTCAAATTATCTGTTCGATTTTCATATATAATGTCCTACATAAATAGGAAATAATAAAACATCAGCAAAAATTGTTCTTAAAGGAAATTCATAGTCTTGAACATTCATGCCAATTAGTAAACAGGAAAGGCATCAGCTTTGTTATTTTAAAGAGCTGGGAAATCATCACTCATAGAATAAGAACATGGGACAAACTGGAAATCAATGAATTTTCTGAGATACATCAGAAAACTGACTACATGGTGCTATGGACTGAGTTGTGTCCCTCCAAAAGCATATAGGTAGAAGCCTTAACCACTCCCATTGGGATAGCATTGGGAGAAGGGGCCTTTGGGGAGTAATTAGCTTTAGATGAAGTCATGAGGGTTGGAGCCCCATGATGGGATTAGCATCCTTACAAGATGAGGAAGACAGACCACAGCTTTCTCTCATCCCACCTGGTGAGGACATAGCAAGAAGGATGATGTCTGCAGGAAGGGGGCTTCACCCCAAATCAGATCAGCCAGCACCTTAATTTTGGGCTTCCTAACCTCCAGAACTATTGTTAAGATATAAAATTGTTACATGGCTGGTAATATGGACAGGTCATTAAGCCTAAATTTATATAAATTTATATTTGCATGAATAATTTTGTGGAGGATTAAAATTCGATCGAGATACAAAATAACTTTTGACTAGAAATAACTGTATGATGATAATGGTAGATTAGAAGATTCTGAACAACTCCCCTGCTAAAAGCTCTACATAATGAGAAACAGGGATTGAAGCTCTAAAAGACAATAAAATATTAAATGTACAAGATTTGGGAGAAGATGAGCCAAAAAGACCAGCCCTACCTTTGGGACCCTTGTTTTCCTCTTTAAGGACATAAATATCCCATAAGCTTCCACAGGGCTTGTGTCAAAACTGAGCATCTACAGTTAAGAATAAATGGCAAGACAGACAGAGACAACTCCCCACAGGGATGAAATTCAGTTTCTCATCTTCGTCATCTGTGAAATTATATGACGATGGTCGGAGAGGTCTCATGCTCCTTGCTGCCTGCAGAAGCAACTGTAATTATACTCTGTAGGAAGATATGCTTCTAGATCTCAAATTATCTGTTCGATTTTCATATATAATGTCCTACATAAATAGGAAATAATAAAACATCAGCAAAAATTGTTCTTAAAGGAAATTCATAGTCTTGAACATTCATGCCAATTAGTAAACAGGAAAGGCATCAGCTTTGTTATTTTAAAGAGCTGGGAAATCATCACTCATAGAATAAAAACACGGGACAAACTGGAAATCAATGAATTTTCTGAGATACATCAGAAAACTGACTACATGGTGCTATGGACTGAGTTGTGTCCCTCCAAAAGCATATAGGTAGAAGCCTTAACCACTCCCATTGGGATAGCATTGGGAGAAGGGGCCTTTGGGGAGTAATTAGCTTTAGATGAAGTCATGAGGGTTGGAGCCCCATGATGGGATTAGCATCCTTACAAGATGAGGAAGACAGACCACAGCTTTCTCTCATCCCACCTGGTGAGGACATAGCAAGAAGGATGATGTCTGCAGGAAGGGGGCTTCACCCCAAATCAGATCAGCCAGCACCTTAATTTTGGGCTTCCTAACCTCCAGAATTGTGACAAATAAATACCTGTTGTTCAAGCCACTCAGCCAATAACGTTTTGTTATAGTCATCTGAGCTAATATACATGGCAAACCACCCCCGCTAAGATCAGGAGAGAGAAGGCCACCCAAAGAGAGCAGAAATCTGTCCATCCGCTGGTGTCGTAAACTGACAGGAGCTCCCATGGTAATGCTGATGAACTGATGGAGGCTGGGGTAGACGAGAACGTAAGAGTAAGAAACTCCTGAGGACTGTGGTCTTAGCCCATTACGTTGGGTTTTCCTCCAGGAAACTATTTACGCTCTGTGAAAGCATAGATAGTTCTGGTCTTGGTTCTGGCAAGGAAGGGTAAGGGAAATCATTGCTACTCCAGAGTCATCTCCATATCAAAGGTCTACCATTCAGGAGGAAAACTTTGCCAGAGCCTATTCCCTTATAGCTCAGTGGATAAAGTGCATTTCTCCTGAAATGCAGGAGACGCAGGGAACGCAGGTTCAATCCCTGGATCAGGAAGATCCCCTGGAAAATGAAAGGATAACCCACTCCAGTATTCTTGTCTGGAGAATTCCATGGACAGAGGAGCCTGCCAGGCTATACAACCCACAGGGGGCCCAAAGAGTCGAACCTGACTAAGTATACAGCCTCCTCCGAAGGACCTCTAGAAATATTAGTGAAGGTCACAGTTTCAGCAAAGGCTAAAGCACAGACATTTAATCACAATACTGGAGAATGATCTCATTCTCTCACTTCATACCACCAGCCACCAACATTACTGGATAACAACTAAGAAAAAACGCAAAACCCAGACCATCCCTGGAGAGGATCCCAAAGTCAAAGGAGAGGCAAAAACAAAGATACTAGCTGAAACTGAAGTCTCTGGCACCTATACCATGTATAGAAAACATCAGAGACAGTTCAATCTCTAGCCAGATTAATATAAATTCTCTCACAAAAAGACCTATTTACCTCAGTTCGCATCACTAGACCCAACATGTCCAAATTTCAACAAAAAGGTGCAAAGCATGCCAATGGGCAAGACAACCGTCAGACCTAGGCTCGCATAAATTACAGATGTTTGAATTGCCAGACTAGAAATTTTTAAAAAGTAATGATGAATATGGGGCTTCCCCTGGTGGTCCAGTGGGTAAGGACACCGCTTTGCAGTGCAAGGGGCGCTGGTTCGATCCCTGGCCTGGGACGATCCCACGTGCCACAGAGCAGCTGGACCGATGTGTCCAATCACCGAGCCGGAGCTCTGGAGCACATGCACCCAGAGCCAGCGCTCTGCAATGACAGACGCCACCGCAATGGGAGGCCCACAGGAGCCAAAGAACAAAGACGGATGAAGATAGAGGAATGAAAGACCAATGGAAGTGGCCCGCCCGCTCCCCTCCCTCCCCAACCCGACCCCCGCCCAAAATAAATAAATAAATAAATCTTTAAAAAAAAAAAAAGTAATGATGAATATGCTAAGGACCCTAATGGGAAAAGAGGACTACATGCAAGAATACGTGGATAATGTCAGCAGAAACATGAAAATTTAAGAAAGAACCAAAGATTCTAAAAATATTTAGAAATCAGAAACACTGCATAACAGAAATGAAAAAATGTCTTTGATGGGGACACAGACACATTCAACATAGAAGCGGAAGAGAATATCCAAGAGCCATAGGATAACTGCAAAAGTAGTGACACGCACAAATGGAATAAAGGAGGTGAGGAGAGAGAACAGAGCTGCAGAAGCATCTGAAGTAATAATGGCCAATGAATTTCTAAAACTGATGACAGAGGTAACTGTCATCAAACTGATGACAGTTTAGTACTGGGCTCAAGAATTTCCAAGAATAATAACTGGGTTAGAAATCAATCTTTTGTCATATATATTCAAACTATAGAAAAGCAAAGATAAAAAGAACATTTTGAAAGAAGCCAGAGGAAAACAAACACCGTGCCTTTAGAAAAACAAGGATAAGAATTATATTGGACATCAGAAATTGTATCAGAAATTGTACAAGCAAGTAGAAAGTGGCATGAAACATTGAAAGTGTTGAAAGAAGTAAAAATAATCTTAGAATTCTATAGTCAAAGAAATTATCCTTCAAAACTAAATGAGAAATAAAGAATTTTCTTAGAGAAAAAATGATGGTGTCCACCAGTAGTAGACACACTTTGCAATAAATATTTAAAAGAAGTTTTTCAAAGGAAAATGATATATGTCAGAAACCTGGATCTACGTCAAGAGAGAAAGTATATTTGAGAAACAATAAAGAAGGTAAGATAAAATAACTTCTTTTTCTTCTTAATTACAAGATAACTTTTAAAGAAACAATAGCAAGAGATAAAATAGAATCCTACAAAATGCTCAATTAAATTCAAACAAGGCATTAAAAAGAGAGACAAGAAAGAAAAACAAAAAAGTGGGGAACAAAAAACACAAGATAGGGCTTCCCTGGTGGCTCAGTGGAAAAGAATCTGCCTGCTAATGCAGACACACGGGTTTGATCTCTGGTCTGGGAAGATCTCGCATGCCACAGAACAACTAAGCCCAAGTGCCACATCTACTGAACCTGTGCTGTAGAGGCCAGGAGCTGTAGTTATTGGCTCTATGAGTCACAGCTACTGAGGTCCATGTTCCCTGGAGCCCATGCTCTGCAACAAGTGTGGCTACTGCAATGAGAAGTCTGTGCACTGCACCGAGAGGCTGGTCCCTGCCCGCTGCATCTAAAGCTGGCCCTTGTGCAACAATGAAGAGTCAGTGCAGCCAAAAAGAAATTTAAAAAAAAAACACAAAACAAATACAACAAACAGAAAAAACAGCTGCAAATGTGGCAGACAATATTGATCCAAATATATCAATAAGCACTTTAAAAGTGGATCTAAATACACTACTTAACACAGAGATCTTCAGAATATAAAGGAGTACAAAGGATGACTAGACCCAACTATTTGCTGTCTATAAGAAATCTATTTTAAATACGAGATTAAAAATAGATTAAAAGTAAAGAGAGAAAGATATACCATGTTAGTGTCAAAAATTCAGAAATAGCAAAATGAAAACCACCAGACCAATAACATAATAATCAGGAAGAGTTTATTGTGCATGTTAAGAACCATTTTGAATCAGGTTCTTGCAATCTCAAAACTAACATAAAGCTCAAAGGCACGGCATTACAGATCGGCTTATAAAGAGAAAGTGAGGAAGTTTTTTAACCTTTACAATGACTGGTTATTACAGAGAAGGTTTCCAGGGGGCAGGAGATTGATCAAAAGTGATCCTTTAATACCATGTTTAGGAAGATGATTTAAGTTTCTTTTATGATTATCAGAGGCATTTACAAGAAGTAAACTAAGTTAAGTTTTGCTTATGTCCATGAAGTAGGCTAGATTTAGTTTTGCTTACATGGCTTAAATGGTTTTGTCTGCTCAGGGAATTTCCCAGTTTGGTGTTCATTTTATATTTTACTTTTTGCACTAATGCTAACTCTAAATAAACCTGTGTGTTCAGTCGTGTCTGACTCTCTGTGATCCCATGGACCACAGGCCACCAGACTCCTCTGTCCCTGGGATTCTCCAGGCAAGAACACTGAAGTGGGTTGCCATGCCTTCCTCTAGGGGATCTTCCCAACCCAGGGATCGAACCCAGGTCTTCAACATTGCAGTTGGGTTCTTTACCATCTGAGCCACAAGGGAAGTCCAAACATTAATATTTATAAACCTAGAATAGCTATATTAATTCCAGGCAAAGCCGCCTTCAGATAAAGGAAGATTATCATAGATAAGTAGGCACATTGCATAATGACAAAATAAGCAATTTTCCAAGATGGTTTAACTTAACAGCAGAGTCCAAACATATGAGGAAAATACTGATAGAACGGTAAGGAGAAATAGGCGAGTCCATTGTAATAGTTGGGCTAGTCGATACATCAAGGAGGAAGAAAAACAGTAGAATGTAAAAGACCTATATTGCTATTAATCAACAGGATCTAATTGACATTTTAGACTATTCTGGCCAACAACAGCAGAAATAGTCCTCTCAAGTTCATGAAGCATGGGCCCTCACAAATTTAAAAGAATACAAACTATACAAAGTATGTACTCAAATCACAATAGAAATAAAGTATTAATCAGTAACAGAAAGATAGCTAGAAAGTCACAAAATGGTCAAAATAACCTGAGTTGAAGCAGAACTCCCAAGTGAAATTTTTAAAAACTGATCTAAATGAAAATCTAATTTATCAAAATTTGTGGGATACAGCTGCATTTTTAGCATTAAATGCATGTATTAGACACAAAAAAGATCTAAATAAATAAGTTTCTATCTTAGGAAGCTAAAGGATATAGAGTAATTTAAGTCTAAAATAAGCAGAAGAGAAGAAGTAATAAAAATATATACCACAAATTATTGGAATTGAAAACAGGAATGCATTAGAGAAAATCAACAAAACCAAAAGCTGGTTCTTTGAAAAGTTTACTGAAATTGATAAATCCAGTAAATCTAGTCAATCTATACCCAAATTATCAATATCACAAGTGGAAGAAAAGTCACTGGAAGTTCCCAGTTTGGTGTTCATTTTATATTTTACTTTTTGCACTAATGCTAACTCTAAATAAACCTGTGTGTTCAGTCGTGTCTGACTCTCTGTGATCCCATGGACCACAGGCCACCAGACTCCTCTGTCCCTGGGATTCTCCAGGCAAGAACACTGAAGTGGGTTGCCATGCCTTCCTCTAGGGGATCTTCCCAACCCAGGGATCGAACCCAGGTCTTCAACATTGCAGTTGGGTTCTTTACCATCTGAGCCACAAGGGAAGTCCAAACATTAATATTTATAAACCTAGAATAGCTATATTAATTCCAGGCAAAGCCGCCTTCAGATAAAGGAAGATTATCATAGATAAGTAGGCACATTGCATAATGACAAAATAAGCAATTTTCCAAGATGGTTTAACTTAACAGCAGAGTCCAAACATATGAGGAAAATACTGATAGAACGGTAAGGAGAAATAGGCGAGTCCATTGTAATAGTTGGGCTAGTCGATACATCAAGGAGGAAGAAAAACAGTAGAATGTAAAAGACCTATATTGCTATTAATCAACAGGATCTAATTGACATTTTAGACTATTCTGGCCAACAACAGCAGAAATAGTCCTCTCAAGTTCATGAAGCATGGGCCCTCACAAATTTAAAAGAATACAAACTATACAAAGTATGTACTCAAATCACAATAGAAATAAAGTATTAATCAGTAACAGAAAGATAGCTAGAAAGTCACAAAATGGTCAAAATAACCTGAGTTGAAGCAGAACTCCCAAGTGAAATTTTTAAAAACTGATCTAAATGAAAATCTAATTTATCAAAATTTGTGGGATACAGCTGCATTTTTAGCATTAAATGCATGTATTAGACACAAAAAAGATCTAAATAAATAAGTTTCTATCTTAGGAAGCTAAAGGATATAGAGTAATTTAAGTCTAAAATAAGCAGAAGAGAAGAAGTAATAAAAATATATACCACAAATTATTGGAATTGAAAACAGGAATGCATTAGAGAAAATCAACAAAACCAAAAGCTGGTTCTTTGAAAAGTTTACTGAAATTGATAAATCCAGTAAATCTAGTCAATCTATACCCAAATTATCAATATCACAAGTGGAAGAAAAGTCACTCTGTTGAGCACATGGACCTCGAAAGAAGGAAGGAGATTAATGAGCTGAGGATGAATGAAAACGCCAGGAAAAATATAGTACACTAAAACCAAGGATGAAACCGGAAGTAGATAATAAAGAGAAGGCTTCAAAGGACATTTATTTATTCTCTGAAGGATAGTTGATTTACAATGTTGTACCAATCTCTTCTATACAGCAAAGTGACTCAGTTATACACATATATACACTTTTTAAGATATTCATTTTCTATTTTGGTTTATCACAGGATGTGGAGTACAGTTCCCTGTGCTATACAGCAGGGCCTTGTTGCTATCCATTCTAAATGTAACAGTTTGCATTTACCAACCTCTAACTCTCAATTCATCGCTCTCCCTTCCCCCCAACCCTTGGCAACCACAAGTCTGTTTTATAGACATTTGTGGCATATTTTAGATTCTACATATAAATAATATTACGAAGTATATGTCTTAAGGTTGCGAAGGACATTTAGATGAAAGAAACACTTAGCTAGACCGATCAAGGAAAATAAAAGAGACACAACCAATATCAGAATACAAATGAGCCTCTTACCATGATCCTACACACCTGAGAATAATAATAAGAGGATATTTGGAATAATTTTATGCCAATAATTTTGAAGATTAAGTGAAGAAGACAAGACACATTCCGTAAACTGAAATTTACCAAAGCAGATGAGAAACAGAAAAATCTGAGTCGCCTATATAGAGGCAAAATTAAATCTATAATTAAAAAACATTCCCACACAGAAAACTGCAGGCTCTTTTATTTTCCCCAGTGAGTTCTTCTAAACACTTAAGGATATAACAACAAGCATCATACAAGCACCTTCAAAAAGCAGACAAACTGAATGCTTCCCAGCTTGTTTTATGAGGCTGGCATAATTGTGATATCAAAAATCTGACATAGAACTTGTATGGAGGACACCAAAAGCCAATCTCATTGAAACATAGATCCCAAACCTTGAAAGATACTTGTGAATATTCCAATTTTGAAAAAAAAAATCAACAAAACCAAAAGCTGGTTCTTTGAAAAGTTTACTGAAATTGATAAATCCAGTAAATCTAGTCAATCTATACCCAAATTATCAATATCACAAGTGGAAGAAAAGTCACTCTGTTGAGCACATGGACCTCGAAAGAAGGAAGGAGATTAATGAGCTGAGGATGAATGAAAACGCCAGGAAAAATATAGTACACTAAAACCAAGGATGAAACCGGAAGTAGATAATAAAGAGAAGGCTTCAAAGGACATTTATTTATTCTCTGAAGGATAGTTGATTTACAATGTTGTACCAATCTCTTCTATACAGCAAAGTGACTCAGTTATACACATATATACACTTTTTAAGATATTCATTTTCTATTTTGGTTTATCACAGGATGTGGAGTACAGTTCCCTGTGCTATACAGCAGGGCCTTGTTGCTATCCATTCTAAATGTAACAGTTTGCATTTACCAACCTCTAACTCTCAATTCATCGCTCTCCCTTCCCCCCAACCCTTGGCAACCACAAGTCTGTTTTATAGACATTTGTGGCATATTTTAGATTCTACATATAAATAATATTACGAAGTATATGTCTTAAGGTTGCGAAGGACATTTAGATGAAAGAAACACTTAGCTAGACCGATCAAGGAAAATAAAAGAGACACAACCAATATCAGAATACAAATGAGCCTCTTACCATGATCCTACACACCTGAGAATAATAATAAGAGGATATTTGGAATAATTTTATGCCAATAATTTTGAAGATTAAGTGAAGAAGACAAGACACATTCCGTAAACTGAAATTTACCAAAGCAGATGAGAAACAGAAAAATCTGAGTCGCCTATATAGAGGCAAAATTAAATCTATAATTAAAAAACATTCCCACACAGAAAACTGCAGGCTCTTTTATTTTCCCCAGTGAGTTCTTCTAAACACTTAAGGATATAACAACAAGCATCATACAAGCACCTTCAAAAAGCAGACAAACTGAATGCTTCCCAGCTTGTTTTATGAGGCTGGCATAATTGTGATATCAAAAATCTGACATAGAACTTGTATGGAGGACACCAAAAGCCAATCTCATTGAAACATAGATCCCACAATCCTTGAAAGATACTTGTGAAATTATTCCAGAACATAAAAAATAAAGAAAAAGTATAACAGGTAATAATCAAGTTTACTCCCAGAATATAGGAACTGCTTAACTTTAAAAAACATTTCAACGTAATTAATCAAATTGCAGAAAATATAGTCTTCAAGATAAATGCAGAAAGGGTGTTTGATTAAATTCAACATCTAAACAAGATTAAAACTTTCAGCCAAGTAGGGAATTTCTAACTCTGTAAAGGAAATCTACAAAATCTACAAAATCTCACAGTGAGCATCTAAATAGAGATAGTGAAGGACAGGGACACCTGGCGTGCTCCAGTTCATGGGGTCACAAAGAATCGGACACGACTTAGTGACTGAACAACAACAGCCTACACGCCACAGCACGGATATGTAAATTACACATATATTTAACATATGTTGTATACTTGTACATACATCGTGTAATTTCAGGTGCTCAAGTTGAGTCTGATTCTTTTGCAACCCCATAAATTGTAGCCCACCAGGCTCCTCTGTCCATGGGATTTCCCAAGCAAGAATACCAGAGTGGGCTGCCATTTCCCCCTCCAGGGAATCTTCCTGACCCAGGGATTCACCACACAGCCATCTGGGAGGCCCTGTAATATTCTTGGCCTAGCTAATATTTAGATACGTGCATTCACTTTCTGATCATTCATGAGCTGCATACATACATGCCTTTCACCTTTTTCTGGATGTGCGTTGTACTTCAATATGACAATAAATGAAAATAATCTTGGTAACTACGGAAAAGAAATGCATCCTTAATGCTTTAAATGACCGTTCAGTGAAGACAATTGAGATTTAAACTTGCATACGTAGATCTAAAAGCAAAAAAAAAAAAAAGATTTTAAAGAATACCTCATTAAAGTTGTATTTTTCACTCTTATGCTTTTTTATATAGATCATTAAGAATCCCATGAGAAGTACCTTTCAACTTCAGATTTTAGATATATAATTTATCATGCATTATACCATAATGAGCTCCATTAACATCTTTCCTTCACCATTAATATTACAAAGAAGAAAGACATTCCTATGACCATTACCATTAAAATAACAATTGTTCAGTGATAAAAGCAACTGTTGAGTTTTCTATGAAAGATATCATAAAACAAAGTAAAATACTCTTCACTCTATATTCTATTAATACAGATGTGCTAATACATTGATTAACCTTCAGAGTGCTTCAAAATGGCATTTATTTATTAAACAAATTGCTACTAGTTCTCTCAAGTAGAAACTTAAATATGTTTTAGAAAGATATTTAAAAAATCAACCAGTCTTTCCAATAGAATGCAATAAAATACCCACTTATTATACCTAATTTGAGAAGCTGAAATGTTTAATCAGCTCTTCCTGTGTGATCATTCCTTACTGTTCCTTATAGTTTTAGAGTCAATGGCTTTCATTTTGGTCTCTGAAGCCACTCCTTATCTAATACATATTAAATACATTATATTCTTACTATTTATTATGTATGCATTAATGTACATTGGGATGTAAATTAAATACTATATACTCTAACTGGTGAACACTGTATCTTCAGTTAGATCATAACCTAAACCTTAATAGAAGCTTGTCACTCAGAGAAGTCGTGTAATTTTCTGAGGTCTTAGCAGGGTACAAAGATTAATGGCCTCTAAAGCCTTCTTTTTAAAGTCGGTGCCAGTTGGATATTTAACCAAATATTTTTAGAACACGGAGATAAAACTACAATGCAGTATTATTTTGGGTAGTTTGACCTTCAGATTCTGTATAATTTAGTCACACAATTAAAATTTCATTGCACAGAAAGTCAAGAGAGAGACTACTTTATTTAGCAATAAAGTAATCAGGGAGCAAAAAACCTGAAGACTTTTCTTACTCCATTCTTCACCAAAGAGACAAACTCACCAGTCCTCTGGGAGCAGAGGGGGAATAAAGGCATGCTGTAGATAGACACCGGGTTAGAGGGACTAGTGCAAAGGTGTTTTATTTCAATCAATAATAACACCTGCCTACTTGCATTGCCCTTTGAAACTCTGCCAGGTGTAACAAAATAACAAAACCAAGCAGTAGATGGCTCACATATTCATTTAGTTTATAGTCATTAAGAATCCCATGAGAAGTACCTTTCAACTTCAGATTTTAGATATATAATTTATCATGCATTATACCATAATGAGCTCCATTAACATCTTTCCTTCACCATTAATATTACAAAGAAGAAAGACATTCCTATGACCATTACCATTAAAATAACAATTGTTCAGTGATAAAAGCAACTGTTGAGTTTTCTATGAAAGATATCATAAAACAAAGTAAAATACTCTTCACTCTATATTCTATTAATACAGATGTGCTAATACATTGATTAACCTTCAGAGTGCTTCAAAATGGCATTTATTTATTAAACAAATTGCTACTAGTTTTCTCAAGTAGAAACTTAAATATGTTTTAGAAAGATATTTAAAAAATCAACCAGTCTTTCCAATAGAATGCAATAAAATACCCACTTATTATACCTAATTTGAGAAGCTGAAATGTTTAATCAGCTCTTCCTGTGTGATCATTCCTTACTGTTCCTTATAGTTTTAGAGTCAATGGCTTTCATTTTGGCCTCTGAAGCCACTCCTTATCTAATACATATTAAATACATTATATTCTTACTATTTATTATGTATGCATTAATGTACATTGGGATGTAAATTAAATACTATATACTCTAACTGGTGAACACTGTATCTTCAGTTAGATCATAACCTAAACCTTAATAGAAGCTTGTCACTCAGAGAAGTCGTGTAATTTTCTGAGGTCTTAGCAGGGTACAAAGATTAATGGCCTCTAAAGCCTTCTTTTTAAAGTCGGTGCCAGTTGGATATTTAACCAAATATTTTTAGAACACGGAGATAAAACTACAATGCAGTATTATTTTGGGTAGTTTGACCTTCAGATTCTGTATAATTTAGTCACACAATTAAAATTTCATTGCACAGAAAGTCAAGAGAGAGACTACTTTATTTAGCAATAAAGTAATCAGGGAGCAAAAAACCTGAAGACTTTTCTTACTCCATTCTTCACCAAAGAGACAAACTCACCAGTCCTCTGGGAGCAGAGGGGGAATAAAGGCATGCTGTAGATAGACACCGGGTTAGAGGGACTAGTGCAAAGGTGTTTTATTTCAATCAATAATAACACCTGCCTACTTGCATTGCCCTTTGAAACTCTGCCAGGTGTAACAAAATAACAAAACCAAGCAGTAGATGGCTCACATACCCATGGGTACATTGACAGATAAATTTAACGAAGAACACAGAAAACTTAAATGCCTTAATGCATGTGCTCCCTTCTTACTGTTAGGATGTCTGAGGACTGCAAAATATTTCCTCTACTTGACAAAGATGACAAATATTCATTTATCTCACGTTCGAACAAATACCTCTTTAATATTTGCAGACACCTTTTCGAAGCCTGTTTGAGCAAGCTCCAGGAGACAGCGAAGGACTGGGAAGCCTGGCATGCCACAGTCCAGGGGGGGGCAAAGAGTCAAACATGATTCAGAGACTAAACTGAGCTGAATCATCATCCCAGCAACAACTGACGTATTACGAATGTCTTCATACCCTCTTCATAGAGCAGAATTAAAGATGTCCATCTAAACCTTTGGTCTGGAGACCTTACTTATTTTGCCCTGGTGAAACAAGAATTTTGTGGTTCTTAATAGATAGGGATCGATCACTTAATAGCTGGAGAAACTTCCATGAAATGTGTTCCTAAACTTCAGTTTCTTCGTCTATAAATTGAGAAGGGAAATAATTATTTTCAAAGCTTGAAGTATGAATTATTGATAAGTAAGATACAGAAATTAGTATCTGCCTGGCTCATAGTAAGTTTCACGAAAGTGCAGCCATGGTTGCTGTGTAGGGTAGCCCTCCAGTCCTCGATAATGGCACACTGTCCCTCACAGTCAGCTAGTCCGACTGAATAGCAGGATTTGGGTTTAATATCTGAGTCTCCCAGCCAGAGAGTTCAAACAGAAACAGTAAGTCCTCTAAATGTCCTTTGATCAAAGTGTCAATTCCATTTAGGAAATACAGTATTCAAATAAACATTTATTTAAATGTAGTCCAGAATATTTTTAACTTCAAGACAAAAATCACCAAGAAATTCTTCTCAGAAAAGTTACTTAAATAAAAAAGTTTTCATTTCTTGAATGCAGAGTTTCGTTTCTTTTTAAACTCATGTACCTCTGAATATAAACTTTGGAAATTATACTTCTGTCAGTGTGATCATAGCACCCAGCGTGCAGCAGTAAGAGGTTCCTACATGTCTGTACTATTTTTGTTTCAGTGTAACTGAGATTAATTGATGAACATTTGAAAAATATTTCCATAGTATGCAATAAATTTAAACCAGATAATTCTTATAGATATCTGTATGCATCCTTGAAATCTGTTTTTAAAACAGATCGCATGTGATTTTAATGACATTTCATAGGTCTTAAAATTCTACTTGTTCGAATTTTTAAGAGACTACATTGTTTCTAATATATAGAGCAACCATAAGTATTTCCTTAAGGAACGAGATAAAATGCCTCCTTGCTCTCTATAGATAAAGAAACTAAAATGAATGTATGTGAAGGCAATCTCTCCTAGAATTCCAGTGACACAGTATCGGGGCTTATTACTTTTTATAGTTAAATAATACATATCTTAACATGATGTGTCATGTAGCATTTACTGTTCTATACATTCAGCATTTCCTCAAATTCTTCCAGAACATTCAGAAATGCTCAGACCACAATTAGGAATAAAGGAATGAGAGATGCAGTGACCTATTCTGGCCTTGTTCTCAGCTCAGGTATGTAGAGCACGGTTCTATCAGGAGAGACACAAGCTTCTTCTCTGAACACGGGCTGCTCCAGCAATTCCTCAGAGACTCAGATCTCAACTGAGTGCCAGTACTGCAGAGTACACAGGCAGAGAACGGGCTCTGGCAACAACAGGCTTTATAAGGACTTTATTTCTTACTCAACTCAGCTCTTAGAAAAGTTACAATCTTATATACAGGGAATAATAAAATGTATCTTTCCACTTAACTGCTGAAAATTTTAAGACCAACTAGATACTTGATACTGTAAATGAATTATTGAGGTTTTTTTTAGGTTCTGTTTTTAAGAAAGGCTTTTGCCTTTCAGAGATTCACACTAAAGTAATTAAGGATGAAAGCCTAGAATGTTCATGTTTTGATCTGAAATTACACAATGAGGGTAATACACAGGGGAAATGGATGGGATTAGCTGGTAAAGAAGCTGCCTGCAATACAGGAGACCCCAGTTTGATTAAAACTTTTTTGTCAGTGTGATCATAGCACCCAGCGTGCAGCAGTAAGAGGTTCCTACATGTCTGTACTATTTTTGTTTCAGTGTAACTGAGATTAATTGATGAACATTTGAAAAATATTTCCATAGTATGCAATAAATTTAAACCAGATAATTCTTATAGATATCTGTATGCATCCTTGAAATCTGTTTTTAAAACAGATCGCATGTGATTTTAATGACATTTCATAGGTCTTAAAATTCTACTTGTTCGAATTTTTAAGAGACTACATTGTTTCTAATATATAGAGCAACCATAAGTATTTCCTTAAGGAACGAGATAAAATGCCTCCTTGCTCTCTATAGATAAAGAAACTAAAATGAATGTATGTGAAGGCAATCTCTCCTAGAATTCCAGTGACACAGTATCGGGGCTTATTACTTTTTATAGTTAAATAATACATATCTTAACATGATGTGTCATGTAGCATTTACTGTTCTATACATTCAGCATTTCCTCAAATTCTTCCAGAACATTCAGAAATGCTCAGACCACAATTAGGAATAAAGGAATGAGAGATGCAGTGACCTATTCTGGCCTTGTTCTCAGCTCAGGTATGTAGAGCACGGTTCTATCAGGAGAGACACAAGCTTCTTCTCTGAACACGGGCTGCTCCAGCAATTCCTCAGAGACTCAGATCTCAACTGAGTGCCAGTACTGCAGAGTACACAGGCAGAGAACGGGCTCTGGCAACAACAGGCTTTATAAGGACTTTATTTCTTACTCAACTCAGCTCTTAGAAAAGTTACAATCTTATATACAGGGAATAATAAAATGTATCTTTCCACTTAACTGCTGAAAATTTTAAGACCAACTAGATACTTGATACTGTAAATGAATTATTGAGGTTTTTTTTAGGTTCTGTTTTTAAGAAAGGCTTTTGCCTTTCAGAGATTCACACTAAAGTAATTAAGGATGAAAGCCTAGAATGTTCATGTTTTGATCTGAAATTACACAATGAGGGTAATACACAGGGGAAATGGATGGGATTAGCTGGTAAAGAAGCTGCCTGCAATACAGGAGACCCCAGTTTGATTCCTGGGTCAGGAAGTTCCCCTGAAGAAAGGATAGGCTACCCACTCCAGTATTCTTGGGCTTCCCTAGTGGCTCAGATGGTAAAGAATCTGGCTGCGATGTGGGAGACCTGGGTCTGATACTTATGTTGGGAACATTCCCTGGAGAAGGGAAAGGCTACCCACTCCAGTATTCTTGTCTGCAGAATTCCATGTCTCGTCTGTGGGTTGCAAAGAGTTGGACACGACTAAGCAACTTCACTTTTACTTTCACGTGGAGTACATGTGAGCAGTGATTGTTGTGAGGATTAAATGAATTAGTGTGTGTAAGAAGCGTCATGTATTTACAAGCTCATATTTACCTTTATAATATTCTTCTACTTATCATAAGTATGTATTTTGAAAGTTACCTACTGACAGGCAAGAAACATTTACATTATGTATCCAGTCAACTTAAAAGCTCTCAGCACATCACAGGGGGAAGAAAAACTGATTTATTTAGTAATCACGATTTACTACATCTGATAAAATAATCAGTCTCTTTAGTTATGGGAAAAAGTGTAATCTGGGGACCATTTATGTGTTATGCAAAATGTTTCCGGAATAATGTATTTAGACACTAATGAAATTGAAAGGTACAATTCTCGATTTTATTTTGCTCAGCAATTGATCACAGGGAAGGAGTGATCACTACACTAGTGGTTCTATGGTGGCCTCAGGATTAAAGTGATGTAATGTTTTTATAGTGAGGAATAAGTGCTCATATGGAGAGATACTGAAGAAAACACAGTGGGCTTGACGAGAAGCTCAGTAACAAGTGCATTCAGGCAATCTACTAATTCTGTATCATTCTCTATTCAGAATTCAAGAAATGAAGTTATTTCCTTATTTGAAACACATGCTTTTATCATGTGTTTATCATAATATCTTCGCCACAGTATTATTGTCAGAAGTTCTGAAGTACTCAAAACTTGAGTGTTTATACTCTGCAAGTTGGGGGCGTCCCAAGTGGTTCAGTGGTAAAGAATCTGCCTGCCAATGCAGGAAACTTGGGTTCCATCCCTGGGTTGGGAAAGATCCCCTAGATAAGGAAATGCCAACCCACTCCAGTATTGTTGCCTGGAAAATCCCATGGACAGAGGAGCCTGGCAGGCTACAGTCCATAGAGTCACAAAAGAGTCGGACACGACTGAGCAACTAAACAACAGCAACAACTGTGCAGGTCTTATATGCAATCCTAAATTTCTAACATCTCTGTTCACTGTGCTAAGTGATTTCACATATTCATTTAATGCTTAGAAAAATCCTGATAGTGTCTTATATATACATGCATATATATATATATACATATATATATATATATATACACACACACATATATATACACATACCATATACTGAACAATTTAAAACGATTACTCAATCTTTCTAAACATCCACCTATACCATGAGATTCTAATTCAGTGCCTTGGTTAACCTCTCTCTGAGCTGTTTTTCTTCAGAAGTACAATGATGTTTCAAGGAAGTGCCCTAGAGAAGAGAATCCTGTTCGGGTTCTCCCAAAGTTCAGATTTAAAGCATATTCTTAAACACACACCCTTGACTGATTCCTTCATCCCTAACACAGTAATAATACCCAGAATGCCCAAATCGCAGCACTGCTTGAAAACGTATTAATAAAGGTGTTTGCTCTCCATGGAGCTATGCAAGTATGATATATAGTTAAGCACACTGACTTACTTAAGATGTGTGAGCATGTCTAAATTCATTGGATTAAAATAATTTTTAATTTATATGACACGGTTTTGAAGATACTGAATTACTTTCAAGTCCAAAGCACTAAAATATAATTACCCTGGCACATGCACTTGAGGGAATATTATGAAGCAATTAAAACGGTGATTTTGCAGACTATTGAAAAATTAGCATGCTCTCTTCTTTACTTAAGTATGATACATGACTGTGTGACCAGCATAATTATAAGTTAATTCAAAGTTAAGCATAGTAAGAAAAGAATAAAGATGATACATTAAATGTTAATAGTGGTTTGTTAAGGGATAAACTTATAGATTTCTTTTTTTAACTTCTTCCTTTGGGCAATTTTAGTGATGTGATTATAATGCAACAGAAATGTAAACAAAAACCAAAGGGAAGGAAAAAAAAAAAAGAAAAATACATTATTCTTTTTTCATCCACTGTTAGTCTCTTTCCTTTTCCCAAATTCCCCTTGTCCTGGACATTTTCAATTTCCTGAACATCATCCACTGCAGTTTTTCTTGTTCTCTTACCATGGGCTCCAGTGACCTCAAAAGAATACCTCAACTAAACTTCCATTATTGGCAATTTCATAATAACCCAATTTTCAAAACTCTGGAACTATGCCTTTTGATAAATCTTTTTTTTTTAATTTATTTTTGGGGGTGGGGATTGGGGAGGGAGAGGGGGGGCGGGCCACTTCTATTGGTCTTTTTTTTATCTATTTTTCATCCGTCTTTGTTCTTTGGCTCCTGTGGGCCTCCCATCGTGGTGGCATCTGTTGTCACAGAGCACCGGCTCTGGGCGCATGCGCTCCAGAACTCCGGCTCGGTAATTGGACACATCGGTCCAGCCGCTCCGCGAAACATGGGATCTTCCCAGGCCAGGGATCGAACTGGCGCCCCTTGCACTGCAAGGTGGTGTCCTTACCCACTGGACCACCAGGGAAGTCCTTGATAAATCATTTTTAAAAATAAATACAGTGATAACAAATACAGAAAACTTCTTGAGGGAGCTTACTACTCTTCAGACCAAGTATGTATTACTTTCTATACTATGACCTTGTTCCACCACCTTTCTGTGAGAGAGACACACTTTTTCCTCATTTTACAGAGGAGAGAACTGAAACTCTATAAAGGTGAAGTGACATCCAATGTCACACAGTTAGCAAGTTAAGAAAGAGAAAAAAAATACACTGTATGAACAGATTCTCAATATTATTATTTACTAAGGTAATAAGAAATCAGATAAAACTTGGTGCTCAGAAGGCTGGCACAATTCAGAACGCTGGATAATAGCGCATGTGGGCAGGAATGTGGGCATGTAGGGTCCTTCGTGCATTGCCAGAGATGGACATGGCTCATCTTGAGAGCACCCTTGAATTATGTAGTTGTCATGGATCAGTCACTGAGATGGGCAATTTTAGTGATGTGATTATAATGCAAAGAATGTAACAAAAACCAAAGGAAGGAAAAAAAGAAAAATACATTATTCTTTTTTCATCCACTGTTAGTCTCTTTCCTTTTCCCAAATTCCCCTTGTCCTGGACATTTTCAATTTCCTGAACATCATCCACTGCAGTTTTTCTTGTTCTCTTACCATGGGCTCCAGTGACCTCAAAAGAATACCTCAACTAAACTTCCATTATTGGCAATTTCATAATAACCCAATTTTCAAAACTCTGGAACTATGCCTTTTGATAAATCTTTTTTTTTTAATTTATTTTTGGGGGTGGGGATTGGGGAGGGAGAGGGGTGGGCGGGCCACTTCTATTGGTCTTTTATTTATCTATTTTTCATCCGTCTTTGTTCTTTGGCTCCTGTGGGCCTCCCATCGTGGTGGCATCTGTTGTCACAGAGCACCGGCTCTGGGCGCATGCGCTCCAGAACTCCGGCTCGGTAATTGGACACATCGGTCCAGCCGCTCCGCGAAACATGGGATCTTCCCAGGCCAGGGATCGAACTGGCGCCCCTTGCACTGCAAGGTGGTGTCCTTACCCACTGGACCACCAGGGAAGTCCTTGATAAATCATTTTTAAAAATAAATACAGTGATAACAAATACAGAAAACTTCTTGAGGGAGCTTACTACTCTTCAGACCAAGTATGTATTACTTTCTATACTATGACCTTGTTCCACCACCTTTCTGTGAGAGAGACACACTTTTTCCTCATTTTACAGAGGAGAGAACTGAAACTCTATAAAGGTGAAGTGACATCCAATGTCACACAGTTAGCAAGTTAAGAAAGAGAAAAAAAATACACTGTATGAACAGATTCTCAATATTATTATTTACTAAGGTAATAAGAAATCAGATAAAACTTGGTGCTCAGAAGGCTGGCACAATTCAGAACGCTGGATAATAGCGCATGTGGGCAGGAATGTGGGCATGTAGGGTCCTTCGTGCATTGCCAGAGATGGACATGGCTCATCTTGAGAGCACCCTTGAATTATGTAGTTGTCATGGATCAGTCACTGAGATGGGCACATCCTATTACCTAGCAACTCCATTTCTAGTAATACAGCCCAAAAGAATCCTCACCTGGGGGCAGAGGCATGCATGAGAGGCTCTTGGCAGTATGGTGGCTGAGAGGTGAGAGCAACCTGCGTGTCCATGGCTGGGGGAGTGGGTATGAAGGAGAAGCTGATGCCCAGCAGGTAGTATACATACCAGTTAGTGAGTCCTCCCTCTGGATGACTCTGATGTGGGCAAACAAAGCTTGAGAGGCTCAGGTTTCCTACATATATAAGCGCTCTCTCCACCTCTCCCCCTATGTGTGTATGCATTAATATATTCATTGATATGCATTTGTTTGTTTATTCATTCATCCACTTATAAGGCTGTAATTATAACCATGAGATTTTATTCATGAAATGACAGAACTGATGACGTGACTGTAACACTAGTATTGTTGGCTCTTTACTGCTATTCTTAGGCATGTGCATGTGCGCTTAGTCCTGTCCAACTCTTTGCAACCCAATGGACTGTAACCCACCAGGCTCCTCTGTCCATTGCATTATCCAAGCAAGAATACTAGAGTGGGTTGACTCTCCTGCAGTTTCTGAATTGGCAGGCGGATTCTTTCCCGCTGAGCCACCAGGGAAGCCCCTTAGGTATGTAACAGCTATTATAAGCTCCATTCCTAGAAATGCATAGTTATGAAAACAAAGCTACCCACCCCCTATCTGACATTGCTGTACGCACTGCCAAAACTTCTGGGCTCTGCCAAACAGCTGGGCTCTCCTTGGAAAAAGGAGGCCCCGGTGAAAGGCCACTGCCACCCACTGATTTCATTCCCTCCCACCGACATCAATATTTCCACTGTAATGCAAGTTAAGAAAGAGGAAAAAAATACACTGTATGAACAGATTCTCAATATTATTATTTACTAAGGTAATAAGAAATCAGATAAAACTTGGTGCTCAGAAGGCTGGCACAATTCAGAACGCTGGATAATAGCGCATGTGGGCAGGAATGTGGGCATGTAGGGTCCTTCGTGCATTGCCAGAGATGGACATGGCTCATCTTGAGAGCACCCTTGAATTATGTAGTTGTCATGGATCAGTCACTGAGATGGGCACATCCTATTACCTAGCAACTCCATTTCTAGTAATACAGCCCAAAAGAATCCTCACCTGGGGGCAGAGGCATGCATGAGAGGCTCTTGGCAGTATGGTGGCTGAGAGGTGAGAGCAACCTGCGTGTCCATGGCTGGGGGAGTGGGTATGAAGGAGAAGCTGATGCCCAGCAGGTAGTATACATACCAGTTAGTGAGTCCTCCCTCTGGATGACTCTGATGTGGGCAAACAAAGCTTGAGAGGCTCAGGTTTCCTACATATATAAGCGCTCTCTCTCCACCTCTCCCTCTATGTGTGTATGCATTAATATATTCATTGATATGCATTTGTTTGTTTATTCATTCATCCACTTATAAGGCTGTAATTATAACCATGAGATTTTATTCATGAAATGACAGAACTGATGACGTGACTGTAACACTAGTATTGTTGGCTCTTTACTGCTATTCTTAGGCATGTGCATGTGCGCTTAGTCCTGTCCAACTCTTTGCAACCCAATGGACTGTAACCCACCAGGCTCCTCTGTCCATTGCATTATCCAAGCAAGAATACTAGAGTGGGTTGACTCTCCTGCAGTTTCTGAATTGGCAGGCGGATTCTTTCCCGCTGAGCCACCAGGGAAGCCCCTTAGGTATGTAACAGCTATTATAAGCTCCATTCCTAGAAATGCATAGTTATGAAAACAAAGCTACCCACCCCCTATCTGACATTGCTGTACGCACTGCCAAAACTTCTGGGCTCTGCCAAACAGCTGGGCTCTCCTTGGAAAAGGAGGCGGTGAAGGGCCACTGCCCCCACTGATTCCATTCCCATTAATATTTAACCCTTATGATTTAATGTCCTTCCTCACAATTCTCCTGACAGTAACAGCTCAGAGCTCGCTCACATTCCTCTGACCGTCATGTCCAACAGCTTCTCTGTTCTCATCTTTCATTTCCCTCCAGCCCCACCGACATCAACGATGGATTCTCTGCCTGGGGACTGCTCCTCGCCCTTTGGTCTCTGGGCTCAAATACCACCTACTGCATAAACCCTCCCCTCATGCCCATGTAGGGTTCATGGTTCCTTCCCCTGAAGGCTCTGGGTCCCCATTCACTCAGTGACAATGACAGAAGCTGGAGTATAAAGTCCTGTTTGTGGGTGTGACTGTGATGTCCCCTACAGAAACGAAAGTGCCTTATCCAGGATCGATTCCCCTGCACGTATCTCCCTGCCTAAGGCACAGCACTAAGTAAGCACCTGCTGAATAAATGAATGAATTTCTGATGCTCAAAGTTGAGCAATGTTCAGTCTTTTTACACACACTCCTGGAATATGCTTTAGTCCCAAGTCAAAAATGCGCAGTGACCAATGGAGCACGCCCGACTGAAGCCTCCAGCTCCAAACCACCCCAGTCTTGCACACCTGGTCCTCCACTCCTCACTCTGACATTCCTCTCCCCACGTGGTGTCCCTCCAGCCAGGCTGCTCTCTGAACTCTGCCGCCTCTCCTTTCTGCCTTTGCTCCCACTAGACCTGGAATGACTCCCAGGCCCCACCTATCCGGGAAACTGCTCTTCGAATTTCTATCACTACCTAAATGACATTCCGAATGCCCCAGATCCTCACACCTTTCTGGTTCCCCTCAATCCCTTACTGGTTCCCCTCAACCCCTATCTCTGCTTCCTTTGAAACTTCTCATTGGTTCCTGTTCACTTACTTACAGACCTTATTGTGCTTTTATAATAAATAGCTTCAGTTCTTCTCCGAGCACCTACGGGGAAGCTACGGGACTTCTGGATGATGTGGGTGTTTTATGTGTAAACTGGGAAGAATGATACGTCCTGTCCTCACAGGGCAGTTTGGAAGAGTGAGTGATGGGTGTGCAGGCCCAGCAGCGCTGACTGATACACGGCATGCCAGAGGTGAAGGACAGTAAGGAAGATAAGAGCGGCTCTGGCCACTGTCAGCTAGGGTCTAGGCCGATGTTTTACAGCTGAACATAAACAATGTCACAAGACAGCAACATCACACAAGGTTACTCTGTGGCTGTGATGGAGCAGGACAAAAATCAGACTACTCTGTCATTCCGCCTGAGTGCATCCCCAGATTCAAATAATGATGACACCACAAAAGTATGGTATCTACCTCTTGGGCCAGCAGGAGTGAGTTGCTTCTTCCGCAATCACAGCTTTAGCCCTGTCTCATTCTCCAACTCGTAGATAAAATTTAGGAAAACTCAAGTACAAAGTACTCTCTCCCTTGTAACAGGCAGGAAGCCCAACGTTGCCCGACCAGAGGTCTGCTTCTGGTGGTGCCTGGCTGGAGGGCTGCCATGGCAGCTGGTACTGAAACCAGTATGTGTGCTATTCTTTATTGAATTGCAAATGAATGAATTTCTGATGCTCAAAGTTGAGCAATGTTCAGTCTTTTTACACACACTCCTGGAATATGCTTTAGTCCCAAGTCAAAAATGCGCAGTGACCAATGGAGCACGCCCGACTGAAGCCTCCAGCTCCAAACCACCCCAGTCTTGCACACCTGGTCCTCCACTCCTCACTCTGACATTCCTCTCCCCACGTGGTGTCCCTCCAGCCAGGCTGCTCTCTGAACTCTGCCGCCTCTCCTTTCTGCCTTTGCTCCCACTAGACCTGGAATGACTCCCAGGCCCCACCTATCCGGGAAACTGCTCTTCGAATTTCTATCACTACCTAAATGACATTCCGAATGCCCCAGATCCTCACACCTTTCTGGTTCCCCTCAATCCCTTACTGGTTCCCCTCAACCCCTATCTCTGCTTCCTTTGAAACTTCTCATTGGTTCCTGTTCACTTACTTACAGACCTTATTGTGCTTTTATAATAAATAGCTTCAGTTCTTCTCCGAGCACCTACGGGGAAGCTACGGGACTTCTGGATGATGTGGGTGTTTTATGTGTAAACTGGGAAGAATGATACGTCCTGTCCTCACAGGGCAGTTTGGAAGAGTGAGTGATGGGTGTGCAGGCCCAGCAGCGCTGACTGATACACGGCATGCCAGAGGTGAAGGACAGTAAGGAAGATAAGAGCGGCTCTGGCCACTGTCAGCTAGGGTCTAGGCCGATGTTTTACAGCTGAACATAAACAATGTCACAAGACAGCAACATCACACAAGGTTACTCTGTGGCTGTGATGGAGCAGGACAAAATCAGACTACTCTGTCATTCCGCCTGAGTGCATCCCCAGATTCAAATAATGATGACACCACAAAAGTATGGTATCTACCTCTTGGGCCAGCAGGAGTGAGTTGCTTCTTCCGCAATCACAGCTTTAGCCCTGTCTCATTCTCCAACTCGTAGATAAAATTTAGGAAAACTCAAGTACAAAGTACTCTCTCCCTTGTAACAGGCAGGAAGCCCAACGTTGCCCGACCAGAGGTCTGCTTCTGGTGGTGCCTGGCTGGAGGGCTGCCATGGCAGCTGGTACTGAAACCAGTATGTGTGCTATTCTTTATTGAATTCAATGGCTAGCTATGGTGTGGGTTTGAAGGAATATGGAGTCAGTTCTTTTGCACTTTAGATATGTAAATACCTAAGAAGTTAATTTAAGGAAGAAAAGGTTGTCAATGAGTTCTATATCATGGAGTCATTTAACATATGTCTTACTTTTAGGTGATGCTGAGATTTTTCCTTATTTATTTATTGTTCAGGTTAATAAAACCCAGAGCTCTTTCTCAGGGCACCACAGAGCTGCTGGTGCCTGTCACTAGTTTGTGTGACCAAGATAGAACTGCCAAAAGGTTCTCCTTGCACATTTATTTTTGCTGAGGATACTTTCAAAATATCGTTTCTCTTCAAATGAAATAATTTATCACATTCTATTTTAATAACCTTCAGTCTGAAAAAGGAACAGTGAAAGTGAGGGGAAAATTAATACTGTCAAGTCCTCTGATGCCCTCTAAGGATCTGATCTGAGCAATTTCAGAAGGTCATCATCTCCCTCAAGCCCAATCTCAGTGCTCTCTAACTGGCTTCCATTTATTGTCATTATAGACATTCCTCCAGGAGCATCACGTGTTGTCATCAGAACTAAACCATTTCAAACCTACAGCTGTCTTTGAAGAAATGTTTGGTGGCTCTGGTCCCACTGATTTGTCTAGTCCTTCTGTTAAATCAGCAGAAATTTATTCATCATGTTATCACTTTGGGAAAGGGGAATAACAGTGACCTTATATAGAAAGGGTCTGTGAAATGTTAGTATTGACTAGGGGAGAAGACACTGTATTGGCTGGGTGATTTCAACCTTGGGCACTTTCCATGGTAGGAAGGTGTGGATGATTCATCAGCTCATCACGGGGGCTGAATTCTCTCTCTACTCTTTCTCGGTATTACACATGAAATTCACTGATAATGCCTGGGGTCTCTGTGATAATCATAACACTTTAACCGAACTAAATAAATATTTAAGTAGACACTAAGAGTGTTGAAATTTAATTTCGATAAAACTATTTTATTTCAAAGTATAATTTTATTTTAAATACTGGAAACTTTCATTAAAAAGCAATTTAAATTATGCTGTTACAGAATCTGGGGGAGGGAGGGAAGAAGAAGGGAAGAAAAAAATTCTACTCGTCATCTCAAGCATTTCTAAAACTTAGTGGAAAACTGGGTCGTTTCCTCTAGTCATTTACTGAAAGTTATAGTCCTGTCCATTAAATCATTTTATAATTACAATCTGATACCAATAAATATAATCTCTCACCTTTATTATAGCTAATTAGCATTTGGAAGACATACTAGTTCTTGTCAAACTTTCCAAAACTATAAGGCACGTACATGTGTGTGCACTTGCAAAATTCAACCTTCCCAATTTAAGTGACAGCAAAGGACATGGCACCTGTGATTTACAGAATAAACTCCATTTACATAGACACTATTTAAATCCCTTGCTCGAGGTCAACTCACAAAACCAACACTATTCTACCACTAAGATCAGGACCTCTCATGATGAATGTCAAAGGATAGGATGAATTTTTAAAGGTACATATTTTCTCATGAATTTTCAGACATTGTAGAAGTCAGAGCTCACCATAAAAAAACAGGCATAACTTTTCTCCCTGCTCCATCTAATCTTTTTCTTTGGCTTCTCGCTTCATCCCCATGAAAATGAACACATATACACCCATATGTCCAGAGGAAAAGAATCAGAAGGGAAGAGACGGACACACTGAATCATTTACAGTGTAACAGAGTGTTTTTCTCTGAGGTAAGTCTTGTGCATTGACTCTTTTTCCTATGATCTCATTTAAGCCCCTAATGTTGCAGTTATTTTATGGCCACTTGATAAACCCAACAGTTCTCTAAAGAGACACCAAGGACTTCTACACTTTAGCCACACATCACAGCATAGAGGATGAAGACTCTTCTTAAGGAGGCTGGATGGGGATGCAGCTCAACAGGAGAATGACCTGTGCGCAGCACCTCTCCAGGCTCTCCCACCATGCCCTCCCCTCGCCTGCGGAGCCTCTCATTGTTGCTGCCTGAATGTGGCACCCCAGACCCCTCCACCATGCCCCTGACTTTGCATATGCTTCTCCGCTGCCAAAAATGCCTTCCTTCTCCCACCAAAGACCCATGAGACTCTCACTAAAGTCTTGCTGGACCCACTCTCTGTGTGCTGCATTGGCTGTGATCACGTGGGGGCCCAGAACTCTGTCTCATTCATCTACATACATCCAGCAGCACAGGGCAGAATAAGTTTCTAGGGCTTTTAGCACTCTCCGGTTGAATGGACATTTGAATTCCTGCCTGCTAATCCAAAGCCATGGGGCTTACTGCCATCGTTCCTGAGATAAACACGAGTGTGAACACGGAATATGGTATAAAGTGGGTGGCGCATCCCATCTTCAGTTGACATGGCTAACAAGATCTCTGGGCTGTCTTGATCAATTCATCACATGTCCTATGAAGGGCACATTGTGGAGCTTCTCACTGAACATTCAGATTGTTCTCGATTGTTGAGAATAACTATAGTAATAGTAAAGAGGCAATTTATAGCATTTTTTCCCTAATGGAAAAAAAAGTCTGTAAGCTAGAGAGTGACTTTGGTAGAGCCTCTCTGAGCAGATGTGTTGGGAACAAAAGGACGACGGACAGCACCATGTCGGAATGAGACTGAGACAATCACAGCCATCAGAGCCATTTCACAGGCTTAGAGCCATTAAAATCTTTGTGATTAAACTGATAAGCCTTTTATGCTGAGACTCTGTCTCTCAGACTTGGCAAGAAGCAAATGGCAAGGCACAAGCAGAGACGCTGGTCCAAGCCCTCCAGTTCCCTTCCTTCCAGCAGCACACCTACAGCCACCTGCCCGCTGCCATGACCGTCGCCAGTCAGTCTGCACACAGAAGGTCTAGGGACATCTGTGCGAAACGAATGAATCTGTGCTCAGGTATCCGTGTCCATGTGCAAACGCTAAAAATTCAAATTCCATGTCCATTTGTTATTGCAAATAAGAGTTCTTCCCTAAGGACTCAATACTCAAAATTTTTTTCTTTTATCTTTGTGTTTGACGGGAGGCATATTTCCCGAATGACAGTATGTGCCAGAGCAGAACTGGCGGTGTGCCAGAGAAAATAAATGTCTGCATCCACACTGGGAGCCTCCGTGCCAAATGCCTTCCCCCTTCCTCCCCCACCCCCAAAGACCCATGAGACTCTCACTAAAGTCTTGCTGGACCCACTCTCTGTGTGCTGCATTGGCTGTGATCACGTGGGGGCCCAGAACTCTGTCTCATTCATCTACATACATCCAGCAGCACAGGGCAGAATAAGTTTCTAGGGCTTTTAGCACTCTCCGGTTGAATGGACATTTGAATTCCTGCCTGCTAATCCAAAGCCATGGGGCTTACTGCCATCGTTCCTGAGATAAACACGAGTGTGAACACGGAATATGGTATAAAGTGGGTGGCGCATCCCATCTTCAGTTGACATGGCTAACAAGATCTCTGGGCTGTCTTGATCAATTCATCACATGTCCTATGAAGGGCACATTGTGGAGCTTCTCACTGAACATTCAGATTGTTCTCGATTGTTGAGAATAACTATAGTAATAGTAAAGAGGCAATTTATAGCATTTTTTCCCTAATGGAAAAAAAAGTCTGTAAGCTAGAGAGTGACTTTGGTAGAGCCTCTCTGAGCAGATGTGTTGGGAACAAAAGGACGACGGACAGCACCATGTCGGAATGAGACTGAGACAATCACAGCCATCAGAGCCATTTCACAGGCTTAGAGCCATTAAAATCTTTGTGATTAAACTGATAAGCCTTTTATGCTGAGACTCTGTCTCTCAGACTTGGCAAGAAGCAAATGGCAAGGCACAAGCAGAGACGCTGGTCCAAGCCCTCCAGTTCCCTTCCTTCCAGCAGCACACCTACAGCCACCTGCCCGCTGCCATGACCGTCGCCAGTCAGTCTGCACACAGAAGGTCTAGGGACATCTGTGCGAAACGAATGAATCTGTGCTCAGGTATCCGTGTCCATGTGCAAACGCTAAAAATTCAAATTCCATGTCCATTTGTTATTGCAAATAAGAGTTCTTCCCTAAGGACTCAATACTCAAAATTTTTTTTTTCTTTTATCTTTGTGTTTGACGGGAGGCATATTTCCCGAATGACAGTATGTGCCAGAGCAGAACTGGCAGTGTGCAAGAGAAAATAAATGTCTGCATCCCACACTGGGAGAAGATGTTTTTCCCTTATTTCCTCAAGGAGGTGTTCCAATCATTCTGAGTAGACTTATACTGTCTTTTTCTTTTTTTTAAGTAATGAAGCGGAAGTGGGTCTGCAGGGTGACTTTTTCCACCTTTTTTCTCTTGCCGCTGTTTTTGCAGGACTCATAGACACTTAACAGCCTAGCTCATGGCTTTCTAATAAGAATTCTTTGATTTCAAAGTTAATAGTGGTCCTCCTTTGGTATGAGTGGCATTTAGGACTATTTCCTTAACATAACTCTCCATTAAAATATTTGGATCCATTTTTAATGTTAATTTTATTGAGTAGTTTGATGTATCTTACTGTTTCCTGACGCAGAAGACATAAGCCACATCCTGAGGAACAGGGCTACTCAGATTGTGATGTGCCAGGAATTTCCTGAGGCTCTTGTTGAAATGCTTTCTGGGGGCTTCCCTGGTGGTCCAGTGGGTAAGGACACTGCCTTGCAGTGCAAGGGGCATCAGTTCAATTCCTGGCCTGGGAGGATCCCACTTGCTGCAGAGCGGCTGGACCGACATGTCCAACTACCAAGCTGGAGCTCTGAAGCGCATGCGCCCAGAGCCAGTGCTCTGTAGCGAGAGAGGCCACTACGGTGGGAGGCCCACACAAGCCAAAGAACAAAGATGGATGGAAATAAATAAATGAAAGACCAATAGAAGTGGCCAAAAAAAAAAAAAAAGGACAAATGAGAAATGCTTTCTGGTTCAATCGGACTGGAGGGCCCCTGAAATGCCACATTTCTAAGAAGCACCCCTTTTGCATGCTGCTGCTGCTGCTGCTGCTCCCAGGCCCACACTAGAAGTTGCAAAGCTATAAGTTTGCATATCGGACATCACACAGAAGAACTCTGAAGCCATGATTCCTGGGCCCTATTCCCAGAGGTTCTGATTGTGTAGACTGGCATGGGGTCTCCCATTCTGCACTTTTAACAAGTTCCTAAGTGATCCCGATACTGCTGATCAGTAAATCAGACTGTGACTATCATACAAGGTAATCTAGTTGAGCTATAAAATGCCAGCCTGACCCTTGCTAGGCCAAGCACACAGTTCAGCATCACAGGACATTTTAGATAAAAATAATGTTAGTATGCTTCAGAACACTCCCCTATAAAAATGCAATTTCTACAAGTCAGATACAAATTGGAAAAGCTGCCAGTGGTGAGAGGGGAAAAACCCAAATGGAGATGGGTTGACTATTCCAGCTGAAAACAGAGATGTGGAATAAGCAACATTTGAGGTCATTTATGTTGGAAACATTTACCACATGTGATTCTTTCTCATGTGCAAGATGTCAACAGTACACTTTACAGTACAGCCAAAAGTCAATGTGATATACTGTCCACGTCCATAGACAAAAGCAGTTAATGTGAATGAGAATACCAGACTCTATACCTCCCAAACTTCAGGAAGGGAACCATCTATAGTTCCATTCAGAAGTGGTCAGAAAAGTTCAATTTAGCTAAGAGAGCCGAGGAGGAGCAAGGATGGAACAAGAGCTGTCAAAGGGTGGATGTAACGATGGTTCACTTTACGTGTCAATGTATCTGGGCCACTGGACGCCCAGAACCTGATGAAGGATTATTTCACAGTGTGTCTGTGAGGGTGTTTCTGCAAGAGAACAGCATGTGGACTGGTGGACCCAGTGAAGCAAACAGCCCTCCCCAATGTGGATGGGCATCATCCAGCTGCTGAGCACAAGGCTGGTTTCATGATCCCTCTGTGTGCTTGAGAAACTGGGACAAGGCTCTTCTCCTGCCCAGGCCTTCAGACCTGGACTGGAATCTACATCATGAGCCCTCTGGCTCTCAGACCTTTGATACACACTGCTGGCTTTCCCGGATCTCCAGCTTGCAAACAGCAGATTATGGGACTTCTCAGGCTCCAACATCATATACTCCAAAATCCTATAATAAATATCTTTATGTTTATATATAATTGATTCCCTTTTTCTCTGTGCGTGTGCCAACTCACTTCAGTTACACTCGGGGTCCCATTCTGCACTTTTAACAAGTTCCTAAGTGATCCCGATACTGCTGATCAGTAAATCAGACTGTGACTATCATACAAGGTAATCTAGTTGAGCTATAAAATGCCAGCCTGACCCTTGCTAGGCCAAGCACACAGTTCAGCATCACAGGACATTTTAGATAAAAATAATGTTAGTATGCTTCAGAACACTCCCCTATAAAAATGCAATTTCTACAAGTCAGATACAAATTGGAAAAGCTGCCAGTGGTGAGAGGGAAAACCAACTGGAGATGGGTTGACTATTCCAGCTGAAAACAGAGATGTGGAATAAGCAACATTTGAGGTCATTTATGTTGGAAACATTTACCACATGTGATTCTTTCTCATGTGCAAGATGTCAACAGTACACTTTACAGTACAGCCAAAAGTCAATGTGATATACTGTCCACGTCCATAGACAAAAGCAGTTAATGTGAATGAGAATACCAGACTCTATACCTCCCAAACTTCAGAAAGGGAACCATCTATAGTTCCATCCAGAAGTGGTCAGAAAAGTTCAATTTAGCTAAGAGAGCCGAGGAGGAGCAAGGATGGAACAAGAGCTGTCAAAGGGTGGATGTAACGATGGTTCACTTTACGTGTCAATGTATCTGGGCCACTGGACGCCCAGAACCTGATGAAGGATTATTTCACAGTGTGTCTGTGAGGGTGTTTCTGCAAGAGAACAGCATGTGGACTGGTGGACCCAGTGAAGCAAACAGCCCTCCCCAATGTGGATGGGCATCATCCAGCTGCTGAGCACAAGGCTGGTTTCATGATCCCTCTGTGTGCTTGAGAAACTGGGACAAGGCTCTTCTCCTGCCCAGGCCTTCAGACCTGGACTGGAATCTACATCATGAGCCCTCTGGCTCTCAGACCTTTGATACACACTGCTGGCTTTCCCGGATCTCCAGCTTGCAAACAGCAGATTATGGGACTTCTCAGGCTCCAACATCATATACTCCAAAATCCTATAATAAATATCTTTATGTTTATATATAATTGATTCCCTTTTTCTCTGTGCGTGTGCCAACTCACTTCAGTTACACCCAACTTTTTGCGACCCTGTGGACCAGAGCCCACGAGGCTCCTCTGTCCAAGGGATTCTCCAGGCAAGAACACTGGAATGGACTGCCATGCCCTCCTTCAGGCCATCTCCCCGACCCAGGGACTGAACTCATGTCTCTTACATCTTCTGTATTGACAGGTGGGTTCTTTACCATCACCACCACCTGGGAACCCCTTTCTTTCCTGGAGAACACTAACTAATCCAGATTTTGGTGCCAGGAGTTGGGGGACAACTTTGGTTTCAGGCCATGTCATAGACTTTTGCTTGGTACTGCCTTTGATCATACCCTGATGGGAAGGCACAATGCCTACTTACAACAAACAGAGTTTTTTAGTGCTATTACTAATAGGGCCAGAAGACAGAGAGTTGAACTCCAGTTAGTGAACAGAGTCCCTGCTACGAAAGCTTACTGAGCTAAGGAACACTGGAGTTCTCTTACCGGAAGTAATCATGCACTGAGGTTTCAAGGGGGAGGTGAGTCCTGACAAAGAGATACAGTTCAGACTCTGGTCTTCACAGAGTGGGCCAGTCCAGGAGGCCCCAAGTGCACTGAGGCAAAGAACTCGATGGCTTCAAAAGACTAGCTCCAAGAGACACGGCAGGAACGCTGCAGCAACAGATGGCAAGAACCCACCGTGGACCCGAGGCTTCTGCCATTTCCAGACCTATCTGGCTAAATCCCAGTTTCTGGCATCACAGAAGTATCTGAGGCTTTATCTGTCTCCCAGGGAGAAGAATGAGCCCTCCACCAACGACTGGCCGGAGAAGGTGGGTGACCCACTCACCCTGTGGGTGATAACCCTGAGACAAGTGAAGCACACTGGCTCCTAGAAACCCCTGCGGGGATTAAGCTCCTGTTGGCCAAATAGTACTTTTATTAGCTCCTTTCCCTCTCTACCTCATGTCTCCCCTTCCTCCTGTTGCTTCTTGGGATCAAATTCCAAGTAAATAATCTGCGCTCAAATTCTTGCCTCAGCAACTGCCTGCGTGGGAGAGCAAACTAGAACACATTCGTTTGGGAAGGCATGTTAAAGACGAATCAGAATCTCTGAGCACAGACTGGTCACCATTCTGAGGTAATGAGGTGGCCATAAATAGAACCATTGACGCACTGGATGGAAGAACTGCTGTAAGCAAGGCTGCAGCAAGAACTCCACGACACTGACTCGAGACAAGTTCCCGAGGCAGATATAGACAGCGAACTTTTTTTTTGGGAGAAACTGAATGTGGTACCACCACCTGGGAACCCCTTTCTTTCCTGGAGAACACTAACTAATCCAGATTTTGGTGCCAGGAGTTGGGGGACAACTTTGGTTTCAGGCCATGTCATAGACTTTTGCTTGGTACTGCCTTTGATCATACCCTGATGGGAAGGCACAATGCCTACTTACAACAAACAGAGTTTTTTAGTGCTATTACTAATAGGGCCAGAAGACAGAGAGTTGAACTCCAGTTAGTGAACAGAGTCCCTGCTACGAAAGCTTACTGAGCTAAGGAACACTGGAGTTCTCTTACCGGAAGTAATCATGCACTGAGGTTTCAAGGGGGAGGTGAGTCCTGACAAAGAGATACAGTTCAGACTCTGGTCTTCACAGAGTGGGCCAGTCCAGGAGGCCCCAAGTGCACTGAGGCAAAGAACTCGATGGCTTCAAAAGACTAGCTCCAAGAGACACGGCAGGAACGCTGCAGCAACAGATGGCAAGAACCCACCGTGGACCCGAGGCTTCTGCCATTTCCAGACCTATCTGGCTAAATCCCAGTTTCTGGCATCACAGAAGTATCTGAGGCTTTATCTGTCTCCCAGGGAGAAGAATGAGCCCTCCACCAACGACTGGCCGGAGAAGGTGGGTGACCCACTCACCCTGTGGGTGATAACCCTGAGACAAGTGAAGCACACTGGCTCCTAGAAACCCCTGCGGGGATTAAGCTCCTGTTGGCCAAATAGTACCTTTATTAGCTCCTTTCCCTCTCTACCTCATGTCTCCCCTTCCTCCTGTTGCTTCTTGGGATCAAATTCCAAGTAAATAATCTGCGCTCAAATTCTTGCCTCAGCAACTGCCTGCGTGGGAGAGCAAACTAGAACACATTCGTTTGGGAAGGCATGTTAAAGACGAATCAGAATCTCTGAGCACAGACTGGTCACCATTCTGAGGTAATGAGGTGGCCATAAATAGAACCATTGACGCACTGGATGGAAGAACTGCTGTAAGCAAGGCTGCAGCAAGAACTCCCACGACACTGACTCGAGACAAGTTCCCGAGGCAGATATAGACACAAGCGACTCAGCTGATGTGTGTTATGTGTGCACGTATGTGGGTCAGGACACATACTCTGAGGCCTATGTGGTACCACAGCATTGTCTGACCCCACCCACACAGACAGCTTTATCCTGCTCGTGAATTTCCTCACATTTGAGTTTTCCCTAGTGTCTCGAAACATCCATTTTCTTTCTTTCATCAGTGAAAACATTTCTGTACATGCTTATACTCTGTTATATGCTATACAGTGTGTTCTATATTGTGCCAATATATAATTGTTGTTGTTGTTTAGTCGCTAAGTTGTGTCCAACTCTGCAACTCTATGCACTGGGACCCACCAGGCTCCTCTGTCCATGGGATCTTTTCCCAGCAAGAATGCTGGAGTGGGTTGCCATTTCCTATCCCAGGAGAATCTTTCCTACCCAGGGATCGAACCTGTTCATTTTACTTTGTGTGAATGGATATATTTACCAAAATGCTAGAACCATATTAATGCCTCCTTTATTTGTTTCTAATCCATTCAATCAATAGTCTTACTAAATGTACAATTCTGAATGTTTCAGAACTGCTTCCTCATTGTCCCAAATAAGAAAGAATGGTATTTTGCTGTGTAGAGGAAAGTATTTTTTCTGTTTTAATTATTACACTGTTGTTTGAAAAATGCTGACTTTCCAGGGGAGTGAATTCCTGGCAGTACACAATGCTGCTGCCTTTCTGGGGACGGATGAAATAAACAGCTCACTATAATGAACTCTCGGGTAAATGTCTCAGAAATGTGCCTGACACCACAAGATGCTGACACAGCTAAATGCCTGAGGTGGGAATTTGCTAAGTAATTGCTACCCACCTACACATGAAGGTGATTTGTATGCATCACAAGTCAGTGGCTGATAGTAAAATACAAAACCTTTCACTTTGGGGCAAAGTAGACTGGCAAACACCTCTAATGCCTAATATTTACACAGTGTTGGATTTCAGAAAAATTAATGTTTTTTAATAAAATACTTTCACTAACTTAGAAAGGAGGGAAAGAAAAAAGCTATCTCTACTATGTTTATGTAATAATAGCAATGATGTCCTTAACAATAACAGTAATGGCTTTACATTCTAGCATGACCTATACATTCAACAGAAGAAATAAGTGCTTTATAGCATGCTAGCTCATGCTCAAGACAACATAATCTTCCTGTCTACTCTTCTACTGAATCACATTGGCTGAAAACATTGGTCCACATTCACTGGTTTTCAGAACTACCACAGCATTGTCTGACCCCACCCACACAGACAGCTTTATCCTGCTCGTGAATTTCCTCACATTTGAGTTTTCCCTAGTGTCTCGAAACATCCATTTTCTTTCTTTCATCAGTGAAAACATTTCTGTACATGCTTATACTCTGTTATATGCTATACAGTGTGTTCTATATTGTGCCAATATATAATTATTGTTGTTGTTTAGTCGCTAAGTTGTGTCCAACTCTGCAACTCTATGCACTGGGACCCACCAGGCTCCTCTGTCCATGGGATCTTTTCCCAGCAAGAATGCTGGAGTGGGTTGCCATTTCCTATCCCAGGAGAATCTTTCCTACCCAGGGATCGAACCTGTTCATTTTACTTTGTGTGAATGGATATATTTACCAAAATGCTAGAACCATATTAATGCCTCCTTTATTTGTTTCTAATCCATTCAATCAATAGTCTTACTAAATGTACAATTCTGAATGTTTCAGAACTGCTTCCTCATTGTCCCAAATAAGAAAGAATGGTATTTTGCTGTGTAGAGGAAAGTATTTTTTCTGTTTTAATTATTACACTGTTGTTTGAAAAATGCTGACTTTCCAGGGAGTGAATTCCTGGCAGTACACAATGCTGCTGCCTTTCTGGGGACGGATGAAATAAACAGCTCACTATAATGAACTCTCGGGTAAATGTCTCAGAAATGTGCCTGACACCACAAGATGCTGACACAGCTAAATGCCTGAGGTGGGAATTTGCTAAGTAATTGCTACCCACCTACACATGAAGGTGATTTGTATGCATCACAAGTCAGTGGCTGATAGTAAAATACAAAACCTTTCACTTTGGGGCAAAGTAGACTGGCAAACACCTCTAATGCCTAATATTTACACAGTGTTGGATTTCAGAAAAATTAATGTTTTTTAATAAAATACTTTCACTAACTTAGAAAGGAGGGAAAGAAAAAAGCTATCTCTACTATGTTTATGTAATAATAGCAATGATGTCCTTAACAATAACAGTAATGGCTTTACATTCTAGCATGACCTATACATTCAACAGAAGAAATAAGTGCTTTATAGCATGCTAGCTCATGCTCAAGACAACATAATCTTCCTGTCTAATCTTCTACTGAATCACATTGGCTGACAACATGCATTGGTCCACATTCACTGGTTTTCAGAACAATGTTGATTTTCATTGCTTCCTTGCTAGATGATTTCATGATCATTTTGATTCCAAAATCAGCCAGTTAGCAACTTTAATTTTATCTGCAACCTGAAATTCCCATTGTTGTGTAAGTTAGCATATTCAGGGATTCTGAGATTCGGGATGTGAACATCTTTGGAGAGCCATTCTGCTTACCATAACAGGGTGCACATTATCAATGACTCACATTCATTTATTTTTGTCTACCTATCTCCTGAGCACCTTTTATGTTTTCGGCACCAAGCACTGGAAGGTTAACATAAATAACACAGATATATCTTTGGAAGCTTGTATTTTAGATTTTAGCCTTATTAGCTCCTGCAAACAAACACTGATTGAATTTTTTAAAAGTGTACCCCTGAGAAAGTGGGTTTCCTTGGTGGCTCAAGGGCAAAGAATCCACCTGTCAATGCAGGAGATGTAGTTTGATCTCTGGGTCATGAACATCCCCTGGAGAAGGAAATGGCTTCCCACTCCAGTATTCTTATCTGGAAAAAATACCATAGACAAAGGAGATTGGCAGGCTAACATTCTATGGGGTCACAAAAGATTTGGACATGACTGAGCAACTAAACGACAACTCTGAGAAGGTGAAAGATAGTTTCTAAGAGGAAAAGATGTGTTCATGGCATGATTCTGCCTGAGCTTGGTCCTGTAAATCTATCACAAAAGTGGGTAAAGAGTCTGCTTTGCAGTGCAAGGGGCACTGCACTGGTTCGATCCCTGGCCCGGAAGGATCCCACATGCCGAGGAGCGGCTAGACCGCTGTGTCCAATTATGAGCTAGCACTCTGGAGTGCATGCGCCCAGAGCCAGTGCTCTGCAATGAGAGAGGCCACTGCGATGGGAGGCTTACACAGGCCAAAGAATAAAGATAGATGAAAATGAAGAAATAAGGAATCAATAAAAGAGGCCAAAATTTTTAAATATCTATATCTATCTATCTATCTATCTATCTATATATATATATGTACAGAAAATATCCCTGAGCTTAGTGACCCATATTGTATTTTTTAGGGAAATGGTAAGTGACAGGCCATTCTCATTATTCACAGAGTCTGTCCCTGTAAGTTCACCTTCTCACTACAATGTATTTATAACCTCAACTCTGATTCAAGTTGTTGAATGCCAGAAATCAACACAACATGGTAAAACAATTAACCTCCAATTAAATTGTTTTTAAAAATCAATAACCCTGGTGTTTTCATGGTCATTGGTGGACATGTGCAGTGATGACACTTTGAGTCGCCCCTGATGCCTGTTTCCAACTGAGTTAAAAGAAGATAACACTCTGTTTTCCTCTTTCAGTTCTCATCACCAAACCTGTGGCCTTTTCGTGTTCTGTTTAGCATCACAGATCCACATTTCTGTACTTTTGCTGATGATTCTGCTGTTTAAAGAAACCCCTATGCATTAATGCTGAAGTACTGCCTCATTTTAAGGGCAAGAAGGTTGTGATGTGCCTCATGGAGAAAATATGGGTGATCAATAAGCTTCATTCAGAGTTATATTAGAGTGCTGTTGGCTGTGAGTTCATGTTAATGAATCAACAATACAGGCACATCTCATTTTATCGAACTTCACAGATACCGCTTTTTTCACAAATCGAAGGTTTGTGGCAAACGCATCCAGCAGGTCGATCAGCACCAATTTTCCTAAACGACAACTCTGAGAAGGTGAAAGATAGTTTCTAAGAGGAAAAGATGTGTTCATGGCATGATTCTGCCTGAGCTTGGTCCTGTAAATCTATCACAAAAGTGGGTAAAGAGTCTGCTTTGCAGTGCAAGGGGCACTGCACTGGTTCGATCCCTGGCCCGGAAGGATCCCACATGCCGAGGAGCGGCTAGACCGCTGTGTCCAATTATGAGCTAGCACTCTGGAGTGCATGCGCCCAGAGCCAGTGCTCTGCAATGAGAGAGGCCACTGCGATGGGAGGCTTACACAGGCCAAAGAATAAAGATAGATGAAAATGAAGAAATAAGGAATCAATAAAAGAGGCCAAAATTTTTAAATATCTGTATCTATCTATCTATCTATCTATCTATATATATATATATGTACAGAAAATATCCCTGAGCTTAGTGACCCATATTGTATTTTTTAGGGAAATGGTAAGTGACAGGCCATTCTCATTATTCACAGAGTCTGTCCCTGTAAGTTCACCTTCTCACTACAATGTATTTATAACCTCAACTCTGATTCAAGTTGTTGAATGCCAGAAATCAACACAACATGGTAAAACAATTAACCTCCAATTAAATTGTTTTTAAAAATCAATAACCCTGGTGTTTTCATGGTCATTGGTGGACATGTGCAGTGATGACACTTTGAGTCGCCCCTGATGCCTGTTTCCAACTGAGTTAAAAGAAGATAACACTCTGTTTTCCTCTTTCAGTTCTCATCACCAAACCTGTGGCCTTTTCGTGTTCTGTTTAGCATCACAGATCCACATTTCTGTACTTTTGCTGATGATTCTGCTGTTTAAAGAAACCCCTATGCATTAATGCTGAAGTACTGCCTCATTTTAAGGGCAAGAAGGTTGTGATGTGCCTCATGGAGAAAATATGGGTGATCAATAAGCTTCATTCAGAGTTATATTAGAGTGCTGTTGGCTGTGAGTTCATGTTAATGAATCAACAATACAGGCACATCTCATTTTATCGAACTTCACAGATACCGTTTTTTTCACAAATCGAAGGTTTGTGGCAAACGTGCATCCAGCAGGTCGATCAGCACCAATTTTCCTACAGCATTTGCACGTTTTCTGTCTCTCTGTCATATTTTGGTCATTATCCCAACATTTCAAACATTTTTATTTTTGTTATGGTCTGTGATCAGTGATCTTTAATTTTATTACTACGACTTGCTGAAGGCTCGGGTACTGGTTAGCATTTCTTTAGCAATAAAGTAATATATTAATTAAGGTATGCACATTGTTTTTTTTTAAGACATAATGCTATTGCACATTTAACAGGCTACAGTATGGTGTAAACATACCTTCTGTGTTCAAAGGGAAATTGGAGAATTTGTTTAAGCTTAGGATACTGGGCTTGAACCTGCAGTACCTTTGAGGTCGGACTGAATACATTACAATCTTTGAACAGAAACACACATAAAGCAAGGCTATGTACTGATGAGTTGGAGAAAATGTGACCAGGGGTTCACAGGAACCTAACCCTATATTTCCCTCAGAAGCAAAGTTTAGTATTGGCTAATTCAATATTCATAGAGAATTTATAAAACATAACTATCACAAATAATGAGAATTAACTCTATTTACTGTATAAGTCTTACTGCTTTAACTAAATGCTGGAAAAATCCATAGTAAGTGTCAAGGCAAATCAACAAAATACATTATAATGTCATAAAAAATTATCTTTAGAGATTTGTAATTATGCTCATAACATATAAGCTATTTCATACTTTACAAGTTGTGACTATCAAGTGTCAGAATAATTCACATGTATATATTCACTATATGTATGTCTAGGATTATTTTTGTTAGAAAAATAATGTAGCTGGATGAACAGTGACTTTAAATGAAATTTTAAATGCACATTTCAAATGTAGCTTGGGTACTGAAATATATATTTTCCCTGCTGCTCCAATTTTCCATTTTTACTTGATATTAGGTATTTTAAGAGGAACTATAAATACAGGCGCTAATGAATCATCATAAAAGAAAATATTTTTAAAATGTGCTATCATGTATGCTTCATATTTTGGAAATTATTTCTAAAAGTCTAGACCAAGGTAGCCTAGATGACTTGGAAGCTATTACAAAGCTTGGCTAAAAGAACCACTTACAGTCACCTTCCCTGACTGCTCCTGTGAAAGGAGCAAAGGAATCTACTCCATCATGAAGGCAGACACTGGAGAGGCTAATTCACTGTCAGCTCCTCCCTGCCCAACAGGCTGCCAGTATTAGGAAGTGAAAGGCAAGTCAGTTACAACCAGAGGTCCTTTGTAACTAGCCTGAGGCAAGAGGGTAGAGAAATGAGATATGGCCATTCTCTTCCTTCCCCATGCCTCCCCCCTGATTTCTCTTTTTCCTTCCCTGTAAGATCTGCCTTTCCTTCCTTTTCTCTATTTCTAGGTAGCAGCCAGCCTGATTGCCTCCCCCCACAGTCCTAACCCGGGTGTTTCTTTATCAGAACCAGTCTCCTCTGGGTTTGGACCATGCCCCTCCATCCCCAGCGGAGACAACCAATCCACGTGAGTCTTCAAACTCCATTCTACTTGGTCCTAGCGGTGGTCATTATTGTCAGCCTTACTGTTAAGTAAAATTATACTGTGTAAGAATGGAAACTTAAAACTACTAAAATGTTAGAGAGGAGAAAGCATGTTATCTGGCATGAAAATTTTTATTGTAGACATTTTCAAACATAACTGGAGGAGGGAGAACAGAACTAAAAAAAGTCATCTATATCCAGTTTCAAAGACTGCTAACTCATGGCCAATTTTATTTTCACCTCTACCTACATTCCCTCCCATTTCATTACCTTTCCTATTAGATTATTTTAAATACAGTCTCAGGTATCATATTATTTCACACATAAATATCTCAAAATATTTCTTTATTGGATAAGAATTAAATTTCAGAACCTAGAATGTTGACAACAGTTCTGTAATATCATCAACATCCTGTGATGACTGCTTATCTCCTGAAAGTGTATGGGCCTGTGTCTGCATGTATATGCAATATTGTTCAAATTAGGTTACCCCAAATGTCCATATGGTTGATGCTTCTCTTATGTATCTTCTAACCTGTGGACCATCTCCCTTTCATTTTCGCTCAATTTGTTATTCAAAACTGCTGGCCAATTGTCTTACAGTTCCCCACATTTTGCTGATTGCCTCTTTTGGTGTCCTAGGATGGGTGTCCTGTTCTTTAAAATTCAAAAAGCTGCAGTAGCCTAGATGACTTGGAAGCTATTACAAAGCTTGGCTAAAAGAACCACTTACAGTCACCTTCCTGACTGCTCCTGTGAAAGGAGCAAAGGAATCTACTCCATCATGAAGGCAGACACTGGAGGCTAATTCACTGTCAGCTCCTCCCTGCCCAACAGGCTGCCAGTATTAGGAAGTGAAAGGCAAGTCAGTTACAACCAGAGGTCCTTTGTAACTAGCCTGAGGCAAGAGGGTAGAGAAATGAGATATGGCCATTCTCTTCCTTCCCCATGCCTCCCCCCTGATTTCTCTTTTTCCTTCCCTGTAAGATCTGCCTTTCCTTCCTTTTCTCTATTTCTAGGTAGCAGCCAGCCTGATTGCCTCCCCCCACAGTCCTAACCCGGGTGTTTCTTTATCAGAACCAGTCTCCTCTGGGTTTGGACCATGCCCCTCCATCCCCAGCGGAGACAACCAATCCACGTGAGTCTTCAAACTCCATTCTACTTGGTCCTAGCGGTGGTCATTATTGTCAGCCTTACTGTTAAGTAAAATTATACTGTGTAAGAATGGAAACTTAAAACTACTAAAATGTTAGAGAGGAGAAAGCATGTTATCTGGCATGAAAATTTTTATTGTAGACATTTTCAAACATAACTGGAGGAGGGAGAACAGAACTAAAAAAAGTCATCTATATCCAGTTTCAAAGACTGCTAACTCATGGCCAATTTTATTTTCACCTCTACCTACATTCCCTCCCATTTCATTACCTTTCCTATTAGATTATTTTAAATACAGTCTCAGGTATCATATTATTTCACACATAAATATCTCAAAATATTTCTTTATTGGATAAGAATTAAATTTCAGAACCTAGAATGTTGACAACAGTTCTGTAATATCATCAACATCCTGTGATGACTGCTTATCTCCTGAAAGTGTATGGGCCTGTGTCTGCATGTATATGCAATATTGTTCAAATTAGGTTACCCCAAATGTCCATATGGTTGATGCTTCTCTTATGTATCTTCTAACCTGTGGACCATCTCCCTTTCATTTTCGCTCAATTTGTTATTCAAAACTGCTGGCCAATTGTCTTACAGTTCCCCACATTTTGCTGATTGCCTCTCTGTGGTGTCCTAGGATGTGTCCTGTCTAGTTAGACTAGGGGGCTTGATCAGACTCAGATTTGACTTTTCAGCCAGAAGTCTTCAAAAAACACATGTATACACCCAGCAGCAGATGTATTATACCTGACTGTCTCTGTTTTTATGATTCTGGAGATTACTGATGCTCTCCAAGTATATTATTTCATTAGCGGTTATAAAATGCTGATATTCTGATTCTGTCATACCTTCCTCAATGTCTTTTTAATTCTCTAAGGACAAACTTCCTCTCATCAAATACTTGGTTATCCTGAGATGCAGTTTTATCAGAAAAAGCAGAAAAATACTGTTTACTGCTTTTTGAACCAGGGTTCAGTGGATTGATCCTCTAACATCTTCCAGAGATGGTGAATAAGGAACTTTTTGTATTATTATGAATTAATGAATGTGTAACTTAGTTCACATTTCTATGCATTTCTGGTATTACTCTTTTTGATGTTCTAGTTGCTTCATTTTAGCCACTGAATCCTTCTGAGTTGGCACCTGGATCTTTTTGACATGATGCCAGTAGTCTTTGGTAAAAATCCTAATTTTCTGGTATTAATAATATCTTATTAATAAGATATTTTAGATTTATTTTGTGTATTTCATGCCTCGTGGCTGGATTTAACTATTTTTCACAATAAATCCTAAGTCCAGATCCATAATTCAGGTGATAAGAGGAGGATCACTGTTTTAGGTTGATCATACTTTCTTGATCAAAATGATTAGGAAAAAGTTCTATTTTTTTTTCATTTCATAATCACTTTACAATGTTGTGTTGTTTTCTGCCATACAATAATGCAGATCAGCTGTAAGTATATATATTTATATATGTATACACACACAGAGATACCCTACCCTCTTGCGCCTCTCCCTACTCCATCCCACCCTTCTAGGTTGTCATGGAGTGATAGCTGGGCTCCCTGTGTTATACAGCACCTTCTCATTAGCTACACATGATGCTGTATATATGTCAGTGCTACCCTCTCGACTTGTCCCACCCTCTCCTTTCCTTGCTGTGTCCACAAAACCATCCTTTACGTCTGCGTCTCTATTCCTGCCCTGCAAATAGATTCATCAGCATCATTTTTCTAGATTCCATAGATACGTATTAACATATGATAACTTGTTTTTCTCTTTCTGACTTACTTCACTCTGTATAATACGCTCTAGGTTCATCCACCGCGTTTCAATGGACTCAAAAGTAGTACAGAGAAAAACTTGGGTACGTTTGCAGAGCACAGTCACAGAAAAGAATAATAGGAGAGACAGTCCAGGGATGTTCAATAGTAATATGATAATAATTACAATGGCAGATGCCTAGCTAAAAAGAAAGTAACTGTGAGTTCATGATGCATCATAATTCTTTCTTGGCATTCTAAGGTGCACATATTGATGCTTGTGGTGTGGAAGAAGCATCATATATATACATGACTTCCTGAGCATACATTGACTCTACCCTTGGTAACTGCTGTATCATCAGAACTTTTAAATATTTATGGATGATTCAAGTACACATTGTTCTGTTCCAAGCATTGTCTAGTGGTAAGAATACAGCTCTTCAGTTATACAGAAGCAGTATTTCTAATAACAGAAAAGCAACTGATGAAAGTGTTTAAGAAAAAAAAGTTTCCCTAATCACACTCAGTTTCAAAGTCATCTCTTAGTCCTCTCATTGTTATACTTGGCTTGAATCTATTCACATAATTGCTGTCATTTTTTTAAAATGGGGAAAAGCATAAAAAATACAGACTACAAAATGCACCCATCATTTTCCTTTAAAGTCTAGCAACACTAATTTCAAAGTAATCGTGCAATCTAAAGGAACTTAGTTTCTAATGTACTTTTCATCAGTGAGACCGAGACCAATTATACGATGCAGAGAGGCGTGACGCTTATCAGAATATGTAAATCCTAGTTCTGCATGCCCATGCCAGCTGTCACCACCCTGCACCCCACTGATTTCATTTTAGATGCCCCAAACCCTTTAGATATCACATCTTGTTCAAATTAAAATAAAGAGTAGTATATGTCATCTAGTCCTAAATATATAGGGTCATTTTGAACACAATTTCCAGCAGAAAATAATGAGCCTAGAATGTCTTGAGAAACTGCAGTATATCTGAGTTGTAGTTGATAGAGAATTTCCCTCAAAAAATAGGTAGCACTTTCGCTCTAAAATTCTAACTTCAGACATCGAGCATTTGAGCAAATATCATTAAACTCGACAGTCGAATCACCTCATAGACAAGGGCTTCACACCCCGAGGTCCTCAAGATGCACTCCACTTCACAGGTATTAAGCATATCTTTTTAAATCTGAACTTAAGCATAGAGAAATCCTTCACATATCATTAACCCAAGTACAGTACAGGAAGCCAGACTATTCCACATCCATGAATCAACTTAGAGAAAAGATGGGGACCACTGTCCCAGTCAGAACCAGCTAAGATCGGTCAGTAGTGATCAAAACTGACGTGGGTGCACTTAACTGCTAGATTAGAAGTAAAAAAACGGAAGTCACTCAAAAGGTGACGTCACAGCTTAGTTAGTCTCCAGTTCCACTGGAAGGAAAGGCATGATTAACAGATTCATCTCACATGAATCACAATCTGAGTAATAAAGGTGTGACTTCCGGCTGCCACAGACAAGGTAGGACGACAGTAATAAGACAAAATTGGTAAAAGGAAGAGTGTCGTATTTTAGAATCGACTCGGTTAAAATCAGAAGGACAGAAAGTAAATCCAGTGCCAACTCCAAACTCCAAAGAAAGTTTAAATGATCAAGCAAATTTTACAAATTAAAATTTTAATAGAAAATAAATGTTTAACAGAAAAATATTTCTCATAGAATGAGAAATAGCAGAGGAAAACTACCTAACCACTAGACTTCAGTAACAGTTCCTGTTCATTTTGTTCTTTTTCAGGAGGTGTGAACTTCCCTAGGATGTAATCGTGCGATCTAAAGGAACTTAGTTTCTAATGTACTTTTCATCAGTGAGACCGAGACCAATTATACGATGCAGAGAGGCGTGACGCTTATCAGAATATGTAAATCCTAGTTCTGCATGCCCATGCCAGCTGTCACCACCCTGCACCCCACTGATTTCATTTTAGATGCCCCAAACCCTTTAGATATCACATCTTGTTCAAATTAAAATAAAGAGTAGTATATGTCATCTAGTCCTAAATATATAGGGTCATTTTGAACACAATTTCCAGCAGAAAATAATGAGCCTAGAATGTCTTGAGAAACTGCAGTATATCTGAGTTGTAGTTGATAGAGAATTTCCCTCAAAAAATAGGTAGCACTTTCGCTCTAAAATTCTAACTTCAGACATCGAGCATTTGAGCAAATATCATTAAACTCGACAGTCGAATCACCTCATAGACAAGGGCTTCACACCCCGAGGTCCTCAAGATGCACTCCACTTCACAGGTATTAAGCATATCTTTTTAAATCTGAACTTAAGCATAGAGAAATCCTTCACATATCATTAACCCAAGTACAGTACAGGAAGCCAGACTATTCCACATCCATGAATCAACTTAGAGAAAAGATGGGGACCACTGTCCCGGTCAGAACCAGCTAAGATCGGTCAGTAGTGATCAAAACTGACGTGGGTGCACTTAACTGCTAGATTAGAAGTAAAAAAACGGAAGTCACTCAAAAGGTGACGTCACAGCTTAGTTAGTCTCCAGTTCCACTGGAAGGAAAGGCATGATTAACAGATTCATCTCACATGAATCACAATCTGAGTAATAAAGGTGTGACTTCCGGCTGCCACAGACAAGGTAGGACGACAGTAATAAGACAAAATTGGTAAAAGGAAGAGTGTCGTATTTTAGAATCGACTCGGTTAAAATCAGAAGGACAGAAAGTAAATCCAGTGCCAACTCCAAACTCCAAAGAAAGTTTAAATGATCAAGCAAATTTTACAAATTAAAATTTTAATAGAAAATAAATGTTTAACAGAAAAATATTTCTCATAGAATGAGAAATAGCAGAGGAAAACTACCTAACCACTAGACTTCAGTAACAGTTCCTGTTCATTTTGTTCTTTTTCAGGAGGTGTGAACTTCCCTAGGATGTTTTCCATGCATGTGTGCTGTGTCACTTCAGTCGTGTCTGACTCTTTGCGACCCCATGGAATGTAGCCTGCCAGGCCCCTCTGTCCATGGGACTCTCCAAGCAAGACTACTGGAGTGGGTTGCCACGCCTTCCACCAGGAGATCCTCCTGACTCAGGGATTGAACCCACGTCTCTTAAGTCCCCTGCACGGCAGGTGGGTCCTTTACCACTGGTGCCACATGGGAATCCCAGGATGCCTTCCACAGTCACTTCAAAAACTCACGATTCTCCATATTCTTTTCTCCTATTCCCCATGTCTTTCTGTGATCTGGAGTGATTTTCTTAAGGACCAGAAAGAAACCAGGGCTCTGATTGAATTAGATCCTATAACAGCCAAGGAATGAGCAGAGTGAAAGGCATCTGTGATGACTAATTTTACGTGTTAACTTGACTGGGCTAAGGGATGCCCAGATAACTGGTAAAAACATTATCTCTGGGTCCATGAGGGTGCGTGTCCATGAGGGTGCGTCCAAAAGAGATTAACATATCCCATGACATCCAAATTAGCATTTTGGAACCGAAAGTGAATTCTGCTCACTTTTCCCAAATGCTACATGTCCATGGAGTCTGTAAGTATTTCATAGAGCTTCTATCAATTCCACATGATTTTTCTTTCTTCCCCATGAAAATAAGCCAGCAAAAGGAAAAAGAAGAGAAGAAACTCATTTCTCCTCTTTCATGAATACCAGGTGATTATACCAAATTCTGGCCCTCTCAGCTTTTGTCCTCTCCTAAACTACAGGTCATTTCCTCTTCTTCACTGAAATCTTCTTAAGCAAGTTTCTGCTTCAGTACCATTTGGATGATCCATAAAGCATCCTGGACGTAAATGACCTTCATGTGCTCCTTTTCAACACTTCTCTGCCCAGATCTTGGTCCTTAATCATTCCCTGTGGTTGCACCATCTTTGAAATTGTAAATGCTTATATTCTATTCTTTGATCCCAGATCACTAGATCTTTCCAGCTCTCTCAATCCTTTGCAGCCTCAAAAACTCCACTGTTCCTTTGACACGTTCCATTTCTGTGACAGTTAATTTTATGTGTCGACTTGACTAGGTCACATCACCCAGACATTTCATCAGATATTTCTCTAGATTCTGTTTCTGTGAAGATACTTTTAAGCTGAGATTAATGTGTGCTGTGTCACTCAGTGCACTCGACCTGGAATGTAGCCTGCCAGGCCCCTCTGTCCATGGGACTCTCCAAGCAAGACTACTGGAGTGGGTTGCCACGCCTTCCACCAGGAGATCCTCCTGACTCAGGATTGAACCCACGTCTCTTAAGTCCCCTGCACGGCAGGTGGGTCCTTTACCACTGGTGCCACATGGGAATCCCAGGATGCCTTCCACAGTCACTTCAAAAACTCACGATTCTCCATATTCTTTTCTCCTATTCCCCATGTCTTTCTGTGATCTGGAGTGATTTTCTTAAGGACCAGAAAGAAACCAGGGCTCTGATTGAATTAGATCCTATAACAGCCAAGGAATGAGCAGAGTGAAAGGCATCTGTGATGACTAATTTTACGTGTTAACTTGACTGGGCTAAGGGATGCCCAGATAACTGGTAAAAACATTATCTCTGGGTCCATGAGGGTGCGTGTCCATGAGGGTGCGTCCAAAAGAGATTAACATATCCCATGACATCCAAATTAGCATTTTGGAACCGAAAGTGAATTCTGCTCACTTTTCCCAAATGCTACATGTCCATGGAGTCTGTAAGTATTTCATAGAGCTTCTATCAATTCCACATGATTTTTCTTTCTTCCCCATGAAAATAAGCCAGCAAAAGGAAAAAGAAGAGAAGAAACTCATTTCTCCTCTTTCATGAATACCAGGTGATTATACCAAATTCTGGCCCTCTCAGCTTTTGTCCTCTCCTAAACTAAAGGTCATTTCCTCTTCTTCACTGAAATCTTCTTAAGCAAGTTTCTGCTTCAGTACCATTTGGATGATCCATAAAGCATCCTGGACGTAAATGACCTTCATGTGCTCCTTTTCAACACTTCTCTGCCCAGATCTTGGTCCTTAATCATTCCCTGTGGTTGCACCATCTTTGAAATTGTAAATGCTTATATTCTATTCTTTGATCCCAGATCACTAGATCTTTCCAGCTCTCTCAATCCTTTGCAGCCTCAAAAACTCCACTGTTCCTTTGACACGTTCCATTTCTGTGACAGTTAATTTTATGTGTCGACTTGACTAGGTCACATCACCCAGACATTTCATCAGATATTTCTCTAGATTCTGTTTCTGTGAAGATACTTTTAAGCTGAGATTAACATTCAAAGCAGTAGAGTTTCTAATAACACAGATTATGATCCCTAGTGTGGGTGGGCCTCATCCAAGCAGTTGAGGGCCGTAGAGGGAAAAAAGACTGACTTTCCTACAAGAGGGAATTTTGCCAGCAGACTGCTTAAGACTCAGCTGCACTTCTCCTATGCATCGCCTATGCAGATTTTGGACTTGCCAAACCTCCACAATCACTTGAGCCAAATCCTTAAAACAAATTTATGTACATCAAATTGGTTCCATTCTATCAGCACCCGTCTCCTTGATTTCACTTCCTTCTCTGCATAGTACTAACTCTATGACACTTTCCTTCCTCTCTGCTCTTACCAGCTCATATATGTTCTTATCTTAGATAAGCCCTTCCACCATAGTATCCCCACAGATTCCAGCCCTAGGTCAGACTAAGAGACGACACCCTCTGCTCCTGCACACAAGCAGCAGCTCACAGCTGGAAAAAAAACAAACAACAGTGCACACCTGCACCCGTGTGTGGTCTTCTGCCTACTCTGGGCTCTCAGTGCTATGTGGAGTTTCTTCTCCTAATGCATATCATTCTCACTTCTCTTTGTTCTCAGTAAACACAGGACTCTTCTGACCACTGAGAGCCCTTCCACAGACTGGAGCTCAAACACATCTTTATTCTCTTCCTCTTTTATCAGGTATGTCACATTTCAAAACCAACTATGATCTGGATCCCCTCACTCCCTCAAGTACCTCTGAAATCACTTTCAAGTTCAATCTCTGCACCTCCAAGGGCTCCCTCTTGAGTTCTAACCAAGCTCAAGTCTCTCCACTAACAAGCCCTTTATTTGTCTTTGCCTCACCCATTCCATCTCTTTACCATCATCCTACTTTTTCTCCACACTGCCAAACTACTGGGACCAGTACCCGCCATTTCCTCTTCCCTCCTCCTTGTCATGGCTCCTTCCCTAAAAGCAACTTCATTCAATCACCTCTAAGCTGAATTGCTGATAACCTCAGACTGCTCACTTTCATCAGATATTTCTCTAGATTCTGTTTCTGTGAAGATACTTTTAAGCTGAGATTAACATTCAAAGCAGTAGAGTTTCTAATAACACAGATTATGATCCCTAGTGTGGGTGGGCCTCATCCAAGCAGTTGAGGGCCGTAGAGGGAAAAAAGACTGACTTTCCTACAAGAGGGAATTTTGCCAGCAGACTGCTTAAGACTCAGCTGCACTTCTCCTATGCATCGCCTATGCAGATTTTGGACTTGCCAAACCTCCACAATCACTTGAGCCAAATCCTTAAAACAAATTTATGTACATCAAATTGGTTCCATTCTATCAGCACCCGTCTCCTTGATTTCACTTCCTTCTCTGCATAGTACTAACTCTATGACACTTTCCTTCCTCTCTGCTCTTACCAGCTCATATATGTTCTTATCTTAGATAAGCCCTTCCACCATAGTATCCCCACAGATTCCAGCCCTAGGTCAGACTAAGAGACGACACCCTCTGCTCCTGCACACAAGCAGCAGCTCACAGCTGGAAAAAAAACAAACAACAGTGCACACCTGCACCCGTGTGTGGTCTTCTGCCTACTCTGGGCTCTCAGTGCTATGTGGAGTTTCTTCTCCTAATGCATATCATTCTCACTTCTCTTTGTTCTCAGTAAACACAGGACTCTTCTGACCACTGAGAGCCCTTCCACAGACTGGAGCTCAAACACATCTTTATTCTCTTCCTCTTTTATCAGGTATGTCACATTTCAAAACCAACTATGATCTGGATCCCCTCACTCCCTCAAGTACCTCTGAAATCACTTTCAAGTTCAATCTCTGCACCTCCAAGGGCTCCCTCTTGAGTTCTAACCAAGCTCAAGTCTCTCCACTAACAAGCCCTTTATTTGTCTTTGCCTCACCCATTCCATCTCTTTACCATCATCCTACTTTTTCTCCACACTGCCAAACTACTGGGACCAGTACCCGCCATTTCCTCTTCCCTCCTCCTTGTCATGGCTCCTTCCCTAAAAGCAACTTCATTCAATCACCTCTAAGCTGAATTGCTGATAACCTCAGATCCACTGTTAATTTTGCATGAGGCTTTGTTTTTTTGATCACATAGTACTTTTATTTTTAATGTTTTTATTTTACAAAGTCTTGGATACTTAATATTTTGCAGTTAGGCAGGAATTTCATTTTTGAATCCAGGCAAAGACACAAAATTCCAAAGCTGCTGCTGAAGATTTCAGCCCTTCTAGCCCTTATGCGGGATTCCCAGGTGGCTTAGTTGTAAAGAATTGGCCTGCACTGGGCTTCCCTGGTGGTCCAGTGGGTAAAGAGTCCCTTGCAGTGCAAGGGAAGATTCCACGTGCCATGATGCAGGTGGACCAGTGTGCCCAATTATGAGTCAGCACTCTGGAGCACATGCACCCAGAGCCGGTGTTCTGCAATGAGAGAGGCCACTGCAACGGGAGGCCCACACAGACCAAGAATAAAGATGGATGAAAATAAGAATCGGCCTGCAATGCAAGAGATATGTACAGGAAACACAGGTTCTATCCTGGTCGGGAAGATTCTCCTGGAGGAAGGTATGGCAATCCACTCTAGTATTCTTGCCTGGAAAACCACAGGGACAGAGGAGTCTGGTGGGCTGTCCATGCGTCACAAAGAGTCAGACATGAGTTAGCAAACAAACAACACAGCCCTTATGTAGCTGTGTGCTAAGAAATAAAGTGCTAACTGCTGAATTCTTTAAAATTGCTGGCAGATTGAAAATCCACACTATTCTTCACCTGATTCTTTGCTAAGTTCATAAAGGTGTTTATGTTAAAATTTAAAAAAAGCTTTTGCATGAATTTTTATAGGGTTTTGTTTTTTTTTTTTTTTTTTTTTTTTTGCATTTAATTCTGCAAATGTCCCTCCCTCACCGCCTCCATCCTCCCTCTCACAAAGTCTTTACGGCATGTATTATTGCTATGCCCAATTTGTAGAGAAGTGAAAGCAACATGTCCAAAATCAGACAGCTTATAAAAGACGGTGCCTGCATTTGAAGGCTTGCCACCTGGCAAAGAGATGACTTTTCCCTTTTGCCATCCATGGCTTTCCCTTGGTTCCTCCTGTTGCATGCCATAGCTCCAATACTTTGAACTTGCGCATCCTGGCAAAGAGAAAGCTGAATTGCTGATAACCTCAGATCCACTGTTAATTTTGCATGAGGCTTTGTTTTTGATCACATAGTACTTTTATTTTTAATGTTTTTATTTTACAAAGTCTTGGATACTTAATATTTTGCAGTTAGGCAGGAATTTCATTTTTGAATCCAGGCAAAGACACAAAATTCCAAAGCTGCTGCTGAAGATTTCAGCCCTTCTAGCCCTTATGCGGGATTCCCAGGTGGCTTAGTTGTAAAGAATTGGCCTGCACTGGGCTTCCCTGGTGGTCCAGTGGGTAAAGAGTCCCTTGCAGTGCAAGGGAAGATTCCACGTGCCATGATGCAGGTGGACCAGTGTGCCCAATTATGAGTCAGCACTCTGGAGCACATGCACCCAGAGCCGGTGTTCTGCAATGAGAGAGGCCACTGCAACGGGAGGCCCACACAGACCAAGAATAAAGATGGATGAAAATAAGAATCGGCCTGCAATGCAAGAGATATGTACAGGAAACACAGGTTCTATCCTGGTCGGGAAGATTCTCCTGGAGGAAGGTATGGCAATCCACTCTAGTATTCTTGCCTGGAAAACCACAGGGACAGAGGAGTCTGGTGGGCTCTCCATGCGTCACAAAGAGTCAGACATGAGTTAGCAAACAAACAACACAGCCCTTATGTAGCTGTGTGCTAAGAAATAAAGTGCTAACTGCTGAATTCTTTAAAATTGCTGGCAGATTGAAAATCCACACTATTCTTCACCTGATTCTTTGCTAAGTTCATAAAGGTGTTTATGTTAAAATTTAAAAAAAGCTTTTGCATGAATTTTTATAGGGTTTTGTTTTTTTTTTTTTGCATTTAATTCTGCAAATGTCCCTCCCTCACCGCCTCCATCCTCCCTCTCACAAAGTCTTTACGGCATGTATTATTGCTATGCCCAATTTGTAGAGAAGTGAAAGCAACATGTCCAAAATCAGACAGCTTATAAAAGACGGTGCCTGCATTTGAAGGCTTGCCACCTGGCAAAGAGATGACTTTTCCCTTTTGCCATCCATGGCTTTCCCTTGGTTCCTCCTGTTGCATGCCATAGCTCCAATACTTTGAACTGGTCCTGATCTGACATTCCAACTATTTGAGTCTCTCTCAGTTCAGACCAGAGAAATAGGACCATGGTTTCCAAGAAGCCATCTTAGGCATGTGTACAGCAATTGAGACTGTGTGCGGATGGTGTTTGCTACAGATGCCCCGAATTATCAGATCCAATCATTTTTATTCTGTTTTCAATCCAGAGCCCAGGGATGGCAAGTTTCAACAGAGGAGAGGAGGGGAGAAGACAATTCACAGGGACTTCCTGGAGTGGACGCGAGAGACAGCCATGTTCTATGATGTGGCCCACTGTGAAAAGCTGTAGAGATTCCCATGGGGCAAAAGACTCCAGTGCAAAAAGCCCTATGCAGTGTTCTAAGCAGAGCATAAATAGAAGTAAATAGCAGGAATATATTTCATGAATATACATACTTGTTCTAATATGCAAAATGTACTTCTTTGTTGGTGATAGCATCTTTTTAAAAAACTATGCTATAGTCAAGTGTATATGTTATTTAGTTCAGATAGACTAAAACTCTCAAAGGCTAAGAATTTTAAAGTACAAACCAAAAAACTGCGAGGAGCCATATGGAAATTCAGTATCTGTCTGCTCAAGCATCCACATGGTTTGACTTTATGAAAAAAAAGAGAGAGACTAAACAGACCTATTTGTTTCCAATTTAGTTTTTGCATTTATCTGTCATCTTTGACATACAAATTTTTAAAGGATAAATACCACTGTGATCTTAATTAATTCATATATTTATTATAATCTAAGGATCAAAAATCTATTTCCAAAGTTACAAGTTGGGGGATTTTTTTTTGACCTTTAAGTTCCAGGGTGTGACAATGTATCTGCCATTACCATAATAACTTCAAAGTTCTTAGGACAATTTTTTGCAACTTTTCCACAAACTTGCTAAAATAAATACAAGGTTCTTTTTTTCCTGAAACTTATATTCCCTACTCACCCCCAGCTCATGATGACTCTGACATATTGTAATAAAGCCATTGCTCCCTGAGGATCTCTTTTTCACTGCTCCAGCAATTTTTCTCTTCTCTCTCTCTCTTATTGAAAAAGAATCCTATTATTAAGTACTTAAAATGTTCAAGGCTCCAAAAGGAAGACAACCTTTCAGTATGAGAGATTAATAATAACAATAAGAAGCACAGAAGGGAAGATAGGAGTTCAAAGCCAAATAAAATTTTCATTTGCAGAATACAAATCAACTATGATTTCTTTTGAATTCCCTCTCTCTGATTTATAGACACAGCTCTGCAGAATATTTCCTAGGATTTTTGCTTCCTGTTTTCCTCCTTTCATCCTCATGGCTACTTCTGGACAAATGCCCTAATACTTTCCTAAGGCATAGCTCTTCTAAATCAACCAAAGGATTACTCTTTATGAACATTTCTGAAAGGAGTAAGATGCAGATCATAACATAAAGACAAAATCTGAGACTAAACCAGCTCAGAAGCAGGACTCCTAAGGGCAATCAGGAATATGGATGGATAAAGCTGTATGCTTCAAGAACTGGTTCTTATGACTAAGAGTTCTTCTTTTACATATTTATACAAAATATCAGATGGATGCCCTCATCTCACGACCCACACAGACCTCTGCACTGTAAACCAGTAGACACATCACAGGATTACTATATTTTGGATCTGAAGTAAGTAATCACAACAGTGTTTCCTTTTACTATTATGCTCTTTTTAATATCTATTCTAAACCAAAATTGCAAAAAGCACAGTGGTCCTATCTCCTCTGGTCAGGTATACTCTCTCCTCAGAATATCTCCTATCTCCTAGCCTAGGAATTTGATAGACATAGTATGTATTTCAGCCAGCAGTGTTGGGTATTTCTGTCAAGTGTAAAATCTGAAACAAAGGAAAACATATAAGTAGAGTGAAAGAGAGTGAAAAATATATGGATGAGTTTTAAATTTGGCTGATTAAGGTTATACAGACCATGCAAAATTCTCTAGAAAGGCTTCCTGGAAATAACATGAGGGGATATGTCACTGAAAATCAGAACCTAGAGAGGAGTTAGTGACGACTGGAAAAGTGCTGGGGCAGGCTAGGCAAGGAGTAAGCGACTGAACAGCCCTGTGGTGGAAGGGATGAAGCAGCCCTCAGAGAAAAGAAGAGCACGGGCCAGAAGAAAAGTCTGAAAATACAGGAAACCTTGGTGAATGCCTTGAGAGCCAAGCGGCAATTAGTCTGAGATGGAAGCTATGGGACATGAAGAAGCCGCTGATGAAATGTGCCCGATCTGGAACTGGATGGGGCCATCAAGTCTGCCAGCAGAGCAGAAACATTTCAATAAAAGAGCAGCATGCTGTTTTGGTATGACAAATGCATGTAACACCCGCTTCCCAGAGGCAACAACAAATGTGGACTAATCCACAGATACACTCTTCTACCTGGTCCTCCACAGTGAGTCCTGGACTCCTCAAGCAAGGTTATCTTTCCCACATAGAAAGCAAAACAATACTCTGTCTTCAATACATATTTTGATAAACAACAAATGACTGAATTCATTATGTATAATTTTTTCTCCTGCCTTACAGTAGATTATGTATAAAACAAAATGACCCTAAACCAATGATTTAATCTACATCGTGAATTCCTGTTGAAACACTTCTATAGCTTTACATATTCATCATTACTGACAGGAAGAAAGAGAGCTAAGTATAAAACTTCATAAATTTGGCTCTGGTTAACAGGAACTTAGGTGGGAACTTTGGAGAAGGAAACGGCAACCCACTCCAGTATTTTCACCTGGGAAACCCCATGGACAGAGAAGCTTACTAGTCCCCATGTTGGCTGCAAAAGAGTCAAACATGACTGAGTCACTAAACAACAAGGTGAGAACTTTCTATCTTAAGTCTCAGTATTCAAGTATTATTAATCTACTTTCTTAATGGGTTGATGAAGAAACATGCAATTTTACTACTGAAAGGAATGAATGACTGATTATTCATTAAGTACCTGAATTCTCCCTCATTCTGTAGGAAAAAGAAATTCACAGAAGTGAGAAGTCCTTAGCAACATACCTTCTTAGGGCTGTACTGGTTGTTTGCATGTCTGACTTAGAACCATGTATCTCTGTTCCCTGCTCTGTTCTGAAATGCAGGAAGACTGAGTGATGGAGATTCAGTCCTAGGTCCTGTGTTAGCAAGCTTTCTGCCAGGCACCGGAGAGAGCCAGACAGGTGAGACGAAGAGGGGAGCCAGGATATTCCTCCGTACTCTTGCTCTGCCTAAGGCAGCTTCTCAGTAGTGACTGATCCTCTTACAGGGCTCCTGCTGCCCATGGCCGAGCCTTCCTTCCAAAATCTTCTATTGGGCAGCCCCTGCCATGATTCTAGCACTAACTGGACAATCAGCTACAAGTTCTAGAAACACTACCTTCTCATTATCCCTCCACTCCTGAGGAGTTTATAGTCTCTGCTTGCTGTTGGTAGGCTCTGAGGTGCTCACCACCTCACATCTGACTTGCTTTGATCAGCTTTTCCATTACCTGTAACCAATTTCCTAGAATGACTTTGCAGTTTCAGATGCCCAGAGTAATTTCTAATCTTCTGAGTACTGACTCACAAGCCTATTTAATATCAGAACTGTGGTGTTTTTCTATTCAGTGATCAAAGATTAGATGACATGCTGCACATATATACACCATCCAACACTGTATAAATATAAATACACATTTAAACTACTAAAATAAATACTAAGAGTAATATACAATCCATATTGACAACTCCCATAGGCTTGGTGGTAGCAATAAATGTTAAAGACAATGTCATATAACAAGTGGGAAATATCCATTATCTTTTTTAAAAAATTCAATAATTGGATTATTTCCTAGCCACTCTTCTGTTTCTTTTGCTCCCAGATTATCCATTTTGAAACCTCATACAAATCTAATCTCTCCCTGTGCTTTAATAAATGAACAGATATTCCATCCATTGTCCCCATCTCTTTCTCTTCGCTCCTTAAGATTTATTCTTCAGTATCAAATGACACTTCAACTCAAAATTTTACATGGGTTTTGGAATCGACTGCAGCAATGGCCAGTGTATTTTTACATCATCTGTCTCTGTTGTGCAGAAGTGCTAGTAATATAATTTACTTAAATAAGTGACCTGCTGCTGGTGTATTATTTTCTATTCCAAACTGATATGTCTTCATATTTAATCATCTTTCTTTATGTCCTTTAGTAATATTCTAAATATTATTTTCATATATTTCTTATAATTTAAACTTTTTCCTTGAGATTTATTAATTTGGAGTTCTATTATAAGTAGAGTATGCATTCCTTTTAGGTTATTTCTATGTAGGAAGTTAAATTACAGGTTTTAAAAATTAATTTTATTGGTAGGCACAGGATTTATTGAATTATCTTAATAAAACAGTAATATTATCCTCTTAGATGTTCAAGGAACACATTGTATCAATGCCAAATGTTTCTTCCTTTCTAGCTTGATATATTTTTCTAGCCTCTTCTCTGATTATGTTGGGTAAGTTTAATAATTAAAAATGTAAAACAGGAAAGGGGGGCTCATACATTAATTTTTTAGAAGACCTAACTGACTGAGTCTTAAAGAACAATAAAGAAACATTTCAAAAGGACAGAAGTGCTTCCCAGAGATATCTCCAGATGTAGCCTTCTGGGACTGGGGAATGAGAAGAGACAGAAGCAGACGTCTGTAATACTGCATCATAGCAACGAAAGAAGGAAGAAAAGAGGGTGGTGTTCTGTCACTGAACCGTCACATGGCAGAAGGTGCGACACAAGCTGTAAGGTGCTTTAAAACATGCCATCCTCTGGTTCATGATTTGAGAGTAAACTGGATGTGAGTGTGAAGAGGGCACCAAATCAAATCTCCTGCTAACTCTAATCACTCTTTTCAAATTACTTTTCTTTGGCTCGCTTAGGGACAGATCAATGGAAGAATGAGAAGCAACAATATTATCTTATTCAATGCACACGTGTTCCCACAGTTTATAGGGGTTCACACATATTTTTGTATGTTCCATATTCACGTAAAGTTCCCATATACTAGAGCCTAGGAAGTTTATGAGAAGGGACTGACGTGTTACCAAAAGGGCACAGATGCGACAAGGTGACATAAGCCATCCTGCTGGACAGAGAAGGTGCCTAGCAGATGAACATACTGATTCAATGAACTGATGGCCAGTGTATTTTTACATCATCTGTCTCTGTTGTGCAGAAGTGCTAGTAATATAATTTACTTAAATAAGTGACCTGCTGCTGGTGTATTATTTTCTATTCCAAACTGATATGTCTTCATATTTAATCATCTTTCTTTATGTCCTTTAGTAATATTCTAAATATTATTTTCATATATTTCTTATAATTTAAACTTTTTCCTTGAGATTTATTAATTTGGAGTTCTATTATAAGTAGAGTATGCATTCCTTTTAGGTTATTTCTATGTAGAAAGTTAAATTACAGGTTTTAAAAATTAATTTTATTGGTAGGCACAGGATTTATTGAATTATCTTAATAAAACAGTAATATTATCCTCTTAGATGTTCAAGGAACACATTGTATCAATGCCAAATGTTTCTTCCTTTCTAGCTTGATATATTTTTCTAGCCTCTTCTCTGATTATGTTGGGTAAGTTTGATAATTAAAAATGTAAAACAGGAAAGGGGGGCTCATACATTAATTTTTTAGAAGACCTAACTGACTGAGTCTTAAAGAACAATAAAGAAACATTTCAAAAGGACAGAAGTGCTTCCCAGAGATATCTCCAGATGTAGCCTTCTGGGACTGGGGAATGAGAAGAGACAGAAGCAGACGTCTGTAATACTGCATCATAGCAACGAAAGAAGGAAGAAAAGAGGGTGGTGTTCTGTCACTGAACTGTCACATGGCAGAAGGTGCGACACAAGCTGTAAGGTGCTTTAAAACATGCCATCCTCTGGTTCATGATTTGAGAGTAAACTGGATGTGAGTGTGAAGAGGGCACCAAATCAAATCTCCTGCTAACTCTAATCACTCTTTTCAAATTACTTTTCTTTGGCTCGCTTAGGGACAGATCAATGGAAGAATGAGAAGCAACAATATTATCTTATTCAATGCACACGTGTTCCCACAGTTTATAGGGGTTCACACATATTTTTGTATGTTCCATATTCACGTAAAGTTCCCATATACTAGAGCCTAGGAAGTTTATGAGAAGGGACTGACGTGTTACCAAAAGGGCACAGATGCGACAAGGTGACATAAGCCATCCTGCTGGACAGAGAAGGTGCCTAGCAGATGAACATACTGATTCATGACTGATGTCACATTACAAACTCCAACACAGCCACCTCTAACCATGCACTCCTAGGTTAATCATTCCCAAAGAGTAGAAAACTCAGTGACACAGAAATACAAGCAGGAGATTCCCTGAGAATACGGTATAATAATATAGACTTTCAAGGAAAAACACCTTTTTGGCACTCAAGCAGAGGCTGTGTTGAAAGGCAGAAGCAGCTTAAGGCGCTCTGCAGGCATTTGCCCAAGTACTGAGCCAAGGATCGCAAGGCATTAAGCTTGATGGTTTGACATGCTGACAGACAGGGTGTCGGCGCTGCTACACTGTGTATCACCACACGTGACTTCTGTAGGCTTAGAACACTAGAGTAATGCGGTAGAAAGGTCACCATAGGGAAAGGTCTAGGAAAGGTGCACCTCCCAAGGTGGGGAGTCCACCATACTTACCACACACCTCTTACTTGTGCTTCTGCCTCCTTAAGTTTTCCATTAAATGACCTTGGTCACTTATTTCTTTGACTGGAGATAAGTACATGTTAAAATCTTTGCAGGTGGTGTTTCTGCCCTATCTGGCTTATTGAGTTGACAACTCAATCATTCCACAGTGACAATAACGCTGTGAATATTTTGTGACAGGTAATACCTATGTCTAATTGACTATACATGTCACTGGGGGTTCTGTGCCTTTAATTAGCCAGACCCAAACCATGGACACTCAACACTTTTAATTAAAGAACAGTTATACCAACTTTATAAATATGCTAATATGAAACTGATTTTTTTGTTGTTTGAAAAATCAGATAGAGTTGAAATCCATAAACAGCAAATTATTGTGCATAATATACTATGACCCCATGGGCTATAGCTTGCCAGGATCCTCTGTCCATGGAATTCTCCAGGCAAGAATCCTGGAGTGGGTTGCCATTCCATTCTCCAAGGGATCTTCCCAACCCAGGGATCGAATCCAAGTCTCCTGCATTGAAGGCAGAAATTCTTTACTGTCTGAGCCACCAGGGAAGCCTCATTGTGCATAATAATCATATTTACTTCAGTAATTCATAAAATTAATGCCATCCCATTTCTTGCCCTTATAGTCTTCAGTGTAAAAGAAACTTGAGCATCTAGCAGAATTTGTATAATTCAGCTATAAAGTAACTGCACATGTTGATCTGCTTAAAATAATTTCTAAAATGTTAGTTTTATGAAATTCCAGAAATTGTTCTTAGATGAGCAAAAACGATACTTCACACTTCCTTTTCCAATCATTTACAATAAACTGGCTGAAAAGCCTTTTGATCATGGATGTTGAGAGATTTTATTTTGTTTTCAATTTGAGAGGAACAATTTCAGCAGTCTGCATTTTCTCATTTTTTGCAAAATATTTATTTGTTATCTAGTCGAGTACTTTGTATAAATTATATTTGTGGGTCCTGGACTATAAATTTTATCCCAAAGAGGATAATTTTTCCAAGAATAATTTTTAAAAAAATATATACATCTCAAGCATACAGTTCTATCAAGTATATGCATGCCCACAAAGATAACAAATAAAGTGTGTGCCTTTCTTTTTAAAGATTATGTATAAGCAGCAGCAGGGCATTTGCTGAATTCTTTCAGGTGTAGAGAAGTCGTTACTTTCTCTAGTGCTTGAAGAGAATACATTGAAGGAGAATGAGGAATCCCATGGCAGCCATTTCTGTTCATGTTGATGGGCTTTATTTTATGTGTTTCTAAACTTATTAGCAACTACCTTTTCCTCCTCTTTCCATCACACACTCCTATAATGCCTTATGGATTCCCTCACTCTCTTTCACAGACTTTTTTGTATCATCTGGAGCAGACCATGAGTGCTTTTAAAAAATTGTCATTTTTGTATAATTTGGATACATCCCATAATGGACAAAAAAATAGTATATAAAGATGCATAAAATGTGACAAAGAGTCAAATTCCTTACTATGAACATTAAAAATTGTTCTTTCGATTAAAAAAGATCTTAAAGTAATCTGGACTGTTTAAGATCACTTTAAACAATCTGGAACCCGTGTACAACTCACCATGTTTTATTTTGCCTGCAAGGGCGACTATAGAATCACAGAAAGGTGGGGGGGGTCACCTGAGTAACTGTGGGGTAAAAACACAACTATGAGCCTACCTGGGATAGGTAGATGGCATAAGTGTGTATGTGTGTGTGTCTGAGTATGTGTGTTTATACATGTATCAACAATGTTTGAAGATCTGAAGCTGTTTTATCTATACCATAACCTTACTCATTTTACATGTGGCCATGGCACTAGCTGCACTACATCTCAATTTTGACCTTGAGATTTAGTTATCCATCTGCTTTCTTTACCATGTCCAAAATTATAGTTCAGTCCTTCCCAAACTTGTTAGTCCAGTCTGACCGTAGGCTCATTGGTTGTGCTCAGCTGCTCAGTCATGGCCGACTCTTGGCAACCCCATGGACTGTATGTAGCCCACTAGGCTATTCTGTTCACGGAATTTTCTAGGCAAGAATATTGGAGTGGGTTGCCATTTCCTTCTCCAAGTCTCACTGACAACTACATGAAAACTGTATCTTCATACATCTCCAATGTTCATGCTTTTGTTCACACTTTTCCAACTTCAGAGAACAGCTTTCTTAATCTTTCCATAATCTAAGTTTTAATGCTTTTTTCAATACCCATGGAAGCCCTTTGCTAATGCCTTTCTTTTAAAGATTATGTATAAGCAGCAGCAGGGCATTTGCTGAATTCTTTCAGGTGTAGAGAAGTCGTTACTTTCTCTAGTGCTTGAAGAGAATACATTGAAGGAGAATGAGGAATCCCATGGCAGCCATTTCTGTTCATGTTGATGGGCTTTATTTTATGTGTTTCTAAACTTATTAGCAACTACCTTTTCCTCCTCTTTCCATCACACACTCCTATAATGCCTTATGGATTCCCTCACTCTCTTTCACAGACTTTTTTGTATCATCTGGAGCAGACCATGAGTGCTTTTAAAAAATTGTCATTTTTGTATAATTTGGATACATCCCATAATGGACAAAAAAATAGTATATAAAGATGCATAAAATGTGACAAAGAGTCAAATTCCTTACTATGAACATTAAAAATTGTTCTTTCGATTAAAAAAGATCTTAAAGTAATCTGGACTGTTTAAGATCACTTTAAACAATCTGGAACCCGTGTACAACTCACCATGTTTTATTTTGCCTGCAAGGGCGACTATAGAATCACAGAAAGGTGGGGGGGGTCACCTGAGTAACTGTGGGGTAAAAACACAACTATGAGCCTACCTGGGATAGGCAGATGGCATAAGTGTGTATGTGTGTGTGTCTGAGTATGTGTGTTTATACATGTATCAACAATGTTTGAAGATCTGAAGCTGTTTTATCTATACCATAACCTTACTCATTTTACATGTGGCCATGGCACTAGCTGCACTACATCTCAATTTTGACCTTGAGATTTAGTTATCCATCTGCTTTCTTTACCATGTCCAAAATTATAGTTCAGTCCTTCCCAAACTTGTTAGTCCAGTCTGACCGTAGGCTCATTGGTTGTGCTCAGCTGCTCAGTCATGGCCGACTCTTGGCAACCCCATGGACTGTATGTATCCCACTAGGCTATTCTGTTCACGGAATTTTCTAGGCAAGAATATTGGAGTGGGTTGCCATTTCCTTCTCCAAGTCTCACTGACAACTACATGAAAACTGTATCTTCATACATCTCCAATGTTCATGCTTTTGTTCACACTTTTCCAACTTCAGAGAACAGCTTTCTTAATCTTTCCATAATCTAAGTTTTAATGCTTTTTTCAATACCCATGGAAGCCCTGCTTTTTCAGCCTAGAGTGGTCTCCATGTTCTGCCTATTTTTCAAAGCTCTAGGAACCTGTATCACACATTTGCATGCTCCTGAGATTCACTCTTTGGTTTGTTCTTTTGTGTTTTATCTTTTCAACATTAACATGAACTCTTTTAATACAGAATTCAGTACAAAGTTAGGCACAGATTAGAAGATCAATATATTCAAATCTATTCATTCCATTCATTGATTGTTTTTTTTCACTAAATCACTCAAAAGTCATGTGCCAAGTGGGTTTGAATGCTGGAAATGCAAAGGTGAGAAAGACAAACCCTTTCCCATGAAAAAATTCAAAATGTAGGGGAAAGAGAGAAATGTGGCCTTCTAAGTATATTAAATGGGTACACCATGAATGTACAAAAAGGAGGAGCTGATAGGTGGAGGAAGGGATCACTTTTAACTGTGGTGATCATAACGTATCCCACAAGAAAGTGCATTTCATTCATTGGTTCATTCACTCTTTCCCTCATTCATTCATTCAACAAACAGCATTAGCCGGGGCACACCAGATGCTGTTAAGATTAGGAATGCTAGAGTGGAAGGTTAGAAGGTACAGTCTCTATTTCCAGGGTCTTCACACTCCAGAGGGGAAAACAAGGAGTAAACCAATAAATTATACCACATCCTAAAAACAATATTACCTAGCCAGGTAACTGTGAGAGACACTGTCTGTCTTTATATTGATTAGTTTGGATTAGCTAAGGATATCATTCATGTCACTGTTGTACCCTGTGTACCTCACTTTCACAAGTAAGTGAAAAAGGCAAATAATACTGTTCAGGTTTGGCTTTCCTCAAGCTTGATCCATGAAAAATGATTCATTTTCATGGATAATCTATTTCTAAAATAATGCCCAAAAAATATACATCTTACTTAACACAGCTAAATATTAGCATGAATTAACCACCACTTACCTAGTTTAAAATCCAATGCTTATTTAGGAAAAAAAAAAAAAAAAGAGTAAAAGATAATCCAAACACCTAGCTAAAATAAATACCTCATTAAACTTTCATTGCTATTGGTTCATAACTACTGTTTATTTTATTCCTCTTTGAATGATTTTCATGGAATTAATTCTACCATCATACCCAATTGTTCCCACTCTTATATAGAACTTCAACGTTCTTTGGATTTCAAGGCAGGTTTTCTTTAAAATGCTTATAGAAAACTTCTTCTAGCTTAATAATCATTCTCTCCAGAGAAAGAGCTGGGCTACAGCTTCTCAATCCAATTTACATCAATAAACACACATGGAATGGCCACCAAGTGCTTCAGAGATACAAAGGTGAGTAAATCACAGTCCATCTCTTCAATTAGTTTGTAACGTATCACAGAGTTCTAGGAAGTTTCAAAAGAGAGGCCGTTGACTGATCAGAGAAAATTATCATTATGTGCCCAAATAGGCCTCCAAATTATCTGTGTGCTAAGAATGATGCTTCATTAAGTTACTCATTTTCTCTGGTTCCAGCAGCTCAGTCAGAGGATATGTAAAAAGGAAAAAAAAAAAATTCTTCCATTGCAGGATGTTGTCCCTGGCCCACATAAAATTCAAACCAATACTTCTCTACGCTAAAAGGGAAGTCCTTTCTTCACCACCAAGCAAAATTCCTTCAACTTGCTTCTCCCGCTGGGTGTTAATATATACTTGGTCTATGACAAATACCACTCACTTTATCACAAACTGCCTTCCTGGTCAGTCTCCCTTATAGAAGACACCATATTCTGTCCACAAAGCACAGCATTTTGCATACCTGAAAAGGCCAGGTAACTGTGAGAGACACTGTCTGTCTTTATATTGATTAGTTTGGATTAGCTAAGGATATCATTCATGTCACTGTTGTACCCTGTGTACCTCACTTTCACAAGTAAGTGAAAAAGGCAAATAATACTGTTCAGGTTTGGCTTTCCTCAAGCTTGATCCATGAAAAATGATTCATTTTCATGGATAATCTATTTCTAAAATAATGCCCAAAAAATATACATCTTACTTAACACAGCTAAATATTAGCATGAATTAACCACCACTTACCTAGTTTAAAATCCAATGCTTATTTAGGAAAAAAAAAAAAAGAGTAAAAGATAATCCAAACACCTAGCTAAAATAAATACCTCATTAAACTTTCATTGCTATTGGTTCATAACTACTGTTTATTTTATTCCTCTTTGAATGATTTTCATGGAATTAATTCTACCATCATACCCAATTGTTCCCACTCTTATATAGAACTTCAACGTTCTTTGGATTTCAAGGCAGGTTTTCTTTAAAATGCTTATAGAAAACTTCTTCTAGCTTAATAATCATTCTCTCCAGAGAAAGAGCTGGGCTACAGCTTCTCAATCCAATTTACATCAATAAACACACATGGAATGGCCACCAAGTGCTTCAGAGATACAAAGGTGAGTAAATCACAGTCCATCTCTTCAATTAGTTTGTAACGTATCACAGAGTTCTAGGAAGTTTCAAAAGAGAGGCCGTTGACTGATCAGAGAAAATTATCATTATGTGCCCAAATAGGCCTCCAAATTATCTGTGTGCTAAGAATGATGCTTCATTAAGTTACTCATTTTCTCTGGTTCCAGCAGCTCAGTCAGAGGATATGTAAAAAGGAAAAAAAAAAAATTCTTCCATTGCAGGATGTTGTCCCTGGCCCACATAAAATTCAAACCAATACTTCTCTACGCTAAAAGGGAAGTCCTTTCTTCACCACCAAGCAAAATTCCTTCAACTTGCTTCTCCCGCTGGATGTTAATATATACTTGGTCTATGACAAATACCACTCACTTTATCACAAACTGCCTTCCTGGTCAGTCTCCCTTATAGAAGACACCATATTCTGTCCACAAAGCACAGCATTTTGCATACCTGAAAAGGCTATAGAATGGTTTATATATGAATCACATATGTGCATAATACATACATAAATACTATATATAAAAGCTTCCATATACTAGAGAGAGACTAATTCACAAATCTCAGAGTCATCAGAAGAAATAAGAGGACCTTAAAAAAAAAAAGACAATACAAAACCACTATCTTATTGAATAAAATGTAAAATGCTTCATACAGGTTTGGTTTCTTTCTTTAACCTCCATGCTATTTAGTGCACTATGAGATTTTTTTTCAATTTCTGAGAAGTTTACCTTTAGTATCATCATAAATTAAACCATAGAATGTATTAGAAAATGAATATAAATATACTGGAAAATATTTTCTAAGTAAGTCTGAAGATGCTGTTTCTATACTTTAAGAGATTCATAAGCTGCATGTAGGAATGACTAGGCTCCCTCATCTGAGAGGCTAGAGATTCTGTTCAAGAGACATACCCAGATACTGTCCTCCTGTCGATACTGTTTCCAGTTCTGGCCACTGTCGCTGAACATCAGGAGGTAGCTGGTCACCCAGTTGGAGCTCCCATATCCCCCTTGGGTGGCTACGGCGGTGATCTCCATTCTCTCTCCAAGGTCAATCTGCAACCACTGGTATTTGTTTGACACAAGTGGAGACCAGCCACCAGCTCCTTTTGTGAAAACAGAAAGAGAAAAGAGCAAAGAATTGGTTAAATCTGCAACCACGTTAGATGGGTTGGGCCTACAGAAATTATCATTATGTGCCCAAATAGGCCTCCAAATTATCTGTGTGCTAAGAATGATGCTTCATTAAGTTACTCATTTTCTCTGGTTCCAGCAGCTCAGTCAGAGGATATGTAAAAAGGAAAAAAAAAAAATTCTTCCATTGCAGGATGTTGTCCCTGGCCCACATAAAATTCAAACCAATACTTCTCTACGCTAAAAGGGAAGTCCTTTCTTCACCACCAAGCAAAATTCCTTCAACTTGCTTCTCCCGCTGGATGTTAATATATACTTGGTCTATGACAAATACCACTCACTTTATCACAAACTGCCTTCCTGGTCAGTCTCCCTTATAGAAGACACCATATTCTGTCCACAAAGCACAGCATTTTGCATACCTGAAAAGGCTATAGAATGGTTTATATATGAATCACATATGTGCATAATACATACATAAATACTATATATAAAAGCTTCCATATACTAGAGAGAGACTAATTCATAAATCTCAGAGTCATCAGAAGAAATAAGAGGACCTTAAAAAAAAAAAAGACAATACAAAACCACTATCTTATTGAATAAAATGTAAAATGCTTCATACAGGTTTGGTTTCTTTCTTTAACCTCCATGCTATTTAGTGCACTATGAGATTTTTTTTCAATTTCTGAGAAGTTTACCTTTAGTATCATCATAAATTAAACCATAGAATGTATTAGAAAATGAATATAAATATACTGGAAAATATTTTCTAAGTAAGTCTGAAGATGCTGTTTCTATACTTTAAGAGATTCATAAGCTGCATGTAGGAATGACTAGGCTCCCTCATCTGAGAGGCTAGAGATTCTGTTCAAGAGACATACCCAGATACTGTCCTCCTGTCGATACTGTTTCCAGTTCTGGCCACTGTCGCTGAACATCAGGAGGTAGCTGGTCACCCAGTTGGAGCTCCCATATCCCCCTTGGGTGGCTACGGCGGTGATCTCCATTCTCTCTCCAAGGTCAATCTGCAACCACTGGTATTTGTTTGACACAAGTGGAGACCAGCCACCAGCTCCTTTTGTGAAAACAGAAAGAGGAGAAAAGAGCAAAGAATTGGTTAAATGCAATGCCACTAAGGCTATTCCTCTATGAAACTTAAGAAAGTCAGATTTCCAAAATACGAAACTTGGCAAGATGGTAGAAAATACAGGGAACAAGAATGTAATGGAAATGAATGGAACCTATGTTAATCATGTTGATTTCTAGGTGTTACAACCACCTGACACTGAGGGAGTTAATTCAATGAGGTTAAACTCACTGCATGTTTAAAGTGCTTAATCTGAGAGGCAGACGACCATGCCAACACATGGAACTGGCATGTTTAGCTCCCTCACACATGCCTGTAATTATGTGCCTTCCATCCCTTTGCCCAGATTTATGTTCATACTACGTAGAACTAGAAAATGATCTCGGACATCTGATGATGTCTAGACTCCTTAAAGAAAGAAGTACAGCATTAGCTCCAGGATACAAAGATGGTCAAGGGATCATTCCTGCCCTCACTGTGTTTACGGTCTTACAGGAGGCACTGCAAGCATGGTGGAAACACAACATGGAAATGTTAATGGTGAAGCAGGTGTGGGGGAATATAACACAGGAAATGGTGGAGTTCTATCCAGTGATCATTGGCTTGCATCAGCAGGTGAGAGATGATTACATTTTCAGGAATTCTGCAAGGCAATTGTTAAACATAGCCATCTTTGCAACTGGCCATGGATGTAATATTTAAACCACAAAACTGGGCAAACTCTAGACAATTACTACCTACTCCACCACACAACATTTACCAACACATCACTGATTGTATCTGGGAAGGGGTTGGTGTGGGAAGAGGATGCTGTTTCTATACTTTAAGAGATTCATAAGCTGCATGTAGGAATGACTAGGCTCCCTCATCTGAGAGGCTAGAGATTCTGTTCAAGAGACATACCCAGATACTGTCCTCCTGTCGATACTGTTTCCAGTTCTGGCCACTGTCGCTGAACATCAGGAGGTAGCTGGTCACCCAGTTGGAGCTCCCATATCCCCCTTGGGTGGCTACGGCGGTGATCTCCATTCTCTCCAAGGTCAATCTGCAACCACTGGTATTTGTTTGACACAAGTGGAGACCAGCCACCAGCTCCTTTTGTGAAAACAGAAAGAGAAAAGAGCAAAGAATTGGTTAAATGCAATGCCACTAAGGCTATTCCTCTATGAAACTTAAGAAAGTCAGATTTCCAAAATACGAAACTTGGCAAGATGGTAGAAAATACAGGGGAACAAGAATGTAATGGAAATGAATGGAACCTATGTTAATCATGTTGATTTCTAGGTGTTACAACCACCTGACACTGAGGGAGTTAATTCAATGAGGTTAAACTCACTGCATGTTTAAAGTGCTTAATCTGAGAGGCAGACGACCATGCCAACACATGGAACTGGCATGTTTAGCTCCCTCACACATGCCTGTAATTATGTGCCTTCCATCCCTTTGCCCAGATTTATGTTCATACTACGTAGAACTAGAAAATGATCTCGGACATCTGATGATGTCTAGACTCCTTAAAGAAAGAAGTACAGCATTAGCTCCAGGATACAAAGATGGTCAAGGGATCATTCCTGCCCTCACTGTGTTTACGGTCTTACAGGAGGCACTGCAAGCATGGTGGAAACACAACATGGAAATGTTAATGGTGAAGCAGGTGTGGGGGAATATAACACAGGAAATGGTGGAGTTCTATCCAGTGATCATTGGCTTGCATCAGCAGGTGAGAGATGATTACATTTTCAGGAATTCTGCAAGGCAATTGTTAAACATAGCCATCTTTGCAACTGGCCATGGATGTAATATTTAAACCACAAAAATGGGCAAACTCTAGACAATTACTACCTACTCCACCACACACCATTTACCAACACATCACTGATTGTATCTGGGAAGGGGGTTGGTGGTGAGAGAAGAGGGATGGGAGAACCATGGAAAAGAGAGTAAACTGTGGGTGAGCACTCAGAAGTGAAGAATGGAAGTCTGTTGTATGATCAAGAGAATATGGGAAGAGCAGAATTTATTGAGTTTTGTTTTATCCAACACAAACCAGAAAATTATTATGCGCTTATCTACTGCATGTCTTGTTAAGATGTTTCACCCTTGCAGTTTACTGTAATTATGCTCTACTTAGGGAATTTCTTTAAGTAATATTGATATTGCTGACTCTGTAATATTATATAATCTCTGTAAAAGTCATTAAGCAGGGTTTATCCTGTTTTTGAATCCATAATTATCTACTATTCAACATATATTAAAATTCAGTGTCTGTTACATAATATACCACATAAGAATATTAGTCCATGTTTTCTTTTCCCCATTCTTTTGCCATCCACCTTGAGGCTCTAATAATAAGTTCTGACATTTCAGATAGAGATTATCATTAATTTATATACAGTTTTTGAGCAAACTCCCTGAGACAGTGGAAGACAGAGGCACCTGGCATGCTACAACCCAGGGGGTTGCAAAGAGTCAGACACAACTTAGCAAGTGAACAATAACAACAAATAATACAGTTTTTATTCAAGCATTATTCTTGACATTTGTGTCCTGTTTCATAAACTTTGAGTCAGGCCCTAATACAAAAAGATGCCCAATAAATATTTACTATTATTGTGACGCACATACCACTGTGAGACCTAAAGGGACACATCTGTGTTAACAACTGCTTTTATAAGACTTAAAAAATCTTTTTGATGGCAGACATAACACAGTGACACTCTGAGTGAGGAAAAGCACAACTCTGTGTTACTTAAAGCTTCAGAGAAGTGAAAATTTCCAGGCAGAGTCATAGACAGAAACACATCCCCAGAAAGGGTGACAAGTTGAAGCTGTATAGGGCAGCTTATGTACGGCAAGTGGGTGGGGTTAACTAGGTTCTGTGAGTTCCCTGTAGACTGGCTAATTTGAAGAGCTCCAGGTAACAGGAGCTGTGTCCAGGTGATCCAGGACCTGGCTCCAGGGTGATTAGGGTAGATTATGGCCACAGAGTGTGTAAGGGAAGGGGTTCGGTTTGGACATAATCAGCTGCTCAGGAAGGGAGACCAACCAGCTTCTAGTCAGGGCCACAGACTGAGTCAAGATAACATCTTTTAAAAGAACTATTATACAGAGTAAAGTTAGAAAGAGAAAGATAAATATCGTATACTAACATATATATATATGGAATCTAGAAAGATGGTGCTCGTGATTTATTTGCAGGACAGCAATTGAGAAACAACATAGAGAACAGACTTACGGACAGGGAGCAGGTGGGGTGGAAGGAGAAGGTGAAAAGGGAGGGAGGTTCAAGAGAGAGGGGCCATATGTATCCCTATGGCTGATTCATGTTGATATTACACAGAAAACAACAAAATTCTGTAAAGCAATTATCCTTCAAATTAAAAATAATAATAAATGTCAAAAAAGAAAAAAAGAAGAATTATATTCAAACAAAGTGGTCTCCTGACAACATCACACTAACACCTGCTTGTATTCAGGTATGTGTCCTGGGATTACTAACTCCATTGTCTTTCTAACCAGATGCCCTTTTTCACAAATTTCCTTCTTTCTTGGAGGGAATCTTTGTTTAAAAGGGTCTTCCACTCTGTACATCAAAAGTACAGTGCTCCCCTTACTGATCCAAAATATTTAGACAATGTGCAATTTTTAACAGTGTGTTTTTACTTTTCCCTGTATTTGCCCTTGAAGAATCAGTGGTTTGGACTGGTCACCTGGATGAGTAGAGTTCTTTTGGTCACCAATATGACCTATCATACTTAGGTTTCAGTGAAAATTTTCTTGTATTTTAAGTAAGAGGGCTTGTTGGGTAGACAGGGGACCTGGTTGTATTTTGGGCATCTTGATGTCATTGATCTGGCACTGCTTTGCTGTCTGCAAAGGGCATTACAATTCACACAGTCTGTTATCTGTGTGGAAGAGAAGTTATTTTTGAATGTTCTGAAGAACAACCTTAAAGAAAACATGGCCAAAAATAGACCAGGGAGCTCTTGAACCCCGAGTGTGAACTGCTCTCATAGTGATATTTTAAAATCTAAGCCAACACTTCCTGCATAGTTCATTTCTCGAGATGTAATGAGACTTCAGCCAACTCTTCCACTCATTTTACTATGGGATTACTTAACATTTATACAGTGAGTACTGTGTCAGGCACTCCGTGAAGGCACTCTTACTTCTTAAAGCAGCACATTGACTCAAACACAGAGGGTGTGGACACCTTGTCCCATTCTGCAGAGTAACAAGAGGCACCATGCTCTTAACCAGGACGCAGCAGTGTCCCCCATTTTGTTATGACACATAGGTGGGAAAAAGCAGTTCCCCATGCATGGAGAAAAGACAGCAGCAACAGGGGTTGGGGATCTCGGGATTTGGCTGCCGGGCAGTAGGGTCAACTTCCCTCTCTTGGGCTAACAACAGGCCATGTCTTTGAAGGGCAAGTACATGATGGGAGTGGTGAATGGGTAAAAGTCTCCTTCCACTGTCCTATCTAGTTTTACTAATTCTGCCTCAGGCCTATCAAAAATTTGCAAGTTGAAAGTTTCTGGAGTCTGACGTTAACCAAGCACCCTTGGCTAACATCTGCAGCACAGTCGCAGATACATTACAAGCGCAACTCTCTCTGCAATTTTTATCTTCTTCTTTACATTGAAAAGTTGGAAAAGAATGACCAAAGAGCCTCCAGCCAGCCATCATTTTTACCTGGAGATTCTATATTTGGAATTTTATCTACATTACCTTACACCTTTGAGAAAACACTGAGTTATTTCGCTTCCTGCTCTTCCTAGTTAATGGTTTAAAGTCAGTAATGAAGATACATATTTATAATACAGAGTTGCATAATATTTCTGGGGCACTCTGACATTCCTTTATAGACCAGGATTTAAAACATGAACATGCGAGAGAAGCACAGTGAGGGAAAAAAAAGAATCAGCGTGATTTCAGAGAGTGAAAATGGGATCATCAATTCTCATCAGGAGCATGAGGAGTCTCTCACTGACCGCTCCCCCTTCGCAGCATCACTCACAGTTACAGCTGCACCAACCGACTTGAAACATTCACAGTTAATTGACCTTGAACATTTCAATTTCTTACCTGTGGCGAATAGGTACTACTGATATGCTAATCAAGCGATATCATTAACGGGACACACCAATAAAGTAATGGAAATGCAGATGCTCCCAGCTTTTTCCAAGTCTTGTCAGCAGGATAATTCAGCCACAGGGAATCCAGAGGTTCCTATAGGGCTTTAAACTATGCCGTGCTGCAGACCCACATAGTGTGAGCATGTGATGGAGTTTTGATCTAATTTTAAAACAAATGTTGAGCAGTAATACGAAAATTGCAAAATACAGTATACAGATTAAGAGGGGTGGGATCTCGGATTTTGGCCTGTCCCCATTTTGTTATGACACATAGGTGGGAAAAGCAGTTCCCCATGCATGGAGAAAAGACAGCAGCAACAGGGGTTGGGGATCTCGGATTTGGCTGCCGGGCAGTAGGGTCAACTTCCCTCTTGGGCTAACAACAGGCCATGTCTTTGAAGGGCAAGTACATGATGGGAGTGGTGAATGGGTAAAAGTCTCCTTCCACTGTCCTATCTAGTTTTACTAATTCTGCCTCAGGCCTATCAAAAATTTGCAAGTTGAAAGTTTCTGGAGTCTGACGTTAACCAAGCACCCTTGGCTAACATCTGCAGCACAGTCGCAGATACATTACAAGCGCAACTCTCTCTGCAATTTTTATCTTCTTCTTTACATTGAAAAGTTGGAAAAGAATGACCAAAGAGCCTCCAGCCAGCCATCATTTTTACCTGGAGATTCTATATTTGGAATTTTATCTACATTACCTTACACCTTTGAGAAAACACTGAGTTATTTCGCTTCCTGCTCTTCCTAGTTAATGGTTTAAAGTCAGTAATGAAGATACATATTTATAATACAGAGTTGCATAATATTTCTGGGGCACTCTGACATTCCTTTATAGACCAGGATTTAAAACATGAACATGCGAGAGAAGCACAGTGAGGGAAAAAAAGGAATCAGCGTGATTTCAGAGAGTGAAAATGGGATCATCAATTCTCATCAGGAGCATGAGGAGTCTCTCACTGACCGCTCCCCCTTCGCAGCATCACTCACAGTTACAGCTGCACCAACCGACTTGAAACATTCACAGTTAATTGACCTTGAACATTTCAATTTCTTACCTGTGGCGAATAGGTACTACTGATATGCTAATCAAGCGATATCATTAACGGGACACACCAATAAAGTAATGGAAATGCAGATGCTCCCAGCTTTTTCCAAGTCTTGTCAGCAGGATAATTCAGCCACAGGGAATCCAGAGGTTCCTATAGGGCTTTAAACTATGCCGTGCTGCAGACCCACATAGTGTGAGCATGTGATGGAGTTTTGATCTAATTTTAAAACAAATGTTGAGCAGTAATACGAAAATTGCAAATACACAATTACAGGTATACAGATATGGGTATAGAACTCAGCACCCTTTGGTAATGCCAGCCTATGATGACATGTGGGGACAAGAGTGACAGGAAATGAAACTGCAGCTGCAGCTGAGGTTAAGCTATCCCAAGCGGAAGGCCACCACCAAGTCACCTAGGCTTCTGGAGACATTCTACTGTCATAAAGGATTTACTTTCTGAACGGAGATGATGGCTAACCCCAGCAAACTTAATCTGAATCACTATAAAATAAAATGTAGAACTTATAAAATTTATTAAGTAAGGCTTACAGTTGCTAGTCAAGTATTATTTGTCCTTAATGATGTCTTTAATACACCAATATATTGAACATCATGGTGGACCAATGTGAGACCAATGATCATCTTTCCATAAGCCCATCTATTCCATGGTGGTAGTTGTTTAGTTGCTAGGTCAGAGCTGACTCTTTGCAACTTCATGGACTGCAGCCCACCAGACTCCTTCTTTCTGTGGGATTTTCCAGGCAAGAATACTGGAGTGGGCTGCCATTTCCTTCTTCAGGGGATCCTCTGGACCCAGGGATTGAACCCACGTCTCCTGCACTGGCAAGCAGATCCTTTTTTTTTTCTGGCATTTTTTAAAAATTTTGCTTTTTTGTTTTTACAGTTTTGTTGTTTACAGATATGTATAATCCCAGATTAGTCATATGTATAACCCATCCCCTCATCCCACCCCTCCAGGCCATCACATAGCCCCCATGTAAGATCCCTTAACCCACAGCGCATTGACAATAATTATCTCTTTTAAATATGATAGTATAGGGCTCTATATTACTCTTTCCATATCTCTCACTCACTCTTCCCTCCCTTCAATGTCCATAAGTCTGTTCCCTATGACAATTTTTCCATCGATGCTCTGCATGTGTATTTATCAGTATGATCTTACCAGATTCCATATATATGTGTTAGTACACTATACTTGTCCTTCTCTTCTTGACTTACTTTGCTTTGTATAATAGGTTCTAGATTCATCCATCTCATTAGGACTGAATCTTTCGCAGGTGGATTCTTTACCACTGAGCCACTAGGAAAGCATTCCATTGTTACTGACACTTAATCCGCAAGACACAGTCTTGTCCCACCATTTCTTTTCTTTCCCACATCGCAGCCCTCCTTCCCCTATTCCTCCCACTTTTTTCTCCTGCTTTGGCCTCATTACTGAGACGTGGCACAACAAAATGTCATAAATGTATTCAAACAGAAACAATTTTCACGTCTTCATATCACAGTCTAAAACTTCACACTTAAAACCCCTCTACTCACTGATGAGACTTTTACAATAAGCACTGCAGTACTGCTATGAGATTTAAATGTAATAAGCCTAAGTGCCTATTGATTTCTCTCACACACAGCAGGCATGTGAGCATATGGTAGTTGTTACTTTTTGAACTATAAAATAATTATTACTTCTATCAACCCCAAAGAGTTACCATCACAGTAAAGTTGAGCTTTGAAAACATTTGGTTATGGAATGACCACAAAACACAGCATCTTTTGTATCTGCTGCCTACTGCTTTTAAAGATCAGGTTCCTAAAGAGCCAGCTTCTGTAACAGAGGCTGCTGTGAACTGTCAAGAAAGAAAAATAAACGAAAACTTACTGGGTACATATTGTATCATAAGTCACTAGATATTTTATGTACCACATTAAACTTGATTATTAAAACTATATAGTGGGGGGCTTCCCCTGGTGGTCCAGTGGATAAGGACACCGCCTTGCAGTGCAAGGGGCACCAGTTCGATCTCTGGCCTGGGAAGATCCCATGTGCTGCAGAGCGGCTGGACCGATGTGTCCAATTACCGAGCCAGAGCTCTGGAGTGCATGCGCCCAGAGCCGGTGCTCTGCTACGACAGAGGCCACCACAATGGGAAGCCCACAGGAGCCAAAGAACAAAAGACGGATAAAAATAGAGAAATGAAAGACTAATAGAAGTGACCTGCCCGTCCCCACCCCACCCCTCAAAAAAAAAGAAAAAAAAGAAGAAGGAAAAAAAAAAACTATATAGTGCGATGAAACATGTTTTAACATCTCTTCAACCAAAAAATTTAAAAAAGAGAGCTACAGAAGCTAGGTAAATTTTCCCAAGTTTTTAGCATTGATGGGAAATTATTTTTTAAAGACTTTAATCAGTTAGGATCTCATTTTTAAAATCTCCTCCTTTTTCATCCTTTAACCCTGAAGAAATTATACAACCATCATTGCTCCCAGAGAGGTATCTTTTATCCCAAGAATATATTCAAATAGTATATTGAGTGTTATTTAAATATAAATAGCTGGCTGGCTGAATTATGTTTAAGACCCTTACATTCCATCTACCTGGTAGCATAAATATTTAGTTCTGGACATGGAGGAACCACTTACAATTTCATGGAAGTGAAAGAAAAACTGAAGAAAAAACACTCTCAGTTGGAGCCCCCACATTGAAATGTAATAAGCCTATCTTGATTTCTCTCACACACAGCAGGCATGTGAGCATATGGTAGTTGTTACTTTTTGAACTATAAAATAATTATTACTTCTATCAACCCCAAAGAGTTACCATCACAGTAAAGTTGAGCTTTGAAAACATTTGGTTATGGAATGACCACAAAACACAGCATCTTTTGTATCTGCTGCCTACTGCTTTTAAAGATCAGGTTCCTAAAGAGCCAGCTTCTGTAACAGAGGCTGCTGTGAACTGTCAAGAAAGAAAAATAAACGAAAACTTACTGGGTACATATTGTATCATAAGTCACTAGATATTTTATGTACCACATTAAACTTGATTATTAAAACTATATAGTGGGGGGCTTCCCCTGGTGGTCCAGTGGATAAGGACACCGCCTTGCAGTGCAAGGGGCACCAGTTCGATCTCTGGCCTGGGAAGATCCCATGTGCTGCAGAGCGGCTGGACCGATGTGTCCAATTACCGAGCCAGAGCTCTGGAGTGCATGCGCCCAGAGCCGGTGCTCTGCTACGACAGAGGCCACCACAATGGGAAGCCCACAGGAGCCAAAGAACAAAAGACGGATAAAAATAGAGAAATGAAAGACTAATAGAAGTGACCTGCCCGTCCCCACCCCACCCCTCAAAAAAAAAGAAAAAAAAGAAGAAGGAAAAAAAAAAACTATATAGTGCGATGAAACATGTTTTAACATCTCTTCAACCAAAAAATTTAAAAAAGAGAGCTACAGAAGCTAGGTAAATTTTCCCAAGTTTTTAGCATTGATGGGAAATTATTTTTTAAAGACTTTAATCAGTTAGGATCTCATTTTTAAAATCTCCTCCTTTTTCATCCTTTAACCCTGAAGAAATTATACAACCATCATTGCTCCCAGAGAGGTATCTTTTATCCCAAGAATATATTCAAATAGTATATTGAGTGTTATTTAAATATAAATAGCTGGCTGGCTGAATTATGTTTAAGACCCTTACATTCCATCTACCTGGTAGCATAAATATTTAGTTCTGGACATGGAGGAACCACTTACAATTTCATGGAAGTGAAAGAAAAACTGAAGAAAAAACACTCTCAGTTGGAGCCTTGAAATATAGAGAAGAATCACTTTTACCTCCCACTAATATTAAAATGACATGACTGCTACTACTGATGACTGCCACCACTGATGGTCATCAGTGAAGGTGATGTGTCACAGAGCTTGTCAACTTTGTGAAGCTTGGAACCCATGAAAGGGCAAGCCATGTTTCTCAAGATTTAAAGCTGAGAAGGGCACAGGTATTCAAGGACACAAAACACAAGTGAACACAGTTCAACAACAGCCCTAGCCACCATTAGGGCATCTACATTTCTGAAAAATAAATGCCTCAAATAAAATCGTCAAAGGGAAGTTTTCCGCTAAGATAATTATTTTGATATCTAGATTTCCCAAGTATAAGTTGACCTGGATCATTTTGATCTTGACAGTGAGCTACAATAATGTAAGAGGTCAGCAAGAACATTGTGCCCATATTTGTCTGGCTCCCTTAAATGCTCTGCAGTGTTCTGGGGCCACCATTTAGAACCTAATCAAGCTTTGTATTTCTACCAATGTAGTTCTTATTGCTGGAAGGAAATATGACTCCATCAATGCTCTGTGCCTGGCTTGTCTTACCTCAAGTACACTCCTGAACCTTGGCCTGGCTGCCCCTGCTCACAGTGACAACTACAGGCATGGCCAGCTCAGCTGAGCCAAACCAGTAGCATAATTCCTGGATCTTTCTGAGACTACTAGAGAAAGACCCTCTTTTCTGCTGGGAAAGCTGAAAGGATAGGAATTAGGTATCGAGTTGTAGGAGCCATTGTTGTAGAAAACCTGAGTGAAGCAGCAGAGACTCAGGCAGACTTGAGAGAGAAAGCGAGACCCAGCTCGGATGCAAGGCAGCATCCCTTCACCCTGCTGGGGCCACAGGGCATCCCTCTGCTTTCCAGATGCTGCTGTTCCGTTGCTGTGTCCAACTCTTTGCGACCCCATGGACTCCAGGCATGCCAGGCTCCCTTGACCCTCACGATCTCCAGGATTTTGCTCAAATTCATGTTCATTGAGTTGGTGAGGCTATCTAACCATCTCATTCTCTGCCACCCCTTTCGTCTTTTTGCGCTCAGTTTTTCCCAACATCAGAGTTTTACCCAATGAGTCAGCTCTTCTCAGCAGGTGATCAAAGTGCCCTGGGAGCTTCAGCTTCAGCATCAGTCCTTCCCATGATTGTTCAGAGTTGATTTCCTTTAGGACTGACTGGGTTGAGCTCCTTGCACATGAACCATCGGGTAGTGACTTCCATTTGTGCTGAATCTACTCAGGCCACCACATCAGCAATTCTCCACACTCATCTTCATTATTTTTTTCTCCTTAATGGATTATTCCCAGTAATGTACTTTCATGCTGTTATTTTTCCCATTTTAAAAGAAAAAAAACAAAAACAAATCTTCTCTGGACTCCACTGTATTTTTTCTGCTTTTTATATTAAGGTAATATGCTAATTCCAATGTTTCTCATCTCATTCTCTCTTAGGCCAATCCCAGTTAGATTTCCAGTTCACGCCACTCTATTCTAACTGCTTTTATCAAGGTTAGACAAAGAATTCCATGTTGTTCAGTCAAATGATCACACTTCAGTCTGCCTACCACTCGGCCTGTCAGCTACATCTCAGACTTCTGATGGCTCTCAATGCCTTGATATACTTTGTTCACTTAACTTCTATAAAAGCTCATTCTCTTAATTTTCTTCTTAGTTTTTTTTCCAAAATTTTTACCCACATCACGCAACACATGGGATCTTATTTACCCAAACAGGGACTGAACCCATGCTCCCTGCAGTGGACGCACACAGTCTCAACCACTGGACCCTCAGGGACATCCCTCTTCTTAGTTTATTAGCTGCTCTTTCCCCATCTCCAGCATTGGTCTTTCCTTTTATCTCCTCTTTCTTAAGGCTGAGATTTTCCAGGGCTCAGTTCTTTGCCAACCTGCTGCTCCAATGCCATCCACCCCTGGGTAGCCACTCCTGGCCTCACAGACTCAAAAATATCATGTGCAAGTAATTCCCCAGTTTATGTCTCCACCCTGTACCTCTTACCTGATATTAGACTCTCTACTTGCTGTCTTAACATTTCCCCAACCAAACTCCTTTTATTCCCCCAAAACCCGCTCTATTCACTTGCCAATCCCCAAACTAGTTTACGACAATTTCATTCTTAACGATTTTTAGGACCAAAAAAAAAAAAGAGAGAGAGAGAGACAATTGAACTCAACTCCTTTCTTTCTCTCTCACCATACTACCAAACCAACAAAAATGCTGCTGGTGCTACCCATCTCTGCAGAATCAGAGGATTTTTATCCATCTTCACTGATACTCCTTTCTATTCTACCAGCCTGGATTCTTGCCCTGGCAAGCTAACAAGTCTCCCTGTTTCTCCCGTTGCTCACCAAGACTGTAGTCTCTATACAATAGGGCTAAATTATTCCCGTGCTCACAACACTACAATAACTTTCACACACAGTGAAAAGACAAAGTAGTCACGATACCTCCAGATGCCTCCTGTGACCTGACCCCCTTGCAAAGCTCCCGTCCAAGGTCTGGCTTTCCAGATCATGACTCTCCATCAAGCATGGCCTCCTCGATGGTCCCAGTGGAAACACCATGTTCTCCTATCTCCCATCCCACTCCTTTCTTCCAGGACTGCTCTTCTCTGAGAAAGACTGGGCTAACATCTCTGCTACCATCAAGTCTTTGCTCAGATGTGATCACTCTCATACAAGGTTGCATCTCCTGACCTTCACTATTAAAATTCCTTCCACCCAGCAGTCCTGCTCCAAATCACTTAATCCAAACCAGCTTTCATTGTATGCCAGAGAGTGATGCATTGGTACATACATTTCTTATTTATTATTTTTCTTTATCTTTCCCTATTAGAATTCAAATTTAATGACTCCTACAGTCTTTGCTTGTTTTATTCAAAGATAGAAACTATGTGTCTAGCACACTGTGTGCCACAGAGTAGATGCTTAATAACTATTCAATGTATAAATGAATGAAATAACTCTATAATAAGACTGTGTAAATTCATATACCACATCTGAAAATATTACACCCTGTGGTAAAAACTGGAACTAAATAAAACTAATTAAGAGCCCAAGATATATCTCTTTGCAAAATGACATTTTCAATAAGGTTCTCAAAAAGAAAACCTAGGCTCCCCTAGTGGTCCAGTGGGTAAGGACACTGCCTTACCATGCAAGGGCACTGGCTTGATCCCTGGCCTAGGAAGATCCCACGTGCCATGGAGCAGCTGGACCGATGTGTTCAACTACCGAGTCGGAGCTCTGGAGCGAGAGAGGCCACTGCAATGGGAGACCCACATAGGCCAAAGAACAAAAGATGGATGAAAACAGATAAATGAAAGACCAATAGACGTGACCTCACCCCCTCAGAAAAAGGAAAACCTAAGCACTTGGCTGAGATACACACCCACATACACACACATGAGGCATGCACACATATTACACACACACAATGTCTGCAACCTCAAAATTGCCTAGTTTAGTTACTTATAAACTACATTTCCTAGGATGTATTCATTCCTCTGTTTTTAGCTTTTATTTTTTTAAAAAAAACAACGAAAAAGAGATGTTTTTCACTTTATTTCCCCAGCAAGGTTCTAAATTAGTAATACCTTACTAAATTCTCCTAGGTTTTAGTGCTTTTCTGTTGATCAATTTTTCCTCCCGGCAAATTGGCAGGCTGACTTTCAGCTCTACGTCTTGCACTGCCAGATCAAACATTTCTGAAGTCCTTAATAATTCAGTGGATTGATCAGTAAATATTTACATCCTTTCTCTGCTCAAGCATTTTGATTGGTATATTTGATGTGCAAATTTGAGTACAGTCAAATTTCCTCTTAGAAGGCTAGAATAAAATTACAAAAAACACCAAATTCTGTGCTTTAACTTTTTTTCACCACAATCAGTTTTATTTCATTCAAATTAGTAGTTTTGGAAGAAATGATTTTGAGCACATGATGTCTGCAAATTCAGATAGTAATCAGGAATTGCCCATGGTTTGCTTTCTAAGGCCATTATAATACTCTTCTAAAAGTTTCGATTTAGATCTACTACAGTGAGGATTATTCAAGACTAGTGTAAACTTTCTAGCACACTGTTTGCCACAGAGTAGATGCTTAATAACTATTCAATGTATAAATGAATGAAATAACTCTATAATAAGACTGTGTAAATTCATATACCACATCTGAAAATATTACACCCTGTGGTAAAAACTGGAACTAAATAAAACTAATTAAGAGCCCAAGATATATCTCTTTGCAAAATGACATTTTCAATAAGGTTCTCAAAAAGAAAACCTAGGCTCCCCTAGTGGTCCAGTGGGTAAGGACACTGCCTTACCATGCAAGGGGCACTGGCTTGATCCCTGGCCTAGGAAGATCCCACGTGCCATGGAGCAGCTGGACCGATGTGTTCAACTACCGAGTCGGAGCTCTGGAGCGAGAGAGGCCACTGCAATGGGAGACCCACATAGGCCAAAGAACAAAAGATGGATGAAAACAGATAAATGAAAGACCAATAGACGTGACCTCACCCCCTCAGAAAAAGGAAAACCTAAGCACTTGGCTGAGATACACACCCACATACACACACATGAGGCATGCACACATATTACACACACACAATGTCTGCAACCTCAAAATTGCCTAGTTTAGTTACTTATAAACTACATTTCCTAGGATGTATTCATTCCTCTGTTTTTAGCTTTTATTTTTTTAAAAAAAACAACGAAAAAGAGATGTTTTTCACTTTATTTCCCCAGCAAGGTTCTAAATTAGTAATACCTTACTAAATTCTCCTAGGTTTTAGTGCTTTTCTGTTGATCAATTTTTCCTCCCGGCAAATTGGCAGGCTGACTTTCAGCTCTACGTCTTGCACTGCCAGATCAAACATTTCTGAAGTCCTTAATAATTCAGTGGATTGATCAGTAAATATTTACATCCTTTCTCTGCTCAAGCATTTTGATTGGTATATTTGATGTGCAAATTTGAGTACAGTCAAATTTCCTCTTAGAAGGCTAGAATAAAATTACAAAAAACACCAAATTCTGTGCTTTAACTTTTTTTCACCACAATCAGTTTTATTTCATTCAAATTAGTAGTTTTGGAAGAAATGATTTTGAGCACATGATGTCTGCAAATTCAGATAGTAATCAGGAATTGCCCATGGTTTGCTTTCTAAGGCCATTATAATACTCTTCTAAAAGTTTCGATTTAGATCTACTACAGTGAGGCAGGTCATTTCAGTAAATGACCTCATGCATCAGCCAGAGCACACTAACAATATCCCAGAGACTGAAAAACCATTTTTTGCTTCCCTACCTTTTTTTTTTGTCTTCCCTGGCCAGAAAGAGATGATAAGCTGTCATGAGCCAAATGTCCTTATATCACTCCTGGGTCAAGAAACTGAAGTCATTCTCTTGTACCCAACAGACATTATTTCCACATAATGACTGGAAAAGCCAGCAATACTAGAACACAGTATAATCAAAAAAGGTAAAAAAAACTAAAGTGCAAAACCAACTCTAGGAATTTGATTGACTAAATCACTTTATATTTTCCCAATTTGTAAAAATGCTACCACATTAATACAGCACCATGACCCCAATGAGTGAAATATGTTTACCTCTAGGATTAGGTATTTGTTTAACTTAGCTTAAAACATATGTATTTAATTCCATTCTTCATTCTTTTTTAAGTCTTAACTTACTGTGGAAACTTTCTTTCACAGGCAACAGGAAAAATTGTTATCAGTGATGCTTGTGACAGCCTTCACTGTCCCCCACATCCTCACTAAATTTTAGACAGCTTATTTTTTTCTCTGACCACAGCCTCCACCTTCCCTTTTCTCAGAGCATTTAATTTAGGGAAGTTGCAATTGTAAATTATTTCTCTGACCCTTGAAATGGAAATCTTCATCAAGTCTCTTTACAGTTTTACAATCCAAGAATGTCTTCATCAAGGACCTGAGTCATTCCTCTGAAAATGTAATCAAGAAACATAGACCCCTATCTCCCAACCTCTGTAGGAGGGCAGAAGCCTAACTTCCCCAAGCATCAATTAGCAGACACAAATGCCCTAATCACATTGACCAAGTTCCCCTAATGTTCTCCAGTACTTTTCCATTAGCTCAGCTCAGTGCTTAAAAACTCTCCCACCTTGATTTCAACAGTTCACTCTCATTCCCCTACTGCAGAAGTCTTGACCCCCACTGTTGTAGTCTTGAATAAAGTCTTTCTTGTCTTTTTAACTCAGTCCAGTGCAATTTTCTTTGACAAGAGATAATTGCTTTTTTTTATTAGAATGATGTGTTTTTCATTTTTCTACCTAAATGAGTCATGTTCCCCAGAAACCATTATACGATCAGAGTCTGAGAAGATAAAGAATAATGCCTGGAATGAATGAGTGTCTGACTAGAGCTAACCAGAGGGATTCTTCATGGTAATAGTGGTGGTGGTTAAGTCGCTTGTGACCTCATAGACTGTAGCCTGCCAGGCTCCTCTGTCCATGAAACTATCCAGGAAAAGAATACTGGAGTGGGCTGCCATTTCCTGCTCCAAGGGATCTTCCCGACTCAGAAACTGAACCCACATCTCCTCCATTGCAGGCAGATTCTTTAGCACTGAACCACCAGGGATCCCCCTTTGCAGTAGCAACAATGCCTGAAGACCACTGCACATCTGCTCCATCTATTAACTAAAAGAATGTCACAGCCAGCTTCAGGGAACCTGCATAAAACAAGATGTGTCATGGGGCCCAGAAAAGGTGATGGCCTCTGCCAAGAGAAGAGCCAACGGGACCAACTGATCAATAAATTTGGCAGTATACATAAACAAACATTTAGGGTTACATCCAACCAAACCACACTTAGGGTGTCACTGACCATAGACACAAGGATTCAGCCAATGATCTGTGATGGACCTCAATACAATCATCAACATATGCCAGGGGAGCCCCCCACCCTGCTGCTCCATGACATTATCTGAGTTCCATTTTGGAAATGTGTAATGGAAAGATCAGGAAATCAGAAGGGCTTAGCATTTACCTGGAAGAGACAGACACAACCAAACGGGGTTCCTCAGCAGATATGGAGGGGTGAGGTGACCTAGTAAGTGGGCACAACAGAGAAACAATCTCTGAACTGAAGAGCAAACAGGATTTTCCCCAACTGAAAACAATCCTCACAACTGCTAAAGTTTTGACAACATTGAAAGGTATAGGGTGTTCCCATGTTATTTCTCAACTACTAACATAACCTGTGGTCACAGAGGTTTGAAACTGGTTTGGGAAAATCAGAATAACCAATACTTTAAATCTGAATGACAAAAGATACTAGAGTATCTTTATGAGTATTTTGTGTGGGTACTTAACATTTCTAAAGCTGTTGACTATGCATTTTATATAATTTATGATTTTCAAAACTATATGTGGATTATCAAGAACAATGTCATTTGCATGTTCAGCCAGAATCAAAACATCTATTTGATTTAAAAAAAAATCATTTAGCAATATGCATATCATTGATGTAGTCCAGAGCAGAATCACTCAACATTCACTGAGCATCACAGGAATTTTTGGCACAAATAAGAGAGAAACAAATGCACACACACACATACACACACACACACACAATCTATTGTCATAAAATAGATATAACACACACAGCAAAGTTAGATACAAATAGGATTCCATGTCTGAAGCCAGCAGGTACATATTCCTTTGTGCTCACACTCAAGTCCAGAAATGCTTTGGATGGCAGGCTCTTTCGCTATACAAATGAATTGCTTCCTCTAACATCCGAGCACCCTAGCCAGCTCCATCTGGCTCCTGGCCTATGTACAAAAGAGAGGAGCACAAAGGGTTATAATTTTATAAAAAAATACAGAGGGAAAAAAATGTTCTTATGAGATTTATGTCAACATTGTGATACATGACCATTAACTGCCAGAGATGGACATACATTTAGATTTTTTTAAATTATCCTCAAACATTACCTGTATGTTCAATGGTTTCCTTAGTTCATTATGCAAAACAAATCAAGTTTCAACATGTTAGATTTTACAAGAGTTTACTGTGCCAAAATAATGAAGTTCCAAATAGACATAAATGTAACAAACCACTGTTGGATGGTTTTTTCCAATTAAACTTTTTATAATTTATTAATCTGATTTTAGCCTATGGTTATAAACTCGTCATTTTGTCACTGTATCACCTCAACTGAGAGATGAACATGATACACTGCCAATTATTCTGTATCAGAAAGGACAGCACATGTTGCCCTGGTTTCACCAAGATAAAATCATCTTATTTTGAGGGAAAGTGACTGAGTCCGCCAGGATGTGAAAGGTGGGGAAGCACAGGAGAAGAAAAAAATAAAAAATCATTTTGCTCTGTTTATCTCTACCTTTTCCCTATTTGTAATATATAATGGGAAGTTATAAGTTGTCCTTCTTGAGAAAAAGGAAGTCACACAAAGCCATGTCGTTTCCACTCAAGCCACCGAGGCCTTCACATGACTGTCAGGCCACCTATCATGGTCCATGGCTCCCAGTGCTCATCGATCCACCGAGTCATAATAAAGCAGTGCTTCCAGCTGGGAAGGAGGGTTAATGCAAACACTTCCTGGATCAGAAAAGATGGACCCCCCAAAGTAGGTCATGCCTCTGCCTCGCCAGTTTCAATGGCTCCAGGCAATACTCTGACTCTCACCCACACCCCTGGACCTGCCTGCACACTCCGTCACCACACAGGAGAATGTGGCAATGGAAAACAGCATCCTGGCAAAAGCACCTCATTGCAGCGTCACGCTGACAGCCAGAACAACTACAAAAAACAAATTTTTCTTTTGACGAGCAAAAAGAAAAGTCAGTAACCAATATAGCTATTATGTCGCAAGTGTTTTGTCTTTTACTATATTCTTTTTCTGGAAAAAAAAAGTTAATTTGTCGATACTGTTTGGAATTTTGTATTTTAATTTTTTAAATTACCACTACAATCTTTTTCAATTTTTTTGAAACAAAATAATCAGATGAGGACTTTTGAAAGTGATGAATAAGTTCCGGGCTGTGATGATGGTCTATGGGTATACACTTATCTCCAAGCTCATCAAGTTGTGTGTATTAAATACAGCTTTATGTGTATCAATCACACCTCCATAAAGTAGTTTTAAAATTAGCAATTCATAATTTCAAGAAATAGGAACACAGTATATCCAGAGTCAGCTGAGCTTATCAAGCATAAATGTCAAGATCTTCATATTTTTATTTTAAGGCTTCAATTTTTCCTTCAACAAATGCATAGCCAAGTAGAAGACTATGGCAGTGTGCTAATTGTGCTTTGTTAAAATAAAAAAAAAAGAAGGAAGGTTTTTTTGCAAAAGTATATGCAATTCTAGGATTTTAGGCTCCTTTACATAAAACAGGAAAGAAGCAATATGACTGTACGGGCATTAGATTTAAGAAGACCTCTCAGATGACTTTCAGGCAGCACTTCAATAGCAAATTCATGATATACATGATTCTTGAAGGAGGATGCTCTCAACAAAAGGACAACAGCTGTTTGCTTTTGCTACCCTGACATCCTGCATCTTTAGAATATCTAAGTCAGAAAAACAGCTGCAAATAAAACTGTCAGGAAATGTTTCTGTCACTTAGAGCAAGTGTCTCCTTCCTGAGTTCCAGGGGACACTTTGGCTTCTTGGGGCTTTTCCCTCATTCCTCTGGCCAGCCCTTCTCAGCTTCCTTCAGAGTCCTCCCTTTCTCCACTCTGGTTGAAAAGCTAACACAACTGTCCTCACTTCTATTCTACTTTACATTCTCAGTAGATTACATTTCTCATGCCTCTGGCTGCAATGATTAATTTTTTTTTGTTTTTGGATGATGAGGCCTGAATCTTTATTTTTAGCTATGACTTTCCTTTGAAATCTGAATTTAAAACCCTGAATGCTTCCTATATATCTATTCATGGATGCCCTATAGATATCTCAAAGTCAACATTCCAAAATTGGATGCATTGCCTCCTGTCAAAACCAGATGGCCACATCATTCCCATCTTCAAGTCAGTCAGACTAAAACGTGAAAATCATTTCTAATTATTCTATTTCAATAATGCAAATTTTCTATATGTGTAGAAATTGCCAAATCTGGTCAACATCACCTCTGAAGTGATTTTTATTGTCCCTTTTGCTTTTTGTTATTTCTACCTTACCGTCCATATGTCAACCAGTTGGTTAAACTTATTTTCTGTATTTATTTTTAGTTGCTGGGAATACAGTTTTGAAGTGAGTAAATAAAAGAATGAAGAGACATGAAAGCATCTGAGAGATCCTAGTGTGGTAGGATTGGTGGGCTTTGATGCCCTGGGACAATTCCTTCAGTGTTAGATGCTGGGAAGGCAAGAAGCTGGGAGAGGACAAAGACAAGGATGAGAGCTTGGCAAACTTCCTGGATGAGAGGGGAGTGCTGAGAGGAGAGTCATCCATGGAAGGGAAATCTAAAACACATAAAATTGAAGGAACAGGAATCCTGAAGAAATAGGAAGGGCTCAGAATGCTGTGAGTGATTCATTGTAGAATAGAGGGGTGAGTCTTCTAGGACGATTAATATGAAGGAAGCAAGACCACTGCGATGTGCAAACATTTATAGGGTTTGGAGAGGAAGTCAGGAAGTTGTACTCTGAGCCTGACTACCTTAAAACTCCTGGGCAAAAATTTTAAAATTTGTCAGGAAAAATGTTTCTGTCACTTAGAGCAAGTGTCTCCTTCCTGAGTTCCAGGGGACACTTTGGCTTCTTGGGGCTTTTCCCTCATTCCTCTGGCCAGCCCTTCTCAGCTTCCTTCAGAGTCCTCCCTTTCTCCACTCTGGTTGAAAAGCTAACACAACTGTCCTCACTTCTATTCTACTTTACATTCTCAGTAGATTACATTTCTCATGCCTCTGGCTGCAATGATTAATTTTTTTTTGTTTTTGGATGATGAGGCCTGAATCTTTATTTTTAGCTATGACTTTCCTTTGAAATCTGAATTTAAAACCCTGAATGCTTCCTATATATCTATTCATGGATGCCCTATAGATATCTCAAAGTCAACATTCCAAAATTGGATGCATTGCCTCCTGTCAAAACCAGATGGCCACATCATTCCCATCTTCAAGTCAGTCAGACTAAAACGTGAAAATCATTTCTAATTATTCTATTTCAATAATGCAAATTTTCTATATGTGTAGAAATTGCCAAATCTGGTCAACATCACCTCTGAAGTGATTTTTATTGTCCCTTTTGCTTTTTGTTATTTCTACCTTACCGTCCATATGTCAACCAGTTGGTTAAACTTATTTTCTGTATTTATTTTTAGTTGCTGGGAATACAGTTTTGAAGTGAGTAAATAAAAGAATGAAGAGACATGAAAGCATCTGAGAGATCCTAGTGTGGTAGGATTGGTGGGCTTTGATGCCCTGGGACAATTCCTTCAGTGTTAGATGCTGGGAAGGCAAGAAGCTGGGAGAGGACAAAGACAAGGATGAGAGCTTGGCAAACTTCCTGGATGAGAGGGGAGTGCTGAGAGGAGAGTCATCCATGGAAGGGAAATCTAAAACACATAAAATTGAAGGAACAGGAATCCTGAAGAAATAGGAAGGGCTCAGAATGCTGTGAGTGATTCATTGTAGAATAGAGGGGTGAGTCTTCTAGGACGATTAATATGAAGGAAGCAAGACCACTGCGATGTGCAAACATTTATAGGGTTTGGAGAGGAAGTCAGGAAGTTGTACTCTGAGCCTGACTACTTACCCTTCCTAAAAATCTTCAGAAGGTGTCTTTTAAATAACTAATCTATCTTTGCCACCATTCCCAGCTACTTCGGTAAAAGCAGGTTGGATCATTTTTCTCCTGTTTGCAAAAAGCAACCTTTTTGGCACAGCACTAAATGCAACTTGAATCTAGCATTGGAGCCTCAGAAAACAGTCTATTTTTTTATGAAGTCCATTTTCATTCTCCACAATTTCATCTGAACTATACTTATCCCTATGACTCTCAGTCAGGACTCTGTTTTCTCCATCTCTCAGCAGCAACTCAAATACCACCTCTCCCAAAATCTAGCTCTAACAACTCTGTAATATGAGATAATACAGTTTATTGATGTTTGTTAAATTAATAACTAAGACTCAAGGTTCCTATGAGAATAGCATTGTCATATTTGAAACCCCCTTGGCACAAATGTTCATGTGCTGCTCAGACACACAAGTGAGGCTTGCCATTAACTGACTCCTATTGTTCTAACATGGCCAAATTCAGAGCAATTGAAATAAATTAGACAGACTCTGAGATAACTTCAAAAGGTCAAGGAGTTGTCAGAGTTCTGCTTTCTAGTAACAAAGTAAAATGACAGACGTTTTTAATGAGCAAATTCGGCATTTCATAGGATCTTAAACTCTCCTTATACCATTTGTTTCCTAAGACATAGTTCTGATTGATTCCCATGAATTTTTTTAATATCTGAAATTGTGTCTTGAATTCCACTGAACAAATGAATATTGGCTGAATATTAATTTAATAAAGTATCAACATAATTAAATATCTTAGAATTTAAATTACTATGGTTTGTGTATAGATAACAAATTGGTTGGAGTTCATATTTTTGAACAGTCTAAACATTTTTAATAAACTCCTCTCATACCTTTTCAAAAATAGGATGAAGACAGAAATGAGAGGTTAGAAACTGAAAAAGGACAGGCTCTGAAATTTAGAATATTTCTAATTTTAATAAAATTATTAAGCACAAGAAACTAGAAGGTTATAAAATATCACCTTCTTTAAAGTTTCTCTGAAATTTAGAATATTTCTAATGGAGAGGAAGTCAGGAAGTTGTACTCTGAGCCTGACTACTTACCCTTCCTAAAAATCTTCAGAAGGTGTCTTTTAAATAACTAATCTATCTTTGCCACCATTCCCAGCTACTTCGGTAAAAGCAGGTTGGATCATTTTTCTCCTGTTTGCAAAAAGCAACCTTTTTGGCACAGCACTAAATGCAACTTGAATCTAGCATTGGAGCCTCAGAAAACAGTCTATTTTTTTATGAAGTCCATTTTCATTCTCCACAATTTCATCTGAACTATACTTATCCCTATGACTCTCAGTCAGGACTCTGTTTTCTCCATCTCTCAGCAGCAACTCAAATACCACCTCTCCCAAAATCTAGCTCTAACAACTCTGTAATATGAGATAATACAGTTTATTGATGTTTGTTAAATTAATAACTAAGACTCAAGGTTCCTATGAGAATAGCATTGTCATATTTGAAACCCCCTTGGCACAAATGTTCATGTGCTGCTCAGACACACAAGTGAGGCTTGCCATTAACTGACTCCTATTGTTCTAACATGGCCAAATTCAGAGCAATTGAAATAAATTAGACAGACTCTGAGATAACTTCAAAAGGTCAAGGAGTTGTCAGAGTTCTGCTTTCTAGTAACAAAGTAAAATGACAGACGTTTTTAATGAGCAAATTCGGCATTTCATAGGATCTTAAACTCTCCTTATACCATTTGTTTCCTAAGACATAGTTCTGATTGATTCCCATGAATTTTTTTAATATCTGAAATTGTGTCTTGAATTCCACTGAACAAATGAATATTGGCTGAATATTAATTTAATAAAGTATCAACATAATTAAATATCTTAGAATTTAAATTACTATGGTTTGTGTATAGATAACAAATTGGTTGGAGTTCATATTTTTGAACAGTCTAAACATTTTTAATAAACTCCTCTCATACCTTTTCAAAAATAGGATGAAGACAGAAATGAGAGGTTAGAAACTGAAAAAGGACAGGCTCTGAAATTTAGAATATTTCTAATTTTAATAAAATTATTAAGCACAAGAAACTAGAAGGTTATAAAATATCACCTTCTTTAAAGTCTCTAAATGTCATCCCTCATAACAAAGAATATGGAATTTATCTCCCGAATCAGACTGACTTGCTATGATCTTTGGTATTAGATCAGACACAAACTTTTCAAACAGAGAAAAATACTATATACAAAGAATCATCAATATCATTCTAATCAACACCATTAATATCCACAATTTACATCCTAAAAACCTAAATCAAAATGTGATCAATACAGCCATCTGCACATATATAATCAAAAGAACTGCTAAGTATATCCAGAAAAGATTAAAACTCTTAATTTGAAAAGCTATATATACCCACCAATGTTCACAGCAGCACTATTTACAACAGCCAAGATATGAAAACAACTTAGTGTTCATCAACAGATGAATGTATAAAGAAGATGTACACACGCACACACAAACACACACACACAATAAAATACTACTCCTACACAAAAGAATGAAACACATTTGCAGCACCATTGATGGACCTAAAGAATGTCATAGTGGGCCTCCCCGGTGGTCCAGTGGGTAAGGACACCGCCTTGCAGTGCAAGGGGCGCCAGTTCAATCCCTGGCCTGGGAGGATCCCACGTGCTGCGGAGAGGCTGAACCGATGTGTTCAACTACCGAGCTGGAGCTCTGGAGTGCATGCACCGGGAGTCAGTGCTCTGTAGCGAGAGAGGCCACTACGACGGGAGGCCCACACAGGCCAAAAGAACAAAGATAAATAAATGACACATCAATAGATGTGCCAAAAAAAAAAAAAGTGGCCAAAAAAAAAAAAAAGTCATAGTGAGTGAAGTCAGACAGAAAGATAAATACTATATCACTTATATGTAGAATTGAAAAAAAAACAATACAAATGGATTTACTGACAAAACAGAAGCAGGCTCACAGATAAAGAAAATGAACTTATGATTACCAAAGGGGAAAGGGGGAATGGGGAGGGATAAATTAAGAGTAGGGAACAGGAGAATCCATCGTGGCTCAGGGGCAAAGAATCTGTCTGCTAATGCAGGAGACATGTGTTCAATCTCTAATCCAGGAAGACCCCACATGCTGCTGAGTAACTAAGCCTGTCTGCAACAACTATTGAGCCTGTGATCTAGAGCCTGGAGCCACAACTACTTAGCCATGTGCCACAGATATAGAAGCCCACGCACTTGAGAGCCCAAACTCTGCAACAAGAGAAGCCACCACAATGAGAAGCCCATGTACCACAACTAGAGAGTAGCTCCCACTTGTTATAACTAGAGGAACGTCCATGCAACCATGAAGACTCAACCCAGGCAAAAATAAATAATTAAAAAAGAGTATGGGATAAACAGATACACACTATATTCTATAAAGAATAAGGTTTTACTGTATAGCACAGAGAACTATATTTAATATCTTGTAATAACCTATAAAGAATATACATATATATTCACAATGACTATATATAAAGAATATATATGTATATTCTTTTACAATATAAGTAAATCAACTGCACTTCAATTAAAAAAAGAAATGCTAGGAGTAACTCTAGAGCTGGTAGCTATGAACTGAAATCATCTACATATTCTACAACATACTAAGCACCTCACTGTTCTAACTTATTTGATTCTCACAACAAGCCTAAATGATAAAAACTGTGCATTTTTCTTCCCCCCATTTCAGACATGAAGAGACTGAGGCAAGGGGAAGTGAAGTCATTTCTAAGCAGGTCACAGAGCTGCAGCACATCAGGCAAAGCCCTATATATGGTCCTACTTGAGAGCCTATTCTTCATCACTTACAATGTGGGGTTCCACCTACAGGAACTTTTTCATTTGTGAAAGAAGATGACACATCAGCAGATGATACACCTTATATGAGGAAGCTTAGGATAGGGTGAGTGCTAGCTGAGTGATCAGGGAAACAGAAATATTATATTTCATTCAGGTTTTAGAGTGGGATTTTGAAAGGTCATAATGAAGGACTGGAGCTTTCCGAGCAGAGGAATGATGTGAGGGCAGAAAAATGCAAGGCACATTTTTCAAGATGGCAATAATTGGACTGAAGGGAGTAAGGGCACATGAAGAGAGCAGTGGTCATTACAGCCAGAGAGAAGGGTGGAACCAGACTACAGAAAGTCCTTTATTCAAAAATGGAGAACAATGGTCAAACTCTCAGCACTTGAGGACCACTTAGGGTGTGTTTCTTGTTTGGGACATATGTGGATCACCAACCTTAGATAACTAAATAGAGATCATCTACGATTTTAAATGCACAGAATAAACAGTATTTTATGATGACTAACAATATGCATGATTCTTCATATTCTCACAAGAAGGTGGCATTTTCCATCTTTTACCAACCTATGCCCAGCTAGATGCACAGTTTGACCTGCACGGGCAGCTTCCACAGAGAGTTGATTTAACTATCACTCTTGATGTTTATTAAAGAAAAAAACATCTTAATTTGAATGTCACTGAGAAAAACAGATGTTTTAATACATTGCAAATATACAAACTAACATATTTATGGATTTTGTTGAGCAAAAAACAAGTCCTAGGAGCATAATCACATTCTTTGGACTCATGGTCTAATTCTAAAAAGAAATTCTTAGATCTTTTCCCCTGACATCATTACATCTTGTCTCATGAGAGGTAGGTCCAGGTGAGTAGGATTCTGGAAAGTGTCTAAAAACTTATCCTCTAGTGGGGGGTGGTGTGGGGTGGAGGGATGAGGGGTCGGAGGAAGTACTGCTCTACAGTATTTGTCACTTCCTGTGGTATAAATCCTCCCTCCATGGCAGAATTCAAAGTCCCGACTTAATAATGCTGAGTTGGGAAGAGCCACAGTCACAAGTTGGCAGGTTACCGACCATATCTCAGATAAGCTACTTGGGCAAAACAGCTGGAATCACATTGCAGTTATGAATTTCTCAGTTACGGCCCCAGGTATGAAAAATGCATCCTTTTTTCTAACTCGATCTAATTTTCTCTCTTGAGTTCTTATTCCGTCCAACATAGAAAATCAGTCTAATCATTCTGGAGGAACTCAGTCCAGTTTGTGGATTTCTCAGGCAATTCAGGATTTGATTTCTGTCACTTTCAGCTTTGAAATGCTCACAGGTATCTGCCTCCCTTCCTGCTGACCCCAGGGACAGTGGAGACAGGGACCACTCTTGGTCCTTCACGTGGGCAGTCAAGCAGCTCCACTCTGCTCTGAGGGGATCTGTTGCAGGTGGTTCAAGACGTGACTTGTCCCCATATTGTTGATGTTTTTCTATCATCCTTGGGGTAATGCTTTGCCCACACCCACCGCTTCATGCTCTAACTTCTGCATCCACTCTTGGTTCTCCTCATGTGCCATCTGGGGATGATGTGGACTGTCACCCACCGACTTCAGTGGTCCTCTAGGGGTGAGCAGTCTCCTTTCTAAGTGTCCTCCCTACGGACACCTTCTCACAAGAAGGTGGCATTTTCCATCTTTTACCAACCTATGCCCAGCTAGATGCACAGTTTGACCTGCACGGGCAGCTTCCACAGAGAGTTGATTTAACTATCACTCTTGATGTTTATTAAAGAAAAACATCTTAATTTGAATGTCACTGAGAAAAACAGATGTTTTAATACATTGCAAATATACAAACTAACATATTTATGGATTTTGTTGAGCAAAAAACAAGTCCTAGGAGCATAATCACATTCTTTGGACTCATGGTCTAATTCTAAAAAGAAATTCTTAGATCTTTTCCCCTGACATCATTACATCTTGTCTCATGAGAGGTAGGTCCAGGTGAGTAGGATTCTGGAAAGTGTCTAAAAACTTATCCTCTAGTGGGGGGTGGTGTGGGGTGGAGGGATGAGGGGTCGGAGGAAGTACTGCTCTACAGTATTTGTCACTTCCTGTGGTATAAATCCTCCCTCCATGGCAGAATTCAAAGTCCCGACTTAATAATGCTGAGTTGGGAAGAGCCACAGTCACAAGTTGGCAGGTTACCGACCATATCTCAGATAAGCTACTTGGGCAAAACAGCTGGAATCACATTGCAGTTATGAATTTCTCAGTTACGGCCCCAGGTATGAAAAATGCATCCTTTTTTCTAACTCGATCTAATTTTCTCTCTTGAGTTCTTATTCCGTCCAACATAGAAAATCAGTCTAATCATTCTGGAGGAACTCAGTCCAGTTTGTGGATTTCTCAGGCAATTCAGGATTTGATTTCTGTCACTTTCAGCTTTGAAATGCTCACAGGTATCTGCCTCCCTTCCTGCTGACCCCAGGGACAGTGGAGACAGGGACCACTCTTGGTCCTTCACGTGGGCAGTCAAGCAGCTCCACTCTGCTCTGAGGGGATCTGTTGCAGGTGGTTCAAGACGTGACTTGTCCCCATATTGTTGATGTTTTTCTATCATCCTTGGGGTAATGCTTTGCCCACACCCACCGCTTCATGCTCTAACTTCTGCATCCACTCTTGGTTCTCCTCATGTGCCATCTGGGGATGATGTGGGGACTGTCACACCACTGGGTCTGCAGCACAGGAGGATTCAGTGGCTCCTCTAGGGGTGAGCAGTCTCCTTTCTAAGTGTCCTCTCACATACGGACACCTGAGTGTGAATGGAGGGTTCTGTCAGGTTTCCTCCTATGGACTTAGTGTGAGGTTAGGACTTCAGGGTAAATGATCCTTGAGACTTACTTCCTCATGTCTCTTCCCTCTGTGGCGTATGGAGAAAAGGGATTCCTTTAGGCTGGTCGTTCCTCCTTTCAGATCGTTTCTCTTTTAAATCTAAAAGGTACAGACTTGACTTTATTCACAAGCTAGGTGACGACCAGCCTTTCCCTTAGGCCTTGGGTTAGTGTGCCCATCTGAGCTGGGCAGGGAGATGAAGGACCAGTGGGGAGGTCATGTCTACCTATTTCTACTCCCCACATCATCTCACACAGAGAAACAGCCACCGAAGCAATTATTCTTGTCATTAAAAATGCTTTTATTTCATCCTTTATTTACAGGAATGTATGTGCTGACCTTTTGCAACATGAGCAGTTTACTTTCATGCAAAAACCACCACCAAAAAGGCAGAAAGCACTGCTCACTTTTCTGCACAACACAATAAAAAGAGCCCCACCCCACACTCCCCCACTTGCCAGTGACGTCAGTTTGGTAAGACTGTCGCACTGAGAGTTGTTACTGTCACTACACTCTCCTCCGTGAACAAGACTTCTCAAGTCCATCCAGGGCCGCCTCATTCTAGCTTGACGGCATTTTCCAACCTGCAGTGTGCACCAGATGATCCAGAACACAAGGAAAAGTGCTGTCTCCTACAGTGTGGATCACCATGGCTAGCCAGACCCAAAGAGTGACGAGTCCTTCACTTTTATATAAGTAAAAGGAAGATGAAGTCTCAGAACTCAAAGTCGTTCTTACATTGAAGAAATCAGGGGTCTATGAGCATTTTTTCATAAGGCTTACCCCACATCCAGAACCAGTGAAAAAATATTAGTTGTGACAGTGTCTTTTGAGAGAGAGATTTTGCCAATGGTATATTCTATTTTGCTCCCTAAGAATAATATTATTTATGAGATGGGCTTTTGCTATTAGGAGTGCAACTTTGATGCACATCCTGTTCTGTTCTTTTCTACTGTAGAAAAAATTCATAATCTTTCACATTAGAAGATACCAGTTTAGATCTGTTTTACAATCCATGGTCTCTCTTTCTTGAGACACCATTCTCCTGGTTTCCTTTGACTCTTTGAGCATGTTTGAGAGAAAATTTAAAGCAAATTCAATGTCCAACAAGTGCTTTTCTTATTTAGATGATCATATAGGGCTTCCCTGGTGGTCCAGTGGGTAAGGACACTGCCTTGCAGTGCAAGGGGCGCCAGTTCGATCCCTGGCCTGGGAAGATTCCATGTGCTGCGGAGCGGCTGGACCAATGTGTCCAACTACCGAGCCGGAGCTCTGGAGTGCATGTGCCCAGAGCCAGTGCTCTGCAGCAAGAGAGGCCACTGCGATGGGAGGCCCACACAGGCCAAAAGAACAAAGATGGAGATAAACAAAAGACCAATAGAAGTGGCCAAAAAAAAGAAACTTTATAAAAGAAAAAAAAAATCACCACAATAAAGCAAATATCACAGTAAAATGAGTCACACAAATTTTCTGGTTTCCCAGTGCATATAAAAGTTTATACTGTACTGTGGTCTCCTAAGTGTGCAAGAGAAAAATGTACATACTTTAATTTTAAAAAGTTTTATTGCTAAAAAAAGGATGATAACTATCACCTGAGCCCTCACTGAGTTATAGTAATAACATCAAGATCACTGATCACAAGTCCCCATAACAGTTCTAATGACAATGAAAAAGTTAGGAATATTGTGAAAACTACCAAAATGTGACACCAAAACATGATGTGAGCAAATGCTGGAAAACGGCAACAATAGACGTGCTTGACACGGAGCTGTCACAAACCTTAAATCCGTAAAACCACAGTATCTGAAAAGCACAATAAAACAAAGCCTAATAAAATGAAGTATGCCAGCACTCTGTGAGTTGTAGACACTTCACAAACTCTTACTGTTTAATCTGTGAAAAGTTTGTCAGTATTTTTTTTACTCCCTTTTCCTTGAAACTACCAAACTGTCTGCTTAACCACTACAGAATTATTAGCTGGACTTTGCAAAGTACATTTGGAGTCATACAAGGAGGGTAGGATTGAAAGTCTTAAGCAGGCAGAAACAAGGTCATGACTGTGCTTTACGTTTTACTTTTATTGAGGAAAGCCTCAAAGTGGCATGACTTCAAAACTGAAAGGCTGTTAAAATAAGCTTGGTTAGAAATCCAAAAATTGCAGTAGGATTGTAGGAATGGAAACCCTCCCCTCCCCCCCGTCCCCCGCCCCAGAAAGACAGTAAGAGAAATAAATTGCAAACCATAAATACACAGAATTTATCAAATTCAGGAGAAGGGATCAAGGGAGAAATAAAAGGTAATTCAAGAATTTTAAGCCATGGTGATTGAGATAACCACCAGGAATCAGAAAAGAAAAATAATTACAAGCAGAAGCTGGTTGAGAGGTGATATACTTAAAGTCTTATGTTGAGTTTTCTTTGTGAAGACAAGTCATCCAGCAGACAGCTGGAAAATTCCAGCAGGCAGTTGAAAATACAAGATAGGAGACTGTTAGACATGTTTCTCCTCCAGCACAAACGTGGGAGGCATCTGCATAGGCCTCCTCTAGCAGCCCTGGCTGAAGACCAGGGAGGGCATGCGCAATGAATGCCAAGGTCAAAGATGAGGCTTTGGAAAAACCCACAGAAACATCCTCACTTTGGCATGGAGTCTCTTGGTTTTTTTTTATACAGTCAGATATTTTTATATAGTCTATTAAGTCAGTTCTATTTTACATACAAATAATACAGTCAATCTATAGGTACCCCTTTTCTTCTCTGTTGTTAATATGCCTGATATGTTGATTTTCTTTACAAGGATTCAAAAGAAAAGATAGGAGAAAAACAACAAATCATCATCAAATCACTGATATTTGATTCTAGGCTAGCTTTCTACTTAAACCATTAGGCCTTTAAGTTCCCACCAAGGGAAAAAATCTCTGATATAAAGCTCAAATTGAGAAGAAACACAGAGAAGTCCTAAAATTGTGTAATTTTTCCACATCTTTTCTCATGGAAATACATCTGCAGAGCAGCCTTTAGGTTCCAGTTAAAAATCAAATGAGATAATTTATGGAAGCAGACTTTAATCTCCAGAAATATAGATAGACAGACACGTCACCTATGAAAGGATGTACGATGGCAGAATAAGAAGTCTCTCACTCATATACCCCCTCAGCAACAACAGCCCGGCAGCCATCCACAGACAGAAGTCTTGGTGGCATGACTTCAAAACTGAAAGGCTGTTAAAATAAGCTTGGTTAGAAATCCAAAAATTGCAGTAGGATTGTAGGAATGGAAACCCTCCCCTCCCCCCCCTCCCCCGCCCCAGAAAGACAGTAAGAGAAATAAATTGCAAACCATAAATACACAGAATTTATCAAATTCAGGAGAAGGGATCAAGGGAGAAATAAAAGGTAATTCAAGAATTTTAAGCCATGGTGATTGAGATAACCACCAGGAATCAGAAAAGAAAAATAATTACAAGCAGAAGCTGGTTGAGAGGTGATATACTTAAAGTCTTATGTTGAGTTTTCTTTGTGAAGACAAGTCATCCAGCAGACAGCTGGAAAATTCCAGCAGGCAGTTGAAAATACAAGATAGGAGACTGTTAGACATGTTTCTCCTCCAGCACAAACGTGGGAGGCATCTGCATAGGCCTCCTCTAGCAGCCCTGGCTGAAGACCAGGGAGGGCATGCGCAATGAATGCCAAGGTCAAAGATGAGGCTTTGGAAAAACCCACAGAAACATCCTCACTTTGGCATGGAGTCTCTTGTTTTTTGTTTTTATACAGTCAGATATTTTTATATAGTCTATTAAGTCAGTTCTATTTTACATACAAATAATACAGTCAATCTATAGGTACCCCTTTTCTTCTCTGTTGTTAATATGCCTGATATGTTGATTTTCTTTACAAGGATTCAAAAGAAAAGATAGGAGAAAAACAACAAATCATCATCAAATCACTGATATTTGATTCTAGGCTAGCTTTCTACTTAAACCATTAGGCCTTTAAGTTCCCACCAAGGGAAAAAATCTCTGATATAAAGCTCAAATTGAGAAGAAACACAGAGAAGTCCTAAAATTGTGTAATTTTTCCACATCTTTTCTCATGGAAATACATCTGCAGAGCAGCCTTTAGGTTCCAGTTAAAAATCAAATGAGATAATTTATGGAAGCAGACTTTAATCTCCAGAAATATAGATAGACAGACACGTCACCTATGAAAGGATGTACGATGGCAGAATAAGAAGTCTCTCACTCATATACCCCCTCAGCAACAACAGCCCGGCAGCCATCCACAGACAGAAGTCTTGGTGGGAGCTTTGGGGTCCAACAGCAGACTAAGAGCAGTCTTGTTCCACCCAGGGCCCCACCAGACTTCCTGATGGTGACCCTGGAGGAAGGCCCACTGATTTTAATACAAAAGGAGACTCTTAAACAGTACTGTAACTCAGTCCCAACTCTCCCAGCTGGAGACTTCCTGATGGTGACCCTGGAGGAAGGCCCACTGATTTTAATACAAAAGGAGACTCTTAAATAGTACTGTAACTCAGTCCCAACTCTCCCAGCTGGAGACTTCCTGATGGTGACCCTGGAGGAAGGCCCACTGATTTTAATCCAAAAGGAGTTTCTTAAACAGTACTGTAACTCAGTCCCAACTCTCCCAGCTGAGGCTGGGAGCTGAGCAGGGGATACACCCACCATGCCACCGTGGCAGGCTGGCCACCCTCAGGGTGACTGCAGATCATGAAGAAGCCCCATAACCTGGCACCAGGCCCTTGCAGCTGGGGTCAGGGAGCAATCTTGCTGGGATACACACCAGTCCCTGCCCCCAGAGGTAAGGTCCTCAAACCTCAATCTGACCACAGATATCAATACCAATATGGTCCTGGAACCACGCTCACTCCACACCCTCTCCGCAGCAGACCCAGAACAGCCCTGCCCACTCAGGAACATCCACCCAGACATGGCCTTGTGATGCAGCTCCAGCCCTTCCCACTCACAATCCAAGAGCAGTCCCACCTGCCCGGGGGCCTGGTGGGACACACAGGCTTTCAAGCCCCTGAAAGCAGGCAAGAAGGCCTGTAGATCTTGTCGCCACTCTGGAGCCTGAAGCAGCCCTGTGAATCAGCCCTCGTCCCTCTCAGACACAGGCTGGGACCAACCTGCCTTCCCAGGGACCCAGTCAGGGATGCTCCTTCAAACGTACAGATACCAGTTCAAGGCTACACAGAACATGAAAAATCAGGTAACCATGAGACCACCAGAAGACACAAATAAACTTCCAATAACTGACTCCAAAGAAATGAAGGCTGACAGACAACCGAAATATAGATAGACAGACACGTCACCTATGAAAGGATGTACGATGGCAGAATAAGAAGTCTCTCACTCATATACCCCTCAGCAACAACAGCCCGGCAGCCATCCACAGACAGAAGTCTTGGTGGGAGCTTTGGGGTCCAACAGCAGACTAAGAGCAGTCTTGTTCCACCCAGGGCCCCACCAGACTTCCTGATGGTGACCCTGGAGGAAGGCCCACTGATTTTAATACAAAAGGAGACTCTTAAACAGTACTGTAACTCAGTCCCAACTCTCCCAGCTGGAAACTTCCTGATGGTGACCCTGGAGGAAGGCCCACTGATTTTAATACAAAAGGAGACTCTTAAACAGTACTGTAACTCAGTCCCAACTCTCCCAGCTGGAGACTTCCTGATGGTGACCCTGGAGGAAGGCCCACTGATTTTAATACAAAAGGAGTTTCTTAAACAGTACTGTAACTCAGTCCCAACTCTCCCAGCTGAGGCTGGGAGCTGAGCAGGGGATACACCCACCATGCCACTGGCAGGCTGGCCACCCTCAGGGTGACTGCAGATCATGAAGAAGCCCCATAACCTGGCACCAGGCCCTTGCAGCTGGGGTCAGGGAGCAATCTTGCTGGGATACACACCAGTCCCTGCCCCCAGAGGTAAGGTCCTCAAACCTCAATCTGACCACAGATATCAATACCAATATGGTCCTGGAACCACGCTCACTCCACACCCTCTCCGCAGCAGACCCAGAACAGCCCTGCCCACTCAGGAACATCCACCCAGACATGGCCTTGTGATGCAGCTCCAGCCCTTCCCACTCACAATCCAAGAGCAGTCCCACCTGCCCGGGGGCCTGGTGGGACACACAGGCTTTCAAGCCCCTGAAAGCAGGCAAGAAGGCCTGTAGATCTTGTCGCCACTCTGGAGCCTGAAGCAGCCCTGTGAATCAGCCCTCGTCCCTCTCAGACACAGGCTGGGACCAACCTGCCTTCCCAGGGACCCAGTCAGGGATGCTCCTTCAAACGTACAGATACCAGTTCAAGGCTACACAGAACATGAAAAATCAGGTAACCATGAGACCACCAGAAGACACAAATAAACTTCCAATAACTGACTCCAAAGAAATGAAGGTCTCTCGTCTAACAAAGAACTCAAAATAATCATCTTAAGCAAGCTCAATAAAATATAAGAAAATATAGATAGGTAACTAAAAAAAAATTAGGAAAACAATGTATGGATAGAATGAGAAGCCTGGCATTTCCAAGAAGTCTTTTGATGAGATGCAGCTTAGAACCTTTCACTGTGAGGACAAAGGTGGAAGATTTTATCCATCAGTTCTCAGCCTCTGTCAGTCAAGGGCAGTCTTACAGGCAGGCAACAGTGCCCAGAACCCAGCTTCAGGATTTATGGTGCTCACTGGTCCCCTGGAAGCAGATCCTCCCTCAGCATCAGGGGAACCACAGGGCAGGAAGCTACAGGTCAGTGGAACTACCTAAGAGGAGACCCTGTTATAGCTGTGGGAAGGTGAACTTGGTCCTAGGTGGAGAAGCACGTGGGGCTGAGAAGATGTGAGTGTTGCCTAAGAGCGGTCCAATACAAAACAGCACATCTTTAATTATGATAGTCTCCACAAGTGAATACAAGCCTCTGGTTTTCCATGTAGAAAATGGAGAGCTAGTGGGAAGCTGGTATTTAACACAGGGAGCTCAACCCTGTGCTCGGTGACAACCTAGAGGGATGGGCTGGAGGAGTGCAGTGGGAAGGAGGTTTAAGAGAGAGGGTACATACGTATGGCTGATTCACATTGCTGTACAGCAGAAACCAACACAACATTGTAAAGCAATTATCCTCCAATTAAAAATACTGTTTTTTAAAGAAAGATGGTTTTCTATCGCTAGCGGTAGTCACATTTCCACTCCATCCTCTCCGAGGTACAATGCTTAAGGTACTCAAGCACAGGTCAGTCAGGAAAGCTCCAGGCCCTGCTTTCATGGTTCCTCTAGTCCTGTGTTCCCCCACGCATTCAGAACACACGCCCACCACAGCCAAGAGGGGACATTCTCATGCTGATGCCAAGCCTGCGTCCCTGCACACATGTATGCTAATATTTTGTTCATAGCATTTCACATTTATATTCATGAGGGAGAGAGGCTTTTAATTTTCCTTCCCTGTTTGTCCTTGCCAGGGTTTGGCATCAAGGTTACGCTGCTCTCACAGAATCTGTTGGGGAGTATTTAGACTTTTATTTTTCTGTCCCCTGGAAAAGAATGTGTGAGATTGGAGTTGTAGCTTCCTTAAAAGTATTTGGAAGAATTCACACATGAATTCATTTTAGCCTGGAGTTTTTTCTGTTGGAATGTGTGCATTATGGCTTTACTATCTTTATGGATAGAATGAGAAGCTGATTTCCAAGAAGTCTTTTGAGTGCAGCTTAGAACCTTTCACTGTGAGGACAAAGGTGGAAGATTTTATCCATCAGTTCTCAGCCTCTGTCAGTCAAGGGCAGTCTTACAGGCAGGCAACAGTGCCCAGAACCCAGCTTCAGGATTTATGGTGCTCACTGGTCCCCTGAAGCAGATCCTCCCTCAGCATCAGGGGAACCACAGGGCAGGAAGCTACAGGTCAGTGGAACTACCTAAGAGGAGACCCTGTTATAGCTGTGGGAAGGTGAACTTGGTCCTAGGTGGAGAAGCACGTGGGGCTGAGAAGATGTGAGTGTTGCCTAAGAGCGGTCCAATACAAAACAGCACATCTTTAATTATGATAGTCTCCACAAGTGAATACAAGCCTCTGGTTTTCCATGTAGAAAATGGAGAGCTAGTGGGAAGCTGGTATTTAACACAGGGAGCTCAACCCTGTGCTCGGTGACAACCTAGAGGGATGGGCTGGAGGAGTGCAGTGGGAAGGAGGTTTAAGAGAGAGGGTACATACGTATGGCTGATTCACATTGCTGTACAGCAGAAACCAACACAACATTGTAAAGCAATTATCCTCCAATTAAAAATACTGTTTTTTAAAGAAAGATGGTTTTCTATCACTAGCGGTAGTCACATTTCCACTCCATCCTCTCCGAGGTACAATGCTTAAGGTACTCAAGCACAGGTCAGTCAGGAAAGCTCCAGGCCCTGCTTTCATGGTTCCTCTAGTCCTGTGTCCCCCCACGCATTCAGAACACACGCCCACCACAGCCAAGAGGGGACATTCTCATGCTGATGCCAAGCCTGCGTCCCTGCACACATGTATGCTAATATTTTGTTCATAGCATTTCACATTTATATTCATGAGGGAGAGAGGCTTTTAATTTTCCTTCCCTGTTTGTCCTTGCCAGGGTTTGGCATCAAGGTTACGCTGCTCTCACAGAATCTGTTGGGGAGTATTTAGACTTTTATTTTTCTGTCCCCTGGAAAAGAATGTGTGAGATTGGAGTTGTAGCTTCCTTAAAAGTATTTGGAAGAATTCACACATGAATTCATTTTAGCCTGGAGTTTTTTCTGTTGGAATGTGTGCATTATGGCTTTACTATCTTTATCTGACAGAGGAACATTTTATTTCTTGGGTACAACTCTTCAGGCTTTGGTTTTCAAATAATATTTTCAATTCATTTACATTCTCCCAATGATTAGCAGAAAACTTGTTAAAATAGCCTCTTAATATGTTTTTGCCTTACTGATCATCTACATTGCATGTTTTCTATTTCATTAATTATTTTACTCCTTTTCTTTTCCTTACTTTAGGCTTAATCTGTTGTTCTTTTTCTAATTTCTTGAGAAATTGAAGAAGCAGGCAATGGATGGATCATTATTATTTAGCTTTCTGTTTTCTGTAATACGTGCAATTAAGGCTATCAGTTTGACCTAAGCTGCATCTCACAATTCTGACCTACAGTATTTGTTACCATTGAGTTCAAATGTTTCCTCATTTCCATTGACACTTCTTTGTGAAGAAGTATATTAATGAAACTCCACACCTTTTTAGGTTTTAAAGTATTTTTTTTAATTATTGATTTCTAGTTTAATTCAACTGTACCCAGAGCACCTACTTTGCATGATTTAAACCAACTGAGACTTGTTGAAACAATTTTTATGGCCCAGAATAAATTTAAGTAAATATTCTAGGTACTCTGGATAGGAATGTACTCTGCAGTTGTTGGAAGCAGAGGTTTATATATGCTACCCATTATATAAATATAAATTACATATATAATTATTTTGTCAAATTTGTTAACTTTGTTGTTAAAATCTGTATTTCCACTGATCTTTTCTTTTGCATACTTTGTAAATAAGCTGAGAATAAAATAAATTAGTGTTCATTTTAAAGTCTATTTCCCTGTTATTTCTGTCTCTTTTCATTCTATGCTGATGCCAAGCCTGCGTCCCTGCACACATGTATGCTAATATTTTGTTCATAGCATTTCACATTTATATTCATGAGGGAGAGAGGCTTTTAATTTTCCTTCCCTGTTTGTCCTTGCCAGGGTTTGGCATCAAGGTTATGCTGCTCTCACAGAATCTGTTGGGGAGTATTTAGACTTTTACTTTTCTGTCCCCTGGAAAAGAATGTGTGAGATTGGAGTTGTAGCTTCCTTAAAAGTATTTGGAAGAATTCACACATGAATTCATTTTAGCCTGGAGTTTTTTCTGTTGGAATGTGTGCATTATGGCTTTACTATCTTTATCTGACAGAGGAACATTTTATTTCTTGGGTACAACTCTTCAGGCTTTGGTTTTCAAATAATATTTTCAATTCATTTACATTCTCCCAATGATTAGCAGAAAACTTGTTAAAATAGCCTCTTAATATGTTTTTGCCTTACTGATCATCTACATTGCATGTTTTCTATTTCATTAATTATTTTACTCCTTTTATTTTCCTTACTTTAGGCTTAATCTGTTGTTCTTTTTCTAATTTCTTGAGAAATTGAAGAAGCAGGCAATGGATGGATCATTATTATTTAGCTTTCTGTTTTCTGTAATACATGCAATTAAGGCTATCAGTTTGACCTAAGCTGCATCTCACAATTCTGACCTACAGTATTTGTTACCATTGAGTTCAAATGTTTCCTCATTTCCATTGACACTTCTTTGTGAAGAAGTATATTAATGAAACTCCACACCTTTTTAGGTTTTAAAGTATTTTTTTTAATTATTGATTTCTAGTTTAATTCAACTGTACCCAGAGCACCTACTTTGCATGATTTAAACCAACTGAGACTTGTTGAAACAATTTTTATGGCCCAGAATAAATTTAAGTAAATATTCTAGGTACTCTGGATAGGAATGTACTCTGCAGTTGTTGGAAGCAGAGGTTTATATATGCTACCCATTATATAAATATAAATTACATATATAATTATTTTGTCAAATTTGTTAACTTTGTTGTTAAAATCTGTATTTCCACTGATCTTTTCTTTTGCATACTTTGTAAATAAGCTACCGAGAGATACTAAAAGCCTCTCACTACATTTAGTGTTTCCATTTGTAATGTCTATTTCCCCTGTTATTTCTGTCTCTTTTCTCTACGTTTTGAAGCTCTGTCACTTGGTGCAGAAAATGTCAGGCTCACTCTATGGTATTTCTATCTCTCCAGGATCTCTGACCTCGAAGGCCTGGCTATCTTGGCTTCCCTCAGATATTGCCAAGCAGTTAACACTTTCTAGCTGGTTCACTAGTTTATGGAAATACTGCCGTTAAAGGCTGTGTCCCCTGGTCCCCAGATTCATATGTTGAAGCTGTAACCCCCAATACGATGGCATTTGGTACTTCTCAGAAGTACTTAGGTTTAGATTAGCTTTTTAGAGTGGGAAGGCCATGTGTGCACACGGCAGGAACAGGGCTGCTGTAAGCTACTAACAAGGAACAGAAGCTGCTGACACCCTGATCTAGGATTCTCCAGCCTCCAGAACCTTGGGAAAAAATGTCTGTTGTGTAAGCCACCTAGTTTGCTTAATTTAATAGTAGTGTCTAAAGCTAGTGTTTAGACACTAGTTGTTCTAAATTATTCACGAAGCCTTGCTAGCCTCAGTTCGTTTAACGGGAGGTAAGGCAAAGCCTTAGACAAAACTTTACCATCCAAAGTTTCCTGGGAGGTCAGACGGGGCGGGGGGAACTTCACATGAAACTGCTCTCTCCCCCCTTGCTATTTTGCTTCCTACACTCCCTCATTGTTTTCTCTGGGGAACCATTCCCCCATAAAACACTGGCAGCTCAACCGTTGGTCCAGGGTGTACTTTTGGAAAAACTCAGCCAAACACGACTCAATTAGTTACTCACTGTTTATTTCACTGTACTTACCTGTGAAATTTTCCTTCCTTGACAGAGTGAAAAATATTAGATACACACACAAAAGTGTAACATATATTAATGATATTTATAGATGTATTTTAAATGACTAAATTTGAACTCCTGTGTAAGTTTCAATAGGCTTATATTTATAACTTAAATGCCTATATGTTGTAACAGTTGAAGACATCTCCTAAGCCAGATACATTCTGTGTCTTCTGGTTTGAGGGGACTTAGAAGGACAAACTGTCTTGAGATTCTGCCCTTACCTTCTTATCGAAAAGTCATCAATGTCACACTTCCACATGCTTTGAAAAAAATCTATTATTAGAATGGGTTAAAAGGAAGAGCAACATTGCCTACAGAATTTTACAAATAAAAAGCATACACCATCACAGAATTTAGAGATCCCCAAATTTGACCCCATACTTTTACAGGAAATAAGAGAGGAAATATCATTTCCCCAAGGCCACTCACAATTTAGTAGTATAACCTAGTTTTTGTGAATACAAAACCTGCATTTTTTGCCTCTGTAGGTTACTTAGGACCAGCTACTTAGGCACATTCATTGTGATTATACTATCAGACTGATTCAGAGCTGAAGAAACTGTGCTACAGGACAGATAAGGATGACATATAGGGGAAGATGGAGGGAGTATCAAGTATCAAGACACTGGCCGTAGATCAGAAGAGAAGAGAACATGTTATTAAGCAAGGGGCCCCAGAACATCCAAAGGAAGGAAGGCCCAAGCATTCAGGACAATCACCTCTGGTGGTAAATGAAATGAACTGAACTGAGAGAAGAACGCAAGTGGTCCTATATTAATCCCAGACATGACAGCAAACTCTCTAATGCAAAATAGCTAGTGTTTAGACACTAGAAAAATTTGCTAGCCTCAGTTCGTTTAACGGGAGGTAAGGCAAAGCCTTAGACAAAACTTTACCATCCAAAGTTTCCTGGGAGGTCAGACGGGGCGGGGGAACTTCACATGAAACTGCTCTCTCCCCCCTTGCTATTCTGCTTCCTACACTCCCTCATTGTTTTCTCTGGGGAACCATTCCCCCATAAAACACTGGCAGCTCAACTGTTGGTCCAGGGTGTACTTTTGGAAAAACTCAGCCAAACACGACCCAATTAGTTACTCACTGTTTATTTCACTGTACTTACCTGTGAAATTTTCCTTCCTTGACAGAGTGAAAAATATTAGATACACACACAAAAGTGTAACATATATTAATGATATTTATAGATGTATTTTAAATGACTAAATTTGAACTCCTGTGTAAGTTTCAATAGGCTTATATTTATAACTTAAATGCCTATATGTTGTAACAGTTGAAGACATCTCCTAAGCCAGATACATTCTGTGTCTTCTGGTTTGAGGGGACTTAGAAGGACAAACTGTCTTGAGATTCTGCCCTTACCTTCTTATCGAAAAGTCATCAATGTCACACTTCCACATGCTTTGAAAAAAATCTATTATTAGAATGGGTTAAAAGGAAGAGCAACATTGCCTACAGAATTTTACAAATAAAAAGCATACACCATCACAGAATTTAGAGATCCCCAAATTTGACCCCATACTTTTACAGGAAATAAGAGAGGAAATACCATTTCTCCAAGGCCACTCACAATTTAGTAGTATAACCTAGTTTTTGTGAATACAAAACCTGCATTTTTTGCCTCTGTAGGTTACTTAGGACCAGCTACTTAGGCACATTCATTGTGATTATACTATCAGACTGATTCAGAGCTGAAGAAACTGTGCTACAGGACAGATAAGGATGACATATAGGGGAAGATGGAGGGAGTATCAAGTATCAAGACACTGGCCGTAGATCAGAAGAGAAGAGAACATGTTATTAAGCAAGGGGCCCCAGAACATCCAAAGGAAGGAAGGCCCAAGCATTCAGGACAATCACCTCTGGTGGTAAATGAAATGAACTGAACTGAGAGAAGAACACAAGTGGTCCTATATTAATCCCAGACATGACAGCAAACTCTCTAATGCATTAATGAATAGAGGACATGCAGTATCAATAAATTAGACATAAATATTCAATTATCTTTTTTTGGCCTTCTCAAAGCCCATATACAGAACACAATTACGTGATATACTGCTGACCATAAAACTAATCTGGTACTTCATTTTTTAAATCTTAGTCAAAATGTTAGTGTTATTTTAACTTCATAAACCAATTTCCAGTTGCTAAAAAAGTAAAACTATTTTAAATAAAACCACTAGCTTACCCCAGTTCACAGACTTTGACTAAGGAGATATGAGAACATTTTATCTTTACTTCAAGCTCATAATGAACATATAAAATATAAGTCTTTGACCCTGTTCTGGCTCTAGAATTAATCAATAATAAAAAGATTCTTATGCTAGAGTATGTAGAAGCCTTCATTTTCTGAGATGACCTTTGTATCAATTAATGTATATATTTGTCCGGTGAGGTTTGCTCAAGTGGGGTTAATTGGCAGGATTTGCTTCGAAACTGTTCACCATTCTTTTGGGATGGTGCTGTGGTCATACCACAGTGCTGTGTTCATTTTCAATAAAGCCAAAACCATTTTGGTATTCTTCCCACTTCTTCCAAAATAAAACTAGAGAATAGAGGTTAAATATCTCTTCTCTCTTTAAAAAAGTAAGAGCTAGTACTGGTTTAAACCCAGGAATCATGAATTGTTTACTCCTTGCCTAAAAAGTTGTGATTCACATGAGTACAAAGGAGAGAAGCAGAGCAGGAGGCTGAGGTTCAAGTGCGCTGGAGAGAAGCTTGTGTCCTGTGACCGCAGGGCTGACTCACAGGGATCTGACTACTCGGGGGCTGGGAGTGTCAGGGTGAAAGGAATTGTCCATATCCTAATCTCAGATCACTTAGGGCAAGACAGCAAAACAGGGCAGAGCTAACACAGAGCTGTGCACATACAGCCTGACTCAGTGTGGAGATGCAGGAAGGACCCTTGCAGTTTAGGTAACTGGTGCTGAGGGCTTACTTGGGCACATCCGTCCTGGGAGAGCTGGGGAAGCAGCTGACACAGAAGAAAGTAAGCTGCTGACATCTCTGTTCTTTAACCAACTCTCCCAAAACATGTCATCCCCAGTGCAGTCAATTCTCTACACTCGGTCTCATAGGAGACTCACCTGCTCCATCTCTGATCCTGGGGACCATCAGGCACATTTCCGACCTGTACCCACCTGGCCAATGAGGCTCACCTTTTCTGAGGCTTGAGTCTTTTTCAGTCCCTTACAAAATACATCTCTTATTCTTTTCTTCATAAAGTACTAGTTATCAAATATATTGTTATCATTTTAAAAGTGATCATTATAAATGATTTTATGCAATACATTTAATAGCAAGAAACACTCCCCTCGACTGTCCTCAAGAACTGACATGCACCAGGCATATCTTGGGATTTTAATGTAAGCATAATAGTTACATGCAAACAAGTACGATGATCTAGGGAAATATGGATTGTCAAATAATTTTGTATAGAATGTTATCATTTTTCTTACTTAGAAGTACCTCCAGAACCAGAGTTCTGTCAATTAACTATATATGCTAATTTCTCTACAGATAGATGGCTTGGTTTTAATAGCAAACCCTACAGGCATGAAGAAAGCATTGCTTTACAAGCATTTTGAGTAGAAGGACTGAGCTGTGGATACATAAAATAAACAGTGGAACAGATAAATATTTCACTTTCTAGCAAAAAAGGAAATATTTTGACCTTACAGAATAGATGAGAGAAAGCTCAAAGTATTTGTGACTTATGGAGGCAACTCGCTGTATAATTAAGCAAAGTCCATACATGCATTTACATTCACACATACAAATACTCTATTTTTGCTGTCTACAATCATTTTATTTACTGCTTCATACAAGCACATGCTCAGTCACTAAGTTGTGTCTGACTCTTTACAACCCCATGGAATATGGTCCATGAAGCTACTCTACCCATGGTATTTACCAGGCAAGAATACTGGGGCAGGTTTCTGTTTCCTCCTCTAGGGGATCTTCCTGACCTAGGGATCAAACCTGCGTCTCCTGTGTCCCCTGCACTGGCAGGCAGATTCTTTACCACTGAATCACCAGAGAAGCCTTATATAAGCATGTGTGTCTGCAATAACCCATTTCCAAGGTCTCCCAAGTATATGACAATAAAAAGTCATTTGACTCTACTGCAACTTTATGAACAGTTCTACATATATGGCCTCTTAATATCCTATACTAAGAATACACCTGGACCATTGAATGGCACACTGGAACCTGTCGGAACTGTATACTGTTAAGGGCACAGTTTTAAGGTGCTAAACGTATTACCAATTCAAGCTACACTGACACAGCAACAATGGGGATATTATACAAGGGCAGAGAGATTAAACTCTATTACAAAGGCAATATAGCAGCGATTAGTGTTTGTCTGTTGGTGGGGTTTAGGGTTAAGTTTGGATCACATGTCTCTGAGCTACGAAATCTGTCAAGTTCTGATTGAGGTGTATCTTCCCAATGCAGAAGAAATACGGAAAAGAAGTCACTTCCTCGACAGCACTTGTACCAGCTTTCTGGGGTGGCTATAATACGGTACCACCAAGTGCACCGCTTTTAAGAGTAGAGTGCATTCTCTCATAGTTTGGGGGGTTTAGAAGTCCAAAACTGAGGTGTCAGCAGGGCCGTGCTCCCTCTGTGGGCTTTAAGAGAAAAACCCTCCCCCCTGGAGCTGGCTAGAAATACATGACATTTCCTGATTTGTAGCTTCATCGTCCCAATTTCTGCTTCTGTCTTCTCATAGACGTCTTCCCTCTGCCTCTGTGTCTGTGTATCTCATTCCTCTTAGAAGAACACCAGTTGTTGGATTCTTGTCGCTTTTTAGTTACAAAGTCATCTCTTAAATCGCTAGATTTAGGGCCCAGCCTAATCCCTGTGGTTCAGTGGTAAAGAATGCAGGAGATACTAGTTCAATCCCTGGGTCAGAAAGATCCCCTGGAGGAGGGCATGGCAACCCACTCCAGTATTCTTGCCTGGAGAATCCCATGGACAGAGGAGCCTGGTGGGATATAGCTGATAGGGTGGCAAAGAGCTGGGCACAACTGAAGCAACAGCACACACACATACTAGTCCATTATGACCCCATCCTGATTACAAAGACTCTAGGTCTAAACAAGGCCACATTCATAGGAATCAGGGTTAATGTATGAACACAGACTTTGAAGGACACATTTCGACTTACAAATCGAATTAAGTGACAAAAATAAAAGAATAGACCTCAAAATAAGTACATTTTTATTCTTTCCTACTAATAGAAATGGAATAATTCCCTTTAATAGTAGTCTTTTTCTGATCTCCTTTCCCCATTACAGGATCTAATCATTATCTCAGTGTTACCCAAAGCACTTCTTACTTATCTCATAGAGGGAAAGCAGTGGGCTGTTGAGCGTGATTCCTCATTTCTTGCTTGTGTGTTTTTTGGTCCTAAGTTTTCCAGATTTTATGGCTAAGATGTCATTCCATCTGGGTTTCTAGGATACTAGTATTTTAATTATCTGATTTAGTATATTATTTATACATGACTTGCTGACTTAGTTGAACACCTTCCATAGCCTGATTTAAATACTACAAGGAATGTTGCCATACTAGTATAATATATAGCCTTTAATAAATCACTCAAAATCTGACATTTCTTTGTGAACACTTCATGTAATTAATAAGAAGAAAAAAGAAAAACTAAGTAAAAAAGAAAAAAATGTAATCAAGTAGGTTGACAACCAGCAAAAGATAATTAAAATCATCCTGTTTTGTTTCTGTTTCATTAACATGCAAATGAGATTCATGAAGTTTAATATTGTGTTTCACCAAGAGCCACAGAAACGAATTAAGAATGAAAATGAGTCCTACCGATGGAGACTTCTTATGAGTATATAAATTAATGAAAAATATGATTTGATCCAATTAATAACATATTATGTATATATACACACACACACACACACACACACACACACACACACACACACACAGAATATGTGTGTGATTTATTGAACCCGAACAAATGAAGTAAAGACAAATAGTTACATTAAATTTTATATCTCTTTTCATGGGCCAAATCCTATGAAATAGGATCCTATGTAGTGCAAGGCGTGCCAGATCGATCCCTGGCCTGGGAAGATCCCACGTGCCGCGGAGTGGCTGGACCGATGTGTCCAATTACCGAGCTGGAGCTCTGGGGCGCATGCGCCCAGAGCCGGCACTCTGCGACAACAGAGGCCACCACGATGGGAGACCCACACGGGCCGAAGAACAAAGATGGATGAAAATAGACAAATGAAAGACCAATGAAAGTGGCCCTCCCGACCCCTTCCCTTCCCACCCCACCGCCCCAAAATAAATAAATAAACAAATCTTTAAAAAAAAAAAAAAAAAGAAAAAGAAATACAAGATAGTAGCTTAATTCCAAGGTCAGTGTTGTACAGGAAGGACCATTGTCAGAATCTGAACCAATCCACATAGGGGCCAGGAAACCCAATTTGCCTGTAGTAAGGGATTCAAAATTGAAAATAAGAAAAATAGTTCAGTGTGACAATAACTCTCACTATAAGGCAAATAAAAGTTAACAGCAAAAATTATCTATACAAATATATTCAAAGCCCATAAAATTCTCTACTTGATATGAGGATCTCAGTTATTACTCTGAGATAGTCTCACAGTAAGAAATACGCAAATTTATGGCAACTGTACCCAATAAAAAAGAAACACACATAGAGGAATGTATCAACTAGTATCAGATAAAACATTCTGAATAAACTAAAACTCACACTACAGTGTTAGATATTTATAACATGTATCATATGGCAAAACTATTTGCTGTGTCCAATGTTCAACATACTCAAACACTAAACACCAGCACAAAAATAAGATCAAAGAGTAAAATTAGAAGAAGTGGCTGCAGACTGGTGGGTCCAGTGGTTAAGAATCCACCTGCCAATGCAGGGTACATGTGTTCAATCCCTAGTTCAGGAAGATTCCATATGGTGTGGGACAGCTAAGCCCATGCTTGAAAACTACTAAGCCCATGCTCCAGAGTCCAGGTAGAGAGGCCACCACAATGAGAAGCCCACACACTGCACCTAGAGACTAGACCCTACTCACCACAACCAGAGAAAGCCCATGGGAAGCAACGAAGACCCGGTGCAACCAAAACTAATAATAAATAAATAAGAAAAAAAAAACCCACAATGTAAGAAACCTTTACATAACTATTAGAATAATTAAAAATTTAAAAAGAAAGGAAGAGGCTGATACAACATGTGAGAAGGGAATAAATGAGTGAATCACAGTCTTACTAATAATAGAGTATTGGTATCTTTTTTATGGTTGTTAAATGTATTTTCTATGTCAGTATTGCCAATTTTCTTTCCATAGAATACATGAGCAGATGGGCTTTGTCTTAGCATATTATAGGAAGGGATAACAATGATACTCTCTCTTTAAGTGCACAGAGGTTTGAAATTCTGTTATTTCTACAGCAAGCTGCCATTTAATTATCTACACTTTCTTTAAACATACTCAAGTAGTCAAACACAACCTACCTAAGAGACAGTCAACAATATGAACTGAGTATTCCTAAAGGAGCATGAAAGCTTATTAACTTCCCATTCCTCAACCGAAGAGAAAATCATGTCATTCACATTGAGAATTAAATAAACTTGGAGATGACTATGTCTAAATAACTGGCAACTTTCAAAATCACTTCTTGCAAACTTCCTTCCTTCTTATCTTTTTTTCTTCTTCTTTTGGCCACTTCTATTGGTCTTCCATTTATCTATTTTTATCCATCTTTGTTCTTTGGCCTGTGTGGGCCACCCATCGCGGTGGCCTCTCTTGTTGCAGAGTACCAGCTCTAGGCGCATATACTCCAGAACTCTGGCTTGGTAATTGGACACATCATGTTAGATATTTATAACATGTATCATATGGCAAAACTATTTGCTGTGTCCAATGTTCAACATACTCAAACACTAAACACCAGCACAAAAATAAGATCAAAGAGTAAAATTAGAAGAAGTGGCTGCAGACTGGTGGGTCCAGTGGTTAAGAATCCACCTGCCAATGCAGGGTACATGTGTTCAATCCCTAGTTCAGGAAGATTCCATATGGTGTGGGACAGCTAAGCCCATGCTTGAAAACTACTAAGCCCATGCTCCAGAGTCCAGGTAGAGAGGCCACCACAATGAGAAGCCCACACACTGCACCTAGAGACTAGACCCTACTCACCACAACCAGAGAAAGCCCATGGGAAGCAACGAAGACCCGGTGCAACCAAAACTAATAATAAATAAATAAGAAAAAAAAAACCCACAATGTAAGAAACCTTTACATAACTATTAGAATAATTAAAAATTTAAAAAGAAAGGAAGAGGCTGATACAACATGTGAGAAGGGAATAAATGAGTGAATCACAGTCTTACTAATAATAGAGTATTGGTATCTTTTTTATGGTTGTTAAATGTATTTTCTATGTCAGTATTGCCAATTTTCTTTCCATAGAATACATGAGCAGATGGGCTTTGTCTTAGCATATTATAGGAAGGGATAACAATGATACTCTCTCTTTAAGTGCACAGAGGTTTGAAATTCTGTTATTTCTACAGCAAGCTGCCATTTAATTATCTACACTTTCTTTAAACATACTCAAGTAGTCAAACACAACCTACCTAAGAGACAGTCAACAATATGAACTGAGTATTCCTAAAGGAGCATGAAAGCTTATTAACTTCCCATTCCTCAACCGAAGAGAAAATCATGTCATTCACATTGAGAATTAAATAAACTTGGAGATGACTATGTCTAAATAACTGGCAACTTTCAAAATCACTTCTTGCAAACTTCCTTCCTTCTTATCTTTTTTTCTTCTTCTTTTGGCCACTTCTATTGGTCTTCCATTTATCTATTTTTATCCATCTTTGTTCTTTGGCCTGTGTGGGCCACCCATCGCGGTGGCCTCTCTTGTTGCAGAGTACCAGCTCTAGGCGCATATACTCCAGAACTCTGGCTTGGTAATTGGACACATCAGTCCAGCTGCTCCACGGCACGTGGGATCTTCCCAGGCTAGGGATCGATCCAGCATCCCTTGCACTACAAGGCGGCGTCCTTACTCACTGGACCACCAGGGAAGCCCCCTTCTTGCTTAAAATAGAGGATTAATTACATTTTCATGGCTACTGTCTGCATAATGACTGTATATTGTTGTAGAAAAGTGTATTTTAGGATCAAGATGGCAGAGTAGGAAAACCCTGAACTCATCTCCTCCTATACATGCATCAAAATTGTAACTACTTAGAAAGCAACTATCTGTAAAAATGACCTGAAGACAAGCAGAAAAAAGATTTTCCACAACTGAAAATGTAAAGAAAAAGTCACAACAGGGATTCCCTGGTGGCCCAGTGGGTAAAGACTCCATCTTGCAGTACAAGGGGCACTGATTCGATCCCTGGCCCAGGAAGACTCCATGTGCCACAGAGCAGCTCGACAGGTGTGTGCTATTATGAGCCAGTGCTCTGAAGCACATGTGCCCAGAGTTGGTGCTCTGCAACAAGAGAGGCCACTGCAATGGGAGGCCCACACAGGCCAAAGAATAAAAATGGATGAAAATAAATAAATAAATAACCAAAAAAAGCTACAACAAATACAGACAGGATGGCACAGAGATGCAATCTGGTCAGGACCCAGCCCCAGATCAGTGATTCACAAACACGAGGAAAATCATAGCCACATAGGTCCTCCATGAGGGGCATGGTGTCGAAGCCACATACAGGGCTCCCAGCCTAGGAATCCTGCACAGGGAAGATGAGGCTCCAGAAGCGAAGCTTTGAAAATCAACAGGGCATACGTTTGGAAGAGACAGAGGGCTACAGACAACAAAGACGCCGCTCTTAAAGGGTGTGTGCATAATCTCACATGCTCCCAGTCCCAGTGCAGACGCAATAGCCTGAAAGGCACCCAGGTCACACTCACAATGCCCTTGGAGAGCCTCCTGCAGAAACAGGAGGCAGCTGAGACTCCCCTGGGTAATGAAACACTGGCAGCAGCCATTTTTGGAACCTCCTCCTCCTGAGCTGACACCAGCACTGGCAAGTGCCATTTTGGATTCCTTTCACTAGCCTATTCATGCCAGGATTCAGCAATGCCCAGGCTTTCCAAGTGGCCCAGTGGTAAAAAATCCACCTGCCGGCACAGGAGACGAGAGAGGCTCAATCGGGTCAGGAAGACCCCCTGGAGAAGGAAATGGCCACCCACTCCAGTATTCTTGCCTGGGAAATCCCATGGACAGAGAAGAATGGAAGGCTACAGGCCATGGGGTCGCAAAGAGTCAGACATGACTGAGCACACACACGTGACACCACCGTCCACCAGTGGGTGCACAGCAGCCACGCACTACCAGGTCACACAGCCAGCCAGGTTGGGGGTCAGCCCCACCTGCCAGCTCACCCACAGGAGTGGGCCCTGCCACAACATGCTCAACATCATTCATCACCAGGGAAATGCAAATCAAAAGCACAATGAGGGCTTCCCTGGTGGTCCAGTAGGTAAGGACACCGCCTTGCAGATGTCAGGGAGGATGTAAAGAAAAGAGAACCCTGGTGCATTGTTGGTAGTACTGTTAACTGGTGCAGCTGCTATGGAAAGCAGCATGGAGCGTCCTCCAAAAATTAAAAACAGAACTACCGTAAGGTCCAGCAACTTCACGTCTGGGTATTTATCCCAGAAAAAGAATAAGAGATAAGCCTTCCTGTGTTCACTGCAGCATTATTTACAACAGCCAACATATGGAAGTTCCTTTTTAGATAAATGAATGAAGAGGTGGTATATACACACACAATTGAATGTTTATTTTTCATTAAAAAATGAAATTTTGCCGTCTGTGACACCTTACATGAATCTAGAAGGTATCGTGCTAAGTGGAATAAGTCAGACAGAGAAAGACAGAACTGTGTGATCACACATACATTTGGAACCTAAACAACAAACAAAATGAAACCAGACTCATAGATACAAAGAACAAAGAGGTGGTTGCCACAGAAGGAATGGAAGGCTGAGGGAATAAGTAAAATTGGTAAAATAAATAAGACATGGGATGGAATATACAGCATGGGAAATATGGATAATAGTACTGTAAAATCTTCTGTTACTTGACTTAACATGGCGATCACTTCACAGTGTATTTAAATGTCAAACCAATATACTGTACACCTGAAACTAAAATCATATAGTACATCAACTACATTTCAATTAAAAAATAAAAAATCTTAAAGAAAAGCTTATTTCATAAGAAACATTAGGGCTTCCCTGGTGGTCCAGTAGTTAACAATCTGCCTTGCAATGCAAGGGACATGGGTTGATCCCTGGTCTGGGAAGATCCTACATGCTGTAGAGCAACTAAGCTCATGGGCCACAGCAACTGAGCCCGACCTCTAGAAAGTGCTGCAGTGAGAAGCCCTCAGACAGAAACAAAGAATGGCCCCTGCTCTCTACAACTAGCGAAAGCCCAATTGCAGCAATAAAGACCCACCATAGTCCAAAAATAAATAAAAATAAATAAATCTTTAAAAAATGGATTCAAAAAAAGAAACATTAAAAAAAATCACCAGATTGAGGATATTCAATTCTTTGGGTACTAAAACAATAATGATGCAAGATTTTAAAATAGTCGTATCCCTTTTCCATTTCAGAACCAATTCCAAATCTCATGTACAACTCATCAGTTTCTGCCATTTGCTTATTTAGAAATTTATTTTTTTAATAATGAATCATTTAACAATGATTTTACTAAAAGAGAATGGAAGATGAATGAGATTCATCATGAACCAATCAGAGCAGAACAAGTAGACTTACCATCTCTTCGGTTTAGCCTTGCAAACCCAGGACCATGGCTGCTAGACAGCTCAGAGGAACTGCTGAATGATGTCTGAGACAAGGTAGACACCAGAGGGTAACTGAAATTTTGCCGTCTGTGACACCTTACATGAATCTAGAAGGTATCGTGCTAAGTGGAATAAGTCAGACAGAGAAAGACAGAACTGTGTGATCACACATACATTTGGAACCTAAACAACAAACAAAATGAAACCAGACTCATAGATACAAAGAACAAAGAGGTGGTTGCCACAGAAGGAATGGAAGGCTGAGGGAATAAGTAAAATTGGTAAAATAAATAAGACATGGGATGGAATATACAGCATGGGAAATATGGATAATAGTACTGTAAAATCTTCTGTTACTTGACTTAACATGGCGATCACTTCACAGTGTATTTAAATGTCAAACCAATATACTGTACACCTGAAACTAAAATCATATAGTACATCAACTACATTTCAATTAAAAAATAAAAAATCTTAAAGAAAAGCTTATTTCATAAGAAACATTAGGGCTTCCCTGGTGGTCCAGTAGTTAACAATCTGCCTTGCAATGCAAGGGACATGGGTTGATCCCTGGTCTGGGAAGATCCTACATGCTGTAGAGCAACTAAGCTCATGGGCCACAGCAACTGAGCCCGACCTCTAGAAAGTGCTGCAGTGAGAAGCCCTCAGACAGAAACAAAGAATGGCCCCTGCTCTCTACAACTAGCGAAAGCCCAATTGCAGCAATAAAGACCCACCATAGTCCAAAAATAAATAAAAATAAATAAATCTTTAAAAAATGGATTCAAAAAAAGAAACATTAAAAAAAATCACCAGATTGAGGATATTCAATTCTTTGGGTACTAAAACAATAATGATGCAAGATTTTAAAATAGTCGTATCCCTTTTCCATTTCAGAACCAATTCCAAATCTCATGTACAACTCATCAGTTTCTGCCATTTGCTTATTTAGAAATTTATTTTTTTAATAATGAATCATTTAACAATGATTTTACTAAAAGAGAATGGAAGATGAATGAGATTCATCATGAACCAATCAGAGCAGAACAAGTAGACTTACCATCTCTTCGGTTTAGCCTTGCAAACCCAGGACCATGGCTGCTAGACAGCTCAGAGGAACTGCTGAATGATGTCTGAGACAAGGTAGACACCAGAGGGTCATCACAATTATCTGGCAAAAGGAAAAATTCCACATTCAGGTTAGTAGTCTTCTGACAGTTTACTTGGATTCCATAGATTGAATGAATAAAGACAATAAAGCAAAACAAATAAACCCAGGATTGCTAACAATATGCTCAATGCTTGCATACAGTGAACACGCAGTAAAATAAAAAGAATTTAAAGACAGGAGAATATGGAAATAGAAAAGGAACACCACACAGAAATTACAAAGTGATATTTTGAGATAGAAACAGTTTACTTAAGAAACAAAAATATGTAACTGGTATACCTAATTTAACAAATAAATACTTATTTAACTACACTAAAATTTAGAACTTGGAGTTGCCAAAAGATACATGAGATGAAGATAAACATCACAACATGAAGAAAAGTATTCCCCGAACAGTTCACAACTAATATCGCAAATGAACGAAAACAAAACAAAAAATAAGGAGAAACAAAAACTCCTTTTAAAACAGAAAACACAAGGAAGAAAATGACACAAAGCTAGACCAGAGAGTTCACAGCTCGGAACCACTATAAAATGATGCTCAAACTTAAAGTGTAAATTAACACTACAATTAGATACTATTTTACAGACAGTAGGCCAGCAAACTCTAATAGATCTGACAACACCAGATGGTCTAGACAATATGGGCCAAGAATAGCTCCAACGTCCTACCATTGGGAGTGTAAATAGGAAAATCTACTTCTAAAAACAAATTCACAAATTTGGGCAATTCTTTGGGTACTAAAACAATAATGATGCAAGATTTTAAAATAGTCGTATCCCTTTTCCATTTCAGAACCAATTCCAAATCTCATGTACAACTCATCAGTTTCTGCCATTTGCTTATTTAGAAATTTATTTTTTTAATAATGAATCATTTAACAATGATTTTACTAAAAGAGAATGGAAGATGAATGAGATTCATCATGAACCAATCAGAGCAGAACAAGTAGACTTACCATCTCTTCGGTTTAGCCTTGCAAACCCAGGACCATGGCTGCTAGACAGCTCAGAGGAACTGCTGAATGATGTCTGAGACAAGGTAGACACCAGAGGGTCATCACAATTATCTGGCAAAAGGAAAAATTCCACATTCAGGTTAGTAGTCTTCTGACAGTTTACTTGGATTCCATAGATTGAATGAATAAAGACAATAAAGCAAAACAAATAAACCCAGGATTGCTAACAATATGCTCAATGCTTGCATACAGTGAACACGCAGTAAAATAAAAAGAATTTAAAGACAGGAGAATATGGAAATAGAAAAGGAACACCACACAGAAATTACAAAGTGATATTTTGAGATAGAAACAGTTTACTTAAGAAACAAAAATATGTAACTGGTATACCTAATTTAACAAATAAATACTTATTTAACTACACTAAAATTTAGAACTTGGAGTTGCCAAAAGATACATGAGATGAAGATAAACATCACAACATGAAGAAAAGTATTCCCCGAACAGTTCACAACTAATATCGCAAATGAACGAAAACAAAACAAAAAATAAGGAGAAACAAAAACTCCTTTTAAAACAGAAAACACAAGGAAGAAAATGACACAAAGCTAGACCAGAGAGTTCACAGCTCGGAACCACTATAAAATGATGCTCAAACTTAAAGTGTAAATTAACACTACAATTAGATATTATTTTACAGACAGTAGGCCAGCAAACTCTAATAGATCTGACAACACCAGATGGTCTAGACAATGTGGGCCAAGAATAGCTCCAACGTCCTACCATTGGGAGTGTAAATAGGAAAATCTACTTTTAAAAAACAATTTATCATCAACTTGCATTATCTGAACCTCTGCATCCCATGGTTCGTCGACCCTGTTGATACGCATGTCCCCTGAGGTAGGGACTCCCTATGAAAAACTGCTGGACTCAAGAAGGTTTGCCTACTGGGTGTGACAGAAATACTAGTATTTGCTGTGTGCCATCAGGTAAAAGTTGGGAAGCATTAATCTAGAGCAACTCTTGTATTTGTTCACAGGAAGATGTGTGCAATTTCTAGCAACAATGCTCACATTAGCAAAAATTGAAAATCTGAACATTTATTGATCAAATAAGAGATCAATAAATCTTAGTACTTTTCACAATGGAGTAACATACAGCGGTAAAAAGAACACCACCAACAGACACCAAAAGGGAAGACAAAAAGGCTGGATCTGAGAAGTAAAATTCTTAATATAAAAAAGTTATAGAAGACTATATAATATATGTTGATAGTTTTGAGAATCTTTAAAACAAGCAAAGCTAAGTAATACATTATTTAGGGACATATGTAATAAGAGAAAAACTATTAAAAATCAAAAAAATGAAAAGCACAAAATTCAAGACTGGTTACTTTTGAAGGCAGGCAGGCTGTGTGTGTGTGCATGTGCGTTTGTGTGTACATTCACATACATATGTGTCTATATCAATAGGTACATAAGGATGTATGTGAAATATATGTGCATGTCATTATCTATTACCTATGTCACATATCCAATAAAAAATAAGGCACAAAGAGTAAGGAAAAGTATAGGAATAGTCTCATGTTGACTTATTTTATTCATTTATTCTTCATTTCATGTCCTCTTTAGATTTTCATATTATACAATTACTAAGCTGTAGCCATTTTTGCTCTGATGAGAAAATATTTCTCTTATAATTAGGATGTAACATATATTGCTAATTATAAATCATGCATGACTATTGTCATAATTCTTAAATTAACATAAACATTTTAAATTAAATAAGTCTAGGAATTATTTAGATTTTTCTGAAATTTTACAAAGCCTATACTGTTTGATCATAATTCCTTTAACAGTCACTAGCATTTTTATTGCTTAAATGTTCAAACTACAATCTTTTTCTACATTCTGGCTATTTGAAATATATACTTTTCCTTCAAGTTAAAGGTTTAAAGTGTAAAAGGTAAGTAAAAAATTTTCCAACTTAAGATCTGAATGGCTTTCAAAAGAATTTGCTAAAGATAGCATTTCTTTTAAACATTTATTTATTTATCTTTTGGAGGGTGGGGTGGGGAGGCAGGGGGACAGGCGGGCCACTTCTATTGGTCTTTCATTTATCTATTTTCATCCATCTTTGTTCTTTGGCTCCTGTGGGCCTCCCATTGCGGTGGCCTCTGTCGTTGCAGAGCACCGGCTCTGGGCGCATGCGCCCTAGAGCTCTAGCTCGGTAATTGGACACATGGGTCCAGCCGCTCTGTGGCACTGGGATCTTCCCAGGCCAGATCGAACCGCGCCTTGCGCTGCAAGGCGGTGTCCTTCTGAGAAGTAAAATTCTTAATATAAAAAAGTTATATAAGACTATATAATATATGTTGATAGTTTTGAGAATCTTTAAAACAAGCAAAGCTAAGTAATACATTATTTAGGGACATATGTAATAAGAGAAAAACTATTAAAAATCAAAAAAAATGAAAAGCACAAAATTCAAGACTGGTTACTTTTGAAGGCAGGCAGGCTGTGTGTGTGTGCATGTGCGTTTGTGTGTACATTCACATACATATGTGTCTATATCAATAGGTACATAAGGATGTATGTGAAATATATGTACATGTCATTATCTATTACCTATGTCACATATCCAATAAAAAATAAGGCACAAAGAGTAAGGAAAAGTATAGGAATAGTCTCATGTTGACTTATTTTATTCATTTATTCTTCATTTCATGTCCTCTTTAGATTTTCATATTATACAATTACTAAGCTGTAGCCATTTTTGCTCTGATCAGAAAATATTTCTCTTATAATTAGGATGTAACATATATTGCTAATTATAAATCATGCATGACTATTGTCATAATTCTTAAATTAACATAAACATTTTAAATTAAATAAGTCTAGGAATTATTTAGATTTTTCTGAAATTTTACAAAGCCTATACTGTTTGATCATAATTCCTTTAACAGTCACTAGCATTTTTATTGCTTAAATGTTCAAACTACAATCTTTTTCTACATTCTGGCTATTTGAAATATATACTTTTCCTTCAAGTTAAAGGTTTAAAGTGTAAAAGGTAAGTAAAAATTTACCAACTTAAGATCTGAATGGCTTTCAAAAGAATTTGCTAAAGATAGCATTTCTTTTAAACATTTATTTATTTATCTTTTGGAGGGTGGGGTGGGGAGGCAGGGGGACAGGCGGGCCACTTCTATTGGTCTTTCATTTATCTATTTTCATCCATCTTTGTTCTTTGGCTCCTGTGGGCCTCCCATTGCGGTGGCCTCTGTCGTTGCAGAGCACCGGCTCTGGGCGCATGCGCCCTAGAGCTCTAGCTCGGTAATTGGACACATGGGTCCAGCCGCTCTGTGGCACGTGGGATCTTCCCAGGCCAGGGATCGAACCGGCGCCCCTTGCGCTGCAAGGCGGTGTCCTTACCCACTGGACCACCAGGGGAAGCCCAAGATAGCATTTTTTAAAGACTGTCTCATTTTCATTTAAAGTCCACTTGGTCTTCTTTTAAGACAGACTTGATAATTGGTCCACAGTTCCTGCATGTCTATTGACTGGCTTAAGTACTGACACTGTCAAGCTAGTTATAATTCAAGTGTTAAAAAATGTAGACATAAAAAGACATAACAATCCATGAAGTGCTGAAGGAAATTCTGATTACACTCAATCACAAGTAGCAACCAAAATGCTTTTGTATGCTGTGGAAACGGTGATGTATGTGCTTGCATGCACAAATGAACACATCGTCTATGTGGGGGGACAGGGTGTGCATGCTAGGTAGGTGTCAACCACAACTACAATCACTTATGAATCACTATCAGCATTCAGGCATCAGTGTGACCCAAAAAAGCTAGGCTGTTTAACTGCAATTCATAATCAATTATGCAGATTCAAATCAATGTTTCAGACGTAAAATGCCTCTCTAGTGCAATCACTCCAGAGGGCACGCATTTATTGCACATTTGTTTTGCCACTATAAACTGAGAATCAATACTGTTCTGGTTTTAGCTTAAAAAGAAAGAGATTAATCTGAGAGAAGGGGGCTTTATTCCCTTTGTGGGGAGAGGGGCATGTGATATGAGAAAGAGGTCAGCAGGGAGGTGGGCTAGCTGGGGAAGGACAAGGACTCTGGTGTTTAGTAAAGCTCTAGCTGTCAGCCCAAGTGGCGATTACAGGAGCATATACACTTCCCCACAGTCTGTGGTATGTTCATTTAGCAACAAAATATTCTAAAATTATTCTTTTAAAAAAAAATTTGGCCTCTTTTACTTAATTCTTTATTTATTTTCATCCATCTTTATTCTTTGACCCGTGTGGGCCTCCCATTGTAGTGGCTTCTCTCATTGCAGAGCACCGGTTTTGGGCACATGTGCTCCAGAGCACCAACTAGGAACTAGACACACCAGTCCAGCTGCTCCACAGCATGTGGGATCCTCCCAGGCCAGGGATCAAACTGGTGCCCCTTGCGCTGCAAGGCAGACTCTTTACCCACTGAATCATCAGAGAAACCCTACAGTTATTCTTACACAGAACTAATAAAAATGAATGTACATTCTGTGAGCACTCTGCTAAGCACTTAAGAGCCATTTCACACAAAGTTACCAATGTTTACCATTTATCACTGTGATACTAATATTATTTTGCAGGTGAGGCAAAATTGAGACAGAATTTGGTTAATTTGCTCATCTTGTGATGGGGCCATGATAATATTTATAAAGTGAGCTGATGTCTAGTATGGGCTTCCTTGGTGGCTCAGATGGTAAAGAATTTGTCTGGAATGCAGAAGACCCATGTTCAGTTTCTGGGTTTGGGAAGATCTCCTGGAGAAGGAAAAGGCTACCTACTCCAGTATCCTTTCCTGGAAATCCCATGGACAAAGGGGCCTGGTGGGCTACAGTCCGTGGGGTCCCAAAAGTGAGACACAGCTAAGCAACGATCACATTCACTTTTTTCCCCATGAAAACTAGTGGGCTTCAAAATCTTTATATTCAGTAACCGCAACCATGAAATTAAAAGATGCTTGTTCCTTTGAAGGAAAGCTTTAGTGCAATCACTCCAGAGGGCACGCATTTATTGCACATTTGTTTTGCCACTATAAACTGAGAATCAATACTGTTCTGGTTTTAGCTTAAAAAGAAAGAGATTAATCTGAGAGAAGGGGGCTTTATTCTCTTTGTGGGGAGAGGGGCATGTGATATGAGAAAGAGGTCAGCAGGGAGGTGGGCTAGCTGGGGAAGGACAAGGACTCTGGTGTTTAGTAAAGCTCTAGCTGTCAGCCCAAGTGGCGATTACAGGAGCATATACACTTCCCCACAGTCTGTGGTATGTTCATTTAGCAACAAAATATTCTAAAATTATTCTTTTAAAAAAAAATTTGGCCTCTTTTACTTAATTCTTTATTTATTTTCATCCATCTTTATTCTTTGACCCGTGTGGGCCTCCCATTGTAGTGGCTTCTCTCATTGCAGAGCACCGGTTTTGGGCACATGTGCTCCAGAGCACCAACTAGGAACTAGACACACCAGTCCAGCTGCTCCACAGCATGTGGGATCCTCCCAGGCCAGGGATCAAACTGGTGCCCCTTGCGCTGCAAGGCAGACTCTTTACCCACTGAATCATCAGAGAAACCCTACAGTTATTCTTACACAGAACTAATAAAAATGAATGTACATTCTGTGAGCACTCTGCTAAGCACTTAAGAGCCATTTCACACAAAGTTACCAATGTTTACCATTTATCACTGTGATACTAATATTATTTTGCAGGTGAGGCAAAATTGAGACAGAATTTGGTTAATTTGCTCATCTTGTGATGGGGCCATGATAATATTTATAAAGTGAGCTGATGTCTAGTATGGGCTTCCTTGGTGGCTCAGATGGTAAAGAATTTGTCTGGAATGCAGAAGACCCATGTTCAGTTTCTGGGTTTGGGAAGATCTCCTGGAGAAGGAAAAGGCTACCTACTCCAGTATCCTTTCCTGGAAATCCCATGGACAAAGGGGCCTGGTGGGCTACAGTCCGTGGGGTCCCAAAAAGTGAGACACAGCTAAGCAACGATCACATTCACTTTTTTTTTTCCCCATGAAAACTAGTGGGCTTCAAAATCTTTATATTCAGTAACCGCAACCATGAAATTAAAAGATGCTTGTTCCTTTGAAGGAAAGCTATGACAAACCTATACAGTGTACTAAAAAGCAGAGACATCACTTTGCCTATAAATATCCATATAGTCAAAGCTATGGTTTTTCCAGGAGTCATGTATGGACGTGAGAGTTGAACCATAAAGAAAGCTGAATGCCAAAGAACTGATGCTCTCAAATTTGTGGTGTTGGAGGAGACTGCTGAGAGTCCCTTGGACTGCAAGGAGATCAAACCAGTCAATCCTAAAGTAAGTCAAGCCTGAATATTCCTTGGAAGGACTGATGCTAAAGCTGAACCTTCAATACTTTGACTACTTGATGCACACAGACAACTCATTGGAAAAGACCCTGATACTAGGAAAGATTAGGGGCAAAAGGAAAAGGGGGTCACAGAGGATGAGATGATTAGATAGCATCACCAGGTCAATGCACATGAATCTGAGAAAACTCTGCTAGACAGTGAAGAACAGAGGAGCTTGGTTTGTTGCAGTCCATGGGGTCACCAAGAGTAGTAGGACACGACTGAACAACAACAACAATGAAATCTAGTATGAATCTAATATGAAAAGAACATCATGACTATAATTACTATTTATTTAGGTTTGGAGTATACGAATTCCATCAGACACCATAATGACATGACCTCTCCAGAAAGTGTGTATTCCTATTCCAGGTTTGCCTAGCTATTTGGTTAGTACCAACTGGATCTGCAATACTCCTGACACCAGGAGAAGGGGAGAATTTCAGACAGAAATGATGAGTCTGGAGCAAGCAAAAGGGATATTTTCCTCTAGATATTCATGAAATAGAATTCTGGATTAAGTATCAGTCTCCAGTGTATTTCATTCCAGAAAAACAAGTCTTCTCTGACTGCAACAGTTAAAGCAGTAAAATTCAAGTTCTGGCCTTGCAAAGTTCAGAACTCAAGGTGAATTCTCCTCAGGGACATTTAGCAATATCTAGAGACACTATGGTCCCATGGACAAAGGGGCCTGGTGGGCTACAGTCCGTGGGGTCCCAAAAAGTGAGACACAGCTAAGCAACGATCACATTCACTTTTTTTTTTCCCCATGAAAACTAGTGGGCTTCAAAATCTTTATATTCAGTAACCGCAACCATGAAATTAAAAGATGCTTGTTCCTTTGAAGGAAAGCTATGACAAACCTATACAGTGTACTAAAAAGCAGAGACATCACTTTGCCTATAAATATCCATATAGTCAAAGCTATGGTTTTTCCAGGAGTCATGTATGGACGTGAGAGTTGAACCATAAAGAAAGCTGAATGCCAAAGAACTGATGCTCTCAAATTTGTGGTGTTGGAGGAGACTGCTGAGAGTCCCTTGGACTGCAAGGAGATCAAACCAGTCAATCCTAAAGTAAGTCAAGCCTGAATATTCCTTGGAAGGACTGATGCTAAAGCTGAACCTTCAATACTTTGACTACTTGATGCACACAGACAACTCATTGGAAAAGACCCTGATACTAGGAAAGATTAGGGGCAAAAGGAAAAGGGGGTCACAGAGGATGAGATGATTAGATAGCATCACCAGGTCAATGCACATGAATCTGAGAAAACTCTGCTAGACAGTGAAGAACAGAGGAGCTTGGTTTGTTGCAGTCCATGGGGTCACCAAGAGTAGTAGGACACGACTGAACAACAACAACAATGAAATCTAGTATGAATCTAATATGAAAAGAACATCATGACTATAATTACTATTTATTTAGGTTTGGAGTATACGAATTCCATCAGACACCATAATGACATGACCTCTCCAGAAAGTGTGTATTCCTATTCCAGGTTTGCCTAGCTATTTGGTTAGTACCAACTGGATCTGCAATACTCCTGACACCAGGAGAAGGGGAGAATTTCAGACAGAAATGATGAGTCTGGAGCAAGCAAAAGGGATATTTTCCTCTAGATATTCATGAAATAGAATTCTGGATTAAGTATCAGTCTCCAGTGTATTTCATTCCAGAAAAACAAGTCTTCTCTGACTGCAACAGTTAAAGCAGTAAAATTCAAGTTCTGGCCTTGCAAAGTTCAGAACTCAAGGTGAATTCCCTCCCCTCAGGGGACATTTAGCAATATCTAGAGACACTATGGTCATCACAAGTTGAAGGTTCCACTGAAATTCAGTGGGTGGAAGCCAGGGAGGCTGCTAAACATCTTACAGTGGCCAGGATGGCCCGCCACAACAAAGAATTATCCAGACCCAAATGCCGACAGTGTAGTGGTTGAGAAACCCTATCCTACACTCTGGTAAAAGCAATCCAGTGAACTAGCCTTCTTCTGGACTCATCTCCCAGCTAGATCTCTCATCTTCTTGAATTTCAATGATTGTTATGATTTACAGCTTTTCAGAGTGCATATAATCATCATTCAATGCCTGTGCCTAAAGATACACACATTGAAGAAAGGAGTCTTTCAAACCTGAAATAACATACTATTTCTACTCAAAACATAATTATACTTTTAAAATGAAGTACTATATCAGACCATCATACTATATGGCCCTTTCACCAAGTACATATATATGTACACATATAACTATATTGTGTGTATATACTCTACATATTTATATATTAGCAATATAATGTACTATATACATCTAATATGTATATGTACAGTATTTGTTCTAATATACATATGTGTATAATCATATATGTGTATGATATAGCACAGTATACTTATACAGTACATTATACTAGGCTGTATTCATATATACATATATATGTATACATATATACATATATACATATATAATTATACATATAAATATATATAATTATACACACAATCATACTATATATGTATTATTTGGGTATAACATACATATTTATAATATGCACATGCATATTATAGTGTATACATATATATATGTAAAACATTCCATATATGTAATGTTTTATACAAGCTGACCCTATATAAATTCTAAGTTGGCTATCAAATCATAAGTTTAACTGATGGCATACACTTATTATATGATATCCTTATATAAATATGTAAGAACATATTTATATATATACATATTACATGCATAAAGTGCATTATAACAATACATATGATTATACACACATATATAATATGGATATATTTCACATATACTATAATATGAATAATATGCATAATATGAATACATTTCCTTTTTTTTTTGGCCAATGAGGCAGGTTTATTGCAGCTACATACCTCTCTATTTTCTTTTTTGGTCCATTTTTCCATTAAGAAAATTAGAACATACTCATATACCCGAAGAGAGCAGGGTTCCAGAAAAAAGAGGTGGGATGAGACATGGCCTTCTTGCTCAGGTTCAGGCCCCAGAGTTTCGACCGCAAAAGTTTCCCCTCCTTCTCAAGCACCCTGTCACAGTACCTCTAGACTCCAAGGGGGCAGTGGGATTTGACAAGGCCTCTGCCCTTCTCCCTCTTGCCTCCAGGCGAGATCAGTAGTAGTGCTGGGGCTTAGTGGGCGCCAGGAGAAGGGGGACAGATGGGAGAAGGAAGATACTGTTTCCAAGTTGAGGAGAGTGGTGGGTGCTATCTAAAGAAATGTGTAACATACATGTATGTGAATATTTTTATATTTACATATTATAATATATTAATACATAAATATTTACTACTGTGCATTATAATATGCAAATTACACATATATTTAACATATGTTGTATACTCGTACATATACAGTACAATTTCAGGTGCTCAGGTTGCATCTGATTCTCTTGCAACCCTACAAAATTGTAGCCCACCAGATTCCTCTGTCCATGGAATTCTCCAGGCAAGGATACTGGCATGGGTTGCCATTTCCTTCTCCAGGGAATCTTCCCAACCCAGGGGTGAAATCTGCATCTCCTTCAATGACAGGCAGGTTCTTTACCACTAAGCCACCAGGAAGCTCAAAAGGACCACAAGAGAACATGAAAAACTTAAGATAACAGTGAAATTTCAAAATATCATCATCAAGTGGGAGGCTTATACAGTTCAAAAAGGTAGCAAGTCATGTTTGGTTAATCAGTGCTTTTTTCTATGAGAGGAAGAAAGGAACATCACTCTTACTACTCTATGTTTTTACAAATGATATTGCTCTTCATACAACTTTTCATGGTCATATTAGAATTTCCACATTAAGCTTGATACAGAGTCAGAAATGCAAAACTATAGTTTTGTTTTTTCTGTAATTACAGAATTTTTTGGTATTTTGGGTATTTGGAGGTATTTTTTGTGTTTTTATGATTTCACATAGTTATAGTGATTACGTTAGAATACACAGACTCTAACAGAAAAAATTACCTAATTTCTGTTGAAACATTTTCAACAGAAAATGCATGCATGTACACATGCAAAAAGACACACACATCTACAGCTTTCAAGTCAATATCTCAGAAGGGCATCATTTACTCCTCACTGTGAGAGAAGAATTACCATTGTCATTAAAAAGACGATGATAAATTAGATCTCTGGCAAATTGTGTGTATGAGAAAACTCAGTAGCCTCTTACGAATAAAGATGCAAGCTATATTGAAAGTATTTTAATATAGCTTGGTCGAAAGTAATTGAATTTAATTTTACAAAGGGATTTAATTCATAATTTCCATAAGTAAGTAAAAGCTGTTCAGTTTTTAATAAAAGTAATTCAATTTTCTTAATCTCTGTGCATTTCTACCTGTACTAAGATAATAGGTATATATTACTGGCTGCTTATGTTCTTGGTACTGTACATGTATTAAATCCTGACAAATACATTATACTGTTTGATACTATTAACTCTATTGTACAACTGAGGAGAAAGGGACACAGTAGTTCTTACATATACAGTACAATTTCAGGTGATTCTCTTGCAACCCTACAAAATTGTAGCCCACCAGTCTCCCCTGTCCATGGAATTCTCCAGGCAAGGATACTGGCATGGGTTGCCATTTCCTTCTCCAGGGAATCTTCCCAAGCCAGGGGTGAAATCTGCATCTCCTTCAATGACAGGCAGGTTCTTTACCACTAAGCCACCAGGAAGCTCAAAAGGAGCACAGGAGAACATAAAAAACTTAAGATAACAGTGAAATTTCAAAACATCATCATCAAGTGGGAGGCTTATACAGTTCAAAAAGGTAGCAAGTCATGTTTGGTTAATCAGTGCTTTTTTCTATGAGAGGAAGAAAGGAACATCTCTTACTACTCTATGTTTTTACAAATGATATTGCTCTTCATACAACTTTTCATGGTCATATTAGAATTTCCACATTAAGCTTGATACAGAGTCAGAAACGCGAAACTATAGTTTTGTCTTTTTTGTAATTACAGAATTTTTTGGTATTTTGGGTATTTGGAGGTATTTTTTGTGTTTTTATGATTTCACATAATTATAGTGATTACGTTAGAATACACAGACTCTAACAGAAAAAATTACCTAATCTCTGTTGAAACATTTTCAACAGAAAATGCATGCATGTACACATGCAAAAAGACACACACATCTACAGCTTTCAAGTCAATATCTCAGAAGGGCATCATTTACTCCTCACTGTGAGAGAAGAATTACCATTGTCATTAAAAAGACAATGATAAATTAGATCTCTGGCAAATTGTGTGTATGAGAAAACTCAGTAGCCTCTTACGAATAAAGATGCAAGCTATATTGAAAGTATTTTAATATAGCTTGGTCGAAAGTAATTGAATTTAATTTTACAAAGGGATTTAATTCATAATTTCCATAAGTAAGTAAAAGCTGTTCAGTTTTTAATAAAAGTAATTCAATTTTCTTAATCTCTGTGCATTTCTACCTGTACTAAGATAATAGGTATATATTACTGGCTGCTTATGTTCTTGGTACTGTACATGTATTAAATCCTGACAAATACATTATACTGTTTGATACTATTAACTCTACTGTACAACTGAGGAGAAAGGGACACAGTAGTTACACAATTTACTCAAAGAGCTGCTGTTCTGAGAAAACACACTGCTGAAACAAGTACAGGTAACCTGAAATATACTTGACCAAAAATAGGGCTGATTTTCAGTAACATTCAGCTTAGTTGCCATTGAGTAAAACAGCAGTCTCTGTTATTTGGAAGATCTGCCAAAATCAGTTACATGCCTGCTAATGAGTCATATCTCCCATAGGAATATTCACTGAAGAAGGATAGGGCAGGACAAGACAGGGTATGTAGGAAACATGCTGAAAATCTTCAAAAATTCCCATACACTACAGGCAGAAGTGAGACCTTCCACTGGGAGTTGTAGAAACATTGCCATATCAGTCTTTTCAGAAAACAACTGACTATTTAGATCTAATTCAAATAGTCCATTGACAGACTGAGGATTAGGGAATGATTTTCCCTTCAAGAAATCTCTTTCCTTAAAATGTTTTATTCTAATCTGTATTATTGAAATTATCATCAGTTGAAACTGGAAATCAAGGACTAATTTATGAAAAGTGTAGAATTATGCTGACATGCATTAAAAATATTGTGTACAAGGCAAGTTTTCACCTCAAAAGTGAGAAAACAATATTGTTCTTTAGCCATAAATTCAACCTCAGTTAGTTCTACAGATTATTCAGGTTCAGTTTCAGGATTCCAGGAGGGGTACCATCCTCCTGCCCTGGCATGACACAGGATCCACACACTGATGACCACTCCTGCCCAATGAGAGACTGAATATACAAATGGACAATGACCACACTGTAGCCTCTTACGAATAAAGATGCAAGCTATATTGAAAGTATTTTAATATAGCTTGGTCGAAAGTAATTGAATTTAATTTTACAAAGGGATTTAATTCATAATTTCCATAAGTAAGTAAAAACTGTTCAGTTTTTAATAAAAGTAATTCAATTTTCTTAATCTCTGTGCATTTCTACCTGTACTAAGATAATAGGTATATATTACTGGCTGCTTATGTTCTTGGTACTGTACATGTATTAAATCCTGACAAATACATTATACTGTTTGATACTATTAACTCTATTGTACAACTGAGGAGAAAGGGACACAGTAGTTACACAATTTACTCAAAGTCAGAGAGCTGCTGTTCTGAGCCAACACACTGCTGAAACAAGTACAGGTAACCTGAAATATACTTGACCAAAAATAGGGCTGATTTTCAGTAACATTCAGCTTAGTTGCCACTGAGTAAAACAGCAGTCTCTGTTATTTGGAAGATCTGCCAAAATCAGTTACATGCCTGCTAATGAGTCATATCTCCTATAGGAATATTCACTGAAGAAGGATAGGGCAGGACAAGACAGGGTATGTAGGAAACATGCTGAAAATCTTCAAAAATTCCCATACACTACAGGCAGAAGTGAGACCTTCCACTGGGAGTTGTAGAAACATTGCCATATCAGTCTTTTCAGAAAACAATTGACTATTTAGATCTAATTCAAATAATCCATTGACAGACTGAGGATTAGGGAATGATTTTCCCTTCAAGAAATCTCTTTCCTTAAAATGTTTTATTCTAATCTGTATTATTGAAATTGTCATCAGTTGAAACTGGAAATCAAGGACTAATTTATGAAAAGTGTAGAATTATGCTGACATGCATTAAAAATATTGTGTACAAGGCAAGTTTTCACCTCAAAAGTGAGAAAACAATATTGTTCTTTAGCCATAAATTCAACCTCAGTTAGTTCTACAGATTATTCAGGTCCAGTTTCAGGATTCCAGGAGGGGTACCATCCTCCTGCCCTGGCATGACACAGGATCCACACACTGATGACCACTCCTGCCCAATGAGAGACTGAATATACAAATGGACAATGGCCACACTGTACACTAAAATAGAACTTCTGACCCATAACGTGTAGCAACTAGTCCAGAAATCAATTTACGATCCTTGGTAGCCAGCTTAGGAAGCCAAACGGTAACAGCTGTAGCAATTGGCTCCAAACAGTCAGTGCTTGGTAAATATCTTACAGCGTCCCAGTTTGTGCCCCTGCTTCTGATTTGTATCTGTAGCCCACCCAGCCTCTCTGTCCAGGGAACTAACCAGGTAAGAATACTGGAGTGGGTTGCCATTTCCTTCTCTAAGGGATCTTTCCTACCCAGGGATCGAACCCGTATTTCTACACTGACATATTCTTTACCACTGAGCCACCTGGACTGGATAAACCTCTGTTAAACACAGAGGAACCCAAATATGCACGCCTAATCAACTTCTGGTTACCCTGTCTACAGCTTCCCCTGCAAACAGTTTCCAATCAAGGCATCCCTGATGCCTTCTTTTTTGTTTTTTCAATTTAAAGCTTTCCCTTGACCCCTGCAGGCCTTTGAGTCTCTGCAGAACACTTTGATTGTGGCTGACTCCCTTGTTATAGCAAGCTCTGAATAGAATCTGTATTTGTTGTCATTTGGGTGGCCTTCATCCATTTCCCAAGTGATTTAGTGGCAAAGAATTCACCTGCCACTGCAGGAGACACAGATTCCACCCCTGGGTCAGGAAGATCCCCTGGAGGAGGAAATGGCAACCCACTCTAGTATTCTTGCCTGGAAAATTCCTGGGACGGAGGATACAGTTGAGTGAGAAAACAAACAAAACATTGATTTCCACATCAATGAGCTCCTCCCAGCTCTATATGCTCATCCTCACAGTTGTAACCACCCTAAGCATTCACTCAGCACATCAAAGAAAAGCCACAGAAGTCATCCCAAGAAACTTAGGTTTGAAAAGCAGCATCAATCTCCTGATTAGATAGACAGAGATCAGTCTCAGGCTATCACTTTTATGGAACATGCAATTACAGTAATTCATCCTAGCTACAGAGTATTGTGTTGGCCAAAAAGTTTGATCAGGTTTTTCCACATCGTCTTAAGGAAAAAATTTGAACAAACTCTTTGGTCAACGCAATACAATGACATGAGGGAGGTTTAAAATTTGCCTCTGATTTACCCTATTCCAGGTTACAATGAGTTGCCTTGTCTGGGGTGTAGTTTATCCAGGACCATGCTAATTTGGAAACCACTAAAATAGACTTGCAAATTAATTTCTATCCAATGGAGAGCTTTGTTCCTTTTGCAAATCTCTTTATGCTTTCATAATGTTTCATGAAGCTATTTAAAGATTGAAGAAATGGCTATGATATCACACCCCATCCCTTTCTCCCTGTGTAACTATGTCAACTGATAGTGTGTGGAGGCAGTTACCACATAGTGACATTCTGGTGAGAAAAAAGAAAAAATAAATTTTAAGGAGCAGTGATGATACAACTGGGCATGAATAAAATATAAGTTTTCATAAGAGTAGGTGACAAAATATGGGCCTGTCCTGATTTTTCTCTCTCATCGTTACCTAAAATAACATTTCAACTCAATTAGATACCACTGAGTATAGATCTCAGCTAAATTCTTTAGCTTGAGTAGTGATTTGACTTTGACATGAAAATTAACATTCACTGAGGATACTAGTGTTAGATATAAGACAAACATGAGCTTCTAACTTTGTCAATCAGCAGCTTAAATCTAAAAAATAACATACTGCTACAACTCAAAACAAGTAAATATTTATCAGTATTTTTTCTAGAGCTGAGTCAAAGACAAAGATGATTTTCTAGTTGTCAAGATTTTATTTTGGCAGCAGCCTATAAACTTCTATGCATTTTCTCCTACCTAAGTCATGGGTAATTACATATCTATACTCATAAATAAATGTATGTATGTATATGTATATGTGTGTGCATACATATCTGAACATATGTGTATGTGTATATATATGTATACACACATACACATATATATAAATACTTCTTGATGTTGATAGGATAAACTTTCACTTGAGGCAAACATTGGCTTACCTACCTCAAGTTATCACCTTGAATAGCTTTCCCAATTAATCTTCACAATTAATGGATCAGTCTCAGGCTATCACTTTTTTTTGGAACATGCAATTACAGTAATTCATCCTAGCTACAGAGTATTGTGTTGGCCAAAAAGTTTGATCAGGTTTTTCTACATCGTCTTAAGGAAAAAATTTGAATGAACTCTTTGGTCAACCCAATACAATGACATGAGGGAGGTTTAAAATTTGCCTCTGACTTACCCTATTCCAGGTTACAATGAGTTGCCTTGTCTGGGGTGTAGTTTATCCAGGACCATGCTAATTTGGAAACCACTAAAATAGACTTGCAAATTAATTTCTATCCAATGGAGAGCTTTGTTCCTTTTGCAAATCTCTTTATGCTTTCATAATGTTTCATGAAGCTATTTAAAGATTGAAGAAATGGCTATGGTATCACACCCCATCCCTTTCTCCCTGTGTAACTATGTCAACTGATAGTGTGTGGAGGCAGTTACCACATAGTGACATTCTGGTGAGAAAAAAGAAAAAATAAATTTTAAGGAGCAGTGATGATACAACTGGGCATGAATAAAATATAAGTTTTCATAAGAGTAGGTGACAAAATATGGGCCTGTCCTGATTTTTCTCTCTCATCGTTACCTAAAATAACATTTCAACTCAATTAGATACCACTGAGTATAGATCTCAGCTAAATTCTTTAGCTTGAGTAGTGATTTGACTTTGACATGAAAATTAACATTCACTGAGGATACTAGTGTTAGATATAAGACAAACATGAGCTTCTAACTTTGTCAATCAGCAGCTTAAATCTAAAAAATAACATACTGCTACAACTCAAAACAAGTAAATATTTATCAGTATTTTTTCTAGAGCTGAGTCAAAGACAAAGATGATTTTCTAGTTGTCAAGATTTTATTTTGGCAGCAGCCTATAAACTTCTATGCATTTTCTCCTACCTAAGTCATGGGTAATTACATATCTATACTCATAAATAAATGTATGTATGTATATGTATATGTGTGTGCATACATATCTGAACATATGTGTATGTGTATATATATGTATACACACATACACATATATATAAATACTTCTTGATGTTGATAGGATAAACTTTCACTTGGAGGCAAACATTGGCTTACCTACCTCAAGTTATCACCTTGAATAGCTTTCCCAATTAATCTTCACAATTAATGGATTAATGGGAAGGCAGTTAACTTTTAATGACAGCACAAACTGAGGCTGATTGACTTTAGAGGTTTAACAGCAACTATTTGAAATCTAGATATTAAGACAAGGAGACCTATAAATCAACCAAACAAAATCAACCAAAGGTGAAGGGGTGGAAGAAATAATTAAAAAGAAAAGACAGTATCAGAGTTTAGGAATCTCTTCACAACATAAGCCTTTACTGACAGGTAAATGCCCACAGGTGATACCATGATGTTCCTGTGGCCAGGCTTCTCCTGCTCACTGCCCAGCAGACCAATAAATCAAGAGACAAGTTGTTGCGGCAAGGAATATAACTTCACTTGAAAAGTTGGCAGACAGAGGAGATGGTGGACTCATGCCCCCAAAGAACCATCTAGACTGACGGAATTCAGACTTCTAAGAGGGGAGGGAGTAAAGTCAAACATTTCCTGGTTCTGGCCAGCCTCCAAGGGGATGAGTTACTTCCTTGATTTCTGCTGTCATTTATAGGTGAGTCTGTCAGGATACTGCCTGTGAGCTAAACAAAGATATTTTAGCTTGATATACATTACTTGGGAAGCAGGGGTCCCAGAGATGGGCCGTTATGTACATAGGCAACATCTTTTTTTATTTTCTATTACAATCAGTAGATTTAAGATTTATAATCGTATCTAGAATTCATTCCTCTTATGATTAAATCTACATTTCAGAACTTACTTTTAATTAAAAAAAAGGACTTAGAGAAGCTTTGAGTAGATATAAAACTCAAAATCATTCAACGAATAAATGCTAAAATATATGACGTTTAGAACAGACGTATAAAGGGTCCTCTCATAAATTTTAGATTTTTGTGAAGTGAAGGTGCAGGGAGGTTTAGAACATTAATATGTGCATAACTTGGATAAGATAAAGTATGCTTCAAATTAATGAAGAGAAAACCCAGTCTAAAGAAAATTCTCATGTAAGGTTAAAATGAGACTTGGTTCTAAATAAATACTTCTTGATGTTGATAGGATAAACTTTCACTTGGAGGCAAACATTGGCTTACCTACCTCAAGTTATCACCTTGACTAGCTTTCCCAATTAATCTTCACAATTAATGGATTAATGGGAAGGCAGTTAACTTTTAATGACAGCACAGACTGAGGCTGATTGACTTTAGAGGTTTAACAGCAACTATTTGAAATCTAGATATTAAGACAAGGAGACCTATAAATCAACCAAACAAAATCAACCAAAGGTGAAGGGGTGGAAGAAATAATTAAAAAGAAAAGACAGTATCAGAGTTTAGGAATCTCTTCACAACATAAGCCTTTACTGACAGGTAAATGCCCACAGGTGATACCATGATGTTCCTGTGGCCAGGCTTCTCCTGCTCACTGCCCAGCAGACCAATAAATCAAGAGACAAGTTGTTGCGGCAAGGAATATAACTTCACTTGAAAAGTTGGCAGACAGAGGAGATGGTGGACTCATGCCCCCAAAGAACCATCTAGACTGACGGAATTCAGACTTCTAAGAGGGGAGGGAGTAAAGTCAAACATTTCCTGGTTCTGGCCAGCCTCCAAGGGGATGAGTTACTTCCTTGATTCCTGCTGTCATTTATAGGTGAGTCTGTCAGGATACTGCCTGTGAGCTAAACAAAGATATTTTAGCTTGATATACATTACTTGGGAAGCAGGGGTCCCAGAGATGGGCCGTTATGTACATAGGCAACATCTTTTTTTATTTTCTATTACAATCAGTAGATTTAAGATTTATAATCGTATCTAGAATTCATTCCTCTTATGATCAAATCTACATTTCAGAACTTACTTTTAATTAAAAAAAAGGACTTAGAGAAGCTTTGAGTAGATATAAAACTCAAAATCATTCAACGAATAAATGCTAAAATATATGACGTTTAGAACAGACGTATAAAGGGTCCTCTCATAAATTTTAGATTTTTGTGAAGTGAAGGTGCAGGGAGGTTTAGAACATTAATATGTGCATAACTTGGATAAGATAAAGTATGCTTCAAATTAATGAAGAGAAAACCCAGTCTAAAGAAAATTCTCATGTAAGGTTAAAAATGGATGGTTACCAAAAAATGATAATGCAAGTAAAAATGATATTCACAAAACATGAAGTTTATGCTGTTGACAATCTAAATACACAGCATGCAGTCAAGCAAGAAAATAGATGAGAGCAATAGGAAAGATCACATATAAATAAATTCAAAGAAGTTCTGCCTACACTTGCTCATATACAGATTCTGGAACAGGTGTGAGTTCATGCATAGGAATTTCTGTGAATCCTCCTCCATTTATTCTAAACTACATAGATGAACTTGCCTTAAACCTATAATAGGACAGCTAAAGTCAAGTGGTAGTAAAGGCGAGTCTTTAATTTAAAAAATAGATTTAAATGTATAGGATAAAGAATTTTTCCTTTTTTTTTCCCCCTTTCTTTCTAATAGGTTCATGTAGAAACTCTTGAGTGAATTAGTATAGATGACAGCTTGCTTTCCACAGCCCAGGAACGGAGGCAGAGGAACACCTGCTATATTAGTTTGTCGTTGCTGCGGTAACAAATTGCCATAAACTTAGTGTCTTAAAGCAACACAAATGTATTATCTTATCATTCTGGGTATCAGAAGTCCAAAATTAGTTTCACTGGGCTAAAATCAAGGTGTCAGCAGGGTGATATTCTCTCTAACGCTCTAGAGGAGAATCTATTTCCTTCCCTTTTCCAGCTTGCAGAGGCTGACTGCACTGTGCATAGCCCTCTTATCTCCATTTCCATCTTCGTGTCTTCTTCCTGACTCTCTTGCCACCCTCTTTCCTCTTTCACTGATTCTTGTGATTACACTGGGCCCAACTGGATAATCCAGGATAATATCTCCATCTCAAGAGTCTTAATCTAATCATACCTGTGAAGTCCCATTGCCAATACCTTTGTAAGGTAACATATTCAAAGACTCCAGGGACTAGGAGATGGACACGGCTGAAAGGCCACTGCTCTACATACCACAATTACCAAACTGTAGATGTAGAATCAAAAAAATGAAGTTCTTTTCAGGTTCCAAACATGGCCTAGCGATTGTTAAAAAGCAATTTTGAGTCTGGTATCATGACATACATATACTGCTTTGTATTTTGAGTTATGCCACTGGAATTAAGAATGGAATCCCCTTGTGTGATTATAATTTGAGAGTGATAAGACTGTACCGTTCCTAAAATCACTTGGAAGATTATCCCTCTCCTCAATGCGCTACGTTGAAAGAGGTTCTTCTCTTCATTTTGAGCACCTGCTGCTTCTCTGAGTTTCAGCCACAGCTCCCCATTCTCTATGAGACCCCTCCTGAACCACCACTCCTCCCATCACACAGCAAGGTCCCTCTTTAACTTGAACAGACTCCTAATATGACACACCTCATGTGTTCTGGGTCTCCACTTGCTGGGATGAAAGTGTCTGGAGGGTCGGCATCATGAGTTACCTGTCATCTCGCACAGAAGCCAGAACGTAGCATAGCATACTGATTACGGGTCTAGTTTCACAGCCATCCTCAAGGGGCTCAAGTCCTGCCGCTGGCAATTACTGAATGATCTTAGGCACTTCATTTAAACTGCCTTCTCCCATCTCTAAATAGGGATAATGATAGTACTAAGGTAAGCTTTCTGACAATTAAATGAGTCAGCATTCAACAGTACTGGTACCTGGTATATAGTAAATATTGTGTAAGTGTCTGTGATTGCTACCTTAAGTAATTATTGCTATAAATTCAAAGATTTTGGACTTCCCTGCTGATCCAATGGTTCAGAATCCACCTAACAATGCAGGAGACACAGGTTTGATCTCTAGTCCGAGAAGATTCCACATGCTGTGGGGCAACTAAGCCTGTGTGTCAAAACTATTGAACCCATGCTCTAAAGCCAGAGAGCTGCAACTACTGAGCCCACGTGCTGAAACTACTGAAGCCCAAGCTCTGCAACAATAGAGGCCACTGCAATGAGAAGCCTTTTGTACTGCAACTGGAGAGTAGCCCCCCTTGCCACAACTAGAGAGTAGCCCCCGCATGCCACAAATAAAGAAAAATCATGTTCAGCAATGAAGAACCAGGAGTGAAAAATAAATCAGTAAATACAATCAGAAATTCTAAACTTTCAAGAGTTGGAACTGAACAAAATTTACCTATTTCTTACAAAAATCTTACTGTAAGAATTAACCCTTAAGAAGGAGAGGGGGACAGTATTTAACATGTGCAATCACATTGTTTTGTTTTTGTTCAGTCACTCAGTCGTCTCTGACTTTTTGCAACTCCGTGGACTGCAGCATGCCAGGCTTCCCTGTCCTTCACTATTTGGTTTCCAAATTCCACATGATGTTTTTTGCCCCCTCCCTTTGTTCAGTCCTCAGTCGTCTCTGATTTGCAGCCATAGCTCCCCATTCTCTATGAGACCCTCCTGAACCACCACCTCCCATCACACCGCAAGGCCCCTCTTTAACTTGAACGGACTCCTAATATGACACACCTCATGTGTTCTGGGTCTCCACTTGCTGGGATGAAAGTGTCTGGAGGGTCGGCATCATGAGTTACCTGTCATCTCGCACAGAAGCCAGAACGTAGCATAGCATACTGATTACGGGTCTAGTTTCACAGCCATTCTCAAGGGGCTCAAGTCCTGCCGCTGGCAATTACTGAATGATCTTAGGCACTTCATTTAAACTGCCTTCTCCCATCTCTAAATAGTGATAATGATAGTACTAAAGTAAGCTTTCTGACAATTAAATGAGTCAGCATTCAACAGTACTGGTACCTAGTATATAGTAAATATTGTGTAAGTGTCTGTGATTGCTACCTTAAGTAATTATTGCTATAAATTCAAAGATTTTGGACTTCCCCGCTGATCCAATGGTTCAGAATCCACCTAACAATGCAGGAGACACAGATTTGATCTCTAGTCCAAGAAGATTCCACATGCTGTGGGGCAACTAAGCCTGTGTGTCAAAACTATTGAACCCATGCTCTAAAGCCAGAGAGCTGCAACTACTGAGCCCACGTGCTGAAACTACTGAAGCCCAAGCTCTGCAACAATAGAGGCCACTGCAATGAGAAGCCTTTTGTACTGCAACTGGAGAGTAGCCCCCCTTGCCACAACTAGAGAGTAGCCCCCGCATGCCACAAATAAAGAAAAATCATGTTCAGCAATGAAGAACCAGGAGTGAAAAATAAATCAGTAAATACAATCAGAAATTCTAAACTTTCAAGAGTTGGAACTGAACAAAATTTACCTATTTCTTACAAAAATCTTACTGTAAGAATTAACCCTTAAGAAGGAGAGGGGGACAGTATTTAACATGTGCAATCACATTGTTTTGTTTTTGTTCAGTCACTCAGTCGTCTCTGACTTTTTGCAACTCCGTGGACTGCAGCATGCCAGGCTTCCCTGTCCTTCACTATCTCCTGGAGTTTGCTCAAAGCCATGTCCATTGAGTCGATGATGTCATCCAACCATCTCATCCTCTGTCATCCTCTTCTCCTCCTGCCCTCCATCCTTCCCAGCTTCAGGGTCTTTTCGAATGAGCTGGCTCTTTGCACCAGGCGGCCAAAGTTTTGGAGCTTCAGCATTAGTCCTTCCAATGAGTATCAGGGTTGATTTCCTTTAGGATTGACTGGTTTTATCTTTTTGCTGTCCAAGGGACTCCCAAGAGTCTTTTCCAACACCACTGTTCAAAAGCATCAATTCTTTGGTGTTCAGCCTTCTTTATGGTCCAACTCTTGCATCTGTAGTACATCACACTGTCACCTTCCTTCTAAAACCTCTGGCACAGAATTATTAACCTGAAAAGGAAGTTAAATGTCCTTGGGATGCACTTTTTCTATTAAGGAATCATTTTTAATGTTTCAAAAGGCCCTATATTTCTTTGTATCTCTTGAATTTTAGAGATCTTTGCTTCATTTACTCCAGAAAAATAGAATTTAAGACTGAATGACGCAGAAACTGAGCGGCTGTGATTCATAAGGAAAGTGGAAAAGACTCAGAGGACACAGGCATGTCTTCATTTAGACACTTTCAATGATGTAGTTAGAATTTTTGGAGCATTCATGCTGTACATGGTTAATTCACATGTGTGTGAAGTCACAGCAACAATGACCTCCTAAGTATGTGCTATTTCCATTAAGTGATTATTTTCAACCTGAAATTGGCATGTTTCAGACTTTGATCCCTGGAGGGAGAACTGGGTATGCCTCACTTCAATTCCTATTCTAGTCATATTAGATGATATTTTGAGATTCTGAACAAATACTCCACCTTATTACCAAATTATTTTTAGAGCTGTTATTTGTATCTCCAAATATCACACTTACAGATGAAGGCTCAAGTCCTTCACAGTGATAAAAATTTTCTGCAGATAAATAGGTGAGTCCACGAAGCTCTTTTAATAAACAAAATCTTACTGTAAGAATTAACCCTTAAGAAGGAGAGGGGGACAGTATTTAACATGTGCAATCACATTGTTTTGTTTTTGTTCAGTCACTCAGTCGTCTCTGACTTTTTGCAACTCCGTGGACTGCAGCATGCCAGGCTTCCCTGTCCTTCACTATCTCCTGGAGTTTGCTCAAAGCCATGTCCATTGAGTCGATGATGTCATCCAACCATCTCATCCTCTGTCATCCTCTTCTCCTCCTGCCCTCAATCCTTCCCAGCTTCAGGGTCTTTTCGAATGAGCTGGCTCTTTGCACCAGGCGGCCAAAGTTTTGGAGCTTCAGCATTAGTCCTTCCAATGAGTATCAGGGTTGATTTCCTTTAGGATTGACTGGTTTTATCTTTTTGCTGTCCAAGGGACTCCCAAGAGTCTTTTCCAACACCACTGTTCAAAAGCATCAATTCTTTGGTGTTCAACCTTCTTTATGGTTCAACTCTCGCATCTGTAGTACATCACACTGTCACCTTCCTTCTAAAACCTCTGGCACAGAATTATTAACCTGAAAAGGAAGTTAAATGTCCTTGGGATGTACTTTTTCTATTAAGGAATCATTTTTAATGTTTCAAAAGGCCCTATATTTCTTTGTATCTCTTGAATTTTAGAGATCTTTGCTTCATTTACTCCAGAAAAATAGAATTTAAGACTGAATGACGCAGAAACTGAGCGGCTGTGATTCATAAGGAAAGTGGAAAAGAGAGGACACAGGCATGTCTTCATTTAGACACTTTCGATGATGTAGTTAGAATTTTTGGAGCATTCATGCTGTACATGGTTAATTCACATGAATGTGAAGTCACAGCAACAATGACCTCCTAAGTATGTGCTATTTCCATTAACTGATTATTTTCAACCTGAAATTGACATGTTTCAGACTTTGATCCCTGGAGGGAGAACTGGGTATGCCTCACTTCAATTCCTATTCTAGTCATATTAGATGATATTTTGAGATTCTGAACAAATACTCCACCTTATTACCAAATTATTTTTAGAGCTGTTATTTGTATCTCCAAATATCACACTTACAGATGAAGGCTCAAGTCCTTCACAGTGATAAAATTTTCTGCAGATAAATAGGTGAGTCCACAAAGCTCTTTTAATAAACAGCTATTTCTAGTGGCAAGTGAATGGAGGTGGAGGAGGTACCAAGTTAACTACAAACAGTAAGCTTCTCTGAAGTACTCAGAGTGAGATGGGGGATAGTTTCAGTTCATTGGTTGAGATTACTGTGTTTGATTTTATAATTGAACAAGGGAGGAGCGTTGGCTGGCTTCTGGGGTTGACTTCCACTGTTTCTGGCAGCTTCCTTAAAAACTGTCTGCGCAGGTGTAAGTTAGCTCAATGGGACAACAGGCTGATTCCAGCTCTGGAACACTCCCTTTCCACCAAGACCACACTCCCGCCAGAAAAATACCACTGTTTCAAGGACACTTGGACCTTCTAGCCCCTAATCTTCTTAAACACAGGTAGCATCAGAGCATGGGCCCTAGAGCCAGTTATGTGAGGCACTCTACAGACAGAGTTTTTTTTGGGGTGGGGTGGGGAAGGAGTGGGTGGGTGGGCCACTTCTATTGGTCTTTCATTTATCTATTTTTCATCCACCTTTGTTCTTTGGCCCATGTGGGCCTCCCATCGCGATGGCCTCTGTTGTCACAGAGCACAGGCTCTGGGCGCATGCGCTTCAGACCACCAGCTCGGTAGTTGGACACATGGGTCCAGCCGCTCTGTGGCACATGGGATCTTCCCAGGCCAGGGATCGAATTGGCGCCCCTTGCACTGCAAGGCAGTGTCCTTACCCAGTGGACCACCAGGGAGGCCCCAGACAGAGTTTTAAGATGGCCCCAGGACTGCAGCCCCACGTAGAACCTTGTACAACGCTCTCCCCTTGAATGCAGGCAAAATCTGTGAATGTGATGGGATATCATTCTTGTGATTAAATCACAACATACAGCAGAAGAGATTATACGGATGTAATTCATTAAAATCCCTAATTTAGTTAACCTGAAGTTACTCAACAGTGTGATTATCCTAGGTGGGTATGACCTAATCAGGGAAGCCTTTCAAAAACTCTTAAAGTCCAAAGACACAAAGTCAGATAGGACCCAAAACATAAGCAAAATTATTCTCACTGTTCTTATAGAACACAGTCATGTGCTTCTTACCATACAGTGAACTCAAGAAGATCAACCCCAAATTAGTCAGTTTGAGAACAGTCCCAAACTGACAACAGGCATGAAATTGAGGGCCTCAGCTGCAAGGCAATTCTTCTAATAAGTACAGGAGTTGGAAGAGGATTCCAAGGCATAGATGAGACCATAGGATGCATCCTTCATCTCTCAAAAATTACTGTGACCCTGCCAACATTCTGATAACATTCTTTTATAACTAAACCAAACACTGGCAACTAATTTACTCCTTAGTCTTTTAATGTTTATGAATACACATACTATTTGCAAATACCACTTTTAAATGTGTTAATTTGGGCTTCCCTGGTGGTCCAGTGGGTAAGGACACCGCCTTGCAGTGCAAGGGGCGCCGGTTCGATCCCTGGCCTGGGAAGATCCCACGTGCCACGGAGCGGCTGGACCGATGTGTCCCACTACTGAGTCAGAGCTCTGGAGCGCATGCGCCCAGAGCCGGTGCTCTGCGGCAAGAGAGGCCACCGCGATGGGAGGTCCACATAGGCCAAAGAACAAAGATGGATGAAAATAGATAAATGAAAGACCAATAGAAGTGGCCTGCCCGCCCTCTCCCTCCCCAACCTGCCCCCCCAAATAAATATTAAAAATAAATAAATAAATAAATGTGTTAATTTTATCTTAGGTATATGTACTATGTTTTGAATTAGATCATAAATTATTCAAAAATGGAAAACACATTTCATTTTTCCATATGCCACGATGTACTTTTGGCATCAAAATGCATCTTCTTTAAAAAAGAAAGAAAAAAGAACCTTTGAATATTTGTCATTTGACTTTACTACTTAAAATAATTACTTTAAACATGGGCCAATTCCTTAAATTAAATCTCTCTATATGCACAGTTTTTTTTTTTTTTAATGCACACATATTATTGGTTCTGTTTCTCTGGAAAGCCCTGAAAATGGAGGGAAAAAATTAGCTTAAAATGATCCTTGAAGCTTTCCATATGATGATGGTATTACAAGTTGCCATGATTTATCCTGTTGCTTTTCAAGACTACCATGCTTAAAAACTCATGGTTCCCATAGTAAAAAACAAAACCCCAGAATCTCTGTCAAAATTTTCCTTTTTTATGCTAATTTTTTTGTGTGTTCTCTACTCTCTTTTGTCTGAAATTGGAAAGAATGATGTGTAGTTTTTCCTTTGTTTTCATGTGAATAAATTATCATTTTCATGTTAATTCATACAAAATGCTGTTGAGTTGACTAAGTGTCAGTTACCTGTTCACACCATCACCACTCCAACACAAAAGACATCCTCTCCTTGACTCATCACTCAGGTACTTTCCTGACATGTCATTGCATCTAATCCACTGCAAAGTGACTTTGCATGTGCATTAACAGGATTAACTGATCCATGCTGCAATACCAAGGATATCTTAACTGGAGTCCTCTAGAGGAAAATGCTAGTAACAATAATAGTTACCAGTATTACATACTATGTCTTAGCATCGTTAAATTCTTACAACAATCTTGTAAAGAAGATATTATCTCCATTTTCTAGATTGGGAATTGAAGGTCAAAGAATGTAAACGTCTTGCTGAAAACTTTGGGCTTTTTTTCCCCTTCTATTCAACATCTTTACTAAGGACTAAATTATGCTACTAGCACAACTCTTCCACTATATTGCCTGAACTTTGAAAGAGGTATTTGAGCAAGTACCTTAAGTAACTGAGTAGTGTCCTAATTGGACATGATCTCAGAGAGGTGGAGTTCTCGTATATGCAGAAAGACAATAAGGAAACACATTTCATTTTTCCATATGCCACGATGTACTTTTGGCATCAAAATGCATCTTCTTTAAAAAAGAAAGAAAAAAGAACCTTTGAATATTTGTCATTTGACTTTACTACTTAAAATAATTACTTTAAACATGGGCCAATTCCTTAAATTAAATCTCTCTATATGCACAGTTTGTTTTTTTTTTTTTGTTTTTTTTTTTTTAATGCACACATATTATTGGTTCTATTTCTCTGGAAAACCCTGAAAATGGAGGGAAAAAATTAGCTTAAAATGATCCTTGAAGCTTTCCATATGATGATGGTATTACAAGTTGCCATGATTTATCCTGTTGCTTTTCAAGACTACCATGCTTAAAAACTCATGGTTCCCATAGTAAAAAACAAAACCCCAGAATCTCTGTCAAAATTTTCCTTTTTTATGCTAATTTTGTGTGTGCTCTACTCTCTTTTGTCTGAAATTGGAAAGAATGATGTGTAGTTTTTCCTTTGTTTTCATGTGAATAAATTATCATTTTCATGTTAATTCATACAAAATGCTGTTGAGTTGACTAAGTGTCAGTTACCTGTTCACACCATCACCACTCCAACACAAAAGACATCCTCTCCTTGACTCATCACTCAGGTACTTTCCTGACATGTCATTGCATCTAATCCACTGCAAAGTGACTTTGCATGTGCATTAACAGGATGAACTGATCCATGCTGCAATACCAAGGATATCTTAACTGGAGTCCTCTAGAGGAAAATGCTAGTAACAATAATAGTTACCAGTATTACATACTGTGTCTTAGCGTCATTAAATTCTTACAACAATCTTATAAAGAAGATATTATCTCTATTTTCTAGATTGGGAATTGAAGGTCAAAGAATGTAAGTGTCTTGCTGAAAACTTTGGGCTTTTTTTCCCCTTCTATTCAACATCTTTACTAAGGACTAAATTATGCTACTAGCACAACTCTTCCACTATATTGCCTGAACTTTGAAAGAGGTATTTGAGCAAGTACCTTAAGTAACTGAGTAGTGTCCTAATTGGACATGATCTCAGAGAGGTGGAGTTCTCGTATATGCAGAAAGACAATAAGGGAACATACTCTCCATAGTGAGGTTTCTTTAACTGTGTCTTTGATGGGACAAATACCACCTCTGAAGCATGGGCTAAATTTTTCAGATAAAACAAAGTAAAAATGAAATTAAAAATCTCTACCAGAGGAATTCGCCCAGCAATCCAGTGGTTAGGACTCCCCACTCTCACTGATACAGGCTCAGGTTCCATCCCTGGTCAGGGAGTCCCAAGCCACAAAGGGTAGCCAAAAACAAAACAAAACAAAAACTCCCCCAGGTTCTACGGAACACTGAGTCACAATCAGGAAAGACGAATCAGTATAGTACAAACTTCACCTGAACATCATTTCTGCCCTACTTATTCCTCCCCAATCTATAATCATATTTAAAAGCCCACCAGGCACACTCCTTTGCTGAGAAAAAGCCTGAGGGTCTGCATATCATAAAAAGTCCCCATTGATGAGACAGTGATCCTGGAGATGGTTTATAAGCCAGTTGGCTAATATCCCTTCAGACAACAGGGCCCTTGGATAGCAAATGGCTACAACCACCTCATTACCTCCAGGATATGGTCACACCACCTTCTACTTTTCTGCCTTAATTTCAGATTGTAATGGATTTCTCCACTTGGTTGGAGGCTAGAAGTGAGGATCTGGTTGCCTCCCAGCAATGCCTCCCCTCCTACTCTCACACATTTGAATGGGGCAATCTAAACCATCCAATCGCCATGCATGAAACAAGGAATATTCAAAATACAATTACTGATCCATGCTGCAATACCAAGGATATCTTAACTGGAGTCCTCTAGAGGAAAATGCTAGTAACAATAATAGTTACCAGTATTACATACTGTGTCTTAGCGTCATTAAATTCTTACAACAATCTTATAAAGAAGATATTATCTCTATTTTCTAGATTGGGAATTGAAGGTCAAAGAATGTAAGTGTCTTGCTGAAAACTTTGGGCTTTTTTTCCCCTTCTATTCAACATCTTTACTAATGACTAAATTATGCTACTAGCACAACTCTTCCACTATATTGCCTGAACTTTGAAAGAGGTATTTGAGCAAGTACCTTAAGTAACTGAGTAGTGTCCTAATTAGACATGATCTCAGAGAGGTGGAGTTCTCGTATATGCAGAAAGACAATAAGGGAACATACTCTCCATAGTGAGGTTTCTTTAACTGTGTCTTTGATGTGACAAATACCACCTTTGAAGCATGGGCTAATTTTTTCAGATAAAACAAAGTAAAAATGAAATTAAAAATCTCTACCAGAGGAATTCGCCCAGCGATCCAGTGGTTAAGACTCCCCACTCTCACTGATACAGGCTCAGGTTCCATCCCTGGTCAGGGAGTCCCGAGCCACAAAGGGTAGCCAAAAACAAAACAAAACAAAAACTCCCCCAGGTTCTACGGAACACTGAGTCACAATCAGGAAAGACGAATCAGTATAGTACAAACTTCACCTGAACATCATTTCTGCCCTACTTATTCCTCCCCAATCTATAATCATATTTAAAAGCCCACCAGGCACACTCCTTTGCTGAGAAAAAGCCTGAGGGTCTGCATATCATAAAAAGTCCCCATTGATGAGACAGTGATCCTGGAGATGGTTTACAAGCCAGTTGGCTAATATCCCTTCAGACAACAGGGCCCTTGGATAGCAAATGGCTACAACCACCTCATTACCTCCAGGATATGGTCACACCACCTTCTACTTTTCTGCCTTAATTTCAGATTGTAATGGATTTCTCCACTTGGTTGGAGGCTAGAAGTGAGGATCTGGTTGCCTCCCAGCAATGCCTCCCCTCCTACTCTCACACATTTGAATGGGGCAATCTAAACCATCCAATCGCCATGCATGAAACAAGGAATATTCATTACAAATTCATTTTCAATTCTACTTGCCCCCGTCCCATCAACCCTTCATATAAATCCTCCAGGACAATTACATTTTAATGATTACATTTTGGTTAAACTTGACTATCACATTTTGATTAAACTACCACTTCTATTCAGGTTCACTGCTCTGTGCCATTGCTGAGACCATCAGCTAAGAATGGCCTCTATACAAGGAGTCATTAGCTGACCTCCTTGGGCTCAAGTGTCCTCCTTTGTCCTCCTGGCGCTCTGTGTAAGACTCTTGCACAATAATTAAGATAACACATTGAAATTCTGTGTTCACACGTTTCTTGTTCCCATCTAAATGCTCAGCCTCAATGTGTCACAGAAAAGGCTCCACCTTTCTGGCTGTGACAGTAAAACAAAAGGAAAGGAGTGGATGTAGAGATGCTGACAAAGGAAGAACCAGTAATTTGTGACCACTGGAACAGATGGGTGAAGGCAGCAGAGAAAGAAGAGTGTCTCCTAGAGTTTCTGACTATGGATTATCAGAAAAGGTAATGACCGCTCACCTAAAGAGGAAGGGACAGAAGACCAGACATGATGCCTAGCTTCTAGGTTAGTATTTGATCAAGACCTAGGTTAGGTCTTGTGTGGTACAGACAATATTGTTAAAATAAACATTTAGACATTTTTATATGTTCCAAATGCCAAACAAAGTCAGAAATGACAAGTTATCTGGCGTCTTTGGGTAAACGGATCTGAGAACAGTGTGCTGGAGGATTACATATAATCATTAGCAGAATGAAATGTTATGTATTGTCTGTTTATCTATCGCCCATAAATTTCCTGTCTTCTTATTGGGTAAACGTTGAAAAATTTAAGGGATAAATCCAATTATTTCATAGCCTGAGAATATGTACTTTAATTAACATGGGAGATGTTTAAGTGATAGATTGAAATCAAGAATTTCCTGTAAAATCACTTTCCCACTCTTCAGTACTAAGAATTTCATTTCCTTTGGAAAACAACTCCTAATATGCATATTTGAAGGAACCAGTCCTTTTTTTATTTTTTAAAGTTATAACATAATAAATGAAATATATTATTGTGGTTGAGTAAAAAATAAATATAAATAATCACCTTTTATTACAATTCATTCAATACCTGGTGTTCTTTGCAATATAGAGCACTAGTAAGGGTAGAACACATTCCTGTCTGATAGAATTTTGAATACGTGTCTGCTGGGTTTAAGCAAAATTTAAATTAAACAATAGTGTATTACAAATGCTGAAATGTAAAGCATTAATTTAAATAGCTGTTAAAGAGCAGTTGCCGATTTTGTTGTACTTGAAATTCTGATGTTCAAAATACTAGAATATTATTTAAAAGAGTTTTTCCTCTTATTTTTCATAAATCCTCTGAGTTCACTTATAAATTAGAAAAGGTTATTTTTTTTTACAACTTTGCTGAGTTAAAAACCTTCTGGGTTGTCTTCATTGTTAGTTAGGTCCACAGGCATATTTTAAAAATGTAACAGTTGTCACGGGAGAACAACTGTAACAGATGGGTGAAGGCAGCAGAGAAAGAAGAGTGTCTCCTAGAGTTTCTGACTATGGATTATCAGAAAAGGTAATGACCGCTCACCTAAAGAGGAAGGGACAGAAGACCAGACATGATGCCTAGCTTCTAGGTTAGTATTTGATCAAGACCTAGGTTAGGTCTTGTGTGGTACAGACAATATTGTTAAAATAAACATTTAGACATTTTTATATGTTCCAAATGCCAAACAAAGTCAGAAATGACAAGTTATCTGGCGTCTTTGGGTAAACGGATCTGAGAACAGTGTGCTGGAGGATTACATATAATCATTAGCAGAATGAAATGTTATGTATTGTCTGTTTATCTATCGCCCATAAATTTCCTGTCTTCTTATTGGGTAAACGTTGAAAAATTTAAGGGATAAATCCAATTATTTCATAGCCTGAGAATATGTACTTTAATTAACATGGGAGATGTTTAAGTGATAGATTGAAATCAAGAATTTCCTGTAAAATCACTTTCCCACTCTTCAGTACTAAGAATTTCATTTCCTTTGGAAAACAACTCCTAATATGCATATTTGAAGGAACCAGTCCTTTTTTTATTTTTTAAAGTTATAACATAATAAATGAAATATATTATTGTGGTTGAGTAAAAAATAAATATAAATAATCACCTTTTATTACAATTCATTCAATACCTGGTGTTCTTTGCAATATAGAGCACTAGTAAGGGTAGAACACATTCCTGTCTGATAGAATTTTGAATACGTGTCTGCTGGGTTTAAGCAAAATTTAAATTAAACAATAGTGTATTACAAATGCTGAAATGTAAAGCATTAATTTAAATAGCTGTTAAAGAGCAGTTGCCGATTTTGTTGTACTTGAAATTCTGATGTTCAAAATACTAGAATATTATTTAAAAGAGTTTTTCCTCTTATTTTTCATAAATCCTCTGAGTTCACTTATAAATTAGAAAAGGTTATTTTTTTTTACAACTTTGCTGAGTTAAAAACCTTCTGGGTTGTCTTCATTGTTAGTTAGGTCCACAGGCATATTTTAAAAATGTAACAGTTGTCACAGGAGAACAACTGTAAGTCTCCGATGTTTCCTACCACAGATTTTTAAATCTCACAAGACTGTATAACCCTGCAAACATTTGAGAATTAAAAACTCTCTAGAGGGACAATTACCTTGGCTCTTCTCAATGCTTGCGGTATCAAAGATGGTCAGTAATTCAAGAGCATTCACCTATGGCCTCCAAAGTATAGCAAAGTATAGTATAGTATAGTATGAAATTATGAGGCATTTCCAAAAATTGTACAATTAGTACCATTTCTCTCTTCTCTCTCTCTTGCATTTCGGGAACAGGGTCTACACGTTGTTATATATCTGTTTTCTAGCACATGCTTCAACACAGTTACCAAATTAGTAATGCTAGTTCAACTAAATTAAAGAGCAAGCTGTAAAATTTTAATCAACTTTTGGCATTCTGTTCTGTCTAGGTTCTCTTCACACATCAAGTGATAGATACTTGAATCCAACCTTTAAATAACCCAACTACAGGAATTAAACCTTTTGTCATAAGCAACAAGTATTGAATCTCTACTTTCTAAGCCATCTGGGTGGAGTGGGCATAGATACTTGCGTAGAAGATAGGAAAACACCCTAGTTACCAGTTACCACTGGTAGGGAAGAATAGTCCAAGAAACCATCAGTTCAGGATATATTCCTGTTCCTTTCAAAAATGCCATTAAACATGTAACAACATGCCATGCCAGAAAGTACTTTGTATGAGCCTTATTTCAGAAAGGTTTTACTTAATATGTCACCATGGCATGGATCTCTGTAAATACCACATCGTACATAACATACACTATCTCAAAAAATTCAAATATGATCCTTTGTAAAGAAGGTGGAGAAGAGAATGAAAAAAAAAAGAAAGAAACAAATATAAATGAATTAAGATTCCTTTTTGGAAAGAAAGCAGCTACATACAAAAAGTATACTACAGTTTTTGGAATATAAACACAGTTAAAATAAAGCAAAAGTAAAAACTCACTACTAGAGCTGATCCCTCCTTGCTCTCATGTACTGACAAAATTAAAATATTTACAACTTTGCTGAGTTAAAAACCTTCTGGGTTGTCTTCATTGCTAGTTAGGTCCACAGGCATATTTTAAAAATGTAACAGTTGTCACGGGAGAACAACTGTAAGTCTCCGATGTTTCCTACCACAGATTTTTAAATCTCACAAGACTGTATAACCCTGCAAACATTTGAGAATTAAAAACTCTCTAGAGGGACAATTACCTTGGCTCTTCTCAATGCTTGCGGTATCAAAGATGGTCAGTAATTCAAGAGCATTCACCTATGGCCTCCAAAGTATAGCAAAGTATAGTATAGTATAGTATGAAATTATGAGGCATTTCCAAAAATTGTACAATTAGTACCATTTCTCTCTTCTCTCTCTCTTGCATTTCGGGAACAGGGTCTACACGTTGTTACATATCTGTTTTCTAGCACATGCTTCAACACAGTTACCAAGTTAGTAATGCTAGTTCAACTAAATTAAAGAGCAAGCTGTAAAATTTTAATCAACTTTTGGCATTCTGTTCTGTCTAGGTTCTCTTCACACATCAAGTGATAGATACTTGAATCCAACCTTTAAATAACCCAACTACAGGAATTAAACCTTTTGTCATAAGCAACAAGTATTGAATCCCTACTTTCTAAGCCATCTGGGTGGAGTGGGCATAGATACTTGCGTAGAAGATAGGAAAACACCCTAGTTACCAGTTACCACTGGTAGGGAAGAATAGTCCAAGAAACAAACCATCAGTTCAGGATATATTCCTGTTCCTTTCAAAAATGCCATTAAACATGTAACAACATGCCATGCCAGAAAGTACTTTGTATGAGCCTTATTTCAGAAAGGTTTTACTTAATATGTCACCATGGCATGGATCTCTGTAAATACCACATCGTACATAACATACACTATCTCAAAAAATTCAAATATGATCCTTTGTAAAGAAGGTGGAGAAGAGAATGAAAAAAAAAAAAGAAAGAAACAAATATAAATGAATTAAGATTCCTTTTTGGAAAGAAAGCAGCTACATACAAAAAGTATACTACAGTTTTTGGAATATAAACACAGTTAAAATAAAGCAAAAGTAAAAACTCACTACTAGAGCTGATCCCTCCTTGCTCTCATGTACTGATATATTTACATTCAATCAGTCTTGACGTTCTGTCAGCCTCATATGTTCACATGGAACAAGTCTGTCACTACTGCCACCATCTCTGTTGTTCTTATTTTTACAGAAATTAATTCACCTACTAAACATCTGATTCTGTGTTCCCAGGACAGACTCCATTCCCCTTTCTTCATCATTCCTCTCTTCATACTACCAAGAGTTTAACTTTACAAAATGAAAATCTAATCAATGTCACACCCATGTGTTCCTATAACACTTCTAACAATAATGTGATCCCCTAGAGAATATTGAGGTCTCCGCTTTATGTAAGACTCATGACCTGAGAGGCCTCATGACTATTTCTTTACTTTCATCTGTGGCCCATCCTCACTTTCAGCTAGTCCTTCTGGGCTACTTGTGGTGGATCCCAATGTTCCATGCTTTGTGAGACTCCTTCTAACTGAAATGTGCTTCCCCCACCCCACCCCCACCCTGGGGCTCATCTATTTGTGCAAGAAATAGCTTTCTCTGGTGCTCCGCCTATAACAAATCCAAATGCCTTGCACCCTTCTCTTTCATCATGTCTATCACACTGTAATGTGTTTTTCCACAGAGCTAGAAAATGGCAATAACTGAGCTTCAGCCCAGTATGGGCTGGTTAAGAGTTAGCCAGAACAGCAATAGAGCACGTTGCTTATAATACAGTTAGCCATCCTGTGAGCACCCTGAACAACAGTGTACATATTCTTGAAGGAAAATCAAAACCTTAAGCATAAAATGTGATTTCAAAAACTTTCTGTATCCAAGGATCAAAACTTCCATTCTCAATTGTCAGCAAGAAGTTACTGATTCTAACAATTATCACAGTTCAAAACCACTGATGCTGAAGACATGTGTAATGACAGGTAGCACACTATAGAGGGTTACTAAATATCTGGTGAGTGTAAATACCACATCGTACATAACATACACTATCTCAAAAAATTCAAATATGATCCTTTGTAAAGAAGGTGGAGAAGAGAATGAAAAAAAAAAAAGAAAGAAACAAATATAAATGAATTAAGATTCCTTTTTGGAAAGAAAGCAGCTACATACAAAAAGTATACTACAGTTTTTGGAATATAAACACAGTTAAAATAAAGCAAAAGTAAAAACTCACTACTAGAGCTGATCCCTCCTTGCTCTCATGTACTGATATATTTACATTCAATCAGTCTTGACGTTCTGTCAGCCTCATATGTTCACATGGAACAAGTCTGTCACTACTGCCACCATCTCTGTTGTTCTTATTTTTACAGAAATTAATTCACCTACTAAACATCTGATTCTGTGTTCCCAGGACAGACTCCATTCCCCTTTCTTCATCATTCCTCTCTTCATACTACCAAGAGTTTAACTTTACAAAATGAAAATCTAATCAATGTCACACCCATGTGTTCCTATAACACTTCTAACAATAATGTGATCCCCTAGAGAATATTGAGGTCTCCGCTTTATGTAAGACTCATGACCTGAGAGGCCTCATGACTATTTCTTTACTTTCATCTGTGGCCCATCCTCACTTTCAGCTAGTCCTTCTGGGCTACTTGTGGTGGATCCCAATGTTCCATGCTTTGTGAGACTCCTTCTAACTGAAATGTGCTTCCCCCAGCTTCCCCCACCCCACCCTGGGGCTCATCTATTTGTGCAAGAAATAGCTTTCTCTGGTGCTCCGCCTATAACAAATCCAAATGCCTTGCACCATTCTCTTTCATCATGTCTATCACACTGTAATGTGCTTTTCCACAGAGCTAGAAAATGGCAATAACTGAGCTTCAGCCCAGTATGGGCTGGTTAAGAGTTAGCCAGAACAGCAATAGAGCACGTTGCTTGTAATACAGTTAGCCATCCTGTGAGCACCCTGAACAACAGTGTACATATTCTTGAAGGAAAATCAAAACCTTAAGCATAAAATGTGATTTCAAAAACTTTCTGTATCCAAGGATCAAAACTTCCATTCTCAATTGTCAGCAAGAAGTTACTGATTCTAACAATTATCACAGTTCAAAACCACTGATGCTGAAGACATGTGTAATGACAGGTAGCACACTATAGAGGTTTACTAAATATCTGTTGAGTAAATAAGTGAATAAAGTGAGCAGAGGGCAAACCCCCAAGAAGCCTCAAAAATGATGAGTAAGGAATGCTTTAATAGACTGAATAAACAACCACCCAACCCAGTGAAAAGCAATTGTTTGTATGCAACCAAATACATCCAGGCAATGCAAACACAATTTCACTAAGAATTTTTGTAAAATATTTTATTAAAAAATTTTATAAAAATTCTTTCTTAGATATAATTCTCTAAATCATCAGTGCCAACTGAAAAATAACCAGAGTCCCAAAGAGCGCAATTACACAGTTTGTTTAATATAGAATATATTCACCCAGTATAATTTATGGAGATAAATTTCCAAACTCACAGCGAAAAATATACTAACTCATCTTATATCAACCCCAGTAGAGTGACTGGTCATATATTGATTTTTAAAGGACATGAGAGGAAACACATAGGTTACCAAATAAATCATAATGGTATTACATCAGGAATCTAGATTGAAGTGAAATGTGTTATCACAGTCTGCCTTTTAGTTGAATTACTTTCAGGTATGCCTTTCTGTCTTCCCCAAAAGGTTTCAGATCCCTGAGTGGCAGGCATTTATAATTTTACCTCACTATCCTGACTAGAACAAACACTCAGGTGTAATTTTAGAGGCTGAGGAGATGTATGGATAATTTCTTTACCTATCCTACTTGCCCTCCAAAATATGGAAACTCCAGGGTACCTCTGATATTTGTTTTACTGTGCATCACACTGAAAGCTCCCTGACATGGCAACTGGTAGACAGATAAGGACTTACTCTGTTTACATCTCTTACTTTTAGAAGAGATGTCTTACTTTCAGATGTAAGACATAAGAAATTCTTGCTGAACATAAAGAATAAAAACTGATCACAACTTTCAGTTTCAATCACTCTGCTAAAAATGCTACATTCAGTTCCAGACATCAATTAATGCATGTTTCTTTGTATCCAAGGATCAAAACTTCCATTCTCAATTGTCAGCAAGAAGTTACTGATTCTAACAATTATCACAGTTCAAAACCACTGATGCTGAAGACATGTGTAATGACAGGTAGCACACTATAGAGGTTTACTAAATATCTGTTGAGTAAATAAGTGAATAAAGTGAGCAGAGGGCAAACCCCCAAGAAGCCTCAAAAATGATGAGTAAGGAATGCTTTAATAGACTGAATAAATAACCACCCAACCCAGTGAAAAGCAATTGTTTGTATGCAACCAAATACATCCAGGCAATGCAAACACAATTTCACTAAGAATTTTTGTAAAATATTTTATTTAAAAATTTTATAAAAATTCTTTCTTAGATATAATTCTCTAAATCATCAGTGCCAACTGAAAAATAACCAGAGTCCCAAAGAGCGCAATTACACAGTTTGTTTAATATAGAATATATTCACCCAGTATAATTTATGGAGATAAATTTCCAAACTCACAGCGAAAAATATACTAACTCATCTTATATCAACCCCAGTAGAGTGACTGGTCATATATTGATTTTTAAAGGACATGAGAGGAAACACATAGGTTACCAAATAAATCATAATGGTATTACATCAGGAATCTAGATTGAAGTGAAATGTGTTATCACAGTCTGCCTTTTAGTTGAATTACTTTCAGGTATGCCTTTCTGTTTTCCCCCAAAAAGGTTTCAGATCCCTGAGTGGCAGGCATTTATAATTTTACGTCACTATCCTGACTAGAACAAACACTCAGGTGTAATTTTAGAGGCTGAGGAGATGTATGGATAATTTCTTTACCTATCCTACTTGCCCTCCAAAATATGGAAACTCCAGGGTACCTCTGATATTTGTTTTACTGTGCATCACACTGAAAGCTCCCCTGACATGGCAACTGGTAGACAGATAAGGACTTACTCTGTTTACATCTCTTACTTTTAGAAGAGATGTCTTACTTTCAGATGTAAGACATAAGAAATTCTTGCTGAACATAAAGAATAAAAACTGATCACAACTTTCAGTTTCAATCACTCTGCTAAAAATGCTACATTCAGTTCCAGACATCAATTAATATCTTTTAATTTTAAAACCCCCAGCACATTTCAAGAAGATGAAATAAATTTCACTTCTCAGATTAGCCATTTGCTTGGTATTTCACCTGATATTTTCCATTTGGCAGATGAACTGTGTGATTGAACACATTTATTTTCAACAATATCCAATTAGTTCCAAGCACACAGCCATAACACTATGAAGATATACTTTGTGAAAGGTTGCCATAAGTGCTGAGTCACACAAGTTCACCTAAAAAGTGGACTGTACAAATTAAGAAGAAATTCATTTTGGAACCAATTAATGCCCTAGGAAATAATTTTCCCTTAATATTTTTTACTTGTGTGGTTGGGAAGATAGAAAACTAGAAAGCATCCAAGACTGTTATATCTAGAACTAGAGAGCTCACCAACAATGTTTTATCAAAGATAATATTAAAATGACAATCTCACTGCTTTGTTAGAGCAAAAATTTAAAGGTGCAGCATATTGCTTGTGTAGAGTAAGGAGGAAATTTTAAAGAGAGCTGGGCTAGATAAATAGGGGTCAACACTCAAAACAAGAATGAGGCACAAAGTGCCCTGAATGTCTCTGGTATTTTCCTTCTCAGAAAGAGACGGGGATTAATGAATACCATGCAAATGCCTATCAGATATCTCACAGAATTACATCCACTCTGGGAAGCTGGCTCAAGGGGTATCAGTCCTGGTTTAGACATGGAAACAGTTATCATTCGAAATTGTAAACCTAAGGCTTTTCTTGTTCACTGTGGTCTTCACTAAATACAGGTTGCTTTTCCTCGCTAAGGAGGAAATTAAGAGTATGGACGAATACTAATCTTTCTTGAGATGTTGAAATTTTTCTCAAGAAGATGAAAGAAATTATAAATTTTTAAAAAAGGAAGATAAAGTCAAAGACGTCAGAAGGAAATAAAAATCAGTACCAAGAGAGGAGTGAGACGGTAGGTATGAGGTTCTTCCCATAAATAGTGACGCGTGCCTTCTGGAGAAGACACCATGCTCATGGTTCCAGCTGAAAACCTGCACTTGCAGCAGCCCATCAGAGGCTGGGGCACCGAGCTCCTGAGAACACACAGAGGGAAGACTGGTGATGCTGCGGAGGGCTGTAGAGACGAGACGGCTGTGTGTGTAACTGACAAGACCTATTGATGAGTGAGCAGGCTTCCTGGAGGGTGACAGATGTGCTTCTGCAATCTGTCAAGTGTGGCATCTCTACCCACCGCCTCTGATTCATGTCTGAACAAATGATGCTGCTGGAAGAGGCACAGAACCATCTTTGAGTGGTATAAATTCTTGAGCAGGAAAGGGGAGGGTGTTAGACAGCTCCAACTTGAAACTTCTCCTTCCAAAATAAATTTAGATTTTCGCTAAAGTGGGACATAGATGTTGAACACCTCATGACATTGACATATGTAAATGGCTTAAGACACTGTGATCTTAGAGAACTACAGGAATCTTAAAAACAGCGATATACGACTAGAAGCAGACAGTGGTAGAGTAAGAAAACTTAAAAATCAATGGATAACCTATGGGCTCATCATGTTTAAATAAGAGCACATCCCCTTGATACGTTATAAAGAACCATTTTAGAAAAGACAAAGAATATTTAGCCACAAGAGAAATGCACTGGAGAGGATAGGAAAACATGCAAAAGAAAAAACACGGGCATGAACAGATGCTATGTTAAGATTGAGAGAAACAATGTATGGCAAACATCTGTCCCAGTTTTCAATATGAGGAGGGCATCCTGCAAATTTTAAATCAGACAAATTTTAAATTGAATTTAAGGAAGTTATTAGGAGGATGATTGCTCATTTGTTTTACTTGTGTTTCGTGTGTATGCTTTTGGCTCGACACAGAAGACATTTCAGGGAAAAAGGAAGAATCTGTGTGCTCTGGGTTTTACAGATTAGAAGTGGAACAATGCCCGGGGAAACACTACAAAATCAACTTCTGGGAAGGAGATATGAGAAACACAGGGAGGAAATCACAACACAACTGGAGCTCGTGAACATAAAGGAGAAAAGAATTTGGACGGAGAGAAATAGTATTTGTGATCACTGCTGTGTGAGGGTAGGTGATAAATAGAGACATGATTTTAATAAAGGGCAGTAAATTATCATCTTATCTATGTCTAAGATCTGCTGGAAGGAGTGTTTAGAATAGAATCATGTACTCAGGAATGGAATGACTTGCTTCAAAAACTGTTGTTAGGTAACGGGAAGGCCTTTTACTTTTTTCAGTGTGATGTAATCCTGTACTGGATATCATCAGTTCTCTGGCAGAGGCAGTTAGAGAGCACTAGGCCCAGACAAAAAGAGATCTGTCAAGTGTGTTTAATTTCATGTCTGAACAAATGATGCTGCTGGAAGAGGCACAGAACCATCTTTGAGTGGTATAAATTCTTGAGCAGGAAAGGGAGGTGTTAGACAGCTCCAACTTGAAACTTCTCCTTCCAAAATAAATTTAGATTTTCGCTAAAGTGGGACAAAGATGTTGAACACCTCATGACATTGACATATGTAAATGGCTTAAGACACTGTGATCTTAGAGAACTACAGGAATCTTAAAAACAGCGATATACGACTAGAAGCAGACAGTGGTAGAGTAAGAAAACTTAAAAATCAATGGATAACCTATGGGCTCATCATGTTTAAATAAGAGCACATCCCCTTGATACGTTATAAAGAACCATTTTAGAAAAGACAAAGAATATTTAGCCACAAGAGAAATGCACTGGAGAGGATAGGAAAACATGCAAAAGAAAAACACGGGCATGAACAGATGCTATGTTAAGATTGAGAGAAACAATGTATGGCAAACATCTGTCCCAGTTTTCAATATGAGGAGGGCATCCTGCAAATTTTAAATCAGACAAATTTTAAATTGAATTTAAGGAAGTTATTAGGAGGATGATTGCTCATTTGTTTTACTTGTGTTTCGTGTGTATGCTTTTGGCTCGACACAGAAGACATTTCAGGGAAAAAGGAAGAATCTGTGTGCTCTGGGTTTTACAGATTAGAAGTGGAACAATGCCCGGGGAAACACTACAAAATCAACTTCTGGGAAGGAGATATGAGAAACACAGGGAGGAAATCACAACACAACTGGAGCTCGTGAACATAAAGGAGAAAAGAATTTGGACGGAGAGAAATAGTATTTGTGATCACTGCTGTGTGAGGGTAGGTGATAAATAGAGACATGATTTTAATAAAGGGCAGTAAATTATCATCTTATCTATGTCTAAGATCTGCTGGAAGGAGTGTTTAGAATAGAATCATGTACTCAGGAATGGAATGACTTGCTTCAAAAACTGTTGTTAGGTAACGGGAAGGCCTTTTACTTTTTTCAGTGTGATGTAATCCTGTACTGGATATCATCAGTTCTCTGGTAGAGGCAGTTAGAGAGCACTAGGCCCAGACAGAAGGAAGGAGAGAATGGTCAGGTGGCAGGAGCACCTGTGGCACCCCGGCGGTGGGAGCCAGTGAGCACACTGCCCGTGGTCCCAGCAAGGGCAAGGAGGAGGGCCCAACTGGAAGACAACTTAAAAAAAAAAAAAAAACTGTAAGATGACTTCACTCACTTGATAGGTTTCAATAGGTCAGAGCCGTGTATCTCTCAAATACCAAGAGAAGATACACTCTCTTCAAACAGTTGAAACAAGAGAAGCACTTATTAGGGAATGAATTATGTCTCCCCTAAAAGGCATACAATTGAAGTCCCAAGCCATTATATTTGACTATGTTTGGAGACAGAGCCTTTCAGGAGGTACTTCAGGTTAAATCACATCATAAGAATAGGATCCTAATGGGATAGGACTGGTGATCTTATAAGAAGAGGAGACACACCAGAGAGCTCTCTCTCCAAGTGATCACAGAAGGAATGCCACATGAGGACACAGTGAGAAAGTGCCCACCTACAAGCCAAGAAGTGAGGTGTCATGAGACATCATACCCAGTTGGCACCTTTATCTTTCATTTCCAGCTGCTAGAACTTTTTTTTTTTTTTAATTTTTTGGGGGGTGGGGTGGGGAGGGAAGGGGGATGGGCGGGCCGCTTCTATTGGTCTTTCATTTCTCTATTTTCATCCGTCTTTGTTCTTTGGCTCCTGAGGGCCTCCCATCGCGGTGGCCTCTGTTGTCGCAGAGCGCCGGCTCTGGGCGCATGCGCTCCAGAGCTCCGGCTCGGTAATTGGACACATGGGTCCAGCCGCTCCGCGGCTCGTGGGATCCTCCAAGGCCAGGGATCGAACCAGTGCCCCTTGCACTGCAAGGCGGTGTCCTTACCCACTGGACCACCAGGGAAGTCCCAGCTGCTAGAACTTTGAGAAAATAAACATCCGTTGTTTGAGCCACCCAGTCTTGGGTGTTTTGTTAGGACGACCCTAGCAGACTAATAATAAAGTAGCCCCTGAATGTGTGGAAGGAGAAGAGTTTTGCCAGCAGAGTCTGAGGCTAGAAAACAGTATTAAAAGCTGTGGAAAGATCTCTTGTGCAAGCCACCAAATCATTACAAAATAAGAACTGGAACAGCTGACTGATAAACTGTGGCGAGTCAATCTCCGAAAGTTTACCCAGCAGACAGGGACCAAAGTCACTGTTTTGCCCACAGAGCCCACTCAAGTGGAGGATTCACATGCACACATAGAAACAGAGGCACCATGCCAGTCTGGATCTCTGAAGTAGCCTGGGTCCTCTCGGCAGCTCCCCAGTAATCTGTGTGCATTCTATAGAATCTTGTCTCATCAGGTTTTAAGTCTGAAGGCAAATATAATTTAACATTACCTGTCTTGAGGGGAGAGGCCCAGCAAATGTATCAAGGAAAGTGAAAATTCCTTCTTTGATTCTGTGCCAATGATGAACAGAGATCTATTTCACAAGCTACCATATCTTTTCTCTGTCCTAAGTTGCATACGACTTGGAATCATACCCTGTGCACTGATTCTAAAGAACCAAAACTGTCTTTTCATATACTCACAAGGCTGACATTTTTGTCCAGCAATTGTACTGCAAAATCACTCCAAAATTCTGTGGATGGTGCCTGCAGCCATGAAATTAAAAGTCGCTTGCTCCTAGGAAGAAAAGCTCTGACAAACCTAGATAGCATATTCAAAAGCAGAGACATCACTCTGCCCACAAAGGTCCAAATGGTTAAACCAATGGTTTTTCCTGTAGACATGTATGGATGTGAGAGCTGGACCATAAAAAAGGCTGAGCACCGAAGAAACGGTGCCCTTCACATTTCCCTTTCCTCTAAACACTCTCCTAGCCTTAAACCCACCCGAACTCATACAGTACTGCTAACCCTAATCCTACCCTAGACCCAGCCCTGACCCTAGTTCCAAACTTCACCCAAACCCTCTGCTTTTCCCAGCTTACAGCAAACCCTAAAGCTAACACCTGCCCTCACCAGCTCCCTTTACTCTCAACTTTGAGAAAATAAACATCCGTTGTTTGAGCCACCCAGTCTTTGGTGTTTTGTTAGGACGACCCTAGCAGACTAATAATAAAGTAGCCCCTGAATGTGTGGAAGGAGAAGAGTTTTGCCAGCAGAGTCTGAGGCTAGAAAACAGTATTAAAAGCTGTGGAAAGATCTCTTGTGCAAGCCACCAAATCATTACAAAATAAGAACTGGAACAGCTGACTGATAAGCTGTGGCGAGTCAATCTCCGAAAGTTTACCCAGCAGACAGGGACCAAAGTCACTGTTTTGCCCACAGAGCCCACTCAAGTGGAGGATTCACATGCACACATAGAAACAGAGGCACCATGCCAGTCTGGATCTCTGAAGTAGCCTGGGTCCTCTCGGCAGCTCCCCAGTAATCTGTGTGCATTCTATAGAATCTTGTCTCATCAGGTTTTAAGTCTGAAGGCAAATATAATTTAACATTACCTGTCTTGAGGGGAGAGGCCCAGCAAATGTATCAAGGAAAGTGAAAATTCCTTCTTTGATTCTGTGCCAATGATGAACAGAGATCTATTTCACAAGCTACCATATCTTTTCTCTGTCCTAAGTTGCATACGACTTGGAATCATACCCTGTGCACTGATTCTAAAGAACCAAAACTGTCTTTTCATATACTCACAAGGCTGACATTTTTGTCCAGCAATTGTACTGCAAAATCACTCCAAAATTCTGTGGATGGTGCCTGCAGCCATGAAATTAAAAGTCGCTTGCTCCTAGGAAGAAAAGCTCTGACAAACCTAGATAGCATATTCAAAAGCAGAGACATCACTCTGCCCACAAAGGTCCAAATGGTTAAACCAATGGTTTTTCCTGTAGACATGTATGGATGTGAGAGCTGGACCATAAAAAAGGCTGAGCACCGAAGAAACGGTGCCCTTCACATTTCCCTTTCCTCTAAACACTCTCCTAGCCTTAAACCCACCCGAACTCATACAGTACTGCTAACCCTAATCCTACCCTAGACCCAGCCCTGACCCTAGTTCCAAACTTCACCCAAACCCTCTGCTTTTCCCAGCTTACAGCAAACCCTAAAGCTAACACCTGCCCTCACCAGCTCCCTTTACTCTCAACTCAGTCTTGACCTTAAACCGACCCCATTTTTACAGTTACACTAACCCAAGCCCGAGCCCAAACCTCACCTGAACCCTCATCCTGCACCAACTTAACGAGAACCCTATAGCTAATACATGCCCTCCACATTTACTCTTCCTCTAAATTCAGTTCTAGCTTAAACTGACTGAAACTATAACTAAAGCTATTCCTAACCGTACACCAGCGCCAGCCCTGACTCTAGCTCTGACTTCACCCAAACCCTCTGCCTCTCCCAGCTTACAGCAAACCCTGAAGCTAACACCTGCCCTAACCAGTTCCCATTACTCTCAACTCAATCCTGACCTTAAACCAACTCCAACTGTTACAGTTATGAACTTTGGTGTTTTGAGAATTCCTTAGACTGCACTGAGATCAAACCAGCCACTCCTAAAGGAAATCAACCCTGAATATTCATTGGAAGGACTGATGCTAAAGTTGAAGCTCTAACCACCTGATCTGAAGAGTTGACTCATTGGAAAAGACCCTGATGCTAGTAAAAATAGAAGGCAGAAGGAGAAGGGGACAATAGAAAACTGGGCTTGTGGGACAGGACTGGGAGGGAGAGAAACCAGTCCAGACAGACAAAAGGGGAAAGATAAGCAAATTCAGAGGAGAAAGGTATTTGTTTGCTCCAGTAAAAGGTTTGAACTTTAATTGAAACACCTAACAAGGAAATACAGCTATGAGACAAGACTTGCTTTCTTGTCTGACAAAAACTTTAAAAACACTGATTAAAAACATCAATGCATTATTATGGCAGACATACCTAAAAATATGATATATGTGTACTATTAAAAATATTGCATGAGTCACAGGAAGTGGTGAGGAAGGGAGGAAGGGGACAGCTGCCTTGCCAGTCCTATCAGCCAAATCAACCTGGCAATCGCCAACGATGACAGATGCCATAGCCAGATCCCCCTTACATCCAGGAAAGTGATCACGGAAGGCTCAATTTTGCTAACTCAGAAAAAGTGGGCACTGCTGGCATCTTCTCTAGAGAATGTCTCAGTGACGAATGATACCACATACATTCTTTTCATGCTGATCTATTTAATGTGGCAATTTATATACATACGAATATACATACATACATATATATATATAGATATCCATGACCATTTACGAGGCCACATCAGCAGATGACTCAGTTTTATGTATCGAGCATAACAAGTTATTATGATCATAATTTTATTCTTAGTACCCCAAATTCTACATCATATTTTTGGTAGATTCCTTTTTCTACTTCTCTAGTAGACATTTGTCTATGAACTGTTTTATTTTATTATATTCCACTTTCTGATTAGATCCTATAGGTTGCTATGAAATTAAGAAAACAGAAGTTATCTTCAGTGTTTGGTCTTTTTTCTTTCTTAAATCTACCCTAGTGCTTAACCCACACTTTTTCTCTTTTGTGTGTTTTAGGAAGGACTATACAGTGGCACTAGTAGTAAAGAACCGTCTGCCAGTGCAGGAAACATAAGAGATATGGGTTCGATCCTGGGTTAGGAAGATCCCCTGGAGAAGGGCATGGCAACCCACTCCAGTATTCTTGCCTGGAGAATCCCATAGACAGACAAGCCTGATTGTCTACAGTCCATAGGATTGCAAAGAGTCAGACACGACTGAAGCAACTTAGCATGCACACATCTTATGATACTTAATAAGTTGTGTTATGACATTTTAGAGGCACATGACATTTTCTTAAGAGGATTATAATACAGGCTCCCTGTTAAAGTACAACAGTTCAAATAAGCACAGAAATCATACACACAATGGAACAAAAGATTCTAATTGAGCAGCTTGTTATAAAACCTTGCACAGAATTCCCTCACCACCACTTTAGATAGAATTGCTTTTATTTTAGCAATGCTCTTTTAATTAAGTCCTAAACATCTAAAACATGGCAAATGTAAATATGTATTATAAATCCTTAATTATGAGGATCACTAAGCATTCATACAGCCTTCTGCCTTGGAGATAGATTCTTTTCGTTTAAAGTCAGCCAAAATTGAGAAATAAAAGTGAATGATGTGAAAAAAGGAAACTTTATTTAGAATGACCTTCTCCTGGTGACCTTCTCTAGAGAATGTCTCAGTGACGAATGATACCACATACATTCTTTTCATGCTGATCTATTTAATGTGGCAATTTATATACATACGAATATACATACATACATATATATATATAGATATCCATGACCATTTACGAGGCCACATCAGCAGATGACTCAGTTTTATGTATCGAGCATAACAAGTTATTATGATCATAATTTTATTCTTAGTACCCCAAATTCTACATCATATTTTTGGTAGATTCCTTTTTCTACTTCTCTAGTAGACATTTGTCTATGAACTGTTTTATTTTATTATATTCCACTTTCTGATTAGATCCTATAGGTTGCTATGAAATTAAGAAAACAGAAGTTATCTTCAGTGTTTGGTCTTTTTTCTTTCTTAAATCTACCCTAGTGCTTAACCCACACTTTTTCTCTTTTGTGTGTTTTAGGAAGGACTATACAGTGGCACTAGTAGTAAAGAACCGTCTGCCAGTGCAGGAAACATAAGAGATATGGGTTCGATCCTGGGTTAGGAAGATCCCCTGGAGAAGGGCATGGCAACCCACTCCAGTATTCTTGCCTGGAGAATCCCATAGACAGACAAGCCTGATTGTCTACAGTCCATAGGATTGCAAAGAGTCAGACACGACTGAAGCAACTTAGCATGCACACATCTTATGATACTTAATAAGTTGTGTTATGACATTTTAGAGGCACATGACATTTTCTTAAGAGGATTATAATACAGGCTCCCTGTTAAAGTACAACAGTTCAAATAAGCACAGAAATCATACACACAATGGAACAAAAGATTCTAATTGAGCAGCTTGTTATAAAACCTTGCACAGAATTCCCTCACCACCACTTTAGATAGAATTGCTTTTATTTTAGCAATGCTCTTTTAATTAAGTCCTAAACATCTAAAACATGGCAAATGTAAATATGTATTATAAATCCTTAATTATGAGGATCACTAAGCATTCATACAGCCTTCTGCCTTGGAGATAGATTCTTTTCGTTTAAAGTCAGCCAAAATTGAGAAATAAAAGTGAATGATGTGAAAAAAGGAAACTTTATTTAGAATGACCTTCTCCTGGTACCAGTATCACTTTACCACATTGTCTTCTAGAGTTAAGCGGTGTTTCAACTTATCTCATGATCTTTTTTTAAGTAGATTTTAATGAGGCTCAATTATTTTTATTTTTTAAAATTTTAGCCCCTTTTATTGGTTTTTTATTCATTTATCCTTATCCATCTTTATTCTTTGGCCTGTGTGGGCCTCCCATCGCAGTGGCCTCTCTCATCACAGCGCGCTGGCTCTGGGCACATGCGCTCCAGAGCGCTGGCTCGTCATTGGACACACAGGTCCAGCGCTCCACGGCACATGGGATCTTCCCAGGCCAGGGATTGAACTTGTGCCCCTTGCACTTCAAGGTGGACTCTCTACCCACTGGACCACCAGGGAAGCCCTATCTTGTGATTTTTAAGTCAAAATCTTAGCACCCTGAGACTGACTAGAAGTTAAGCCCTGGAGATCCTAAGGTCTTCATGGCATATACTAGGAAATAAAGTCAGTCAGGATCACAAAAGGGCAACGCTGCCCCTCTGCTTGGGATGAATTTCACTTGGACGCAAAAAGACCTCCTGCTATTCTTTTAATCCCACATACTGTTTTAACACTATACAGGAGACTATGCTGGTGTAGTAGCAATAAAATCAAAATTTTATTATATGGACTGACAATACGTAATTGAAAATGTGCCACCTAGGGGAACGTTTTACATTTCTCTGCCAGCATGGCCTGTTTCCCAGTCCCCACCCATGATATCTCTCAATATAGGTGAGCGCGCACGCGCACAGTTTCATCTCAGCATTTCCCTCACAGACCACTTTGCATTTAGTTGTTCCCTTCTGTTTATCTACTGATGAACAGATCTTACAGACAAACATGTATCACTATCTTTCAAAACTAAACACAAGTCTTGAAGATCTGCACACATATCCAGATTTGAATACATTCTCTGGTGGCTCAGTGGTAAAGAATCCACCTGCCACCTGTACCCCAATGTTTACTGCAGCTCTCTATACAATAGCTAGAACATGGAAGCAACCTAGATGTCCATCGATGAATGAATGGATAAAAAAGCTCTGGCACATATATACAATGGAATACTACACAGCTGTAAAAACAAATGCAGAAGAATCAGTCCTAATGAGGTGGCTGGATCTAGGACCTATCATAAAATTAAAGTAAGTCAAAAAGAGAAAGATAAGTACAGTATACTAACACATATATATGGAATCTAGTAAGATGGTAATGATAACACATGCAGTGAAGTGATGAAAAAACAGACACAGAGAACAGACATATGGACATTGTGGGGAATGAACAGTGGGTGGGAGGCATAGAGGGAGTAACACGGAAACCTATACTATCACATGTGAAAAAGACAGCTATTGTCATTGTGCTATGGGAATAGAGGATCCTGCAGGGGTGCTGTGCGACGGCCTGGAGGGGTGGGATGGGGGGGACCAAGACGGGGGTGGAGGAGGGAGGGGGCCAGGGATATACATATGACTAAGCCAGGATTATACATGTCTGTAAACAACAAAACTCTGTAAAAGTTAAAAGTAAAATAAAAAAAGAGAGATGATTTATGCATCAATAAATGAAAATGCATGAATAAATATTTTATAATGTTTTTTAAAAAGCAATAAAAAGAGGCCAAAATTAAAAAAAAAAAAAGAATCCACCTGCCAATGCAGGAGAAATGGGTACGATTCCTGGCCTGGGAAAATCCCACCTGTCATGGAGCAACTACACCCATGTGCCACAACTACTGAGCCAGTGCTCTAGAGCCCATGCTCCATAACGAGAAGCCACAGCAATGAAAAGCCTGTGACCACAACTAGAGAGTAACCCCCACTAACTGCAACTAGAGAAAAGCAACAAAGACCCAGCACAGTGAAGAACAATAAATAAAATTATTAAAAAAATTAAAATTCAGTCTTTTAGGACAAAGCAAAATGGAACCAGAGGTAAACTGAACCTTCTCAAATTTTAAAAAAAATCTCTCCTTGGGTTCTGAAACACAGAGGTAACTAGTTTACATTAACAGGAACAAGTGGGCCACACAGTCAAATGTCTACTCAATGTCATCAAAGCATCTACTAATTCCAAGGCCTGCAACCAATTCCTAGAAGAGTCTGGCCACTCCCTTCAGTGGACATTCAAGAAATCTCCGTCTATAGGTTATAGCTTCAAAGTAAGCCTGAAGCGAATGAAATAACAGGTTGTAGTTTGTCTTAAAGTTCCACGATAAATGTAATTTAGAAAAGCAGTTGAATTTATTTATTCACATGCTGTTTCTCAGCTAATACCAACCTGTGACCTCACTTGTAAGTACCATAATTGCCAGTGAGGAGGAAAAAATGGTTACAGAAACAAATATGTCTTTTACAATTTAGAAGCATATAACATCTTATTCTAGAGCACTGCCAAGTAATAAGAGGTACCTAATAAAAAAAAAAAAGTAATTAGAGCTATAGGCCAACTGATACATATCACACACATTTTTTTTCTTTGTGATTTAAAAATCTTTGAGGTAAATTTCTTCACTGCTCTATTAAATACTTATGGTATAAAAAATTTTTATAGTTACTAATTTTAAACTACTTAAAATGTCAAATGTTTTCAGGCTTCACTCACTTTTCCAATTATTACACTGGAATGACTCATTAACTGTAACATAAACAGGCTCATTTTTACCTCCTGTTATGCTATTTCTCCGGTTTTATGACCAGAGTACTACTTTTCCTTGAACCATGACGAAAACGCATTGGTAGGAAAAAAAAAAAAAAAAAAGCGCATACTCTTCCTCCTCCAAATACCAACTTAATTCAGAAGAAGTGCAGTAATAGTGGCAATCTGTAATGCATTTGCATGTAAATTCTTTACTACTAAGTGATATTGTAGTTTTTGGTACCATGTATGTGAATGTCTTGGTCAAAGAGGCATTCTCACTAAGACTTTAATCCTCTGCAAGTCAACTGGGAAACAAAAATGTTTTTATTTGTGTAGCAGCGTATCTGATATGGTGTTTACCAACACAGAGTCACCAAGACTCCTGAGTGATCAGCACTGTGGAAGATGTAAATTCATAGAAAATGAAAAGGGAATGATAGTTCTAAAAGCCAAATAAATAAACACATGTGTACATACACATGCCAAATTGAAGCACAGAACCAAACCACAAAAGCCTTAGAACTCACTAAAAAATGAGATCTCAAACATTAAAGGCCTGCAACCAATTCCTAGAAGAGTCTGGCCACTCCCTTCAGTGGACATTCAAGAAATCTCCGTCTATAGGTTATAGCTTCAAAGTAAGCCTGAAGCGAATGAAATAACAGGTTGTAGTTTGTCTTAAAGTTCCACGATAAATGTAATTTAGAAAAGCAGTTGAATTTATTTATTCACATGCTGTTTCTCAGCTAATACCAACCTGTGACCTCACTTGTAAGTACCATAATTGCCAGTGAGGAGGAAAAAATGGTTACAGAAACAAATATGTCTTTTACAATTTAGAAGCATATAACATCTTATTCTAGAGCACTGCCAAGTAATAAGAGGTACCTAATAAAAAAAAAAAAGTAATTAGAGCTATAGGCCAACTGATACATATCACACACATTTTTTTTCTTTGTGATTTAAAAATCTTTGAGGTAAATTTCTTCACTGCTCTATTAAATACTTATGGTATAAAAAATTTTTATAGTTACTAATTTTAAACTACTTAAAATGTCAAATGTTTTCAGGCTTCACTCACTTTTCCAATTATTACACTGGAATGACTCATTAACTGTAACCAAAACAGCCTCGTTTTTGCCTCCTTTTATGCTTTTTCTCCGGTTTTATGACCAGAGTACTACTTTTCCTTGAACCATGACGAAAACGCATTGGTAGGAAAAAAAAAAAAAAAAAAAGCGCATACTCTTCCTCCTCCAAATACCAACTTAATTCAGAAGAAGTGCAGTAATAGTGGCAATCTGTAATGCATTTGCATGTAAATTCTTTACTACTAAGTGATATTGTAGTTTTTGGTACCATGTATGTGAATGTCTTGGTCAAAGAGACATTCTCACTAAGACTTTAATCCTCTGCAAGTCAACTGGGAAACAAAAATGTTTTTATTTGTGTAGCAGCGTATCTGATATGGTGTTTACCAACACAGAGTCACCAAGACTCCTGAGTGATCAGCACTGTGGAAGATGTAAATTCATAGAAAATGAAAAGGGAATGATAGTTCTAAAAGCCAAATAAATAAACACATGTGTACATACACATGCCAAATTGAAGCACAGAACCAAACCACAAAAGCCTTAGAACTCACTAAAGATATTTAAATATTGAGATCTCAAACATTAAAGTTTCTCCCCAAAAGTAACTAAGAAGATAACCCAATGGTCAATGACATCTTGGCTATTTAGAAGTGCATTTATTGGGCTTCCCCTGGTGGTCCAGTGGATAAGGACACCGCCTTGCAATGCAAGGGGCGCCAGTTCGATCCCTGGCCTGGGAAGATCCCACGTGCTGCGGAGCGGCTGGACTGATGTGTCCAATTATCGAGCAGGAGCTCTGGAGCGCATGCGCCCAGAGCCGATGCTCTGCAACGACAGACGCCACCGCGATGGGAGGCCCACAGGAGTCAAAGAACAAAGATGGATGAAAATAGAGAAATGAAAGATCTTAGAAGTGGCCCGCCCTCTCCCCTCCCTCCCCAACCCGACCCCTGCCCAAAAATAAATAAATAAATAAATCTTTAAAAACAAAAAAAAAAGAAGTGCATTTATTGTAACTAGTTTTATGGGTAAACTATCCATTATTTCTGAAGGAATTCTGAATTAAAAAAAAAAAAAGCTCAAAGATTTCAAACTGCAATATTAATATTGTGATGAATTATTCATTTATGTAGATTCAGTTAATTGAGGCTTTTTGATGAGTTCATTCTTATTTTAAGGGCTTGCTATTCTTCTAAAGCTCCATAATTTTTTGTCTATGTTTTATTTAGGGGCATTTATTTCTCTTTCTGAGATTCTCCTTTTTAAAGAGACTAAAATAAAACTGACTTTAGCATCTGATTCCACAACATAAGAAGTGAAGTAATAGTGGCAATCTGTAATGCATTTGCATGTAAATTCTTTACTACTAAGTGATATTGTAGTTTTTGGTACCATGTATGTGAATGTCTTGGTCAAAGAGACATTCTCACTAAGACTTTAATCCTCTGCAAGTCAACTGGGAAACAAAAATGTTTTTATTTGTGTAGCAGCGTATCTGATATGGTGTTTACCAACACAGAGTCACCAAGACTCCTGAGTGATCAGCACTGTGGAAGATGTAAATTCATAGAAAATGAAAAGGGAATGATAGTTCTAAAAGCCAAATAAATAAACACATGTGTACATACACATGCCAAATTGAAGCACAGAACCAAACCACAAAAGCCTTAGAACTCACTAAAGATATTTAAATATTGAGATCTCAAACATTAAAGTTTCTCCCCAAAAGTAACTAAGAAGATAACCCAATGGTCAATGACATCTTGGCTATTTAGAAGTGCATTTATTGGGCTTCCCCTGGTGGTCCAGTGGATAAGGACACCGCCTTGCAATGCAAGGGGCGCCAGTTCGATCCCTGGCCTGGGAAGATCCCACGTGCTGCGGAGCGGCTGGACTGATGTGTCCAATTATCGAGCAGGAGCTCTGGAGCGCATGCGCCCAGAGCCGATGCTCTGCAACGACAGACGCCACCGCGATGGGAGGCCCACAGGAGTCAAAGAACAAAGATGGATGAAAATAGAGAAATGAAAGATCTTAGAAGTGGCCCGCCCTCTCCCCTCCCTCCCCAACCCGACCCCCGCCCAAAATAAATAAATAAATAAATTTTTAAAAAAAAAAAAAAAGAAGTGCATTTATTGTAACTAGTTTTATGGGTAAACTATCCATTATTTCTGAAGGAATTCTGAATTAAAAAAAAAAAAAGCTCAAAGATTTCAAACTGCAATATTAATATTGTGATGAATTATTCATTTATGTAGATTCAGTTAATTGAGGCTTTTTGATGAGTTCATTCTTATTTTAAGGGCTTGCTATTCTTCTAAAGCTCCATAATTTTTTGTCTATGTTTTATTTAGGGGCATTTATTTCTCTTTCTGAGATTCTCCTTTTTAAAGAGACTAAAATAAAACTGACTTTAGCATCTGATTCCACAACATAAGACATATTTTTAAAGATCTGTTTGTTGAAGACTATTTCTGAAAATTCCCAACTGAAATAACCCATTAAAACAACAATCCAAATATCCTCTGAGGATTCACCCTTCCACCACCAAGAACACAGCTCAGTTCACCTCATGGTCCTCACCTACTTTATACACATATTCTGTGATGGGTTCATCTTTCCTTATCATTCTAGTTAACTTGAAAAACTGCAATAATTCTAGAAAAATATGAAATAAGTTACTGAGGCCAATATTTCTGAATTAACAAAAATGAAAAAAATAAGCTAAAAACAACAATGGAAATACCAAGCCACTGAATGAATCAAACTCTGAATTCTTTAATATTAATATTGTACCAGAAACATTCACCTACCAACCTGAATACGCATATCTGGGATTTACGTAAAAACGTTGGATAAATTCTTATTACTTTTTGTACTGTTTTCAGGGTCTGGGTCATTGAAAGTGTTAGTTGCTCAGTCGTGTCCAACTCTTTGTGACTCCATGGACTGTAGCCCACTCGGCTCCTCTGTCCATGAAATTCTTCAGGCAAGAAGACTAGAATGGATTGCCATTCCCATCTCCAAGGGATCTTCCCGACCCAGGGATTGAACCCACATTTCCTATATTACAGACAGATTCTTTACCAACTGAGTACCCATGGAAGTTGGGTCATTATGTAAACTTAAAGTCACCATGGAGGGAAGGAATAGACTTTTTAAAGGACAGAGAAGGGCTTCTTAAGTAACCTGACTATCAGTCATGTGATTCATAAGTTGACAACATGAAGGTCCCAACGATTCACCAAGGTAAAAGGGATTAGGATTCTAAATAGATGAAATTGTGAAAAAAGAGGCATTTGGGAAGCAAGACAGTTTTTCTATTGTGAGAAGTTCAGAACCATGGGACACAAGTATTACTACCCTTTGTCATCTGTTTACCTTGGAGAGTCATGAATTCCCTCATTGCTGTTGACAACCAGAGTAAGTCCCATTAAGGAAGCTGTATGAGACTGTCCTAGGCCGACATGATCTGGGAATTGGTCTTTTGTTAAGACAGAAATCTACACTATACCAGACTATTATAAACAGTTATATGAAAAATAAATTACCTTAGAGCCATTTATTTTGGGGAAAATATTACAATGAAATTTCAAGAAAATAATTTTTTAAATACTATACTCTCATATTTTAACTCAAACTTCTGAAAAAACATGGCAGTAAACAGTATAAAGTAAATAAAATGAGGCTACTCATCACTATTTGGAAAGGAAAATTAAATACAATTCCAAATAGATAAGGCATTCACATCAAAATTAATTATCTTGGCATGAGTAGGTGAAAGGCACGTGCTTAATTATTATGAATTCTCAGTGGGAAGTGCTTAAATGAAAACCTACTTTTCAATTTATTCTAGAAAGTTTACCAATTTCAGAATTTTTAAGAAGCTACAGTAAAAGTCATAGGGACAAGAACACTCTTCCAGTAAAGACAATTTAAATCATACAATCAGTGATTTCAAATGCAAGTTCCTGATTAGTATGGAGTGGAATATTTTATACTCGTGAAAGTATCAAATAACAACAGAATTTTCATTCAAAATAACTAAGATGCAATTACTTACACACTTTATTGAACTTCTTATACTAATGGGATTACTTGAGATTGAAAGTGCCTCTTTAGCAACCAAAACTGCTGAAACTTTGCAAATAGTTATAAATAATTCATACCCATGGAAATAACAAGATTTCTGAAGAGTAAAGTCTTTAAGAAGACATGTATGAAGGAGATACTAAAAAAGGCCTCTTCTGTTATATTTCCTGGCAATGGTATCATTATGTTCAGCACTTCAATTGTTCAGGTATGTATTTGTATGTCAAATAATTAATACTAAATTTTATCATAGTAGTATGCAATTTATCCACTATCCAGGTCACATCATTACATTATATTATATATTACTTAAATCAAGGATTAATGAACTTTTTCTATACAGAGCTAGAAAATAGAGAATGTTATGTAGGTTCTTGTATGATAAGAGGGAAATAATTTTAAGATGATTTTATTGATAAAATTTAAAATATAATAATAATTAAGTATAAATTTTTGCCATACAGTTCTCCTAATAAGAATGAACAACTAAAATATGAATTTCACCTAATTCTTTTATGTCACAAAGAATTCTTCAGTTAGTTTTCTTCAAACATTTAAAAATGTATAAAACCAGTCTTAGTTCACAGGCTATGACACAAAAAAAGGCAGTGGGCCAGATTTGCCCCATGGGCTGTATTTTACCAGCCTCTAAACTACACATTACATTATCTTACAAGGGACATTATTCAATTCTATTGATTTGTTTTCACTGAAAAGGTAAATTAATTCATTCTTGATACAGAGATTAGTTTCCATAAAGGAACTATTTATATGTTATACAAATTCTGAAATTAATTTCAGAAGACATGAAAATGTTTCATAAATGTTTCGTAAGCACTAAGTATCATATGGAAGCCCCGTGTTTGATCTACTATTGGCTGTGAAGCTGTATTATCTCCACAGTTGGACACTGCCCTTCTCAGAAGTGATTTGGGATGCACATAATTGGACAGGGCCATTGCTGTTAGAAAAGTGAGTCAAAATTTAGGCATTTATTGAGGCCAGCAAGTAACATAGGGACAAGAACACTCTTCCAGTAAAGACAATTTAAATCATACAATCAGTGATTTCAAATGCAAGTTCCTGATTAGTATGGAGTGGAATATTTTATACTCGTGAAAGTATCAAATAACAACAGAATTTTCATTCAAAATAACTAAGATGCAATTACTTACACACTTTATTGAACTTCTTATACTAATGGGATTACTTGAGATTGAAAGTGCCTCTTTAGCAACCAAAACTGCTGAAACTTTGCAAATAGTTATAAATAATTCATACCCATGGAAATAACAAGATTTCTGAAGAGTAAAGTCTTTAAGAAGACATGTATGAAGGAGATACTAAAAAAGGCCTCTTCTGTTATATTTCCTGGCAATGGTATCATTATGTTCAGCACTTCAATTGTTCAGGTATGTATTTGTATGTCAAATAATTAATACTAAATTTTATCATAGTAGTATGCAATTTATCCACTATCCAGGTCACATCATTACATTATATTATATATTACTTAAATCAAGGATTAATGAACTTTTCTATACAGAGCTAGAAAATAGAGAATGTTATGTAGGTTCTTGTATGATAAGAGGGAAATAATTTTAAGATGATTTTATTGATAAAATTTAAAATATAATAATAATTAAGTATAAATTTTTGCCATACAGTTCTCCTAATAAGAATGAACAACTAAAATATGAATTTCACCTAATTCTTTTATGTCACAAAGAATTCTTCAGTTAGTTTTCTTCAAACATTTAAAAATGTATAAAACCAGTCTTAGTTCACAGGCTATGACACAAAAAAAGGCAGTGGGCCAGATTTGCCCCATGGGCTGTATTTTACCAGCCTCTAAACTACACATTACATTATCTTACAAGGGACATTATTCAATTCTATTGATTTGTTTTCACTGAAAAGGTAAATTAATTCATTCTTGATACAGAGATTAGTTTCCATAAAGGAACTATTTATATGTTATACAAATTCTGAAATTAATTTCAGAAGACATGAAAATGTTTCATAAATGTTTCGTAAGCACTAAGTATCATATGGAAGCCCCGTGTTTGATCTACTATTGGCTGTGAAGCTGTATTATCTCCACAGTTGGACACTGCCCTTCTCAGAAGTGATTTGGGATGCACATAATTGGACAGGGCCATTGCTGTTAGAAAAGTGAGTCAAAATTTAGGCTTACCTTTATATCCTGAGGCCAGCTACTTATGTATTATTACATATTATTGTACTGTATCACTATTGTATTCTGGTTGTTTTTTGCTATGGAGAAGAATCTGGATGGAGTAAAAGAAGGAAGTTTCTAGAAAAAACACAAGGCTGAATTTGAACAATTTGAGAATCTGTCCAGTAGCAATCAGGTGACATCCCTGAGCCTACAAGAGTGATCATGTACATAAGTCATTAGCTTCATCTATTGTTAATTTTAGCATATTCTTTAGTGCTTCTTTCAGGGTAGATATCAGATACAGCCTTTATTCCAATTAGCAAAAAGAAAGAATGCAACAAGAACTTAACTTCTAATTATGTCATTCCTAAACTGCTTGGTGAGCAATAAATAGTCTCCATGTATCTGAAACAACAGAACTTCCATCTCATGATGTGCAAGAGCAAAAATAAAACTCTTACTTGCTTTACACCTAACATCTGTTCTTTTAGAGTGAACACCTCCCTCAACAAGGTCTTAAGGTTCAGAAGAAAACTGGGTTCATAAGAGCAATTTAAAAATAAAGAGATGACTCCCTTCTCAATGCATGTGTCTTCGTAGCAAGTGAAGAAGCCAATAACCATCTGTACAACTTACCAAAGAGCAAGCCCATCTAGAAAAATCTGTCTCTAAACGTCCATGGAAGGAACTCTTCAATGTAATAACAAACACCTTGACCAAAACAAGCAGGAAAAGACCTGGGGTTGCTTCAACACTTTTGAAACACCAAGTAGGGTGCTAGTAGGCAAAGACAGCAGTGTATTCAACACATTTCACCTTTAGTCAGAAGAAGAGTAGCAGAGCCACCAAAGATGTGGAAGCACATGGGTCCAGTGGTTTCTGCATCTTTATACAAATACATATACCTATATTCACACACACACACACAAATACATACACATGAACATGTAGATGTGTGTGTGTGTTTGTGTAGAGAATTCTTCAAAAATAAAATTACCCTGTTGATTAATTACATTAACTAACATTGAAATTAAAGTTACCTAATCCCTGAGCTGTCCCTGGTGTATTGAGCCTTGTGCAGTGGAATGTGTTCACACTGGCAGTCTTGGGACAACTTAATGGACAGCAGAACTGCTATTGGTGAATCAGCTGTAAAATGTCTTTGTATTCACCTGATAGACTGACCTTTAATTTTCTTTATTTCTACTCAGTTCTCCTTGACTTTAATACCGGTGTTCAAGATTGATTCATGTTTCAATATAAAGACTTGTCCAAAAGAATTATTGGATTCATTATAATACTTTTAAAACCCTCAGGCTGGTTGATGGTCATGTGTCCATACACTGAATTGCAAACTTGCTGGTAAATATATAGACTTGTTCCTCCAAAAAAAAAGATACAACCTAGGAGATACACCATGGCCTGCTAATAAGTAGACCTTGCTTCCCTCCCCCACCAAAATACCAAATACTAAAGAGTGAAATAAAAATTGGGAAATGATTTTTTCTTTTATATCTACTGCTATAAATGATTTTGTCAATGTGATAGTAACAGATTACTAAATACACCTATAATTATCTGAAGTCATTTAAATATATTTATTATGCTTCAACAACAGTCAACTCTTAAAATAAATGGTTACCGAGAATTCCAACTTTAATATTTAAAAGTTTCTAAGAATTTAAGAACCTATAACTTCTTTAAATTTATCAAATGTGCAAAAGAGTATTAAGCTACTTCCTGAAGAATTCAAGCCCAGCCAGAGGTAAGCACCAATGAACATTCTGCTCTCCTCAGATCTTCTTAGCAGCTCATCTTTCCTTTGAAGAAGGTATATTACAAAGAAAGCTAATGGATGTCGATCTCGCTTTTACTGGACTTCAAGAAAACACACAAAAGTAAACGAGTAGCCCAATCAGTCACATTAATTGATTAGAAACTCAAACAGGCAGTGTATTAGAAAGACAAGACTGCCTCCAGGCCAGACTTAAGTTCTGCTTTTCTTAAGGGAAGGATGCTTCAAATTATGTGCTTCTCACATCGTAAGAGTGACCTCTAGTGCTTCCTTTTTTGTTGAACTTCGGTAGTTGGATAATGTATTACTTATACCTTTTCTACAAAACTTTCTCTCTGTGTGTGCATGGGGGTCTAGGTTATTACTGTTTGTTTGTTGTAAATACTACTATTACAGCACCCCAAGATTTTGACTGGGTGGAAACAAGGACATTTTATCAGCTCATGGGTATACTGCTGAAACATAGCTACTGATTACAAAAACCCCCTTTTAATTTTCTTTATTTCTACTCAGTTCTCCTTGACTTTAATACCGGTGTTCAAGATTGATTCATGTTTCAATATAAAGACTTGTCCAAAAGAATTATTGGATTCATTATAATACTTTTAAAACCCTCAGGCTGGTTGATGGTCATGTGTCCATACACTGAATTGCAAACTTGCTGGTAAATATATAGACTTGTTCCTCCAAAAAAAAAGATACAACCTAGGAGATACACCATGGCCTGCTAATAAGTAGACCTTGCTTCCCTCCCCCACCAAAATACCAAATACTAAAGAGTGAAATAAAAATTGGGAAATGATTTTTTCTTTTATATCTACTGCTATAAATGATTTTGTCAATGTGATAGTAACAGATTACTAAATACACCTATAATTATCTGAAGTCATTTAACTATATTTATTATGCTTCAACAACAGTCAACTCTTAAAATAAATGGTTACCGAGAATTCCAACTTTAATATTTAAAAGTTTCTAAGAATTTAAGAACCTATAACTTCTTTAAATTTATCAAATGTGCAAAAGAGTATTAAGCTACTTCCTGAAGAATTCAAGCCCAGCCAGAGGTAAGCACCAATGAACATTCTGCTCTCCTCAGATCTTCTTAGCAGCTCATCTTTCCTTTGAAGAAGGTATATTACAAAGAAAGCTAATGGATGTCGATCTCGCTTTTACTGGACTTCAAGAAAACACACAAAAGTAAACGAGTAGCCCAATCAGTCACATTAATTGATTAGAAACTCAAACAGGCAGTGTATTAGAAAGACAAGACTGCCTCCAGGCCAGACTTAAGTTCTGCTTTTCTTAAGGGAAGGATGCTTCAAATTATGTGCTTCTCACATCGTAAGAGTGACCTCTAGTGCTTCCTTTTTTGTTGAACTTCGGTAGTTGGATAATGTATTACTTATACCTTTTCTACAAAACTTTCTCTCTGTGTGTGCATGGGGGTCTAGGTTATTACTGTTTGTTTGTTGTAAATACTACTATTACAGCACCCCAAGATTTTGACTGGGTGGAAACAAGGACATTTTATCAGCTCATGGGATACTTCCACCTGCAAATGAAAACAGAAACTGAAACATAGCTCAGCATTCGAGTTAAGTTCTCTTCTTTCAGAGTGATAGATACACTACACCATGAAATGAGCTAAAACTGAATGGAAGCAAGAAATCACAGTGACCATTCAGAATAAATGAGCATTTGACGTGTGTCAGTAAGGTCATTTATAATGTTCTGTCCACATTGTAGTGCTTCAGTGCACTCAAGGGATGTGCCATCAAAAATGTCTGGTTACTGGTTTATCTGTGTCCTCCAAACCTAAAGCTGGCTAAACAATTTACTGTGACATAAACTCTTGAACAGGCCTCATAGCCCTTACTTGAAAAGCAGACAAGTTTTTCCTTTAAAGTCCAAGAAATGAAAAGTTGTATTTGCTGAGCATGTTGACCAAGGAGTGGGGGGGAAATCCTCCCACTTAGAGATTTTAGGCCAAATATAACTTTTCAAACTTTTTCTTCTCTCTAATAAAAAGTGGATGAAGAGATTTCTGCCAGATTAAGTTTGGATGATACTGACATTAGAAATAAGCTATAAAATGAATCCTCCCTCATACCATTAACTCAGAATCAGAATATTCAATCACAAATTTATGAAGCTAAAAATTCAAGGATAATACTTCTGAAAAATCACCTGAATGCATTTTCTTTAAGAAAAATGTAGGGCTCAAACCCCCTCTTTCAGCTGTGCTGAAGTCTCATTCTTCTAGTAGTGAGGGCATAGTTCCTAATATTAAGGTTCACCTCTACCAATTCGAAATCAGTCACATTAATTGATTAGAAACTCAAACAGGCAGTGTATTAGAAAGACAAGACTGCCTCCAGGCCAGACTTAAGTTCTGCTTTTCTTAAGGGAAGGATGCTTCAAATTATGTGCTTCTCACATCGTAAGAGTGACCTCTAGTGCTTCCTTTTTTGTTGAACTTCGGTAGTTGGATAATGTATTACTTATACCTTTTCTACAAAACTTTCTCTCTGTGTGTGCATGGGGGTCTAGGTTATTACTGTTTGTTTGTTGTAAATACTACTATTACAGCACCCCAAGATTTTGACTGGGTGGAAACAAGGACATTTTATCAGCTCATGGGATACTTCCACCTGCAAATGAAAACAGAAACTGAAACATAGCTCAGCATTCGAGTTAAGTTCTCTTCTTTCAGAGTGATAGATACACTACACCATGAAATGAGCTAAAACTGAATGGAAGCAAGAAATCACAGTGACCATTCAGAATAAATGAGCATTTGACGTGTGTCAGTAAGGTCATTTATAATGTTCTGTCCACATTGTAGTGCTTCAGTGCACTCAAGGGATGTGCCATCAAAAATGTCTGGTTACTGGTTTATCTGTGTCCTCCAAACCTAAAGCTGGCTAAACAATTTACTGTGACATAAACTCTTGAACAGGCCTCATAGCCCTTACTTGAAAAGCAGACAAGTTTTTCCTTTAAAGTCCAAGAAATGAAAAGTTGTATTTGCTGAGCATGTTGACCAAGGAGTGGGGGGGAAATCCTCCCACTTAGAGATTTTAGGCCAAATATAACTTTTCAAACTTTTTCTTCTCTCTAATAAAAAGTGGATGAAGAGATTTCTGCCAGATTAAGTTTGGATGATACTGACATTAGAAATAAGCTATAAAATGAATCCTCCCTCATACCATTAACTCAGAATCAGAATATTCAATCACAAATTTATGAAGCTAAAAATTCAAGGATAATACTTCTGAAAAATCACCTGAATGCATTTTCTTTAAGAAAAATGTAGGGCTCAAACCCCCTCTTTCAGCTGTGCTGAAGTCTCATTCTTCTAGTAGTGAGGGCATAGTTCCTAATATTAAGGTTCACCTCTACCAATTCTGCCCATGAATTCTGCAGTACATTTTAGTTATTATCCTGGCATCATTTTAAAGATGCAGCCAGCTACCAGTCTGCCAAATTGCAAACTTCAGAAATCTAAGCTAATGCAGCATAATGTAAAGTCTGCCAGTTGTTATCCTGTTATGCATAATTCCAATGAAATTCAGTAAAATCTAAGAAAAAGGAAGAAACGAAGACATTTGAGGCTATTCCCCAGTTAAGATGCTAATTTAATGTTTTATCAGAACTTGAGCTCTCTCAATGAATACACAAATATCAGAGGACCAGATTCTGTTCACAGACAAAAAAAGAGAAATGACACTTTGCATCTTCTGACCAGACCAAGAGAAGTGACATGTATAAACCCAGGCATATTTGCAAGATTTTTAGATGATGCTTCATTTATAGCAATATGCTTGGCAGCAGTTCTACTTGCAAATAATAATTATAAAAAAAGAACAGAATTAAACTTTTGCAGACAGGCCCCCTGCAAGTTTTAAATCATTTATGTATACTTACAGGAATTCCCAGCTAAAACCCTGTTCCAATTTGGAGTAGATAACAGAAGTAGCGTCTTGAGAACAGCTCCGGTGACAGACCCCATGTTCACATTGACTGGGCTCCCCCAAAAGATCCTGTGTGGCTCTCCCAGTGCTCCAGTCCTGTTCTCAGTCCCTCTCCCAGCTCTGTCTGGGTCTTCAGCACCTCTGAGTCTCTCAGTCTCTCTCCTTCCTTCCTTCTCTCCCTCTCTCTCTCAACAACCCCCTCCCTCTCTCTCTACCTCTCTCTCTCTCACACACACACACACACACACAAACACACACCACAGCCCTGACGGCTCACTGAAAAGCGCCCAGCATCTTTTCTAACAGGCATCCACATTGCCGAGGCCACGCCCACCCCTCGCAGCCGTGGTCCCAGAAATTGACAGCCGCGTCCCTCCTCCAAATTCACAGCAGCGCTCAGAGCTCCACCACGCTGCTGATGAAAGCTGGACCTGGAGGCGAGGCCTGCTGCTCCCGGGCCTCCTCGGGGCTCCCTCCCCTCTCTTCTATTCTTCAATAATCCTTAACCCTTTTCTCCCCTCTGGAGAGGTCGGTGGGGGGAGGGGCGAGACGCTGGAGCCTCCTGATTTTTCGGAGGGCTTGTCTTCTGTGGAGCCAGTCAATGTACTGAGCTAATTCCTGATTATCCGGGAGTGCATCCAGGTAAAAATTGCATTATGTTTCAAAACAAAAGCATAAAAGGAGACAGAAGTAACTAAGCAGCATTGGTAAATTGTAGCTAAAACTGTCCTTGAGGAAAATACTTGCTGTTGTTTTTCTCTGTTTATATGAAATTATCCTCTTCGGCTACCGTGCCAGGATTTTAAAGATGCAAATGCCTCCCAAGGAAACAGACATTCCTGTTTGGCAGAAATTTAAAATCATCTAGCAATAGTCTGCAAGAAATTAACATTTCTTATTTTAGTACATCAGGAGTACAAATCCACAAACTGAATGCTCTGGTTAGATCTATTTTGATGAATGCATCAGGCTATGAATACACACAGTGGCATTCTACAATCAAATTCTTTAATAACAATTCCCAGAAGGCCTCAAAATAAAAATGATGGTATACTGAAGAAAGGGAACCCCCTCTAAACACACACACACACTCACACCAAATCTCCTAAACAATATAAAGATGTAACTCAAATGGTCTAGAGGAGAGAGGAGTAAAGTTGAATTCAGGAGATCAACTACAGAAAAATTATTTTTCCAATGGCTGATCCATGAATGCTGCCAGTTCTTGAATAGAATATTAAAATATTTAAATAATGAAGTGAATATTACATAATGATAAGTGTCACAGTGTCAGAGATGGGTAAATAATTTCTTTAAAATAAATATCAAGATATTTAAGTTAGAATGTGCTCAATTTGATCAGAATAGCAATCCTGGGGTTCTCAAGCACGTCTTGATGGTAACAAAGAAGAAGAAACACTACAGTCAGCAGCAGCAACCTTGCTATGGAAATAAGGGGAAGACAGAGAAGCTGTCTCCTGTATGACCGTAAGACCTAGCTCATGCCTGCACACAAAGCAGAATAGTGATTTTTTTAATTTTCCTATTTTGCAGATGACAAAACAACAGCAGAAATTTAAATGACCTGAGGGGATCACAGGGTTAGTAAGTGAAGCACTGAAGCCCAGATTTTGGTTTGGGGATCCCAGTTTTACTGCTCTCGTCCTAGGACTTGCTGTCTCTCACATAGGAGTATCACTCCTTCCTGAACTTTGCCAGTGGCCATGGAAATCTGAAGCCCTGAAAAAAAAATTGGGGCTTCCCTGTTGGTCCAGTGGGTAAGGAGTTCGCCTTGCAGTTCAAGGAGCACCAATTCGGTCCATGGCCCGGGAAGATCCCATGTGCCATGTAGCAACTGGACCAGTGTACCCAATTATGAGCCAGTGCTCTGGAGTGTATGCACCCAGAGCCAGTGCTCTGCCATAAGAGAGGCCACTCTGATGGGAGGCCCACGCAGGACAAAGAATAGGGATGGATGAAAATAAACAAATGGTGAACCAATAAAAGAGGCCAAAATTAAAAAAAAAAAGAATTGCTTGAGTGTTTACTCTGCACTTCTAGACCAATATCCCTGGTTTTATTTTCAAACAGAAAATGTTAACCCAAAGCAGATATAAATTCATGATAGCCGTTAATTGTACAGGAGGATTAAATACTATTAAACATATATGCTATTTACCATCTAATTAAAAAACTATACCAATCTTTGAGGGAAGTATCATTGTGCCTATTTAACAGTCAAACAGACTGAGCCTCGGTGAAGGTCAGCAGTCTGTCCAAAGTGCCACAGAGAGTAGGCTGGGCATTCTGGTCCCTGAAGCTCTAAAACTATTTCCTTCAATGACTCCAACCAGAGGAATGGGTCTCAGATTCTCCAGAAGAGAGAAGTTGTCTTCCATGAATGCTGCCAGTTCTTGAATAGAATATTAAAATATTTAAATAATGAAGTGAATATTACATAATGATAAGTGTCACAGTGTCAGAGATGGGTAAATAATTTCTTTAAAATAAATATCAAGATATTTAAGTTAGAATGTGCTCAATTTGATCAGAATAGCAATCCTGGGGTTCTCAAGCACGTCTTGATGGTAACAAAGAAGAAGAAACACTACAGTCAGCAGCAGCAACCTTGCTATGGAAATAAGGGGAAGACAGAGAAGCTGTCTCCTGTATGACCGTAAGACCTAGCTCATGCCTGCACACAAAGCAGAATAGTGATTTTTTTAATTTTCCTATTTTGCAGATGACAAAACAACAGCAGAAATTTAAATGACCTGAGGGGATCACAGGGTTAGTAAGTGAAGCACTGAAGCCCAGATTTTGGTTTGGGGATCCCAGTTTTACTGCTCTCGTCCTAGGACTTGCTGTCTCTCACATAGGAGTATCACTCCTTCCTGAACTTTGCCAGTGGCCATGGAAATCTGAAGCCCTGAAAAAAAAATTGGGGCTTCCCTGTTGGTCCAGTGGGTAAGGAGTTCGCCTTGCAGTTCAAGGAGCACCAATTCGGTCCAGGGCCCCGGGAAGATCCCATGTGCCATGTAGCAACTGGACCAGTGTACCCAATTATGAGCCAGTGCTCTGGAGTGTATGCACCCAGAGCCAGTGCTCTGCCATAAGAGAGGCCACTCTGATGGGAGGCCCACGCAGGACAAAGAATAGGGATGGATGAAAATAAACAAATGGTGAACCAATAAAAGAGGCCAAAATTAAAAAAAAAAAGAATTGCTTGAGTGTTTACTCTGCACTTCTAGACCAATATCCCTGGTTTTATTTTCAAACAGAAAATGTTAACCCAAAGCAGATATAAATTCATGATAGCCGTTAATTGTACAGGAGGATTAAATACTATTAAACATATATGCTATTTACCATCTAATTAAAAAACTATACCAATCTTTGAGGGAAGTATCATTGTGCCTATTTAACAGTCAAACAGACTGAGCCTCGGTGAAGGTCAGCAGTCTGTCCAAAGTGCCACAGAGAGTAGGCTGGGCATTCTGGTCCCTGAAGCTCTAAAACTATTTCCTTCAATGACTCCAACCAGAGGAATGGGTCTCAGATTCTCCAGAAGAGAGAAGTTGTCTTCCTATTAAAACTGACTACTTAATTTCTCCCATAAAATAAAGTAGAGAATACACTATAAAAGGATCAGTACACATATCAAACATGAAAAGTAACTGAACATTTCCAGGCAAAATAATAAGTTCTTTAGGACAAAATGTAAGTTTTCATAGCAGTCATTAAAGATGGATTTTTCCATATCAATGGGCTATGGTAATAGAATGAGTTGGAGGCTGGTACTGAATAAAACAGTTGATCATTTCAAGCTACTGCACCATCAGACCCTGCCTGATGGCCTCAGAGGGGAGAGAGCCACACTGACCACGTGACATTGTGGAGAGAGTTTAGGCATTATAAATAGAGAAGCCCAGAGATGAATTCAGCTTTCACTATGGTATTCAATTTCCTTTATATGTATTTTTTGATGTGGACTATTTTTAAAGTCTTTATTAAAAATGTTACAATATTGCTTGTGTTTTATGTTTTCTTTTTTATCTCATTATTTTTTTTATTTTTTAATATTTTTAAAGAGTTCTGCTGTTCACATACATGTATGCATGTATCAGTCATATGCATATCCCTGTCCTCCTCCTGCCTCCAACCCCCTTCCAGTGCCCCCCATCCCACCCCTCCAGGCCGTCGCACCGTGCCCCTGCAGGATCCGCCATTCTCACAGGCACAACGACAATAGCTATCTTTTTCACATACGTTAGTATAGATTTCCAGGTTACTCCCTCTATGCCTCCCACCCACTGTTCATTCCCCTCAATGTCTGTTCTCTTTGTCTGTTTTTCCATTGCTTCAATGCATGTATTATCATTACCATCTTAGACTGCAAGGCATGTGGATCTTAGCTCCCAGACCAGAGACTGAATCAGCAGCCCCCACACTGGAAGACACAGTCTTAACTGCCCAAAAAGGCCCCTTTTTGTGGATCTTTAGCTCCCAGACCAAGTCATTGTGCCTATTTAACAGTCAAACAGACTGAGCCTCGGTGAAGGTCAGCAGTCTGTCCAAAGTGCCACAGAGAGTAGGCTGGGCATTCTGGTCCCTGAAGCTCTAAAACTATTTCCTTCAATGACTCCAACCAGAGGAATGGGTCTCAGATTCTCCAGAAGAGAGAAGTTGTCTTCCTATTAAAACTGACTACTTAATTTCTCCCATAAAATAAAGTAGAGAATACACTATAAAAGGATCAGTACACATATCAAACATGAAAAGTAACTGAACATTTCCAGGCAAAATAATAAGTTCTTTAGGACAAAATGTAAGTTTTCATAGCAGTCATTAAAGATGGATTTTTCCATATCAATGGGCTATGGTAATAGAATGAGTTGGAGGCTGGTACTGAATAAAACAGTTGATCATTTCAAGCTACTGCACCATCAGACCCTGCCTGATGGCCTCAGAGGGGAGAGAGCCACACTGACCACGTGACATTGTGGAGAGAGTTTAGGCATTATAAATAGAGAAGCCCAGAGATGAATTCAGCTTTCACTATGGTATTCAATTTCCTTTATATGTATTTTTTGATGTGGACTATTTTTAAAGTCTTTATTAAAAATGTTACAATATTGCTTGTGTTTTATGTTTTCTTTTTTATCTCATTATTTTTTTTATTTTTTAATATTTTTAAAGAGTTCTGCTGTTCACATACATGTATGCATGTATCAGTCATATGCATATCCCTGTCCTCCTCCTGCCTCCAACCCCCTTCCAGTGCCCCCCATCCCACCCCTCCAGGCCGTCGCACCGTGCCCCTGCAGGATCCGCCATTCTCACAGGCACAACGACAATAGCTATCTTTTTCACATACGTTAGTATAGATTTCCAGGTTACTCCCTCTATGCCTCCCACCCACTGTTCATTCCCCTCAATGTCTGTTCTCTTTGTCTGTTTTTCCATTGCTTCAATGCATGTATTATCATTACCATCTTAGACTGCAAGGCATGTGGATCTTAGCTCCCAGACCAGAGACTGAATCAGCAGCCCCCACACTGGAAGACACAGTCTTAACCACTGGACATCCAAGAAAGTTCCTCATTTGCCTTTTCTAAAAAAACACAGTAAGAGAATAATGACTAAGAGCCATTATTATATACTTTGTGACAACCCTCCACTGAGTGCCTAGCACTTAATAGGTCCATAATTACTCACTGGCCGTATATATCTGTATGCCGACTTCCAGAGTAGAGGTTTGAGCAGGCAATGTTGGAGTCAGGGAACCCAAGTTCGAGCCTGCCCTTGAGCAAGCTGCATATCATCCCTGATTCTTAAGTCTCCTCATCTGTGAACCAAGAATAAGTAGGGTATCAAACTCATGGCTTAGACAATGCTTCTGAAGTGAAAGCCCTTGAGAGCTAGACAATCAATGTTGTTCTTGTAATCACTGTATTACTACAGCTCTCTTTGCACAGATGAGAAATCTGATGAAGAGAGGAATTACCATTTGCCAGAGGGACAAGACTCATTGGTAGCAAAAAAGGGCTGTTCACCAAGACCTACTGACTTGTGCTCTTTTTTCTCCATCCCTACCAGAGCAGTGCTTAATGTCAGGGAGAAAAAAAGCCAACAAATCTGAATGGGAAAAATCAGAAAAGCGTAGAGACCTAATTTTGCACATTACTGTACTGCTGATTCAGACATCACAAATCATTTCTCCCTGTGTATACATTTGTGGTTATATTTTCCACTGATTAAGATAAAAACAACTGCTAGTGCTTTGGGTCTGGCACATGCATATTATAGGCCAGACCCTGCCTGAGAAAGCATCGTAAATCAAACGAAAATGTTACAATTCGTAAGACAAGACTTTCGATTTCCTCTTGGTACAGCTTGCCAGAGAACTATGTGTCTCACCACAGTGGGTTTAGAGGCTCCTGAACTGTACTTCAAGCTGAAAAAAGCATCATCAGGTCATACAGGAACCAAGTCACATCAAAAGAGTAGAAAAAGATTAATATGCAACTCCTGTGTGATTAATTTTTCATTTGCCTCCCACCCACTGTTCATTCCCCTCAATGTCTGTTCTCTTTGTCTGTTTTTCCATTGCTTCAATGCATGTATTATCATTACCATCTTAGACTGCAAGGCATGTGGATCTTAGCTCCCAGACCAGAGACTGAATCAGCAGCCCCCACACTGGAAGACACAGTCTTAACCACTGGACATCCAAGAAAGTTCCTCATTTGCCTTTTCTAAAAAAACACAGTAAGAGAATAATGACTAAGAGCCATTATTATATACTTTGTGACAACCCTCCACTGAGTGCCTAGCACTTAATAGGTCCATAATTACTCACTGGCCGTATATATCTGTATGCCGACTTCCAGAGTAGAGGTTTGAGCAGGCAATGTTGGAGTCAGGGAACCCAAGTTCGAGCCTGCCCTTGAGCAAGCTGCATATCATCCCTGATTCTTAAGTCTCCTCATCTGTGAACCAAGAATAAGTAGGGTATCAAACTCATGGCTTAGACAATGCTTCTGAAGTGAAAGCCCTTGAGAGCTAGACAATCAATGTTGTTCTTGTAATCACTGTATTACTACAGCTCTCTTTGCACAGATGAGAAATCTGATGAAGAGAGGAATTACCATTTGCCAGAGGGACAAGACTCATTGGTAGCAAAAAAGGGCTGTTCACCAAGACCTACTGACTTGTGCTCTTTTTTCTCCATCCCTACCAGAGCAGTGCTTAATGTCAGGGGAGAAAAAAAAAAGCCAACAAATCTGAATGGGAAAAATCAGAAAAGCGTAGAGACCTAATTTTGCACATTACTGTACTGCTGATTCAGACATCACAAATCATTTCTCCCTGTGTATACATTTGTGGTTATATTTTCCACTGATTAAGATAAAAACAACTGCTAGTGCTTTGGGTCTGGCACATGCATATTATAGGCCAGACCCTGCCTGAGAAAGCATCGTAAATCAAACGAAAATGTTACAATTCGTAAGACAAGACTTTCGATTTCCTCTTGGTACAGCTTGCCAGAGAACTATGTGTCTCACCACAGTGGGTTTAGAGGCTCCTGAACTGTACTTCAAGCTGAAAAAAGCATCATCAGGTCATACAGGAACCAAGTCACATCAAAAGAGTAGAAAAAGATTAATATGCAACTCCTGTGTGTTTCCCTCATTCATGTGAATTGTGTTATCTGGGGCCTGATCTTCTGAACGAGTTTTTGGATTTCTTACAATGGCAGTTGGTGTGTGCATGTCTTCCTGGGGGAAGGAGAAGCTGGGCTTCCTATTCTGCAATTTTGTTGATGGTAGCACTCAAAATTGATTCTTAAGAAATGTATATTGAGTGACCAAATGTATTTTCTGTGAATGTATTTGGTCTTCTTCCTTTTGGGTTTCCCGGCTCAAGATCTCCTCAGACTGCTAGAACTTCCTGTGTTGACAGTTTTAAAGGTGTCTTGTGATATATGACTGAGGTGACTTTTAGAAGCACCTAAAGGATAGGGGCTGGTTGCCAGGACAGTCAACCCTGTGGTTAGACGACTGGAACTTTCAGTCCCACACCCTGACCTCAAGCATGCCTGCGTAATTAAAGCTTCCATAAACATCCAAAGGGACAGGAGTCTGAGAGCTTCTAGGTTGGTGAACACATGGAGAGTCGAAGGGCAGTGGTACCCCTGGAGGGGACATGGAGGCTCCACACCCCTTCTCCTTCCCTTGCTCTACGTATCTCTTCCATCTGACTGTCCCTGAGTTAAATCCTTTTATTATAAACTGTTGACCTAGTAAGTAAAATCTTGCTGAGTTGTGGGATGCCACTTTCCTAGGCTTTGATTTATAGCTGGTCGGTCAGCAACACTGTTAACAACCTGGACTCTGACCCAAGGACAAAAAAAGCCAACAAATCTGAATGGGAAAAATCAGAAAAGCGTAGAGACCTAATTTTGCAAATTACTGTACTGCTGATTCAGACATCACAAATCATTTCTCCTGTGTATACATTTGTGGTTATATTTTCCACTGATTAAGATAAAAACAACTGCTAGTGCTTTGGGTCTGGCACATGCATATTATAGGCCAGACCCTGCCTGAGAAAGCATCGTAAATCAAACGAAAATGTTACAATTCGTAAGACAAGACTTTCGATTTCCTCTTGGTACAGCTTGCCAGAGAACTATGTGTCTCACCACAGTGGGTTTAGAGGCTCCTGAACTGTACTTCAAGCTGAAAAAAGCATCATCAGGTCATACAGGAACCAAGTCACATCAAAAGAGTAGAAAAAGATTAATATGCAACTCCTGTGTGTTTCCCTCATTCATGTGAATTGTGTTATCTGGGGCCTGATCTTCTGAACGAGTTTTTGGATTTCTTACAATGGCAGTTGGTGTGTGCATGTCTTCCTGGGGGAAGGAGAAGCTGGGCTTCCTATTCTGCAATTTTGTTGATGGTAGCACTCAAAATTGATTCTTAAGAAATGTATATTGAGTGACCAAATGTATTTTCTGTGAATGTATTTGGTCTTCTTCCTTTGGTTCCTGGCTCAAGATCTCCTCAGACTGCTAGAACTTCCTGTGTTGACAGTTTTAAAGGTGTCTTGTGATATATGACTGAGGTGACTTTTAGAAGCACCTAAAGGATAGGGGCTGGTTGCCAGGACAGTCAACCCTGTGGTTAGACGACTGGAACTTTCAGTCCCACACCCTGACCTCAAGCATGCCTGCGTAATTAAAGCTTCCATAAACATCCAAAGGGACAGGAGTCTGAGAGCTTCTAGGTTGGTGAACACATGGAGAGTCGAAGGGCAGTGGTACCCCTGGAGGGGACATGGAGGCTCCACACCCCTTCTCCTTCCCTTGCTCTACGTATCTCTTCCATCTGACTGTCCCTGAGTTAAATCCTTTTATTATAAACTGTTGACCTAGTAAGTAAAATCTTGCTGAGTTGTGGGATGCACTCTAGCAAATTAATTGAACCCAAGGAGGGGGTCATGGGAAACTTTGATTTATAGCTGGTCGGTCAGCAACACTGTTAACAACCTGGACTCTGACCAGAGTCTGAGGTAGGGACAGGGTGATGGTCTGGTAGGACTGGACCCTTAACCTGAGGAATCTGATACTGTCTCTGGACGCTGCTGGTGTCCGAGAATTGCATGTTGATGTGGGATACTCCACACACATGGAAACTAGTCTCAGAAACCTATTTATGAAACAAGAATATTTTTGCTAAAAGCCCCTTCCCAAATATATTTATACTGACTATAAACAATGTTTTCTTTGCCATAACAGTCAACATACAAAAATATTCATTGTTGTCATTGTTGGGATTGAAACTTTATCAAGCTAATATTTTATTAATGGTATTTATTTTTATTTTGTATTACATTTTCAATTAAGGGGCTTGACACTGTGTAACATTAATGCACTTTTCACAAGCGATCTTTATATTGCCCTAAGTATCACTACTTTGTTTACTCTTTTAATCAGTATGTTACGAATAGCATAAGTGATGAGTTTGATAATAATGCACATACTAAGTTTTTCAACTCTGCAAATATCCAAAGCTCTACAGGGGACTTTTCCTATTAACATCTCACCTGATACAACCCCTACCTAATAAAGACAATTTGCAAATAAAGATAAAAATCACAAGCAACACTAGGTGCTCTCCTTGGAAGATAACACGTGTGCATCTCTATACATAGTTTGCATAATTTAATAAGATCCAAAATGAAATATAACTGAGGTGACTTTGAACCCCTGGTTGGGCCAGGACAGTCAACCCTGTGGTTAGACGACTGGAACTTTCAGTCCCACACCCTGACCTCAAGCATGCCTGCGTAATTAAAGCTTCCATAAACATCCAAAGGGACAGGAGTCTGAGAGCTTCTAGGTTGGTGAACACATGGAGAGTCGAAGGGCAGTGGTACCCCTGGAGGGGACATGGAGGCTCCACACCCCTTCTCCTTCCCTTGCTCTACGTATCTCTTCCATCTGACTGTCCCTGAGTTAAATCCTTTTATTATAAACTGTTGACCTAGTAAGTAAAATCTTGCTGAGTTGTGGGATGCACTCTAGCAAATTAATTGAACCCAAGGAGGGGGTCATGGGAAACTTTGATTTATAGCTGGTCGGTCAGCAACACTGTTAACAACCTGGACTCTGACCAGAGTCTGAGGTAGGGACAGGGTGATGGTCTGGTAGGACTGGACCCTTAACCTGAGGAATCTGATACTGTCTCTGGACGCTGCTGGTGTCCGAGAATTGCATGTTGATGTGGGATACTCCACACACATGGAAACTAGTCTCAGAAACCTATTTATGAAACAAGAATATTTTTGCTAAAAGCCCCTTCCCAAATATATTTATACTGACTATAAACAATGTTTTCTTTGCCATAACAGTCAACATACAAAAATATTCATTGTTGTCATTGTTGGGATTGAAACTTTATCAAGCTAATATTTTATTAATGGTATTTATTTTTATTTTGTATTACATTTTCAATTAAGGGGCTTGACACTGTGTAACATTAATGCACTTTTCACAAGCGATCTTTATATTGCCCTAAGTATCACTACTTTGTTTACTCTTTTAATCAGTATGTTACGAATAGCATAAGTGATGAGTTTGATAATAATGCACATACTAAGTTTTTCAACTCTGCAAATATCCAAAGCTCTACAGGGGACTTTTCCTATTAACATCTCACCTGATACAACCCCTACCTAATAAAGACAATTTGCAAATAAAGATAAAAATCACAAGCAACACTAGGTGCTCTCCTTGGAAGATAACACGTGTGCATCTCTATACATAGTTTGCATAATTTAATAAGATCCAAAATGAAATATAATAGCTTTCAAAAGAAAATAGGATTTTCAGATATCATTCTGATTAAAATATTGTACAGGGAGTATGATGTCATCATTAACTTTTGAAAGTCTATTTTAAATACTACTTTTAATATCATAAATATTTAAATTTATTTAAAAGTGTTAAGCATTTTTAATAATAAACAAAGTTTAATTTAAAAACTTTAAGATTTCTAGAAAAAATTCAAAAACAGAACAGGAAGTTCCCGTTTACCACCCCTCATACACACAATTTCTTCTATTATTGATATATTAGTTTGGTACATTTGTTATGATTAATGAGTTAACACTGGTATATTATCATTAGCTAAAAGGTCATATCCTGCTCCTTCATGTTTCTTAATGTACTCTATGCATTCTAGGATCCCATCCAGAATACTACATTACATTTAGTATCTGTGTCTCCTTAGTATCCTTTTTGAGGGCAGAAGGAGAAGGAGGCCACAGAGGATGAGATGGCTGGATGGCATCACCAACTCAATGGACATAAGTTTGAGCAAACTCTGGGAGATAGTGAAGAACAGTCCATGGGGCTGCAAAGAGTTGGATACAACTTAACAACTAAACATCTCAGACATTCCTTATTTCTTATTATTTTAACAGTTTCGAGGCACACTGGTCAGCTATTTTGTGCAATGTCCTATATTGGAATCTGTCTGTTGTTCTCATGTTAAACAGGGATGATGAGTTCTGAGGGGAAAGACTATGGAGCTGAAGCACCATTCCCACTACACTGTATCAAGAGTATATACCATTAACGTGACTTACCACATCTAATTTAACATCATAAGGCATCATAACACCAGTAATCATAGATATATTTCCCTTATTTGATCTTTCCTGATTTAGATGTCTTTATTGATTTGGAAAGATTAAGATGACCATAAATCAGGATTCATTTCATACAGAAGAACAATAAGGTATTCAAAACTGGGGTAAGATTTAAGGAGCTATAAAATAAATCCTGGGTTCTATCAAATTATTTTAAATAATTTAACATAAGACAAAATACTCAATTTCTTAAACAGATACAACACTGTGCTTAAAAGGTACATTAAGAAGGTAAGACTGTTTTGATCACCCTCATCTAAACTTCAGCCCTTTTCCTAGGAACTGACCATGATTGAGAAGAGGGAAAAGGTCACCAGAGTCAACAGGGTTGGACAGAAAAGATTTAAAAAAAAAAAAAAAGGCAGGATAAACAACAGACATGGCAGGGGAAGGGGAGGATGCAGCAGAAAGATGGATTTCACAGACAGATGCACCTTCTGCACAGTTTTGTCTCAGTAAAACATTCTGACTATAGTATTCAGAGTATACTTCTCTGATAGAAAAAGCTTATCCCAGTAGGAATACACAGCACTAAGAAATGTCATGCCTAGATTTGTGATATCTTTATAGTGAACTGATATAAACATAAGGGAACAGAGTTCCTGTAGAAAACAAAGAATTTTGTAGATAAGAACTTTTGAGTATTTTTTATATTCACTAATATTTATCTTTTAGAACTCTAGAGTGCCTCATGGAAAGTTTCCATTTCTTAGGCTAATGAAGCAGAAACAATTTTGGCCTCCGGCAGGTCCAGGAAAATCAAATCCACCTACCTAGATCTTCAGATCCACAAAACACGGCAGGTTTTGTGCCCAGCAGTAGATGAGCCGTAAAGTGTCTTAAGGGAACAGTTCTCCAACTTTCAGGGAGAAAAACCACTGTTACAGAAGAGTGAGGATCACTGGGGTTACTCTCCTACAAGCAAAACTGGTCGTTACTTCTGCAAACATGGTAAGAGTGCCATCTCTACAGTACCAAGAAACAGGAAAAGTGCAATAATAGGGTTCACTGTCTTAAAGAGACCAGCTGACTTTCTCCATTCTGTCTGAACAGTGTGGGAAGTGAGCCCTCTGAGGGGAATGGATGATTGAAATCACTTCGTTTTGCCTGCTGCTCAACACGGACCCCATTAGCCAGGTTACTATCAGAGTCCGTTGCCCTGTTGCACCATCTGCATGTCAAGGGCTCACCAGTGGTTGCCACACTAGACAGTGCACATACAGGACATGGTAATGTCCAAAAAGTCATACTGGACAGTGCAGCTCCAGATGTTTGCAAAGGTTGGGTAAAGTTTTCTGTTTTTATCACATGTCAGCATTTCAGTACATAATTTTTCCCTTAAAAACATTTAAAAGCAGGCTTCCCTGGTGGTCCAGTGGATAAAGAGTTTGCCTAGCAGTGCAAGGGACACCACTTCAATCCCTGGCTCAAGAAGATCCCACGTGCCAAGGAGCGGTGGGACCAGTGTATCCAATTGCGAGTTGGCGTTCTGGAGCACATGCGCCCAGAGCCGGTGCTCTGCAATGAGCGAGGCTGCTGCAGTGGGAGGCGCACACAGGCCAAAGAATAAATACGGATGAAAATAAATAAATACAAAACCAATAAAAGAGGCCAAAATTTAAAAAAAAAAAAACTTTCTGAAAATACCTAATAATTACAAATGTATTTTATGTCACTGTGTTTAACCCAAATGACACGCTTAATATATTCACTCTTAGATTTTAAAACACATATCATAGGGCAAAAATGTTAGTTTTGACAACTTTAAATTCTTGTAGTTATCTGTTGTATATTCAGATAATGCCACCCAGATCCATTTTGCATTAAAAAAATTATATTACTGAAATCTATTATATTTAAGTTCTCTTTACCTGCAAAAATATTTCTAAAGTTACGTGAGCCTTTTTAAGTTACAAAGTCCTTGTGAAATTCTTTTACATCATTGAATGCCCCGATTAAATTAAGAATGTCAAAATTCGGGCTTCCCCAGTGGTCCAGTGGGTAAAGAGTTCATCTTGCAATGCAGGGGACACTGGTTCAATCCCTGATATGGGAAGATACCACATGCTGCAGAGCAGCTAGACTGATGTGTCCAATTACGAGTCAGCGCTCTGGAGCGCATGTGCCCAGAGCTGGTGCTCTGTGACAGGAGAGGCCACTGCAATGGGAGGCCCGCACAGGCCAAGGAACGAAGATGGATGAAAATAAATAAATGAAAGACCAATAAAGGAGGGAAAATTTAAAAAAAAAAAAAAGCCCAAATTCTCTTGCACAAGAACCACTATTGACATGCTGTTGAATACAGGTCCACTGTTGGGTTGCAATTCTTATTTTACTTGACTTGTGTTTCTTATATAGTATTTAGCTATGTATCTAACCATACTTAGGTCACATCAAACATGGATTATGTAGTTTTATAGGTATCATCTCTTCACTAACCTCATTTTCAAGAAAATTTCAGTCTCATAGGATCTCCCTGAAAGGAAGGGAGATTTATATATTGTTAGCAAATCAGAATGTACATCTGCTTCTGCTGCAGTGAAACAAAACCTCAACAGTACTGAACAAAATTCATATTATACAAATTATAAAGCTGCACATTCTTGAATACGCTGTACCTTTGGTCAATGACTCTGCTAACTTTGTTTAAAAAACACAGAGGGAAATTTTAAGAAACTCATGGGTTCCTTTAAAAACATCTCATTACTTCATATATTGTCAAAATCACTGGCCTGCTTATTAAATGTCATTTTTTTTCTTGAAGATATGGATTAGTATTAGGATGAATATTTTGATCACTTATAAAAACCTGCCCATACGCTTTCTTTCAGATACTGAGATTTCCGACAACGGCAAAGGTTTATTCAATAATGGAATGCTATCTGAAGAAAATATAAAATTGGCTATAAAAATACTATTGATTTTAGGGGCTTCCCTGGTGGTCCAGTGGGTAAGGACACCACCTTGCAGTGCAAGGGGCGCCAGTTCGATCCCTGGCCTGGGAAGATCCCACGTGCCACGGAGCGGCTGGACCGATGTGTCCAATCACCGAGCCAGAGCTCTGGAGCGCATGCGCCTAGAGCCGGCGCTCTGCAACGACAGACGCCACTGCGATGGGAGGCCCACATGGGCCAAAGAACAAAGATGGATGAAAACAGATAAATAAAAGACCAACAGAAGTGGCCTGCCCGCTCCTCTCTCTCCCACCTCACCCCGCCTCACTCCACCCCTCCCACGCCCAAAATAAATAAATAAATAAATCTTTTAAAATACTATTGATTTTAAAGCAACCAATTACTATTTTTTATGAGCAAGGGCACTGTCTTCAAAGAAGTAACAGTTATGAAAATACTGAAACTCTTTGCTAGTTACTAAAATAATCTAAACCTCAAACAACTGTTGTATTTTTAGCCAAACTCTGTTATGTAAAAAGCCATCCTTTACTCCTCCCACCGCATGAAAACCTGTACTATCACATGTGAAGGAAACAGCTATGGTCACTGCACTATGAGAAAAGGGGATCCTGCAGGGGTGCTGTGCGACGGTCTGGAGGGGTAGGATGGGGATGATATACATATGACTAATCTGGGAACATACATATCTGTAAACAACAAAACTCTGTAAAAGTTAAAAGTAAAATAAAAATTAAAAAATAAAAAGCCATCCTTAAATGCAGTGGCTGAAGACAATACTGATTTATTGTTTCTTCTATTGCTAGTGGTTGGTGGACTAAAAAATACAAGATGGCTTCTTTTCATGTGTGTTGCTTGGATGCCACACGGAGCATTTCAGTTCTCCTTCACAATGGTTTAAACAGAGGGAAATTTTAAGAAACTCATGGGTTCCTTTAAAACATCTCATTACTTCATATATTGTCAAAATCACTGCTTATTAAATGTCTTTTTTTTCTTGAAGATATGGATTAGTATTAGGATGAATATTTTGATCACTTATAAAACCTGCCCATACGCTTTCTTTCAGATACTGAGATTTCCGACAACGGCAAAGGTTTATTCAATAATGGAATGCTATCTGAAGAAAATATAAAATTGGCTATAAAAATACTATTGATTTTAGGGGCTTCCCTGGTGGTCCAGTGGGTAAGGACACCACCTTGCAGTGCAAGGGGCGCCAGTTCGATCCCTGGCCTGGGAAGATCCCACGTGCCACGGAGCGGCTGGACCGATGTGTCCAATCACCGAGCCAGAGCTCTGGAGCGCATGCGCCTAGAGCCGGCGCTCTGCAACGACAGACGCCACTGCGATGGGAGGCCCACATGGGCCAAAGAACAAAGATGGATGAAAACAGATAAATAAAAGACCAACAGAAGTGGCCTGCCCGCTCCTCTCTCTCCCCACCTCACCCCCGCCTCACTCCACCCCCTCCCCACCCCCCAAAATAAATAAATAAATAAATCTTTTAAAATACTATTGATTTTAAAGCAACCAATTACTATTTTTTATGAGCAAGGGCACTGTCTTCAAAGAAGTAACAGTTATGAAAATACTGAAACTCTTTGCTAGTTACTAAAATAATCTAAACCTCAAACAACTGTTGTATTTTTAGCCAAACTCTGTTATGTAAAAAGCCATCCTTTACTCCTCCCACCGCATGAAAACCTGTACTATCACATGTGAAGGAAACAGCTATGGTCACTGCACTATGAGAAAAGGGGATCCTGCAGGGGTGCTGTGCGACGGTCTGGAGGGGTAGGATGGGGATGATATACATATGACTAATCTGGGAACATACATATCTGTAAACAACAAAACTCTGTAAAAGTTAAAAGTAAAATAAAAATTAAAAAATAAAAAGCCATCCTTAAATGCAGTGGCTGAAGACAATACTGATTTATTGTTTCTTCTATTGCTAGTGGTTGGTGGACTAAAAAATACAAGATGGCTTCTTTTCATGTGTGTTGCTTGGATGCCACACGGAGCATTTCAGTTCTCCTTCACATGGTTAACTTGGCTTCCTTACATGGAGGCTTCAGGGCAGTGATCAAAGAGGATGAGGATGTAAATTGCAAGGTATCCTGAAGCCAAATCTCTGGAGGTCACACTATGTCACTTCCAACACATCCTATCTGTCACAACAAGTCACAAGTCCAGCTGAGATTTAAGGGGATGGAGAAGGAGATTCTACTTTCCTGACAGGGAGATGTGGCAAGTCACATTACAGAGACGTATGTACTGGGATGGGAAGAAGTTGCAGGCATTAAATAACCTAACTCATGGTGAGTCCTCTTTTTCTTCATTTTTGCATTGTCTTTCTGACAGAACTGTGTGACTGAATGATAAGACATTGTTTGCATCCATCCAATTTTAACAATATAAACACAAAAAGTGAATTTTGCAAAAATATTAGTTGGTTGGTCAATTTTTCCAAGGATCTTTCTTAATCTTTTGATATTCAAATCACTATCTTTTGAAGCTTCAAATAAATTTGCATTTAATGTGCTGGGTGTATACAATGTTGACAGCATCTTAATACTCAACAAGTGACCTAACCTACAAATGACTCAACACAGCCAGTCACGGGGGAGTCTCTACTAGTGTTAAACAGAAATGATAACTGAGATATCTTTGACTTTATCATCATTTTTTAAATGACTGCTTTGCTATTTTATTGTCTGTCCCTATAATATAAATCCTGGTGATTGATTGCAGTCCAGGAATTATATTTAGTCAGTAGGACTTTCTCTTATCCAAATTATTTTTCACACTCCTTATTTTGTAGTAAACTTTGCAATAGTTCCACATATGAATAAATAGAACCATTTTGTGAATTTCAATACAGGGACTTTAAACCAAACTTTCTTATATAGGCTTTAACAGAGCTGTTAGAACAGAAGGAAAGGCTGTGTATGTGCTTAATTGCTCAACTGTGTCCAACTCTTTGCGATCCCATGGACTGGAGTCTGTCAGGCTCCTCTATCCATGGAATTCTCCAGGCAAGAATACTGGAATGGGTTGGATGTCCTATTCCAGGAGATCTTCACTACCCAGGGACTGAACCTGCGTCTGTTGTGTCTCCTAAACTGGCAAGAGGATTCTTTACCACTGTGCCACCTGGCAAGTCCCAAAGAAAAGGTTATCCAAGAATTAATAACAGCAGGAAAACACCACAGCTCCTGAGGTGGAAAAGCAAAGGGGTGGACAATGTTACCCAGGGCACTGTGCCGCTGGGCGTGCACCGCTGGAGCAGAGCTGCCTGAGGGCATGTTCAGAACCCTGCCTGCCCTCCCAAGCGCTTTCAGTGATCCTACAGCCGCGGCTGCTCCTGGCACTACGTTTGCATCTTGTATGAGAATCCAAGAAAGGAAGAGCATTTTCCCTCTTTCTACCTCTTACTGACTGAATCTAACAGGACCCAGAAATAACAGAAGTCTGGGAAACATAGCCACAGCTTTTCCAACTCCTACAACACAGGCAGAACACAGGTGAGAATGACAGTTATGGAACTTCCCTGGTGGCCCAATGGCTAGGATTCAGAGCTTCCAATGTGGAGGGCATGGAATCCTTAGTTGGGTACTAAAATCCCATATGCAGAGCAGAGTGGCCAGAAAAAAAAGTGGTGTTCAGACTACAATCTAACTGTCAGTAAACACAGTAAGACATAGTAACTACCTCTACAGGGTCACAATGCAATGATGGACATATACGTAAGAAACCCTAAAGAAAGTTCTATTGCAATGAGTATTATGAAAGGGTAAAAATGATAGAAGCTTAATACATTGGGAGATCATAAGAGAAAAAGTATTTTAAATAATAGACGGGAGTCTGAGTCACTATCTGAAAGGAGAAAAAATTTCCAAGCAGAGGATATGCTACTTGGGGAGTTTTGTTTTGTTTTTAGGTGAGCCTAAAATACAAATTTGAAAGACAGTTGTTTCTTGGATTTGAGAGCACTCAAACTGCTTACTTTTTATTAATAGGAATAAGAAATATTTTGAAAAGAGACTATTAGGTTTAATTTGATTTTCCTCAAAAGTGGCATCTCTTTATAAACATGTCAGTGAAGCATTTTAAACCTTTTCCTTATTTAAGAATAGGTGAAAATAACTAAGGACATTATACATGTTGTCACACCACTTCATTCCTTTATATTTTAAATAACCACAAATTTATTTCTCCATCCTCACTAACTTTTAATAAAGTTTACCTGAAGCGGCAGAAGGATTTGGCTCAGTGGGGAGCAGCTGCTAAATTTCACTGCAATTGCAGTTTGTGGAAGCATAATAGATTTGTGGTACAGTCATCTCCCGTGTGAGGAATACACTAGAATATTTGGCATTTGCTTTCTCTTTCTCAAGTTGCTTCTAAAAGCATTATTCTGTTCAGAATGACGGAAATCCCTAAGGTCACTAGATCAGGACTAGAAACCTCCACAGGATTTAGACACCAGGAGAAGTGACCTTGAGTCCCGGCTTGGCTACGAGCACGGTAACCTTGGAAACTCTATCTATAGAATAAGATTTGGAATAGATGATCTCAAATGCTTATTTCAGCTCTGATAAGGTAAAAGTCTATGAAGATACTTTAAAAGATATTTGAGTCAAAGTGCATGGGAGAATGCATCACAAATTTTGCTTTCAGTTTATTATAAATATTTGTCAGTGCCGTTGCCTGCATTTTTGTATAGCCATTTTCTTATTTCATTGGGTACTAAAATCCCATATGCAGAGCAGAGTGGCCAGAAAAAAAAGTGGTGTTCAGACTACAATCTAACTGTCAGTAAACACAGTAAGACATAGTAACTACCTCTACAGGGTCACAATGCAATGATGGACATATACGTAAGAAACCCTAAAGAAAGTTCTATTGCAATGAGTATTATGAAAGGGTAAAAATGATAGAAGCTTAATACATTGGGAGATCATAAGAGAAAAAGTATTTTAAATAATAGACGGGAGTCTGAGTCACTATCTGAAAGGAGAAAAAATTTCCAAGCAGAGGATATGCTACTTGGGGAGTTTTGTTTTGTTTTTAGGTGAGCCTAAAATACAAATTTGAAAGACAGTTGTTTCTTGGATTTGAGAGCACTCAAACTGCTTACTTTTTATTAATAGGAATAAGAAATATTTTGAAAAGAGACTATTAGGTTTAATTTGATTTTCCTCAAAAGTGGCATCTCTTTATAAACATGTCAGTGAAGCATTTTAAACCTTTTCCTTATTTAAGAATAGGTGAAAATAACTAAGGACATTATACATGTTGTCACACCACTTCATTCCTTTATATTTTAAATAACCACAAATTTATTTCTCCATCCTCACTAACTTTTAATAAAGTTTACCTGAAGCGGCAGAAGGATTTGGCTCAGTGGGGAGCAGCTGCTAAATTTCACTGCAATTGCAGTTTGTGGAAGCATAATAGATTTGTGGTACAGTCATCTCCCGTGTGAGGAATACACTAGAATATTTGGCATTTGCTTTCTCTTTCTCAAGTTGCTTCTAAAAGCATTATTCTGTTCAGAATGACGGAAATCCCTAAGGTCACTAGATCAGGACTAGAAACCTCCACAGGATTTAGACACCAGGAGAAGTGACCTTGAGTCCCGGCTTGGCTACGAGCACGGTAACCTTGGAAACTCTATCTATAGAATAAGATTTGGAATAGATGATCTCAAATGCTTATTTCAGCTCTGATAAGGTAAAAGTCTATGAAGATACTTTAAAAGATATTTGAGTCAAAGTGCATGGGAGAATGCATCACAAATTTTGCTTTCAGTTTATTATAAATATTTAAAATGTCAGTGCCGTTGCCTGCATTTTTGTATAGCCATTTTCTTATTTCATTATTTTCAAATGAAGCTAGAAAAATATTAGGGAACACAAACTTTGTATAAATGAGATTTTGCGGTGTTAGAGGAAAAGTGTTGCTCTTAAACAGTTGGCAGGAGTGTACATCTTCTGTAACTTGACAACTTTGGTGCAAAGCTCTCTGAAAGAACTACTCTTCTATTCCTCTGCTTTTTGTGGCAAGGTGGCATAGTGGAAAGACGCCGGATTTGAATTCCACTGAATGAATTCAGCTTTCATGCCACTGTATTTGTATGACATTTGACAAGTGAATTGACTTCTCTGATCTCTGCTATCTTTCTGATCAGTGACATAGAATGGGAGAAATCATAATGTTTGATTCACAATTCTCTATCACCACAAGTTCATACATGGCTGTCTTTAATTTCATTTTAATTTTTAGGCTATTTCTTAATTTTGAAAAATAATGAACATAATCAATATAAGAAATATCCATGAACTAACTTTAGCTTTGCTAGTTTTTGAAGACATAAAAAAACCATTCTGCATGTAGCATTTTTATTTTTCATTCAGTAGGACGTTACAAGAATAATCTGTTTTATCCTGTCACCCTTGAATAGCAGAGTTCATTCATTTTGTGCAGTCTGTTTTGTGAAGACAGTACATTTTAAAAAAAAATTAATTGGGACTTCTCTGGATTTTTAAAATGACAAACATTGCTGCAATGAATTATCTGCATTATGTCTCCTGGTGCAAGGTATAAAATTTCTAATAGATATCTCACAAGAGATAGAATTTCTGGATATGTAAAAATTTCAAATTTAAAGGCTAAAATGAAACTAGTTTTCAACATGGTTATGCCAATGTACCAATTTAAATTGTTGAAAGTAATGAATAATAAATTCCATTGATCTACATCCTCTCAAACATTGCATATTTTATTTCTACTTCATTTCTTCTGGTCAAATGAGCACAACATAATAGTTCAGCCTTGCATTAATTTTAAGTTTCTACTTACATTTTGCTTTCAGTTTATTATAAATATTTAAAATGTCAGTGCCGTTGCCTGCATTTTTGTATAGCCATTTTCTTATTTCATTATTTTCAAATGAAGCTAGAAAAATATTAGGGAACACAAACTTTGTATAAATGAGATTTTGCGGTGTTAGAGGAAAAGTGTTGCTCTTAAACAGTTGGCAGGAGTGTACATCTTCTGTAACTTGACAACTTTGGTGCAAAGCTCTCTGAAAGAACTACTCTTCTATTCCTCTGCTTTTTGTGGCAAGGTGGCATAGTGGAAAGACGCCGGATTTGAATTCCACTGAATGAATTCAGCTTTCATGCCACTGTATTTGTATGACATTTGACAAGTGAATTGACTTCTCTGATCTCTGCTATCTTTCTGATCAGTGACATAGAATGGGAGAAATCATAATGTTTGATTCACAATTCTCTATCACCACAAGTTCATACATGGCTGTCTTTAATTTCATTTTAATTTTTAGGCTATTTCTTAATTTTGAAAAATAATGAACATAATCAATATAAGAAATATCCATGAACTAACTTTAGCTTTGCTAGTTTTTGAAGACATAAAAAAACCATTCTGCATGTAGCATTTTTATTTTTCATTCAGTAGGACGTTACAAGAATAATCTGTTTTATCCTGTCACCCTTGAATAGCAGAGTTCATTCATTTTGTGCAGTCTGTTTTGTGAAGACAGTACATTTTAAAAAAAAATTAATTGGGACTTCTCTGGATTTTTAAAATGACAAACATTGCTGCAATGAATTATCTGCATTATGTCTCCTGGTGCAAGGTATAAAATTTCTAATAGATATCTCACAAGAGATAGAATTTCTGGATATGTAAAAATTTCAAATTTAAAGGCTAAAATGAAACTAGTTTTCAACATGGTTATGCCAATGTACCAATTTAAATTGTTGAAAGTAATGAATAATAAATTCCATTGATCTACATCCTCTCAAACATTGCATATTTTATTTCTACTTCATTTCTTCTGGTCAAATGAGCACAACATAATAGTTCAGCCTGCATGTTTCTTGAATTTAAACTTTTCTTCAAATGTTTACTTACTGAACATACATATTTCCTTTCTAAGGAAATGCAAATTCACATTTTTAATTTATTATGTTACTGGTACCACGCATGGATTTTGTATGTTCCTAAGTTGGTCACTTTATATACCCGTGTATGAGTGATACTCTATGTCAACTACAATGGTTTCTAAAATCTTGACTTACATACAGGAAAAGTTTCCACTCATTATCCATCTTGTTCAAATATACCTTGTCTTTTAGGACCACTGAACTTGCACATAAACTTTAGAATCGGCTTGTCAAGTTTCATGGAAAACTTTTGCAGAATTTTATGGAGAGGTCTCAAGTCTAAAAATTAATTTAGAAAGAATAGTCTCAAAAAAATCAGTGTTTCCATCATAATAATGGGTTATATATCAACTTATTAAAGTTTTACTCAATGTATTTCAACAAAATTTTAATAATACCCCATGAACATGGTTTAAAAAACTTTTACTAGGTTTATTTCTAGATCCACTATTTTAATTGTAAATTATACATTTTAAATATACCTAAACACATATGTATATATCTTCTAATTGTTTGTTGATGGTATATTAAAAAAACTATTCACTTTGTATATTGATCCTATATCCAACTTCATTGCTAGACTGATTGTATGAACCATCCACTGCTTGAAAAATAAATGTGAAAATATAATATTTACATGCAAATGTCTTTCCTTCTGCTCTCAAATTTTCTTTTCAACCATGAAAACTGATATTTTTAAAATCCGTATCCATGCAAACTCAATAAAGGACAATGCTTTCCTTTGTGTATAAACATCTATATTTTTGGAAGTCTAGTATGTAATTTCTGTACCATATACAACTTTTAAAATTAACCTTTCTCCCTTCCTTTGCCCTCACTTGGATTAGTAAAATGTAAACTAAGTACTCATGTTGGATTTTGTCAGTTAAGGAATATATTCAAGTATGACACACAAAAAATGATTCACGGGAGGGGTGGAGCTAAGATGGCGGCGTAGAAGGACGTGCACTCATCTCTCCTGCAAAAATCGCCTGAATTGCAACGAGTTCCTGAAAAACCATCGACAGGAGGAAGTTGGATCTGATCACAAAAAGATACCCCACATCAAAGAACAAAGGAGAAGTCGCAACATGATGGTAGGAAGTACGCAATTGCACTTTTAAAAGTCAAACCTCATACTTGCCAGAGAGGCCGGGTGGGCCAAAGGAGCAAAGCCTATTGCAGATCAAGATCCGGGAAAGGAGCATGACTCCCACAAGGGACTAAGCCAGACCTGCTTTGGAGGGTCCAAGTGCCCCCTTGAGCTAGAAGTGCCCTTGAGCAGTCCTCGGAAGGACGCCACTCAGTTCCCTTTGAAGGAGGTTACCATTAACCCAATCATAGAGCCGCCGAGTAGGACTGAAAACTCTGTGTACACTATGACCCTGGAGAGGGGAACAGCAATCCTGCATGGGACTGAGCCAGACCCACCTCTGAGTAATCTGACGTCTCCCGCGGTGGCAGGTCGACGGTGGCCTGCAGCAGGGTCGGGGTCACTGCAGAAGTGCTTCCCATAGAGAGTGTGGGAATAAATCCTTTGTGAGACAGACGCCATTTTCCCTACTGTAGTTTGGCTGCTGGTCAAACTACAGGGCTGTTGGTCAAACTACAGGGAGGGAACTTAGCTTCACCCAGCAAGAAAAGGGATTTGGATTAAGGATTAAGAAACTCCCAGAGCCAGCCTGGGAGGGCCTTTTAGTTCTGGAATAGGCCGAAATAAACAAGCAGTCAAAGAGGTCTTCAGATCCAACCACTGCCAGAGGCAAGAAGAAGACTGATAATTCCTGAATAGTCAGCAAGAGACAGAAGAACATAAACACCATTTTCACATTTTGTCTGAAGCTGGAGTTACTGCTGGATTTTTTTAAATTTCATTTTATTTCTTATTCTTTTTTATTGCTTTTTTTGTTTTGGTTTTAATTTTTCCAATTGTTTTTTTCCCTTTTTTCCAAACCCCCTCAGTGCCCGCCCCCCCATTTTTGTTTTTTGTTTTCAGGGTATGTGACTGTGGGTTTGCTTATTTCCTCCACTGAATTCTAATGAAGCTACTAATCTTAATCGAAGTGCACTCATCTCTCCTGCAAAAATCGCCTGAATTGCAACGAGTTCCTGAAAAACCATCGACAGGAGGAAGTTGGATCTGATCACAAAAAGATACCCCACATCAAAGAACAAAGGAGAAGTCGCAACATGATGGTAGGAAGTACGCAATTGCACTTTTAAAAGTCAAACCTCATACTTGCCAGAGAGGCCGGGTGGGCCAAAGGAGCAAAGCCTATTGCAGATCAAGATCCGGGAAAGGAGCATGACTCCCACAAGGGACTAAGCCAGACCTGCTTTGGAGGGTCCAAGTGCCCCCTTGAGCTAGAAGTGCCCTTGAGCAGTCCTCGGAAGGACGCCACTCAGTTCCCTTTGAAGGAGGTTACCATTAACCCAATCATAGAGCCGCCGAGTAGGACTGAAAACTCTGTGTACACTATGACCCTGGAGAGGGGAACAGCAATCCTGCATGGGACTGAGCCAGACCCACCTCTGAGTAATCTGACGTCTCCCGCGGTGGCAGGTCGACGGTGGCCTGCAGCAGGGTCGGGGTCACTGCAGAAGTGCTTCCCATAGAGAGTGTGGGAGTAAATCCTTTGTGAGACAGACGCCATTTTCCCTACTGTAGTTTGGCTGCTGGTCAAATTACAGGGCTGCTGGTCAAGCTACAGGGAGGGAACTTAGCTCCACCCAGCGAAAAAGGGATATCTGAATTGAGGATTAAGAAAGTCCCAGGGCCAGCCTGGGAGGGCCTTTTAGTTCTGGAATAGGCCGAAATAAACAAGCAGTCAAAGAGGTCTTCAGATCCAACCACTGCCAGAGGCAAGAAGAAGACTGATAATTCCTGAATAGTCAGCAAGAGACAGAAGAACATAAACACCATTTTCACATTTTGTCTGAAGCTGGAGTTACTGCTGGATTTTTTTAAATTTCATTTTATTTCTTATTCTTTTTTATTGCTTTTTTTGTTTTGGTTTTAATTTTTCCAATTGTTTTTTTCCCTTTTTTCCAAACCCCCTCAGTGCCCGCCCCCCCATTTTTGTTTTTTGTTTTCAGGGTATGTGACTGTGGGTTTGCTTATTTCCTCCACTGAATTCTAATGAAGCTACTAATCTTAATCAGTAAGACTGAATATATTCAAGTTTACACAATTTTTTTCTTCTTCTTCCTTTTAAACCACACATTTTATTTTGGTATAAACTTCTGGTTCCACATTGGCCTTTTAAGGTTCTGCGGGAGTTTTGTTTTTATTGTTTTTGCTTTGTTTTTCTATATTTTTCTATATACTTATCTCTGTTTTAATTTTTAAATTTTTTATTTGTACTACTACTTCCTCTATAACTCTTTGCTTTCTCTTATGCTTATTTCCTACAGCACTAAACTCTTAATACATACAAATATTTATCTCCCTATATTTAACTTCGCAGTATTATTCTATGTTTCTCTTCTATCCTCCCTTTCTCTTCTTCCCTTTTCCCACCATATTTCTTAGTCTGTTCAGTCCTCATTGCCTTATCCCAATGGGGACCTTGCTCTAGCATTATTATCCAATTTGTGCTTTATTTAATTTGGTTATTAACTGGTAGATATCACTCTTGGTTTTCTCTATTCGCCATGCTAATGTATTGTACTGTATTTTTGGTTGGAATGTTTGGGTTATGTTACAGCTGTATATGTTTGTGTGTATAATTCAATACACTAGGTAGTATCTGCATAATATTTTAATCAGCATTTGTCAAAGGTATACCTTCTGATTATCATTCGTGTATATATGTTTTAATATCATTTAATGCCATAACAAACCAGCCGTGAAATCTTCATTTCCTGTTCAGGCAACAAGCCCCGGGGTTTTAGGGAGGGAGCACTGACTCCACAACTCTACAATATTAGAGAACGCCTAACACTAGAGAGCAATAAACAGTGAGAACGCCAACAAAGGTAAGCACTTGTGTGCAAGTCCTGACATAAACCAACCACCAGCATCACCCAGAATAAGAAGCCCCATCCAAACAACAAACACCGACAGACGTAACTCAAAGTCTGGGAAAAGAAAATCCCAAACAGAGTTAGTTAAAAAATTAATAATAACAATGAAACGGCAGAGAAATATCACACAAGTGAACGAACAATCTACAAACACATAAGATCAAATCAATGAAGAGGATTTGGACAAACTTTCTGAAAGTGATTTCAGAAGAATGAGAGTAAAGATGATGAAAGACACTGAAAACAGAATGTTAGAGAAATTGCAAGACACAACTAACACACTGAATAAAGAAGCACAGGAACTGACAAAACAGAGACAAACAACTCAATTGCTGAACTTAAAACACTGTAGAAGGAATCAAGAGCAGAGCATTTGAGACAGAAGACCGGATAAGTGAGCTGGAAGATAGAATGGTGGAAGTAACGGCTGAAAAACAGAATCAAGCTCAAAGAATGAAAAGAGAAGAGGATAGCCTCAGAGACCTCGGGATAATATCAGACACACCAATATTCAAATTATAGGGGTTCCAGAAGAAGAAGAAAAAAAGAAAGGATATGAGAAAATTTTTGAAGAGATTCTAGTTGAAAATTTCTCCAACATGGGAAAAGAAATAGTCAATCAAGTCCAAGAAGCACAAAGAGTACCATACAGAATCAACCTGAGAAGAAACACATCAAGACACATATTAATGAAGCTAACACAAATTAAACACAAAGACAGAATTCTCAAAGCAGCAAGGGAAAAGCAACTAGTGACATACAAGGGAAAGCCCATACGTTTAACAGCAGATCTTTCGATAGAAGCTCTGCAGGCCAGAAGGGAATGGCAGGACATATTTAAATGGCTAAAAGAGAATAATCTGCAACCAAGAATCCTCTATCCTGCAAGGATCTTATTCATTTGTCAAAGGTATACCTTCTGATTATCATTCGTGTATATATGTTTTAATATCATTTAATGCCATAACAAACCAGCCGTGAAATCTTCATTTCCTGTTCAGGCAACAAGCCCGGGGTTTTAGGGAGGAGCACTGACTCCACAACTCTACAATATTAGAGAACGCCTAACACTAGAGAGCAATAAACAGTGAGAACGCCAACAAAGGTAAGCACTTGTGTGCAAGTCCTGACATAAACCAACCACCAGCATCACCCAGAATAAGAAGCCCCATCCAAACAACAAACACCGACAGACGTAACTCAAAGTCTGGGAAAAGAAAATCCCAAACAGAGTTAGTTAAAAAATTAATAATAACAATGAAACGGCAGAGAAATATCACACAAGTGAACGAACAATCTACAAACACATAAGATCAAATCAATGAAGAGGATTTGGACAAACTTTCTGAAAGTGATTTCAGAAGAATGAGAGTAAAGATGATGAAAGACACTGAAAACAGAATGTTAGAGAAATTGCAAGACACAACTAACACACTGAATAAAGAAGCACAGGAACTGACAAAACAGAGACAAACAACTCAATTGCTGAACTTAAAACACTGTAGAAGGAATCAAGAGCAGAGCATTTGAGACAGAAGACCGGATAAGTGAGCTGGAAGATAGAATGGTGGAAGTAACGGCTGAAGAACAGAATCAAGCTCAAAGAATGAAAAGAGTAGAGGAGAGCCTCAGAGGCTTCTGGGATAATATCAAACACACCAATATTCAAATTATAGGGGTTCCAGAAGAAGAAGAAAAAGAGAAAGGATATGAGAACATTTTTGCAGAGATTATAGTTGGAAATTTCTCCAACATGGGAAAAGAAATAGTCAATCAAGTCCAAGAAGAACAAAGAGTACCATATAGAATAAACCTGAGAAGAAACACACCAAGACACATATTAATGAAGCTAACACAAATTAAACACAAAGACAGAATTCTCAAAGCAGCAAGGGAAAAGCAACTAGTGACATACAAGGGAAAGCCCATACGTTTAACAGCAGATCTTTCGATAGAAGCTCTGCAGGCCAGAAGGGAATGGCAGGACATATTTAAATGGCTAAAAGAGAATAATCTGCAACCAAGAATCCTCTATCCTGCAAGGATCTTATTCAAAAAAGATGGAGAAATCAAAAGCTTTACAGGTAAGCAAAAGTTAAAAGAATTTAGTAACACCAAACCAGCCTTATGACAAGTGTTAAAGGGACTTCTATAGACAACAAGTATAAGAGAAGAAAAAGATCCACAAAACAAAGCCATCATAACATCTAAGAGACAAAAAGATCATTTGCATCAGTAATTACTTTGAATGTAAATGGACTAAATGCTCCAACAAAAAGATACAGACTGGCTGAATGGATTCAAAAACACGACCCAGGGCTACTCCTGGTGGTCCAGTGAGTAAGGACACCGCCTTGCAGTGCAAGGGGCGCCGGTTCGATCCCTGGCCTGGGAAGATCCCACATGCCGCGGAGCAGCTGGACCGATGTGTCCAATTACTGAGCCGGAGCTCTGGAGCGCATGTGCCCAGAGCTGGCACTCTGCGACATCAGACGTCACCACGATGGGAGGGCCACAGGAGTCAAGGAACAAAGACTGATGAAAATAGAGAAATGAAAGACCAATAAAAGTGGCCCGCCCGCTCCCTTCCCTCCTCAACCCAACCCCCGCCCAAAAATAAATAATAGAATAAATAAATCTTTTAAAAAAAAACCCAAAAACACGACCCATACATATGCTGCCTCCAGGAAACTCACTTCAGACCTAGAGACACTCATAGACTGAAAGGCAGAAGATGGAAAAAGATACTCCATGCAAATGGAAATCAAAAGAAAGCTGGAGTAGCAATCCTAATGTCAGACAACATAGATCTCAAAATAAAGAAGATTAGAAGAGACAAGGCAAGTCACTACATAATGATCAAGGGATCGATCCAAGAGGAAACACATCAAGACACATATTAATGAAGCTAACACAAATTAAACACAAAGACAGAATTCTCAAAGCAGCAAGGGAAAAGCAACTAGTGACATACAAGGGAAAGCCCATACGTTTAACAGCAGATCTTTCGATAGAAGCTCTGCAGGCCAGAAGGGAATGGCAGGACATATTTAAATGGCTAAAAGAGAATAATCTGCAACCAAGAATCCTCTATCCTGCAAGGATCTTATTCAAAAAAGATGGAGAAATCAAAAGCTTTACAGGTAAGCAAAAGTTAAAAGAATTTAGTAACACCAAACCAGCCTTATGACAAGTGTTAAAGGGACTTCTATAGACAACAAGTATAAGAGAAGAAAAAGATCCACAAAACAAAGCCATCATAACATCTAAGAGACAAAAAGATCATTTGCATCAGTAATTACTTTGAATGTAAATGGACTAAATGCTCCAACAAAAAGATACAGACTGGCTGAATGGATTCAAAAACACGACCCAGGGCTACTCCTGGTGGTCCAGTGAGTAAGGACACCGCCTTGCAGTGCAAGGGGCGCCGGTTCGATCCCTGGCCTGGGAAGATCCCACATGCCGCGGAGCAGCTGGACCGATGTGTCCAATTACTGAGCCGGAGCTCTGGAGCGCATGTGCCCAGAGCTGGCACTCTGCGACATCAGACGTCACCACGATGGGAGGGCCACAGGAGTCAAGGAACAAAGACTGATGAAAATAGAGAAATGAAAGACCAATAAAAGTGGCCCGCCCGCTCCCTTCCCTCCTCAACCCAACCCCCGCCCAAAAATAAATAATAGAATAAATAAATCTTTTAAAAAAAAACCAAAAACACGACCCATACATATGCTGCCTCCAGGAAACTCACTTCAGACCTAGAGACACTCATAGACTGAAAGGCAGAAGATGGAAAAAGATACTCCATGCAAATGGAAATCAAAAGAAAGCTGGAGTAGCAATCCTAATGTCAGACAACATAGATCTCAAAATAAAGAAGATTAGAAGAGACAAGGCAAGTCACTACATAATGATCAAGGGATCGATCCAAGAGGAAGACATAACAATCATTAATATCTATGCACCCAACACAGGAGCACCCCAATACATAAGACAAACACTTTCAGACATAAAAGAAGACATCGACAATAACACAATAATAGTAGGAGACTTTAACACTCCTCTCACACCAATGGACAGATCATCCAAACAGAAAATTAATAAACACAAGCCTTAAATGCCACACTAGAAGAGATGGACCTCGTGGCTATCTTTAGGACCTTCAATCCAAAAGCAGAAAAATACACTTTCTTCTCAGGTGCTCATGGAATATTCTCCAGGATAGACCACATCTTGGGCCACAAATCAAACCTCAGTACATTCAAGAAAACTGAAATTACATCAACCACCTTCTCTGACCACAGTGCAATGAAACTAGAGATCAACTACAGGAAAAAACTGCTAAAAACACAAACACACGGAGAACAACACATACCTAAAAAACAAACTGATTACCAAGCAAATTAAAGGAGAAATAAAACAATTCCTAGAAGAAAACAACAATGAACACAGGACAGTGCAAAACCTATGGGATACTGCGAAAGCAGTTCTAAGAGGGAAGTTCATAGCCAATTCAATCCTACCTCAAGAAACTGGGAAAGTCTCAGACAGACGACCTAACCCTACACTTAAAACAACTGGAGAAAGAAGAACAAAAACACCCCAAAATCAGCAGAAGAGAAATCATAAAGATCAGAGTAGAAATAAATGAGAAAGAAATGAAAGAAACAATAGTAAAGATAAATAAAACAAAACCTGGTTCTTTGAAGAGGTAAATAAAATTGACAAACCGCTGGCCAGACTCTTCAAGAAAAAAAGAGAGAAGAACCAGATCAACAAAATCAAAAATAAAAAAGCAGAGATTACAACAGATAATGCAGAAATCCAAAGGATTCTAAGAGACTATTATGAACAACTCTATGGCAACAAACTGGACAACCTGGAAGAAATGGACAGTTTCTTAGAGAAGATTAATCTCCCAAGACTCAACCAGGAAGAAATAGAAACTTTGAACAACCCAATCACAAGATCATAAATCGACTTTGTGATCAAAAATCTACGCAAAAATAAAAGCCCAGGGCCAGATGGCTTCACAGGTAAATTCTACCAAAATTTAAAGAAGAGCTAATGCCTGTCCTTCTAAAACTCTTCCAAAAAATTGCAAGGAAGGAACACTTCCAAACACATTCTATGAGGCCACCATCACCCTGATACCAAAGCCAGGCAACAACAACACAAAAAAAGAAAATTATAGGCCTATTTCACTGATGAATTTAGATGCCAAAATCCTAGCAAACAGAATTCAACAACACATCAAAAAGCTCATACATCATGATCAAGTTGGGTTCATCCCAGGCATGCAAGGAAAAAAATTCTACACATATCACAAATCAAAAAGCTCATACATCATGATCAACCACCTTCTCTGACCACAGTGCAATGAAACTAGAGATCAACTACAGGAAAAAACTGCTAAAAACACAAACACACGGAGAACAACACATACCTAAAAAACAAACTGATTACCAAGCAAATTAAAGGAGAAATAAAACAATTCCTAGAAGAAAACAACAATGAACACAGGACAGTGCAAAACCTATGGGATACTGCGAAAGCAGTTCTAAGAGGGAAGTTCATAGCCAATTCAATCCTACCTCAAGAAACTGGGAAAGTCTCAGACAGACGACCTAACCCTACACTTAAAACAACTGGAGAAAGAAGAACAAAAACACCCCAAAATCAGCAGAAGAGAAATCATAAAGATCAGAGTAGAAATAAATGAGAAAGAAATGAAAGAAACAATAGTAAAGATAAATAAAACAAAACCTGGTTCTTTGAAGAGGTAAATAAAATTGACAAACCGCTGGCCAGACTCTTCAAGAAAAAAAGAGAGAAGAACCAGATCAACAAAATCAAAAATAAAAAAGCAGAGATTACAACAGATAATGCAGAAATCCAAAGGATTCTAAGAGACTATTATGAACAACTCTATGGCAACAAACTGGACAACCTGGAAGAAATGGACAGTTTCTTAGAGAAGATTAATCTCCCAAGACTCAACCAGGAAGAAATAGAAACTTTGAACAACCCAATCACAAGATCATAAATCGACTTTGTGATCAAAAATCTACGCAAAAATAAAAGCCCAGGGCCAGATGGCTTCACAGGTAAATTCTACCAAAATTTAAAGAAGAGCTAATGCCTGTCCTTCTAAAACTCTTCCAAAAAATTGCAAGGAAGGAACACTTCCAAACACATTCTATGAGGCCACCATCACCCTGATACCAAAGCCAGGCAACAACAACACAAAAAAAGAAAATTATAGGCCTATTTCACTGATGAATTTAGATGCCAAAATCCTAGCAAACAGAATTCAACAACACATCAAAAAGCTCATACATCATGATCAAGTTGGGTTCATCCCAGGCATGCAAGGATTCTTCAATATCCACAAATCAATCAATGCGATAACACCATATCAACAAATTGAGAGACAAAAATAACATGATCATCTCAATAGATGCAGAAAAAGCCTTCGACAAAGTACAGCATCCATTTATGATAAAAACTCTTCAGAAAATGGGCACAGAAGGAACCTATTTCAACATAGTGAAAGCCATATATTGAAAAGCCCACAGCGAACATTATTCTCAGTGGTGAAAAACTGAAAGCATTTGCTCTAAGATCAGGAACAAGACAAGGATGTCCACTTTCACCACTATTATTCAACATAGTCCTAGAAGTTCTAGCAACAGCAATAAGAGAAGAGAAAGAAATTAAAGGAATCCAGATTGGAAAGGAAGAAATCAAGCTCTCTCTTTTTGCAGATGACATGATTCTATACATAGAAAACCCCAAAGACACTATTACAAAACTACTAGACTTAATCAGTGAATTCAGCAAAGTCACTGGATACAAAATCAATACACAGAAATCACTGGCATTCCTATACACAAACAATGAAAAATCAGAAAATGAAATCAAAGAGGCAATCCCCTTCACCATTCCAACCAAAAGAATCAAATACCTAGGAATAAACCTACCCAAAGAAACAAAAGAATTGTACACAGAAAATTACAAGACACTCATGAAAGAAATTAAAGAAGACTTAAACAGATGGAGAGATAGTCCATGTTCCTGGGTCGGAAGAATCAATATTGTGAAAATGACCATACTACCAAATATCATCTACAGATTCAATGCAATACCTATTCACAGAACTAGACCAAAGAATAACACAGTTCATATGGAAACACAAAAGACCTCGAATAGACAAAGCAATCCTGAGAAAGAAAAACGGAGCTGGAGGAAACAGCCTCCCCAACTTCAGACTATACTACAAAGCAACAGTCATCAAGACAGTATGGTACTGGCACAAAAACAGAAATATCGACCAATGGAACAAGATCGAGAACCCAGAGATAAACGCACGCACCTATGGGTACCTTATTTTTGACAGAGGAGGCGAACATATAAAATGGGACAAAGACAGCCTCTTCAACAAGTGGTGCTGGGAAAATTGGACAGCTACATGCAAAAAAATGAAGCTGGAGCATTCCCTGACACCATACACAAAGATCAACTCAAAATGGATTAAAGACCTAAATGGAAGACCAGAAACCATCAAACTCTTAGAGGAGAATATAGGCAAAACCCTCAAGGACATTAATCAAAGCAAGATCTTCTCTGACCTGCCTACTAGAATAGCGGAAGTAAAAACAAAAATTTACATGTGGGACCTCATGAAACTTAAAAGCTTTTGTACAGCTAAAGAAATTACAAAAAAGCTGAACAGACAACCCACAGAATGAGAGAAAATCATAGCAAATGAAATAACAGACAAAGAATTAACCTCCAAAATCTACAAGCAACTCAGACAACTCAGTACTGGAAAAATGAACAACCCAATCAAAAAATGGGAAAAGGACCTAAACAGACACCTCTCCAAAGACGACATACAGATGGCCCCAAAACACATGAAACAATGCTCAACCTTACTTATCATTAGAGAAATGCAAATCAAAACTACAATGAGTTATCACCTCACACCCGTCAGAATGGCCATCATCCACAAATTGACAGACAATAAATGCTGGAGAGGGTGCAGAGAAAAGGGAACACTCCTGCATTGCTGGTGGGAATGTAAATTGATACAGCCTCTACGGAAGACAGTCTGGAGATTTCTTAAAAAACTAAAAATAGAAGCACCCTACAACCCAGCAATCCCACTATTAGGCTTATACCCTGATGAAATTAAATCTGAAAGAAGCACCTGTACCCCAATGTTCATTGCAGCTCTATATACAATAGCTAGAACATGGAAGCAACCTAGATGTCCATCGACGAATGAATGGATCCAAAAGGTCTGGTACATATATACAATGGAATATTACACAGCTGTAAAAAGAAATGCAGAAGAATCAGCCCTAATGAGGTGACTGGATCTAGAACCTATCATAAAAAGTGAAGTTAGTCAGAAAGAGAAGGACAAGTACAATATACTAACACATATATATGGAATCTAGTAGGATGGTGATGATCGCACATGCAGTGAAGCGAGGGAAAGACAGACATGGACAATGGACACATGGACATTGTGGGGAAGGAACAGTGGGTGAGAGTCGTAAAGGAAGTAGCATGAAGGCCTGTACTATCATATGTGAAGAAAATAGCTATAGTCATGGCTCTGTGAGAAAAGCAGATACTTCAGCGGTGCTGTATCACAGTCTGGAGGGGTGGGATGGGGGGGATATACATATGACTAATCTGAGAATATACACATCTGTAAACAACAAAACTCTGTAAAAGTTCAAAGTAAAATAAAATTTAAAAAAAACATATTCAAGAATGAAAGTCATGAATTGATGGTTTCATCATTTAAAAAGATTTTTGTATATATATATATATATATATGTATTTTTTATATATCATGAGTTATGTAGTACCCCACACAGGAAGTATGCATAGGAAGTACTGATGATTTAGAAGATACTTTTCGGAAAACAAAAATAAACAAATGGGATCTAATTAAACTTAAAAGCTTTGCACAGCAAAGGAAACCATAAACGAAAGGACAACCCCGAGAATGAGATAAAATATTTGTAAATGAAGCAGCCAACAAAGGGTCAATCTTCAATATATACAAACAGCTCATGCAGCTCAATACCAAAACAACAAACAACCCAATCAAAAAGGGAAGAAGACCTAAATATACATTTCTCTAAAGAATACACACAGATGGCCAAAAAAATCACATGAAAAGATGCTCGACATCAGAACTACAATGAGGTATAACCTTACACCAGCCAGACTGGTCATCACCAAAAAACCTACAAGCAATAAATGTTGGAAAGGGTGTGGAGAAAAGGGAACCCTTATACAGTGTTGGTGGGAAAATAAACTGATACAGCCACTATAGAGAACAGTATGGACGTTTCTAAAGAAACTAAAATAGAACTACCATATAACCCAGTAATCCCCACTCCTGGGCATACACCTGCACCCCAATGTTCACTGCAGCACTATTCACAATAGCCAGGACATGGAAGCAATTTAAATGTGCATCAACAGGAATGCATAAAGAAGATGTGGTACATACAAACAATGGAATATTATTCAGCTATAAAATAGAACAAAACAATGCCATTTGCAGCAACATGGATGGACCTAGAGATTGTCACACTGAGTGTTTAAGTTATATGGAATCTGTATAAAATAGTAAAATGACTTATTTACAAAATAGCATGAAGGCCTGTATAAAGAAAAACTATAGTCATGGCTCTGTGAGAAAAGCAGATACTTCAGCGGTGCTGTATCACAGTCTGGAGGGGTGGGATGGGGGGGATATACATATGACTAATCTGAGAATATACACATCTGTAAACAACAAAACTCTGTAAAAGTTCAAAGTAAAATAAAATTTAAAAAAAACATATTCAAGAATGAAAGTCATGAATTGATGGTTTCATCATTTAAAAAGATTTTTGTATATATATATATATATATATATGTATTTTTTATATATCATGAGTTATGTAGTACCCCACACAGGAAGTATGCATAGGAAGTACTGATGATTTAGAAGATACTTTTCGGAAAACAAAAATAAACAAATGGGATCTAATTAAACTTAAAAGCTTTGCACAGCAAAGGAAACCATAAACGAAAGGACAACCCCGAGAATGAGATAAAATATTTGTAAATGAAGCAGCCAACAAAGGGTCAATCTTCAATATATACAAACAGCTCATGCAGCTCAATACCAAAACAACAAACAACCCAATCAAAAAGGGAAGAAGACCTAAATATACATTTCTCTAAAGAATACACACAGATGGCCAAAAAAATCACATGAAAAGATGCTCGACATCAGAACTACAATGAGGTATAACCTTACACCAGCCAGACTGGTCATCACCAAAAAACCTACAAGCAATAAATGTTGGAAAGGGTGTGGAGAAAAGGGAACCCTTATACAGTGTTGGTGGGAAAATAAACTGATACAGCCACTATAGAGAACAGTATGGACGTTTCTAAAGAAACTAAAATAGAACTACCATATAACCCAGTAATCCCCACTCCTGGGCATACACCTGCACCCCAATGTTCACTGCAGCACTATTCACAATAGCCAGGACATGGAAGCAATTTAAATGTGCATCAACAGGAATGCATAAAGAAGATGTGGTACATACAAACAATGGAATATTATTCAGCTATAAAATAGAACAAAACAATGCCATTTGCAGCAACATGGATGGACCTAGAGATTGTCACACTGAGTGAAGTAAGTCAGACACAGAAATACAAATATCATATAATATTGTTTATATGGGGAATCTGTATAAAATAGTAAAAATGAACTTATTTACAAAATAGATGCAAAACCACAATGCAGAAAACAAACTTATGGCTACCAGGAAGTGGAAGGGAGGGATAAATAGAGAGACTGAGACTGACATATACACTACTATACATAAAACAGGTAACTAATAAGAATCTGCTGTATAATACAGGAAACGCTATACTCTATAATGGCCTGTAAGAGGAAATGATCTTAAAAAAATAAAAAGAGTAGAGATACATATAGATATAACTGATTCACTTTGCTGTATACCTGACACTACCACAATACTGTAAATAAACTATACTCCAATACAATTTAATAGGGGGTAAAAAAAAAAGGAGCATTCAGGTCAACACGAAAAAATAAAGAACATACTGTTGGATACAAAGGATGACTAAAGGATCATAATTTTCAAATGGATGGAAACAAATTCTGTTGCCAAAGATAAAACAAATTCTTAAGATATAGATTCTTGGGCTTCCCTGGTGGTCCACGGGGTAAAGAGTTCGCCTTGCAGTGCAAGGGTCACTGGTTCGATCCCTGGCCTGGGAAGATCCCACGTGTCAAGGAGTGGCTGGACCAGTGCCTCCAACTGCGAGCCGGCGCTCTGCAGCATATGTGCCCAGAGCCGGTGCTTTGCAACCAGAGAGGCCACTGCAATGGGACGCCCACACAGGCCAAAGAATAAAGACAGATGAAAATAAATTTTAAAAAAATCAATAAAAGGGGCCAAAATTAAAAAAAAAAAAAATATAGATTCTCATAAAAGCTGAATTAAATTAGTCACTTCAGTTCCAACATGAACAGCAACAACAAAAATAAGAGTATTTGGGGCCCCTTTCCATCTCCCATAGTGAGCAATCTTCTGTAACTAACTGTACCTAGTAACCACTTTGATTTGGAAAAACTAATGGGAAAGAAGAGCCTGAGAAAATCCCATATTGCCTTTCATATAATTATCTTTATATATTAGTTCAATGACTATGTTATTTCAAGCTTTGTTAATCAAGATTATTAATTCTTACAGGTAATTTCAATATGAGTCTTTAACACATAATTGGAATTCCTCTGGAAGACCTCAAGAGGTTTGCTTTCTCTGTCATGGGATTTATTTAACAGGTACTGGTAGTTCATTCTCTGGGAACTTATAGAGATGTTTGTAGACCTAATCTAAGTTAGACTAAACAATCCTTAAAGACTCATTTAGATCAAAGAAAATAATGCAAAGTTATCTTAAGGGAAATAATGTTGGTTTCTTTGGGGTGAAAGTTAAGATGAAGTTAATTTATTTTACATTTTTCTTAGTTTTATCTAATCTAACTCAATTTTAAAATTACATCAATCTGTTTGCATGTGTGGTGCTGAATGAAATAGAAACAACCACCTAAATTACGCTGTAAATGCAAGACATGCCAAACCCCACCCATGATTATCTTTCAAGATACCTTACATTTCAGAATAGCACTCATCAGGATTTCTGGTCAACACAAAGTCCACTTATAAAAGTGTTGTCAGACATCACAGACATCAATTTAAAGCATTATGTGATCTCTTCAGATCCAACATTCCCACTGCTAAAATCTAAGAACATAGCATTACAACATATTGACTCAGGAATATCTACTCAGGGATACTTAATTTCTTCAAAAAATAGAAGTAAATCTTTAGTTGTTGGAATCTTTCAAATGATTTTTATATTCACTACATCAATAAAGGTACTTAGTGAAAAAACTCAAGTTCACTGAAAAGTCGGTAATAAACACTAGTAGTCTCCTACTTTAGCCATCTCCTCTATTAACAGTGAGATTTAGGTCAAGTTATTGTATTTATGCCTTACTTCTCTCTCTGATAAAGAGAAACATTAAAAAGTCTCTACTCAGGCTTCCCCTGGTGGTCCAGTGGGTAAGAACACCACCTTGCAGTGCAAGGGGCGCCGGTTCGATCCCTGGCCTGGGAAGATCCCACATGCCGCGGAGCGGCTGGACTGATGTGTCCAATTACCGAGCCGGAGCTCTGGAGTGCATAAGCCCAGAGCCGGCACTCTGCGACATCAGATGCCACCACGATGGGAGGCCCGCAGGAGCCAAAGAACAAAGACAGATGAAAACAGAGAAATGAAAGACCAATAGAAGTGGCCCACCCACTCCCCTCCCTCCCCAACCCGACCCCCGCCCAAAATAAATAAATAAATAAATCTTTAAAAAAAAAAGTCTCTACTCCATATAACTGCTGTGAACAGATTTGTGAAACAATATGCACAACTCTTGGAATATGGTAAGAGCAAAATAAATGTTTGGTTTTGTTGCTGTTCAGTCTCTACATTGTGTCCAATTCTGTGACCCCATGGACTGCAGCACACTAGGCTTCGCTGTTCTTCACTGTCTCCCAGAGTCTTTTCCAATGAGCTGACTCTTCTTTGAGGCCAAAGTACTGAAGCTTCAGCTTCAGCATCAGTCCTTCCAATTAGTATTCAGGGTGGATTAAATGTTAGTTATTATTACTACCCTTACCTTCCCTGTCCTAATTCTTATGGCAAACACTCTCAATCTTTTCTCTAGCATTTACCTCCATGTTTTAAAAAGTGGTGTACTTTTTGTACATTATATGTTCGCCTTTGACTCTGATAGATGATAAGTTTGGGAGTCCTCACTGTCGCAGAGAGTCTGTCAAACTCCTCATGTATAGTTGCTATTTCACACTTATAGCTAACTCAAGACTCATCCATCTTTACATTTTCATTACATCAGTTAGGAATTTCATCCACAAGTAATAGCAAAGTCACCCACAGTGATTTAAACCAGTAGATGTTCTATTTGTATCTAATGAGAGTTATGAAGGTTGTAGATGGTTGCTGTTCCTCCCTACTGTCCTCAGTACTTTGTTTTGTATTCTTACAGTTGTCAAGTCACATTGCATGATGCCTGACTCAGCTCCAGGCAACAGAGCCACCTTCAAAAGCAAGAAGCAGGGGCTGGCCAGGGTGGCAAAAGCCTTTCATCTCCTATGGACTGCTCTTATTAAGAAGAGACATGACTTCCTAAGATGTTACACAGTACAATTTCTCCTGCATCCCATTGACCAACACTAGATCCTAAGGCAACCCTAAGGCGACTTGTAACTCCAAGGCAGGCTGGGGCTTTTAAGATCTTACACACACACACACACACACACACAAATGGCATTTGCTTTAATTGGCTAAGACTAAAGGGTCCCAACTTTCTCAGATCTCGGCTCCATTGGTATATCTGTGATTACTTTCACGGTGCCCCTAGGCAAAAGAAATAACCAAACAAGCCCCCTTTTTTAAGTAGCTGGGATCAATACAATATGTATCCATATCCTTAACAACTTAGTAGCCATATGAGTAAACAGTAGCTATCAACTGTAAAAATAATAATAATAATAATAGTTTTTAATAAAAGGGTGTGAGTTACAGCTCGGCGGATAAAGAAATTCACCTGCAATGCAGGAGACACAGGAGATGCAGGTTTGATCCCTGAGTTGAGAAGATCTCCCGGAGGAGGACATGGCAACCCAGTCCAGCATTCTTGCCTGAATAAAAACCCATGAACAGAAGAGCCTGGCAGGCTACAGTCCAGAGTGGCAAAAAGTTGGACATAATTGAATGGCCCAAGATGCACACATGCATGCACAACTTCTCAAATTTTAAAATCAGGATAAACATCAACAGCCTAAGTCCCTATTTTACATTAATTTCCATGCAGGACAATCTCTGTATCACAGGAATCACTGAAGATCCGACTTCACAAAGATATGACATTCTGAAAAAGAAGGCAGTGAGAACCAAGAGTGAAGCAAAGGAACTGCCTTGAGCCGGCTCAAGAAACTAAATTTCTGGATGTGCAGAGGGGAGAAAATTATTTTTGTGTTCTGTCAACAGTATATAAGCCAATATTTTTTCTCTTTTGACCCTTACTAAGGGGTAACTGGAGACCACTGAGTAGTGGGCTTCTCAGGGTGCCTCTGGCGCTGATGGTTTCACGGTTCCTCCATACAAGGCTCTGAGCTCAGAATTACTTTGCTTCCTACATTAGTTAACATTCCTGGTTAACCAATTTCTGATTCCCTTGCCATTGATATATTTAGTTCATGATGGATTCTCAGAACTCTTTTCACTTTCTGGTGCATTGATTGTTTTTAAAAATACATTCTTATCATGACAATGGAATTTGAAAGAGAGAAAAAAAAAAATCCAGTGGTCAGTACAACATTTTCAACTAAAAGTCTAAGGTAGATTCTGAAAATGACTCAGCTTGGCAAGATGGAGAATAAAAGATGTGCTACCTGTTCATGACGAACATGCTATTATTAGTTAATGCACGGTCATCCATCCTCTGTACCAGAGACTGTGAAGGAGTATGTATTTTGGACATCACAGAACTCCCTTTGCTGGTCTTGTTCAATTGCTAAGTCATGTCAGAATCTTTGCTACCTCATGGACTGCAGTGCACCAGGCTCTTCTGTCCTTCATCTCTTAGAATTTGCTCAAATTCACATCCATTAAGTTGGTGATGCTATTTAACCATCTCATCCTCCGTTACCCCCTTCTTCTCCTGCCCTCAATCTTTCTCACCACCAGGGAAGCCCTGAAATTAAGTTTTAAGTCAGATATTAACTTGAAGTAATTGGCAGTAGCCAACAGATTTATATTTGGGTTTGATCAACCTCCAATTCAACAAATTTTTTGCAATATAATAAAAGTCTTTGGGCTTCCCTGGTGGTCTAGTGGGTAAGGACCCCGCCTTGCAGTGCAAGGGGCGCCGGTTCGATCCCTGGCCTGGGAAGATCCCACGTGCTGCAGAGCGGCTGGACCGATGTGTCCAATTACCGAGCCAGAGCTCTGGAGCACATGCGTCCAGAGCCTGTGCTCTGCAGTGAGAGAAGCCACTGTGATGGGAGGGCCACACGGGTCAAAAAAACGGGAACACGGGCCACACAAGAACACAAAAAAAACGATGGATGAAAATAGATAAATGAAAGACCAATAGAAGTGGCCTCCCCCCTTAAAAAAAAATTAAAAAGAAAAAGTCTTTAAAAATACATGTATATGTTGCCTATTGATCTATTTTTGAATAATACTTTTGAAGATGAAAGGTATTTTTAATTCATATTAAGGAATAAGGTATGGCATGCTAGGGAAAAAAATTATATATATCCAGATTTAGCTACAGATTAAACATATTAGATTCAAAAAGTTCCTATATCATTTCCCCTACTTAGCTCCCTGAAAGACTAAGAAATGGTTATTTCTTTGAAGATTTGACTGACAGAAATCTTCACATTGGTAAACACATAACTAGGTCTCACTATTGAATCAAAGTTGGAATCAAAGTTGGTAGGTACAACTTGATCTATTTTAGATGAAAGTGTATAGAAACAAACAAGTTTGTTTCCCTTTTTATCTTTATACAGGACCTGTATTAAGTTCAGAGTGTATAAAGGGAGAAATGCCTTAAATATATCCATTTCTTTATATCCAGTAAGAGGTTATGCTAGCAGGTAGGTTATGTAGAGTCATCTGTGCACCTGGTTATCAGCCCATTTAAAAAAAGGCAACTTTTCAGTACTTCAACAGCTTTAAAAGACTTGAAGGCTTGGTAACAACCTAGAGGGGTGAGATGGGGAGGGACATGAGAGAGATGTTCAAGTGGGAGGGAACATGGGTAAACCTATGGCTGATTCACATTGATATTTGGTAGAAACCAAGACAATACTGTAAAGCAATTATCTTTCAACTAAAAATAAATAAATAAAATGAGAAGTTGCTTTCAGTTATGAGAAAGCAAAAGAAAAGATTAATGAATTTTCTTTTTATTGGAAAAGTCAGTCATTGGATCATAATCTTAAAGCCCTCTTTCAAATTACATGTGTTCTCTGGAGACAGTTATTTATAATTAAAAAAAAAAAAATGTTTCCAAATTGGGTGGCTTTGAGAAAGCCATACATAGGTTTCCCCCAAAACGTTCACACATAGACAGAGTTGTTTTCAAATTTTCCCAATGAAAGTAGGTCTATGTGTGTGGAAAGTTTTTGACATTTTATTGAGCTGCTTCAAACTATATCCTGTTTAATATATTGGTTTCTTAAGATGCATATTAATGCTAAGATTATTTTATTACTCTGTATGTAGCACTTTTCATGCTAATTCAAATCCTGCTTGAAGTTGTAAATTTTTGGAGGCATAAGTCATGATTTTCCTTAGTAAACAGAACTGCAACATCTGCACATTACTGACACTTTAGCAAACTCATAAGAAATAGAAGCAAAAATATTTTCCAACATTAGAGATCTTGGTTGCAAGCAAAAGAAACTAAGACTGATCACCATAAGTAAAAAGGAAATACAGCAGAAAGATAAGGCAAATTCATGGGCTTCTTCTCAAGGACTTGGGTTAGAAATCTCCCAGAAACCAAGGTAACCCTAGGAGCTGAAAGCTTGGAATCAGTTCTCCCATGGTCTTAGACTCATTAACACCTGGCCTGAGTTGGAAGCAATTAAACCAGTCCAATCTCAGAAGTATGCCCACACACTGGCTGCCAGACAATCCATAAGGAGGTGGGATCCCCCTATGGCTTCCATATTGTCAGGAAGCCCTCTGCTTCTCACCCATCAACTCATTGGGAAATGCCCCCAAACCACGATGGAGGTAAACTTTGAGTAGTAAAAAATTATATATCTGACCGCCCTCACACATACCTTATCTTACATCTCATTTCCAATCAAGATTGTTTCTCTGAATGTAACAGGATGCATTTTTTACAAAAAAAATTGTGCATGTCTGTCCTTCAAGGAAGGCAGAGTCTCATCAGTTCAGAGTCACTGGATCTTGGCTATTCTTCTATAAAATCATTAGGTCCAATCTCCACTTTTTCTGTCATTAAACTTCTACTAAAGTGCACATAAGTTAATTACATTTTCCATAATCACCATAAAGGATGATGTATATATCTTAGGTTTCTTCTCTGTTTCATAACTATAGAAACTCAGATTTCTTACTTTATCTGTGCTTCATATGTGTCAATGCTTTTTTTTAAATTTTAAATTTATTTTCTCAATGTTATAATTCAAAAAAATCCAATATTTGATATAAGTACAATCTTCAATTAAATTGTTTTCAATAAATACATCCTCTAGTAAAATCCCATTTTGTTACTTTTTCACAAATAAGAAAATGAGTGCTCCCAGTTTTCTCAGTATTGCCTTTTGAATAGGTTCTACAGCAAAAGTAAACACAGTTCTTTGTAAGTTTGGTTCCAAAAGAGTAGCTCAAAAAATTTTTTTAAATTATACCCTGTTTAATAAGTTCAAAATAGGATTAATTACAGCAGAATTAAGATTAAGAGCAAAGTATACAAAACGTGCAACATCTGCACATTACTGACACTTTAGCAAACTCATAAGAAATAGAAGCAAAAATATTTTCCAACATTAGAGATCTTGGTTGCAAGCAAAAGAAACTAAGACTGATCACCATAAGTAAAAAGGAAATACAGCAGAAAGATAAGGCAAATTCATGGGCTTCTTCTCAAGGACTTGGGTTAGAAATCTCCCAGAAACCAAGGTAACCCTAGGAGCTGAAAGCTTGGAATCAGTTCTCCCATGGTCTTAGACTCATTAACACCTGGCCTGAGTTGGAAGCAATTAAACCAGTCCAATCTCAGAAGTATGCCCACACACTGGCTGCCAGACAATCCATAAGGAGGTGGGATCCCCCTATGGCTTCCATATTGTCAGGAAGCCCTCTGCTTCTCACCCATCAACTCATTGGGAAATGCCCCCAAACCACGATGGAGGTAAACTTTGAGTAGTAAAAAATTATATATCTGACCGCCCTCACACATACCTTATCTTACATCTCATTTCCAATCAAGATTGTTTCTCTGAATGTAACAGGATGCATTTTTTACAAAAAAAATTGTGCATGTCTGTCCTTCAAGGAAGGCAGAGTCTCATCAGTTCAGAGTCACTGGATCTTGGCTATTCTTCTATAAAATCATTAGGTCCAATCTCCACTTTTTCTGTCATTAAACTTCTACTAAAGTGCACATAAGTTAATTACATTTTCCATAATCACCATAAAGGATGATGTATATATCTTAGGTTTCTTCTCTGTTTCATAACTATAGAAACTCAGATTTCTTACTTTATCTGTGCTTCATATGTGTCAATGCTTTTTTAAATTTTAAATTTATTTTCTCAATGTTATAATTCAAAAATCCAATATTTGATATAAGTACAATCTTCAATTAAATTGTTTTCAATAAATACATCCTCTAGTAAAATCCCATTTTGTTACTTTTTCACAAATAAGAAAATGAGTGCTCCCAGTTTTCTCAGTATTGCCTTTTGAATAGGTTCTACAGCAAAAGTAAACACAGTTCTTTGTAAGTTTGGTTCCAAAAGAGTAGCTCATAATGTAACACTTAATAAATAAGCACTATGCTCTTGCATTATTCCTAAATTCTGATTAACTTTAATGGGACCAGAGTGAATTCATTTATGGAAGAATAGGTTTCATTTTCTTATTCTTTATTGCATTTTCAATATTGTACCATTCTTTGAAGACAATTTATAGACTCTCAACATTTAGAAAATGATGAGTTGTACTGAAATGCACTACAAAAAAACTTTCATGAATTTTCCAAAAACTCCTCAGCCTAGAAGAAACCCAAATTCACATAGTTAATGTGCCTTAAGACACAAATAATCTTTCCAAAGAATTATTTAAATAGAAATAAAATCCTACTTTAAATGGTACAATATTAGATAACATGAGTTATATAAATATTAAGTATAACTGTTTAATAAAATTTAGTTTCATTAAAAGCCTTTAGACTAGTCTAAATCTATTTAGAATCTGTTCTGATGTGTAGAATTTAATTAATTAAATAGTCCCAATCACACAAATTTTACATTTTGAATATCTATCCAATTCTTTTTTTTTTTTTTTTAATTTTTTTTTTTGGGGGGGGTTGGTTTGGGGGGGGAGGGGAGCGGGTGGGCCACTTCTATTGGTCTTTCATTTTTCTGTTTTCATCCATCTTTTGTTCTTTGGCTCCTGTGGGCCTCCCATCGTGGTGGCCTCTGTTGTCGCAGAGCGCTGGTTCTGGGCGCATGTACCCCAGAGCTCCCGCTCGGTGATTGGACACATCGATTCAGCCGCTCCGCGGCACGTGGGATCTTCCCAGGCCAGGGATGGAACCGGCGCCCCCTGCACTGCAAGGCGGTGTCCTTATCCACTGGACCACCAGGGGAAGCCCTATCCAATTCTTTTTTATCATGTATATACCAGCAGACCTATGTGTACAAGAGTAATAGAACTATTACAAGGATTGAAGAAAATAATATATGTAAAGATATTAACATACACAGCTTTAACAGTAAGTTAATACATCCTCTAGTCCCAAAAAGTAATTTCTCAGTATTGCCTTTTGAATAGGTTCTACAGCAAAAGTAAACACAGTTCTTTGTAAGTTTGGTTCCAAAAGAGTAGCTCATAATGTAACACTTAATAAATAAGCACTATGCTCTTGCATTATTCCTAAATTCTGATTAACTTTAATGGGACCAGAGTGAATTCATTTATGGAAGAATAGGTTTCATTTTCTTATTCTTTATTGCATTTTCAATATTGTACCATTCTTTGAAGACAATTTATAGACTCTCAACATTTAGAAAATGATGAGTTGTACTGAAATGCACTACAAAAAAACTTTCATGAATTTTCCAAAAACTCCTCAGCCTAGAAGAAACCCAAATTCACATAGTTAATGTGCCTTAAGACACAAATAATCTTTCCAAAGAATTATTTAAATAGAAATAAAATCCTACTTTAAATGGTACAATATTAGATAACATGAGTTATATAAATATTAAGTATAACTGTTTAATAAAATTTAGTTTCATTAAAAGCCTTTAGACTAGTCTAAATCTATTTAGAATCTGTTCTGATGTGTAGAATTTAATTAATTAAATAGTCCCAATCACACAAATTTTACATTTTGAATATCTATCCAATTCTTTTTTTTTTTTTTTTAAATTTATTTTTGGGCGGGGGTTGGGTTGGGGGGGGGGGGGGAGCGGGTGGGCCACTTCTATTGGTCTTTCATTTTTCTGTTTTCATCCATCTTTTGTTCTTTGGCTCCTGTGGGCCTCCCATCGTGGTGGCCTCTGTTGTCGCAGAGCGCTGGTTCTGGGCGCATGTACCCCAGAGCTCCCGCTCGGTGATTGGACACATCGATTCAGCCGCTCCGCGGCACGTGGGATCTTCCCAGGCCAGGGATGGAACCGGCGCCCCCTGCACTGCAAGGCGGTGTCCTTATCCACTGGACCACCAGGGGAAGCCCTATCCAATTCTTTTTTATCATGTATATACCAGCAGACCTATGTGTACAAGAGTAATAGAACTATTACAAGGATTGAAGAAAATAATATATGTAAAGATATTAACATACACAGCTTTAACAGTAAGTTAATACAAACACTAACATGTAGATATAGAGAACAGAGTAGTGTTTACCAGACAAGCAGTGTCATATGTTTACAATATGGCATGTTTCATGACATGCTTGTCTGGTATGACAAGCATGTCATGAAACAGGTCATATGATAAACTAATGTTTCCTGGATATATTAATGGTAGTACTAATAATACTTGTCTTCCACTTGTCTTTAGGAGTAAATAAGCTTTAAACTGAAATTTTCAATGTAAAATTCCGATACATGTTAAAGCTTCTATAATGACCTCAAGAATGAAATATTTTAGATTTTAACAGAGAATGTCCACAACAGTGTTAATGCAGTCCACAAAAGTATTCTTTTTTTTTTCTTTTAATTTTTGCTTCTTTTATTGGTCCTTCCTTCATTTATTTTCATCCACCTTTGTTCTCTGGCCTGTGCGCGCCTCCCATCACAGTGGCCTCTCTCATTGCACAGCACTGGTTCTGGGCACATGCACTCCAGAGCGCTGGCTCATAATTGGACACACCGGTCCAGCCACTCCACAGCATGTGGGATCTTCCCGTGCCAGGAATTGGACTAGCGCCCCTTGCACTGCAAGACAGACTCTTTACCCACTGGATCACCAGGGAAGCCCCACAAAAGTATTCTTAAAAGTATGCCAAGTTGAGCGATATGCTTTTTGTTTGTATACTGCAATCACACAAAAAAACCACTTTTGAGTTTGAACATACAGGAAAAATCAATTTACTTTTTATCTTAAAAGCTAATAGATTCTTCATGTGTAGCAACGGATTAATGAAGCAATTATATGGGAAAGAATAAAGCCACAGATGGATGGAGTCTGTGTGTGTTTAAGAGAGACAGAGAAAGAAAGGGAGAATATCACTTATAATGATATAAATTAAAACAATGTAATACCATTTTTCCCTTTCCAAAAAAGCTAAAATGTTTTATAATATCCTACATACTATTGATAGAATTTAAAGATAAGACCATCTAGAAAGGGTGATTCTAGAGTTTATCAAGTGAGGAGATTTGGACCTATCATTTAAAGTTTATGATAGTTTCTTCTATTAAAATAATAAACTATAAAATGCTATATATATAGTGGAAGATATATTGTAATGTTTTTCAAAGCTGGCCTTACTTCAGTGCAAGTTACAGATATGAGTAACAATTAATAATTAATCTTGTTTCAGTTTTGAATTCAAAACATCCTTTATATTATAAATTCATACTTTTGTAAACAATGCACTTAATGAATTAATGGCAGGCAGTAGTATAGTAGCACAAGAGGAGAAAAGGTCTATAAAGACGGGTAGCAAAACAGCCCAGAGAAAGGGCCTGTGGTTGTGGACTCATGATTCCATCCACTTGGGCTGTGTGACTCATACGTCACCACTAGACACCTTTTCCCTACAGAAATATCCATTAGCTGATGAACTGCTCCCACACGGCTCCAGCTGCCCTGACCACACAGGTTAATAGCATTGCTTCTGGGCTAGCTGATGTGGCAACATTCTCATATTTTTAAGGAATTATATACTGAGGAAGCACAGGCCAAATAAAGTACATATATTACTTAACAGGGTACACTGAACAAAGGTCCTGCTACATTTGCAGTAATTCCCTTTATTTCCGTGAACAAATATCCTTTATTCACAGAAGAAACTCTTCTATAGCAACATGAAGTTTCCCAAATGTCATCAGAGAGTATACAAATATGTGTGATATATATATACATATATATATATATATTTGGAGGTAATAAAAAAAGTACAACCAAAATTAATATCAAAACCTTTAGTGCTATACTTCCTAAAATGTATCAAAGGAATCAACATTTCTGAGAGTTAATTTTCTTGATAGTTAAATCAAATTTTTTAAATAAGGTAAACTAATCATATTTCACACTTAAGAGGTTAACCGAGGCTGGGAAATAGTAAAGAAATTAATATACATTTAGGACAAAGTTAACCTGTTTTGGAACCCTCTGGGAACCCCTTAACAGAAATTGTATAATCTTGTATAATAGCAGATCAACTGAATACTCTAGAAATTTGCTGGAACTGGGCAAATGGGAAAAGAAGTTCTGTCAAATCATAAAATGTTTTTAAATCCTTACTTCAGTGCAAGTTACAGATATGAGTAGTTTCTTCTATTAAAATAATAAACTATAAAATGCTATATATATAGTGGAAGATATATTGTAATGTTTTTCAAAGCTGGCCTTACTTCAGTGCAAGTTACAGATATGAGTAACAATTAATAATTAATCTTGTTTCAGTTTTGAATTCAAAACATCCTTTATATTATAAATTCATACTTTTGTAAACAATGCACTTAATGAATTAATGGCAGGCAGTAGTATAGTAGCACAAGAGGAGAAAAGGTCTATAAAGACGGGTAGCAAAACAGCCCAGAGAAAGGGCCTGTGGTTGTGGACTCATGATTCCATCCACTTGGGCTGTGTGACTCATACGTCACCACTAGACACCTTTTCCTACAGAAATATCCATTAGCTGATGAACTGCTCCCACACGGCTCCAGCTGCCCTGACCACACAGGTTAATAGCATTGCTTCTGGGCTAGCTGATGTGGCAACATTCTCATATTTTTAAGGAATTATATACTGAGGAAGCACAGGCCAAATAAAGTACATATATTACTTAACAGGGTACACTGAACAAAGGTCCTGCTACATTTGCAGTAATTCCCTTTATTTCCGTGAACAAATATCCTTTATTCACAGAAGAAACTCTTCTATAGCAACATGAAGTTTCCCAAATGTCATCAGAGAGTATACAAATATGTGTGTATATATATATACATATATATATATATATTTGGAGGTAATAAAAAAAGTACAACCAAAATTAATATCAAAACCTTTAGTGCTATACTTCCTAAAATGTATCAAAGGAATCAACATTTCTGAGAGTTAATTTTCTTGATAGTTAAATCAAATTTTTTAAATAAGGTAAACTAATCATATTTCACACTTAAGAGGTTAACCGAGGCTGGGAAATAGTAAAGAAATTAATATACATTTAGGACAAAGTTAACCTGTTTTGGAACCCTCTGGGAACCCCTTAACAGAAATTGTATAATCTTGTATAATAGCAGATCAACTGAATACTCTAGAAATTTGCTGACTTAGCATTCAATTCTTGCAGAGCAATTATTGGGAAAAGAAGTTCTGTCAAATCATAAAATTAACATTGCTACAGTATTTACATTTTAAAAATCTCTGGTGAGGTGCTCTGTGACAATCTGGAGGAGTGGGATGGGATGGGAGAGAGGAGGGAGGTCAAGAGGCAGGGGATGTGTGTACACCTATGGCTGATTCATGTTTATGTATGGAAGAAACCAATATGATATTGTAATGCAATTATCCTCCAATTAAAAAGAAATAAAATTTTAAAAATCTCTGGTGAGAAGTTTATTTCATAGAGACAGACAAAATGTGTGTGTGTGTGTGTGTGTGTGTGGTATGTGCATACAACATACACAAATGGCTACACACACAACACACACATCTTCCAGTGGTATAAAACACCTCGTTCTTCAATGATACAAATATATCTCTTTTCATGATTCCAGCTGAGTCAACTATGCCATCATGTATTGACCAGCAAAAACATGCATGGCTATTTCTTTTTTAATTGGTCCTAAGCTTATGCCAATTGTGTTTCTATTTTTCTGCTTTCTAATGTCACAAAAATGTATCCTTCAGTAAAATTTTGATACTTTTCCCCAGTCTTGGTATGTCTTCTAAATTGATAATTTTCCCATAATTCTAATAAATTTTTAAAATTTAAAGTGAGAACAATCAATTTATACTTACAAAGAATATAATAAATCAGGATCTCTATCTTTTATAAACTATTATTTCTGTGCTTGTATTCTAATGACTTCAGCACTGGTCTGCCCTCCGTCCACATTGACTCAGCTTATCCTGCTGAAATCCAGACAGATGAAAAATTTCAGCTGCTCAGAAACTACACATAATCCCCATTTGATCACAGAATAATATTTGAACTCCTTTTGAGGGGCACACTGATGCAATTTTTCTGTGCAGCCTCTACTCCCGGTGTATAATTATACATAGTCTTTTCACATCCCTCAACATCACTATAATTCCTGTGCTCTACTGTCTATACTTCCTTTGTCCTCCCCAGGATCAATCTCCATCATCATCAACCCAGAGGTCATCTGATTACAACTTTGCCTGGCTTCTCTGATAATCTTGTATAATAGCAGATCAACTGAATACTCTAGAAATTTGCTGACTTAGCATTCAATTCTTGCAGAGCAATTATTGGGAAAAGAAGTTCTGTCAAATCATAAAATTAACATTGCTACAGTATTTACATTTTAAAAATCTCTGGTGAGGTGCTCTGTGACAATCTGGAGGAGTGGGATGGGATGGGAGAGAGGAGGGAGGTCAAGAGGCAGGGGATGTGTGTACACCTATGGCTGATTCATGTTTATGTATGGAAGAAACCAATATGATATTGTAATGCAATTATCCTCCAATTAAAAAGAAATAAAATTTTAAAAATCTCTGGTGAGAAGTTTATTTCATAGAGACAGACAAAATGTGTGTGTGTGTGTGTGTGTGGTATGTGCATACAACATACACAAATGGCTACACACAACACACACATCTTCCAGTGGTATAAAACACCTCGTTCTTCAATGATACAAATATATCTCTTTTCATGATTCCAGCTGAGTCAACTATGCCATCATGTATTGACCAGCAAAAACATGCATGGCTATTTCTTTTTTAATTGGTCCTAAGCTTATGCCAATTGTGTTTCTATTTTTCTGCTTTCTAATGTCACAAAAATGTATCCTTCAGTAAAATTTTGATACTTTTCCCCAGTCTTGGTATGTCTTCTAAATTGATAATTTTCCCATAATTCTAATAAATTTTTAAAATTTAAAGTGAGAACAATCAATTTATACTTACAAAGAATATAATAAATCAGGATCTCTATCTTTTATAAACTATTATTTCTGTGCTTGTATTCTAATGACTTCAGCACTGGTCTGCCCTCCGTCCACATTGACTCAGCTTATCCTGCTGAAATCCAGACAGATGAAAAATTTCAGCTGCTCAGAAACTACACATAATCCCCATTTGATCACAGAATAATATTTGAACTCCTTTTGAGGGGCACACTGATGCAATTTTTCTGTGCAGCCTCTACTCCCGGTGTATAATTATACATAGTCTTTTCACATCCCTCAACATCACTATAATTCCTGTGCTCTCTACTGTCTATACTTCCTTTGTCCTCCCCAGGGATCAATCTCCATCATCATCAACCCAGAGGTCATCTGATTACAACTTTGCCTGGCTTCTCTGATGACCCTGATTCATTGTAGCCTAGACCTTCAAGAGCTTGGATCTTCCTAGATAAACAGACGGTCACCACTTAACAACCTTGCTTAATTCCTCAGTCTGTCACTGGGAGAAAAGCTGAATATGAGGAACAGACTTTATGGATGGTTTGGGGAAGACTAGAAGAAACAATAAGGTAGCAAATGAAATGCTTTATAGGAGGAGGGGGAAAGACAAAGCCCTTCTCTCATGGTGTCCCTCCAAAATGACCCCCGTTGCTAGTTCTAACTGCTTATTTACATGATATTTAACGGTCTGCTGCCCCAAAGATTCATGCCATGTTTTTCAAAGTCTGACAGTCTATACCTTCACTCCTCTATAGGAAAATCCAAATCCTACTAACATGGGATAATATAATCCTAGGATCTTTCCCCATCTCTATCCTGAACGAGGACAGCTGGCAGACATAACAGTCCAGTTGCCAGAGTACGTTTTCCAAAGTCTGAGATACGATTTCAAAAATCACACCATAGTGGGACTAGGGCCAGAAATGCAGGGTTTGCCTCGGTTCTCCATGTGCCACAGGATGGTTCGGAGCAGATTCCAACACACTACATCATTCACTTTGAGTTCTTTTCACGTGAGGGAGAAAACATGCCTCTTTACTCTTCCTGCAGCACCTCAGCCTCTTATAAATTACCCAGCACAGGACATGCACACACACTCACTCACACACACACACACACACGAACATGAACACGTACATGTGCAAGCATTCATTCATTCAACATCCATTTTTTGAAACTTCCTATGTTTCAGTCACTGTGATCAGAAGTGTGTTTACAGCGGTGAGCAAAGCAGACTTGGAGCTTACAGTCATGTGAGGCACACATAATCCCCATTTGATCACAGAATAATATTTGAACTCCTTTTGAGGGGCACACTGATGCAATTTTTCTGTGCAGCCTCTACTCCCGGTGTATAATTATACATAGTCTTTTCACATCCCTCAACATCACTATAATTCCTGTGCTCTCTACTGTCTATACTTCCTTTGTCCTCCCCAGGGATCAATCTCCATCATCATCAACCCAGAGGTCATCTGATTACAACTTTGCCTGGCTTCTCTGATGACCCTGATTCATTGTAGCCTAGACCTTCAAGAGCTTGGATCTTCCTAGATAAACAGACGGTCACCACTTAACAACCTTGCTTAATTCCTCAGTCTGTCACTGGGAGAAAAGCTGAATATGAGGAACAGACTTTATGGATGGTTTGGGGAAGACTAGAAGAAACAATAAGGTAGCAAATGAAATGCTTTATAGGAGGAGGGGGAAAGACAAAGCCCTTCTCTCATGGTGTCCCTCCAAAATGACCCCCGTTGCTAGTTCTAACTGCTTATTTACATGATATTTAACGGTCTGCTGCCCCAAAGATTCATGCCATGTTTTTCAAAGTCTGACAGTCTATACCTTCACTCCTCTATAGGAAAATCCAAATCCTACTAACATGGGATAATATAATCCTAGGATCTTTCCCCATCTCTATCCTGAACGAGGACAGCTGGCAGACATAACAGTCCAGTTGCCAGAGTACGTTTTCCAAAGTCTGAGATACGATTTCAAAAATCACACCATAGTGGGACTAGGGCCAGAAATGCAGGGTTTGCCTCGGTTCTCCATGTGCCACAGGATGGTTCGGAGCAGATTCCAACACACTACATCATTCACTTTGAGTTCTTTTCACGTGAGGGAGAAAACATGCCTCTTTACTCTTCCTGCAGCACCTCAGCCTCTTATAAATTACCCAGCACAGGACATGCACACACACTCACTCACACACACACACACACACGAACATGAACACGTACATGTGCAAGCATTCATTCATTCAACATCCATTTTTTGAAACTTCCTATGTTTCAGTCACTGTGATCAGAAGTGTGTTTACAGCGGTGAGCAAAGCAGACTTGGAGCTTACAGTCATGTGAGGCAGACAAGTCATGTCAAACACACACTTTAATGGGATGGTGTAATAAGCAGAGCTGAGGAAAACCATAAAGCAGGGACAAATTATTCACTCAAGGGTCCTAACCCAGTCTTGAGGTCAGAGAAGTTTTCTCCGGAGAAGTGACTCTGAATTTCTCTCTGAACCATAAAAATTGACTGGGTGAAAGAAGAAAGCTTGTGAGTTGTAAGCTTAAAGCTTAAGTCTTGCAACTGTACCAGACCACACCAGGCTGCACTGAAGAAGTATCTGACTCAAGAAAAATCCATCATTCCTACAAAACATAATTCCAGTAATACACTCCTGTGATGGTGCATCAATAAAATCATACTCATACGTGAAAGACTGTCATTTTAAGCCCTAATTTGACTATATTTGGAAGTAAATATATACATTTATCTTATATTTGAAAAGCTCTTTCTTTCAGCATTTTAACACCAGCCAATGCTAAAGTTATCTTTGGAACCATTTTCCTTTGATTACACAAGCCTCAATGGCACTTTCTCTTCTGGCAAATAATAGACTGATTATATAGATTTGCTTTAACCTTCTGAAATTGCTGGGAAAGAGCATATCTATAAATACACAGTGATAATTGATGGTCAAAATGCCAGCCACAGTTTGAGCTCATTGAACAATTTTAGGCTCAAGAAAGAGAACAAGTTAAAACTGCTCTAAGCTTGTATTGCTTCTAAAGATTCTTTCCTTTATGCACTATGATTTCTGAATGGGCTCCAATGATATTGTTACAGTCATAATATGTCTCTCGTCTGAGTATTCCAAATACAACCATTATATTCTCTTAGCCTATTAATTCAGTAATGCTTGATTAAAGGCATAGTAAAAATGAAACATTCAAAACGTAATACAAATAGTATAGAAGGTTAGCAAGCAAAAGAAAAAAAAGGTCTCTCTTTTGATCCGCAGTCTCCAGGTTTGCCAGCAGAAGTTTCACACTAGAAAAGTTCCCTGATGTTTCCTTCTTTGTCCTTAACAATTCACCTTGGAGTTCTTTCCAAATAAGCATGGGAGGGCCTCCTGTATCCCACCTGGTGGCATCTAACCTGTCTATACTGATGATCATTTAGTCCCTTCTCTTCTGTTTCTGTCACAGACAGTGCAATTCTAAATACAAATATGTCTACACCAGACCTGCCAATATTCTTCAAAACATTTCATTTCTTCCTGTACATGGCTAGGCAATACCATGTGACTTTTATGTCTGGTGAAAACTTTCTTGGGGTCCAAAATCACTGTGGATGGTAACTACAGCCATGAAATTAAAAGACACTTGTTTCTTGGAAAGAAAGTTATGACAAACCTGGACAAAATATTAAAAAGCAGAGACATCACTTTGCCGACAAAAGTCCATCCAGTCAAAGCTATAGTTTTTCCAGAAGTCTTGTATGGATGTGAGATTCGGACCATAAAGAAGGCTGAGCGCAGGCTTCCCTGGTGGTCCAGTGGGTAAGGACACCGCCTTGCAGTGCAAGGGGCGCCAGTTCGATCCCTGGCCTGGGCAGATCCCACGTGCTGCGGAGTGGCTGGACCGATGTGCCCAATTACTGAGCCGGAGCTCTGGGGTGCATACGCCCAGAGCCAGTGATCTGCGACAACAGAGGCCACCGCGATGGGAGGCCCACACGGGCCAAAAGAACAAAGATGGATGAAAATAGATAAATGAAAGACCAATAGAAGTGGCCCACCCGCTCCCCTCTCTCCCCACCCACCCCCACCCTCCAAAAAAAATAAAAAAATAAAAATAAAAAAGAAAGGCTGAGTGCCAAAGGACTAATACTTGTGAATTGTGGTGCTGGAGGAGACTACTGAGAGTCCTCTGGACTGCAAGGAGAGCAAACCAGCCAGTCCTAAAGAAAATCAACTCTAAATATTCATTGGAAGGACTGATGCTGAAGCTGAAACTCCAATACTTCCACCATGTGATACAAAGAGCTGACTCATTGGAAAAAGACCAGCTCAGTCACTGGAAAAGACTGAAGGCAAAGGAGAATGAGGTGACACAGGATTAGATGGCTAAACAGCATCACCGACTCAATGGATATGAATTAGGGCAAACTCCGGGAGATAGTGGAGAAGAGAGGAGCCTGGCATGCTGCAGTCCATGGGGTTGGACAGAATTGGACACAACTTAGCAACTGAACAACAACAATAACCAGTGCTGACATGTGACATATGTATGATTATGCAAAGCACATGTATTTTAATTTGCTTCCCTGGAGAAGAGTCTCTACTCTAAAGCCTATCTTCAGAGCTCATGTCACAATGATTAATTTCATATTTGCTTGCATCATGAATTATTATATGACAACCCTCTACTGTAAGCATCATGAAGGCGGGGATCCATTTGCTTCATTTCTCTTCTTCAACCTGAAGCCTTGGAATAGCATCTGGTTCATTCAGCTTGCTCAACAAACATTTTTAGAATGCTGTATTTTGTTTAATTATAATGATGGGTGCTTCTACAATTAACATAATGATATGAAGCAAATGTTCAAAAAAAAAACCTTGACGCGTGAATAGATAATCTGAGAAGATCATTATTGTCCCTCTTGATTTTTCTACACACTGACTACAATGAAGTTTTATTTCACGTGTTTTTTAAAGTATACTTAGATATTCTGTTATTTTTATATGATCCCATGCACCTCTACACCCCGATAAAGATCTAGTATATGTGACTAAGTATATTATACACATATGTAAGTGAACATACACATATACACATATGTAAGTGAACACTGTAAAATATTAATTTAAATCAGTGGTCTCACGGGCAATTGTGCCCTCCTCTCTACAGGATATTTGGCAATGTCTGGAGACATTTTGGTTGTTACAAACCAGGAAAAGAGGCTAATGCCTTCTAGAGGGTAGAGGACAGGAATGTAAGTATCCTCCAATGCACAGGATGGCACCTCCCCCTGAATAAGAACTATTTAACCCAAAATGTTAACAGTGCTGAAACTAAGAAATCCTGACTTACACTCTGACCTTTACATTTTAATACATAAAAAGTATAAGACATTTTTGTCCGAGTTATTATGTGTGATGTACATCACTGTTCAGAATAAACATTGGTTTGTTTTGTTGGAAATGAAATGTTTAGCTTCATGAACTGTAGCAATTCCCATAGTCTCAATGTCATTCTTGAAACTGCGAGAAAATGGAGTTGAGTTTATATTTCTAGTATGGCTCTCAGAGCTAGGCTCCTCATGTTGGGATCTCGCTAAGTTCCACTCAGGTTTTCCATGGTGTGCAGACACCCTCTGACCCGAGCTGCCAGGGTCAGAAGTTAAAAACAGTAAATGTGAACTAATGCCTAATCCCACAGTCCCCTCTAGAATCTGCCTCTATAAATCCTCATTCTCAGTGGGTTTATGCAAGGGCTCGCTCATCTTCTGCATAGCAGCAAGTATAATTCCCTCGTGTGCCCAGAATGGACAATGTGAAAGATAAAATGGTATTTTCTACTCCCTGAGGGAGACAATCATTTTTATGATGCTCTAAGCTACTCGATTAGTCTTTTACCAGGGAACAAAGTAAGCTGTTCTGTGTGTGCCTCAAGCGGAAACTCTTTTAAAACACATTTACCTAAAACACTTTGAAAACTGAATTTGACCATTCCTTCACAGCCTTGGAGGATTTAATAATTTATAGGTCTGCACATTGACCATAGGAATATTTTGTCATCGATGTTTCCATTAAATTATACTTGCTTGAAGTCAGCATGGGGTTGAAATTCTTTCCAGTGAATACTCTGATTTCTTTCACTGGTTTATCAAGGGTGTTTATTGACAGTGATAGCATCCTGCCTTTCGACATCATTTTTACAACAAACAATCACAACATTGAGTAGGATTCTTTTTGAAGAAAAGAAAGGCTTGCACATCAATAAAAAGTGTATTTTTCATCATCATTTCCTTGATTTTATGCAAGTAGAAAAATTTCTACTCAATTTATCCTTGTATTCAGCATAAACTCCTTTAGAGAAGCAAGAATTCAGATCCCATCGGGCAACTTGCTCCATCCCTTTGATTGAGACCTAATGACCAGATTGGGGCTGGGGAGGGAGGCTGTGTTTTCTCAAACTCTCTGAATTCAGAGAAGCAGCTTACATAAAGGTTTTACTTTATATCTTCTTCCTCCTCCAAATGAAATCATAGAAATGTGATGGTAAATTGAAAACAGTGGGTTTTCAGCTAGCTGTTTGTTCAGAATTTAGAACATTAAATTGGTATTTATTGAGCTATACCATGTGTTTAATTATAAACTCCATGGGAGAGTTAGATACAAAAGGGAACACATCTTCAGTGTGAGAAATAAGATGATACATATATAACCATTGTAAATGATAAATTATAAAGTAGCTCAGGTGGCGCTAATGGTAAAGAACATGCCTGCCAGTGCAGGAGATGTCCCCTGGGCTGGGAAGGTCCCCTGGAGCAGAAAATGGCAACCACTGCAGTATTCTTGCCTGGAGAATCCCACAGACAAAGGAATCTGACCGGCTACAGTCCATGGGGTTGCAAAGAGTCGGACCTCATTCTCAGTGGGTTTATGCAAGGGCTCGCTCATCTTCTGCATTGCAGCAAGTATAATTCCCTCGTGCGCCCCGAATGGACAATGTGAAAGATAAAATGGTATTTTCTACTCCCTGAGGGAGACAATCATTTTTATGATGCTCTAAGCTACTCGATTAGTCTTTTACCAGGGAACAAAGTAAGCTGTTCTGTGTGTGCCTCAAGCGGAAACTCTTTTAAAACACATTTACCTAAAACACTTTGAAAACTGAATTTGACCATTCCTTCACAGCCTTGGAGGATTTAATAATTTATAGGTCTGCACATTGACCATAGGAATATTTTGTCATCGATGTTTCCATTAAATTATACTTGCTTGAAGTCAGCATGGGGTTGAAATTCTTTCCAGTGAATACTCTGATTTCTTTCACTGGTTTATCAAGGGTGTTTATTGACAGTGATAGCATCCTGCCTTTCGACATCATTTTTACAACAAACAATCACAACATTGAGTAGGATTCTTTTTGAAGAAAAGAAAGGCTTGCACATCAATAAAAAGTGTATTTTTCATCATCATTTCCTTGATTTTATGCAAGTAGAAAAATTTCTACTCAATTTATCCTTGTATTCAGCATAAACTCCTTTAGAGAAGCAAGAATTCAGATCCCATCGGGCAACTTGCTCCATCCCTTTGATTGAGACCTAATGACCAGATTGGGGCTGGGGAGGGAGGCTGTGTTTTCTCAAACTCTCTGAATTCAGAGAAGCAGCTTACATAAAGGTTTTACTTTATATCTTCTTCCTCCTCCAAATGAAATCATAGAAATGTGATGGTAAATTGAAAACAGTGGGTTTTCAGCTAGCTGTTTGTTCAGAATTTAGAACATTAAATTGGTATTTATTGAGCTATACCATGTGTTTAATTATAAACTCCATGGGAGAGTTAGATACAAAAGGGAACACATCTTCAGTGTGAGAAATAAGATGATACATATATAACCATTGTAAATGATAAATTATAAAGTAGCTCAGGTGGCGCTAATGGTAAAGAACATGCCTGCCAGTGCAGGAGATGTCCCCTGGGCTGGGAAGGTCCCTGGAGCAGAAAATGGCAACCACTGCAGTATTCTTGCCTGGAGAATCCCACAGACAAAGGAATCTGACCGGCTACAGTCCATGGGGTTCAAAAGAGTCGGACGTGACTGAAGCAACTTACAACAACTCAGTGCTGCTAAGGAGGAGGTACCATTTCAGCTGGCACTTGAACAAGAGAAGCAAGCTGAAATGGAAGGTAATAATCGTTATAATTAGGACTAATACAAAGGAGAAGGAAACCCTAGGTCCTGGGAAAGGGGCGGTCTTTCCCTTAGAGCCTTGCTGATGAATAGAAATTTAATGCATGCCATATGCATGATTTTAAATTTCCTCTGCTGTGCTTAGTCACTCAGCTGTGTACAACTTCTTCGCAACTCCATGGACTGTAGCTTTCCAGGCTCCTCTGTCCATGAGGATCCTCCAGACAAGAATACTGGAGTGGGTTGCCGTGCCCTCCCCCAGGGGATCTTTCCAACCCAGGAACAGAACCCAGGTCTCCTGCAATTCAAACGGATTCTTTACCATCTGAGCCACTAGTAAAGCTTAAATATCCTAGTAACCACATTATAAAAAATAAAATAGATAAAATTCATCTTAATATTTAGCCCAATATATCTGAAATAGTATCATTTTAGCAAACAACAAATATAAAAGCTACCAGAGATATTTTATATCATTTTTATATTTAAGTTTCTGAAATTCAGTGTGTATTTTTAAATTATAGCACTTCTCAATTTGGACAAGTCACATCTCAAGTGCTCTGTGGGCACACGTGTCTAGTGGCTACCATACTGGACAGTGCAGCTCTAGAGTTTTGAACAAAGGCTATGGGAACTCAGGAACAAGCTGAACAGTGGAGAGGAACAACGTGCATTACATAAAATTGAGTAAATTCAGTGGGTTTTCAGCTAGCTGTTTGTTCAGAATTTAGAACATTAAATTGGTATTTATTGAGCTATACCATGTGTTTAATTATAAACTCCATGGGAGAGTTAGATACAAGGAACACATCTTCAGTGTGAGAACTAAGATGATACATATATAACCATTGTAAATGATAAATTATAAAGTAGCTCAGGTGGCGCTAATGGTAAAGAACATGCCTGCCAGTGCAGGAGATGTCCCCTGGGCTGGGAAGGTCCCCTGGAGCAGAAAATGGCAACCACTGCAGTATTCTTGCCTGGAGAATCCCACAGACAAAGGAATCTGACCGGCTACAGTCCATGGGGTTCAAAAGAGTCGGACGTGACTGAAGCAACTTACAACAACTCAGTGCTGCTAAGGAGGAGGTACCATTTCAGCTGGCACTTGAACAAGAGAAGCAAGCTGAAATGGAAGGTAATAATCGTTATAATTAGGACTAATACAAAGGAGAAGGAAACCCTAGGTCCTGGGAAAGGGGCGGTCTTTCCCTTAGAGCCTTGCTGATGAATAGAAATTTAATGCATGCCATATGCATGATTTTAAATTTCCTCTGCTGTGCTTAGTCACTCAGCTGTGTACAACTTCTTCGCAACTCCATGGACTGTAGCTTTCCAGGCTCCTCTGTCCATGAGGATCCTCCAGACAAGAATACTGGAGTGGGTTGCCGTGCCCTCCCCCAGGGGATCTTTCCAACCCAGGAACAGAACCCAGGTCTCCTGCAATTCAAACGGATTCTTTACCATCTGAGCCACTAGTAAAGCTTAAATATCCTAGTAACCACATTATAAAAAATAAAATAGATAAAATTCATCTTAATATTTAGCCCAATATATCTGAAATAGTATCATTTTAGCAAACAACAAATATAAAAGCTACCAGAGATATTTTATATCATTTTTATATTTAAGTTTCTGAAATTCAGTGTGTATTTTTAAATTATAGCACTTCTCAATTTGGACAAGTCACATCTCAAGTGCTCTGTGGGCACACGTGTCTAGTGGCTACCATACTGGACAGTGCAGCTCTAGAGTTTTGAACAAAGGCTATGGGAACTCAGGAACAAGCTGAACAGTGGAGAGGAACAACGTGCATTTCTCCTCTTGGACACTTTCTTCACTGGAATGTACTAAATGGGTAAAAGGATGCATGACTGCTTTGTATTATATTCTTCTGGACTATGGGTCCAGTGGTGCAGCTTGTAGGAAGGTTGCTGGAAAATACATGGTACCAACACTTGCTTCTTCTGTGAATGGAGTTACCCTCACGCAATAAAGACCTATGTAAATCTTACAGCCAGTGGAGAGAGGTCCTGGGGAGGAGGGACTATGTCTTAGCTGTTTCAGTGTCTGGCATTAGAGGCACCCTTGAGGAATTTTGGCTCAGTAAATGATGATGGAGATCTACAAGTAGGATATAGAATGAAGAACATAGAAGATTGAAAACTAGTATGAAATACTTACATTCATGCACATATTTGTGTGTTACAAAATTTATAGTCAGATGCGAGATATGAACTGATGCACAATGAATACAAACATTAATATTTTAAAATTAATAATAACTGACCACGACAGCCTGTGGATATAAACGTAAATATTTGATAATTAACTGAACACTTGACTGAAATAGCCTTAAAAATCTCTTTGGTTTCATTAAACTTAGATTTCTTCCTGACTAGAGGTTCTGACATCCTTATTCTTAGAGGGTTTACTTAGAAAACTTGCAGTTGTAAATTTCCTCCCCTGCACCTTTGGAATGTCTATAAATCTTCTGCCAGGCTCTTGTCAGATTTACAACCCAGGGGATGTTTTCTCAGGGACCTGGGAACCCATCTCTTTGAAAGTGAACATCAAAGGAGAGTACCCCTATCTCCCAGTCTCTGTGGGAGAAAAGCAAACTAACTCTGATGGACACCAATTAGCAAACACAGTGGACTAATCACAGTGGAAACATTTGCAAACTGAGGAATAATTCTAATGTGCTCAACACATGCCTATAACCTTTTGCTTCAAGGGAGCTGAATTCCGTCTCTCTCCTCTATTAGAACATTCTAAAGTTTTCCTGCCTGTTCAATTTGTGCTTTGACAACATATTCATGTATAATTTTCCTAGTTCTAAAACCTGGTGGGCTAGTGTGTATGGGGCTGCAAAAGAGTTAGTCATGACTTAGCAACTAAACAACAACAATGAAAACAGTAAGTATCAGATGTAAAATAATTAGAAAAATAAAGATAGGGAACTTATAATGGAGTCAAGCAAACTTCCTTGGAACAACTAGAAGAGGTAGCCCAGGGAAGGGGGTCGGGGTGGGGATGGAGGGATCAGGTATCTGTGGGGAAAAGAAAGGGTAGTATTTAATGAGAGAATCTAGGGCAAAAGTATTTAGGTGGGAGAAATGCATTTACAAATATTCCCTGGAAGTGTACAACCCTATCCATAAACTGAGATGGTTTGGGCCTCTCACTCATTTTTATCTGTCTAGCCAGGATGTCTTTCAATTTCTCACTGAGGTCCTTGATCGTATTCAACACTCTTTCGTCTGGTGATTTCCTCATTATGTCCCTTGTTTACTCAGTGCTCTGTGTGTTCCTGGCTTTCCTGACCATGTATGAACTCTTACCTGGACTTCAGACGTTAATCTTTAAAGCTATCCTGGGTCTCTAATTAAGTCCTGATTCATAGGTCAGGGTCCACCATAAGCTTTATCTTCTGAACTGTCCTAACTGTCCAGGGAATTTATCCTTGTCCGAGGTATGTGTTTAAACAGGAGGTAGAGATACAAAGCTAGAGGTTCTGACATCCTTATTCTTAGAGGGTTTACTTAGAAAACTTGCAGTTGTAAATTTCCTCCCCTGCACCTTTGGAATGTCTATAAATCTTCTGCCAGGCTCTTGTCAGATTTACAACCCAGGGGATGTTTTCTCAGGGACCTGGGAACCCATCTCTTTGAAAGTGAACATCAAAGGAGAGTACCCCTATCTCCCAGTCTCTGTGGGAGAAAAGCAAACTAACTCTGATGGACACCAATTAGCAAACACAGTGGACTAATCACAGTGGAAACATTTGCAAACTGAGGAATAATTCTAATGTGCTCAACACATGCCTATAACCTTTTGCTTCAAGGGAGCTGAATTCGCTCTCTCCTCTATTAGAACATTCTAAAGTTTTCCTGCCTGTTCAATTTGTGCTTTGACAACATATTCATGTATAATTTTCCTAGTTCTAAAACCTGGTGGGCTAGTGTGTATGGGGCTGCAAAAGAGTTAGTCATGACTTAGCAACTAAACAACAACAATGAAAACAGTAAGTATCAGATGTAAAATAATTAGAAAAATAAAGATAGGGAACTTATAATGGAGTCAAGCAAACTTCCTTGGAACAACTAGAAGAGGTAGCCCGGGGAAAGGGGGGTCGGGGTGGGGATGGAGGGATCAGGTATCTGTGGGGAAAAGAAAGGGTAGTATTTAATGAGAGAATCTAGGGCAAAAGTATTTAGGTGGGAGAAATGCATTTACAAATATTCCCTGGAAGTGTACAACCCTATCCATAAACTGAGATGGTTTGGGCCTCTCACTCATTTTTATCTGTCTAGCCAGGATGTCTTTCAATTTCTCACTGAGGTCCTTGATCGTATTCAACACTCTTTCGTCTGGTGATTTCCTCATTATGTCCCTTGTTTACTCAGTGCTCTGTGTGTTCCTGGCTTTCCTGACCATGTATGAACTCTTACCTGGACTTCAGACGTTAATCTTTAAAGCTATCCTGGGTCTCTAATTAAGTCCTGATTCATAGGTCAGGGTCCACCATAAGCTTTATCTTCTGAACTGTCCTAACTGTCCAGGGAATTTATCCTTGTCCGAGGTATGTGTTTAAACAGGAGGTAGAGATACAAAGGGGATCTCTAAAAGATCTAAACTTATCTATCACTTACAAGCGTCAGAAAACTATTTTCGATGAATAGATCATTAGCCTGTGGAGGTTGGCATTTAGAAATGTTTTACAGTCGAACATCGGATTGGAACATTTATGAGTAGTGTGCACATAAATCCTTTAGCAAATTATATCTATAAAGGCAAATAAAAACATCCTGAAAGCATATTTTCCATCATTAATCATAAATATGTTGCTCCTTACAGTTATGAATTCAGTAAAGCAAGCAGAGTTTTATATAACAACAGATCTTAAAACACTGTTAGGTGAAATATAAAATATGTAAATTAAGATATTTAGCCTAGTCAAACAATCAAGTCATTGGAACAAGCAGAAGTACAAACAGATATCATTAGAAACTAATTTTCTTTTCCAAGGCTTCAGCATAGAAATCTAAGATTATTTATATGAAACAATAATCACAAGAAGTATATTTCAAAAAAATAAGCACATATAACAAAACCTGTATAATTGAGTATCCATTTTCTTTTCTTGAAAGTTGGCTCAGTAGTTCTTATATCCTCTAATATTAAAATAGAAACTAGAGTTTGTAAAGTCAAGAATCTACAAGTTGGTTGTTAGTGGATTCTAGAAATTATAGTGTGAAGGAATTTTTAAAACCGTTGTACAGATCTTTCATGCTTCTTTCAAGTGAGTTCAGAACTTTCCAGTTTTGGCAAATATACCCTAGAATTCTATGAGTCACAAGAAAATTGGCATAAAGTTTTAGTTTTTCATTGAGAAAACATATGAAACAGATGTCTTTCATTTCTCATGAGGTCCTTGATCGTATTCAACACTCTTTCGTCTGGTGATTTCCTCATTATGTCCCTTGTTTACTCAGTGCTCTGTGTGTTCCTGGCTTTCCTGACCATGTATGAACTCTTACCTGGACTTCAGACGTTAATCTTTAAAGCTATCCTGGGTCTCTAATTAAGTCCTGATTCATAGGTCAGGGTCCACCATAAGCTTTATCTTCTGAACTGTCCTAACTGTCCAGGGAATTTATCCTTGTCCGAGGTATGTGTTTAAACAGGAGGTAGAGATACAAAGGGGATCTCTAAAAGATCTAAACTTATCTATCACTTACAAGCGTCAGAAAACTATTTTCGATGAATAGATCATTAGCCTGTGGAGGTTGGCATTTAGAAATGTTTTACAGTCGAACATCGGATTGGAACATTTATGAGTAGTGTGCACATAAATCCTTTAGCAAATTATATCTATAAAGGCAAATAAAAACATCCTGAAAGCATATTTTCCATCATTAATCATAAATATGTTGCTCCTTACAGTTATGAATTCAGTAAAGCAAGCAGAGTTTTATATAACAACAGATCTTAAAACACTGTTAGGTGAAATATAAAATATGTAAATTAAGATATTTAGCCTAGTCAAACAATCAAGTCATTGGAACAAGCAGAAGTACAAACAGATATCATTAGAAACTAATTTTCTTTTCCAAGGCTTCAGCATAGAAATCTAAGATTATTTATATGAAACAATAATCACAAGAAGTATATTTCAAAAAATAAGCACATATAACAAAACCTGTATAATTGAGTATCCATTTTCTTTTCTTGAAAGTTGGCTCAGTAGTTCTTATATCCTCTAATATTAAAATAGAAACTAGAGTTTGTAAAGTCAAGAATCTACAAGTTGGTTGTTAGTGGATTCTAGAAATTATAGTGTGAAGGAATTTTTAAAACCGTTGTACAGATCTTTCATGCTTCTTTCAAGTGAGTTCAGAACTTTCCAGTTTTGGCAAATATACCCTAGAATTCTATGAGTCACAAGAATAATTTACACGGCTTGGCATTTTATGAAAGGAGAGATATATTCTCTAGCCTTATAAAAAAACAAATGCTTCTTCTCTGGAACTCATTAGATTTGTGTTTAGAAAACATATGAAACAGATGAGAGAAGAACATGGAATTTTTTTTCTTTAGTATATATCAACTTTGAGAATGCATATATATTTTAAATAAATACTATACAATACTGAAATGCATTTTATGTCTATATTTTACTCTTCCTAACAAAATATTTTCCATGTGCTAGTGGTCATTTTTCCTGTTCCAGATAGCTTTTTTTTAAATTAAACTATAGACTTAAATGCAAAGTTACAACACAAGAGTATTCACCAAGTGAACTATTAATGTTCTTTAAAATTTGTCATCTCTAAAATAACCCATCAAATCATGCAAACAAATAAGAATGGATAGAAAGATAAGTACTTGCCAGTATTTACAACTGAAAGGCTGTTTAAAGAGTAAGTTTCTTTAAGTCAGATCATGTTTAATGTTGATAATAAAGATACATGAAAAAATAAGTTATAAAGAGAAATGCAAATCAAAATGACAAAAAAATAACTTCAATAGGAGAGGAGACAAATATAGTTCCTAAATTGACTGCAAATCCTATGCGATTTTTTGCTTAGACTTGTCTTGTTATTTCTTCAAGAATTTAATACTACTGGTACTTTAGCTTCTTTCCAAAGTGAGAATTATCTGAAGAGAAGTGGGAGCATTTGACAGACTACATTGATTTTTCATTATCTGCACATTTGCTGATATATACCATTGGTTTTTTTTGGGGGGGGGGGCAGTTAAATTATTGCAAAGCAGAGACGAGCTTATGAAAAGCTAGAGAGAGAGAAAAAAGCTAGAGAGAGGTCCCAACAAAAGCTCAGAGCCATTACATTGTTGACTCCATGGTCTGTCTCAATGAGCTGTGTACCGCACCCTCCGTTACCTGCTGCTAGTTTACCTCATTTCTCATTGTTTTAGTCTTTAAATGTTTTAAACACTGAAGTCATAGAGTAATCTGAATCTCTATTGATTGCCATCTCCTGGAGAACTGTCCCAAGTCTCTGCTTGAAGCTGATCTAAAACATTTTTTACTCTTTACTTTTAAATAACAAAATAGAGGTGGCCAGGAAAGGTGAAAAGTGTTTCACTCTTCCTCGGATCAAAAAAAAAAACATAGAATTTGTTTCACAAAAATGTCAGATGTATTTTTCATTTTCAACCAAGAATGACAAATGTGACACGTGCTCTCTTTGTTAAAGCTGCACTCTCAGGGTTTACACTTTGTCTTAGTTTTTCGATGATCAGAATACTTTTCACCGAGATGAACTCTAAGCAGATCCAGCATTCAGCACTTTTTGAAAAGCTTTAATCGTTTTCCTTAGTTTTAGTCATATCTGTGCCCTATCAAAGAATACTAACCCAGTGTACCTTTGAAGGTAAACTCCTAAAAATTACTGGGATTAAACTGTAAAGATGATGCTCTGGATTAAACAAATTCTAATGACAACTTGGACTGATTCCTACTCAACTGTCCATACAAAGTCAATTTTAAGCAATTCTTATTCTGCATTATGTTGGTCCTCTCTTCTCTTAAATAACATCTATACTTCCCAGGCTTGATTCAGTGTGGGTCCAGTGAAGCTTAAAGAGTAAGTTTCTTTAAGTCAGAGATGTTGGTAATAAAGATACATGAAAAAATAAGTTATAAAGAGAAATGCAAATCAAAATGACAAAAAAATAACTTCAATAGGAGAGGAGACAAATATAGTTCCTAAATTGACTGCAAATCCTATGCGATTTTTTTAGACTTGTCTTGTTATTTCTTCAAGAATTTAATACTACTGGTACTTTAGCTTCTTTCCAAAGTGAGAATTATCTGAAGAGAAGTGGGAGCATTTGACAGACTACATTGATTTTTCATTATCTGCACATTTGCTGATATATACCATTGGTTTTTTTTGGGGGGGGGGGCAGTTAAATTATTGCAAAGCAGAGACGAGCTTATGAAAAGCTAGAGAGAGAGAAAAAAGCTAGAGAGAGGTCCCAACAAAAGCTCAGAGCCATTACATTGTTGACTCCATGGTCTGTCTCAATGAGCTGTGTACCGCACCCTCCGTTACCTGCTGCTAGTTTACCTCATTTCTCATTGTTTTAGTCTTTAAATGTTTTAAACACTGAAGTCATAGAGTAATCTGAATCTCTATTGATTGCCATCTCCTGGAGAACTGTCCCAAGTCTCTGCTTGAAGCTGATCTAAAACATTTTTTACTCTTTACTTTTAAATAACAAAATAGAGGTGGCCAGGAAAGGTGAAAAGTGTTTCACTCTTCCTCGGATCAAAAAAAAAAACATAGAATTTGTTTCACAAAAATGTCAGATGTATTTTTCATTTTCAACCAAGAATGACAAATGTGACACGTGCTCTCTTTGTTAAAGCTGCACTCTCAGGGTTTACACTTTGTCTTAGTTTTTCGATGATCAGAATACTTTTCACCGAGATGAACTCTAAGCAGATCCAGCATTCAGCACTTTTTGAAAAGCTTTAATCGTTTTCCTTAGTTTTAGTCATATCTGTGCCCTATCAAAGAATACTAACCCAGTGTACCTTTGAAGGTAAACTCCTAAAAATTACTGGGATTAAACTGTAAAGATGATGCTCTGGATTAAACAAATTCTAATGACAACTTGGACTGATTCCTACTCAACTGTCCATACAAAGTCAATTTTAAGCAATTCTTATTCTGCATTATGTTGGTCCTCTCTTCTCTTAAATAACATCTATACTTCCCAGGCTTGATTCAGTGTGGGTCCAGTGAAGCTATTTTATTAAAGTGTTAAAACATATGGATTTTGCCATTGTGTGCTTAAATAGCAGACTATTTCATCAACTAACAGGTGAAGTGTTCGTTTTCATAGCACTAAGTGCAATAACATATTTAAAATAATTGGCACATATGGACTTCCCTGATTGTCCAGTGAGGGTAGAGTTATACTACGTATACACTTGTCTGAGCCTTATATATACATGCTTATTTTCTTAACTGGGTAGTTGAAAACAGAATTTTTTCTTCTGGCATGTGTGAATGGGAGATGGATAGAGCATAAAGAGTGGAATTAACATTTACTGAATCCCTATAAAAAGCCAGGCACTGGGCTTCCCCTGGTGGCACAGTGGGTAAGGACACCGCCTTGCAGTGCAAGGGGCGCCAGTTCGAGCCCTGGCCTGGGAAGATCCCACGTGCTGCGGAGTGGCTGGACTGATGTGTCCAATTACCGAGCTGGAGCTCTGGAGCGCATGCGCTCAGAGCCGGCGCTCTGCAACGACAGACGCCACCACGATGGGAGGCCCACAGGAGCCAAAGAACAAAGACGGATGAACAGAGAGAAACAAAAGACCAATAGAAGTGGCCCGCCTGCTCCCCTCCCTCCCCAACCCGACCCCCGCCCAAAAATAAATAAATAAATAAATCTTTAAAAAAAAAAAAAAAAAAGCCAGGCACTGCGATCAACATTGTCATGTTCGTTTTGCACAGTTGGGACACTGTGTTCTTACGGCATCCTTGAAGAACATACTTATTTTCACAGATAAGGAAACTAAGATACAGACGGGTTAAATATCCCACCCAATACGCACACCTTGTAAAAAGAACTAAAATTCCAATTCCAATGTGACCCAGGTTGCAACTGATGTTGAAACTGTATCTCCATGATCAAAGAATCTAATTTCAATAGTTCCTTTTCCAAGACTGCTGCTAATGAGGTTTGACATTACAAATATTGCTCCTCACATCAATCATAGACATTTTTTTATTTTTTAATTGGAGGAAAATTCCCTTACAGTGTGCTATGCTAGTTTCGGCCATACAAGAACGCAAACCAGCCATAATTATACATATATAATCATAGATTTCTTTTAAAAACTGTTTCTCAGGTTCAGCTTGACAGAATTCACTCTCATTCACAAGTTGACAGAACACTCCACCAAAGCCACACACTGTCTTTTTGTGTGTGTTCAGTCTTACATGCCCATCTTTCACATTATTAGTCAGCATCATAAAGAGTGAGCCAGAGAGGAATTTAAACCAACCAGCTAAAGTGAGTCAGAAAAATAAAACTGATTGATGTCCTTGGGTATTTTTCTATTGGGAAAATCAGAATTCTGGCTTCTTGTTTTATTCCATTTCTGTATGACTAATTACTCACTGAAAATTCCTATTTGGAACTTCACATTCATTAACTTTTTAAATCCCACAACATCCAGTCTTTGGAATTTTTCCTGCTCATTCTTGTTTTCTCCAATCATCTACCACATAAATCCTGGAGAAATGTTTGGCTCATCTTCCTTCATTTCCCTTTATCCAGCAATTCAGTAAGTTCTGTGGATTTTACGTTTGAACTGTCCTACCTCTCTCTCCTTCTGTTCCTCACTGGACAAAACAATCCTCACATCCTAATCCCTCACTAACTTCCCATCTCTCAGGTTCCTACTATTAGTCCTGATAGTCTGCCTTGAGTGTTTCAATGAACCATCCTCTTGCTATGTCTCTCTTCTGCTTGGTTAACTTTTAAAGTAAGTTCCTTCCTGTTGCCCAGTTATTGAAGTCTCATGCAAGTGCTCTATCATCTGTCTCAACCAGCCTTTAAGGCACAAATATTCTCATGCTTCCCTTCGTTGGTCATGTCTCTCCCCACAAATACCCTATACACCTTTTCCCTTCAGGATTGAACAGTTTTAAGAGAGGGCACAACATGATATTTTAAGCAACTTCATTTAGCACTATGCTGACCTAAGCAGATGAGAAGTATATGAAAATTAAACAGAAGAGTGAGATTTCAATACATATTAAACAGTGTTCAGGATTAGATAAGTTATTTGCATTTCCTCTTTTAAAACAACTATTTTTGTTGTTCAGTCACTGTCATGTCTGATCCTTTGCGACCCCATGAACTTCAGCACGCCAGGCTTCTCTTGCAATACTATTGCCCTGAGTTTACTCAAACACTTGTCCATTGAGTCTTCAGTGATGCCATCCAACCATCTCATCCTCTGTCGCCCTCTTCTCTTCTTACCCTGAATTTTCCCTAGCATCAGGGTCTTTTCCAATGACTTGGTTCTTCACATCAGGTGGGCAAAGTACTGGACCTTCAGCTTCAGCATCAGTCCTTCCAATAAATATTCAGGGTTTCTTTCCTTTAGGATTGACTGGTTTGATCTTGTTGTTGTCCAAGGGACTCTCAATAGTCTCCTCCAGCACCAATAACTATACTTGCAAGAAAAACTCATTTAGACTGCATTGCCTAAAGGATATGAATGACTTTTCAATGTGAATGAAAAAGTAATGGCTTTAATAGTAATTTTTCATTTTAAAAACTTATCCTCCATCAACATCTTGTTATACATGTGAAGTTCATCATTTTGTTATCAACAACCTCATTTTTTCTTTTTTTTAGAATTCTTTTATTCTATTGATTTCTTACTTCAGGCACCATGTACTGCTTTATTTCCACTTAATTTATATCAGGCATATATTTGTTTCCTATGGCTGCTGTAACAAATTGCAAAATAATTTTCTCATTTTCTTCTTTATTTGTGCTGTGCCCCAGTGTCATGAAGAACTGCCTGATATGTTACAGATGCTAATTAATACTTTCCAAATTATAAATAGGTTGCGCGTGCATGTGCGCTGAGTCGCTTCAGTCGTGTCTGACTCTCTGCAACCTTATGGATAGTAGCCTGCCAAACTTCTTTGTGTACAGGATTCTCCAGGCAAGGATACGGGAGCAGGATGCCATGCTCTCCTCCAGGGAATCTTTCCCATCCAGGAATCAAATCCTTGTCTCTTATGTCTCTGTCTTGGCAGGTAGGTTCTTTACCACTAGTGCCATCTGTCTTGTCTTCATTTTTATCATGATGCATGCATTTTCCCAAAGGATTATGGATGACCAACTACTGAATGTACTGCTTTAAAAATGGTGAGCTGCTGTCTCTAGAAGGACTTGTATAAATGCTTAATGATCAACCAAGAGAGAGGTTAGAGTTTCTATACTGGGAATCAACATGGACCAAAAGATTTCATAACTCACCTTCAAACCTATCCTACAGTTCTCTGTGTCCTGGTGGAATTGGCCTCATTTTCATTCATACATGCACCCATGAATGGAACATTCATTTTTCCATCTTTTTTCCCATCTACTTCTTACTATCTATTTTGGTGCCAAGTGTCATATATTTGTTTTCTGTGGCTCTAGTCACAAACTTCCACCAATTTAGGGCTTTAAAAACCACAGAAACTTATTTTCTCACAGTTCTGGATGTCAAAAATCTGAAATCAGTGTCACTAGACTGAAATTAGGTTGTCTGCTCCTTTCAGTTTCTAGTGGCAGCCAGCATTCCTTCACCTGTGGTCACATCCCCCGACTCTCAGCCTTCATGGTCCCAGAGCCTTCTCCTCTGTGTGTGTCTTTTTTCCTTTTGTCTATATCAAACCTCTTTCTGCTTCTCTCTTATAACAACACTTGCGATATCATTTAGGACTCACACTGATAATGCAGAATAATCGTACCATCTCAATATCTTTAACATAAACACATCCGAAAATCCCTCTTCTCCCTTCAAAGTAACATGTACAGGTTCTGCGGAGTAGAGTTTGATATCTTTGGGTGGCCATTAATCAGTCACCTACAGGCATATAATAGGTGATTAGTGTAAGCCACTATTTCTTAAACTGTAACTCCACCTAACTACAACTTTGAGGTCAGAAATTTCAGGAGCTGCAATTAAATGATAACCATTAGGTGGCATTAAGAGTCAGACTCTCTCAAGCTGTTTTGTACTAAAGAAGAAAGAGTTTTAGAATACCTTTTTTGAGGATTTAAAATAATAAAAACATGTAAGTAAAAGAACTATAGGAATTCTCCAGGCAAGGATACGGGAGCAGGATGCCATGCTCTCCTCCAGGGAATCTTTCCCATCCAGGAATCAAATCCTTGTCTCTTATGTCTCTGTCTTGGCAGGTAGGTTCTTTACCACTAGTGCCATCTGTCTTGTCTTCATTTTATCATGATGCATGCATTTTCCCAAAGGATTATGGATGACCAACTACTGAATGTACTGCTTTAAAAATGGTGAGCTGCTGTCTCTAGAAGGACTTGTATAAATGCTTAATGATCAACCAAGAGAGAGGTTAGAGTTTCTATACTGGGAATCAACATGGACCAAAAGATTTCATAACTCACCTTCAAACCTATCCTACAGTTCTCTGTGTCCTGGTGGAATTGGCCTCATTTTCATTCATACATGCACCCATGAATGGAACATTCATTTTTCCATCTTTTTTCCCATCTACTTCTTACTATCTATTTTGGTGCCAAGTGTCATATATTTGTTTTCTGTGGCTCTAGTCACAAACTTCCACCAATTTAGGGCTTTAAAAACCACAGAAACTTATTTTCTCACAGTTCTGGATGTCAAAAATCTGAAATCAGTGTCACTAGACTGAAATTAGGTTGTCTGCTCCTTTCAGTTTCTAGTGGCAGCCAGCATTCCTTCACCTGTGGTCACATCCCCCGACTCTCAGCCTTCATGGTCCCAGAGCCTTCTCCTCTGTGTGTGTCTTTTTTCCTTTTGTCTATATCAAACCTCTTTCTGCTTCTCTCTTATAACAACACTTGCGATATCATTTAGGACTCACACTGATAATGCAGAATAATCGTACCATCTCAATATCTTTAACATAAACACATCCGAAAATCCCTCTTCTCCCTTCAAAGTAACATGTACAGGTTCTGCGGAGTAGAGTTTGATATCTTTGGGTGGCCATTAATCAGTCACCTACAGGCATATAATAGGTGATTAGTGTAAGCCACTATTTCTTAAACTGTAACTCCACCTAACTACAACTTTGAGGTCAGAAATTTCCAGGGAGCTGCAATTAAATGATAACCATTAGGTGGCATTAAGAGTCAGACTCTCTCAAGCTGTTTTGTACTAAAGAAGAAAGAGTTTTAGAAAATACTCTGCTTATAAAATTTTAGTGCTGATGAAAATAGTGATTTAAAATATAATAAAAAAACATGTAAGTAAAAGAACTATAGGCATCGTCTTCAGAAAGCACTTCATTGATGGGTACGTTTAGTTAAAGTACTTTTAAAGGGTGGGCTTCTCAGGTGGCACTGGTGATAAAGAGCCCACCTGCCAACGCACAAGACATAAGAGATATGGGTTTGATCCCTGGGTCAAGAAGATCCCCTGGCGAAGGAAACAGCAACCCACTCCAGTATTCTTACCTGGAGAATTCTATAGACAAAGAAGCCTATTGTGCTACAGTCAAGAGGGTCACAAAGAGTTGGACACAACTGAAGCAACTTAGCAGACACACTTTTAAAGCACAGAACGTAAAAAGCAGACCCACGTGAGATACAGAGAACAGACTGGTGGTTGCCAGGTTGAGGATGGGGAGATAGAAAATATGGGTGAAGAGGGTCAAAAGGTAGAAACTTCTAGTTATAAAATAATTAAGCATCCTAGCTACTTCAATTAATAATCTGTACTGTGTATTTTAAAGTTGATAAGAAAGTAGATCTTGAAAAAGTTCTCTTCACAAGAAAAAATAATTTAAGTATGTATGGTGAGGGATGTTAATGAGACATTGTGATGCTAATTTTGCAATATACACAAATATCAAATCACTATGTTGTATGTCCCAAAATAATGCAAGTGATATGTCAATTATACCTATCTGTGTGGAAATTATTCATATGCAAAAACTTCACAATTATTTTTTTAAGTTAAAAAAGAATGTGAGAACATTCTCACACAAATGTACACTAGAAGAATCCAGAAGGCAGGGAGAAGAAAAATCTTCAATTCTGGAATGTGATGTCATGGAAATACATTAGTAAAATGAGTTTTCCTAAATATCTACAAGTAGAAGTAGGAAATTCTCATTACACTTTCAGTTAATTATTTAAAGAATATGTGATATTATTATGTCATATTTATGATATTTAAGGAAGTACAGGGTCTCAGATTCTGCATTTTCTGATGGCTTTAACTCTCTTTTGTTTCTAGTCTCCTATGAGATTGGCAGCCATTTCAGGATTTTTTTCCTACACATGTTGAAAGTATTTCAAGAGCTGTATTTGCTAGTAATTCAGTGCTTTCTTGGTTGATGTTGATTAAAATAATACACTTCAAAAAGGCATAAAATTTAAAGAACTATTTTAAACTTCAATACTATTTCCATTTGATTTTAGTTTGAAGTTTAAAGTAGCTCTTATTTTATAAGAATTCTTTCACCTACCGTCAACTAATATTATAAAAAAGAAGCATTTGCTTACACAGAATTTTATATTTGGAATAAGGAGAAAGACTGAGACAGCACATCTTAAATAATCAATGTTGTGTCATATTCAGACACATTACATTAGTTCTTACCTGGAGAATTCTATAGACAAAGACCGCTACGTGAGAAATACAGAGAACAGCACCTTTTAAAGCACAGAACGTAAAGCAGACCCACGTGAGATACAGAGAACAGACTGGTGGTTGCCAGGTTGAGGATGGGGAGATAGAAAATATGGGTGAAGAGGGTCAAAAGGTAGAAACTTCTAGTTATAAAATAATTAAGCATCCTAGCTACTTCAATTAATAATCTGTACTGTGTATTTTAAAGTTGATAAGAAAGTAGATCTTGAAAAAGTTCTCTTCACAAGAAAAAATAATTTAAGTATGTATGGTGAGGGATGTTAATGAGACATTGTGATGCTAATTTTGCAATATACACAAATATCAAATCACTATGTTGTATGTCCCAAAATAATGCAAGTGATATGTCAATTATACCTATCTGTGTGGAAATTATTCATATGCAAAAACTTCACAATTATTTTTTTAAGTTAAAAAAGAATGTGAGAACATTCTCACACAAATGTACACTAGAAGAATCCAGAAGGCAGGGAGAAGAAAAATCTTCAATTCTGGAATGTGATGTCATGGAAATACATTAGTAAAATGAGTTTTCCTAAATATCTACAAGTAGAAGTAGGAAATTCTCATTACACTTTCAGTTAATTATTTAAAGAATATGTGATATTATTATGTCATATTTATGATATTTAAGGAAGTACAGGGTCTCAGATTCTGCATTTTCTGATGGCTTTAACTCTCTTTTGTTTCTAGTCTCCTATGAGATTGGCAGCCATTTCAGGATTTTTTTCCTACACATGTTGAAAGTATTTCAAGAGCTGTATTTGCTAGTAATTCAGTGCTTTCTTGGTTGATGTTGATTAAAATAATACACTTCAAAAAGGCATAAAAATTTAAAGAACTATTTTAAACTTCAATACTATTTCCATTTGATTTTAGTTTGAAGTTTAAAGTAGCTCTTATTTTATAAGAATTCTTTCACCTACCGTCAACTAATATTATAAAAAAGAAGCATTTGCTTACACAGAATTTTATATTTGGAATAAGGAGAAAGACTGAGACAGCACATCTTAAATAATCAATGTTGTGTCATATTCAGACACATTACATTAGTTCTAATTTTAATAAAAGGATAAATAATCTCATTTATTGTAACTATACACATCATTAGTCTTGGTTGCCTACAATAATAAAAACTATTCAAATACCTTTTTCCCATCTACCTTAAAGGTTCAATCCGTTGAAAATGTCACTGTATATATGAATCTCTGGTATCTTGTCTTAATTTTCCTTTTGTGCTTTTAGAACCTTAATCCTCAATTACTCAATTCTCTGCCCCATTCCCTTGCTCCCTCCACCATCTAACACTCCATTTAAAAGTTTCATTTCATACTGTCAATACTTTTATTATTGAACAATAAACATTTATATAGCCAAGCATACTTTACTCCCTTCCTTCTTTCAGGTATTTAGGAGATATCTAATGAACATGCTGATTGATTTGGACTTAATGCTGAGGACACAGAGATAAAGCAGAAGGAAAGGTCATAACCTAGTGGCCAGGGAAGAATCATCAACAGGAAGTCTCTGAACCCCAGCACTCCTGACGTGTGGGACCAGACAACTCTTTGCTGGGGGAGGCTGTTCACTAGCCCCAGCCTATAACCACTGGATGCAGGAGCATCGTCCCAGTTGTGGCAACAAAAATGTTTCCAGACATTTCCAAATGTCCTCTCATGGAGAAAGATGGCTCCCAGCTAAGACCTAAAATTATACACTAATGTATGAGATTCAGAAATAACACACAGCCTAAGGATGGAGGTTGAGAAAAGATCAGAGAGGACTATATAGAAAAGATGGGATTTTAGCCAAATCCTCAAGAATATGCATCAGTTATCCACTTTTATATTGTTTCCAGAAAATTCTTACTCCTAAGAGGGAAGCTTCTTTATGACTGATATGCAGACAAGATAAAGGAATTACAAAATAAGGGTGTTTTGAAAGTTAAAGAAAAACTGGCAAGTAGTATGGCTGAAGTTGGGCTTCCCTGGTGACTCAGTGGTAAAGAATGTGCTTGCACTGCAGAAGACACAGGTTCGATCCCTGGGTTGGGAAGATCCCCTGGAGAAGGGCATGGCAACCCACTCCAGTACTGTTGCCTAGAGAGAATCTCACAGACAGAGGAGCCTGGTGGGCTATTGTCCATTAGGTCACAAAGAGTCAAACACAACTGAAGAAACTTAGAACACACACCCCTCTTAAATAATAGTTTCCCTCTGTTAAGCTCTTTCTCTCTTTTTGTTAGGCCTTCATTTAATTCTTTAATTTTTCTGTTTATAAAAGTTTAAAAATTAAAAGGTATAAACTAAAAGTCTGGAAATCCTTCCACTCAGAAATAATCACTGTCAACAAAAATTCAATTAACTGTCAAGTTAAGAAGAAACAAAAATTTTATTTGAGCCAAGCTGAGGATTACAGCCCAAGAAGCAGATTTTTAGAAAGCTCTGAGAACTGTTCCACCAGTTAGAAGTCTAAGGCACAGTCATACACACTTTAAAACAAAGGATCTTTCATCAAAATGACATACTGATATTTTACATAAAGGTCAACAAGGGGCTTCCCTGGTGGTCCAGTGGGTAAGGACACTGCCTTGCAGTGCAGGGGGCACTGGGTTGACTCCTGGCCTGGGAAGATCCCATGTGCTGCGGAGCAGCTGGACCGATGTGTCCAACTACTGAGTCGGAGGTCTGGAGCACATGCGCCCAGAGCCGGTGCTCTGCAATGAGAGAGGCCACTGCGATGGGAGGTCCACACAGGCCAAAGAACAAAGATGGATGAAAATGAACAAATGAAAGACCAATAGAAGTGGCCAAAAAAAAAAGGTCACCAAGGATATGTAGTCCAGGAAAGCATACACAAAGTGAGCAACAAGTCACCACGTCACCATGACCACTTACAGAGCTGAAAAAGAATACCATCCTTTAAAGAAGTTACATTGCTAGCATCAGAAGAAAGAAAAAATAATAATTTTTATGGTTAAGCAGGCACTCTCATCTTTGAGGGGCTCTGGTTAACATGTAATACAGAAACATAGTACACATTAAGGAGAGAAAGGCCCAAACAAACACAGAGAGAAAATTTTATGTTTAATTTTCCCCTGTCCTATCTTAAAATATGTTGTATTTCATCATCACTAGCAATGTTTTTGGTGAGTGTTCTTCCAGAAGTCTCTCCGTGAGTACCACCACATGGCTTACTAATTACCAGGGAGATGCAAATCAAAATTACAATGAGATATAACCTCACACCTGTCAGAATGACAATTAATAAAAAGTAATAAGTGTTGGTGAGGTTGTAGAGACAAAGAAGCCCTCACACACACTGGGAATGCAACCTGGTATAGCTATTATAGAAAACAACATGGAGGGCTTCCCCTGGTGGTCCAGCGGGTAAGGACACCGTCTTGCAATGCAAGGGGCGCCAGTTCGAGCCCTGGCCTGGGAAGATCCCACGTGCTGCGGAGCGGCTGGACTGATGTGTCCAATCACCGAGCCGGAGCTCTGGAGCACATGCGCCCAGAGCCAGTGCTCTGCAACGACAGACGCCACCGCGATGGGAGGCCCACAGGAGCCAAAGAACGAAGACGAATGAAAATAGAGAAATGAAAGACCAATAGAAGTGGCCTGCCCACTCCCCTCCCTCCCCAACCCGACCCACGCCCAAAAGTAAATAAATAAATCTTTAAAAAAAAAAAAAAAAAAAAAAAAACATGGAGAAGTCTCAAAAAATTGAAAAAAAAAAAAGAAAACTACCATAAGATCCAGCAATTCCACACCTGGGTATTAATCTGAAGAAATAAAAACCCTAATTCGAAGAAATATATATTCCCTTGTATTCATCACAACATTAAAGTACAATAGCCAAGATATGGAAGCAACCTAAATGTCCATCAACATAAACAGATAAAGAGCATGTGATACGTACATACAATGAGATACCACTCAGTCATTAAAGCACAAATAAGCCTTGCCACTTGCAATAGCATGGATAGATCTAGGGGTATCATGCCTAGTGAAATAACTCACATAGAGAAGACAAATTCCTCATTTTTAAGCAAACATTAGTACCTAGTTTGTTTTCCTTACTTAATTTCTATAATATTAAATGAGATAACCTTTGGATGTTGTTTAAACAACATAAATGATCATTAAGACCCATGGTTAAAATGGACATTGAAATAAGTTTTACCCAATGTGACTTATACTTACATTATATTAATTTAGGTTACAACTGTAGGGTCACAACTAGTAACCTTACAGTGACCTCTAAGTGTTCAAGTAAAAGAAAAGTCACATGTCTCTCACTTTAAGGCAAAGAAATGATTAAACTGAGTGAGGAAGGCATGTTGAAAACTGATACAGGCTGAAAGCCAGGTCTCTGGCACCAAACAGTTAGCCAAGCCATGAATGCAAAAAAATAAATGTTCTTAAAGAAAACACCTGTAGTGAAAAAAAGAAAAAACAAAGAAGCCCTCACACACACTGGGAATGCAACCTGGTATAGCTATTATAGAAAACAACATGGAGGGCTTCCCCTGGTGGTCCAGCGGGTAAGGACACCGTCTTGCAATGCAAGGGGCGCCAGTTCGAGCCCTGGCCTGGGAAGATCCCACGTGCTGCGGAGCGGCTGGACTGATGTGTCCAATCACCGAGCCGGAGCTCTGGAGCACATGCGCCCAGAGCCAGTGCTCTGCAACGACAGACGCCACCGCGATGGGAGGCCCACAGGAGCCAAAGAACGAAGACGAATGAAAATAGAGAAATGAAAGACCAATAGAAGTGGCCTGCCCACTCCCCTCCCTCCCCAACCCGACCCACGCCCAAAAGTAAATAAATAAATCTTTAAAAAAAAAAAAAAAAACATGGACAAGTCTCAAAAAATTGAAAAAAAAACAAGAAAACTACCATAAGATCCAGCAATTCCACACCTGGGTATTAATCTGAAGAAATAAAAACCCTAATTCGAAGAAATATATATTCCCTTGTATTCATCACAACATTAAAGTACAATAGCCAAGATATGGAAGCAACCTAAATGTCCATCAACATAAACAGATAAAGAGCATGTGATACGTACATACAATGAGATACCACTCAGTCATTAAAGCACAAATAAGCCTTGCCACTTGCAATAGCATGGATAGATCTAGGGGTATCATGCCTAGTGAAATAACTCACATAGAGAAGACAAATTCCTCATTTTTAAGCAAACATTAGTACCTAGTTTGTTTTCCTTACTTAATTTCTATAATATTAAATGAGATAACCTTTGGATGTTGTTTAAACAACATAAATGATCATTAAGACCCATGGTTAAAATGGACATTGAAATAAGTTTTACCCAATGTGACTTATACTTACATTATATTAATTTAGGTTACAACTGTAGGGTCACAACTAGTAACCTTACAGTGACCTCTAAGTGTTCAAGTAAAAGAAAAGTCACATGTCTCTCACTTTAAGGCAAAGAAATGATTAAACTGAGTGAGGAAGGCATGTTGAAAACTGATACAGGCTGAAAGCCAGGTCTCTGGCACCAAACAGTTAGCCAAGCCATGAATGCAAAAAAATAAATGTTCTTAAAGAAAATCAAAAGAACTACTTCTTTTTTCTTTTTTCTTTTTCTTTTTTTTTTTTTTTTTTACCACTTCTATTGGTCTTTCATCTATTTATTTTCATCCACCTTTGTTCTTTGGCCTGTGTGGGCCTCCTATTGCAGTGGCCTCTCTCATTGCAGAGCACTGGCTCTGGGTGCATGTACTCCAGAGCTCTGGCTAGGTAGTTGGACACATCGGTCCAGTCGTTCCACAGCACAAGGGATCTTCCTAGGCCACGGATCAAACCAGTGCCCCCTGCACTGCAAGGCAGTGTCCTTACCCACTGGACCACCAGGGAAGCCCTAAAAGAGCAACTTCTGTGAATAAATGAATGACAAGAAACCAAAACAGTTGTATAAGAAACCAAAACAGTTGCATTGATGGTATGGACAAAGTCTTGATGGTCAAGATAGAAGATGAAACTAGTCACATTTTCAGCAAAGCCTAATCCACAGCAAAGTAGGTATTAACTTTCTTCAACTCTGTGAAGACTGAGAGACATGAGGAAGCTGCAGAAGAAAAGTTTGAAGCTAGCAGAGGCTGGTTCATGATGTTTAAGGAATGAAGGTATCTCTGTACCAAAGTATAAAGCAAAGCAGCAACTGCTGATATAGGACCTACAGGAAGTTATCCAGAAGCTCTACTAAGATCATTAATGAAGGTTGCTCCACTAAAGAACAGATTTTCAACATAGATATAACAGTCTTCCATTGAAAGAATATGACATTCAAGACTTTCATAGCTAGAGAGGAGAAGTCAGTGCCTGGTTTTAAAGCTTCAAAGGACAGGCTGACTGTCTTGTAATGGGCTAAAGCAGCTGTTGACTTGAAGTTGAAGCCAATGCTATTTACCATTCCAAAAATCCTAGAACCCCTAAGACTTAGGCTAAATATACTCTGCCTGTGTTCTATAAATGGAACAATAAAGTCTAGATGGCAGCATAGCTATTAACAACACGGTTTTCTGAATATTTTAAGCCCATCATTGAGATCTACTGCTCATGAAGAAAAAAAAAAAAAAAGAGTCCTTTCAAAATGTTACTGCTCATTGACAATGCACTTGGTCACCCAAGAGTTGTGATGGAGGTGGACAATGAGATTAATGTTACTGTGAAGCTTGCTAATACTATATCCATCACCCACAGATCACAGGGTAATTCTGATTTTCAAGTCTCATTATTTAAAAAATATGTTTTGCTGCCCTAGATAGTAATTCCTCTGATGTATGTGGGCAAAGTCAATCCAAAATATTCTGGAGAGGGTTTGCTATTCTATATGCCATTAAGCACATTCATGATTCACGGGAAGGGGTCAAAATACCAACATTAACAGGAGTTTGGAAGAAGGCCAGCCCTCATGGATGGCTTTGAAATGTACAAGATTACTGCACAGGAAGTAACTGCAGATGTGGTGGAAATAACACTAGTATTAGAGGTGGATCCTGACAATGTGAATGAATTGCCATAATCTCACGATAAACTTGAACAGATGAGTTGCTTTTTATGAATGAACAAGGAAAGTGGTTTCTTGAGATGGAGCCTACTCCTGGTAAAGACCACTGAAATGACAGCAAAGGATTTAGAATATTACATGAACTTGGTTGATGAAATACGAGCAGGGCTTGAGAGGATTACTCCAATTTCAAAAAAAAAAGTGCTACTGTAGATAAAATGCTATCAAAACAACACTGCCTGCTACAGACAAATCATTCTTGAAAGGTAGAGTCAATTAATGCTGCAAACTGCATTGCTGCTTTATTTTAACAAATTGCCAAAGCCACCCCAAACTCAGTACAGATAACCACGGTCAGTCAACATTCATCAACATCAAAGCAAGAGACTATACCAGGAAAAAGATTAGGAATCAGTGAAGGCTCAAACAATAGTTAGCATTTTATAGGAATAAAGTATTTTTTAATTAAGGTATATACATAGGGTTTTTTAGACATCATGCTATTGCACACTTAATGACAGAATAGCATAAATATAACTTTTATATGCACTGAGAAACAAAAATAACTTGTGTGACTTGCTTTATTGTGATATTTGCTTTATTATGGTGATCTAGAAAACCCACGATATCTCTGAAGAAAAGTAAAAGAATTAGTCACTCAGTTGTGTCTGACTCTTTACAACCCCATGGACTGTAGCCCATCAGGCTCCTCTGTTCATGGGATTTTCCAGATAATAATACTGAGTGGGTTGCCATTCCCTTCTCCAAGGGATCTTCCTGACCCAGAGATGGAATCTAGGTCTCCTGCATTCCAGCTGGATTCTTTACCAGCTGAGACACCAGGAAAGCAAGATCTCTGAGACAGGTCTATAAATGGAACTGAGATATCATCAAAGTATATACAGAGTGCACTTGAATACATGGAAAAAAAGTGTTTGCTATCAAATGTTTTAGACATTTGAAATATCTTTGTCTCTCCTATCCAAAACAAATGCAGAGACCGAAAAGTAAGAAGTGCTAATTATCTAAAAAGTTTTGAAAGTTGTTGAAAACACAGAGATTTTTTATCCTCCACAAAAACTAAATAGCTGAAACTTAACGCTATGGAGTTTTAAAAGAATTTCATACACATGACATTTAGCAGTAAGTCAAGCCATGTACAGACTTTATACCCAAAATTTTCCTGCTGCTAGTAACAATGTTGTGACCAGGGATTTTGTCCTTGCCTGTTTACAGCCTTTATGTCTGTTCTTCAGATGAGAAACTTTAATGATGGAAGTGCACAGTCAACGAGTCAACTGTGTCCCTCTTTAGTTTCATTCTATTTTGACAGTTCATTTCATTTGTCCAATTTAAAAAGGAAATTCTGAATCTTATTTCTGTGTTACAGACTGTATGTCCTCACATCCAACATGATCCCATTTGTAAATTTAATGAGACACAATTCCCAATTGCTTCCTTTAAGTGACTGATAGTTATTCTAAAATAACACTTGCCCCCTGCTGAACGGTACCAGAAGTTGTTTTTTATTCTGTTGACAAGTATCTGAATAACTTACTGAAGAGTTGCTTCATAGGCATCTAGTCTGCAAAGTGCTATAAACCGACCAACCATTTCTACAAAATTAATTTTTACTTCTCATTCCTTTTCTGCCACTGCATCTGATCCTTTCCAAAATTCTCAATACCAATGGTGGTATTTTAACAAAAGAAGAAACCAGCTTTAGAATAAGGTTAGTTGTTACAGTAATGAGTCTGGATGAAAAGTTCTCTCGCTGACTTAATAAATACTCCTTCCCTTTGTCTTTTCATTTTTGTCTGGATTCCTAAATTCCTTTTTACCCCAATTTTCACACATCCTGGGTTCCAATTACGTGCAAACTCTTACAAGCCGGAAGTCTCTGTTGGTATACGCATGAAACATATCCAGCCATGTATTTCTTTTAGCACTTTTTGTTATTAAAATGTGTTAAGTCTTACTTTTTTGTTCAGGTGTTTATTTACATAGCATGAAATGCAGATTGAGAGGAGGCATTATCAACATTCTGCCTTGAAAATATAAAACTTTCAATAGAGCTTTCATAGAGTATCTAATTTTAAGGAACACAAACTTATTTTCGAACACTAACACACAAAATTGTTGAAAGTATACTCCCGTGTAACTCAATGACCTACTGATAATACATAAAACAACTTCATTAGGCTTTAATTAAATAAGTATTACATCGTGTGCACAATAAATGACAATTCTGGCATAGCACAGCAAACCATTCTTTAGAACTGTGATTCACTGTCTATTAAGAGTCCTCCTTCGGGAACCTGCATTAACTGTATTTTCTGTTTTCTATATTTCTTGATACTTTGACACCTGGGGCCTTTTTGACACTGGGAAAGACATTCGTCTAGGATTTACTAACTCCGAGAGACAGCAATAGGCTTCCCTGGTAGCTCAGCTGGTAATGAGTCTGCCTGCTATGCAGGAGACCCTGGTTTGATTCCTGGGTTGGGAAGATCCCCTGCAGAGGCAAGAGGATACCCACTGAAGTATTCTTGCCTGCAGAGTTCCATGGCTCGTCCATGGGTTGCAGAGTCAGACACAACTGAGTGACTTGACTTTCACTTTCTTCAGAGACAGCAACGAACCTACCAAGCTCACGCCTTCCGTTTGCAAACCAAACATGCTAAAGCCCATCCTCCCTCTTCACGTGGTTTTCACAGAACACTCACACTCAGGCCAGTACTCCCCTGCCCTCATCACCACAAGACCAGGTTACAGACAACTCCACATTATAAACACCTACGGGTGCTACAGGGAAGAACTGACTCCAAGTTGGATCTGTTTCTTTTCCTTTAATCTTTGCTTCCCATTGTTTTCATTCACTAAGAGGATACTGTTTGTATATAATGGCCTACCTCAGGGAACCCTGCCCCCCTGACTGAACATTAAACCAAAGTGCCTTTTTTCCTATGGTCAAATAACCATCTTATTGGCCCCCAACACATCTAATAGACACTCACAACAGGACAACTACATAACCATCATGAGCCCTCGTATTTGTTACAGGAAGAAAGGAAACTGCAGTGAACTCATTGATTCATCACTTAGAACATGTTAAGTCTTACTTTTTTGTTCAGGTGTTTATTTACATAGCATGAAATGCAGATTGAGAGGAGGCATTATCAACATTCTGCCTTGAAAATATAAAACTTTCAATAGAGCTTTCATAGAGTATCTAATTTTAAGGAACACAAACTTATTTTCGAACACTAACACACAAAATTGTTGAAAGTATACTCCCGTGTAACTCAATGACCTACTGATAATACATAAAACAACTTCATTAGGCTTTAATTAAATAAGTATTACATCGTGTGCACAATAAATGACAATTCTGGCATAGCACAGCAAACCATTCTTTAGAACTGTGATTCACTGTCTATTAAGAGTCCTCCTTCGGGAACCTGCATTAACTGTATTTTCTGTTTTCTATATTTCTTGATACTTTGACACCTGGGGCCTTTTTGACACTGGGAAAGACATTCGTCTAGGATTTACTAACTCCGAGAGACAGCAATAGGCTTCCCTGGTAGCTCAGCTGGTAATGAGTCTGCCTGCTATGCAGGAGACCCTGGTTTGATTCCTGGGTTGGGAAGATCCCCTGCAGAGGCAAGAGGATACCCACTGAAGTATTCTTGCCTGCAGAGTTCCATGGCTCGTCCATGGGTTGCAGAGTCAGACACAACTGAGTGACTTGACTTTCACTTTCTTCAGAGACAGCAACGAACCTACCAAGCTCACGCCTTCCGTTTGCAAACCAAACATGCTAAAGCCCATCCTCCCTCTTCACGTGGTTTTCACAGAACACTCACACTCAGGCCAGTACTCCCCTGCCCTCATCACCACAAGACCAGGTTACAGACAACTCCACATTATAAACACCTACGGGTGCTACAGGGAAGAACTGACTCCAAGTTGGATCTGTTTCTTTTCCTTTAATCTTTGCTTCCCATTGTTTTCATTCACTAAGAGGATACTGTTTGTATATAATGGCCTACCTCAGGGAACCCTGCCCCCCTGACTGAACATTAAACCAAAGTGCCTTTTTTCCTATGGTCAAATAACCATCTTATTGGCCCCCAACACATCTAATAGACACTCACAACAGGACAACTACATAACCATCATGAGCCCTCGTATTTGTTACAGGAAGAAAGGAAACTGCAGTGAACTCATTGATTCATCACTTAGAACACCTTCTGGGGACAGAATCTGCCTGCCAATGCAGGGCACATGGGTTCGATCCTTGGTCCAGGAAGATCCCACATACTGAAGAGCAACCAAGCCTGTATGCCACAACTGCTGAGTTAGCACTCTAGAGACCATGAGTCACAACTACTGAAGCCCACACACCCTAGAGCCTGTGCTCCACACCAAGAGAACCCACTGCCACTGCAATAAGAAGCCCACGCACTCCACAGAGTAGCCCCTCTCGCCGCAATTAAAGAAAGCCTTTGTGTAGCAAGGAAGACCCAGCGCAGCCAAAAATAAATAAATAAAAGTTTTTAAAAATCTTTCTTTTAGATGATTCTTTAAATCCTTAGTCTATAAGTGAAAGCCTAAAATATGGATCTAGATTCTTCTGTCTCTTAGCTCTGCCTGTTCCCTGATACTTCAGAAAATGGGCTGTTTTGATGACAGGCTCTTGCCTCCAAGCTGCTTCTTGTAGTTGGCCTCTGTAAAAGGAGCAACTATTCCTCTGTGAGATAATGACGCTCCATCAGGGGGTATGTCAGAAAAGCCCAGGGAATCTGGCTTTGGTGAAAAGCTGTCCCATCTTGAGGGCTATGTATAATCTTATTTCTCTTGGTTAGCTGAATTTCTCTCTCCTTGCCTTTTGCTCACTAATGAGCACTGGATTTTGAAAAGAATAAAGTTACTAAATTCTACATGTGTTCTTTCAATTAAAGACTGAACCATTTCTAAAACTATATTACCCTCTCTTATTGATTTAAATAAGGATGATAATTCTAATAATATCATTAACTTGTTATTCAATTCTCAGGCTGAAAGATAATCAAATTTTACTGGACATTGCTCTGCTGTAATACTGTTTTTTCCTTTCTTGGATGTGTGATAAAGCAATGCTATTAAGGATGGATGGGCATGTTATAATCACACACACACACACATACAGATACACAAATGCCTTCTTAGCAGTCAACATCATAGCGACCTGCTTTGTATCTGTTTTTATCAAGTGACTTCAAAGATGAGTGTCTTAAGAGAATTCACAAGAATGACACAATGGAGTATAAGAAAGGGTAACTTACTTAGAGGAAAGTTAGGTTAAATTCACATGGGGGTTTTTTCTGTCTCTTTCAAGCGATACTAGTAAGCCCAGCCATTAGCAAATTTTTGTAAATAATGAGAAAATGCTCTGACAAATGACAGTAGCCCTGTAATAAGATGAATTGTAACACACCTAAAACATCTTGGAGTTGTTCTTCATATAGCAACATACAGAGTTAAATATCTGATCTATCTTAATTTGTATGTTTGTGTGTTAAAATTATGTGCAAGTGACTCTGATAAAATTTAATGATTTGCAAGTTTTCTAATATTAGAAAGACATGCTATTTGTAGTAAATGTTAGGCTCCCTTTTAAACACTCAAAACTCTATGAAAAAATGGAACTGTTTAGTATTACTGATCATTTGGCTGTCTTATTTTAGGTCCCCATCTCTCTTTTTCTTGCATTATACATGGGGTCAATTCTATATCCTTTAGAGGAATGAAGATGAAATTATTTTGTAGTCATTAGGAGCCTGTGCCAATGACATCAATACTTACTTTTCTTATCACAGTGCTGCTTTAATCTTTGAACACTTATGTATTCTTCATAGTTTTAAATGGGGGACAGCGAAATGAAAACAAAGGAGTCACTGCAATAAAATGAAAGTTTGGAGAGAGTGTGGGTTTGTATGTGCATGTGTATGCTTTCTTAAACATTCCCATGCAGTGGGCAACCAGAAGTGTACATCTTAGTTCTCAAAAACATTTAACCAAAGGGTTTAAGTCAGAGATTATCATCAAAGTGTGGAACTGTCAGATGCCATTCTTATTCCATCAATGCATTCCATCCACTGTGTGTTGTAGCTACAGTGTACCCAGGCCCATTTTATCACCTGTGACAAAATGTAACAGATTCTGGCCACACATCAGGTAAAATCCTTCAGTGAGTATCAGTAAGAGCTAGTTTCTAGATTCCAAACATTAATCTTTTGCATTCAAACTGAAGATGATAATGTATTAACTGTTCCTTCATCTGGGGTGACTAACATGAACTATTTCATTAAACCCAGAATCATTATGAAAATATAACTCTCATGTGCCCTGTGCTGAAAAGCATGTGATGGTACTAAGACCCTGTTGGCCTCAACATCTACCCAACAAACATATTTTAGACCAAAATACTACCTTGATAGTACCTCTGTCAGGGGGCACACTGACTGAAACCACCCACCCTAGCCAGGCACCACAGTGACCATTTGCATAAGCTGTTTTATGACAGGAGGTCCTAGTAAGGAACATGGAATAAGCAACCATCAGCCAGAAGAGTGGGAAAGGCCAAAAGGAGACACCATGTCTCCAACCACCTCCCAGAATTCTCTCTGGCAACCATCTTGGCTGAACAATGTATGCCCACGAAGGGCTCTAAGTCACAGTGATTGGCCAAAGACAACTGGGAAACTAATTCCATTACTATAAAACCCAAGACTGCGAGCCATGTGGCAGAGCAACTCTCCTAGGTTCCCTTACCCTACTGCTCATGTGAGCACCCTTTCCCAATAAAATCTTTTGTTCCGTGAGTGCATGTGTCTCACAAACGACAATTCATTTCTGAGTGTTACACAAGAGCCCACTCTCAGGCCCTGGAGAGGCCCCCCTACCTGCAATGCCTGAGGAACATCCTTCAGCCTCAGTATCTACTCCTGTTGCCATCATTGACACGTGATTCAGAGGAAAGGGCAGTTGAAAACCATCACTCAGTTGAAAACCATCACTATATGAGAAAAAAACAAAAACATAGAGATGTGAATATATTTGTGTGTCAACCTAGCATTTGTTGTTTTGCATTTAGGATTTGGACCTTGGGAATTTTACCATTTGCCCATGAAGGACTCTCAGGAGTCCCCATGCATCTGTCTTTAACACAGGCTTTCCCTGCTCAGGAACAAAAAAAAACAAAGCAAGAACGTAAGCACAAGAACCACAATAGCACACAGTTGTAATAAAACAGAAAATTGAAAATGGGATATGTCTGGAGAAAAGAAATGAATGGAGCATTCTGCATCCAGGCAAATGATGCTGTTTCCTTAGGACTCTCGAGAGCCTACCCCTTACACATGAAGAAGGCGGCGTTTTACTAGAAACAGTGCATTGTTTCCACGATTCCTCTGCTGAATAATGGTACCAAATGCTCTGGCCACTTCACCAAGCCATGCATTCTCTTGCTGAGCTCTCTGAGGGTTCAAGATGGTGAGGTTATCTGAAAGGAAAGAACACAGAAGGCAGCCTATTTCCTCTTCCCATATGTGGTCTCCTTTCCTACTCAGGAAGCTGAACTATTTACATTTCTATCAGTTTTTACACTAAGAAGAGGTGCTCTGTGTGCTGTTAAAATATAAAAGAGAGAACAACAACAACAACAAAAAATACAGTAGTCCCTGTTACCTGCAGGGGATTGTGTTCTAAGATGCCCCAGTGAATGCCTGAAACAGTAGATAGTACTGTCCCCTGGGCACACTATGTTTTTCCCTATATAAGCATATCTTTGGTAAAGTTTAACTTATAAATTAGGCACATCAAGGGACTAACAACAACAAATAACAAAATTGGACATTATAATAATATACTATAATAAAAGTTACACATATGCGATCTCTCTCTAACACTCTCTCGAAATATCCTACAGTACAAATGTAGTGCCTTTTTCATCTTAACTAAGCACTTACCACTAACTGTGGCTGTTAACTTTTTCAGTTTGAGGCATGACAGCAAAACTAGCATGAATTTCTTTTTCCTCCTTTACAATTTCACAGATAGAAGATTTATTCTAACCATACATCTTCACAACCTCAGAGTAGAATTTTTTATCTTTCCTTATTAAGTCAAGAACTTTCAACTTTTCACTTAAAGGAAGCATTTTAGGACTGCTCTCTGGCATATCCAAATTGCCAACATCACTTCTCTTGCACTTTGGGGCCATTATTAGGTAAAATAAAGGCTATCTGAACACAAGCACTTTGACACATTGACACTCAATCTGAAAAATGGGATGAGTATTAAGGGACTAACGCTAAGGAATGGCATAGACAAAGTGGTAATTCACAGGTGAGATGGAGCCAGGTGGCACAAGATTCAATCGTGCTATTCAGAATGGTGCACAGTTTAAAACTTAGGAACTGTTTATTTCCAGAATTTTACATTTAATATTTTCAGGCTGCAGCTGACCTCGGGAAACTGAAACCATGAAAAGAGAAACTACAGAAAAGGGAAGAACTATTGTTCTTCCACCCAAAGCTGTGGAGATAGGGTGGACTTCCCATGTAGTACATTTTTATGAAGAAAAAAAAAAATCCAAGAATGGAAGTGTATGTTGGGGAGCCCAGCTAGGGCAGAGAGAAGGGAAACATCATAGTTCACCCTTGTGGACATAATCTATGCACTACAGTGTCCTATGTACCTTGTAGGTGTTACATGATTCAAGCCTCATAAAAGCCTATGAACTTTGATCTTTTTTTTAATGCCTATTTTACAGATGAGGAACTGAGGTTCTGCCTAAGGTCACAGAACTAGTTTATAATGCTCAAGGCCAGATCTGACAGGAGACAATCTATCTCTGGAGCCCCAAATTTTAACCTTATTTAAGAGAAAGGCACAGGCTCAAAATGGTGTCACTCATGCTAAAACCCATGAAACCTAACCAAGATGTAATACTTAACCTATTTGCAGTTTTGTCTTTCCCCAGGAATGGAATATTAACCAGGCAGTCTGGAGTTTTCTGGTCAGTACCAATGAAGTAATCTGTCACATGGGCCTCTTCTTCCACCCACCCAATATACACACAGGAAGAGGCAATCTACAAGAGAGACTCAAAAGAAGGTGACCTGGCCTGAAACAATTATTTTCTTTGACTGGTCACTTCCTTGCCCTAACCTCCTGCTAGAACCACCACCCCTGGCCCTTGTATTTTGTACAGCTCCTCACAACAACCTTCTATATATTACATAGGATGACACTTGATTCATGAACTGTTTAATAAAGCCAATTAGTTTTTCAAATTTATTCAGCTGAATTTTGTTTTTTAACATCTACCCTTTTCCTGTAAACTACTTCTGCAAATTAAGACTATAACCCCTTAACCCCGAAAATGGGATGAGTATTAAGGGACTAACGCTAAGGAATGGCATAGACAAAGTGGTAATTCACAGGTGAGATGGAGCCAGGTGGCACAAGATTCAATCGTGCTATTCAGAATGGTGCACAGTTTAAAACTTAGGAACTGTTTATTTCCAGAATTTTACATTTAATATTTTCAGGCTGCAGCTGACCTCGGGAAACTGAAACCATGAAAAGAGAAACTACAGAAAAGGGAAGAACTATTGTTCTTCCACCCAAAGCTGTGGAGATAGGGTGGACTTCCCATGTAGTACATTTTTATGAAGAAAAAAAAAAATCCAAGAATGGAAGTGTATGTTGGGGAGCCCAGCTAGGGCAGAGAGAAGGGAAACATCATAGTTCACCCTTGTGGACATAATCTATGCACTACAGTGTCCTATGTACCTTGTAGGTGTTACATGATTCAAGCCTCATAAAAGCCTATGAACTTTGATCTTTTTTTTAATGCCTATTTTACAGATGAGGAACTGAGGTTCTGCCTAAGGTCACAGAACTAGTTTATAATGCTCAAGGCCAGATCTGACAGGAGACAATCTATCTCTGGAGCCCCAAATTTTAACCTTATTTAAGAGAAAGGCACAGGCTCAAAATGGTGTCACTCATGCTAAAACCCATGAAACCTAACCAAGATGTAATACTTAACCTATTTGCAGTTTTGTCTTTCCCCAGGAATGGAATATTAACCAGGCAGTCTGGAGTTTTCTGGTCAGTACCAATGAAGTAATCTGTCACATGGGCCTCTTCTTCCACCCACCCAATATACACACAGGAAGAGGCAATCTACAAGAGAGACTCAAAAGAAGGTGACCTGGCCTGAAACAATTATTTTCTTTGACTGGTCACTTCCTTGCCCTAACCTCCTGCTAGAACCACCACCCCTGGCCCTTGTATTTTGTACAGCTCCTCACAACAACCTTCTATATATTACATAGGATGACACTTGATTCATGAACTGTTTAATAAAGCCAATTAGTTTTTCAAATTTATTCAGCTGAATTTTGTTTTTTAACATCTACCCTTTTCCTGTATCTACTTCTGCAGTATAAGAGATGACATCAGACTCTGTTATCATGACTTTGGATTAAGGAGCTCCTTTTAACCTACAGGCAATTCAGGTAGAGGCTAGTGAGAAATTTTTCCAGTGTCTATGTCTCAGTTAACATGCTATGATGGAGCAGCAGATCACATAAAAACCAGGGGTAGTTTTGAGGAATTATTTGATGCCACTTTCAGTAGTAAGAAACAGTGATAGGGCTTCCCTGGTGGTCCAGTGGGTAGGGATACCGCCTTGCAGTGCAAGGGGTGCCGCCTCGATCCCTGGCTTGGGAAGATCCCATGTGCTATGGAGCGGCTGGACCAAAGTGTCCAACTACCAAGCCAGAGCTCTGGAGTGCATGCGCCCAGAGCCAGTGCTCTACAATGAGAGAGGCCCACACAGGCCAAAGAACAAAGATAAATAAATGAAAGACCAATAGAAGTGGCCAAAAAAAAGAGTCCTCCTTCGGGAACTTGTATTAACTGTGTCTCTGTTTTCTATATTTCTTGATACTTTGACACCTGGGGCCTTTTTGACACTGGGAAAGACATTCGTCTAGGATTTACTAACTCCGAGAGACAGCAATGGGCTTCCCTGGTAGCTCAGCTGGTAATGAGTCTGCCTGCTATGCAGGAGACCCTGGTTTGATTCCTGGGTTGGGAAGATCCCCTGCAGAGGCAAGAGGATACCCACTGAAGTATTCTTGCCTGCAGAGTTCCATGGCTCGTCCATGGGTTGCAGAGTCAGACACAACTGAGTGACTTGACTTTCACTTTCTTCAGAGACAGCAACGAACCTACCAAGCTCACGCCTTCCGTTTGCAAACCAAACATGCTAAAGCCCATCCTCCCTCTTCACGTGGTTTTCACAGAACACTCACACTCAGGCCAGTACTCCCCTGCCCTCATCACCACAAGACCAGGTTACAGACAACTCCACATTATAAACACCTACGGGTGCTACAGGGAAGAACTGACTCCAAGTTGGATCTGTTTCTTTTCCTTTAATCTTTGCTTCCCATTGTTTTCATTCACTAAGAGGATACTGTTTGTATATAATGGCCTACCTCAGGGAACCCTGCCCCCCTGACTGAACATTAAACCAAAGTGCCTTTTTTCCTATGGTCAAATAACCATCTTATTGGCCCCCAACGCATCTGATAGATGGGGAAATTTTCTGTTTCATTTTGACAATGTAGAATGAATCATGGACGTTTCCTGCTTTCTAGCTGCTCAAAGAGGAATGAAGTATTCATCTTTTTTTTTTACAATAAAAGAATCATTCCAAGACTATTTTAAATCATCCCTTACTTCAGGGACCAGTTTACCTGTGCTTCTACATGGACCAACAATCAACAGGAAGCAACTGGACAAGTAATAGGCTTCAACCACCTTCTATTTCATCAGCTGCTGTGACTACCAGTTCTGCCTGAGTCCTGGCTGACTTCTGACAAACACCCCCCTAACAGCAGCTCCTATGGGGGTCTTCATTATTGACCTCTCCAGGAGAATCAATGGGATACAAGGGTCTTAACATGCATCTGCAGACATGAAAGACTTTGTAGGGTGAAACTGTGAACAGAAATGGGATTCAGTCCTTAAGTGATTCTCCCTTCCACCTTAAGCTGATGATAATACTGTTTATTCAGCTTCTCAAGGGCTTGTTGCCATGCATCTGGCAACCAACCTCACTCAACAAACTTCGTGGCATCAGTATAAAAACACATTCTCCTCTTTTGCCTCCTCCCTCTCACTCACTCTACTTTCTTTGGGAATAGTACATCCACCCCTCTGTTCCAGACTCCGCTCTCAGAGAAACCCAGAATAGGACTCAGACAAAGAAGAATTATGAGTCATGAGGCATCATCACAGGATGAGTTACAAGTAAAAGAGAAGAAAATAGGCAAGAGATGAAATTGGTTTGTGAAAGAGGAAAGGAAGTATTAGACAAAGAAAACTTAGAAGTCCAGCTGAATAACTTGAGAGCATATATTTTAATCATGCTGAGCAGTCATAAGACTGTGATGAGCTAGTCATCTGGACTGTTATAAATTTTTGGAAATCTTACCTACCAGGGAACTCCTTGCCTTTTCCTTTAATCTTTGCTTCCCATTGTTTTCATTCACTAAGAGGATACTGTTTGTATATAATGGCCTACCTCAGGGAACCCTGCCCCCCTGACTGAACATTAAACCAAAGTGCCTTTTTTCCTATGGTCAAATAACCATCTTATTGGCCCCCAACGCATCTGATAGATGGGGAAATTTTCTGTTTCATTTTGACAATGTAGAATGAATCATGGACGTTTCCTGCTTTCTAGCTGCTCAAAGAGGAATGAAGTATTCATCTTTTTTTTTTACAATAAAAGAATCATTCCAAGACTATTTTAAATCATCCCTTACTTCAGGGACCAGTTTACCTGTGCTTCTACATGGACCAACAATCAACAGGAAGCAACTGGACAAGTAATAGGCTTCAACCACCTTCTATTTCATCAGCTGCTGTGACTACCAGTTCTGCCTGAGTCCTGGCTGACTTCTGACAAACACCCCCCTAACAGCAGCTCCTATGGGGGTCTTCATTATTGACCTCTCCAGGAGAATCAATGGGATACAAGGGTCTTAACATGCATCTGCAGACATGAAAGACTTTGTAGGGTGAAACTGTGAACAGAAATGGGATTCAGTCCTTAAGTGATTCTCCCTTCCACCTTAAGCTGATGATAATACTGTTTATTCAGCTTCTCAAGGGCTTGTTGCCATGCATCTGGCAACCAACCTCACTCAACAAACTTCGTGGCATCAGTATAAAAACACATTCTCCTCTTTTGCCTCCTCCCTCTCACTCACTCTACTTTCTTTGGGAATAGTACATCCACCCCTCTGTTCCAGACTCCGCTCTCAGAGAAACCCAGAATAGGACTCAGACAAAGAAGAATTATGAGTCATGAGGCATCATCACAGGATGAGTTACAAGTAAAAGAGAAGAAAATAGGCAAGAGATGAAATTGGTTTGTGAAAGAGGAAAGGAAGTATTAGACAAAGAAAACTTAGAAGTCCAGCTGAATAACTTGAGAGCATATATTTTAATCATGCTGAGCAGTCATAAGACTGTGATGAGCTAGTCATCTGACTCTGAGGTTTCCACTGTTATAAATCTTTTTTACGGAAAAGCTCTTGAAAAACAAAACTCATTAGAGAGTTAAGGTAATGGTTCTCCTCAAAAATGTCTAGCATTGGCTTTTATTTGCTGTGTTACTGCTAGCAATGCTGAGAGTGCTGCGTCACTCCAGCAGCAAATGGGTGGATCAGCGTCTTCCCCCAGAGATAAATGAAGCAACAATGTGGTAAAAAGCTCTTGGTTTCAGGAGGTGAACAGTTGGATCTTTAATTACAAAGGACTGAAATCCATTACAGCACAACAGGGAGTGTGTTTAATTTGCAGAAAGAGAGAAATAGCACGGTTTTGTGACTTAAATGACCTTAGCACAGAAACCCAACAGTCCCCACTTCTGAAGGGCAATGGACAGCCTTCTCCGTTGAAAACACAGACAGGCTGTGGGATAAGGAATTGCTTCCTCTTGAAAAATTGAATGAGAAAAGGATGACACATAATCTCACTGTTGTCTGAGAGATTTACTCTCATGAGTTCTGCTTTACAGTTCACTGAAATGCTTAAACCTTGACTTGTTTGTAGAAATAGAGCTATATTCGAAAGCAAGTGGATACCATATGGAATCTGTGGGTTTTTTAACTTTACTTTCTTTTCAAAACATGTCACATATCTCAGGTTCTGTTTTGCTGGGTTTTGCGGGGGGTCTTTTATGAAAGCAATATGCTGTTATCTTAAACAAGTAGATTGCAGAGTCCCCTACCTAAGTAAGAACACCAAGAAAGAAATGCTGTGAGAACTTAGAGAATGAACTTATGGTTGCCAGGGGAGAAGAACAGTGGGAAAGGACAGTTAGGGAGTTTGGGACCAGCATGTACATACTGCTATATTTAAAAAGGATAACTAACAAGGTCCTACTGTATATCACAGGGAAATCTGGTCAATGTTACGCGGCAGCCTGGATGGGAGGGGAGTTTGGGAAAGAATGAATACATGTATATACATATAAAAGGAAGAGATGAAATTGGTTTGTGAAAGAGGAAAGGAAGTATTAGACAAAGAAAACTTAGAAGTCCAGCTGAATAACTTGAGAGCATATATTTTAATCATGCTGAGCAGTCATAAGACTGTGATGAGCTAGTCATCTGACTCTGAGGTTTCCACTGTTATAAATCTTTTTTACGGAAAAGCTCTTGAAAAACAAAACTCATTAGAGAGTTAAGGTAATGGTTCTCCTCAAAAATGTCTAGCATTGGCTTTTATTTGCTGTGTTACTGCTAGCAATGCTGAGAGTGCTGCGTCACTCCAGCAGCAAATGGGTGGATCAGCGTCTTCCCCCAGAGATAAATGAAGCAACAATGTGGTAAAAAGCTCTTGGTTTCAGGAGGTGAACAGTTGGATCTTTAATTACAAAGGACTGAAATCCATTACAGCACAACAGGGAGTGTGTTTAATTTGCAGAAAGAGAGAAATAGCACGGTTTTGTGACTTAAATGACCTTAGCACAGAAACCCAACAGTCCCCACTTCTGAAGGGCAATGGACAGCCTTCTCCGTTGAAAACACAGACAGGCTGTGGGATAAGGAATTGCTTCCTCTTGAAAAATTGAATGAGAAAAGGATGACACATAATCTCACTGTTGTCTGAGAGATTTACTCTCATGAGTTCTGCTTTACAGTTCACTGAAATGCTTAAACCTTGACTTGTTTGTAGAAATAGAGCTATATTCGAAAGCAAGTGGATACCATATGGAATCTGTGGGTTTTTTAACTTTACTTTCTTTTCAAAACATGTCACATATCTCAGGTTCTGTTTTGCTGGGTTTTGCGGGGGGTCTTTTATGAAAGCAATATGCTGTTATCTTAAACAAGTAGATTGCAGAGTCCCCTACCTAAGTAAGAACACCAAGAAAGAAATGCTGTGAGAACTTAGAGAATGAACTTATGGTTGCCAGGGGAGAAGAACAGTGGGAAAGGACAGTTAGGGAGTTTGGGACCAGCATGTACATACTGCTATATTTAAAAAGGATAACTAACAAGGTCCTACTGTATATCACAGGGAAATCTGGTCAATGTTACGCGGCAGCCTGGATGGGAGGGGAGTTTGGGAAAGAATGAATACATGTATATACATATGGCTGAGTCCCTATGTTCAGTCCACAACATTGTTAATTGGCCATGCATGCATGCTAAGTTGCTTCAGTCACTTCTTTGCAACCCTATGAATTGTAGCCTGCCAGGCTCGTCTGTCCACGATTCAGGCAAAATTATTGCAGTGGGTTGCAATGTCCTCCTCCAGAGGATCTTCCCAACCCAGGGATTGAACCTGCCTCTCTAATGTCTCCCGCACTGGCAGGCAGGTTCTTCACCACTAGCACCACCTGAGAAGCCTATATGCCAATATAAAATAAAAAGCTTAAAACAAAGAATTCTGTGAAAACATCTAACTCTCTTAACCCCAAGTTCTGAGGATGCTACTGTGGGCATCTGGTAAATAGTATTAAAGCTTTTGCCTCAAATGGGTCTTGGTTCTCAGCTTAAGAAACAGAAACAGGCTCCTCATGAGGTTCCTAGCATTCAACACCCCTATTAAGTAATTTGAAAGGAATCCAAAATGGCATTCATTTTGCATTGTAATAGTTCATGTTATGAGATCATTGAGATTTAGAGACAATCATTTCTAATGCTTGCTCTTGCCTTCCACAATCAAAGTAGAAAGATGTCGATTAACATTCAACCCTATGCTAACTCCTCATTCAGTTTTCCCCAGGAAAAGGGAATGATTAAACACAGTAAGTATGCCAGAGGCTTCACCCCAGTCACTCCCATCCTTTTGGGTACAGACCACTCAGAGGGAGTGCCCAGAGTGCTCTATGAGAAAGGGAAAGTTGCTCAATCATGTCCTACTCTTTGCGATCCCATGGATGAGTCAGGAAATTCTCCAGGCAAGAATAGTGGACTGGGTAGCTGTTCCCTTCTCCAGTGGACCTGTTATCCTTGTTTAGTGCTACAGTGGCATACAGAATGGTGGAATTCTTTCTTTACCCTATTAAGATGATCTTCCACTCAAATTCTTAAGACGGTTAGCTCTCTTCCCTCATGACACTACCCAGAACCATGCACTTCTCTTTATCTTCAGAATATAACATGGGAGAGATACATTCTAAGTTCAGTTTATCTCATGTTCCTATCTTGAACACTAACTATGACACTAGTGAACCAGCATATTTTAATTACTAGAACAGCAGTTGATTTTAAGGAAATTTATTCTAACTTTCAGTTCCCCAAATCCTGTTACTGAAACTCAAGTAAAAGCAGACTTTTATCCTTAATAGCCAATCCAAGATTATGTATTGAGTCTTTAATACTCAAAATAAGCATTCAGTCACTGCATTTTACTTCTTTTATCTACTTGTGATGACTATATCTTTAATTAACTAGAAGGAAGAACAGAACTAAACCCAGGTCAATTATAATAATTTATGTACCTTGATTAGTGCGGGGGAACACAAGACTAACAGCACTCATTGTGACCTAATTTCAAATAATAAGAGACAAAGGGATAATCTAGATAACAGTCTCAACAGGAAACTAGATTTATTAAAAAATGTTAGAATAAGATTCAAAACTCTAATCCCAAGAGGCAATTTAAGTGATCACCATTTTTAAAAGACTCTACTTAATTCTATTTTCTGTTTATCTCTAATTAAGATGAACTTTTTCCCCCTGAAAAACCAAAGAATGAGGGAAAAGAGCATCATGTATATGTCAATTAGCGACGTGAAAAAAGAGAGACATACTATTTGCTGGACAATACTGAATTATTCTAGATAATATTCTCAACATGTAGCAAAACACTACCTACTGGACTTCCTGGTAGTCCAGTGGGTAAGACACTTGCATCGTCACTCCCATCCTTTTGGGGACAGACCGCTCAGAGGGAGTGCCCAGAGTGCTCTATGAGAAAGGGAAAGTTGCTCAATCATGTCCTACTCTTTGCGATCCCATGGATGAGTCAGGAAATTCTCCAGGCAAGAATAGTGGACTGGGTAGCTGTTCCCTTCTCCAGTGGACCTGTTATCCTTGTTTAGTGCTACAGTGGCATACAGAATGGTGGAATTCTTTCTTTACCCTATTAAGATGATCTTCCACTCAAATTCTTAAGACGGTTAGCTCTCTTCCCTCATGACACTACCCAGAACCATGCACTTCTCTTTATCTTCAGAATATAACATGGGAGAGATACATTCTAAGTTCAGTTTATCTCATGTTCCTATCTTGAACACTAACTATGACACTAGTGAACCAGCATATTTTAATTACTAGAACAGCAGTTGATTTTAAGGAAATTTATTCTAACTTTCAGTTCCCCAAATCCTGTTACTGAAACTCAAGTAAAAGCAGACTTTTATCCTTAATAGCCAATCCAAGATTATGTATTGAGTCTTTAATACTCAAAATAAGCATTCAGTCACTGCATTTTACTTCTTTTATCTACTTGTGATGACTATATCTTTAATTAACTAGAAGGAAGAACAGAACTAAACCCAGGTCAATTATAATAATTTATGTACCTTGATTAGTGCGGGGGAACACAAGACTAACAGCACTCATTGTGACCTAATTTCAAATAATAAGAGACAAAGGGATAATCTAGATAACAGTCTCAACAGGAAACTAGATTTATTAAAAAATGTTAGAATAAGATTCAAAACTCTAATCCCAAGAGGCAATTTAAGTGATCACCATTTTTAAAAGACTCTACTTAATTCTATTTTCTGTTTATCTCTAATTAAGATGAACTTTTTCCCCCTGAAAAACCAAAGAATGAGGGAAAAGAGCATCATGTATATGTCAATTAGCGACGTGAAAAAAGAGAGACATACTATTTGCTGGACAATACTGAATTATTCTAGATAATATTCTCAACATGTAGCAAAACACTACCTACTGGACTTCCCTGGTAGTCCAGTGGGTAAGGACACTGCCTTGCAGTGCAAGGGGCACTGATTCGATCCCTGGCCTGGGAAGATCCCACGTGCCGCAGAGTGGCAGGACCAATGTGTCCAACTACCGAGCTGGAGCTCTAGAGCACATGCACCCAGAGCCGGTGTTCTGCAGCAACAGAGGCCACTGTGATGGGAGGCCCACATAGGCCAAAGAACAAAGATGGATGAAAATAGACAAATGAAAGACCAATAGAAGTGCCCCCTCCCCGAAAAAAACACTACCTACTCTTTCTGTCCAGTCCTTTTCTGTTTCAACTGATGAATTCTTTCTGTGTTTAATATTTATCTCCTTCTGGAATTGTTATTACTTTAACCTGTGGCATTAATTGCCTGCATATTGTTTGAGACTTCTACCTTACTATCATTGCCAATTTCCTTTTAGTTGATCCTTGTTTTACCTACTTGTCAATCCCAATGGAACACAGGGCCCTCTTTGTCAACTGGCAAATCAAACTGCAAGTCTGATTTCGAAAGCAATAATTTACGAAACAGACCCTTGCTGTATACATAAAGATAAATACTTCAAAATGATACATTAATTGGTCTTATTTGGTCTTTAATTTTGGTAAAAAAAAAATATGTATTTCAACTTTGGTTGCTTGTGACAAGTTTAACTGAGATCACTACACACATATATGTGCATCCAATATTGTGGCCACGTGTGACTATTGAGGACTTCATATCTGGCTACTAATCCAAATTTATGTGTGCTACAGTTACACGCTTGATTTCAAAGAATCAGGATAAGAAAATGTCTAACGTATCTCCTTAATGCTAATAATTTCTTATATTATGCATGCCAAGTCACTTTGGTTGTGTCTGACTCTTTGAGACTCTATAGACTGTAGACCACCAGAATCCTGCATCCATGGAATTCTTCAGGTATGGACACTGGGGAGAGGGAAGAGTGCGTGAGAGATATGGAAAGAGTAACATGGAGCCCTGTACTAGCATATGTAACAGAGATAACTATTGTCAATGCGCTGTGGGTTAAGGGATCTTACACAGGGGCTATGCGATGGCCTGGAGGGGTGGGATGGCAGGGATGGGACATACATATGATTAAGCTGGGATTATACATATCTATAAACAACAAAACTCTGTAAAAGCAAAAAAGCAAAATTTAAAAAATGGCAAAAAAAAAAAAAAGATACTGGAATGGGTTGCCATTTCTTCCTCCAGGGGATATTCCCAACCCAGGAGTTGAACCCACATCTTTTTCAACTCCTGCATTGGCAGGCGAGTTCTTCACCAGTAGCAGCACGTGGGAAGCCCACATTTGTTATAATATGCTATAATTTATAGAGGAAAAAAATAGTCCAGTCTCCAAAACTTAATATTCACATTGCACAATATACAAACTATAATTATTTAATATGTGAAGAAATAGAAAATAAGACCCATACTTAAGAGGTAAAGCATTTAATAAAGAGTGATACTGTAATATACCATATGCTGAATTTGGTATATTACAGTATCACTCTTTATTAAATGTGTGTTGTCACCCTGCTTACTTAACTTATATACAGAGTATATCATGCAAAATGCCAGGCTAGATGAAAAAAAAGAAATGTCAGGCTAGATGAAGAATCAATGTTTGCCTGGTGAAATATCAATAACTTCAGATATGCAGATGACACCATCCTTATGGCAGAAAGAGAAGAGAAAGGCATCTTAATGAAGGAGAAACAGCAAGGTGAAAAAGCTGGCTTAAAATTCAACATTCAAGATCATGGCATCTGCTTCCATTACTTCATGGCAAATTTATGGGGAAACAATGGAAACAGTGACAGACTTTATTTTCTTAGGCTCCAAATCATTGCAGACGGTGACTGCAGTCATGAAATTAAAAGATGCTTGCTCCATGGAAGAAAAGCTATGACAAACCTATTAACCAGCATATTAAAAAGCAGAGACATTACTTTGCCAACAAAGGTCTAGATAGTCAAACCTGTGGTTTTTCCAGTACTCATGTGAGAAGTAGACCATAAAGAAGGCTGAGTGCCGAAGAACTGATGCTTTCAAATTGTAGTGTAAGAGAAGACTCTTGAGAGCTCCTTGGAGGCATGGAGATCAAACCAGTCAAATCCTAAAGGAAATCAACTCTGAATATTCATTGGAAGGACTGATGCTGAAGCTGAAGCTCCAATATTCTGGCCACCTGATGGGAAGAGCTGACTCATTAGAAAAGACCCTGATGCTGGGAAAGATTGAAGGCAGAAGGAAAAGGGGATGACAGAGGATGAGAAGACATCTCCAACTCAATCGAAATGAGTTTGGGCAAACGCCAGGAGACAGTGAAGGATGCTGCCATCCATGGGTTCGCAAGAGCCAGACATGACGGAACAAATGAACAACAACAATCCTGGATTTAGCATACTATGTTTAAGCTATCGGACTGAAGTAGAGTGTTAACTGCTCAGTCGTGCCTGATTCTTTGCAACCCCATGGACAGTAGCCTACCAGACTCCTCTGTCCACGGATAAGAGGTAGTCCAGTCTCCAAAACTTAATATTCACATTGCACAATATACAAACTATAATTATTTAATATGTGAAGAAATAGAAAATAAGACCCATACTTAAGAGGTAAAGCATTTAATAAAGAGTGATACTGTAATATACCATATGCTGAATTTGGTATATTACAGTATCACTCTTTATTAAATGTGTGTGTCACCCTGCTTACTTAACTTATATACAGAGTATATCATGCAAAATGCCAGGCTAGATGAAAAAAAAGAAATGTCAGGCTAGATGAAGAATCAATGTTTGCCTGGTGAAATATCAATAACTTCAGATATGCAGATGACACCATCCTTATGGCAGAAAGAGAAGAGAAAGGCATCTTAATGAAGGAGAAACAGCAAGGTGAAAAAGCTGGCTTAAAATTCAACATTCAAGATCATGGCATCTGCTTCCATTACTTCATGGCAAATTTATGGGGAAACAATGGAAACAGTGACAGACTTTATTTTCTTAGGCTCCAAATCATTGCAGACGGTGACTGCAGTCATGAAATTAAAAGATGCTTGCTCCATGGAAGAAAAGCTATGACAAACCTATTAACCAGCATATTAAAAAGCAGAGACATTACTTTGCCAACAAAGGTCTAGATAGTCAAACCTGTGGTTTTTCCAGTACTCATGTGAGAAGTAGACCATAAAGAAGGCTGAGTGCCAAGAACTGATGCTTTCAAATTGTAGTGTAAGAGAAGACTCTTGAGAGCTCCTTGGAGGCATGGAGATCAAACCAGTCAAATCCTAAAGGAAATCAACTCTGAATATTCATTGGAAGGACTGATGCTGAAGCTGAAGCTCCAATATTCTGGCCACCTGATGGGAAGAGCTGACTCATTAGAAAAGACCCTGATGCTGGGAAAGATTGAAGGCAGAAGGAAAAGGGGATGACAGAGGATGAGAAGACATCTCCAACTCAATCGAAATGAGTTTGGGCAAACGCCAGGAGACAGTGAAGGATGCTGCCATCCATGGGTTCGCAAGAGCCAGACATGACGGAACAAATGAACAACAACAATCCTGGATTTAGCATACTATGTTTAAGCTATCGGACTGAAGTAGAGTGTTAACTGCTCAGTCGTGCCTGATTCTTTGCAACCCCATGGACAGTAGCCTACCAGACTCCTCTGTCCACGGAATTTTCCAAACAAGAATAGTGGAGTAGGTAGCCATTCCATTTTCCAGGGGATTGTCCCAACCCAAGGATTAAACCCGTGTCTCCTACATTGCAGGTGTATTCTTTACCATTCGAGCCAACAGAGAAGTCTTATAATTGAAGACTTCTATTAAATAAATAATTAAGGGAGCATTTCGATCATTTTTCCCTTTAAATATTTGTTATATAGAGTATAATTGTATATTTATATATAATTATATACTAGCTTAGATATATAATTATATAACATTATAATTATATGATAGCTTAGATATAATATATAATTATATTATGTATTAAATATTTAAAGGGAAATATCAAAAACTTCTCTTCACTATATATTTAAAAGAAGTCTTCAATGAAACCATATATGAAGTTTTCCTTGAGGGAGGTTTTGATAATGTATATTCTAATTTTATCTCTTTGGTCAGTTTTGGTAAGTTATCTTTTTTCAATGTGTTTATTCATTTCACTGAATTGTATTTATTAGCATAAACCTGTCCAGATATTCCTTTCTCACTCTTTAATATCACAGACTGTGTAGTGATGCTACTCTTTTATTTTTTAGTTTTTCTTCTAAATCAGTTTTTCTGGGGTTTCATTTTTATTAATCTTTTTGAAGAATAAGTTGTGAATTGGTTGATTTTCTTGGATGTTTGCTTATCCAGCCCACTGTCTTTCTTTGGATTTAATTTTAACTTTCTCTAGATTAGGTGGAAACCAAAATTACTGATTCTGTATGACTCACTAATAAATCATGCTTTTGGTTTCTTTTTGGCCACTTCTATTGGTCTTTCATTTATTTATTTTCATCCATCTTTGTTCTTTGGCCTGTGTGGGCCTCCCATCACAGTTGCCTCTCTCGCCCCAGAGCACTGGCTCTGGGTGCATGCACTCCAGAGCTCCAGCTAGGTAGTTGGACACATGGGTCCAGCTGCTCCGCAGCACATGGGGTTTTCCCAAGTCAGGGATCAAACTGGTGCCCCTTGCACTGCAAGGCAGTGTCCTTACCCACTGGACCACCAGAGAAGCCCTAAATCATGTTTTTAAGCTATAATTTTCCTGTAAACACTCTCTTAGGTATATCACACAAAATATGATACCACCCTAGGTTTCATATTTCCTTTTAATTCTTTGGTGAGGAATTAAATAATTGATAGATGAAATATGCTACTGAAGAATCATAATCTGAAATAAAAGAACTCTTAAAAGTTGTGCTTTGTTTTGTTTTTTATAGTAAAAAACAACTTTGTGGTCACACAAAGTTAATTCTAAGATTTTCCATTCATTATTAATTAATGGAAAAGCTTTAAGAGTTGCACTAAAAGAAAAACCATGAAAACAAACACACATGCTCTTCCTGAGACATCATAAAATAGACTAATTCAATTTTTAATTTCCTTTTCATTTGGACTTTTACTCATAATTTTATAAATATGCATAACTTTTCTATACTATAGTTTTAGAAATTATATTGAAAGAGCTGTCATTTGGAAGATTCCATGTACATGTTTCCAGATAATATAATTCTTTCCATTCAGATTGCTCCCCTAAAATAAAATTCTACATATTCTATCAATACATTTGCTATCTTTATGGAAAATATAAAGTAACATATATATATTTACTTTCAGACACTGATGGTCTTGTGCATAATTTTATATTCTGAATCTGGAAATGTAAATGAAAATCCTATCTGTAAGTATATAGTCATTGTTTTTGTATATAGTTTCTCCTGTTATATGCTTATGCTGTGACCTCTAAGCTAATATATCATGCTTTTGGTTTCTTTTTGGCCACTTCTATTGGTCTTTCATTTATTTATTTTCATCCATCTTTGTTCTTTGGCCTGTGTGGGCCTCCCATCACAGTTGCCTCTCTCGCCCCAGAGCACTGGCTCTGGGTGCATGCACTCCAGAGCTCCAGCTAGGTAGTTGGACACATGGGTCCAGCTGCTCCGCAGCACATGGGGTTTTCCCAAGTCAGGGATCAAACTGGTGCCCCTTGCACTGCAAGGCAGTGTCCTTACCCACTGGACCACCAGAGAAGCCCTAAATCATGTTTTTAAGCTATAATTTTCCTGTAAACACTCTCTTAGGTATATCACACAAAATATGATACCACCCTAGGTTTCATATTTCCTTTTAATTCTTTGGTGAGGAATTAAATAATTGATAGATGAAATATGCTACTGAAGAATCATAATCTGAAATAAAAGAACTCTTAAAAGTTGTGCTTTGTTTTGTTTTTTATAGTAAAAAACAACTTTGTGGTCACACAAAGTTAATTCTAAGATTTTCCATTCATTATTAATTAATGGAAAAGCTTTAAGAGTTGCACTAAAAGAAAAACCATGAAAACAAACACACATGCTCTTCCTGAGACATCATAAAATAGACTAATTCAATTTTTAATTTCCTTTTCATTTGGACTTTTACTCATAATTTTATAAATATGCATAACTTTTCTATACTATAGTTTTAGAAATTATATTGAAAGAGCTGTCATTTGGAAGATTCCATGTACATGTTTCCAGATAATATAATTCTTTCCATTCAGATTGCTCCCCTAAAATAAAATTCTACATATTCTATCAATACATTTGCTATCTTTATGGAAAATATAAAGTAACATATATATATTTACTTTCAGACACTGATGGTCTTGTGCATAATTTTATATTCTGAATCTGGAAATGTAAATGAAAATCCTATCTGTAAGTATATAGTCATTGTTTTTGTATATAGTTTCTCCTGTTATATGCTTATGCTGTGACCTCTATTTCAGTTGCCATCAAAATTCCATTAACAGCTTACTATTTATACTATTCCTTACACACTGCGACAATGTATAGCACAACCAAGTTCTCTTTATTATCCTCATCTTGCATCTATCTATAAAAGACAGGAATAATAAGGAAAGGGGAAAAGTACTGACATGTAATAAGTTCCAGTTCTCCTATCATTGTAGTACTTTTTATACAATTGCTCAAAATCCCACTAAAAATTATTTTTACTGCTTTATTAATGATAAGGCTGAGGCTCAAAGTTGTAAGAGGACTTGCTTAAGATTCAGTTCAGTCACTCAATCATGTCCAGCTCTTCACTTAAGATTATATAGTTAATAAATGGCAGACCTGGACATGTTCAATCAATGTTTAATAATTTTTGCCAACACAGAGCTGGTTTTCCCAATCTTTATAAAAACTCTTGCTTCTTAAAATACTTTTCTTTGTTTTGTGTATTCTTACCTACTAAGGTAAGTTAGTGATTTTTGTTTTTAGGTAGGTTCTAAAATAAAGACTGTCATTACATTAAATATTAGTTTTTAAATGTAAACAATCTAAACCTTTTGTCCTAGACATTAATATTGATGTTTTTGCCCTCCACTGTACCTTAAGAATTGATCTTACTGAGAGGCCAAACGTTAAATTCATGGCATCTTTGTCAGTTTCTCCTCTTTCCCTTTTGGTCTGCTGTACAGAAAGAATACCCTTTTCTTATTCAAGGATGAAAAGATGAGTGGTAATCAACCAGGAATCCACAGCAGGAACTGCCAGGTAACCCAAATGCTCTGCATCCCTCCATTTACCACAGGCAGGGAGAAAGAGAGGTGCTTGCCATCTGGCTGGAGAATGGAAGTGAGTTTCAAGTGGCCTATTAATTTCATACAAATAGTAAATGGCTGCAGACAGGCCCAATATATCCAATTTAAAACTTTAAAAGCTATCTTTATGGAAAATATAAAGTAACATATATATATTTACTTTCAGACACTGATGGTCTTGTGCATAATTTTATATTCTGAATCTGGAAATGTAAATGAAAATCCTATCTGTAAGTATATAGTCATTGTTTTTGTATATAGTTTCTCCTGTTATATGCTTATGCTGTGACCTCTATTTCAGTTGCCATCAAAATTCCATTAACAGCTTACTATTTATACTATTCCTTACACACTGCGACAATGTATAGCACAACCAAGTTCTCTTTATTATCCTCATCTTGCATCTATCTATAAAAGACAGGAATAATAAGGAAAGGGGAAAAGTACTGACATGTAATAAGTTCCAGTTCTCCTATCATTGTAGTACTTTTTATACAATTGCTCAAAATCCCACTAAAATTATTTTTACTGCTTTATTAATGATAAGGCTGAGGCTCAAAGTTGTAAGAGGACTTGCTTAAGATTCAGTTCAGTCACTCAATCATGTCCAGCTCTTCACTTAAGATTATATAGTTAATAAATGGCAGACCTGGACATGTTCAATCAATGTTTAATAATTTTTGCCAACACAGAGCTGGTTTTCCCAATCTTTATAAAAACTCTTGCTTCTTAAAATACTTTTCTTTGTTTTGTGTATTCTTACCTACTAAGGTAAGTTAGTGATTTTTGTTTTTAGGTAGGTTCTAAAATAAAGACTGTCATTACATTAAATATTAGTTTTTAAATGTAAACAATCTAAACCTTTTGTCCTAGACATTAATATTGATGTTTTTGCCCTCCACTGTACCTTAAGAATTGATCTTACTGAGAGGCCAAACGTTAAATTCATGGCATCTTTGTCAGTTTCTCCTCTTTCCCTTTTGGTCTGCTGTACAGAAAGAATACCCTTTTCTTATTCAAGGATGAAAAGATGAGTGGTAATCAACCAGGAATCCACAGCAGGAACTGCCAGGTAACCCAAATGCTCTGCATCCCTCCATTTACCACAGGCAGGGAGAAAGAGAGGTGCTTGCCATCTGGCTGGAGAATGGAAGTGAGTTTCAAGTGGCCTATTAATTTCATACAAATAGTAAATGGCTGCAGACAGGCCCATTCAGGTCAAGAAGTTGATACTGTTTTGATATATACATAGTGATATATCATTTAACTTCTTTCCAAATAAACTTGAAAACATTAATGAAATGGATGGTTATCTAAGAATAGATAATTACAAGTATATATAATAAAACTACAGTTGACCCTGTTAAAAATATATAATATAAACAAATAATAAATGGAAAAACCTATTAAAAATTACAAATAAATTAAAAGGCAAAAATTTCAACAGATGATTTCATGAACTCAAAAAGTGAAAGCAAAGGAAATATTTGATGATGACAGAGGTAAGAAAAAAAATTATAGGTCTGAAATTACACTATATTTACATTTCTTCAATGAGCTGGATTATGCAGGGTAACACTCTCTAGAGAACATCACAATTTGATGTGCCATAGTTGGCTACACCTCCCTCCCATATGGTTTCTCACAGAGCCCGTCTTCAATCCCATGGCGGCCCCCTCAAAGAACACAGGCAATAGAGACAGTCAAAAGGGAGAGCTTGCATAGATAGGATCACAGAACAATCTCAGAACCCAGGCCTAGAGAAAGCATCCATGCCCCACTGCTATGCTCCACTCCAGAACTAGTCGAGAGGCTGCAATCGACCTGCAGGGACATTGGAAGAGGCACTCCTCCCATATGTCCAGAAACAGGAAATGTGATTGGGGAAGAGCTTGCCAGCTTCATATCCAAATATTCACTTGACTCTTCCTCACAAACATGAGAGCACTTGTGCTCTCTCCAAAGGTGTCAATATAATGGTCACTGAGTCCATAAATTCAGCTCCCATCCAGGTGATGCATAGTTTTTTTCTCTTATAAAACAGCCAATATTTCCCTGAGCTCATATTTTCCTTGTAATACTTAGTCAACATGTATTACTAAGGTGCTTTTTTTGCCAATCCCTTCCCCTAGAGCACATTAGAAACATGGTATGCCTTCCAAGTGTTCCTCAGAATAATTATTTTACCTAACAATTTTTTGGTACAATGCCATCCTCTGAGTAATGTTAAAAGAAATAAAAAGAAAAGAAAATCATGATGCTCTCAGTATCCATGGATAAGGATACTGTTTACGATATGAGTCACTGCATAACACAACAGTCTCTTCATGACGAATGTCTTTCCAGTAGAAGTATTAAGAATTGTGTTTTTTTCTTATCATCTGATTGCTTTTGTCATAAAAACAGTATGAATCACTTCTATCCTTGCCTTTGCTACTATAAAATCAGGTAAGCTTGTGATAAACTTTCTAAAATACAATTTTAAAACCCGGACTTAGAAGCACAGAGCTTCAGAGAATGAATTTTGCAATTAATCTCCTTGGCTTCATCCTTCCCTTTTTCTGTCTATATTGTTCCATTGTTCCTCATTTTTTAAATACGTATTTCTTTAGTTATATATTTGACCATTTTCTCACCCTCTTGCAATCAAGGCTAGAGTACAAAAGTAAGCAAGCAAATATAGGAAAGTTGAGAATTAAGGTCATGATGACATGTAGACTCTCCTGGTTTTGAGTCTCTTTCTCTCTGATATGCTTCAGTTATAGAATATGAGCAAGTATGGAGGAAAAGGGCTCAGAAAGCTTGATGGGCTTTAAAAATAATGTAAGTCTATTATGTAGGCTAATATTCTCCTTTAAAAAGTGACCTACAATATAGAAGATGCCAATTAAGTTGTTTTTAATTTGCAGATGATTGACAAGGGAGGTCAAAAGGTCTCTCACTTTCTCTCTGGAAGGGACAGTAGAACAGATGCTCACACACTGATTAATGGTCCATATAGCCCAGTCTCTTGTTGCTGACCAGCTGATAAGAGACATAATTGTCCTTAACAATTGGACATAATTTATTCCTGCCTTAGGTGGCTGTTACCTTCTGCAATTAAAGCCTAGTGACTGCTGGGTCCTATTATGTTACCCTAGAAATGTAGCTGAATGTGCAATTCCTACTCATACTATACATCATGTCTATACAATGCCCAAAAAATTGTGTACCAAATAGGTTTAAGCTCAGGAAATGTTCTTCTGTTCTCACAGAATTCTGGCAAACATCATAAAATAGGTGCTACACTCCATTCTGATGAAGTACTGTTTCATTATGGAGTTAATTTACACACACATACACACACACACACATATCACTTTGGTGGGGGGATATATATTTTTGACATCAGGAAGTCACCAATGCATATATATACACTTGATATGCAAATTCATCAGCACAAGAAAATGGCATCAGGGGAAACATTAATATGCCAAGGCATGGACTGTACCATCTGGAACATTCAACTCTGGAAGCATATCAATGGACCGTGAATATCTAGGGTATATCCTGGATTGTAATTCCCACATGAGAGATGTTAGACCATACATCTCTTCCATTGTCTTCTAACCCACTAAGCACATGTCCAAGAGCTCTGACTTTCTGATGCCTCATAATGGGGTCTACCATCATCAAATCCCTCCTCCACATCTTGTGAAAGACTTCTAAAGCTTCCCAAAGATCTAAACCATCTCTCATTGTATTTGTTGTTTTAGTCACTAATTCATGTCTAACACTTTTGCGACCCTATGAACTGTAGCCTGCCAGGCTCATTTATCCATAGGATTTTCCAGGCAAGAATACTGGAATGGGTAGCCATTCCCTTCTGCAGGGGATCTTCCTGATTCAGGTATTGAACCTCTTGTCTCCTGCATTGCCAGGCAGATACTTTACCACTGAGCCACAAGGGAAACCCAAAACCATCTCTTGGGTCTCAGAAAAGTCACAAAGACTATATTGTTGTTGTATAGGCCAGTTCTTAGCAATTGCTCTCAAGATATCACAGAAATTAATTCCACAAGTAAAATACGACTCAAGGAAAAAGAATCTTCATTTTGAATGCAGTTATCTTTCAAACTTTCTACTCTTCTTACTATTAGCAATGAACAATAAGAGAAAATGAGCACAATCCATACCATTTCAATAAACAGACTTTCCTTAATCATTGTAATTACTTAACTCCTACCTGAAGGGAATCCCAGGAGGTAGCTAATTGGTCACTCTACCAACAATGATCCTTCATTAAGTCATGTGGCAAAGATGATAAGCAGTCTCTACTGTATCACAAAATCTTCTGATTTCATGACCTTTCGAAGAACCTACTCTAGTTTATAATTATTAAGACTTTCCATTATTTAACCAGCAGTACTCCTACAGAAATGTAACAGTAATAGCATACTAACACTAGATTATCAATTTTATATATATATATGCACTTAATTATGTGTATATATAGGACTTCTCTGTAGCTCAAATGGTAAAGAATCTGCCTGCAATGTAGGAGAACTGGGTTCTATCCCCAAGTTCTATCCAAGAGAAGGGAATGGCAACCCACATGTATATATACATGGTTAGCAGACTGATGTGAACAAATGGAGAGAATCAGCAATTTTCCTAGTTCTTCTTTAATGATCTACATAATTCAAGTTTATTTTCACTTTACTTTGTTTAGTCTTTTAAACAACTTTTTGAAGTGTAATTTGTTATTGTTTAGTCACTAAGCTAAGGACAAGAAGCAACAGTTAGAACTGGACATGCAACAATGGACTGGTTCCAAATTGGGAAAAGAGTACTTCAAGACTGTATATTGTCACCCTGCTTATTTAATTTATATGCAAAGTACATCATGCGAAATATTGGTATGAATGAAACACAGGCTGCAGTCAAGTTTACTGGGAAAAATATCAATAACCTCAGGTATGTAGATACCACCCTCATGGCAGAAAGAAAAACCTAAAGAGGTTCTCTAGCAGATTTACCACTGAGCCACAAGGAAACCCAAAACCATCTCTTGGGTCTCAGAAAAGTCACAAAGACTATATTGTTGTTGTATAGGCCAGTTCTTAGCAATTGCTCTCAAGATATCACAGAAATTAATTCCACAAGTAAAATACGACTCAAGGAAAAAGAATCTTCATTTTGAATGCAGTTATCTTTCAAACTTTCTACTCTTCTTACTATTAGCAATGAACAATAAGAGAAATGAGCACAATCCATACCATTTCAATAAACAGACTTTCCTTAATCATTGTAATTACTTAACTCCTACCTGAAGGGAATCCCAGGAGGTAGCTAATTGGTCACTCTACCAACAATGATCCTTCATTAAGTCATGTGGCAAAGATGATAAGCAGTCTCTACTGTATCACAAAATCTTCTGATTTCATGACCTTTCGAAGAACCTACTCTAGTTTATAATTATTAAGACTTTCCATTATTTAACCAGCAGTACTCCTACAGAAATGTAACAGTAATAGCATACTAACACTAGATTATCAATTTTATATATATATATATGCACTTAATTATGTGTATATATAGGACTTCTCTGTAGCTCAAATGGTAAAGAATCTGCCTGCAATGTAGGAGAACTGGGTTCTATCCCCAAGTTCTATCCAAGAGAAGGGAATGGCAACCCACATGTATATATACATGGTTAGCAGACTGATGTGAACAAATGGAGAGAATCAGCAATTTTCCTAGTTCTTCTTTAATGATCTACATAATTCAAGTTTATTTTCACTTTACTTTGTTTAGTCTTTTAAACAACTTTTTGAAGTGTAATTTGTTATTGTTTAGTCACTAAGCTAAGGACAAGAAGCAACAGTTAGAACTGGACATGGAACAATGGACTGGTTCCAAATTGGGAAAAGAGCATGTCAAGGCTGTATATTGTCACCTGCTTATTTAATTTATATGCAGAGTACATCATGTGAAATGCCACGCTGGATGAAGCAGAGGCTGGAATCAAGATTACTGGGAAAAATATCAATAACCTGAGATATGCAGATGACACCACCCTTATGGCAGAAAGCTAAGAGGAATTAAAGGGCCTCTTGATGAAGGTGAAAGAGGAGAATAAAAGAGTTGGGCTAGAGGCTTCCCTGGTGGTACAGTGGGTAAAGAGTCCACCTTGCAGTGCAGGGGCACCTGTTCAATTCTGGCCTGGGAAGATCCCACATGCTGAGGAGCAGCTGGACAGGTGTGTCCAATTACAAGCCAGCACTCTGGAGGGCATGCATCCAGAGCTGGTGCTCTGCAATGAGAGAGGCCACTGCAATGGGAGGTCCACACATGCCAAAGAATAAAAATGGATGAAAAATAAATGATGACTTAAGAGGCAAAAACAAAAGTAGGCCTAAACCTCAACAGTCAAAAAATGAAGATCATGGCATCTGGTCCCATCACTTCATGGTAAATAGATGGGAAAACAATGGAAACAGTGACAGACTTTATTTTATTTGGGCCACCAAATCACTGTAGATGGTGACTGCAGCTATGAAATTAAAAGATGCTTGCTCTTTGGAAGAAAAGCTATCACAAACCTAGACAGTGTATTAAAAAACAGAGGTATCACTTTGCCAATAAAGTCCATATAGTCAAAGCTTCTGTCTTCCCAGTAGTCATGTGTGAATGTGAGAGGTAGACCATAAAGAAGGCCGAGTGCCAAAGGATGGATGCCTTTGAACTGTGGTGGTGCAGAAGGCTCTTGAGAGTCCCTTAGACTGCAAGGAGATCAAACCAATCCTAAAGGCAATCAACGCTGAATATTCACTGGAAGTATTAATGCTGAAGCTGAAGCTCCAATACTTTGGCCACCTGACGTGCAGAGAATTCACTGGAAAAGAGCCTGATGTTGGGAAAAATTGAAGGCAAAAGGAGAAGGGGATGACAGAGGACAAGATGGTCAGATGGCATCATGGACTCAATGGACATGAGTTTTGGGGTCGCAAAGAGTTGGACACGACTGAGTCACTGAACTGAACTGAACCGAGTCACTAACTTAGTATTATGCACCCCATGAACTGTCACTACACTCCTCTGTCCATGGGACTTTCCAGGCAAGAATACTGGAGTGAGTTGCCATTTCCTTCCCCAGGGGAACTTTCCAACCCAGGGATTGAACATGCGTCTCTTACATTGGCAAGTGGGTCCACTACCACTGAGTTACCAGGGAGGCCCTGAAGTGTAATTGACATGCTATTAAATAGCACCCATTTTAAGTGTAGAATCCAACTATTCTTTTAAACTTATACAATTGTGCAGCCATCACCACAGTTCAGATTTAGAATATATCTATCACCCTAAAAAGATTCCACCAGCCTATTTGCATTCAATCCCCATTTCCCCTCCAACCCAGGCAGCTTTCTATATAATTCTATCTATAAAAATTTCCTTTTTCAAGACGTTTTGCATAAATAGAATCACACAATAAATAGTTCTTTGGCTATTTTTCCTTAGTCAGTTATCATGAGTTTTATTCATGGTTTTATAGGTATCAGTGGTTACTCATTTTTATGACTGAATAGTATCCCATTCTTTGGGTATACCACATTCTGCTTATAGAATTTTGACGCACTTTCTGTCTATTATAAATAATGCTGCTATGAACATTTGTAAGTCTTTAGTCAACACACATTTTCATTTCTCTCAGGTAGGTACCTAGAATGGAATTGCTGAGATGTATGACATTCATATCCATATTTCAAAAAAAAAATTTTCCCCATCATGCCTCTTTTATTTTTGTATTTATTTTCATTCATCTTAATTCTTTCGCCTGTATGGGCCTCCCATTGCAGTGGCCTCTCTCGTTGCAGAGCACCAGCTTTGGGCACATGCACTCCAGAGTGCTGGCTCACAAATGGACACACTGGTCCAGCTGCTCTGCAGCACGTGGGATCTTCCTGGGCCAGGGATCAAACTTGTGCCCCTTGCACTGCAAGGCAGACTCTCTATCCACTGGACCACCAGGGAAGCCCCATATCCAACTTTTCTTAAAAACTTCCACATACTACTTTCCAGTCTGTATCATTTCACATTTCTCCAGTAATGTTTAAAGGTTCCATTTTCCCCACATGCTTCCAATGCTTGTATCATTTTCTTTATTACAGCCATTCTAGTGAGTAGGAATGGTACCTCCACTGTGGTTTTAAGTCGCAATTTCCTAATGACTAATGATGCTGAACGTTGTTTCATGTGTTTATTAGCCATTTATATATCTTCTTTGGTGAAATGTCTATTTGTACATTTTGCCCATTATTAACAGTTTTGTGAAATTTATTTACATAAGATACAGTTCATCTATTAAAAGTACAGAACTTAATCATTTTTAGTATATTTACAGAGTTGTGCAACCATCAATATAACCCAATTTTAGAACATTTCATCATCTCCAAAAGAAAGCTTGCACCCATTAACAATCACTCCCCATTTTTCTTCTCCCTCAACTTTTAAACTGAGTTAGTTATATTTGTTTCTTTTACTGTTAATTTGTAAGAATCCTTTAGATACTTCTGATACAGATCATTTGTCAGATATATCATTTGCAAATATTTTATCACAATCTGCTGTTTATTTTTTCATTTCTTAAATAAAGCTTTTGGAACACAAAATTCTTTTTAATTTTGAAGTCAGAATTTCATATTTATTCTTCTATAGCTGTGCTTTGAGTGTCATATTTGATAACTCTTTGCCTAAAACAAGATCACAAAGATGAAAATGCTTGACCTTATGGGGAAAAAAAAAACTTACTATGCTATTTTTGTGGAGAAAATTGAATCTCACAGAGTTAACTAACTTCCTCAGGGTTTACAAATTAATAACTGAGCTCTTCCATTTTTAGAAAGACATTAATAGGCTCCCTTACTTTACATTTGCTTTAATAAATACTTATTAAATATTGAATATTTAAAGTGAAGCCTTAGAAGCTAGACTTGTTATCCTCATAGCTGCAACAGACGGAAGGCAAGCAGTGCATACTCTTAGTGCATTCTCAACAGAAAGAGATGTTCTATGAACCTTTGCAGAATTGTGAGACTGACTGACTAGTACTATGTTTAATAATAAGGGGGAAGTATTTGATTTTGTTTAAAGAAATAGAAAGAGCTCAACTAGGAAGTTTATAGATTACATAATGTTAGTGCATTCTCTTTCTTCAATTAACATTTTTGCACTATGTGGTAATTCTGAAACAGTTTATTAGAAAAACTTTTAATAATGAAAGAAACAACGTAAGTCATATAAAACCAGCATATGCATGTGGGAAAAACTGAAGAAAAATTCTGTTTCGCATTTTCCTTTCTAGTTTCCGAAGTAGGCGGCAATGGTAATATCTTCTTTTTGAAATTACAGAGAAAGTAAAGCAAAAATAGAAAACACAGCCACAGAAAAGCACAGTCAAGTGTTTCTAACAGGCTCTCTTGTATTCTTAAAGATTTGCTGTTATAACAGTGATTTTTCACTGTATAATACTAGTTTTGCATTATTTTACACATACTGTAATGTATAAATATTACAAATATTTGCAATATTTTTATACATATTCTACAACACTGAAATTTATTGAGATTTTATGGTGATAAACCGGCACTAAGAACATTTGATAACAGTATGACAAGGAAAAAATGACATCAAAGATGTCATACATCCATATATTTATCATAAGCCTTTGTCATGTTGAGAACATCCGGAACATGTACACCCAGAGTATGATTCTTCATAATCCCTGGCAACTTGATTTTATAATTTTCAGCAACCATCTGTGCCCTTACCTATACTAACACATTGTTTCCATCACTTTTCACAGTTGAGCATCTTTACCTGTCAGACCCAAGAATTATGATGTACATGAATGTGATCTACAAAGTAATTTACATTGTGCCTCCAGACTATCTTGGGAGAATTCTACATCCAAGTAATACTATCCTATAGAAGGCTATCACATACAGCATTAGAAAGCAAGAATGTACGCCCTATCAGCACTAATTATTCTGAGTTTGGCTTTACAAAAATCACTCCTAGGTTCAGTTTTCTTAACTGGAAAAATGAAAATGAAAACAGCAAGTCATCTTTACTAGGAATGTTATGCACCTAAACAAACCCTATGCCATAGACCTCCCAGCTTAAAGTTGAACTGAAATCACTCCTGAGATTCAGGCAGGTCTGTGCAAGGGGAGGATAGCTTTCAGAGCCTATGGTAGACACAGCAGAAAGGGCTATGGAACATGTCAAGAATACAATGCTTTTGAATGGACAGAGAAGAGGGCAGGTAGTATCAGAGAGTTGAACCAAAGGGCAATAGAATGGAAGCTGAGCTGGCCCTGTAGAGACAGTTTAAAGGTTCACAGGATCATGTGTACATGACATCATCTGTATGTCATAGACTTTCAGCATAGCATAGCCCTTTTCAAACTTCCTCGAGTTTCCATTGATTGTTTTTTGGTAAGCATCACTTCATTATTCCATGTAGCTTTCATTTACCAAGAAAAGTTAACTTCTTAAACTGATCTACATCAGTTGCTATTTATAAAGCATCCCTTCAACTAAGTACTGCAGCTTAGTTACTGAGTCTTGATGACATGGAATCAAGTCTTTCTAGAATTCCAACTGGCCCTCTATATTTGTAGTCCAATCTATTTGCATACCCGCCTGTGATGCACAGGGCAAACAGAACTGATTACAGGAACTATTTCTATATGTTCAATCTTACTTTAAACATGATAAGTGAAAACAGGGCATCGGTACAGATAAGACCAAGGGCTTTACAGTCAAATCTTGGTTTACATTCTGTCTCTGTGAGCCATGGCAATATTAATAGTTGCTAATTTACAGGCCTGGGGTAAAAATGAAATAAAATAATGCCTGTAAAGTACTTGGCAGAGCGCCTAGTACACAGGATCATTTTAAAACTACCATGAGTAGTTATTTTAAATTTTCTAAGTTAACACCATGGAGGGTCTAGTTCAACAGATTTCTCTGATACAGTTCCTCAAAATATAATGCGCTTCACTAAAAATAAATGAATACACAGCATATGTTTCACAATTTACAAAAACCACACCTGTGTGAACTAAGGAGGAATATATCCATGTTAAAACACTAGATGTTCTATACCGCTGCATTATAATGATTTGCCTTGAACCTGCTATACTCTAGGTGGACACCTTGGGCTGTACTTCCTATGGAGATATGTTGTTTCACTAGTTCCAGTTTTTCCATTTCTTCTCCCAATCTTATCCTTTTCAACTTGTCAGCAAGCTTTCTTCATCAAACCTGTCTTCTCATATGCATATTAAAATTTCTTTTTATGGACTGCATTCCTTCAACATTTAAAAATTCTCAAGCATTCCCCAAATGAAAAACACCACCACCTTCCTTGCCTCAAAGCCCTTACCCTAATTTCCTAACTCATTTTCAATGCATCTAATTCCTCTCCTTTAAAGTCCAGTTCCCTGAAATGAGTCTCCATAAGTGCTGGACCACCATATACATGCAGGGCAGTGAGCACAGGGCATTAGCAAAGCAAGGTACAAACTACCAAAGAGTCTATTATAGCATATTCATGCAGAGCTATGCAATTAATGACATACAACAACCTAGAGGGGTGGGATGCTGAGGGAGATGGGAGGGAGGTTCAAGAGGGAAGGAACACATGTATACCTGTGGCTAATTCATGCTGATATTTGGCAAAAAAAAAAAAAAAAAAAATCTGTAAAGCAGTTATTCTTCAATTAAAAATAAATAAATTAAAAATGAAAAGAAAGACGTTCCAACTCTAGAATTCATGCAAATTTTGTGTCATTCTGAAAAATACAATTGTATTGAAAATAACCTTTAAGAGAGTGGGCTCTGTTGTCCTACGCTTACAGGCACTGAAGGTCTTAATCTGATTTGAGATCAGTTTTCCGCATATTTCCTCTCCTTTCATTTACTTGTCACATCCCTTAAATATGACTTCTAACCCAAAATAACTCCACTGAAACTGTTTTTGTCAATATCACAGGATCATTTAAAACTACCATGAGTAGTTATTTTAAATTTTCTAAGTTAACACCATGGAGGGTCTAGTTCAACAGATTTCTCTGATACAGTTCCTCAAAATATAATGCGCTTCACTAAAAATAAATGAATACACAGCATATGTTTCACAATTTACAAAAACCACACCTGTGTGAACTAAGGAGGAATATATCCATGTTAAAACACTAGATGTTCTATACCGCTGCATTATAATGATTTGCCTTGAACCTGCTATACTCTAGGTGGACACCTTGGGCTGTACTTCCTATGGAGATATGTTGTTTCACTAGTTCCAGTTTTTCCATTTCTTCTCCCAATCTTATCCTTTTCAACTTGTCAGCAAGCTTTCTTCATCAAACCTGTCTTCTCATATGCATATTAAAATTTCTTTTTATGGACTGCATTCCTTCAACATTTAAAAATTCTCAAGCATTCCCCAAATGAAAAACACCACCACCTTCCTTGCCTCAAAGCCCTTACCCTAATTTCCTAACTCATTTTCAATGCATCTAATTCCTCTCCTTTAAAGTCCAGTTCCCTGAAATGAGTCTCCATAAGTGCTGGACCACCATATACATGCAGGGCAGTGAGCACAGGGCATTAGCAAAGCAAGGTACAAACTACCAAAGAGTCTATTATAGCATATTCATGCAGAGCTATGCAATTAATGACATACAACAACCTAGAGGGGTGGGATGCTGAGGGAGATGGGAGGGAGGTTCAAGAGGGAAGGAACACATGTATACCTGTGGCTAATTCATGCTGATATTTGGCAAAAAAAAAAAAAAAAAAAATCTGTAAAGCAGTTATTCTTCAATTAAAAATAAATAAATTAAAAATGAAAAGAAAGACGTTCCAACTCTAGAATTCATGCAAATTTTGTGTCATTCTGAAAAATACAATTGTATTGAAAATAACCTTTAAGAGAGTGGGCTCTGTTGTCCTACGCTTACAGGCACTGAAGGTCTTAATCTGATTTGAGATCAGTTTTCCGCATATTTCCTCTCCTTTCATTTACTTGTCACATCCCTTAAATATGACTTCTAACCCAAAATAACTCCACTGAAACTGTTTTTGTCAATATCACAATTACCTGCCTTCCAACTAATTCAGTGGCCATGCTCCCTTAATTTAACCGTATCTCTTCAGAATGTGGCAGTGTTGACCTCCTCTTCTTGAAATCTTCTATTGCCTTGACCTAACACTCTGTATTTCAGTTACACTGGAATTCTCTCTGGTCCCTGAAAGAGTTAGATACACCTAACTTCCTGTCTTTGGGCTTTTACCATCATGTTTCCAGTGCACATCACAGTACTTGTCACAGAGTAAGGGCAGGTACCCAAGGAAGATGCATGAGCTCATTGGTGGGGGCCTGAATATCATTATCCATGACACTGTAGCTCATAGTACCCTGTTTGACTCCCCTATCTCCACCGATTTTCTGTCATAACTCATCTCTTCCACCTCCTCAACCTGATCTTTGCAATTTTCTCCTCTAGATTCTATGCCTCAAAACATTTTAAAGGGCTTCCCTGGTGGTCCAGTGGGTAAAGACACCGCCTTGCAGTGCAAGGGGCACCGGCTCGATCCCTGGCCTGGGAAGATCCTACGTGCCGCGGAGCGGCTGGACCGATGTGTCCAATTACCGAGCCGGAGCTCTGGAGCGCATGCGCCCAGAGCCGGTGCTCTGGGACAACGGATGCCACCGTGATGGGAGGCCCACAAGGGCCAGAGAACAAAGATGGATGAAAGTGGACGGATGAAGGACCAGTAGAAGTGGCCCGCCTGCTCCCCTCCCTCCCTACCCCCTACAAAAATAAATAAATCTTTAAAAAAAAAAATTTTTTTTTAAATAAAAAATGGATATAGAGAGGCAACAGCCAGTTGTGTATGCACTAACAATTACCAACTTGAAAAGGAAGTTAGGAAAACAACCCCCATTACACCACCAGCAAAAATAAAATGCTTAAGAATAAATTTAACCATGGAGGAGAAAGACTTATTATAATGAAAGCTACATTGCTGAAAGGAACTGAAGAAGACGCATATAAATGGAAAGACAAGCCATGTTCATGGATTAGAAGATAATATTGTTAAAATGTCCATACAGTTGAAGTGATCTACAGATTCAATGCAATGTGCCTTAAAAATCCTAATGTCATTTTTTTTGGCAGAAATTAAAAAAAAATATAAGATTCATATGGAACTATAAAGGACCCTGAATAGTCAGAACAATCTTGAGATTAAAAAAAAAAAGACTGTAGGCCTCATACTTCCCAATTTCAAAACACATTACAAAGATACAATCAAAACAGTATGGTACTGGCACAAAGCCACACAGACCAGTAGAACAGAACAAGATCCTAGAATAAATCCACAACTACAATCAACTGATCTTTGATAAGGGAGCCAGAAACACACAATTGAGATAGGGAATTCTCTTCAATAAATTATACCTGGCAAATTGGATATTCGTATGCAAAAGAATGAAATCGGGCCTTCATATACCATTCTCAAAAATCAACTCAAACTGCATTAAAGAGTTAAACACAAGACCTGAAATAGGATAAGCTAGACTGAACTAAAACCAAAAACTTCTGCACAGCAGAAGAAGCAATCAGTGGAGTGAAAAGGTAACTTACAGAATGGGGGGAAATATTTGCAAACCATGTGTGTGATGACTGTTCACTTCCAAAATACAGAAGAAACTCCTGCTACTGAATAGCAAAACAAAACAAATAAATAACCCAATTTTAAAACAGGCAAAAGTGCGATGAAAGTTTTTTCTCCAAAGAAGACACAAAAATGGTGCTTCCCTGGTGGTCCAATGGGTAAAGTGTCCACCTTGCAGTGCAAGGGACACCAGTTCGATCCCTAGCCAGGGAAGATCCCACATGCCATGGAGTGGCTGGATCAATGTGCCCAATTATGAGCCAGTGCTCTGGATCACATGCACCCAGAGCCAGTGCTCTGCAACGAGAGAGGCCACTATGATGGGAGACCCACACAGGCCGAAGAATAAAAAAGATGGATGAAAAATAAATGAATGGAAAACCAATAAAAGAGGCCAAAATTTAAAAAAAAAAAGAAGAAGAAGAAGAAGAAGCCCCAAATTGGCCAATAGGCATATGAAAAAAATTTTAACATCAGTAGTCACGAGAAAAATCAAAATCACAACAGTAATACGAAATTAGAGCTGTGTTAAAGGTGGAAGGAAGAAGAAAACACTCATTTTATCGTGGTCTGAATGTGGGTCTGATTAAACATTGGTTTTAGGGTTTTTTCTCTATGCCTTTTAATCTGCACTGAATGACCCTAGCCATATTTTTAGAAGCCACTACAGAGACTTAGAAAATAAACCTATGGTTACCAAAATGAAAAGACAGGGGGAGGGATAAATTAGGGGTTTCAGATTGACATAAATACTACTACTATATACAAAATAATCAGTAAGAACCTACTGCACAGCACAGGGAACTCTACTCAAAACATTCTAATAACCTATATGAGAAAAGAACCTGAAAAGGAATAGATATATATATGTAATTAAATCACTCTGCCATATACCTGAAACTAACATCACATTATAAATCAACTATACTCCAATATAAAATTAAACATTTTTAAAATAAGCTACTACAGAGGAAAACTGTCTCTAAAATAAGTAAAACTTCGTCTTACATCTATGTGGTACTATGCCAAGACTGTATTCAAGATATTTCTGGAATATTAAGATACTGCTAACTTTGGAGGAAGGAAAACAATGTTAGCTGTATATTAATAACTCATTATCCTGTATCAATCAACTTGACATAATGAATAAAAATGGACACTTAGTGAGAAAACTGTTAAAATGGCAAATTTATATTATTCATATTTTACCACAACAAAGGAATTAAAACAAGAACTATTAATACAGCAACAGAAAACACAGACCAATGTTTCTAATGGGAAAATGTTTTCCTTTTTCAGAATTTCAGACTCAGTGTGTGTTCCTTAGATCATTCTGCTTAAGCACGTGCATTATACAGAGCCCTGACAACCCCATGACTATATCTGTCCTCTGTGAGAGATGAGTACAGGGTCCTCTTGCTGGAGCAAAGACAGGACCAAGCAGAACACTTAAGCTCCATCAGCTGTGGGGATGGACCTGCTGACCACTGGGGACTGACGCCCACCACTGATGCTGATCTTGCTCTGTCTCTTCCCTATGTATGAGTAAAGAATTTTTCCATCCAGTGCTTGATCACGTTATATTCCACAGTGACTCCAGTACCAAGATACAGTGGTCAGAAGGATTCAGACTCCTTACTCCTAATAACAGGCATCAGATGACACTTTAACTCCAAAAGAATTAAAATTAGGATCTCTAAGCAATATGTGCACTCCCATGTTGATCATAGCATTATTTGCCATAGCCAAGAGCCAGAAACAAGCTAAATGCCAACAGATGAATGGATGAAGAAAATGTAGTACATACATACAATGGAATATTATTCAGCCATGGCAAAAAGGAGGAAATTCTGTCATATGGAATGACGTGGATGAACCTGGAAGGCACTATGCTAAGTGAAATAAAGCAGTCACAGAAAAACAAATACTGCAAGATTCTACTCACATGAGGTCTCCAACAGATACAGAAGGTCAATTTAAAGAAACAGAAAATAAAATGATGGGAAGGGGAAAACAGGATGGTGCCATTTAACAGATACAGAGTTTCAGTCAGTGAGGATGAAAAATGTTAAGAGGGCTGCATTTTCACTTGAAAAGGCATAAACACACACTATAATCTTTCCCTCTATCAGCTTCCACCTGCTTGATAACCTTGAATTCCTCTCTTCCTACATCGATGACTCAAGTCGCTATTATCCCACGGACTTTCCCATAATAATAATTACATTCTTTCTATATGCTTGGACCCTTATTGGTCCTTTCCCTCATCTTCATAGATGTCCAAATCCCTCCTTCTTGAAAGTGTTCCAAGATGTTCATCACTTGATCTTTTCTTATCCCATTTATTCCCCTATTTCATGCTTTAAATAACTGCCAATAACTAAGAATGGGTAGATTTCATTTGTAATTTTCCCTCCAACATGTGATTCTTCCACAATTCTTTAAAGATTGGTTAATATTTATATATTTACACATAAACTTTCTCTTGAGTTACATTAATAACATCCTGTTTAACTGATCTCTCACCATTGGCTTTATTCCTCCGGTTGATCTTGGTGTGCAACTCCTTGGTCTCAGAAATATGAAGCAATGACATGTCTTTTGAAATGCAGAACACTTAAGCTCCATCAGCTGTGGGATGGACCTGCTGACCACTGGGGACTGACGCCCACCACTGATGCTGATCTTGCTCTGTCTCTTCCCTATGTATGAGTAAAGAATTTTTCCATCCAGTGCTTGATCACGTTATATTCCACAGTGACTCCAGTACCAAGATACAGTGGTCAGAAGGATTCAGACTCCTTACTCCTAATAACAGGCATCAGATGACACTTTAACTCCAAAAGAATTAAAATTAGGATCTCTAAGCAATATGTGCACTCCCATGTTGATCATAGCATTATTTGCCATAGCCAAGAGCCAGAAACAAGCTAAATGCCAACAGATGAATGGATGAAGAAAATGTAGTACATACATACAATGGAATATTATTCAGCCATGGCAAAAAGGAGGAAATTCTGTCATATGGAATGACGTGGATGAACCTGGAAGGCACTATGCTAAGTGAAATAAAGCAGTCACAGAAAAACAAATACTGCAAGATTCTACTCACATGAGGTCTCCAACAGATACAGAAGGTCAATTTAAAGAAACAGAAAATAAAATGATGGGAAGGGGAAAACAGGATGGTGCCATTTAACAGATACAGAGTTTCAGTCAGTGAGGATGAAAAATGTTAAGAGGGCTGCATTTTCACTTGAAAAGGCATAAACACACACTATAATCTTTCCCTCTATCAGCTTCCACCTGCTTGATAACCTTGAATTCCTCTCTTCCTACATCGATGACTCAAGTCGCTATTATCCCACGGACTTTCCCATAATAATAATTACATTCTTTCTATATGCTTGGACCCTTATTGGTCCTTTCCCTCATCTTCATAGATGTCCAAATCCCTCCTTCTTGAAAGTGTTCCAAGATGTTCATCACTTGATCTTTTCTTATCCCATTTATTCCCCTATTTCATGCTTTAAATAACTGCCAATAACTAAGAATGGGTAGATTTCATTTGTAATTTTCCCTCCAACATGTGATTCTTCCACAATTCTTTAAAGATTGGTTAATATTTATATATTTACACATAAACTTTCTCTTGAGTTACATTAATAACATCCTGTTTAACTGATCTCTCACCATTGGCTTTATTCCTCCGGTTGATCTTGGTGTGCAACTCCTTGGTCTCAGAAATATGAAGCAATGACATGTCTTTTTTGTAGGAATAGATGAAGAGCAATTTAGATTGTAATCCACAATCAGATTCTAGAAATATGTCTCAAAATTCCCGAAGGGATATAAAAGTATTAAGAAAAGCACTGTTGCATGTAAATGAAAGCTCATTTAATGAACAGACTAATAATTTGAATGACAAAAGTGGATAATTCAAGACAGAGAAACATGTTGCTGACACCCAAATTATGGCAGTGAGTAAACACATTATAGAAACATGGGAAGCACCAGATGGATTTAAATACATCAGAGAGTTGGGCTGCCCATTAGCAGATGAAATCTGATTAGAAGACTAAGCAGAATGCATGTGTTTGTATATTTCTAATATCTCGCCTGATAGAATAATCTCTTAGGGCAGCCAGCAGGAGGCAAAATAAGCAAGAAAAAAATCCAGGATCCATCAATATCAACTTCGCCAAAATTTTTAAAGCAAGCATTATATTTAGCCCTTTTATGATAAGAAAAAATAAGAGTATCCCAGAATAATATGTTTGAGTTTCACTTCTGGATATAAGAAACATAAAATGACTCATTTTACAATGAAATATTAAGTTTTTAAAATCATTGTTAAAAAATGAGAATATATAACAGAGAATGAAGAACAATTAGACGTAGCATAACCCACTTCTGCTCCATCTAATCTGTGACCAAGGCAACAATTAGTAGTCTTTAAAAAATGATTAAAGCATTGATTAGGGGAGTACGTCTGAGCATATACCAAGCTCCCCATCTTCTACTAGTTTCAGTGTTAAAAAAAATTTTTTTAAATGTGCTTTCTCAAAATTTATCAAGTGGTCATTAAACTGCTACAAAAGTATCTAGGGTTTGTTGACTTTGTTACAACAGTAAGCTCAAGTGTCTGGAGCGGCCATCCCTCAGGACAAAAGTGGCTCCCTGCATCCATGGCTTTCACTTTCTCAGATGCTGATAGCCAACCATACTACACCATTCTAAACAAGGGATTTAAGCATTAGCAGACTGGGGTATCCAGGAGTTTCTGGAATCAATCCCACACAGATATCAGGTATGATGGTATTGTTTCCCCCTATGAGTGAAAGAGGTGGAAACTAAAGCCTTGTAAAATCAGCTCCAACCTTCTTTTTCATTCAAGCAACTCCTTCTTTGCACACAAACCTTCTTCTTATTAATGAAACCTTGCTCTTATTAATCTGCTGCCCATTCTATTCCTGACTGTGCCTTTGCTATTGCTGGTCTCATTTCCTATAATTCCTTCAACCTAATTTCTAACTCATTCAGATTCTTATTCTTCAATGCTCATAGCAGTTTCCTATCAGTTATGAACCTTTTCCCTTAGTCTATGGTGAAGTTCTTTCCAATGGTACACCTTCTTTTAAAAACAACAAGAACACTATTTACCTCTTTTCTGTCCTTGTTACTTGATGTGTGTAAAAATCCTAGAGTGTCTCTATTCCTTCAACATATTTTAGAGCTGGTTTGTGCCATCCATGTTATTTCAACCCTTTCTTGCATCCAGTAAATTTTACATATGCAAAAAGCACTCAGCGTTTATTGAAAAATAAAAGCAATGAACATGCAAGTGAGTGAATGAGAGTTGAGCCTGTTACGTTGACTTTTCTTTGGAGACAACAAATTAATATTTACTTCTATTTAGTTACCCATGAAAAGAATTTTTGAAGAATGTAAGAAAGCAATTATAGCAGAAAAGAAAAAATAAATAAATACAGATAACAATTTTCTATACATTTTAGGAAATGATTATAAAGTAAATGCCACCCATAGACTAAATACACATAATATATAAATACATATAAATAAAAATTAAAAGGAAGTCCAAGAAAACCACATTTCCAGTTATTTATCTTTCTTTCCTTTGGTTTAAAATGCAAGTAATCTTTAAAATATATATATTTAAAGATGTTTTTCACATTAGCCAGGGAAGTAAATTTAACAAAGTATTATAAGTGATCAGTACATAATTCTAAAACCCATTCAACTTCAACGGCCTCACAATTTCACCATCACCAAGGAGTCATGCAGAAAGAACTCAGCCTCCACTCAAAATATACCTTAATTAGAATTACAATTAAATGTTATACCATTTTTAAAAGAAAATGATTTCCTCATCAGGTTTTATAATGGCCTTTGGCATGGTAAAATGAAATTGGACCTAAAAATAAAATCTTAGTTAAATGAAAAGCTCAGATTACCTGACAATTTCATACTTCAGAATTTCCCTATGTATTTTTCTGCAATGACCTTTCTGATGACAAATCCTGAAATGATATTCAATTAAATTTATATCCCAAGGCACACTATAAATTTGTCAGAACCAAAAAGGAGTGCACTGTGAAGCCCTGAGCTCAACTCCTGGTACCAGGGAGCAGAGGTAGAGAAGAGGTGGCCTGTTGGTCCCTGGTGGTCATGCTGACGCTGACATTATGATGCTCAGATCTGCATGAGGGTGAAGGGCCAAGAAAGCCTTCAAGGCTCCCTAATATCAAGCATTTCATATCCCAGTTTATTTCAGAATCAGTGGCCACATGCAGAATGTGACCCCATTCCTAGTCAAGAAGTTCACAAGTTCACATGTTATGTATCTTCCCCTTGATAATGTATGTGAAGCACAGCCACTGGCAAAATATTCATTGCCTTTCAGATGCAGGCAATGACTTACAGGACAGAGGCTCTCAGGGTACATTTTCTCTCAGAATAGGACACCATTGTCTTACTCCAGGCCAGTTCAAGCTTTTATTTCAAGCAGACTGGTTTTTTTCCTCCCTAAATGAGTAAAAATATATAAAATAAAAAATATCCAGTTTATTTCAACCCTTGTATCTCAAGTGAAGTCTAATGATGCTCTCTGTTGTGTAGACCAGGTAAAGACAAGATAGCCTCACTATCTTTCAGTTATATGAGGACCAGGACTTTCCAGGTAGCTCAGTGGTAAAGAATCTGCCTACCAGTGCAGGAGACAAAAGAGACACAGATTTGATCCCTGGGTCAGGAAGATCCCCTGGATTAGGAAATGGCAACCCACTCCAGTATTCTTGCTTGGAAAATTCCATGGGTAGGAGTCTGGTAGGCTACAGTCCATGGAGTTGCAAAGAGTCAGACATGCTTGAGTGACTGCCTGACTGACTGATGAGAACCAAGGAATTACACTGTTTGAACAATAGATGGGTACACATTATTTGGGGGAACCGCAGGGGAAAGTCTGTCTTGACACTATATGAATCTTCATGTTCCAGTATATTTAAACAGCCCTATAATGGATGGTCCACGCCCCCTAAGTTCACCAACATTCTCTGCACACTAGGGCAATCCCATCTGTGAATTATTAAGGTAAAAGATTATCTCCAGATACAAACAGAACTAAAAACTGCCTACCTCCAGACCTGAAAAGGTATTTCTCAAAAGCAGGTATTTACTAGTTTCTTACTTCCTGTGCTAAACACATATTCATTACTAATTTCATATCACAAAGGTTTTTAAAATCAGATTCACTGACAGTAAGAAAGCATTCTGAGGAATAAAATACCCTTAGAAACTTAAATTTCTCCTTTCTCTGTTTTATAAAGATTTCTCCCACATTTATGTCCAGAATATATGCTTCTTTTCCATTATCATTAAATATTTATCATGATATGAAAACATGACAGTGTATTAGAATGTCTAAGTTAAATTTCAAAACCATCAGAAAAGGCAAAAAGGCTGTGGTTGCTCTTTTTATGTAAGCGGAGGTAGAAGAAAGCTCTTCAGGAATCACTAAACTGCTTCAAACACTGTATTTTCAAACACAGAGATAGAGTTTTGTTTCAGTACGAAGCCATGTTTCAGGTCTGTTTCCTAAAGAAAATAATTGAGAGTTGCGTGAACTTTCCTTCCATAATATCTTGATCCATTTAAAGAAACCCATCTGCTAGAGTAGGATGACTCTCTGTAAGTCACTATCTCAACTGACTGAAAATATGACAAAGCAATCAGGATGATCAAATCAAATTTTTGAGATTTAATCAGAAGTGAAAAACATGGGACAAATACTCCAGTAGGAGGCAGGAAAGGGGAAATCTGCCTACCAGTGCAGGAGACAAAAGAGACAGAGATTTGATCCCTGGGTCAGGAAGATCCCCTGGATTAGGAAATGGCAACCCACTCCAGTATTCTTGCTTGGAAAATTCCATGGGTAGGAGTCTGGTAGGCTACAGTCCATGGAGTTGCAAAGAGTCAGACATGCTTGAGTGACTGCCTGACTGACTGATGAGAACCAAGGAATTACACTGTTTGAACAATAGATGGGTACACATTATTTGGGGGAACCGCAGGGGAAAGTCTGTCTTGACACTATATGAATCTTCATGTTCCAGTATATTTAAACAGCCCTATAATGGATGGTCCACGCCCCCTAAGTTCACCAACATTCTCTGCACACTAGGGCAATCCCATCTGTGAATTATTAAGGTAAAAGATTATCTCCAGATACAAACAGAACTAAAAACTGCCTACCTCCAGACCTGAAAAGGTATTTCTCAAAAGCAGGTATTTACTAGTTTCTTACTTCCTGTGCTAAACACATATTCATTACTAATTTCATATCACAAAGGTTTTTAAAATCAGATTCACTGACAGTAAGAAAGCATTCTGAGGAATAAAATACCCTTAGAAACTTAAATTTCTCCTTTCTCTGTTTTATAAAGATTTCTCCCACATTTATGTCCAGAATATATGCTTCTTTTCCATTATCATTAAATATTTATCATGATATGAAAACATGACAGTGTATTAGAATGTCTAAGTTAAATTTCAAAACCATCAGAAAAGGCAAAAAGGCTGTGGTTGCTCTTTTTATGTAAGCGGAGGTAGAAGAAAGCTCTTCAGGAATCACTAAACTGCTTCAAACACTGTATTTTCAAACACAGAGATAGAGTTTTGTTTCAGTACGAAGCCATGTTTCAGGTCTGTTTCCTAAAGAAAATAATTGAGAGTTGCGTGAACTTTCCTTCCATAATATCTTGATCCATTTAAAGAAACCCATCTGCTAGAGTAGGATGACTCTCTGTAAGTCACTATCTCAACTGACTGAAAATATGACAAAGCAATCAGGATGATCAAATAAAACATGAAAGGTGATTTCTGAGATTTAATCAGAAGTGGATATAAAAATACTTGTTCAGGTGGGAACTAATTCAAGTCTGACTCATGGTGCTCTCCAACAAAGTAATTATTTGATATCCCATTATTGAGCATCCACTATTTGCAAAGAACTACTAAGAAAACAAAGACTTAGCTTCGGTCTTTCTTCTCAGTGTTTCACTTGGAGAGAAAGGCTTTGATAGTGACACCAGAGTGTCCACTGTCATACTGTGATAACAAAGGTAGTACTTAATATAGAAATAGGGAAGAGAGACTGGTAGAAAAGAAGGCTGGAAAAAAGGGCCATAAAGAAACATGCGCTACCTTGGGAGTATTTAATTAATGTTGTTGGAATGCTGTGGGAAAAGATGAGCAAGAAAAAGACTTTCCAGAGAGAAATATATTATAAATAGTAAGGTCAGAATGAGGGGCAAGAGATTTTTTTTCTTTGCATGCGTTTAAAGAGGTTGAATAGGAGAATGTGACCAACAGAAATCTCTTTTAGAAAGATAACGTCAGGGCTTCCCCTGGTGGTCCAGTGGGTAAGGACACCGCCTTGCAGTGCAAGGGGCGCCGGTTCGATCCCTGGCCTGGGAAGATCCCATGTGCCATGGAGCAGCTGGACCCATGTGTCCAATTACTGAGCCGGAGCTCTGGAGCGCATGCATTCAGAGCCGGCGCTCTGCAACAACAGACGTCACCGTGATGGGAGGCCCACAGGAGCCAAAGAACAAAGATGAATGAAAATAGAGAAATGAAAGAGCAATAGAAGTGGCCCGCCCGCTCCCCTCCCTTCCCAACCCGATCCCCGCCAAAATAAATAAATAAATAAATCTTAAAAAAATTTTAAAAAAAGAAAGATAATGTCAGCAGCAATTTAGAGTTATGATCTCCTGAGTGACATGTACACATTATAGATGGAGATGGGCAGGGTTCAAGAAAATCAGCTAGCATTTACTTATTTTTACTTCATATATGTCATTTCAAATGTGTTGTAATTTTATAATGTTCATGTTTTTCAGTAGAGTAGGATGACTCTCTGTAAGTCACTATCTCAACTGACTGAAAATATGACAAAGCAATCAGGATGATCAAATAAAACATGAAAGGTGATTTCTGAGATTTAATCAGAAGTGGATATAAAAATACTTGTTCAGGTGGGAACTAATTCAAGTCTGACTCATGGTGCTCTCCAACAAAGTAATTATTTGATATCCCATTATTGAGCATCCACTATTTGCAAAGAACTACTAAGAAAACAAAGACTTAGCTTCGGTCTTTCTTCTCAGTGTTTCACTTGGAGAGAAAGGCTTTGATAGTGACACCAGAGTGTCCACTGTCATACTGTGATAACAAAGGTAGTACTTAATATAGAAATAGGGAAGAGAGACTGGTAGAAAAGAAGGCTGGAAAAAGGACCATAAAGAAACATGCGCTACCTTGGGAGTATTTAATTAATGTTGTTGGAATGCTGTGGGAAAAGATGAGCAAGAAAAAGACTTTCCAGAGAGAAATATATTATAAATAGTAAGGTCAGAATGAGGGGCAAGAGATTTTTTTTCTTTGCATGCGTTTAAAGAGGTTGAATAGGAGAATGTGACCAACAGAAATCTCTTTTAGAAAGATAACGTCAGGGCTTCCCCTGGTGGTCCAGTGGGTAAGGACACCGCCTTGCAGTGCAAGGGGCGCCGGTTCGATCCCTGGCCTGGGAAGATCCCATGTGCCATGGAGCAGCTGGACCCATGTGTCCAATTACTGAGCCGGAGCTCTGGAGCGCATGCATTCAGAGCCGGCGCTCTGCAACAACAGACGTCACCGTGATGGGAGGCCCACAGGAGCCAAAGAACAAAGATGAATGAAAATAGAGAAATGAAAGAGCAATAGAAGTGGCCCGCCCGCTCCCCTCCCTTCCCAACCCGATCCCCGCCAAAATAAATAAATAAATAAATCTTAAAAAAATTTTAAAAAAAGAAAGATAATGTCAGCAGCAATTTAGAGTTATGATCTCCTGAGTGACATGTACACATTATAGATGGAGATGGGCAGGGTTCAAGAAAATCAGCTAGCATTTACTTATTTTTACTTCATATATGTCATTTCAAATGTGTTGTAATTTTATAATGTTCATGTTTTTTCAGTAAAATAGAACAAGTCCATAAATTATAAACATGTATGTATTTGTATGGTACATACACCTTCCTTTGACTCTTCAATTTCTGCCAAATACCTCAGTCCTGATACTAGACATCATATTAACATTACCAGTACCGACCATAGCCCAATTTTTCTTAGTTGAGATCAGAGATAACGGATGTAAAAGATGACTTGGAAAGGAACGGATGGGATCAGGTTGAGTTAGAGAAATGCTACTATTAATCTTGAGTTTTCATGGCTTTGGAGAAGTAGAACTTTAAGAAACAGTCAATAACTACATAGAGTTAAACAGGTGGAGAAGTGTAGTCCTTGAGATGATCTCCAAGTTTAAACATGGATCAAACTGGTATGATAGGAATCAATAAACAAAATTCAAAAACAGGAAGGAAGTCAAGGGAGAAAATATGAATTACTAAATTAAGATAAAAAACAAATAATCCATACGTTTGCTAGTCTCTTCATCATGGTGATTTTCAGGACACAGTAAACTTAATTAGCTCAGTAAACAGTATGTTTCCATCTAAGGTCCAGGATCGCCTGCTCAGGTAACACAGCTGGATAAAGGTAGATAATTCCCAGAGCAATATACACTGACAAAGGCTTTAACTTTCCCTCACTCCATTTAGTATATACAGCTGGCAAACACTAGTCTTCTATTAGGAAATGGGGATGGAATCAGAACCTATCCCAAGTTTACTATGAGAATTAAGCCAGCTATTAATGAAAAACATTTATGTGATTTTACACTATATTGCTGGGCTTCCCAGGTGGTACTAGTGGTAAAGAACCTGCCTGCCAATACAGGAAACATAATAAGAGACTCGGGTTTACTCCCTGGGTTGGGAAGATCTACTGGAAGAGGGCCTGATAACCCACTCCAGTACTCTTGCCTGGAGAATCCTGTGGACAGACTCCTGGCGGGCTACAGTCCACAGGGTCGCAAAGAGTCAGACACAGCTGAAGTGATTTTAGTATGCATGCAGGTATGCATGTACACACACATGCACAATATATTGCTAAGGCTCAATATATGTTAGCACTTGCTATCAATAATTATTTATATCCATACTATGTAGGTTGAAATCCTGGTTTCTCCATTTGTGTGTGTGTATATATATATATATATTTTTTTTTTTTAACCTACAATAAGTTGAATGTTTTCTAAAGTTCAGTCCTCTCACTGCATAATGAACATAAATGTATAATTACTTATAACTTGGAAATTAGGTAAAAAGTTGACTTTATGTCATTTTACCACCATACTGAAAGCAATTTTGAATGTGTTCCCTATGCCCCCAAGATGACACATGTCACATAACTCTCTATCTGTGCCAACATTGTATCTCCCAAAGAAGGATCTGATCAACTCACTTTCCTGCTCAACATCTTCACAAACATAGGATATATAATCTGAATCTTTTGCTCTGTCGAGTTGGAGAATACAGTTTTCTCTGTTAGCTACACCCCCTGATATGTCCCTAAGAAGGACTAAACTTTCAAGCACTGCTAAGTGTTCCAGGGCACCACCTCTTTCAGCACTAGTTTCTCTCATCTCACTTCAAACCACCTCCCAGCTTTAGATGTTTTTCTAACAGTGCACTAGAACTTTAGATAGTTTACCTTATACAGTAGGCAGAATATGACTTTCCCCAACTAAAAAAAGACATACATTGTGAATAGATCACTCTGCATGGCAAAAGGGAACTTTCTAGATATCATTCATTAAATTAAGGATCTTGAGATGAGAGATTATCTTGGATTATCAGGGGGAGGGGTGATGCAATCATGTTGTTGCTTCAGTCACTAAATTGTGTCTGACCCTTTTGTGATCCCATGGACTGCAGCCAGCCAGGCTCCTCTACCCATGGGATTTCCCAGGCAAGAATACTGGAGGGGACTGCCATTTTCTTCTCCAGAGGATCTGCTCAATCCAGGGATCGAGCCTCTGTCTCCGGTACTGACAGGCAGATTCTTTACCATTGAGACATCAGGGAAGCCCCTAATTAATTATGAATGTCATTGTAAGATGGAGGCAGGTGGGTCAAAATGAGAGAATGAGAGGTAGATTTGAAGATACTATGCTGCCGATTGTGAAGATGGAGAAAGGGGTGATGAGTCAAGGAGTGCAGGAGAACTCTAGAATCTAGAAGTAGCAAGGAAACAGATGTCTCCCTAGAGCCTCAAAAATGAACAGAGCCCCAACCAATCCACTTTACACCTCTGAATTTCAGAACTTTAAGATAGCAATAATAAGTTGGGGTTGTTTTTAAACCATTAAGTTTGCAGCAATTTGTTACAGCAGAAACAGGAGACTAACACATCTTGTATTGACCTGATTTAAGTCTTCCTCACCATATGGGAAATTCCCAGATGACAGACTATGGCTTAGTCTATTCTGTTTCCCAAGGACTTCTTTAAAAATAATTAGATCTCAATTAATATTTATACAAGGAATGACTCAGAATAAACAATTAGTCTCCACTTGAACAGGATATTATTCCCAATTCAGTTAATCTAAAGGGACACCATTTAATATCCTGAAGAGTTTCTTATACTCTTTGTTAGGCTAAAATGATACCTAATGAATTTATCCCAGTTCTAGGTAATATGAAGGTTTATTTATGGGCTATGGCATTTAGATACGAAATGGAAAAACAAAACTCCACGTGCCTCTGTATTTTTTTGCAGGAAATAAAATTGAGACATATTTCCACAGTAAATCGAAATGTCTTCTATATTACCAGGCTTAAAAAGGTTATGTACATTAGATATGACATCACTGTTTGAAAGTACATTAGTGTTTTTGAAAACAGCTGCCTTCAATCTCCATTCTCATAAAAAGAATAACCACAGTCTGTGCTTTTTCTAATGGCTTTGAAATGTATGTTAACTTCGAATTTCAGATGCACACTAATGTTTGTATATCATAATATAGACGATTAATGGAAAACATAAGGGGAGAAAAGTCTTTACAAAATAGGGAGAAGGAGAAACTTGGGTTTTTCAAAGTGTTTTTGGTTTCAACCCTAACCCTAACTCTGTTTAACTGGGAACCCTTGTCTGGTTTATAAAGCAGTGAAAATGGAAAATTCATTATTGCAGCAAAATGCAGCTTGATCACTCAACATGTGCATGTGTGCTAAGTCGCTTCAGTCATGTCCAGCTCTTTACAATCCTTGAGACTATAGTCCACAAGGCTCCTCTGTCCATAGGTTTCTCCAGGCAAGAATACTGGTGTGGGTTGCCATGTCCTCCTCCACAGGATCTTCCTCACTCAGAAATCAAACACTCATCTCTTACATCTCCTGCATTGGTAGGAAAGTTCTTTACCACTGGAAGCCTATCACTCAACATACAAGAATGGAAATATACAGAGAGATGACAATGGTGACTGGTTACTCATCCTTTACTCACTTGGTCAAGGTAAATATGAAGAGAAACTTGATTTCTTAAATGAAAGGATGAACTGCCCAGCAGCAGGCACCAAAGGACAAATTGCTAGCTTCTGTATTACCCAAGGACTTCTTTAAAATAATTAGATCTCAATTAATATTTATACAAGGAATGACTCAGAATAAACAATTAGTCTCCACTTGAACAGGATATTATTCCCAATTCAGTTAATCTAAAGGGACACCATTTAATATCCTGAAGAGTTTCTTATACTCTTTGTTAGGCTAAAATGATACCTAATGAATTTATCCCAGTTCTAGGTAATATGAAGGTTTATTTATGGGCTATGGCATTTAGATACGAAATGGAAAAACAAAACTCCACGTGCCTCTGTATTTTTTTGCAGGAAATAAAATTGAGACATATTTCCACAGTAAATCGAAATGTCTTCTATATTACCAGGCTTAAAAAGGTTATGTACATTAGATATGACATCACTGTTTGAAAGTACATTAGTGTTTTTGAAAACAGCTGCCTTCAATCTCCATTCTCATAAAAAGAATAACCACAGTCTGTGCTTTTCTAATGGCTTTGAAATGTATGTTAACTTCGAATTTCAGATGCACACTAATGTTTGTATATCATAATATAGACGATTAATGGAAAACATAAGGGGAGAAAAGTCTTTACAAAATAGGGAGAAGGAGAAACTTGGGTTTTTCAAAGTGTTTTTGGTTTCAACCCTAACCCTAACTCTGTTTAACTGGGAACCCTTGTCTGGTTTATAAAGCAGTGAAAATGGAAAATTCATTATTGCAGCAAAATGCAGCTTGATCACTCAACATGTGCATGTGTGCTAAGTCGCTTCAGTCATGTCCAGCTCTTTACAATCCTTGAGACTATAGTCCACAAGGCTCCTCTGTCCATAGGTTTCTCCAGGCAAGAATACTGGTGTGGGTTGCCATGTCCTCCTCCACAGGATCTTCCTCACTCAGAAATCAAACACTCATCTCTTACATCTCCTGCATTGGTAGGAAAGTTCTTTACCACTGGAAGCCTATCACTCAACATACAAGAATGGAAATATACAGAGAGATGACAATGGTGACTGGTTACTCATCCTTTACTCACTTGGTCAAGGTAAATATGAAGAGAAACTTGATTTCTTAAATGAAAGGATGAACTGCCCAGCAGCAGGCACCAAAGGACAAATTCAGCAGAAGTGTCATTAACACTGCTCTTAATTTTGCCTACATAAAAAGGCAATAAGAATTCTTAAACGGAGAGAGGACATATACATGCACACTATGGACAGTTAGTGCCTAGAAATGGGGATTAGTGCTGCATTTGACTGTCTCAAGGCTGAAAAAAAAACTCAAGTTTTACAAAAATAAGACATGTTGTTACAGACAGATGGCTATCTCTAGCCTCTGCCTTGCTGCATAGTTGGGTAGCACAACCTTAGGGTCTGTGTGAGTAACAGTGTCCCCCCTGGGCCCACCTGCTGGTAATAAGGAGTACAATGCATTTGTTTTATATTTGACAAGTTCACAATTTACACTGGGATGTAAACTGAATGGACAAAATCCAAGGGTATACATGAAAAAAGTGTCTAGGCAAAATACTAGAAGGAAATCCTGACCCATGAAAATTGCCTGTCAAACCAAGCTAAACAGTTTCACAGAACCAACCAGAGCCTGGAAGAATTAAATATCTACTTCATATACATATATATATATATATACATATATATATATAGGGCTTCCCCTGGTGGTCCAGTGGGTAAAGACACCGCCTTGCAGTGCAAGGGGCGCCGGTTCGATCCCTGGCCTGGGAAGATCCCACGTGCCGCGGAGCGGCTGGACTGATGTGTCCAATCACCGAGCCAGAGCTCTGGAGCGCATGCGCCCAGAGCCAGCGCTAGACGCCACCGCGATGGGAGGCCCGCAGGAGCCAAAGAACAAAAAAGACGGATGAAAATGGAGAAATGAAAGACCAATGGAAGTGGCCCGCCCGCCCCCCCTCCCCCCCCAACCCAACCCCCTCCCAAAAAATAAATAAATAAATATATATATATATATATACACACACACATATATATACACACACTTTATATATACACACACACATATATACATATATATACTATAGAGAGTTAATTATATCATTCATTTTACAATTTAAAAAAAAAACTTAATTTTGTTTATTTTGCTGGGTCTTACTTGCAGCAAGTAGAATCTATTGTATTGATAGTTTACTGCACTGGGGTGGAGTTCTAACCCTAACCACTAGACACAGATTACATCAAGGCAATAAAAAAAATTTTTTAAAAAAACTGGCAGCAGCAAAGGACAAATTCAGCAGAAGTGTCATTAACACTGCTCTTAATTTTGCCTACATAAAAAGGCAATAAGAATTCTTAAACGGAGAGAGGACATATACATGCACACTATGGACAGTTAGTGCCTAGAAATGGGGATTAGTGCTGCATTTGACTGTCTCAAGGCTGAAAAAAAAACTCAAGTTTTACAAAAATAAGACATGTTGTTACAGACAGATGGCTATCTCTAGCCTCTGCCTTGCTGCATAGTTGGGTAGCACAACCTTAGGGTCTGTGTGAGTAACAGTGTCCCCTCTGGGCCCACCTGCTGGTAATAAGGAGTACAATGCATTTGTTTTATATTTGACAAGTTCACAATTTACACTGGGATGTAAACTGAATGGACAAAATCCAAGGGTATACATGAAAAAAGTGTCTAGGCAAAATACTAGAAGGAAATCCTGACCCATGAAAATTGCCTGTCAAACCAAGCTAAACAGTTTCACAGAACCAACCAGAGCCTGGAAGAATTAAATATCTACTTCATATACATATATATATATATATACATATATATATATAGGGCTTCCCCTGGTGGTCCAGTGGGTAAAGACACCGCCTTGCAGTGCAAGGGGCGCCGGTTCGATCCCTGGCCTGGGAAGATCCCACGTGCCGCGGAGCGGCTGGACTGATGTGTCCAATCACCGAGCCAGAGCTCTGGAGCGCATGCGCCCAGAGCCAGCGCTAGACGCCACCGCGATGGGAGGCCCGCAGGAGCCAAAGAACAAAAAAGACGGATGAAAATGGAGAAATGAAAGACCAATGGAAGTGGCCCGCCCGCTCCCCTTCCTCCCCAACCCGACCCCCGCCCAAAAAATAAATAAATAAATATATATATATATATATACACACACACATATATATACACACACTTTATATATACACACACACATATATACATATATATACTATAGAGAGTTAATTATATCATTCATTTTACAATTTAAAAAAAAAACTTAATTTTGTTTATTTTGCTGGGTCTTACTTGCAGCAAGTAGAATCTATTGTATTGATAGTTTACTGCACTGGGAGTGCAGAGTTCTAAACCCTAACCACTAGACCACAAGTCAAGTCCCTATTTAATTTTTTTTAACTAAAATACTTTCAGAAAGTTGAATATGACCAAGATTGTATAGTAACAGTACGTGAAGGGAAAGGGGGGAGGGAATAAAAGAAAATGGCAAGAAGCCAATAGGAAGAATGGGAAGGCAAAAGTGAGTGACACTTAATGCAGTTAGGCATATGCTAATGACATACATTTGCAAACCAGGTTTTCATTGGTTTAACTAGAGAGTGTTTTAAAATAGTAAAACTGGTGTCTTAGTGGCCTAGTGTCAGTATTGCATAAGGGAAGTGTGATACGACATCTAAATGTTATATGTCAGACTGATGAATACACAGGAATTTGATGTGTGTTTTTTAACAAGTGAACTGATGAATGAGGAAATGATAAATTTATATTTCTGTTCATTTGGACATATAATTGTGACAGTTGTAGGCATTGTTTTTCAATTATTAGTTTCCAAAGAATTTGAAATTTTTTAGACTATCTGCTGTTTTATGGGAATAGTAAGACAGAATATTTAAGAACAGTATTGTTTCAGGTGAGCCAGCCATGTTGTAAACAGAGCCATTTAAAATTCTTGTTTTCAAAGTAGAACTGAAATTTATTTTACAAGCACATCATTGCAAATGTATCAGGTAAGGCTTCAATAAACTTTAACTTCTCTTTCTAGTCCTAATGTTTCAATAACAGTCGAATTAAACTATTATTTTCTTTTGTACAGAATCAGGCTAAAAACTATTTTAAAAATTAAGGTCCTGATGCATTTTCCCATAATTTTAGTGGGAAATTATGAAATATAAATGCTTTATTAACACATAACCATTATTTTTAAAATTATACCTATCAACTTGACCATCTGCAGTTTATGGATACTAAACTTTATTCATTTGTGTTCTTTCCTCATAAAGCTGTATCAGAAGTTGCCTAATATTTTCTTAACTGTCTGAAAATTAACTTTATAATTTCCCCAAAGTTATCACTAAGTAGTTAAACTTTTCTTGGAATTATTTTAGAATAAGCTTTCTCTTTTTTTGCTGGGTCTTATGAGTTCTAGATAACTGCACTGGGAGTGCAGAGTTCTAAACCCTAACCACTAGACCACAAGTCAAGTCCCTATTTAATTTTTTTTAACTAAAATACTTTCAGAAAGTTGAATATGACCAAGATTGTATAGTAACAGTACGTGAAGGGAAAGGGGGGAGGGAATAAAAGAAAATGGCAAGAAGCCAATAGGAAGAATGGGAAGGCAAAAGTGAGTGACACTTAATGCAGTTAGGCATATGCTAATGACATACATTTGCAAACCAGGTTTTCATTGGTTTAACTAGAGAGTGTTTTAAAATAGTAAAACTGGTGTCTTAGTGGCCTAGTGTCAGTATTGCATAAGGGAAGTGTGATACGACATCTAAATGTTATATGTCAGACTGATGAATACACAGGAATTTGATGTGTGTTTTTTAACAAGTGAACTGATGAATGAGGAAATGATAAATTTATATTTCTGTTCATTTGGACATATAATTGTGACAGTTGTAGGCATTGTTTTTCAATTATTAGTTTCCAAAGAATTTGAAATTTTTTAGACTATCTGCTGTTTTATGGGAATAGTAAGACAGAATATTTAAGAACAGTATTGTTTCAGGTGAGCCAGCCATGTTGTAAACAGAGCCATTTAAAATTCTTGTTTTCAAAGTAGAACTGAAATTTATTTTACAAGCACATCATTGCAAATGTATCAGGTAAGGCTTCAATAAACTTTAACTTCTCTTTCTAGTCCTAATGTTTCAATAACAGTCGAATTAAACTATTATTTTCTTTTGTACAGAATCAGGCTAAAAACTATTTTAAAAATTAAGGTCCTGATGCATTTTCCCATAATTTTAGTGGGAAATTATGAAATATAAATGCTTTATTAACACATAACCATTATTTTTAAAATTATACCTATCAACTTGACCATCTGCAGTTTATGGATACTAAACTTTATTCATTTGTGTTCTTTCCTCATAAAGCTGTATCAGAAGTTGCCTAATATTTTCTTAACTGTCTGAAAATTAACTTTATAATTTCCCCAAAGTTATCACTAAGTAGTTAAACTTTTCTTGGAATTATTTTAGAATAAGCTTTCTCTTTTTGGTTTGTTTTGCCTAATATTTTAGCGGAAATCTAACCAACAAAACCCTCTTACATTGTATTTAATATTTTAAAAAACAAAGAAGTTTTCATGTTGATGGTTTATAGCTAAATATCTGCTTCATTTTTTCTTTTTTTACTACACTCACATTCTTTAATTTCAAAACTCTCTGGGGAACGTTACAGAAAATGAGGAAAAGTTATCTCTATCAGTTAGTTGCCAATTGCTAGGCAACAAATTACCACAGAATTAGTAGGTATACATACACACACACACTTATAATCTGACAGTGTCTGTGAGTAAGCTTAGTTGGGAACTCTGCCATTTAGTTCAACAAAGCTGAAATCAAGGTATAGCCTGGGCTCCATCCCCATCTGGAAGCTAAAATGAGAGAGAATCTACTTGCATTTTCACTGTGATTATTAGCAGAATTCATTTCCCTGTGTGTGCAGAACTGAAGACATGAACTCTTACTGGATGTGGGCTGGAAGCTGCCTCCTTCTCCTAGAAACTGCCTACAGTGCCTAGAGGCACCCCCAGTTCTCAGAGACTGCCCACAGATTTGGGGGGGGGGGCTTTATGAACAGGGGACTTTCTATAGCAAGTCTGCTAGCAACACAGTATCACAAAATATAATATAATCACAAGAGGGGCATCCTATATATGGGACATCACCTTTGTCACATTCTATTGCTTAGAAATAAGACCTAGCTCCTCCTCACACTCAAGGGAGAGGAACACAATAAGACACAAACACTGGGGAGGAAGGTTACATAGACAAACCTTACAGGAGATTTACCAAGTTCTCTCTAAATTTTAGTGGAGTCTGATTTTCCTCAGTTAATTCTTAACTTTAAACTTGAAATGTAACTATTTTTAAAGGGAGGTTAAATATATCAACTTTTTAAACCTTTGAAGATATTTTGAAATAACGTTACTATATTGCCCTATAGGAGACCAAATGTATATACATAAAAATCTATATTTTAAAAAGGGGACATTGAGAAAGCTTCACTTGCTTACAAATTTATATGGACATTTTGGTATCTAGGCATATTGAAGTAAAAATGTAAAGGCTTTCCAGGTGGCGCTAGTGGTAAAGAATCCACTTGCCAATGCAGGAGATATAACAGAAGGGTTCAATCCCTGCGTGGGGACAATCCCCTGGAGGAGAAAATGGCAAGCCACTCCAGTATTCTTGCCTAGAGAATCCCATGGACAGAGGAGCTGGGACAATTCAAAAGGTCACAAAGAGTCAGACATGACTGAAGTGACTTAGCATGCATGCACAAGTAAAAATGTAAAAAGCACTTTTATGTTTGTTATTTTTTATATTCAAAATGCACCTGCTAATATTTCATTTTTGGAGGCAAAGTCACCATCAAAATTAATAGGAGTAATTAGCAGATTGGGTTTCTCACCACAGGCAAATGTCTGACTATTACAGTTATAAATGAGCACTCAGGGACTGAACCAGGAGGCATTACAGTATCTGAGAACAAAATGATTATTTAACATAATTTTATAAAGAATAAGATATCCATATTAATTCCTGCTTGAGTATACACTATATAAATAAAGCCTTCATATTCCATTTTATTAAGATTTTGTTTTAATATTAACTAACATGATGAGTACTTCTGAAAACATTTAATAATTTTGCTTGATTTCTATTCTGTTGATACAGAGTTTATGAATCTTAGTCAAATGAATTTAGGTAGGAAAGTCTCTAAATTAATTCTTATAGTTACAGATTCAGAAACTCACTCTGTTTAACGTAAAAGAGCTTTAATATTTAGCCAGTTAATTGACACAATTCCTAATATTAAAAGATCTTAATAACTATCTGTGGACAACACTGTTGAATAAAAGAATGAGTGAAAAAAACCAACATGAAAAAATATCTTTGATATTTTATTTATCATATTGATAAGATTACTTTTGACAATATACTATAGGGATCTTGCTAAACTGCAATACCTTGGAGAAATTAACTAGCCTTATTGACCCTCAGTATAACAGATACAGTAATTATTACCTAATATGGTTGATCTGTAAGGAACTATGGAAATATATCTTATTATAGAGAAGCTTCAAAAATGTCTACTTTATTTCTGCCCCTCACCCTCTAATACATATATAAACTAGTTCATAAGAATGTAAGAGTCCAGATTATTATAACTTTTTATTTTGAAATAATTTTAGACATCAATTTGTAAGATCACACATATTGCTTATTATATCAGCTATGTATTTTGCATATACAAAGGTGAAACTACCTTCCAAATTAATAGTACTATTAATCAATAGTAGTAGTTTAAAATAATAGTATAACTATCAGGATTAGCAAAAAAAAAAAAAGCACTCAATTAAACATGAGTTTCAGATAAAAGCAAAGAATTTATTTAGAATAAGTGTGTCACTAGGACACATTTATACTAAAAATATTTATTCTTTCTTTGAGTGCCCTGAATTTTATCTAACCACCCTATATATCCTGCAGCCAAACTTTATAACTGTTAATAACTGCCACATTTCTTTATCATTTTCTCCATCTCTATTTCTCTTCCTATTCCCTGTCTCTAAATATGTACATACATGCACAATATAAATGGGCTTCCCAGGTGGCACTAGTGATATAAACCCTGTCTGCCAATGCAGGAGATGTAAGAAACACGGGTTCAATCCCTGGGTCAGGAAGATCCCCTAAAGGAGGGCATGGCAACCCATACCAGCATTCTTGCCTGGAGAATCATATGAGCAGAGGAGCCTGGCGGGCTTCAGTCTATAGGGTCGCACAGAGTCAGACATAACTGAAGTAACTGAGTACAGGACGGCACAACAAAAACACATGCATAATTTCTTTTCCAAACCATTTGAGAATTTGCACACACCATGATCCTTTTCTGGTATGTACTTTCATGCCTATTTTTTAAAAACAGGAATATTTTCTTGCATGACAGAAAATTACAAAAATCATGAAATTTAGTGCTCAGCGCATACTACTGATTAATATGCAATCCTTGCTCTGATTTCACAATTGCCTCAATATTTCTCTTTAGATAATTTCCCTCTGCAAGGAGATCAAACCAGTCAACCCTAAGGGAAATCAACCCTGAATATTTATTGGAAGGACTGATGCTGAAGCTGAAGCTCCAACACTTTGGCCACCTGATGAGAAGAGCAGACTCTAGAAAAGGCTCTTAGAAAAGACTCTAACCCTAAGAAAGATTGAAGGCCCTCAGGAGGAGAAAGGGACAACAGAACAAGATGATTGGATAGTATCACCAACTCAATGGATATGAGTCTGAGCAAATTCCGAGAGATGGTGAAGGACAGGGAAGCCTGGTGTGCTGCAGTCCATTGGGTCACAAAGAGTCAGACATGACTGAGTGAACAACAACAATCTATATTCAATTCAGGGTCACATACTGCCTTTATTTGTCATAATTTTTTTAGAAATATTTATTGACTTATTTATTTGGCTGTGCTGGACCTTAGTTGTGGCATGTGGAATATTTAGTTGCAGCATGAGGGATCTAGTTCCTTGACAAGGGATCAAACTCAGGTTTCCTGCATTGGGAGCTCAGAGTCTTAGCCACTGGACTACCAAAGAAGCCCCTATTTGTCATAATTCTTTATTCACTTGTAACCTTATACACCCCTAGCCTTTTTGTGACTCATGATACGGTCATTTTTGGAGGAGTTAAGGCCAGTCTTTGATGTTTCCTTATGACTAGATTAAGGTCGTGGATCTGTAACATTAATAACCACAGGAATGATGCTGCCTTACTAAGCGCAATATTTTATGAATCCCATCACACTGGTTCTTCTCTGCACTGATGATGGTAACTTTGACTACTTGATTAGGGGAATGTCTATCAGACTTCTCACCTTTTGCAAAGCTAGCATTTTTTCGCTTTGACATTGAATGAGCATTTTGTGGAGATATTTTGAAAGCACATAAATACACTGTTTCTCATCTAGTTTTAGCCTTAGTTGACCACCGCTGCCTGAATAAAGTATAACTATGATGGCTGCAACCTGGTTAACCTTTTTAGCACTATTACTCTTTATACATTTATTACTATAGTATTAGCATTCTACAGCAAGAAGCTCTTCTTCTGTCTTGTTTATATATGCTTGAACTTAATGCATTTTGTGTGTATGTGCATTTCATGGGTGTGTATTTTATGTGCATTTGTGTGCACATACAAAAGTGTCTGTAATGTTACATACTAATGTTTACCCCTGGACCTCCTAGAACATTAACAATCATTCTATTTCCTTTGTGACATTTGTTCTAAATTACATTTCATGTGATGTTGTAACTTATTTTTTAGGCTCTTTTGGTTCATATTTTAGGAGAATTATGCATTCTTCTTTTTACAGAATTAATATTTGTTTATAAATGTCTTATTGTATTAAAGCACTGATACTATAAAGTCCATCTGTCACTTTTTTCATATACTAAATTTCCATCTGTTTGGGGATCTATTTCTTGACTTTTTTATTTTATAAAAGTTGAAGTGTTCATCTCTCAGTCGTGCTCGACTCTTTGCAAATTCATGGACTGCAGCCCTCTGTCCATAGGATTCTCCAGGCAAGAATACTGGAGTGGGCAGCCATGGCACAATTCTGTTTGTCTACCCATAAATCAAACTATTTGAGCTTTAGCGAATTTATAGTAATAACTGATGGGGCTTATCCCTCCTCATAGTTTTCCATTATTTTCATTGCTATTCTTATAGTATCTCTTTTGTATATAAAGTTTAGTGTTCATTAGGTCTAACCCCGTGAAAAATAATTGCTGTTATTTTCCTTTCTGGTAGGTAGTGAGTTAAAATTTAGAAGAGCTGGCCGCCGCTAGATTCGCCCTACAATGGCCCACACTCTGTCTGTGGATTTTGCTTTCCCTGAATATGAATAAATCCATTTCTTACCTATCATTTTGTCTCTCGCTGAATTCTTCTCTGCAAAGAGACATAAAGAACCTGAGCCTCTGTGGGTTCAGAGGTTGGGGAGAATTCCATGGACAGAGGAGCCTGGTAGGCTACATACTGATGGAATTGAGAAGTCGCAAAGAGTTGAGTCAATTCCATCATCCCATGCCGACCACAACTTCCTGGAGTCTCTGCCCCAACAGAGCTCTCTACCCACGAGATCACCTGGCACCACCCTCTCCCCTCCTTCAGCTTCCACTTTTTACTGGCCCCTTCACCCAGCTGCTTAAAACACCCTTCCCCCAGTGCCATGCTTTCTTTGGACTCTTGATCATCCCTATTCATGCAACTCGAATAAACTCTCATCCTGCCTGTCAAAAAAATAATTTAGAATAGTAACCTAGATGATATAAACATCTTTATAACATTGAGTTACTCTAAGAATAGGCCCTTTTTAGTCTCCTTTGTGACATTTGTTCTAAATTACATTTCATGTGATGTTGTAACTTATTTTTTAGGCTCTTTTGGTTCATATTTTAGGAGAATTATGCATTCTTCTTTTTACAGAATTAATATTTGTTTATAAATGTCTTATTGTATTAAAGCACTGATACTATAAAGTCCATCTGTCACTTTTTTCATATACTAAATTTCCATCTGTTTGGGGATCTATTTCTTGACTTTTTTATTTTATAAAAGTTGAAGTGTTCATCTCTCAGTCGTGCTCGACTCTTTGCAAATTCATGGACTGCAGCCCTCTGTCCATAGGATTCTCCAGGCAAGAATACTGGAGTGGGCAGCCATGGCACAATTCTGTTTGTCTACCCATAAATCAAACTATTTGAGCTTTAGCGAATTTATAGTAATAACTGATGGGGCTTATCCCTCCTCATAGTTTTCCATTATTTTCATTGCTATTCTTATAGTATCTCTTTTGTATATAAAGTTTAGTGTTCATTAGGTCTAACCCCGTGAAAAATAATTGCTGTTATTTTCCTTTCTGGTAGGTAGTGAGTTAAAATTTAGAAGAGCGGGCCCGCGCTAGATTCGCCCTACAATGGCCCACACTCTGTCTGTGGATTTTGCTTTCCCTGAATATGAATAAATCCATTTCTTACCTATCATTTTGTCTCTCGCTGAATTCTTCTCTGCAAAGAGACATAAAGAACCTGAGCCTCTGTGGGTTCAGAGGTTGGGGAGAATTCCATGGACAGAGGAGCCTGGTAGGCTACATACTGATGGAATTGAGAAGTCGCAAAGAGTTGAGTCAATTCCATCATCCCATGCCGACCACAACTTCCTGGAGTCTCTGCCCCAACAGAGCTCTCTACCCACGAGATCACCTGGCACCACCCTCTCCCCTCCTTCAGCTTCCACTTTTTACTGGCCCCTTCACCCAGCTGCTTAAAACACCCTTCCCCCAGTGCCATGCTTTCTTTGGACTCTTGATCATCCCTATTCATGCAACTCGAATAAACTCTCATCCTGCCTGTCAAAAAAATAATAATTTAGAATAGTAACCTAGATGATATAAACATCTTTATAACATTGAGTTACTCTAAGAATAGGTGGTCTTTTCCAGTTTGTTTGAGTCTCCTTTTTTGTCCTTGAGAAATATTTCAAAATTTTCCTTAACTGGCCCTCTATCTGGTTCTATTAATTTTTGTATATTCCTTACATACCCTCATAACTTACTGAATTATTTTTATAATTCATTCTTTAGATTCCTTAGAGTCAGGTCAGCAGCAAAAAAATTTAAAAAGATGGTTTTACTGCTTCTCTATTTTATTTGTTCTTAAGGCCTCTAAATCATTTCTCATGATCAATTACATTGATCAATATTTGCATTAAAGTGTTGATTAGTGCAGAGACTGTAGGCATACTTTCCTTGCTCTTTTTGGAAATATTACTAATGTTACTTATTAAACAGGATGACATTGCCTTTATAAAATATGCATGTGTATGTACATACACATGTGTATATGTGTATACACACATAATCATGCATCTATGCACATAATATATGTGTGTGTGTATATATACATAATACATGTGCTGATACACATATATAAAAGACATTAGTGTATACATGTATGTGTATGAGTAAAAATGTGAAAACTTTATTCAGAGTTTACTACTTCTGCTTCACTGTTTTATTTTTCAGGAAGTGAAATAATATGGGTATTATTATTACTTCCTGTCTTCCATTTCCACTACTTTCCATTTTACCCTTTTTAATCCTTCTGTAAAATCTCATTTTTGTTCTTTTGGGTTTTGTTTATTGTTCATTTCTATGATTATTTCTAGATTTATGAATCAATATGATTTTTCATATTGTTAAATGCTTTATGAGTATATTTAATGGCATGTGAACTGTAATTACATGGTTTACTTCAGGGAGATGTATGTTTCAGGAAGAATTTTCCTCAATTGTATATGTTGACTCCATATTTTTCTTGTTATTTTTTCTGTATTGAAGTGTTTTTACAAAATTCCTAGCCTAATGGTACTCTGTCACGGTTGCAACTTTCAGTTCATCTTTGTTTTAGTGGTATTAGTGAAAACAAATTAACAACTTTATATTAAAAAGTTATTTCCCTAAATACATATTAATAATGCTTAGTTTTACTTCATTGCAATTCACTCTAGAGATGAACTTTTTTTCTGAATTGGCAATGCTACTAAATTAAAATTTTAATAATTGTAAATTAACACCAATAGTAAGTAATGAATAGTAAAAGTGCCTTCCCTCTTGTTTGTATTAAAAAGAAATTGATGTCATGGGAAATAAATCTTTGTTCATTTAATGTTTACATTAATGCCCATTTAAAATATTACAGATAAGTGTATAAGGCTGTGAAGGAATTCAGACTGGAATATGAGCTAAAATGTAATTTTCTTATAATAATATCGAGATTCTAGAACAGCAAAAGAGGCGTTTTCCCACTTGCTTTGATGCATCCTAACAGGAAACCTATGCTAAACTCAGTAGGGTACCTGAGGTGGCCTTTAGAAAGATGTGAGAAAATGTTAAGGACAACCAACAGAGCAGGATTCTCTGAGGCCACCCACACAGGAAAGCTATGCCACCTCTTCTATAGGGACAAAGGGCTGGGCTGCTGTCTGAAACCTTTGGCAATTGCTAAATAGAAAGGGACAGGAGTTGTGGCCTTCCATAGAAGGTACAATCAACCCAAGTGAGCTGGCCACAACAGAGGTGTGTAACAAGCAGACTCCTCCCTTCTGTCTCAAGATGCATTCAATTTTCAGAAAGATTCTGAGTGATCACTGCAGTCTGGCATTTAATTGATATGTATTTTTATTACTGGATAATTTATCTTTTCTAAAGTTTCACAATTACCAGTATTTCACTTCCCTTAAAATATCCATCCATACCATTTTCTTACTTTATTTCATTTCTTACTGTTTTTTCTCGATTTGTATAACATATACCTATTTAAACATCTCTATATTAACTATTATTCTGTCATATATGCTGCAAATATTTTTCTTACTTTGTCGCTTGATCTTTAATTTTTTTGTAGTGCCTTTGATGTACAGAGGATACACTTTGTAGGGTTAAGTATACCAGATTTATTACATTATTTCTTCTGGAGATATTTTTTAGATGACAAATACCCTCCTTATCTATTTATTAGCCTAATATACTTGTAGAGTTTTTGTGGCATCTATCATTTAAGGATAAATATAAGCATTCTTATAAGTATTCTTGCCTGGAAAATCCCAGAGAATTGAACAGAGAAGCCTGGCTAGCTACAGTCCATGGGGTCGCAAAGAGTTGGACACAACTTTTCAACTAAACAACAACAAGTATAGATATTTAAGACAGCTCAGAATACTTTTTTCTTGTGAGGCTTCATAAAAATTCTAAGGAATGTATTGTGCATGTGTGTTTGCATGTGCTTGTTTATACAGATAATTAGCCAAATGATTTTTTAAAATAATCTATTTATTTTCATTTTATTATATGCATCACATCAGAGTCTCTTTAAAGATAATGTAAATTGTTTACTTGATCCATTTATGCCGGCATCACACTGTTTTAATTATTTTAGATTAATCATTCAGAGCTTCTTACAAGGCAAATCACTTTGACGCCTGTTTCTGCTCAGTGATTTCGTCTTTTACAATGAATCCTTCATTCAGTTTCATCAGTTATTTCCCACACAGAGAATGTAAATCCAATAGAGACTCTGTGCTGAGAAATTTGGGATATAGAGTAAGAAAATGGAACAATTTGCAGAATGCTTTATGCAGACTCAAAAATGTACCTCATCCAATTTGGCAGTATAAATCCCTTCCAATACTGCATTTATGTAAACTGGCTAAGGTGACCAAATCACCTGTAAACCTCTTTAAATTGTCATTCATAAAGGGAAAGTATAAATTGGCTTTATATCTATCATAAAATGTGTGTGAATAATTGTTTGGTTTGATTTCTATATGTTTCTAATCAATGTAATATAGTTTTGAATTGAGAGTTAAAAGCAACCCAAACGTGGGAAGAAAATTACTACCTAGCTTCAGTTCTGATTCACATTAAAGCAGAAGTTATTTCCACACTTTTTAAAATAAGTGCGGAAATGTCCAGAAGCTATGCCTGTTTCCTTGATGAACATGTTTTCTTGTTGCACCTTGGGGAACTGGGCTCGTGAATGCACAATGTTCATCAGCTCTTTCATTCTCTGGGCCACCTGCTAATTTGCTGTAAGCAACAGAAGTGATGATGATATTTTTGTTTCTTCACCCACTAAATTACCTTCATGCCCCAAATGTCCTAATTGGTATTCTGTTCCTTAAAGGCAATAGCTGATTTTCATAAGGAAATGAAAATGCAGGTGGGGTTGTCTGCCTGAGCTCCTCACAGGTAAGTAAGTCTTATGACATGTTCACTGCCCACCACCTCCGCTAGGAAGTGATGCTGTGTTCAGCATCACTTGATGGGGCTTCTAAGTTAAAACCTATAAAACACAATTTAATTTGATTAACTATCCTTCTGACAATTTGTTACCAGTCACTTTCTTTACCCTGCTCCACTTGATAGACCTTTTACAAAGTCTCTTATAAATGAATACATTTGACAGTCTACAGGATTTGATTTGTCATTTTTAAGATACTGACAGAAACAATCAGATTAAAAGATGAAGTTTGGGGCTTCCCTGGTGGTCCAGTGGGTAAGGACACCACCTTGCAGTGCAAGGGGCACTGGTTAGATCCCTGGCCTGGGAAGATCCCACGTGCCGCGGAGTGGCTGGACTGATGTGTCCAGCTACCGAGCAGGAGCTATGAAGCACATGCGCTCAGAGCCAGTGCTCTGCAACGAGAGAGGCCGCTGCAATGTGAGGCCCACACAGGTCAAAGAACAAAAGATGGATGAAAACAGATAAATCAAAGACCAATAGAGGTGGCTGAAGGAAAAAAAAAAAACAAAGTCTGGGGCATGAGGAATGGGAGGAAAGAAGGAATGGAGGGCTTCCCTGGTGGTCCAGTGGGTAAGGAAACTACCCTGCAGCACAAGGAGCGCCGGTTCGATCCCTGGCCTGGGAAGATCCCACGTGCTGCGGAGTGGCTGGACTGATGTGTCCAGCTACCGAGCAGGAGCTATGAAGCACATGCGCTCAGAGCCAGTGCTCTGCAACGAGAGAGGCCGCTGCAATGTGAGGCCCACACAGGTCAAAGAACAAAAGATGGATGAAAACAGATAAATCAAAGACCAATAGAGGTGGCTGAAGGAAAAAAAAAAAACAAAGTCTGGGGCATGAGGAATGGGAGGAAAGAAGGAATGGAGGGCTTCCCTGGTGGTCCAGTGGGTAAGGAAACTACCCTGCAGCACAAGGAGCGCCGGTTCGATCCCTGGCCTGGGAAGATCCCACGTGCTGCGGAGCAACTGGACTGATGTGTCCAATTACCAAGACGGAGCTCTGGAGCTCATGCGCCCAGAGCCGGTGCTCTGCGACAACAGAGGCCACTGCGATGGGAGGCCCACGTGGGCCAAAGAAAAATAGATAAATGAAAGACCAATAGATAAATGAAAGACCATATGCACACTCTAGAAGGGTAAAATGCTAAGGTCTTTCGCCTCTGAAGAGCCCAATGGCTGTGGGGCTCTGAATTGAAAGAGGACCGTTGCAAGCATAAGGAAGTTTAAGCACATTGTTTAAAGAAGCTTAAGCACATGTTTGCAGCTAAGATGGCGCCTACAGGAAGAGACAGGGCGTGATCTAAATTGTTAATTGGTGGTCAGAATTTCTGATTGGTTCCCCTGGTTTCCGCGCTCGTGAATGATTGCTTGACCTTTAGCTTGATTGGTGTAATCCATAGGAAGTCCCGTGCAAAACCCCGTTCACTTGCCTATAAAAGCTGTGGATCTGCATTAATAAAGAGGAACTGCTTCGACGGAACCCCTGTCGTGCCTGATTGTCCCGTGCGTCCGCTGCGGGGATAGGGGGGCGGGCAGCCAAGATTCGCCTCTCTCCGAGATCTCCCGGTTCAGCCGGGGGCAATCCTGCTGCCTTCCCTTTCTGCGGAAGGCCTCCAGAAATGGCCACACCAAATTCACCTCATGTAACACAGTTTCTTCACAAACTCTGACTGCCTCAAGTACTGATTCCTCAAGTTTAATGCTGGGACATTCTGTGTTATTTGTAACAAACTGAGGACTTGGACTCACCTGCATTCCCTGCTTGTTCTATACTACTTACAAAAGTGTTCTGTGACCCATGATGAATCTATTCAATGATTGATTTCCTATGTTTATGGGTATCTATTACAAAAAAGAACTGATGACAGGTGACAGAACTTAAAGGAGAAACAACAGTCATTGTTTGGCCTCTGAGCTAAGTATCCTGCAAGGGAGACAGGTACATTAAATAAGAAATTATGGTTACAGTTGATAAGTACTGTGACAGAATTTGAAGGGGCTGTAACATGTAGCAAGATCACCTAACCTAGTCAAGTGGGACCAGATAATATATTTGATAAACACTACTTGGGCATCATTAAATGAATAAGATGACATTTAGGCTGGTGCCTGAAAGATGATTTGGACTTGGTTCAGTGACAGGGTGACAATGTAGAAGTGAGAATGGTGATCAAGACAGGCAGAGGGATGAGTAAGGGAGAGAAAAAGGTGTCTGAGGAACTGAAATAAGGTCAGGACAGCTGTCACAGGGGACATGCCTGGAAGAGTGATCAGAATGGGGCTGGAGAGGGAGTCCATGAGGGGTCTTCCAAGCTAAGTTTAAAAGTGAAAGTGAGGGGCTTCCCCTGTTGGTCCAGTGGATAAGGACACCGCCTTGCAGTGCAAGGGGTGCCGGTTCAATTCCTGGCCTGGGAAGATCCCACGTGCCGCGGAGCAGCTGGACCGATGTGTCCAATTACCAAGCCAGAGCTCTGGGGTGCATGCGCCCAGAGCCGGTGCTCTGCAACAGTGGACGCCACCGCGATGGGAGGCCCACAGGAGCCAAAGAACAAAAACGGATGAAAATGGAGAAATGAAAGGCCAATGGAAGTGGCCCGCCCACTCCCCTTCCTCCCCAACCCGACCCCCGCCCAAAAAATAAATAAATAAATCTTTTTTTAAAAAAAAAGTGAAAGTGAAGTTGCTCAGTCGTGTCCGACTCTTTGTGACCGATGGATGACCCATGGAATTCTCCAGGCAAGAATATTACAGTGGGTAGCCTTTCCCTTCTCCAGGGGATTTTCCCAACCCAGGGATCAAACCCAGATCTCTCAACTGTAGGCAGATTCTTTACCATCTGAGTCACTAGGGAAGCCCAAGAATACTGGAGTAGGTAGCCTATCCCTTCTCCACGGGATCTTCCTAACCCAGGAATCAAACCAGGGGCCTCCTACACTGCGGGTAGATTCTTTACCAGATGAACTACAAGGGAATCTCCCAAGCCATTTTAAAGAAACAGAAATGCATCCTTATGTAACCTGATGATTACAGTACTCACAAGGTGCCTACTAAATAAGAGTACACTTAATTTTGCATTACTAAAACCATGAAGTTAATAAACTTCTGAGCACTAAATGAAAGTGTCATGTGAAAATGCATGGCACAGAGTAGGTACTCAATAAATGTTTAATGACTCTGAAACTGAATGATTCGCCAAATAGAAATTAAACTTTAAAGGCTTGGGGGCCTGAAAGATGATTTGGACTTGGTTCAGTGACAGGGTGACAATGTAGAAGTGAGAATGGTGATCAAGACAGGCAGAGGGATGAGTAAGGAGAGAAAAAGGTGTCTGAGGAACTGAAATAAGGTCAGGACAGCTGTCACAGGGGACATGCCTGGAAGAGTGATCAGAATGGGGCTGGAGAGGGAGTCCATGAGGGGTCTTCCAAGCTAAGTTTAAAAGTGAAAGTGAGGGGCTTCCCCTGTTGGTCCAGTGGATAAGGACACCGCCTTGCAGTGCAAGGGGTGCCGGTTCAATTCCTGGCCTGGGAAGATCCCACGTGCCGCGGAGCAGCTGGACCGATGTGTCCAATTACCAAGCCAGAGCTCTGGGGTGCATGCGCCCAGAGCCGGTGCTCTGCAACAGTGGACGCCACCGCGATGGGAGGCCCACAGGAGCCAAAGAACAAAAACGGATGAAAATGGAGAAATGAAAGGCCAATGGAAGTGGCCCGCCCACTCCCCTTCCTCCCCAACCCGACCCCCGCCCAAAAAATAAATAAATAAATCTTTTTTTAAAAAAAAAGTGAAAGTGAAGTTGCTCAGTCGTGTCCGACTCTTTGTGACCGATGGATGACCCATGGAATTCTCCAGGCAAGAATACTGGAGTGGGTAGCCTTTCCCTTCTCCAGGGGATCTTCCCAACCCAGGGATCAAACCCAGATCTCTCAACTGTAGGCAGATTCTTTACCATCTGAGTCACTAGGGAAGCCCAAGAATACTGGAGTAGGTAGCCTATCCCTTCTCCACGGGATCTTCCTAACCCAGGAATCAAACCAGGGGCCTCCTACACTGCGGGTAGATTCTTTACCAGATGAACTACAAGGGAATCTCCCAAGCCATTTTAAAGAAACAGAAATGCATCCTTATGTAACCTGATGATTACAGTACTCACAAGGTGCCTACTAAATAAGAGTACACTTAATTTTGCATTACTAAAACCATGAAGTTAATAAACTTCTGAGCACTAAATGAAAGTGTCATGTGAAAATGCATGGCACAGAGTAGGTACTCAATAAATGTTTAATGACTCTGAAACTGAATGATTCGGCCAAATAGAAATTAAACTTTATCCATTTACAATGATTCTGTAATACACATATGTGCAAATTTCCTTATTTATCATCTTAGCAAATAATACTATATCTTTAAAAGCAGTTCTTAAACCTTTGGCAAAAGTTTAATTTAAAAAAACTTAGAGGCACTGAAATAGATGATTATGTATTTCCTTTTCGGTGAGATACAATTATAAGCACCTTGAATGGGAGAACTATAAATAAAAATAACTCATCAGGTTGCTTTTACAACCTGAGCCATGCAGAGTAATTAAGCCAAGAAATTAAATTCTGTAAAATTAAAAATGCAATTCTATACATCAGATTTAGCAATGATTTTCAAGGAACTAATAGATCTCACAGTTGAAACAGCCTTGTTCGGTTAAATTGTAGTCAATGACTAGTGTATTTGCTATTTCAAATACTGTCTTTCATCAGCAAATCCATAATTTAAATTTTCAAGTCAATTTGATTTGAATAATCCATATAGTTTAAAAATATGCGTGTGTTTCTGGCAAAGGCTTTGCAAGAGTGGTTCTCAATAAAGCCAACTCATAGTATGATTTGTATTGTGAAACAGTCTTCCTAGTTAAAGAAAAACAGGCTATTGCTGATGATAAATTATTCATGCTATTCTAGTTTTAAATGTTATGATTAAACCATTATAAACCATGAAATACATATACAGTGTTTTTCTATGTGTACATGTAAAACACAGTCCAAACACAGGTTTTGATATAGATACATAAAGGAAATAATGAACTGATTATAATTATCTATGAAAAAATTGTAATATTCTTCATAGTGTTCCAGGTTTTCTATAAAATATTTTCTTCCAGATTTCTGAGCTATCAATAATCAACCTATATCATTTTCTACATATGAATGAAAGCTTTTATGATTTTAACTTCTTCTCCATGTCTCAATGTACCTTGAAGAATACTCATTATTTTTTTCAGTATCTTTAAGAAGAGCTGAAAACTCCTGCAAATGTTAGTTCTTGAAAATGCATATACACATGCACACACAGGATTCATTTCCATGGGTAAGAATACAATGAGAAGGTTCGTCTTCCCTCCTGGGCCTCCCTAACAGTTAAAAACATACAGACCTGTCATAACGAAGGCTGGGAGCTAAGAAAGGAAGAAGCTCTTTGTCTACACCTATACTCCATTGCATCTCGCTCCTTACCCTGGTACCTCGAAAAGAGTAAAAGCCGAGGAACTGGGATGTAAAATCTTCCTCTTGCTTCTTGCCCTTATATCTTATGCTGTCTTTCTGGCTGTCATTAAGTCCTGTCCACACTTCTGTAAATGGTCCCTTAACAAATTCTCAATCACCTCACCTGTGCTTCCTCTGTTCCTTGTGAGAACATTGGCAGGTACAGTAACTAGTGTAAGAAATGTCCCAGGAGAGAAATGGGATTTGAAGTGTGTTGCTCATATTTGTGAGGAATACCTAGAAAGCCACTTTGCTGTAGAATGTTGGTATGGCCAAAGGACAATATGGTATGACTATTCAGATTTTTCCTGGTTATGACCTGGAATGAGATGCAGGTAGAAGGAAGATATGAGAGATCATACAGCTGCTATCACAGAATCAGTAATAATAATGAAAATGGGCTCACCTGACTGCTTCTGAGAGCTACAGGATATACATGGATAAAAACAAAAAACAATTTAGAAAACAAGTAAAAAATCAGAAAGCCTTGACAGCAGGTTTGAAGGAAGATCTCATCTCCTATTGTCTTGGGTTGGATATGGCTGAACACCAAGCACAGACAATAATACAATGCTGAAGAGTGGCATTCATCGCCCATCATCTCTGAGGTAAAGAATCACTTATTCATTACCATTTCATCCCATACAACATTGCCTCAGACAGGGGGACAACTTTTACAGCAAAGAAAATTCAACTACCGGTCACTCCCACATAAATCACCGAGCTTATTGCCAGTCTCCAAGGCCATCTGAGAGACAATGCTTTCCAAGGTCAAGAGCATTACAACAGAATATAGTATTTCCTGACAGGCATCTATGGGTCCAAAACCAACAGATGGAGGTGAGGAGTGTCCCTTTAATGCCAAGAAATATACTTGATGAATTCTTTGTATTACTATCTGGCAACACTGATTGAAGGAATTTGAAAATCCTAGTATTTGCACCAAAGAATGCAGTCAAAGACTGCTGTTAAATAATGAGGAAAGACTCTAGCTATTCTGACGTCCTCAAATGCTGGACAAACAGGGTGAGATGAGAGCCAAGAAAAATGATTTTATCTCTGCGGGAAAATTAAGCTAATCCTACATAATGGTGGGGAGATGTATACACAAATCAAACCATATGTGAAATCCAAAGGATTCAATGAGGTGTCACTTAGTACACCACTGTCCAATAGTCCTTGTCTATAAAAAAGTGAGATAAATCCTGAAAAAATAGGAATATCAAATATTAAGGAGTTTTTTTAAAAAATGAAAGTTTCACTCATATTTCCCAAGAACACCATTACTGGTGATGGCTACTAAGTGAAACAGGAAGAAAAAAAAACAGTAGAAGAATAAAGGTCTGATTATTGCCTTTACCTTTGTGAATAGTTTCATAAATGGAAACTATACCAATAAATTCTGTTCTTCTTCCTGTTCTTAATTGCTCCCTCCTTTTCTCCTGTTACCTTATTTGAGCAGTGGTATAGCCAGCATTTTAGATTTACAGATAGGAATACAGTCTCATTGGTATTTCCTAAAGATGTTACATAATACAATTAGGTTTATAAATTTATGTTGAATGCACAAATATCCACTTGTGCAAAATCCAGTGGACTTGAAGAGTTTGAAGGAAGATCTCATTCTTTTGGGGGCTGAACACCAAGCACAGACAATAATACAATGCTGAAGAGTGGCATTCATCGCCCATCATCTCTGAGGTAAAGAATCACTTATTCATTACCATTTCATCCCATACAACATTGCCTCAGACAGGGGGACAACTTTTACAGCAAAGAAAATTCAACTACCGGTCACTCCCACATAAATCACCGAGCTTATTGCCAGTCTCCAAGGCCATCTGAGAGACAATGCTTTCCAAGGTCAAGAGCATTACAACAGAATATAGTATTTCCTGACAGGCATCTATGGGTCCAAAACCAACAGATGGAGGTGAGGAGTGTCCCTTTAATGCCAAGAAATATACTTGATGAATTCTTTGTATTACTATCTGGCAACACTGATTGAAGGAATTTGAAAATCCTAGTATTTGCACCAAAGAATGCAGTCAAAGACTGCTGTTAAATAATGAGGAAAGACTCTAGCTATTCTGACGTCCTCAAATGCTGGACAAACAGGGTGAGATGAGAGCCAAGAAAAATGATTTTATCTCTGCGGGAAAATTAAGCTAATCCTACATAATGGTGGGGAGATGTATACACAAATCAAACCATATGTGAAATCCAAAGGATTCAATGAGGTGTCACTTAGTACACCACTGTCCAATAGTCCTTGTCTATAAAAAAGTGAGATAAATCCTGAAAAAATAGGAATATCAAATATTAAGGAGTTTTTTTAAAAAATGAAAGTTTCACTCATATTTCCCAAGAACACCATTACTGGTGATGGCTACTAAGTGAAACAGGAAGAAAAAAAAACAGTAGAAGAATAAAGGTCTGATTATTGCCTTTACCTTTGTGAATAGTTTCATAAATGGAAACTATACCAATAAATTCTGTTCTTCTTCCTGTTCTTAATTGCTCCCTCCTTTTCTCCTGTTACCTTATTTGAGCAGTGGTATAGCCAGCATTTTAGATTTACAGATAGGAATACAGTCTCATTGGTATTTCCTAAAGATGTTACATAATACAATTAGGTTTATAAATTTATGTTGAATGCACAAATATCCACTTGTGCAAAAATCCAGTGGAGGGCTTCCCTGATGGTCCAGTGGGTAAGGACACCGCCTTGCACTGCAAGGGGCGCCAGTTCGATCCCTGGCCTGGAAAGATCCCATGTGCCACGGAGCGGCTGAACCGATATGTCCAATTATCGAGCCGGAGCTCTGGAGCTCATGCGCCCAGAGCTGGTGCTCTGCGACAACAGAGGTCACTGTGATGGGAGGCCCACACAGGCCAAAGAACGAAGATGGATGAAAACAGACAAATGAAAGACCAACAGAAATAGCCTGCCCGCCACCCTTCCTCCCCACCCCACACTCACAAAAAAAAAAAAAAAAGGAAAAAATATCCACTGGATATAAAGGACAAAAGCAATGGATCATGCTATGTACCTTCTGTTAATCTCTCCAACACTGGGCACTAAATGAATATCACAGGTAGAAGGACGGTTGCCATGTGTGCTATCCCTGGCTCTCTCAAGTACAGAGGAGGTAAAAAGTCCCTCACTGTTATTAGATTAGAGATACTGAATTATTCGTTGCCAGTGTGCCTAAGATCTACCCACCCCTTTGCAAATAATCCCTTCATTAACTTGCCTTGCAAAAATACATGAGTACAGAGCTCTAAATTTATATTACTCTTTTCGATCTTTGTCAACAGGAAAAAAAAAAAAAAAAAAAACTTTAAAAGGCTTCCAACATCAAGTCTTTGCAGTGCATTCAATGTGATTTTTATGGAAACAACTCTAACTTTTATGAAACCAATTTCAATTGGCATAATCCCTAACTAAAATACACAAAATAACATGATGTCCAGTTAGCCTAAACAGGTTCAGAAACAAAAGCCACTGACTAAGATAAGCTTGCAGCTCTACTAGTAGCAGGAAAAGTAACTAACACAGTCTACCAGGCACAGTGGTTCCATCCCGTGGCAATCAATGGAAACAGTTCACTGAGAATGGTGAGCATCAGTGAAGCCAGCACATGAATTAAGCTGAGTCTGGCTAAGAGAACTACTATAAGTGCATCCATAGAGACTGTGATTGAAAGTGTCTAGGACATAATTACAAAAAAATCAGCATATAGGGACTTTCCTGGTGGTCCAGGGGCTAATACTCCACATTCCCAATGCAGGGGGTCTGAGTTCAAACTATATCCCACTTGACACAATTATGACCCACCACAGCTAAATGAATAAATATATAAACAAATATTTTTTTAAATAAATAAAGGGGTGAACTGTATTTTAAACAAAAACCAGCATATAAAAGATGTGCCAAGAGGAGGAGCTATGGAGACTAAGGAGAGAAGGTTGAATATATTAGAAACTTACAAGGAAGTTCTTGTTAAATAACAGGACATCTGTCCAAATATAGTTAAATTCACACATTCTATGATGTTTTAGGATAAGCACAGAATTATAAATTAAAGAGTCCTGGCCATGATTTCTGCCTTTGAAGTGTCACAATGACACTGTGTCTCTAAACCCCATTTACTTCAACTGTAAATTTAACAATTATAACTCAGAGAGAGGCCATGGGGATTATGTAAAGCGTCTTGCACAAAACTCACTCTTCATAAGTGCTCAGTAAATATGCATTTCCTATTTTCCTCTTCAGTATATTATCTCAAGGATACATTATAAAGTAGCTGAATACTAAGAAGGAACTCTAAGCCATTTTTCTCCCAACATGTGTGAATTGTTGGCTCTTGTTTTTCTTATTCTTTTTTTTTTCAAAGAATTTTTTTGCTGTGGGCCATTTTTAAAGTCTTTATTGAATTTGTTACAATATTGCTTCTGTTTTACCTTTTGGGTTTTTGGCCACAAGGCATGTGGGCTCTTAGCTCCCCCAAAGAGCTAAGATTGAACCCACACCCCCTGCACTGGAAGGCAAAGTCTTAAAAATTGGACAGCCAAGAAAGTTCCTGCATTATTCTTAACTTGGGCCACTTATTAACAATTTCTCTACAACTGAGAGAAAACGTTCTGCTTCATAATCCAGAACACACACTTTGTGATTTCTTGATTTAACTGATTGTGTTTCATACTAGTTTGGTCATATTTCTCAACTTAGGTGTTCTTCCATGCCATGCCACGTCATTTCAGTAGTTTCATTGAGCCCCTGTTGGAACTGTGTAACATACTGAATGCTGTGAACAGGTTAACTATGGAGCTAACGTATTAATAATTAGATAAAATAAATGTAATCCTTTACATAATTTAAGAGTTAACTTTAAGCACAAAATACATTAAAAATGTAGAATAGGACTGACTGGCGAATTTCACCCTTTCACATCATTATGAATCTAGAAATTTAAAACAAAAATTTCAAGGTAGGGGACTTTCCTGGTGGTCCAGTGGGTAAAGAGTCTGTCTTTCAGTGCAAGGAGCACTGGTTCAATCTCTGGTCCAGGAAGATCCCACGTGCCGCGGAGCGGCTATGACCACTGGATACAATTACGAGCCCAGCGTTTGAGCACGTGTGCCCAGAGCCTGTGCTTTGCAAGGAGAGAGAGGCCACTGCAATGGGAGGCCCACACTGGCTGAAGAATAAAGATGGATGAAAATAAATAAAATTAAAAAAAAAAAAAAAAAATTTCAAGGTAGTCTTGAGCCTAAATTTCCCAAAGATAAAGCCCCAAATAATTCCACGGATCTATCTGCTCATAATTTGCTTATAATGTTCTACTGGTCCACGTGAATCTCCAAGATTCAAACAACCAAATCAAACCAACTTTAGAGACAGCAGTGTGACAAGATGCAGCTGTGGTTAGCATTGGAAATACACTTAAAAGTGCATGTTAGGAGGGTGGAGCTAAAATGGCGGCATGGAAGGACGTGCACTTATCTCTCCTGCAAAATCACCTGAATTGCGACAAGTTCCTGAAAAACCATTGATAGATGGAGGTTGGATCCGATCACAAAATAGATACCCCATACCGAAGAACAAAGGAGAAGCCGCAACAAAACAGTAGGAGGTGCGCAATCGTGCTTTTAAAAGTCAAACCTCATACCTGCCAGAGAGGCTGGCTGGGCCAAATACGCAAAGACTGTTGGAACAGAGAGGATGGGTAGGCCAAATACAAGAAGCCAGCTGCAAATCAAGACCCTAGAAAAGAGCAGAGACCCCTACAAGGGACTATGCCAGACCTGCTTTACAGGCTCCAAGTGTCTCCTTAAGCTAGAAGTGTCCTTGAGCAGTCCTTGGAAAGACAGCACTCAATTCCCTGTGAAGGAGGTTATCATTAACCCGATCATAGAGCCGCCAAGTAGGACTGGAGACTCTGTGCCCACCGAAATCCGCGAGAGGGGAATAGTGATTCCACATGAGACTGAGCCAGACTCACCTCTGAGTATTCTGAAGTCTCCAGTGGAGCCGGGGGTCAATGGTGGCCTGCAGCAGGGTTGGGGACACTGCGGAAGTGCTTCTCATAGAGCATGTGGGAATAAATCCTTTGTGAGAGAGGCGCCATTACCCCTACTATAGTTTGGCTGCAGGCCAAACTACAGGGAGGGAATTTAGCTCCATCCAGCAACAAAGCTATCTGGATTAATAATTAAGAAACTACCAAGGCCAACCTGGGCAGGCTGTTTAGTTCTGGAATAGGCGGAAATAAACAAGCAGTAAAAGAGGCCTTCAGATCCAACCACTGCCAGAGGCAAGAAAAAAACTGGTAATTCCTGAACAGTCAGCAAGAGACAGAAGAACATAAACATTCACTATTTTCACATTTTGACTGGAGCTGGATTTACTGCTGGATTTTTTTTTTTTATTCTTGTTTCTTGATTTTTCTTCATTTCTTTTTTTCAGACATAAAAGAAGAAATTGACAATAACAATAATAGTGGGAGACTGTAACACTCCTCTCACACCAATGGACAGATCCTCAAAACAGAAAAGTAATAAAGAAACACAAGCCTTACACGCCACCACACTAGAAAAGATGGACCTCGTGGATATCTTTAGGACCTTCCATCCAAAAGCAGATGAATACACTTTCTTCTCAAGTGCTCATGGAACATTCTCCAGGACAGACCACATCTTGGGCCACAAAGCGAACCTCAGTACATTCAAGAAAACTGAAATCATATCAACCATCTTCTCTGACCACAATGCAATGAGACTAGAGATCAACTACAGGAAAAAAACTGCTGAAAACACAAACACATGGAGATTAAACAACACATACCTAAAAAACAAACTGATTACCAAGCAAATCAAAGGAAAAATTTTTTAAATCCTAGAAGAAAATGACAATGAACACGCGACAGTGCAAAACCTATGGGATACCACAAAAACAGTTCTAAGAAGGAAGTTTACAGCAATACAATCCTACCTCAAGAAACTAGAAAAATATCAAACAGACAACCTAACCGTAAGATTAAAAACAACTGGAGAAAGAAGAACAAAAACACCCCAAAGTCGGGAGAAGAAGAGAAATCATAAAGATCAGAGCAGAAATAAATAAAGCCGGGGTCATAGGTGGCCTGCAGCAGGGTTGGGGACACTGTGGAAGTGCTTCTCATAGAGCATGTGGGAATAAATCCTTTGTGAGAGAGGCGCCATTACCCCTACTATAGTTTGGCTGCAGGCCAAACTACAGGGAGGGAATTTAGCTCCATCCAGCAACAAAGCTATCTGGATTAATAATTAAGAAACTACCAAGGCCAACCTGGGCAGGCTGTTTAGTTCTGGAATAGGCGGAAATAAACAAGCAGTAAAAGAGGCCTTCAGATTCAACCACTGCCAGAGGCAAGAAAAAGACTGATAATTCCTGAATAGTCAGCAAGAGACAGAAGAATATAAACATTCACTATTTTCACATTTTGACTGGAGCTGGATTTACTGCTGGATTTTTTTTTTTTATTCTTGTTTCTTGATTTTTCTTCATTTCTTTTTTTCAGACATAAAAGAAGAAATTGACAATAACAATAATAGTGGGAGACTGTAACACTCCTCTCACACCAATGGACAGATCCTCAAAACAGAAAAGTAATAAAGAAACACAAGCCTTACACGCCACCACACTAGAAAAGATGGACCTCGTGGATATCTTTAGGACCTTCCATCCAAAAGCAGATGAATACACTTTCTTCTCAAGTGCTCATGGAACATTCTCCAGGACAGACCACATCTTGGGCCACAAAGCGAACCTCAGTACATTCAAGAAAACTGAAATCATATCAACCATCTTCTCTGACCACAATGCAATGAGACTAGAGATCAACTACAGGAAAAAAACTGCTGAAAACACAAACACATGGAGATTAAACAACACATACCTAAAAAACAAACTGATTACCAAGCAAATCAAAGGAAAAATTTTTTAAATCCTAGAAGAAAATGACAATGAACACGCGACAGTGCAAAACCTATGGGATACCACAAAAACAGTTCTAAGAAGGAAGTTTACAGCAATACAATCCTACCTCAAGAAACTAGAAAAATATCAAACAGACAACCTAACCGTAAGATTAAAAACAACTGGAGAAAGAAGAACAAAAACACCCCAAAGTCGGGAGAAGAAGAGAAATCATAAAGATCAGAGCAGAAATAAATAAAAAAGAAATGAAAGAAGCAATAGTAAAGATAAATAAAACAAAACCTGGTTCTTCGAAGAGGTAAACAAAATCAACAAACTGCTGGCCAGACTCTTCAAGAAAAAAAGAGAGAAGAACCAGATCAACAAAATCAAAAATGAAAAAGGAGAGATTACAACAGATAATGCAGAAATCCAAAGGATTCTAAGAGACTATTATGAACAACTCTATGGCAACAAACTGGACAACCTGGAAGAAATGGACAGTTTCCTAGAGAAGATTAATCTCCCAAGACTCAACCAGGAAGAAATAGAAACTACGAACAACCCAATCACAAGCTGAAAAATAGAATCTGTGACCATCAACCCAAAAATAAAAGCCCAGGGCCAGATGGCTTCACAGGTGAATGCTACCAAACATTTAAAGAAGAACTAATGCCTGTCCTTTTAAAACTCTTCCAAAAAATTGCACAGAAAGGAACACTTCCAAACACATTCTATGAGGCTGCCACCACCGTGATACCAAAGCTAGGCAAGGACAACACAAAAAAAGAAAATTATACGCCAATTTCACTGATAAATTTGGATGCCAAAATTCTCAACAAAATCCTAGCAAACAGAATTCAGCAACACATCAAAAAGCTCATACATCATGATCAAGTTGGGTTCATCCCAGGCATGCAAGGATTCTTCAATATCCACAAATCAATCATTGTGATACACCATATCAACAAATTGAGAGACAAAAATCACATGATCATCTCAATAGATGCAGAAAAAGCCTTTGGCAAAGTACAGCATCCATTCATGATTAAAAAAAAAAAAAACTTCAAAAAATGGGCATAGAAGGTTCCTATCTCAATACAGTGAAATCCGTGTATGAGAAGCCCACAACGAACATTATCCTCAATGGTGAAAAACTGGAAGCATTTCCTCTAAGATCAGGAACAAGACAAGGGTATCCACTTTCAACATTATTATTCAACATAGTCCTGGAAGTTCTAGCAACACCAATAAGAGAAGAGAAAGAAATCAAAGGAATCCAGATTGGAAAGGAAGAAGTCAAACTCTATTTGCGGATGACATGATATTATACATAGAAAATCCCAAAGACACTATTACAAAACTGCTAGAGCTAATGAACGAATTCAGCACAGTCATGGGATACAAAATCAATACACAGAAATCACTCACATTCCTATATACAAACAATGAAAAATCAGAAAATGAAACCAAAGAGGCAATCCCCTTCACCACTGCAACCAAAAGAATTAAATATCTAGGAATAAACCTACCCAGAGAAAGAAAAGAACTGTACACAGAAAATTACAAGACACTCATGAAAGAAATTAAAGAAGACCTAAACAGATGGAGAGATCGTCCATGTTCCTGGGTCAGAAGAATCAATATTGTGAAAATGACCATACTACCTAATATCGTCTACAGATTCACTACAATCCCTATCAAACTACCAATGACATTCTTCCCAGAACTAGACCAAAGAATAACACAGTTCATATGGAAACACAAAAGACCCCGGATAGCCAAAGAAATCCTGAGAAAGAAGAATGGAGCTGGAAGGATCAGCCTCCCCAACTTCAGACTATACTACAAAGCAACAGTCCTCAAGACAGTATGGTACTGGCACAAAAACAGAACTATAGACCAATGGGACAAGATAGAGAACCCAGAGATAAACCCACGCACCTATAGGTACCTTATTTTTGACAAAGGAGGTGAAACTATAAAATGGGACAAAGACACCTCTTCAACAAATGGTGCTGGGAAAACTGGACAGCTACATGCAAAAAAATGAAGTTGGGGCTTCCCCTGGTGGTCCAGTGGGTAAGGACACCGCCTTGCAGTGCAAGGGGTGCCGGTTCGATCCCTGACCTGGGAAGATCCCATGTGCCGCGGAATGGCTGGACCGATGTGTCCAACTACCAAGCCGGAGCTCTGGAGCGCATGTGCGCAGAGCCAGCGCTCTGCAACGACAGACGCCACCGCGATGGGAGGCCCACAGGAGCCAAAGAACAAAGACAAATGAAAATAGATAAATGAAAGACCAATAGAAGTGGCCCGCCCGCTCCCCTCCCTTCCCAACCCCCGCCCAAATATAAATAAATAAGTAATAATAATTTAAAAAAATGAAGTTGGAACATTCCTTGACACCATACACAAAGATAAACTCAAAATGGATTAAAGACCTAAATGTAAGACCAGAAACCATCAAACTCTTAGAGGAGAATATAGGTAAAACACTCAAGGACATAAACCAAAGCAAGATCTTGCATGATCCACCTACTAGAATAGAGGAACTAAAAATAAAAATTAACATGTGGGATCTAATGAAGCTTAACAACTTTTGTACAGCGAAAGAAACTACAAAAAAGGTGAACAGATATCCCATAGAATGGGAGAAAATCATAGCAAATGAAACAACAGACAAAGAATTAATCTCCAAAATCTACATGCAACTCAGACAACTCAGAGAAAAGGGGATCCTGCAGGGGTCCTGTGCGATGGCCTGGAGGGGTGGGATAGGGTGGATATACATATACATATAACTAATCTGGGATCATACATATCTGTAAACAACAAAACTCTGTAAATGTAAAAAATAAAATAAAAATTAAAATAAAATAAAATAAAATAAAAAGTGCACGTTTGAAGTTCAGGGAATTAGCTATTAAAATGTACCAATATACAAAAAAACAAACTACCCAATCAAAAAATGGGAAAAAGACCTAAACAGAGACCTCTCCCAAGAAGACATACAGATGGCCAAAAAACACATGAAATGATGCTCACCCTCACTTATTATTAGAGAAATGGAAATCAAAACTACAATGAGATATCACCTCAAACCCATCAGAATGGCCATCATCAAAAAAACTAATCTGGGATCATGCATATCTGTAAACAACAAAACTCTGTAAAAGTAAAACGTAAAATCAAAATTGGAAAAAAAAAAATGCTGGAGAGAGTGAGGAGAAAAGGGAACACTCCTGCATTGTTGGTGGGAATGTAAATTGACACAGCCGGTATGGAGGACAGTATGGAGATACCTTAAAAAACTAAAAAATAGAAGCCCCCAGGCCCTGATGCCAACGCGAGGGAGCCAGGAAGAACAAAGACAAATGAAAATAGATAAATGAAAGACCAATAGAAGTGGCCCGCCCGCTCCCCTCCCTTCCCAACCCCCGCCCAAATATAAATAAATAAGTAATAATAATTTAAAAAAATGAAGTTGGAACATTCCTTGACACCATACACAAAGATAAACTCAAAATGGATTAAAGACCTAAATGTAAGACCAGAAACCATCAAACTCTTAGAGGAGAATATAGGTAAAACACTCAAGGACATAAACCAAAGCAAGATCTTGCATGATCCACCTACTAGAATAGAGGAACTAAAAATAAAAATTAACATGTGGGATCTAATGAAGCTTAACAACTTTTGTACAGCGAAAGAAACTACAAAAAAGGTGAACAGATATCCCATAGAATGGGAGAAAATCATAGCAAATGAAACAACAGACAAAGAATTAATCTCCAAAATCTACATGCAACTCAGACAACTCAGAGAAAAGGGGATCCTGCAGGGGTCCTGTGCGATGGCCTGGAGGGGTGGGATAGGGTGGATATACATATACATATAACTAATCTGGGATCATACATATCTGTAAACAACAAAACTCTGTAAATGTAAAAAATAAAATAAAAATTAAAATAAAATAAAATAAAATAAAAAGTGCACGTTTGAAGTTCAGGGAATTAGCTATTAAAATGTACCAATATACAAAAAAACAAACTACCCAATCAAAAAATGGGAAAAAGACCTAAACAGAGACCTCTCCCAAGAAGACATACAGATGGCCAAAAAACACATGAAATGATGCTCACCCTCACTTATTATTAGAGAAATGGAAATCAAAACTACAATGAGATATCACCTCAAACCCATCAGAATGGCCATCATCAAAAAAACTAATCTGGGATCATGCATATCTGTAAACAACAAAACTCTGTAAAAGTAAAACGTAAAATCAAAATTGGAAAAAAAAAAATGCTGGAGAGAGTGAGGAGAAAAGGGAACACTCCTGCATTGTTGGTGGGAATGTAAATTGACACAGCCGGTATGGAGGACAGTATGGAGATACCTTAAAAAACTAAAAATAGAAGCACCCTATGACCCAGCAATCCCACTCTTAGGCATATATCCTGATGAAATCAAAACTGAAAGAGACACTTGTACCCCAATGTTCATTGCAGCACTCTATATAACAGCTAGAAAATGGAAGCAACCTAGATGTCCATTGACCAATGAATGGATAAAGAAACTATGGTACATATATACAATGAAATACTTCTCAGCTATAAAAAGAAATGCAGAAGAATCAGTCCTAATGAGGCGGATAAATCTAGAACCTATTATACGAAGTGAAACAAGACAAAAAGAAAGGGACAAATACAGTATACTAACACATATGTACAGAATCTAGTAAGATGGTACAGATAAATGTACATGCAGAATGGCAACAGAGAAACAGACTTAGAGAACAGACCTATGGTCACTGGGGGGGAGGGAAGATCAGACGAGAGGTATGGAAAGAGCAACAAGGAAACCTACACTATCATATGTAACAGAGATTTCCACTGTGATTAACCTGTAAGACTAAGGGAACCTACATGGGGACTAGTAAGCATCAACCTGCAGGGTAGGAAGGAGGATATGGGAGGGAGGGCTCAGGGGAGAGGGGTCAGGGATATACCTATGACTGTTTGGTGATTATGTATACCTGAAAACAAGAAAACTCTGTAAAAGCATATAACAACTTCTCAGTACACCTGAAGCTAATGTGACATTGTAAAACAAATACAGCCAAATAAAAAAAAAGCACCAGTATAGAATTCTTACATCCAATTATTATTATTATTAAAAGTCAGTAGAGAGTCCATAATAGTTGTTATTATCGTAACAGGTTCTGAGATTGATTAGACCCCAACCTGTTTTGACTGAAAAACTAGCACTCATTCACTCAACCTGTTTTGAAATCTGTATTCATTAAATTGTCTCCAAATGGACACCTCAAATGCAAATGCTCATTTCTGCAGTAATGAATGAGGTTTAACTCCATGTCCGTCTACCATCCACCTAATGGACACGAGAGATTTATGCTGAAAGGAAACTGAGCATGTCATTCAAAAATACTTTAAACGGCATTTGGAAATTTTTTCCAAAATATTAATTACATTTCCATCAGTGAAATATCTTCAGTCCTATCTTTTAAATTATACTTATTTTTAAGATCCCAAAGTAAACTTGTGTGTATACACATGTTTGTGTGTGCACCTGTGTGTGCCAAATCTTGTTACTACTGGTCTTTTTAACTTCAGACATCAAGATGACTCAAGAACAGGAAAAACATGTGCATGAGAAAATATTCTAATTTAAATTTAAATAATCTCATATATCTCACAGACTGTTTCTTTTATGAGAACAGGTTTCATGCACAGTGGTTATTTTGTCCCACCAGAAGCATGAGAACACACAGATGCAGTTCTTAACAACCATCTGGAGTTGGACATAAGTTTGGGAACTAGATAAATTGCGCATAGAATTTTCTACCATGCAGGTAATTTTTCCACCAAATAATCTAACAAAAGCTCTAAGCACAGATCACTGTTTTAAAGAATTACTTAATGACCCTCTTAGTAAATTTCTAAACAAATGCACTGAGTAATTAAATGAGAAGTACAACAATTTACAGCTCTATGATTCTGCTGGGAATTTTGTTCAGGAGCTAGAAGATTCCCTTACTCTGACCTAGCTAGGTCAGCATCTTACTCTGCTGGCATCTTGGCTGACTCCGCATGCCATTTATACAAACACTAGTGCTTGTGTTTTACTTCTCACTGATTCAGAACTGTCTCTTTTCTGTATCTCCCCTTATCTACATTTTCTGCACCGTCCCCTGTAGACTCTGTCTCTCACTTCTTTGCTCAGCTCCTGAAACAACAGGGAATCATGCATTTAAAGAACACCGCATGCACCAACTGGTCTTCTTAGCAGAGGTCTCTCCAACACAAAATTCACTGTTTTTCCTGACAGCATCCAAAATAAAGTGTGTATACTTCTTAAAAGCCCCATCATCTGCACTTTGTCCCTAACTGGTAAGAACATTTCCTTCAGCAATCGTAGGGTTTATAGAAGAAAGTCTTAGATAGGGTCACTTCTCCTACTCTCAAAGATAAAGAATAACCTTCCAAAAACTCTTGCTTTTCTTGTACATTCATTTTTTCTACACTTATAAACATCCTTTCATGACTAGAGTGGAATATTGATTATAGTAGCCTGGCAGAAGTGTCCCCTTGGCCCTTTTAAAAGTTCACTCCTGAAATATGTGGGTATTTGAATTTCACAAAGCTATTTGACCAAACTCTTCATGCAAACTGACAAAATGGTGAAATGTGGACTCAATACTCTTTAATGACTTTGCATTTTAATGTATCTACCATTTGCCAAAACTCCTTGATTGATTTTCACCATGAGATACATTTACATATTATAACAGGAGACTCTGGCTAGTGTTGGACCTATTCAGCATTTGTACTGATGATTTGAAAACAGGAAGGAAAAAAAAAAACTTACAATAGTCAAGAAAACACGAGAAAAAAAAAAAAGAACTGAATCTACTAAATTTATATAAAATATTACAAAATAAAATATCATAGCTAGTAGGCTATTAGCTACTTCTCCATTTTTGTTAATCTCCCAAGTTCTAGCAGTTGATCTTACTAACAACTGTTGAGCAATGAAGTATGTTACTCAAGGGTGTGTTTTGAGAATCAGCTATAGGCTCTGAAGTCAGACTGCTTGAGAAGAGATTTTGGATTCCATTCTTAACAGCTGTGCAAATTTAAGTTCCTTAACCTCTCTGTGCCTTGGATGATATTACTCGTATCTATCTTATCTGGTCCTGGGAGAAATAAATAACATAATGAATGCAAATCATTTGAGCAATGCCTGGCAGATGGTATGTGCTCCGTAAATCCCAAGGATTATTATTATCTTTTCTTATTATCTTTTCTAAATAGCCTTGCAAATGGGATATGTTTTCTTCCATATTCAGGCTTAAATTTTATCTTCAATAAAAGTGATATGGTGAGGGAATCCTCAGTTACCTGAAATTCCTTTTTAATTTTTATTTGAATATTAGTTGATGTATTCACACAGCATTGATGAATTGGGAGGTTTCCTTAAATGAAATCCCACACTTCAGCACTGTGAGAAGAAATGAGTGATTCAAGAGAAAATTAAATTAAATCCTTAAATTAAATCCCAGATTTAAAAAAGATCCTAGTGGAAAATGTAGCAGTCTGTTTTGCTATGAAGATCTAATATTTTCCCAACTGCGTAGTAATGGGGGTTGGGGAAACTTCCCCTTAGGCATTCTCAAGAAAAGATTTGGATAAACAGCTTAACTAGATGGTGTGATTAAGGCTGCCTCAATAATATCAAAACCACCTCCAACTTAATTTGACTCACTCAAAGAAAAAAATTACTCCATTTCTAAGTTAGTACAAGTTTCCTTTTTAATGTAATAATTGGCAGACAATATTATTTAGCTTGCTATGCAATAAGCCTAAAAGTATTTTGAAAGTTACAATAGTCAAGAAAACTACGAGCAAAAAATTTGCCAAAACTCCTTGATTGATTTTCACCATGAGATACATTTACATATTATAACAGGAGACTCTGGCTAGTGTTGGACCTATTCAGCATTTGTACTGATGATTTGAAAACAGGAAGGAAAAAAAAAAACTTACAATAGTCAAGAAAACACGAGAAAAAAAAAAAAGAACTGAATCTACTAAATTTATATAAAATATTACAAAATAAAATATCATAGCTAGTAGGCTATTAGCTACTTCTCCATTTTTGTTAATCTCCCAAGTTCTAGCAGTTGATCTTACTAACAACTGTTGAGCAATGAAGTATGTTACTCAAGGGTGTGTTTTGAGAATCAGCTATAGGCTCTGAAGTCAGACTGCTTGAGAAGAGATTTTGGATTCCATTCTTAACAGCTGTGCAAATTTAAGTTCCTTAACCTCTCTGTGCCTTGGATGATATTACTCGTATCTATCTTATCTGGTCCTGGGAGAAATAAATAACATAATGAATGCAAATCATTTGAGCAATGCCTGGCAGATGGTATGTGCTCCGTAAATCCCAAGGATTATTATTATCTTTTCTTATTATCTTTTCTAAATAGCCTTGCAAATGGGATATGTTTTCTTCCATATTCAGGCTTAAATTTTATCTTCAATAAAAGTGATATGGTGAGGGAATCCTCAGTTACCTGAAATTCCTTTTTAATTTTTATTTGAATATTAGTTGATGTATTCACACAGCATTGATGAATTGGGAGGTTTCCTTAAATGAAATCCCACACTTCAGCACTGTGAGAAGAAATGAGTGATTCAAGAGAAAATTAAATTAAATCCTTAAATTAAATCCCAGATTTAAAAAAGATCCTAGTGGAAAATGTAGCAGTCTGTTTTGCTATGAAGATCTAATATTTTCCCAACTGCGTAGTAATGGGGGTTGGGGAAACTTCCCCTTAGGCATTCTCAAGAAAAGATTTGGATAAACAGCTTAACTAGATGGTGTGATTAAGGCTGCCTCAATAATATCAAAACCACCTCCAACTTAATTTGACTCACTCAAAGAAAAAAATTACTCCATTTCTAAGTTAGTACAAGTTTCCTTTTTAATGTAATAATTGGCAGACAATATTATTTAGCTTGCTATGCAATAAGCCTAAAAGTATTTTGAAAGTTACTAAATTGGTGGGGATCTTCAAAGCCATGGAGAACAAGAAAGCACAATTGTTTTATTTTTTCTCTGGTTTTCCTCTGTGACTTGAATGTTCAGATCTTATTTACCAAGTGACTTTTGTATTGGAAAGGTAATTTTTAAAAATTATTTTATCAGAAAAGATTGAGAATTAAAAAGTTTGTATAATACAAGAAAAAAGTGAACCAAAGTAAGATGTTCTATTTCCATTTTATCCACTTCTTATTCCTCATATACAAGAGGAGAAAAATGGGTATTTACACAATGGCTATCAGAGAGTTAGACATGCTCTCACCTAAATGCATCTTCAACGGAACATCTTTAGAATTCTTTTCTGAACATCCATGAACATTGTCCCAAGGTTTATTTCCAAATCTACGAGCCCTTGAGAGGGAGACTGTGACCTCTAGGAAGCTGCCTCACCAAGCACTTGGTGGATGTGAAATAATCCCTCCTTAAATCAAGAGGTGGGCTGCAGAGTAACTTTACAAAGGTAGGCAGAGGACTTTAAATATCTGAAGAACACTGGATACAAGTGTGTTATATGGATACAAAGAAATAACAGTATTTTAGAGCTTGAATTTATCCTGATCCTGAACAGAACAAAATAAAACCCAAAAAAGAATCCTTTAAACTAAAATAAGAATCATACATGCTGTCCCATGGGGGAAAAGAAATACACACACACCCATCACCCTTCCTCAAGCTGTCTCAGTGCTTCATTTCACCATCAAATGTCTTAAATATTATGCACTGACTGTAACTATTTTATCACCTCTGCAATACTCTTCATTCCTCTGCAATACTGTGAATTTTTATCTCTCTGTATGTGGTTCTCCTCATCATTCCACTGTAACTTCTCTCAGGGCAACAGTGTCTTCCCTCCATCAATGTCTTTTCCCTCTGCTTCATTTCTATTTGTCCTCTCATCAGGAAAACATGGTAGATGGCTATACCCTTCCTTGGGCATGTCCTGCTTCCGGTCTTCCCAACTCTCTTTTACCTCATTTCCCTTCTTGCAACTGCCCTGACACGCAGAGAGAAGTCTTTATAATTCTTTGTAGGTCGCTTGCTGAAACTGCTTGTTAGTTCTTCCCTGATACCAAATAGCCCAGAGAGAGTACAGTGGACCAGCACCAGAGAAAGAATCTGAAGTTTGGATCCACTGAGTTTATACCTTGAACAGGCTGAATATTCTCCAGAAAAAGTAATGTTTTCGAAAGGAAATGGTTAGAATATTGGTGTCAAAAATCTTTCGTCCTAGTCAAGGGGAAATCTCTGTTGTGACAAGGTTTATTTCTGCACACGCTGGTAACATACTAAACAAGGACTCCATCGTCAGAGCTCTGTGCTCCTCACCTCACTGTCATCCTTTCCCCTGCCTCCCACCTCCTACAGAGGAGACTGCACTGCCTACCTGTTTTCCTCTGTGTGCATCTTAGCCCCAGGTAATTTCTCCCCTGTAACCTCAGCTGACTAATGAGTTTTCCTAACCCTTCTGCTGACTCTCTTACTGAACCTGTGAGTCTCAGAGTATCTATGGCTTCTTCTACAAAACCTCCCAGACCAGCCCCAAGTTGGTTCAGGCTTCTTCCCAATGCTACATGGATACCCCAGATGCATTTCTATGGTTGTACTTGGCCAGATTTCATTAAATCCCTTGGACTTCATGGTGCTTTGTCCCAAGGCTGTGAACTCCTAAGAATAGCTGTGGTCTCCTATCTACCTTTGCGTCTTCTGGGTAAAACATAACATCTGACATATAATAAATGAACAGGAAATATCTAAATCAATATATGGATGAATAAACAAACATATTTAAGGATCCTGATACTAACCTTTTTTAAATTGAAGACTAATTGCTTTACAATACTGTGTTGGTTTCTACCATACATCAACATGAATCAGCCACAGGAATATGTGCCCCTTCCCTCTTGAACTTCCGCTCTACCTCCTACCCCATCCCACCCCAGCCTCTAGTCTGTCAGCAAGCCCTGACTTGAGTTCCCTGGGTCATACAGGAAATCCCCACTGACCATCTACTTTACATCTGGTAGTGTATAGGTTTCCATGCTACTCTCTCCATTCATCCCACTCTCTCATTACCCACCACCCCATGTCCACAAGGCTGTTCTCTATGTCTGTGTCTCCATTGCTGCCCTGCAAACAGATTTTTTAGTATCATCTTTCTAGGTTTAAGGATTCTGATGATACTATCTTGAAACTCGTCATCAATGAAATAAAGTTACTAAACACAAAACACATTTTTGAACCTTACAAATTATTTACCCTAACCTTATTAATGTACACTACTATGTTTTTACTATTTTTACTAATTAATCAAATTTATGCACTGTTATTCTTATGATGGCTCAGTGGTAAAGAATTCGCCTGCCACTGCAGGAGACATGGGTTTGATCCCTGGGTAAGGAAGAGCCCCTGGAGAAGGAAATAGCAACCCACACCAGTATTTTTGCCAGGAAAATCCCATGGACAGAGGAGTCTCACAGGTGAAAGTCCACAGAGTCGCTAAAGAGTTGGGCATGACTCAGCAACTAAATAACAATTCTTTTTATATATTTTTTTTTAATTTGACTTTTAAGTTTTACAGAGTTTTGTTGTTTACAGATATGTAAAATTCTAGATTAGTTATACATATATCCCTGATGCCCTCCCTCCTCTACCCGCTCCCAGTTCCCTCCATCCCATCCCTCCAGGCCATTGCACAGCGCCCCTGCAGGATCCCCTATTCCCACAGCACAATGAGAATAGCTATCTTTTTCACATATGATAGTGTAGGTTTCCATGTTACTCCCTCTATGCCTCCCACCCACTGTTCATTCCCCACAGTGTCCATACGTCTGCTCTCTTTGTCTGTTTTTCCCTTGCTTCTCTGAATGTGTTATCATTACCATCTAACTAGGTTCCATATATATGTGTTAGTATACTGTATTTGTCTTTCTCTTTTCGACTTATTTCACTTTGTATAATAGATTCTAGATTTATCCACCTCATTAGGACTGATTCTTCTGCATTTCTTTTTACAGCTGAGAAGTATTCCACTGTACATATGTACCAGAGCTTTTGTATCCATTCATTGGTCAATGGACATCTAAGTTGCTTCCATGTTCTAGCTATTGTATAGAGTGCTACAATGAACACTGGGGTACAGTTGCCTCTTTCAATTTTGATTTCATCAGGATATATGCCTAAGAGTGGTATAGCTGGGTCATAGGGTGCTTCTAGTTTTAGTTTTTAAAGGAATCTCCATACTGTCTTCCATACTGGCTGTATCAAGTTACATTCCCACCAGCAATGCAAGTGTTCCCTTTTCTCCTCACCCTCTCCAGCATTTATTGCCTGTCGATTTGTTGATAATGGCCATTCTGACTGGTGTGAGGTAGCTATCTCACTGGAGTTTTGATTTGCATTTCTCTAATAATAAGTGAGGTTGAGCATCGTTTCATGTGTTTTTTGGCTATCTGTATGTCTTCTTTGAAGAAATGTCTCTTAAAAAAAAAAAGAGATGTCTCTTTAGGTCTTTTTCCCATTTTTTGATTGGGTTGTTCATTTTTCTGGCGTTGAGTTGTCTGAGTTGCTTGCAGATTTTGGAGATTAATTCTTTGTCTGTTGTTTCATTTGCTATTATTTTCTCCCATTCTGTGGGTTGTCTGTTCACCTTGTTTGTAGTTTCTTTTGCTGTACAAAAACTTTTGTTTGTCTTTGGGGGGGGGGGGCACTTCTATTGGTCTCTCATTTATCTATTTTGATCCTCTTTGTTCTTTGGCCCGTGTGGGCCTCCCATCACAGTGGCCTCTGTTGCTTCAGAGCACCAGCTCTGGGAGCATGTGCTCTAGAGCTCCCGCTGGGCAGTTGGACACATCAGTCCAGCCGCTCCGCAGCACGTAGGATCGTCCCAGGCCAGGGATCAAACTGGCACCCCTTGCACTGCAAGGCAGTGTCCTTACCCACTGGACCACCAGGGAAGCCCTGTACAAAAGCTTTTAAGTTTCATTAGGTCCCACATGTTAATTTTTGTTTTTAGTTCCACTATTCTAGTAGGCAGGTCATAGAAGATCCTTTTGTCTTTTTTTATTAATTTTGGACTCTTTTATTGGTCCTTCATTTATTTATTTTCATACATTTTAATTCTTTGGCATGTGTGGGACTGCCATCACAGTGGCCCCTCTCGTTGCAGAGCACTGGCTCTGGGTTCATGCACTCCAGAGCACTGGCTCTTAATTGGACACACGGTCCAGTTGCTCCGCAGCATGTGGCATCCTCCTGTGCCAGGGATCAAACCAGTGCCCCTTGCACTGCAAGGCGGACTCTTTACCCACTGGACCACCAGGGAAGTCCCATATAAGGTCTTGCTTTGATTTATGTCATTGAGTGTTTTGCCTATATTCTCCTCTAAGAGTTTTATGGTTTCTGGTCTTCCATTTAGGTCTTTAGTCCATTCCGAGTTTATCTTTGTGTGTAGTACAACAACAGTTCTTATGGAAAGGCTTGCTGCACACATGTCATTTTGTTTACAGAGTCTCAAAGAAAGATACTGTGAACAAGGTCGCACGTTCCTTCTCTGAGAGGGTTTGATAAATCACAATATTCTCAGAGAAGAGATAGTATTATAAAATGTTATTAGGGCTGGAATGATGAATCCAAATTAAGGACAACATCAATTTCCATCCAGCTAGATAACAAATTTCAACAACATGTAACTGTTATGTCAATTCAGGTGCCATTAGAAAAAGAAGAGTGATTTCAAAGTTTCGTTTTATTCATTCAGTTTTATTACCAAAAAACATGAAAACTGTTTTAACCTTGTATGGAAATCCAGGCAAAGTAGTCCCATTTATCTTAACAATTCTAGCAAATGTGCTGGTGTCTCCGGCTACTTTACGAAAAGATGGAGCAGTATGAATTACAGTCAAGAAATAAACCAAAAAGATGAGAGATGCATGGACAACCTCCCTCATGACTGGTGCTCATTGTTAGGACAGGATATCAGTAACTTAATAAAAATCTATGGAGGTTCATTTTCAAGGAGCCTCAAATATTTTACCACTTGAAAACATAATTAATAATGTTAAAGAATTGGGGGGGGATATACATATGACTAATATGGGATCGTACATATCTGAAAACAACAAAACTCTGTAAAAGTAAAATAAAAATTAAAAAAAAAGAGAGATCCGGGAAAATAAACACTGACTGTAGTCATATGATTAAATTCCACCTTCAAATATCTTACTTCATTTGTTAGCTACATTCTACATCAGTTGCTTTCTCAAGCAGCAAAGGAAAAAGCCAGTTTGGACAATACAGGCATCACAGTTTTGGTGTTTAAAGGAAAAATATGTCCATATCTTAGTTATCTAGGCACTTGCCTCAACTACCTTATACATTTCTATCAACTGAGATGTTTGGATACAGCTTATGCACTTCAAACTGAAGCAGCAGACCATTTGTATCCAGGTCACTGCAGAACCTGGATAGGGATCAGGAGCCGGGCAGAGCTGAGAACGTTTCATTATCAATAGGAAGAAGATACGATAAGAGTGTTATAAAGAGCATGACTAGGAGGTTTTCCCCCATACTTCATATGAACGTTTATGTTTTTTGTATTTTTTTTAAAGATTTATTTATTTACTTTGGGCGGGGGTCGGGTTGGGGAGGGAAGGGAGTGGGCGGGCCACTTCTATTAGCTTTCATTTCTCTATTTTCATTCGTCTTCGTTCTTTGGCTCCTGTGGGCCTCCCATCGCGGTGGCCACTGTTGTCGCAGAGCATCAGCTCTGGGCGCATGCGCTCCAGAGCTCGGGCTCGGTGATTGGACACATCGGTCCAGCCGCTCCGCGGCACGTGGGATCTTCCCAGGCCAGGGATCGAACCGGCGCCCCTTGCACTGCAAGGCGGTGTCTTTACCCACTGGACCACCAGGGGAAGCCCCGTTTATGTTCTTAATTGCTGGATTAAGTTGTTTACCTTACTTGGTCATTTAAAGGATGTTGTCTCAGGATTTCTCGATCATTTAAGGAGTGCTGTCTTATCATAAATCATATTTATTTAGAGTCAGTAACATATGGGATTCCCAGGTGTAGCAGCGGTAAAGAATCTACCTGCCAACACAGGAGATGCAAGAGATGTGTGTTCAATCCCTGGGTCAGGAAGATCCCCTGGAGTAGGAAATGGAAACAAACTCCAGTATTCTTGCGCAGAAAAATTCCACAGACAGAGGATCCTGGAGGGCTACAATCCATGGAGATGCAGAAAACTGGACACAAGTGAACACGCACACGTGTACACAGTAAGGGATTTTCCTTTTGAGCCAGATAAAATACATTATTTTTTAGTGATGAACACTGGATCAACCCATCCTATAAAAAGAGATAGACCTTAGCGAACAAGGAATAAAAAACTAAGGATTGACTGGGTATTAAATCCCCAGTGAATGAAACATGTGACTGGACCATGTTCATTAAATATAAACATGGCAAAATTTGTTTATTAATGAAGTAATAGAGGAATGTACTAATAAAAGAAAAATAAGTAAGATGGGAGGGGATATTATTTAGGTTTTATCTGCATAATCACAGAGAGCTCCTCTATACACGAGAGAACTGAAGCTCTGTAAGAGAACCAAGTACAAAATTACCAAAATAATATTCTGAGGTTTATTTGGCCACTTGCAAAAATGACTGATTTGTTTAATTTCAGCAAAGCAACCACTCTTAAAGTTTGTATTCCTCTTTTGTAAAGAGGACAGCAATAGAACATAACTCACTAAACCAATTGGATGAATCACAAACTGCACAGATATTGTTAAAAATGAAAAACTACTGCATCTAAGAGAATAATAGAAAAAGCTGAATCATCTAGTACAGTTATAGTGGCAAGCTTTAACACAGTTATAAGGGTAATGAATTTCCTTTTATTTGGTTAAAAACAAAAATATGGTGGTGTACATAAAAAAAGATTTTTTTAAATTGTACACACGTTCTTATGAAACATAATTCAGTCTATCTTTTTTTAAATTTTATGGTTTGAGAAGATCCTATTGAGAAAAACAGTCAAACAAAACAGAAATTTTCAAAAACTAAAAATCATTCCCAAAGTCTCAATATCCAGATACTATCATCACTTTCAGTAACATGTATATAAAATGCTAAGTATATTTGTAAATTAAAAGAAAAAGGTATTCAGTACTGAACTACAAGAAATAAACTGCAAATAACTTTTTCCTCATTTAATACTCTATAAAAGTCATATTTTAAAATCAATGCAAATAGGCCTACCTGCTTTGGTTCAGACTTTTAGAGTGATATCCATAGTAATTTATTTAACTTCTGTCCTCTTAATGGAACACTTAGCTGAGTTCAATATATTGCTAGCACCCAACAATGTTATAGTAGCTATCTTTCTATACGCTTACAATGCACGTGCATTTAAAATTTTGAAAACTGTCAAATCAGCAACACTTATCATCACCGAGAATTTTTACTTTAATCTTTGCAAATCTACAGGCAAAAATCAATGCCATGGTTATCATCTACATTTATTATTGGGGCATCAAATGGTCTTCTCAGATAATTCAGTGATTCTTCCACCAAATTTTCCCTCATTATAGTCATCATTTTATTTTGTAAGAATTTTCATGTATTATAAATTTATATGTTATATAACACTTACAGAATGCATGAAATCCTATGAGGGAAGTAATGCTATGAACTGAATGTATGTCTACCTCAGAATTTACATGCTGAAACCCTCATCCCTAGCATGGCTGCACTTTTGAGTGAAAAAAAATAATGAAAGTTAAATAAGGTCAAATGGGTGGGGGTCTGATTCCACTGAAGTAATGTCCTTCTAAGGAGAGATGCCAGAGAACTCATTCAATCTCTGTGCGACTGCACAGAGACAGAAGGCGGCAACTGTCTGCAAGCCAGGAAGACAGCCCTCATTGGACAAGTAGAAGAGTCATGTGGCAGCAATGGCTGTATGTGAAAGAAAGAACTGAGTTTTTTAACTGTTTTAGTCATAAAAGCTTTAACACAGTTATAAGGGTAATGAATTTCCTTTTATTTGGTTAAAAACAAAAATATGGTGGTGTACATAAAAAAAGATTTTTTTAAATTGTACACACGTTCTTATGAAACATAATTCAGTCTATCTTTTTTTAAATTTTATGGTTTGAGAAGATCCTATTGAGAAAAACAGTCAAACAAAACAGAAATTTTCAAAAACTAAAAATCATTCCCAAAGTCTCAATATCCAGATACTATCATCACTTTCAGTAACATGTATATAAAATGCTAAGTATATTTGTAAATTAAAAGAAAAAGGTATTCAGTACTGAACTACAAGAAATAAACTGCAAATAACTTTTTCCTCATTTAATACTCTATAAAAGTCATATTTTAAAATCAATGCAAATAGGCCTACCTGCTTTGGTTCAGACTTTTAGAGTGATATCCATAGTAATTTATTTAACTTCTGTCCTCTTAATGGAACACTTAGCTGAGTTCAATATATTGCTAGCACCCAACAATGTTATAGTAGCTATCTTTCTATACGCTTACAATGCACGTGCATTTAAAATTTTGAAAACTGTCAAATCAGCAACACTTATCATCACCGAGAATTTTTACTTTAATCTTTGCAAATCTACAGGCAAAAATCAATGCCATGGTTATCATCTACATTTATTATTGGGGCATCAAATGGTCTTCTCAGATAATTCAGTGATTCTTCCACCAAATTTTCCCTCATTATAGTCATCATTTTATTTTGTAAGAATTTTCATGTATTATAAATTTATATGTTATATAACACTTACAGAATGCATGAAATCCTATGAGGGAAGTAATGCTATGAACTGAATGTATGTCTACCTCAGAATTTACATGCTGAAACCCTCATCCCTAGCATGGCTGCACTTTTGAGTGAAAAAAAATAATGAAAGTTAAATAAGGTCAAATGGGTGGGGGTCTGATTCCACTGAAGTAATGTCCTTCTAAGGAGAGATGCCAGAGAACTCATTCAATCTCTGTGCGACTGCACAGAGACAGAAGGCGGCAACTGTCTGCAAGCCAGGAAGACAGCCCTCATTGGACAAGTAGAAGAGTCATGTGGCAGCAATGGCTGTATGTGAAAGAAAAAGAACTGAGTTTTACCTCTCTCCTGCCCTATACCCAGTCTGTTTTACTATGAAAATTATACAGTTCCCTCAATTTTGTTTTTCCTCTAGGTCAATAAGATACCCAGTTTTTCTTACCAATGACAGTGCTGTCACAGTGCTTCTTACTCATCCTTCACACCTCAGCTTGAGGTAGGCTGGGACCCGCAACCCTTTACTAGAGGGCTTGTCTCTGGACAAATGTCTCTTTAAGGAACAGAATAGAAATTCTAAGGGACTAAAGATAACTACACACAGGGTAGTTGGGTCAATTTATGAACAATAAGATACAAAAAAGGCCAAAAGGTAGCTGCCACTTTGGAGGTACTGGGAGCAAAAGCAGAGTAATATGCATGTTCCCTGCACACAGCCCCAATTAGTGGGTGGGCAGGCCACCTAACCCACCCCTCCAGCCCAACCCACCAATCTGTCCCTACCATCACCCCATTTAAGAGACCAGTTTGTCCCTCCTTGGGGAGCAAGCAAGGGCACCTGTTACTTGCAGAACAAGTAAGGCCTTGCCTAAATTTCTCGTCAATTTCTATTGATTAAAGAGTTTAGGAACCCAGGTCGTTATCAAGCTGAAATGAGAAATCACACTCTCCGGCATCGGTTTGTTTCTTCCACAGTTATAACTAGAAGGACAGGCCTTACATACAAATCAGAGTTCACCTGGCTCTCCCTGTCTCTTGAGATTAACACAAATTCCTGAAGCTACATCTTGGGGCAACAGAAAACTTTCTCCAATGTCTGCACAGACAGCAAGGACTTCATTCTCAGGTCCTCTCTGCCAGAGGCTCCACTAAACTTTTATGGGTTCCATCTCCTTTCACATTGTTCTTTGCAACTTCCTCTTCACACATTATTCTGAAATTACCAAAGTCAATTACCAAAGTTTAAAAAAAAGAAAGAGTCAGTGTTCGAAGGGTATATTTACATGACAGGAATATACACATTTCATTGGTTTTTTTTTTAATTTTGACCTCTTTTATTGGTTTTTATTTATTTATTTCCATCCATCCTAATTCTTTGGCCTGTTGGGCCTCCCACTGCAGTGGCCTTTCTCGTAGCAGAGCACCAGCTCTAGTGCATGCACTCCAGAGGGCTGGGTCATGATTGGACACAATGGTCCAGCCGCTCCACAGCATGTGGGATCTTCCTGGGCCGGAGATCGAACTGGGGCCCCTTGCACTGCAAGGTGTACTCTCTACCCACAGGACCACCAGGGAAACCCTACATTTTTGTTTTTAACATGAAAAACTTCTTAAAATGTGTGTTAGCTTCCCTTCACATCATCCCTCACCCCTGCCAGTCCTCACATGAAATAAATTCACTGTATCCCTTTTCTCCAGGTCTCTTCGTTCATTTATGTCTCCCCAACTCCTTTTCCAATCAGAAAGAAAAAAAAGACAAAAGAATCAAAAAGTCATCTGATTTGCTCCTACCAAGGAGCTCTTGATGGTGACTGGGTGCTTTGGATATTCACGTCCTGTGATTTCACCTCCTAGTTCAAGCTGTCTACCAGGATGTTTTGCTCAGAATATTTCCTTCCCTAAATGGAAACCTAATCCTTGCTGTCAAGATAGGAAAAGTTACACATGGGTGGTACATTTATATTCTTCCTAGACTAGGGCTCTTGGAGAATGCTTACTCAATCTGTCTTACTCACCCTAGAGTCATCCAGCCTCCACCCTGTGTCTAACAAGCCTTCACAGGAAAGACACACTGCAACTCACCAAGTTCATACAGTAAATACTATGTGAGTGTAATCTGGTTTCCTTGGTAACTTGTAGGAATTTATATTTTCTTCAGTGTTTGCAGGACTTAACGAATTCAGAACACCAAAACTGTAATGCAAAATACAGCATCATATTTTGCCACACCCCACACTCCCAGACCTACTGAGTCCAATACAACACATTGTGTACGGCATGCCACATCGCAGAACACACCATCTACATAACATGTCTATAAACTCCACTGTATCACATGCCACCCTGAACATCACACCCCACACCTAACACACCACACTGTACCACAGAGCATAGCACACACTATACTACACTCCACTACACACCCTGCACCCCACATCTACCATCCGCAACAGACTACATTACCCAATCACACAACACACCCTGCCACTTCCAACACACCTCCCCACAATTACTGTCCCACATTACATACCACAGCACACCACATCAATCCCACACCAAACATACAAACATAAATTATTCAAATGCGGTGCATTTGGCACTGGCTCAATCTAGAGTGAAAAAGAAAATGTTAGCCTTCTAGGGTGGCTCAATTTAGAATGACTAACGCACTCAACCCAAAAATACATTTTTGTTTTAACATGAAAAACTTCTTAAAATGTGTGTTAGCTTCCCTTCACATCATCCCTCACCCCTGCCAGTCCTCACATGAAATAAATTCACTGTATCCCTTTTCTCCAGGTCTCTTCGTTCATTTATGTCTCCCCAACTCCTTTTCCAATCAGAAAGAAAAAAAAGACAAAAGAATCAAAAAGTCATCTGATTTGCTCCTACCAAGGAGCTCTTGATGGTGACTGGGTGCTTTGGATATTCACGTCCTGTGATTTCACCTCCTAGTTCAAGCTGTCTACCAGGATGTTTTGCTCAGAATATTTCCTTCCCTAAATGGAAACCTAATCCTTGCTGTCAAGATAGGAAAAGTTACACATGGGTGGTACATTTATATTCTTCCTAGACTAGGGCTCTTGGAGAATGCTTACTCAATCTGTCTTACTCACCCTAGAGTCATCCAGCCTCCACCCTGTGTCTAACAAGCCTTCACAGGAAAGACACACTGCAACTCACCAAGTTCATACAGTAAATACTATGTGAGTGTAATCTGGTTTCCTTGGTAACTTGTAGGAATTTATATTTTCTTCAGTGTTTGCAGGACTTAACGAATTCAGAACACCAAAACTGTAATGCAAAATACAGCATCATATTTTGCCACACCCCACACTCCCAGACCTACTGAGTCCAATACAACACATTGTGTACGGCATGCCACATCGCAGAACACACCATCTACATAACATGTCTATAAACTCCACTGTATCACATGCCACCCTGAACATCACACCCCACACCTAACACACCACACTGTACCACAGAGCATAGCACACACTATACTACACTCCACTACACACCCTGCACCCCACATCTACCATCCGCAACAGACTACATTACCCAATCACACAACACACCCTGCCACTTCCAACACACCTCCCCACAATTACTGTCCCACATTACATACCACAGCACACCACATCAATCCCACACCAAACATACAAACATAAATTATTCAAATGCGGTGCATTTGGCACTGGCTCAATCTAGAGTGAAAAAGAAAATGTTAGCCTTCTAGGGTGTCTCATTCATCTACTGCTTCATGATATTAGAATACTGACCTAATTAAAAATTAGTATGGACTTCAGGGACAGATTTTTATATCCATACTTATAAAATACAGGAATACTTAGGATGAAAACTGTAGTTATGTTTGAAAACTGGGATGGGAAAGGAAAAAGTCAGGCTGAATCCTGATCATTTTGGGGTAATCAGAGTGACTTCTAAGATCATGTGTTGATTTGTCCTCCACTGTCTCTTCTCAGACCAGAGAGTATTTATCACAACGGACTGTAAATATTGAGGCTCCAATACTTTGGCCACCTGCTGCAAAGAGACGAGTCATTGGAAAAGACCCTGATGCTGGGAAAATAGAAGGCGAAGGAAAAGGGGATGACAGAGGATGAGATTGGTTGGATGGCCTCACTAAGTCAATGGACATGAATTCGATCAAACTCCAGGAGATGGTGAAGGACAGGGAAGTCTGGTGTGCCACAGTCCATGGGGTCACAGAGAGTCAGACATGACTGAGCAACTGAAATGAACTGAACTGAACTGTAAATATTACTTTTCTTGTCCTGTGTTCCAATCTACTTGATGAGGACAAGAATCAAGTATTTTATATCAGTTTGCCCAGAAATATTTGCAGCACTTGACACACAGTAGGCATTCACATAGTTTTTACTGATTCACAGCTTTGAGGAGAGTTATAACTTGAAATTAAGAAAATGTAATTTTGAGATATATCTATTCTAAAGTTTTAAGATTATCAACCTGTTTACATTCAGCTTAAACTCCACTGTATCACATGCCACCCTGAACATCACACCCCACACCTAACACACCACACTGTACCACAGAGCATAGCACACACTATACTACACTCCACTACACACCCTGCACCCCACATCTACCATCCGCAACAGACTACATTACCCAATCACACAACACACCCTGCCACTTCCAACACACCTCCCCACAATTACTGTCCCACATTACATACCACAGCACACCACATCAATCCCACACCAAACATACAAACATAAATTATTCAAATGCGGTGCATTTGGCACTGGCTCAATCTAGAGTGAAAAAGAAAATGTTAGCCTTCTAGGGTGTCTCATTCATCTACTGCTTCATGATATTAGAATACTGACCTAATTAAAAATTAGTATGGACTTCAGGGACAGATTTTTATATCCATACTTATAAAATACAGGAATACTTAGGATGAAAACTGTAGTTATGTTTGAAAACTGGGATGGGAAAGGAAAAAGTCAGGCTGAATCCTGATCATTTTGGGGTAATCAGAGTGACTTCTAAGATCATGTGTTGATTTGTCCTCCACTGTCTCTTCTCAGACCAGAGAGTATTTATCACAACGGACTGTAAATATTGAGGCTCCAATACTTTGGCCACCTGCTGCAAAGAGACGAGTCATTGGAAAAGACCCTGATGCTGGGAAAATAGAAGGCGAAGGAAAAGGGGATGACAGAGGATGAGATTGGTTGGATGGCCTCACTAAGTCAATGGACATGAATTCGATCAAACTCCAGGAGATGGTGAAGGACAGGGAAGTCTGGTGTGCCACAGTCCATGGGGTCACAGAGAGTCAGACATGACTGAGCAACTGAAATGAACTGAACTGAACTGTAAATATTACTTTTCTTGTCCTGTGTTCCAATCTACTTGATGAGGACAAGAATCAAGTATTTTATATCAGTTTGCCCAGAAATATTTGCAGCACTTGACACACAGTAGGCATTCACATAGTTTTTACTGATTCACAGCTTTGAGGAGAGTTATAACTTGAAATTAAGAAAATGTAATTTTGAGATATATCTATTCTAAATTGAATAATATTGTCAAAGGACTTATCAAGCCTCTTTCAAGTCCTTTTCAAGGCCTTGCTCACTCATTTATTTTCATTGCCTTCAAATTTCATGGGAAATTTTAGGGCATTCAGTTTCAAACAGAGCTGTGTAACAGATTTCAAATTAAATAAAAGTAGCTTTCCCTGTGATTTAAAAATGGGTAAGTTTCTAATCAATTATGCATATAGTTCACTTGGCTTGTCCTTCATAGTATAGAATTTCTAATGGGTTTAAAGTTGGGAAAACCATGAAAAGCCTCTCTACCATATGCTATCATTTTCTTTAATTACAGTCCTATTTGGTTTCTTAACAAAGAAAAACTAAAATCCAATACATAAATGTTATGACATTTAGGGGTATCTAATTCATGTTCTCATCCTGTGATTGATTTTTCTTAATGAAGAATTAGAGTGGGTTAAGTCCTTTAAAACCAAATATATTCTAACCTACCTCAACATATTAGTTTCAAAATAATTGTATTTATGTTTTCAAAGCCATTCAAGAATAGCATTTTACAGTTCCTATGAGGCCATCGTTCTAAGCATAGGTATCTTTGTGAAAATGCAATCAATGTAACTTATCATGCAATTGAATTTGAAAGAAGGCTTGTACAAACTGCACATTAAATCTAAAGGCAACTACACTGATTCTTATTTACCACAGAAATAATTTTTTTCTGTCACTCCATTCATCTTTACAAGTTACTGAATGACAAATGAGATATTAGCTGTTACAAATAAAATATCTTTAACAGACTTTAAGATTTGAAACTCACATTTCCTAATATTAAATAGTGATTATGACTATTTTAGTTTGAGTAATGATATTTCAGACTGAGGGTTTCAAATTTTGCACTTAAGAACATTTCAACATAAGAACCAGAGTCTGAGACTAACTGAATACACAAAACAAAGATGAAAATGTTTTTTGTTCCTCTTGACATAACTTTTTAAAATCTCCCTGAGAATAGCAAGTGAAACTGTAATCAGCATATACATTTTTACTTCACTATATTATGCCATAATACACATGTCAGTATAAGTATTGCACAGGAGCTTCCCTGGTGGTCCAGTGGGTAAGGACACAGCCTTGCAGTGCAAGGGGCACCAGTTCGATCCCTAGCCTGGGAAGATCCCACGTGTCATGGAGCAGCTGGACCGACATGTCCAACTACCAAGCCAGGACTAATGTGTCCAACTACCGAGCCAGATATCTGGAACGCCTGTGCCCAGAGCCGGCGCTCTGCTGCAAGAGAGGCCACTATGATGGGAGGCCCATACAGGCCAAAGAACAAAGATAAATGAATGAAAGATCAATAGAAGTGCCCCCCCCCAAAAAATATAATAAAAATAAATAATTTAAAAAAGAAGTATTGCACAGAATTCTACAATTATTCCCTGTGATGCATGTAATTGTATAGCCCTTTCTATTGAAAGTGGAAGGTTTATTACAGAATATGATTAGGTTGTATTATATGGCACGACTGACTTTTAAAGAAGGTATGATCCTCCCTAGGCCTGACCTAATCATATGAGTCCTAAAAATAGACAAGGTTCTTCCTGGAGAAAAAGATTTAAAACACACCAGGGAACGCTGAAAGAGTCTCTGTTGGTGGCTTTGAAGATGGAGGGAGCCGCATGGCAAGTGAACTCAAATGTATCAAAGCCTAAACAAAAGAATAAAAACTACAGAAGTTTTAAAATACCACAGAAATTTTAAGATAATACATAGGAGAAAATATCTTTAACTGAACTTATGCAAAACTCTTAGAGGCAACATGAGAAGCACCGTTCAGAAATGATAAAATGGATAAATTGGGCTTTATCAAAATTTACAACCTTTATATTTTAAAAGACAGCAGTTAGAAATCTAAAAACAGGCATCAATTTAATAGAAATCATTTGCAAAACAAGTATCTCATAAATGACTTGTGCCAAAAACTACATTCTTAAAACCAAGAAGCATGAAGACCTGATTAAAAATGAAAAAAAGTTGTAGAATTGACATATCGCCCCAAAAAAGATAGATTAATGATTAGTAACTATTACGTTAAGTGAAAAAAAGCCAGACACCAAGAAAACCATAAACATTATAACATTTTACTTCACTATATTATGCCATAATACACATGTCAGTATAAGTATTGCACAGGAGCTTCCCTGGTGGTCCAGTGGGTAAGGACACAGCCTTGCAGTGCAAGGGGCACCAGTTCGATCCCTAGCCTGGGAAGATCCCACGTGTCATGGAGCAGCTGGACCGACATGTCCAACTACCAAGCCAGGACTAATGTGTCCAACTACCGAGCCAGATATCTGGAACGCCTGTGCCCAGAGCCGGCGCTCTGCTGCAAGAGAGGCCACTATGATGGGAGGCCCATACAGGCCAAAGAACAAAGATAAATGAATGAAAGATCAATAGAAGTGCCCCCCCCCAAAAAATATAATAAAAATAAATAATTTAAAAAAGAAGTATTGCACAGAATTCTACAATTATTCCCTGTGATGCATGTAATTGTATAGCCCTTTCTATTGAAAGTGGAAGGTTTATTACAGAATATGATTAGGTTGTATTATATGGCACGACTGACTTTTAAAGAAGGTATGATCCTCCCTAGGCCTGACCTAATCATATGAGTCCTAAAAATAGACAAGGTTCTTCCTGGAGAAAAAGATTTAAAACACACCAGGGAACGCTGAAAGAGTCTCTGTTGGTGGCTTTGAAGATGGAGGGAGCCGCATGGCAAGTGAACTCAAATGTATCAAAGCCTAAACAAAAGAATAAAAACTACAGAAGTTTTAAAATACCACAGAAATTTTAAGATAATACATAGGAGAAAATATCTTTAACTGAACTTATGCAAAACTCTTAGAGGCAACATGAGAAGCACCGTTCAGAAATGATAAAATGGATAAATTGGGCTTTATCAAAATTTACAACCTTTATATTTTAAAAGACAGCAGTTAGAAATCTAAAAACAGGCATCAATTTAATAGAAATCATTTGCAAAACAAGTATCTCATAAATGACTTGTGCCAAAAACTACATTCTTAAAACCAAGAAGCATGAAGACCTGATTAAAAATGAAAAAAAGTTGTAGAATTGACATATCGCCCCAAAAAAGATAGATTAATGATTAGTAACTATTACGTTAAGTGAAAAAAAGCCAGACACCAAGACCATACATTATACATTTCCATTTATAGGAAATGTTTCCATATATAGGGAATGCCTAGAAAAGGAAAATCTATAGACACAAAGCAGATTCTTATTTGCCCAACACTGGAAGTAGGAACTGAAACTGACTCCAAATGGACACAAGAAAACTTTGAGGGGAGATGGAAATATATGATTATGATCTGCAAAACTGTGCAAATTTATCAAAAAATATTGTACACTTAAGAAGGGCTTCCCTGATGGTTCAGTGGGTGGAGAGTCTGCCTTATGGTGCAGGGGGCACCGGTTCAATCTCTAACCTGGGCGGATGCCACATGCCGCAGAGCGGCTGGACCAGTGTGTCGAACGGCAAGCCGGAGGAGCACACGCGCCCAGAGCTAGTGCTCTGCAGCAAGGGAGGCCACTGCGATGGGAGGCCCACACAGGCCAAAGAATAAAAAAGATGGATAAAAATAAATACAATCAAAAAGAGGCATGATGGGGAAAAAGAAAAAAAAATTTTTAATTGTACATTTAAAATGGGTAAAGTTTATGGTATGTGAATTATTTGTTGTTATTGTTCAATTGCTAAGTTGTGTCCTACTCTTTGAGACTCCATGCAGTGCAGCATACCAGGCTCCTCTGTCCTCCACTGTCTCCCCGAGTTTGCTCAAAATTCATGTCCACTGAGTCAGTGATGCAATCTAACTATCTCATCCTCCACTGCTCTCTTCTCCTTTTCCCTTCAATGTGAATTACACCTCAGTAAGACAGATTTAAAAAAAAAAAAACATGCATGTAGTAGGTATTATACAGGGTAACCTGCAGATGTTGGCATTTCTGTCTTCACAACCAAGGCTATGCTACACAGTTTCCATAAATATACCAAGGTCTGTGAGATGTACTTTTGGCCTTGGAGTCTCTAAAGTGCTTTCCTGCAGCTGAGGCGTTTTGCATTTCTTTTGCTTGTCACAATTACCAATCCAGCTAGGATATGTAGATGAAAGCATACTGTACTTGTCAGTCATAAGGTTAACAATATTATTTAGGGGTATGGTGCACATGCTTAAAGACTGATTCCTGGCTAATAACCAGGGGTAGAAGGAAAACAATTACATACTGAATTAGACTTACTGTGAAACGTTTATTATTAATATAGGCAGAAACATATTGACAATCATGCCAATGAAAGGAGCTGGCTGAGATGAGTTCACTGATTCAAAATACAACATGATTTTTTGCAAATATGTTTACGTATTTGTGAAGAGAGAAATCCGAAACATCTTTTTCTCTTGAGGGATGGATACCATTAATAATAAACATTGTCAGTAGTTTATCAATAGAAGTATCAACTAGACTTACATTAAAGAATTTGCCAGAAGTTCCTCTTTGCCTCTGACATTAACCAGGCAAATTCTCACTATTCTGTTTCTAGCTTATGCTGAAAATACAAATTAGCTCTGATTGAGTCACAGTAAATCAGAAGGTTAGTTTATAGCTTTCAAAATCATATTTAGCCCTGCTGATGTGTCCCTAGGGCAAATTCCCTTCAGGGTATATTAAATTTGTATGGTATTAAATAATGACTTGTGAATTATAAGCTACATATATTAGCAATAAAGAAAAAAGTATACAGAATAATGAAATTACATTGCATGAGATATGCTTCTTGTATTTTCAGAAACTAGTATCATTTTTTCTTGATTCCATGGGTAATGAAATAGTTGAATACTAATAAACCAACTGCCTATGTCTATCTGAAAGCCTGTTCTTTAAAAATAGAAATTCCTATAGGACATATGTTTTTCAGTTTTTGAAATTTTTTTAATATTTTTTTCCAAACTGATGCAATCTAACTATCTCATCCTCCACTGCTCTCTTCTCCTTTTCCCTTCAATGTGAATTACACCTCAGTAAGACAGATTTAAAAAAAAAAAAACATGCATGTAGTAGGTATTATACAGGGTAACCTGCAGATGTTGGCATTTCTGTCTTCACAACCAAGGCTATGCTACACAGTTTCCATAAATATACCAAGGTCTGTGAGATGTACTTTTGGCCTTGGAGTCTCTAAAGTGCTTTCCTGCAGCTGAGGCGTTTTGCATTTCTTTTGCTTGTCACAATTACCAATCCAGCTAGGATATGTAGATGAAAGCATACTGTACTTGTCAGTCATAAGGTTAACAATATTATTTAGGGGTATGGTGCACATGCTTAAAGACTGATTCCTGGCTAATAACCAGGGGTAGAAGGAAAACAATTACATACTGAATTAGACTTACTGTGAAACGTTTATTATTAATATAGGCAGAAACATATTGACAATCATGCCAATGAAAGGAGCTGGCTGAGATGAGTTCACTGATTCAAAATACAACATGATTTTTTGCAAATATGTTTACGTATTTGTGAAGAGAGAAATCCGAAACATCTTTTTCTCTTGAGGGATGGATACCATTAATAATAAACATTGTCAGTAGTTTATCAATAGAAGTATCAACTAGACTTACATTAAAGAATTTGCCAGAAGTTCCTCTTTGCCTCTGACATTAACCAGGCAAATTCTCACTATTCTGTTTCTAGCTTATGCTGAAAATACAAATTAGCTCTGATTGAGTCACAGTAAATCAGAAGGTTAGTTTATAGCTTTCAAAATCATATTTAGCCCTGCTGATGTGTCCCTAGGGCAAATTCCCTTCAGGGTATATTAAATTTGTATGGTATTAAATAATGACTTGTGAATTATAAGCTACATATATTAGCAATAAAGAAAAAAGTATACAGAATAATGAAATTACATTGCATGAGATATGCTTCTTGTATTTTCAGAAACTAGTATCATTTTTTCTTGATTCCATGGGTAATGAAATAGTTGAATACTAATAAACCAACTGCCTATGTCTATCTGAAAGCCTGTTCTTTAAAAATAGAAATTCCTATAGGACATATGTTTTTCAGTTTTTTGATTTTAATATTTTCCCTTAAATTGACTCATGTTAATAACAAAAAGACAATAAACAAAAAATCATATATAATACTTGATACCAAAACATTAAATTGAATTAGAATTACTATATCTCACTAAGAATAGATTTAAAATACAAATTAGTTTGGTTAAAGATAAAATTTGTTTCTTATTTCAAAATAAGGCTATTTTGAAATAAAAGTGGTAAATATCTTAATAGTGTATAAATATACCCCCAAACTGAAAACTTGATAAAAAATGTTACATAAATTCAGCTGACAGTGTATGATAGCAAAATGTAGAAAAGAGTAAAATACATTAGATTTCTATTATGTTGTTAGATGACAATTAATTGTCTGGAGTCTAGAACTTAGGACTTTGTTTCAAAAATGGTTTCTCTTGAAATGATGTGCATAATGTATTATATAATGCAAGGATTTTGCCTATCTTTATTTTCTCTTCTGTGTCTTAAGTGACACAGTTTTTTAAAGATTCTTATTTTCAAGTTCTTTATGTAGATATGAATTGGATGTGTTCAAGTATTAATTATAAAAGATTAGACTACTGAACAATATTGTCTCACTCCTCATTTGATCTGGTTTTTTTCACAGGTCAACAATAAAATTACTCTGACTTTATCCCTCAAGATTGGTTTCCTATTTATATGCAATGGTTAACCCAAAATGTTTTCCTTTAACAAGGGGAACCATTTCCTTCTGCATGACAGGGAGCTATAATTTGTGTGCAGATAAATCATGGAAGAAACCAATGGGGACATTTGTTAGACACGTGATAAAACTCTCCTATAGTGTTGTTGGTCTCAGAACTGAAGTATCCTTGAAATACACACTCATATTCAGTAATAAGCACCTATAGTGTTGTTGAGTGCTCAGGGTATATTAAATTTGTATGTATAATAATGACTTGTGAATTATAAGCTACATATATTAGCAATAAAGAAAAAGTATACAGAATAATGAAATTACATTGCATGAGATATGCTTCTTGTATTTTCAGAAACTAGTATCATTTTTTCTTGATTCCATGGGTAATGAAATAGTTGAATACTAATAAACCAACTGCCTATGTCTATCTGAAAGCCTGTTCTTTAAAAATAGAAATTCCTATAGGACATATGTTTTTCAGTTTTTTGATTTTAATATTTTCCCTTAAATTGACTCATGTTAATAACAAAAAGACAATAAACAAAAAATCATATATAATACTTGATACCAAAACATTAAATTGAATTAGAATTACTATATCTCACTAAGAATAGATTTAAAATACAAATTAGTTTGGTTAAAGATAAAATTTGTTTCTTATTTCAAAATAAGGCTATTTTGAAATAAAAGTGGTAAATATCTTAATAGTGTATAAATATCCCCCCAAACTGAAAACTTGATAAAAATGTTACATAAATTCAGCTGACAGTGTATGATAGCAAAATGTAGAAAAGAGTAAAATACATTAGATTTCTATTATGTTGTTAGATGACAATTAATTGTCTGGAGTCTAGAACTTAGGACTTTGTTTCAAAAATGGTTTCTCTTGAAATGATGTGCATAATGTATTATATAATGCAAGGATTTTGCCTATCTTTATTTTCTCTTCTGTGTCTTAAGTGACACAGTTTTTTAAAGATTCTTATTTTCAAGTTCTTTATGTAGATATGAATTGGATGTGTTCAAGTATTAATTATAAAAGATTAGACTACTGAACAATATTGTCTCACTCCTCATTTGATCTGGTTTTTTTCACAGGTCAACAATAAAATTACTCTGACTTTATCCCTCAAGATTGGTTTCCTATTTATATGCAATGGTTAACCCAAAATGTTTTCCTTTAACAAGGGGAACCATTTCCTTCTGCATGACAGGGAGCTATAATTTGTGTGCAGATAAATCATGGAAGAAACCAATGGGGACATTTGTTAGACACCGGTGATAAAACTCTCCTATAGTGTTGTTGGTCTCAGAACTGAAGTATCCTTGAAATACACACTCATATTCAGTAATAAGCACATAGGATAAGTATAGTTCTTGACCTAAAGATTCACTGTGTAGACTATAGACATGTACAGTGCACTCAGCATAACTGATGTTCTTTGCTCGTGCCACTATTCTAAAGTGCAATTATAAGACCTATAATATCGAGAGACTCACTGATGTTCAAATTATCCTTCAGCTCAAAGTTTAACACAAAAAATTTAATTCATTCTTTTTTTTTATTTTGGCCTCTTTTATGGGTTTTTTTTTAAATTGATTTATTTTCATCCATCTTTATTCTTTGGCCTGTGTGAGCCTCCCATTGCAGTGGCCTCTCTCGCAGCAGAGCACTGGCTCTGGGTGCATGCGCTCCAGAGCACTGGCTCATAATTGTACACACTGGTCCAGCCGCTCCACAGCATGTGGGATTCTCCCAGGCCAGGGATCAAACCAGTGCCCCTTGCACTGCAAAGCAGACTCCCTACCCACTGGATCACCAGGGAAGTCCATTTCATTACATTTTAAGCACAGTCATAAAATTAAATAGACATAAGCCAGAAGTTTGAATAATAGGGAAGGGTTGATGAAAACTTTCATGGGTCACGGAACACTTGTATCTCACAGTTTTAACTTCAGAACTTTAAAACTGCATGTTACATATTGTTTAATAAATTATTTTATAGAATTACTACGATACATAAATAAACAAAAACTCTGGTTTGGGAAATGGCCAATTTCACCCCTGAGAACAATCTTCTAATTGAAAACAATTAGAAAACTGCCCAAAAAATTATAAAATTAGGTGTGAAGGCATCAAAGAATTAATGAGGCAATGAAAAAATTAAATGGTGGAAGTCCAGTATAAGAAACTCAGTGACATAAACCCAAAAATAAAGTCCGTATCTATCACTTAGAAGTGCCTAAGATGCTAAAAACATCAGCAAGGTTTTTGACAGATTTATAAGTTAAGGAGGATGAAAAAAGAACTGTGAACTTCCAAGTAGAGAAAACCTTGGTAAATCACAAAGGCTATCCAACAAGAAAATAATAATCTAGAGATACATCAGCCTTCATAAGAGCAATGATTCCTCATGACTCTATCTTTCATTGAAAGTAAACTTAAAAGCTCTCTGGAGAAAGAGTATATTCTTCTAGAGTACAAATTAATTTGATAATTTTTATTCACAATATACATCACTCAATGTTTTGCATTCATGCATGCAAAGTGGCTTCAGTCATTTCCAACTCTTTTGAGACCCTATGGACCGTAGCCCACCAGACTTCTCTGTCCAGGTGATGCTCCAGGCAGGGATACTGGAGTGGGTTGCCATGCCCTCCTCCAGGGGATCTTCTCCACCCAGAGACCTAGTTCAACTGAATGTTTTAAAAAGTCACTATCAGCAGATGATACTAAATGACAAATTCAAGAAAGCAACAGCAGTTACAAACAAATTCACACAGGATTTAGGCAAAGGAATTATCGTGAATTTTAAAGTAATTCTGCATCTCATATGTTTAAGGAGATAAAAGTCTAAAAGTCAGATCATTGTTTCACATGGAACAATATACTATAAAAGAACACAAAAAAATTGACTTAATGACAAATTATCAATTATTGAGACTAAAAACAATAAAGGTGTTCAAGAGTAGATTATACAAATCTAAAGGAACAAATCAATTATGCAAACACAGCAAAAAAAAATAGTAAAATGGCCAAACCAAGTAACAAAGGGGAAAAGATTAGAAGCAGGGTATAAGTTACTTTAGGAATGAGCAGACTTTAACAGTAGTTACTAAAAAATGAGAGACGAAAAAGACAATGGCAGAAAGAAAAACAGGCTGAGAATTTTCCAAAATTGACAACAGACATTACAAAGGGAATTTATCCTAAATAAAGAAACATATATAGAGAAAATTCTTATATTTCAATGAAAGAATGCAAGCTGTATTGCTTATGGTTACATACTATGAATTTGTCTTCTCTGGTGTCTTTAATAGCAAAATACTAAATAATAGCAAAATATTGAAGTACTTAACCTATATAATACTTCCAACTATATATAACCTTTTTCAAAATGTGCAATCATTAGCAATGATCATTTTCATTTTTGTATTTCAATTTTATATAGATATATATATTCCCATAGATTAGACAGATAGATATTTAGATAGACAGATGAATGGCAATGCACTTTCTCATTGTCAGTGATATCTATCTACAAATATATTGTTTTAATCCCTGTATTACATACATGTTCATAACATGTTACAGCTCAGGGCTCGTAGACCATTTGCTAGAGTGTTGTCACTGTTTCTCCAAACAAATATGTATTTACTAACAGTGAGTAGAGAGAGATACTTCTCATGTCTTAAGCTAATTGTGCTTGATATATATGAAATACAATTAAATTATAACAGAACTATAATTAAAAAAAAAAAGAAATCTGAGGAAAAGATGATACATATTTCTTCCAAGAAAAGTAACCTGACTGCTTTAGAAAGACACAATAAAAAAAAACAGAATGTAATAATGCCTTTGAATTAGACATGAATGACAGTCCAGGACAAGCTGAGGAACTTCTTAGAGGGTTATACAAGTCTCTTTAATGTATGCGCATGTGTGCTCATTTGCTTCAGGCGTGTCCGACTCTGAGACTTAATGGACTGTAAAGTGTAACCTGCCAGGCTTCTCTTCCATGGGATTCTCCAGGCAAGAAGACTGGAGTGGGTTGTCATTTCCTCTCCAGGGGATCTTCCCAACCCAGGGATCAAACCTGCATCTGTGTGTCCCCTGCACTGGTAGGTGGGCCTAAAGTGCCGTCTAGAAGAGGCAATGTTTAGTAGAAACAGGGTTTCAAATATGCAAGATGAAAAGGTTCTGTTTCATGACGAAGTGAATACACTTAAACCTCTCGAACTATACACTGTTTAAAGTCAAACTAGGTATTACAGATAATAGGATTATAGGCATATTTTCCCCAAGAACTACAATCAACTGAACACGGTTCTTAAAAAAAAAGAAAAAGAAATGGTAATGCACACGTGTGTGGTTTTTGTTTTCTTGGGGGTCGCGGGTTGGGGAAGGAGGGGGGTGGGCGGGCCACTTCTATTGGTCTTTTCATTAACTATTTTCATCCATCTTTGTTCTCTGGCCTGTACATGGGTGTTTCTGAGTGAGCATAAAACATTAGTTTCACATGGATATTTTTATGATTTTTCCTCTCTAACCAAGATGATTGTGTCTAATGGTATTGTACCTAAGACATCTGTGCCTATTAAACCCGAGCATTCTATCTTTCTAAACTTTGGTGCAAAGTTTTCAAATGACATTTCTTGACTGGAGTCCTAGGATACTGAAGCAGAGGGTCTAGACAGGTAGTGGTGGGGACGGGCACGAAGGAGGGAGATGGGAGATTGGAGAGAGGATACAAGTGAGATATGGAGAGGAAAACAGACAACAGACTCCAGGACTCTGAATGCAAAATTTCAACTCCTCTTTAGCAAGAAAGCTCTGATTTCATCTGGTACAAACGGGGTGCCAGCTGAGAGGTCACTAGAAAGTAAAAGCTTCTATGGGTTTTAAATTTTGAGAAATGTGGTTTTAAATGTCAAAAGACAAGGAGATGGAATAGCACATGCTTATTATCTGCCAGGAACTATGTTGGACTTTTTTAAAGTGCAGGTATTGTTTGTTTCATTTTTACAGGAAATTTAAGAGAGAGTTATTATTATCTAATTTTGTTGAGAGAAAATATGCCTCAATTACATCAATTAAGTCAAGTAGAATTATACTGCTTATAGGAAAAGTCAGGCATTTGATAAACAAGCCTGTTTCCATTCTGAGTTTTGTAACTCTTCTCTATGTTACCTCTTTCTAAGTATAATTTAATAAATTTTACCAATTTTCTTCACTAATTGACTGATTTCTCATAACCAATTCTGAGGAAGATCTCACCTTTTGTTATGAATTAAGGTATCTTGAAAGAATAAGCTCACCACAAACCAGGGAAAAGGACTTCTATTTCTAGCCAGGAAATTGATGACTTTAGCTAGAAACTCAGGGGCTCATTTCACTGATATAAATTTATGTAAAAACAAAGTCACAAAAAAGAGTTCTTTACAACTGAGCTATTTTTGGAGTAAGAAAGTTGATCACCTTCCTTTCACTGCATGAAGAGGAAAGGCCAAGTACAGAGAACATTCCTGAAGTCTCTGATAAAAGTTCCATGATATTTAGCTTGTTGATTTACTTTTGGTTTTATAGCCATGCACGCAGCTTTGTCATACAAATTCTCATATAAGTTATCATCTTATAAATAAATTATTCAGAGACATAACCCTTAGAGTTTGATAAGTTTATGAGTTTGTTTCCCTTGGACAAATTAGAGCATCGCAGTTCAGCATCTACTTACTTTTACATTTTTAATATCTGGTAACTTTCCACTCTTGGAAGAAAAATACTGAAGTAACAGAAATATAAGGGACACAATGCAACAAAAAATAAGTCCCACAAACCTTAAATTTCCTTTTCTACATTTCTGTCGAACCAAAGACAGGATAGTTCTTTGTTCTAACACTTGTTGAACAGGGAAAACAGACAACAGACTCCAGGACTCTGAATGCAAAATTTCAACTCCTCTTTAGCAAGAAAGCTCTGATTTCATCTGGTAAAACGGGTGCCAGCTGAGAGGTCACTAGAAAGTAAAAGCTTCTATGGGTTTTAAATTTTGAGAAATGTGGTTTTAAATGTCAAAAGACAAGGAGATGGAATAGCACATGCTTATTATCTGCCAGGAACTATGTTGGACTTTTTTAAAGTGCAGGTATTGTTTGTTTCATTTTTACAGGAAATTTAAGAGAGAGTTATTATTATCTAATTTTGTTGAGAGAAAATATGCCTCAATTACATCAATTAAGTCAAGTAGAATTATACTGCTTATAGGAAAAGTCAGGCATTTGATAAACAAGCCTGTTTCCATTCTGAGTTTTGTAACTCTTCTCTATGTTACCTCTTTCTAAGTATAATTTAATAAATTTTACCAATTTTCTTCACTAATTGACTGATTTCTCATAACCAATTCTGAGGAAGATCTCACCTTTTGTTATGAATTAAGGTATCTTGAAAGAATAAGCTCACCACAAACCAGGGAAAAGGACTTCTATTTCTAGCCAGGAAATTGATGACTTTAGCTAGAAACTCAGGGGCTCATTTCACTGATATAAATTTATGTAAAAACAAAGTCACAAAAAAGAGTTCTTTACAACTGAGCTATTTTTGGAGTAAGAAAGTTGATCACCTTCCTTTCACTGCATGAAGAGGAAAGGCCAAGTACAGAGAACATTCCTGAAGTCTCTGATAAAAGTTCCATGATATTTAGCTTGTTGATTTACTTTTGGTTTTATAGCCATGCACGCAGCTTTGTCATACAAATTCTCATATAAGTTATCATCTTATAAATAAATTATTCAGAGACATAACCCTTAGAGTTTGATAAGTTTATGAGTTTGTTTCCCTTGGACAAATTAGAGCATCGCAGTTCAGCATCTACTTACTTTTACATTTTTAATATCTGGTAACTTTCCACTCTTGGAAGAAAAATACTGAAGTAACAGAAATATAAGGGACACAATGCAACAAAAAATAAGTCCCACAAACCTTAAATTTCCTTTTCTACATTTCTGTCGAACCAAAGACAGGATAGTTCTTTGTTCTAACACTTGTTGAACAGGGATACAGGTACATGATCTTAAAGATTCGACAAAGGGAAGAGGAAACTGCAATCCCAAATCAATTTTACATTAAAGCAAAGAATTTTGAATGTAATGCCTTCACTTGCCGGCTCATTACAGGCACCAACAAAAGTACCATTTGTGGTGGGGAGGGGGCATGTTTTAAGAAAAGAAAATAGCTTTTCAAAGGCTGTTTATCGCTTTAAATGTTGTTTAAAAGCTTTTGAAAACGCAGCTTTTTTCTTCTCCTTAGGCATCTACAGGAGATAATTGCTTTAGCATGCTTTTAAATAATCCTGTTTAAGGCACAAAGTAGCATGGAAGCGTGTGCTTGGAAAACTTTTTACTTAACTGGATTGTGTGGGTGTGGATCTGGGGTCAGACAGAGAACCTCTCTACAAATAACAACAGTGGATTTTCTTTTAGGACGATTTTTTTTATCTTTTAAATTGTCAAACAGTAAAATTGACTCTTCCCTTTTTCCACAGGTGTACACATCTGTGGATTTTAACATAGATTCTTGTTACAACCACCACGATCAGGATACAGAATAATTCTATCACCCCAAGGGAAGGAAAAAACACTATGCTACCCTTTGTAAGTCACACCTTCCTCTTTTCCCTTAAACCCTGGAAAATTGATGACCCATTCATCACATACTTTTATCTTTTTGAGAACGTTAGATAGGGTTCAACACGTTTTGTCTGTGACTAGGGAAAGCAGAAAGGGGCAAGAGAGGATGAATGGTTGGATGAAATGAAATCAGCTGTGAAATACAAAACCATTGAGCCCTCTTATGGCAGCTGCCTACTCATTGTTCTTTTAAAAAATATAATAATTTTAATTCATATTTTTCTTAATGGTATCTCAATTGAGTTTAGAGTTTGATAAGTTTATGAGTTTGTTTCCCTTGGACAAATTAGAGCATCGCAGTTCAGCATCTACTTACTTTTACATTTTTAATATCTGGTAACTTTCCACTCTTGGAAGAAAAATACTGAAGTAACAGAAATATAAGGGACACAATGCAACAAAAAATAAGTCCCACAAACCTTAAATTTCCTTTTCTACATTTCTGTCGAACCAAAGACAGGATAGTTCTTTGTTCTAACACTTGTTGAACAGGGATACAGGTACATGATCTTAAAGATTCGACAAAGGGAAGAGGAAACTGCAATCCCAAATCAATTTTACATTAAAGCAAAGAATTTTGAATGTAATGCCTTCACTTGCCGGCTCATTACAGGCACCAACAAAAGTACCATTTGTGGTGGGGAGGGGGCATGTTTTAAGAAAAGAAAATAGCTTTTCAAAGGCTGTTTATCGCTTTAAATGTTGTTTAAAAGCTTTTTAAAAGGCAGCTTTTTTCTTCTCCTTAGGCATCTACAGGAGATAATTGCTTTAGCATGCTTTTAAATAATCCTGTTTAAGGCACAAAGTAGCATGGAAGCGTGTGCTTGGAAAACTTTTTACTTAACTGGATTGTGTGGGTGTGGATCTGGGGTCAGACAGAGAACCTCTCTACAAATAACAACAGTGGATTTTCTTTTAGGACGATTTTTTTTATCTTTTAAATTGTCAAACAGTAAAATTGACTCTTCCCTTTTTCCACAGGTGTACACATCTGTGGATTTTAACACATAGATTCTTGTTACAACCACCACGATCAGGATACAGAATAATTCTATCACCCCAAGGGAAGGAAAAAACACTATGCTACCCTTTGTAAGTCACACCTTCCTCTTTTCCCTTAAACCCTGGAAAATTGATGACCCATTCATCACATACTTTTATCTTTTTGAGAACGTTAGATAGGGTTCAACACGTTTTGTCTGTGACTAGGGAAAGCAGAAAGGGGCAAGAGAGGATGAATGGTTGGATGAAATGAAATCAGCTGTGAAATACAAAACCATTGAGCCCTCTTATGGCAGCTGCCTACTCATTGTTCTTTTAAAAAATATAATAATTTTAATAATTTTGCCTGTGCTGGCTCTTCATTGCTGCATTAGCTTTTTCTCTAGCTGTGGCAAGTGGGTTACTCTCTAATTGTGGCTCATGGGCTTCTTCTCATTGTAGTGGCTTCTCTTGTTGTGGAGCATGGGCTCTAGGGAGCACGGGCTTCAGTAGTTATGGCTCTCAGGTTCCAGAGCACAGTCTCAAGAGTTGGCACATGGACTTCACTGCTCCAAGGCATGTGGGATTTCCCAGATTAGGGATGGAACCCGTGTCTCCTGCACTGGTAGGTGGAGTTTCTACCACTGAGCCACCAGGGAAGCCCTGTCCATTGTTCTTTAAACTCTCCGAAGGATACATGGGGACCTAGGCAAATCAGAACAGGGGTCATCCTTCTATGGAGGCAGAACATTCAAGTTGTGCAATGGCTGTGAGTTATGAGATGAGGACTAGAAGTATCCATCTACTTTCTTTTGAAAAACCACTGCATTAGTAGGCAGAATAAACTCTTGGGTATTTTTGTCACTTCAACCTGCACTGAGCCCTTTCTTATCTGCAGCAAACCAGAACATGTTACAGTGCCACCTGGATATGAAAAACAGAAAGTCAAGCAGCTTCATCCTACAGCTGAAATCTAAATTTCCATTTCATTTAAACATACTTGACCTTAAGGTTTATTAATTTTACTCTTCATTTTAAGAAATTTTAGGAAATGATTTAAACCTAAATTGTCAAACCTTTTCATCATTTTTTAACATAATAAAAGTGTTGTTTGGGTCAGTTTCATAGTATTTCACCACTTGGAAAGTAAAAACATTTTAGATTCTGTTTGAGACATTCTCTCCCCTACACACCAAAATTTAATAGTGTAATGATTCTAACTAGATTGTATGAATTTTAGCATTGTAAAATGTTATGGATTCCTTGTTTTAGATTGTGCTAGGATGAGCAGATGTTCAACAATTTGAGGTCTGTTTAGAATCTTCCTACCTGCTGGGTTTAATTTCAAAAGGAAGCAACATTCCTGAAGACAGACAAAATGTTATTTGTTCTTTTATCCATGTACCACGTTGCACTAATTTTCATCATTTCCAGCTCTGGTTATGGCAGGTCATTTCTAGTATACATAAAATCTAATCATAATCCTTATGAGGAATAAGTAAATTTTGTTCCTGTGTCTGATAAAATATTATTAAAATCAAAAAAATATTAAAATACTATTAAAATCATCTGAGATATATAGCACATACACACCGATGCCTGGTTTTGGGCTGAAAATAAAAGCCCATAGATTTTCTACTCCATAAAATAAACGCTAAAACCTTAAGAAAAATATTTATTCGCCTTCTTTATAAGTTTGTAAAACATCAAACTATTTTATACCAATTTTATATAGAGATACTAGTATATTCTAATTTTCTGTGTTTAGATTGTTAAAATACTTTCTATGTACACATTTATGTTTCTAATGAATAATGGCTAGCTGTCTTTTACTCACTCTGTTCACTTCAATGTCTGCACTACTGAACTGATCGGGCTCTCCACTGCCACGCTGAATGATGTGGTAACAGCAGGCCATCTTATTTTATTCTTTCTTAAAATGGAATCTTCAGTGTTTCAATATTAATGATTATTTAGAACTTTACAGATTTATACTGCAGAAGTTTCTTTCCATTGACAGTATGCTCAATGTTCTAAACAATGAGGGTAGAATTACCTAATGATTGTTATTCATCTATTGGGGTGAGAGTCTGGTATTTCTCATTCATTCTGCTAATGTTAAAATTGTATTTATTAATGTAAAATGTCAAATCACCTTTGCATCCCTAGAATAAACCTCACTGGCTCATGATATGCTGTGCTATTTATAATCACTGGATTTGACCTATAAATTTATTTACAATTTTGCATTCATGTTCATGAAATATATTTGTCTATATGTTTCCTTTCTTGAATATCCTTGTTGGGTTTTGGTATCAATATACTAGACTCATAAAATGATTACAAAGCATTTCCATCTTTTCTCTTTTATGGAATAATTGGCATATAAACTGAAATATTTCTTCACTAAATGTTTTTTCAAAACTCACTAATGAAACTATGGAGGACTAAAAATTTGCCTACAAAGATTTTAATGTAAGGTTTTAATGTGGTTAATCATTATTTCACATTCATAGTTTCTTACTGTTCTAGCTTTAGTATTATACATTGTATTTTTTTAGAAAAAATTCTAGAAAATTTACTTAAATTCTAACACTAAAACTATTCATAATATCTTCTAATGAAGTTAAAGATATTTTCATTATTGTGGTAAATTTTTTCTTAATAAACTTTTAAGAATGCAAATGAACCAACTCTTTACTATAGGAAATTTAAAATCAAGCTTTCTACATAAAACACAGAAAAATATTTATTCGCCTTCTTTATAAGTTTGTAAAACATCAAACTATTTTATACCAATTTTATATAGAGATACTAGTATATTCTAATTTTCTGTGTTTAGATTGTTAAAATACTTTCTATGTACACATTTATGTTTCTAATGAATAATGGCTAGCTGTCTTTTACTCACTCTGTTCACTTCAATGTCTGCACTACTGAACTGATCGGGCTCTCCACTGCCACGCTGAATGATGTGGTAACAGCAGGCCATCTTATTTTATTCTTTCTTAAAATGGAATCTTCAGTGTTTCAATATTAATGATTATTTAGAACTTTACAGATTTATACTGCAGAAGTTTCTTTCCATTGACAGTATGCTCAATGTTCTAAACAATGAGGGTAGAATTACCTAATGATTGTTATTCATCTATTGGGGTGAGAGTCTGGTATTTCTCATTCATTCTGCTAATGTTAAAATTGTATTTATTAATGTAAAATGTCAAATCACCTTTGCATCCCTAGAATAAACCTCACTGGCTCATGATATGCTGTGCTATTTATAATCACTGGATTTGACCTATAAATTTATTTACAATTTTGCATTCATGTTCATGAAATATATTTGTCTATATGTTTCCTTTCTTGAATATCCTTGTTGGGTTTTGGTATCAATATACTAGACTCATAAAATGATTACAAAGCATTTCCATCTTTTCTCTTTTATGGAATAATTGGCATATAAACTGAAATATTTCTTCACTAAATGTTTTTTCAAAACTCACTAATGAAACTATGGAGGACTAAAAATTTGCCTACAAAGATTTTAATGTAAGGTTTTAATGTGGTTAATCATTATTTCACATTCATAGTTTCTTACTGTTCTAGCTTTAGTATTATACATTGTATTTTTTTAGAAAAAATTCTAGAAAATTTACTTAAATTCTAACACTAAAACTATTCATAATATCTTCTAATGAAGTTAAAGATATTTTCATTATTGTGGTAAATTTTTTCTTAATAAACTTTTAAGAATGCAAAAGAACCAACTCTTTACTATAGGAAATTTAAAAAAATCAAGCTTTTTCTACATAAAACACATCCTTGAGTAATCATATAGTTTACAAAGGATATACTTGGTTTTTAGAAATATTTTGACTAATATTTGAAAAGGGAATAGGAGAATTAGAATATCACTAGTTTGTACATGGAATGAGAGAGAGAGAGAGAAACATTGAGATTGAATACCTTCTAGCAGAAATACACAAGACCACCTAGGAAGCAATTTTAATTTTAATTTGATTACACCTACAGATCTAGCTTCCATTCTACAGGGAATACAGATAAGAGAGGAACACACAACTATCACTAGAAAGGTTCTCTATTCAAAATACAAATTATGGAAACTCTACAGAATAAATAAATGTATTCTTTCCATAAGTAAGCTGCATGTAAAGAGACATGGAGATAGTATTTGTACATTAAAAATGGATAGCTGGTGAGAAGTTAGCTGGTCAGTCTACAAAAATAAACAGAATCTTACCCATATGATCCAGCTGTCATGTTCCTTGGTATTTACTCAAATGAATCAAAATCTCTCTCCACACAAAACTTATGTCCTGCACATGGATGTTTACAGCATTTTTATTCATAACTGCCAAAACTTGGAAGGAATAATGATGTACTTCAGTAGCTGAATGTATGAATAAACTGGTATAATCCAGTCAGCACCGAAAAGAAATGAGCTACCAAGCAATGAAAAGACACAGAGGAATCTTAAATGCATTTTGCTAACTTAGAGAAGCCAATTTGAAAAGACTGCATATTGTATGATTCCAACTATATGACACTCCTGAAAAAACAAAAGTATGAGGAGAGGGAAAATCAGTGGTTGGCAGGGAGGAAGGGATAAACAGGCAGAGCACAAAGAATTTTTAGTGGAGTGAAACTATTCTGTACGTTAATACAGGTCATCAGACATTTGTCCAAACCTACAGAATGTACAATGGAAAATATGACCCTGATGTAAACTATGAGCTTTGGGTAATCACGTGTCAATGTAAGTTTATCAGCTGTAACAAAAGCACCATTTCACAAGATGTTGATAATAGGGGAGACTGTGAGTGTACTGGAACATGCTTACATGGGAATTCTCAGTACTTTCTACTCAACCTTTAAATATTTATTAGTTCTCTGAAGATTCTTCTTACACTTCACATGTTTCAGTGTTCATCATTTTCATGGAAGGCTCTTCTGCCATTGTAGTTCTTCGTTAAAACAGGTACTAAAAGAATATATATTCATCCTTTGAAGAACTCATAGCCATATTTTAGAAGGAATATATTAATCCGCTTCTATTTCTTCATAAATACATAAAAAGTGATACCTTACTGTGAAGTGTTATACATTATCATTGTCCTTAGAAGTTTAATGTATAAAGAAATCTCTATGTGTTTGGAGGAATTCAATTTCTCTTTCTTTTCTCTAGCCTGGAATGGTCCCCAGTAGATTTGCTTCAGTTAATGTCCAACCTAAAACCACAACCATTTACCTGAATTCTTGCTTGGGTATTTATTTCTCATATCTGAAAATAAGATGCTTTCCTGTTTTTGTGTGTTTATTAAAAACTAAGGTCAGGGGCTTCCCTGGTGGTCCAGTGGGTAAGGACACCGCCTTGCAGCACAAGGGGCGCCGGTTCGATCCCTGGCCTGGTGAGATTCCACGTGCCACGGAGTGGCTGGACCGATGTGTCCAAATACCGAGCCTGAGCTCTGGAGCGCATGTGCCCAGGGCCGGTGCTCTGCGACAACAGAGGCCACCACGATGGGAGGCCCACATAGGCCAAAAAGTAGGCCCCCTGAACAGATTAAATGCATTTTGCTAACTTAGAAGCCTATTTGAAAAGACTGCATATTGTATGATTCCAACTATATGACACTCCTGAAAAAACAAAAGTATGAGGAGAGGGAAAATCAGTGGTTGGCAGGGAGGAAGGGATAAACAGGCAGAGCACAAAGAATTTTTAGTGGAGTGAAACTATTCTGTACGTTAATACAGGTCATCAGACATTTGTCCAAACCTACAGAATGTACAATGGAAAATATGACCCTGATGTAAACTATGAGCTTTGGGTAATCACGTGTCAATGTAAGTTTATCAGCTGTAACAAAAGCACCATTTCACAAGATGTTGATAATAGGGGAGACTGTGAGTGTACTGGAACATGCTTACATGGGAATTCTCAGTACTTTCTACTCAACCTTTAAATATTTATTAGTTCTCTGAAGATTCTTCTTACACTTCACATGTTTCAGTGTTCATCATTTTCATGGAAGGCTCTTCTGCCATTGTAGTTCTTCGTTAAAACAGGTACTAAAAGAATATATATTCATCCTTTGAAGAACTCATAGCCATATTTTAGAAGGAATATATTAATCCGCTTCTATTTCTTCATAAATACATAAAAAGTGATACCTTACTGTGAAGTGTTATACATTATCATTGTCCTTAGAAGTTTAATGTATAAAGAAATCTCTATGTGTTTGGAGGAATTCAATTTCTCTTTCTTTTCTCTAGCCTGGAATGGTCCCCAGTAGATTTGCTTCAGTTAATGTCCAACCTAAAACCACAACCATTTACCTGAATTCTTGCTTGGGTATTTATTTCTCATATCTGAAAATAAGATGCTTTCCTGTTTTTGTGTGTTTATTAAAAACTAAGGTCAGGGGCTTCCCTGGTGGTCCAGTGGGTAAGGACACCGCCTTGCAGCACAAGGGGCGCCGGTTCGATCCCTGGCCTGGTGAGATTCCACGTGCCACGGAGTGGCTGGACCGATGTGTCCAAATACCGAGCCTGAGCTCTGGAGCGCATGTGCCCAGGGCCGGTGCTCTGCGACAACAGAGGCCACCACGATGGGAGGCCCACATAGGCCAAAGAACAAAGATGGATGAAAGTGTTATTTATATTTATAAATGAAAGACCAATAAAAGTGGCCCGCCCACCCCCACCCTCCCCAACCTGCACCCTCCACCCCCCCTCCAAAAACAAAACTAAGGTCAGGGTGGATTCTGTAATTTGCTGCAGCTGTCATGTGCTGCCAGTGTTACACAACATGTGAATCCCCTGCCTGCTGTTGAGCTGTAACAAAAACTCATGTTGAAAAAATAAGGATACTGGACTTTCACTTTTAACCAGGCTTCAGTATCAAGCACCCTAATACACTTACTAGTGTAAGTGTAAGGAAGCCTCTCATCATATTAAGACTCACGGACTTCAATAAGGAGGTGGGAGAAAATCAAAGCCCAGTTTCTATTCTTATTTGTGTCAATCACCTCTTTGTTCATGAAACACTGAGACAGTATGAGTAAGTGAACTATTAGTCGATTCAAATTAATATGTTAAAATTATATCTGTGCTCTTTCCTCCAATCCAGTAGTTCAAATATCTAATCTGAATTTAAGATGGAAAAAAAAAAAGCCTTAAACAAGTTGGGAAGATATAGAAAGGAAGCACCCATTCTAAAGTTAGGAACTTTTTCCAATGAGTGGAAGTAAAATTGTGTAACTAAAACTCCAAAGAGGGAACTATAATATCATCATATTACTGGGCTCTATAACAAGTGTTACCTACCTACACAGATTTGTATCAATAACATCCATTAGTTTTCCAATAGTTGCAACAATTACTGACCTAGTATTTTTTGCTCTTGCTCCAGCTTACCAATCTTCGTATCACCCAGCTTTCAGGTCTATCATTTACATCCCATTAATAGACAACTTAAAATTATTTGCCCTTGGGGCTCTTTGGCTGAAATACACTCCCCACAAAAATCAGCACATCAGGTTCCTTCATCCTATCCATACCACGCCTAACTATCAGTTTTTAAATGCACATTGTTCTATCCAAAGCCATCACCATCCACCACCACAGCTATTCCCCTTTCAGAACATTGTTTTACTTACTTAAAACCACTGATCGCTTTCACACGTGATTTTATCTATTTGCCTTATGTGCATTCGGGGTGAAATTCAGGACTGCAGGATCCAGCCCATTTGATGCACTTCTCCTAGCTCAGAACCTGCCATACAGACAAGCAAATTGTAAATACAGAGTAAATATCAGTTAAATGAATAAAAATAATTTATAAACAGCACAGAAGAGGTAATGAGGGTCACAAAACGGGCTGTAATTTTTTTAACTCTGCCAAAGAAAAGTGAAAGTGACAGCTGACAACTCTTGGAAGGTGGGGATGGGTGAGGAGAAAGAGAATTATGAGACCAATAATAACACTTCTTAAAAGAGAGCATTGAGGAGTCAGGACTTCTGCAATGGAGCTGTGGGGAGCTCTGCAAAACCTGTCCCCCAAAAGTGATGACACAGCTGGACAAAACTGACTGAATTTCAGTCCTCTGGAGAGCAACCAGAGGCATATTTTTTAAATGAAGAAGAGTCGATTGAAGAAAAACTACCAAATCCAAGGCAAAAACAGTGGGACTTGATGGGAGTTTTAGCTTAGGGCAGCTTTCATCTGCCCCACTCCTACCCTACCAGCTCGCTAAGCAGGAACCAGCCGTTCTACTGCTAGAGGGCACAAACTTAATTTGAATATCTCATATTACTGGGCTCTAAAAAAACAAAAGTTAGGAACTTTTCCAATGAGTGGAAGTAAAATTGTGTAACTAAAACTCCAAAGAGGAACTATAATATCATCATATTACTGGGCTCTATAACAAGTGTTACCTACCTACACAGATTTGTATCAATAACATCCATTAGTTTTCCAATAGTTGCAACAATTACTGACCTAGTATTTTTTGCTCTTGCTCCAGCTTACCAATCTTCGTATCACCCAGCTTTCAGGTCTATCATTTACATCCCATTAATAGACAACTTAAAATTATTTGCCCTTGGGGCTCTTTGGCTGAAATACACTCCCCACAAAAATCAGCACATCAGGTTCCTTCATCCTATCCATACCACGCCTAACTATCAGTTTTTAAATGCACATTGTTCTATCCAAAGCCATCACCATCCACCACCACAGCTATTCCCCTTTCAGAACATTGTTTTACTTACTTAAAACCACTGATCGCTTTCACACGTGATTTTATCTATTTGCCTTATGTGCATTCGGGGTGAAATTCAGGACTGCAGGATCCAGCCCATTTGATGCACTTCTCCTAGCTCAGAACCTGCCATACAGACAAGCAAATTGTAAATACAGAGTAAATATCAGTTAAATGAATAAAAATAATTTATAAACAGCACAGAAGAGGTAATGAGGGTCACAAAACGGGCTGTAATTTTTTTAACTCTGCCAAAGAAAAGTGAAAGTGACAGCTGACAACTCTTGGAAGGTGGGGATGGGTGAGGAGAAAGAGAATTATGAGACCAATAATAACACTTCTTAAAAGAGAGCATTGAGGAGTCAGGACTTCTGCAATGGAGCTGTGGGGAGCTCTGCAAAACCTGTCCCCCAAAAGTGATGACACAGCTGGACAAAACTGACTGAATTTCAGTCCTCTGGAGAGCAACCAGAGGCATATTTTTTAAATGAAGAAGAGTCGATTGAAGAAAAACTACCAAATCCAAGGCAAAAACAGTGGGACTTGATGGGAGTTTTAGCTTAGGGCAGCTTTCATCTGCCCCACTCCTACCCTACCAGCTCGCTAAGCAGGAACCAGCCGTTCTACTGCTAGAGGGCACAAACTTAATTTGAATCCAAAAGGAGACAAATCCCAAAGCCTGGACATTGGCCAAAACAGCAGCAATCCTGGTGGCAAACCAACAGGGAGACTGAAATCACAGCCGGCATGAGACTGCAATTCTGGTTGAGACAGGCAGCAGACTGCCCAATTAGCCAGAAATTTAACAAGGATTGGGGACTGAGACCCTAACGGTGGGCTTTGATAAGTCCCCATATATCTCTAGCTCCCTGGAAGGCTGTGTATATGTGCAAAACTGCACAGGCACTCAGGAGAGACCATAGGATCCTATCTCTCCAGATTACACTGTTTGGGTCATGAGGCCTTACATATTTCCAAAAAAAATCCAAGGAGACTCAGCAGAAAATTAAAAGCCTAGAAGACTTATAAACTGCCAAGACTCCGGCTGTGTTCTCAGACCCACACAACAGGTAAACAAATGAGTGTGTCTGTGTTCCAATAAATTTTCATTTATAGAAGCAGGTGGTTGGAGCAGATTTGGCCCATGGGTCATTGTTTGCTGATCATTGTCCTAAAAACTGTAAACTAACCCACTGTAACATGAAACAGATCACTGGTTGTATGGGCTTTAAGGCAACAGAAGCAAGGGATTATAAAAGAGCATGAGGGATCTTTGCAGGGAGGGTGACAGAAATCATAATTACCTCGATTGTGGTGACTGTTTCATGGGTGCATAGATATGCTGAAATATAATAAATTGTGAATTTTAAATATGTGCAAAAAATATTTAATGACCAAATAAAGTTATTAAAAATCAATTAATACATTTCCCCACCTTAACAGAATAAATTGGAACAATCATATAACCACATCAGTAGATGCCTAAAAGGTTATTTGTTTTTCAAATTTGATACTCCTTCATGAGATATCACAACCAACAAAATGCTTCACACGTAGTATGTATCCAGTAAAACTAGTTCTTAGTGTGGGACACAGTGGCATAACAGGAAAAGATAGTGGAAGTAACACTGGCTCCTGAAACAGGCAAGCAACTGTTCAAGTTCAAACTAAGCTCTTTACTAATGGTATAACTAGTGCTAACAACAGTTACCTCGCAGGTTTGTGTTATAAACACTGAAACAGCTTACACAGAGTGTACTGTGGAATGCCTGACTTCAGTGGGTAGCCATTACTGTTGCAGTTTTCTAAATTTAACATTTTTAAATCCATACAGATCCTGGCATGCTGTGCCCAGTAGACTCATCAATAATGAATAGTAACTTAGACATTCAAAATAGATGCAATTAGCCAGAAATTTAACAAGGATTGGGGACTGAGACCCTAACGGTGGGCTTTGATAAGTCCCCATATATCTCTAGCTCCCTGGAAGGCTGTGTATATGTGCAAAACTGCACAGGCACTCAGGAGAGACCATAGGATCCTATCTCTCCAGATTACACTGTTTGGGTCATGAGGCCTTACATATTTCCAAAAATCCAAGGAGACTCAGCAGAAAATTAAAAGCCTAGAAGACTTATAAACTGCCAAGACTCCGGCTGTGTTCTCAGACCCACACAACAGGTAAACAAATGAGTGTGTCTGTGTTCCAATAAATTTTCATTTATAGAAGCAGGTGGTTGGAGCAGATTTGGCCCATGGGTCATTGTTTGCTGATCATTGTCCTAAAAACTGTAAACTAACCCACTGTAACATGAAACAGATCACTGGTTGTATGGGCTTTAAGGCAACAGAAGCAAGGGATTATAAAAGAGCATGAGGGATCTTTGCAGGGAGGGTGACAGAAATCATAATTACCTCGATTGTGGTGACTGTTTCATGGGTGCATAGATATGCTGAAATATAATAAATTGTGAATTTTAAATATGTGCAAAAAATATTTAATGACCAAATAAAGTTATTAAAAATCAATTAATACATTTCCCCACCTTAACAGAATAAATTGGAACAATCATATAACCACATCAGTAGATGCCTAAAAGGTTATTTGTTTTTCAAATTTGATACTCCTTCATGAGATATCACAACCAACAAAATGCTTCACACGTAGTATGTATCCAGTAAAACTAGTTCTTAGTGTGGGACACAGTGGCATAACAGGAAAAGATAGTGGAAGTAACACTGGCTCCTGAAACAGGCAAGCAACTGTTCAAGTTCAAACTAAGCTCTTTACTAATGGTATAACTAGTGCTAACAACAGTTACCTCGCAGGTTTGTGTTATAAACACTGAAACAGCTTACACAGAGTGTACTGTGGAATGCCTGACTTCAGTGGGTAGCCATTACTGTTGCAGTTTTCTAAATTTAACATTTTTAAATCCATACAGATCCTGGCATGCTGTGCCCAGTAGACTCATCAATAATGAATAGTAATGACTTAGTTACATTTTGAAACAATTTATTATGTCAATTTTCAATCACACACTACAACAGAGAGAATAGATAATGAATTTTCATATACTCAAAACAGTTTCCACGGTAATGACCATTTTGCCACCCTTCATCATCTTTCATCCTTTGTTTGGCTGGACTATATCAAAATAAATTCCAGACATCATAGTCTTCTACTTGTAAATACTCAAATGTCTCTGAGATAGATTTTTTTTTAATTAAAGAGTTCTAAATGTTAGAACCTTGTGTTAATTTGCTAGAGCGGTAGTAACAAAGTATCAGAGACTGCGAGGCCTAAACAATAGAAATTTTCTCACATTCCTGGAGGCTATATGTCCAAGTTCAAGGCTGGCAGCATTGGTTTCTTCTCCTAGGTTTCTTCTCCTAGGCCAAATTGGTGGCCATCTTCCCCTTGTGTCTTGACATGGTCTTCCTTCTGTGTGTGCTTGTCTCCTACTTTCTTCTTCGTATATGGACATGAGTCACATTGGAATTAGGCCCACCCTTCTGATCTTATTTTACTTTGATTATTCTTTTAAAGGTCCTAACTCTAAGGGTCACATTCTGAGGTACTGAGGTTAGGACACAATTTAGCCCATAGCATACCAATATAATGAGGGAGAATTGTGTTGGCCAAGGAAATTCCTGGTTCAGCTCTTTCCTTATAGATCTTCTGCAGGGAACACATCACTGGATGGCTATCTTCAGAGGCTGCACCTTGAAATCTGTTGTAATGTTTACACCAAAGCATTCTCTCTGAGTTGCTCTCGAGTAATGACGTCACAGGGAGGACACTGGCGCCAAGCCATTTCTGCCCTACACAGGTCTCCTCTAAAGGGCAAAACTGCTCTGTGTCTCGTCACACTCCTGGCTGAGACTTCTTGGAGCTGTACACAGTTGGAGGATCCTCCCACCCCGTGTTTCTCTCTCTCTTCTTTCCTTCATTTCTTCCTTCTCTCTTTTTACAGCTGTGAGGCCTATATCATGGTCTGAAACCTCTCCATACCTACTCCTGTCTATTTCCCTTTTCCTGCCCAGATAGTTCCCCTAATAAACCTCATACACATCTAATTCTACCTAAATGTCTGAACACAAAAAGCATGCAAATAGTAAGTGTAGAAATCTATAATAAAGCCATTAAAGTAAATAAATGGTGATGTGGGGAGTCAGATTTTTCAACGAGATGTTTCAGATAAGCAAGAACAGGAGGCATTCCACATAACGGATTACAGATGGAGACACAAATATGAACTCATGTTTATGTAATGTACATGAAGATGGTAATTTTTTGGGCTGGACTATATCAAAATAAATTCCAGACATCATAGTCTTCTACTTGTAAATACTCAAATGTCTCTGAGATAGATTTTTTTTTAATTAAAGAGTTCTAAATGTTAGAACCTTGTGTTAATTTGCTAGAGCGGTAGTAACAAAGTATCAGAGACTGCGAGGCCTAAACAATAGAAATTTTCTCACATTCCTGGAGGCTATATGTCCAAGTTCAAGGCTGGCAGCATTGGTTTCTTCTCCTAGGTTTCTTCTCCTAGGCCAAATTGGTGGCCATCTTCCCCTTGTGTCTTGACATGGTCTTCCTTCTGTGTGTGCTTGTCTCCTACTTTCTTCTTCGTATATGGACATGAGTCACATTGGAATTAGGCCCACCCTTCTGATCTTATTTTACTTTGATTATTCTTTTAAAGGTCCTAACTCTAAGGGTCACATTCTGAGGTACTGAGGTTAGGACACAATTTAGCCCATAGCATACCAATATAATGAGGGAGAATTGTGTTGGCCAAGGAAATTCCTGGTTCAGCTCTTTCCTTATAGATCTTCTGCAGGGAACACATCACTGGATGGCTATCTTCAGAGGCTGCACCTTGAAATCTGTTGTAATGTTTACACCAAAGCATTCTCTCTGAGTTGCTCTCGAGTAATGACGTCACAGGGAGGACACTGGCGCCAAGCCATTTCTGCCCTACACAGGTCTCCTCTAAAGGGCAAAACTGCTCTGTGTCTCGTCACACTCCTGGCTGAGACTTCTTGGAGCTGTACACAGTTGGAGGATCCTCCCACCCCATCTTTCCTCTCTCTCTTCTTTCCTTCATTTCTTCCTTCTCTCTTTTTACAGCTGTGAGGCCTATATCATGGTCTGAAACCTCTCCATACCTACTCCTGTCTATTTCCCTTTTCCTGCCCAGATAGTTCCCCTAATAAACCTCATACACATCTAATTCTACCTAAATGTCTGAACACAAAAAGCATGCAAATAGTAAGTGTAGAAATCTATAATAAAGCCATTAAAGTAAATAAATGGTGATGTGGGGAGTCAGATTTTTCAACGAGATGTTTCAGATAAGCAAGAACAGGAGGCATTCCACATAACGGATTACAGATGGAGACACAAATATGAACTCATGTTTATGTAATGTACATGAAGATGGTTACACACAAAATGCTTATAAACATGTGGACAGACATTGGCTAATGCACACACATACATTTCTTTGCTTTGTCAGCTCAGAAAACTGAGAAATGACATTTTTTTAGAATTTTTTTGGCCACTTCTATTTATCTTTCACTTATCTATTTCCATATATCTTTGTTCTTTGGCCTGTGTGGCCCTCCCATCTCAGTGGCCTCTCTCATTGCAGAGCACCAGCTCTAGGCGGATGTACTCCAGAGCTCTGGCTCAGTAACTGGACACATCGGTCCAGCCACTCCACAGCACATCGAACCGGTGCCCCTTGTACTGCAAGGCGACGTCCTTACCCACTGAATCCCCAGGAAAGCCTGAGAAATGACATTTTGATAGCAAAATAACTCGTATCTTGGCTTCTAATGACATTCTTCAATAAAAGGAATCAGGGCTCTTTGAAGAAATAGTTGTTTCCAGTACTGGGGCAGGATATCTACAAGATGTGCCTGAAGCATCTCGTAAGTGCCAGAATGTATGAAAGTGCTAAACAAAAGTAATGATTTAAAAAAAAAAAACCCATACACCCCAACGTGGAAATACATCAGAGGGACCTAAGAGCGGAAACAAATGGCCCCCTATGACCAAAGCTGAAATAATATGAGCAATGACATTAACCTGGATTACTATGCAAAGTAAAAAATATTTACAGTTCCATATGGATACAAATACATGATTATATAAATAAAGAGAGAGAGAGAGATTTCCTGAGAAGATTTACAAATGATTTATGTATATGCTCCATGCTAAAGGAACTGGAGCATAACTCTCCACTGCCTAACAGTGAGCTGTACACAGTGACTTCCTTCCAAAGAGTACAGTATGGAAAGTGCAGTGACAGAGTGACTTTACAGTAGAGAAAGCAAGAAACACAACTTCAGCCTCGTGATCAAGGTGAACACTATGAATCATAAATCATACTGATAGCGTGTAGCTATGATAGGCTGTGATGAAGACAGCAGTTTACCTCTGTGATCACACTCAGAAACTCATAACTTCTGTCGAACCATATGAAAAGCATCAGACCAATTCCACTTGAGACATTCTGTAAGATCCCCGAATAGTACTCGTCAAAACTGTCAAGGTCATTGAAAGCAAGGAAAGTCTGAATAATTGTCACAGTGAGGAGGATCCCAAGGAAACATAAGAACTAAACATAAAATGGTATCCTGGATGAATGAAACAGAAAAAAGACATTAAGTGAAATTAAGAAAATATGACGTGTGGACTTTATATAATGTACTAATACTGGTTCATTTTATGACAACTGTGCCAAATCACTTTAAGTTTTTCATAAGAGGGGAAACTTCCATGTATTCTTTCCATTTGTGTATTATAGAGTATCTACAAAAATTATTTGAAAGAATACAAGGAAGAACTGTACAAAAAATATCTTAATGAGCCAGGTAGCCATGATGGTGAAGTCAGTCACCCAGAGCCAGACATTCTGGAGTGAGATGTCAAGTGGGCCTGAAGCATCTCGTAAGTGCCAGAATGTATGAAAGTGCTAAACAAAAGTAATGATTTAAAAAAAAAAAACCCATACACCCCAACGTGGAAATACATCAGAGGGACCTAAGAGCGAAACAAATGGCCCCCTATGACCAAAGCTGAAATAATATGAGCAATGACATTAACCTGGATTACTATGCAAAGTAAAAAATATTTACAGTTCCATATGGATACAAATACATGATTATATAAATAAAGAGAGAGAGAGAGATTTCCTGAGAAGATTTACAAATGATTTATGTATATGCTCCATGCTAAAGGAACTGGAGCATAACTCTCCACTGCCTAACAGTGAGCTGTACACAGTGACTTCCTTCCAAAGAGTACAGTATGGAAAGTGCAGTGACAGAGTGACTTTACAGTAGAGAAAGCAAGAAACACAACTTCAGCCTCGTGATCAAGGTGAACACTATGAATCATAAATCATACTGATAGCGTGTAGCTATGATAGGCTGTGATGAAGACAGCAGTTTACCTCTGTGATCACACTCAGAAACTCATAACTTCTGTCGAACCATATGAAAAGCATCAGACCAATTCCACTTGAGACATTCTGTAAGATCCCCGAATAGTACTCGTCAAAACTGTCAAGGTCATTGAAAGCAAGGAAAGTCTGAATAATTGTCACAGTGAGGAGGATCCCAAGGAAACATAAGAACTAAACATAAAATGGTATCCTGGATGAATGAAACAGAAAAAAGACATTAAGTGAAATTAAGAAAATATGACGTGTGGACTTTATATAATGTACTAATACTGGTTCATTTTATGACAACTGTGCCAAATCACTTTAAGTTTTTCATAAGAGGGGAAACTTCCATGTATTCTTTCCATTTGTGTATTATAGAGTATCTACAAAAATTATTTGAAAGAATACAAGGAAGAACTGTACAAAAAATATCTTAATGAGCCAGGTAGCCATGATGGTGAAGTCAGTCACCCAGAGCCAGACATTCTGGAGTGAGATGTCAAGTGGGCCTTAGACAGCACTGCTGTCAATAAAGCCAGTGGATGCAATGAAACTCCAGTAGTCTTCCAAAATGCTAAAAGATGATGCTATCAAAATTTTGCACTCAATATGTCAGCATATCTGGAAGACCCAGCAGTGTCCACAGGACTGGAAAAGGTCAATCTTCATCCCAGTTCCCAAGAAGGGCACTAAAGAAATGTTCAAACCATCGGAAAATTGCACTCACCCCTCACGCTAGTCAGGTCATGCTTAAAATCTTTCATGCTAGGCTTCAGCATTTAGAAAAGGTAGAGAAACCAGAGATCAAATTGCCAACATTCACAGGATCGTAGAGAGGGCAAGGAAATTCCAGAATAACATCTACTTCTGTTTCATCAACTATGCTAAAGTTTTTGACTGTGTGGATCATAACAAACTGTGGAAAGCTTTTAAAGAGATGGAAATACCAGACCATCTTACCTGTCTCCTGAGAAACCTGTATGCAGGTCAAGAAGCAACAGTTATAACCCTGTATGAAGCAACTGACTGGTTCAGGATTGAGAAAGGAATACAACAGGGCTGTCTGTTGTCAGCCTGTTTATTTAACTTATATGCTGAGCACATCATGAGAAATGCTGGGCCAGATGGGTTACAAGCTGGAAATAAGATAGACAGGAGAAACATCAAAACCTCAGATATGCAGATGACACCACTCTAATGGCAGAAAGTGAAGAGGAACTAAAGAACCTCTTGATGAGAATGAAGGAGGAGAGTAAAAAGGCCAGCTTAAAAGTAAGTATTAGGGGCTTCCCTGGTAGCTCAGTGGTAAAGAGTTCACCTTCTAATGCAGGAGACACCGGTTTGATCCTTGATCCACGAAGATCCCACATGCTGCTGAACAAACTAAGCCTGTGAGACACAACTATGGACCCTGTGCTCTAGAGCCTCGGAGCCACAACTACTGAGCCCACGTGCAGCAATTATTGAAAGCTGTGTGCTCTAGAGCCCAAGTTTCACAACAAGAGACGTCTCTGCAGCAAGAAGCCTGCTTACCTCAACTAGAGAGTATCCCCCACTCCCTGCAACTAGAGAAGAGCCTGTGGCAACAGTGAAAACCCAGAATAGCCCAAATAAATAAATATTTTTTTAAAAAAGTAAATATTAAAAAAAATAAGATAATGGCATTCAGCCCCATTACTTCATGGCAAATAAAGGGGAAATGGTGGAATCAATAACAGATTTTGTCTTCTTGGATTCTAAAAGCACCGTGGGGCTTCCCCTGGTGGTCCAGTGGGTAAGGACACTGCCTTGCAGTGCAAGGGGTGCCGGTTCGATCCCTGGCCTGGGAAGATCCCACGTGCTGCGGAGCGGCTGGACTGATGTGTCCAATTACCGAGCCAGAGCTCTGGAGCGCATGCGCCCAGAGCCGGCGCTCTGCGACGACAGACGCCACCGCGATGGGAGGCCCATGGGAGCCAAAGAACAAAGACGGATGAAAACAGAGAAATGAAAGACCAATAGAAGTGGCCCGCCCGCTACCCTCTCTCCTCAACCCGACCCCCGCCCAAAATAAATAAATAAATCTTTTTTAAAAAATAATAAATAAATAAAATCACCATGGATGGTGACTGCGGTCATGAAATCAGAAGATGATTGTTTCTTGGCAGGAAAGCTATGACAAACCTAGACAGTGCGTTGAAAAACAGAGTTATCACTCTACTGACAAAGGTCTGTACAGACAAGGTGATGGTCTTCCCAGTGGTCATGTAAAGTTGTGAGAGCCGGACCATAAAGAGGACAAACCACCAAAGAACCTCTTGATGAGAATGAAGGAGGAGAGTAAAAAGGCCAGCTTAAAAGTAAGTATTAGGGGCTTCCCTGGTAGCTCAGTGGTAAAGAGTTCACCTTCTAATGCAGGAGACACCGGTTTGATCCTTGATCCACGAAGATCCCACATGCTGCTGAACAAACTAAGCCTGTGAGACACAACTATGGACCCTGTGCTCTAGAGCCTCGGAGCCACAACTACTGAGCCCACGTGCAGCAATTATTGAAAGCTGTGTGCTCTAGAGCCCAAGTTTCACAACAAGAGACGTCTCTGCAGCAAGAAGCCTGCTTACCTCAACTAGAGAGTATCCCCCACTCCCTGCAACTAGAGAAGAGCCTGTGGCAACAGTGAAAACCCAGAATAGCCCAAATAAATAAATATTTTTTTAAAAAAGTAAATATTAAAAAAAATAAGATAATGGCATTCAGCCCCATTACTTCATGGCAAATAAAGGGGAAATGGTGGAATCAATAACAGATTTTGTCTTCTTGGATTCTAAAAGCACCGTGGGGCTTCCCCTGGTGGTCCAGTGGGTAAGGACACTGCCTTGCAGTGCAAGGGGTGCCGGTTCGATCCCTGGCCTGGGAAGATCCCACGTGCTGCGGAGCGGCTGGACTGATGTGTCCAATTACCGAGCCAGAGCTCTGGAGCGCATGCGCCCAGAGCCGGCGCTCTGCGACGACAGACGCCACCGCGATGGGAGGCCCATGGGAGCCAAAGAACAAAGACGGATGAAAACAGAGAAATGAAAGACCAATAGAAGTGGCCCGCCCGCTACCCTCTCTCCTCAACCCGACCCCCGCCCAAAATAAATAAATAAATCTTTTTTAAAAAATAATAAATAAATAAAATCACCATGGATGGTGACTGCGGTCATGAAATCAGAAGATGATTGTTTCTTGGCAGGAAAGCTATGACAAACCTAGACAGTGCGTTGAAAAACAGAGTTATCACTCTACTGACAAAGGTCTGTACAGACAAGGTGATGGTCTTCCCAGTGGTCATGTAAAGTTGTGAGAGCCGGACCATAAAGAGGACAAACCACCAAAGAACTGATGACTTCAAACTGTGGTGCTGGAGAAGACTCCTGAGAGTCCCTTGGACAACGAGGAGATCAAACCAGTCAATCTTAAGGGAAATCAACTCTGAATACTCATTAAAAGGACTGATGCTGAAACTGAAGTACCAGTTATTTTGGTCACCTAATGCAAACAGTCAACTCATTGGAAAAGTCCCTGATGCTGGGAAAGATTGAGGGCAGAAGGAGAAGAGGGCATCAGAGAATGAGATGGCTGAATGGCATCGCCAGTGCAATGGACATGAACTTCAGCAAATGCCAGAAGATGGTGAGGGACAGAGAGGACAGGTGTGCTGTATCCCTTGGGGTCACAGAGAGTCAGACACAACTGGGCGACTGAACAACAGGGAAAACTAGGTGAAGGGTATGGAGAAGCTCTTTGTACAAATAATACACAATTTTTTGGTAAATATAAAATAAAAAGTTCATTTAATTTTTTTTCAAAATCTGTACGATAAAATGCTATGTGGATTATGACTGCAATAACTAATATTTATTTAGCACTTTCCAGGCTACAAAACACTCTTTACTGCATTAATTTATTGAATGATAAATCCATTACCTTCAGAGTTTTATGATGAAATCATGTTACGAAGCCTGTCTAAAAAGCACATTAATAAAACATGTAACTGTCATTATTTCAATAAAACCATGTTCTGCTTAGAAAAAAAAAAGACGACGACTCATAAAGGACCTGAATTTACCAGCGCCGCTTTTAATTTCTGGCAAATTTCACATCTCTGCTTTGTGTGTCAAATCTGTTCTGAGCATGTTGGGTTCTATTCTGCAGATCTCCAGTGATTTTAACAGCAGTTGTGAATACTTAATGAAATTCATCATGCATTTGTAACAAATTGCTCACCTTTCCCAACTCCAGAGAGAAACGTGGAAGTAGGGGGAAAAAGGAGCTCGTGATGACAAACCTAGACAGTGCGTTGAAAAACAGAGTTATCACTCTACTGACAAAGGTCTGTACAGACAAGGTGATGGTCTTCCCAGTGGTCATGTAAAGTTGTGAGAGCCGGACCATAAAGAGGACAAACCACCAAAGAACTGATGACTTCAAACTGTGGTGCTGGAGAAGACTCCTGAGAGTCCCTTGGACAACGAGGAGATCAAACCAGTCAATCTTAAGGGAAATCAACTCTGAATACTCATTAAAAGGACTGATGCTGAAACTGAAGTACCAGTTATTTTGGTCACCTAATGCAAACAGTCAACTCATTGGAAAAGTCCCTGATGCTGGGAAAGATTGAGGGCAGAAGGAGAAGAGGGCATCAGAGAATGAGATGGCTGAATGGCATCGCCAGTGCAATGGACATGAACTTCAGCAAATGCCAGAAGATGGTGAGGGACAGAGAGGACAGGTGTGCTGTATCCCTTGGGGTCACAGAGAGTCAGACACAACTGGGCGACTGAACAACAGGGAAAACTAGGTGAAGGGTATGGAGAAGCTCTTTGTACAAATAATACACAATTTTTTGGTAAATATAAAATAAAAAGTTCATTTAATTTTTTTTCAAAATCTGTACGATAAAATGCTATGTGGATTATGACTGCAATAACTAATATTTATTTAGCACTTTCCAGGCTACAAAACACTCTTTACTGCATTAATTTATTGAATGATAAATCCATTACCTTCAGAGTTTTATGATGAAATCATGTTACGAAGCCTGTCTAAAAAGCACATTAATAAAACATGTAACTGTCATTATTTCAATAAAACCATGTTCTGCTTAGAAAAAAGAAAAAGACGACGACTCATAAAGGACCTGAATTTACCAGCGCCGCTTTTAATTTCTGGCAAATTTCACATCTCTGCTTTGTGTGTCAAATCTGTTCTGAGCATGTTGGGTTCTATTCTGCAGATCTCCAGTGATTTTAACAGCAGTTGTGAATACTTAATGAAATTCATCATGCATTTGTAACAAATTGCTCACCTTTCCCAACTCCAGAGAGAAACGTGGAAGTAGGGGGAAAAAGGAGCTCGTGATGAATTCTATCCCTCCTCACCAGAGCGGGAGAGAATAGCTGACAGAACGGTGCCTGCCAAAGATCCAGCTAGTGCTCCGGGGTGTCAGGGGTGCCCCCTTCCATATGTGTCTTTTTGTTCATCCTCCTCTCCAGTATCACTCTCCCTGCCATGTCACTTCACCCTTTCACAGTCTTCTGCTCCTGTATCATTTCCACTCTCCTCTTCATTGCTTTAGGCTAATCAGGAAAACTCAGAAAATCCAGCAAATCCTACAGACGCCAGTACGTGGTACTCAGGAAAAATAGGTGGTTAACTGTAGATGAGAGTATTAATACACTTCTCTGATCCCACAAATGCCCTAGAGCACTTGCTTTCACAAATCTTCTCATTTCCTTATTTCATTTTCCCCTGAACATACAAAAAATCAGGTAGGAACCAGATCCAGGGGCACTACTGGTATACGGGATGCCCTCCCACTCAAAATGCAGTTAAGCTTGTGAGGAAAATGACTTGACTATAACTCATCATAAACCTCTAATATGCAGACTGGAAAGAAAATTCTCACACAAATTCCAAATATTCTTGATCACAAAGCAACAGAAGGATTCAAGCTGCAGAACCTGAGTGAAGGCTCCGATAGATGCTAAACCATGTGACCTGAGGATTATGATATAAAGGCAATAATGCACTTAGAGTACATTATTAGCCTTCAGTAAATATCAGAGAAGAAAAAATCTATTGGGGATAAGAGTAGCATATAGCTTACACTGACTCTTGCTAAAGGCAATAATGCACTTAGAGTACATTATTACCTTCAGTAAATATCAGAGAAGACGAACTCATAAAGGACCTGAATTTACCAGCGCCGCTTTTAATTTCTGGCAAATTTCACATCTCTGCTTTGTGTGTCAAATCTGTTCTGAGCATGTTGGGTTCTATTCTGCAGATCTCCAGTGATTTTAACAGCAGTTGTGAATACTTAATGAAATTCATCATGCATTTGTAACAAATTGCTCACCTTTCCCAACTCCAGAGAGAAACGTGGAAGTAGGGGGAAAAAGGAGCTCGTGATGAATTCTATCCCTCCTCACCAGAGCGGGAGAGAATAGCTGACAGAACGGTGCCTGCCAAAGATCCAGCTAGTGCTCCGGGGTGTCAGGGGTGCCCCCTTCCATATGTGTCTTTTTGTTCATCCTCCTCTCCAGTATCACTCTCCCTGCCATGTCACTTCACCCTTTCACAGTCTTCTGCTCCTGTATCATTTCCACTCTCCTCTTCATTGCTTTAGGCTAATCAGGAAAACTCAGAAAATCCAGCAAATCCTACAGACGCCAGTACGTGGTACTCAGGAAAAATAGGTGGTTAACTGTAGATGAGAGTATTAATACACTTCTCTGATCCCACAAATGCCCTAGAGCACTTGCTTTCACAAATCTTCTCATTTCCTTATTTCATTTTCCCCTGAACATACAAAAAATCAGGTAGGAACCAGATCCAGGGGCACTACTGGTATACGGGATGCCCTCCCACTCAAAATGCAGTTAAGCTTGTGAGGAAAATGACTTGACTATAACTCATCATAAACCTCTAATATGCAGACTGGAAAGAAAATTCTCACACAAATTCCAAATATTCTTGATCACAAAGCAACAGAAGGATTCAAGCTGCAGAACCTGAGTGAAGGCTCCGATAGATGCTAAACCATGTGACCTGAGGATTATGAAATATAAAGGCAATAATGCACTTAGAGTACATTATTAGCCTTCAGTAAATATCAGAGAAGAAAAAAAATCTATTGGGGATAAGAGTAGCATATAGCTTACACTGACTCTTGCTACCAGGTCCACACTGGGTAAAAATAACAAAAATTCACCTTTGATCACAGGATGATACACTTAATTTTGAAGGAAATCTTGAACATTAGTCTAAATAAATTATGTAGCATAATATTCATACAAAGAGTTATACACATTAGCATATCAGAAATATTTAGCCCTAAATCTGCCACTTATTTTTAGAAAGACAAACACTAATGAAATATATATGTGACTTAAAAGTTGAAATTATCAGTGTTAGGCCAGCTCTTTGGAGGCAAATCACTTACTTTTAAACCAACCACTTGGCAATATTCTTAGTATATAAATTGTCTATATATTTTGGATGAATAAATGATAACAAATATATTAAAATACTGCATGACATTTAGGAAGAACATGTGATGAACGTACGGTTTCCCTGGTGATTCAGATGGTAAAGAATCTGCCTGCAATGCAGGAGACTGGGGTTCAATCCCTGTGTTGGGAAGATCCCCTAGAGAAGGGAATGGCTACTCACTCCAGTATTCTTGCTTGGAGAATTCCACAGACAGAGGAATCTGACGAGTTACAGTCTATAGGGTCGCAAAGAGGGGGAATAAGTAAAATAATCTAACTTTTAAGTTCTCTATACTTTGAATTTAGATTTTTAAATTTTTAAAAATCTATCCTGCTCATATCAGAAAAATCCCATGGGTACCTCTGCTAGCTGCTGCTCTACCATCACCACCACCAAAAAAAATTTAGACAAGGTCATTGCCATGTCTTGAACCATTTGATATGGATTTGCCTTCGGAGTTCAATTGCTTCAAGTTGTGTGTGCCCATTAGGCACCTATAATTCAGTGGTGGACAAGAGCTATAATCAAGATTGCTGTACATCTCTCCTTATCTCAAGGAATTGAGAAGTTTGGAGCAAGAGTGAGAATGCCAGGATTAAGTAGGATTTTTACAAAAAAGTAAGAAGGAGCACACAGATTTTAAGACAATAAGCAAACTTCTTTTACTCTGCTTTTGCACATTAAGAAGCAATCTAAAAGCATTTTTGATGCCTAACCTAGAAGAGTATGGTAATATTTTCATACCCCATAAAGTCACAGTGGAATCTCATAGGGGACAGAAACAAATATTATATCAGCAACTCACATTCTTTCTCAGAGAGAAGAAAGAAAACTCTTTCCCTATATTTAATTGACATGATAATAAAATTTAGTCATTTTGCCTTTCTTTTTCCTTAATATAATAGGATAAACATTCCGTTCTGATTAGTCCTTATGATAGATAAGGCATAAGTTGTTTCCCTCTTTTTTTCTCCAACATGCAAGTAATTGTTAAGGGACACACCTTACTTACATCAGCAAACAGGAGAATGGACATCATGTCTATCTCCTTAGTACAAAGACAATTAATTAGGCAAAATTTGTCACTCTTCAGGAAACAACCAAACTTCATGGCATTCACTAAATGATATGTCACTTAGAGCATGATATTTACAACTCAGCTTTGTAAGCACAGCTTCCTAAATACATGAAAGAGAAAACTGCAAAGAAACCAATTGGTTTATGAAGAAGTCTTTAGCCAGTCAATAAAATGAGAGCTGGAAAATAGGTCATAGAAAAAGTCACTATAAAGCAGAGTTCCAAATCCAATGGGGATGTGGCTTTTTGACCTGCTAACAACAAAGACTGAAATGTTACTCATTTCCCTCACATTTTCATGTAAATTTAATTTTAATGAAATGGTTGACTTGCTAACCCTGGAGACTGGTGATCTCTCTATTAATCTACAGAATGAGCCTTAATGGTGAACTCTTCAAACAAGCATTTTTTCATTCCCTTAACCTCTCTATTCCATTTAAAACACTCCACTGTGCCCCTCAGAATATATTTACTGGAATGAAAATGAAGAGAAATATGAATGTTTTATACTTGCTCCCTTTCCCCCAAAAGAATGAATGTATGATCCTTAAAAGCCAGATAATTACTCCCTGAACATGTCATGAAAACAATGGCAAATTTAAAAGTCTAATCCTCTCTCATAAAATAAGAGCAAAGAAACTACTCATAAAAGATGTAGAGATTGGCAGAAAACAAAGAATCAAAGGTGATTGAAAGAGTTATAATGTAAGAATGCCTTGAGCTTGACTTGATTATTTTTCACCTCTAGAAAACTGGATGTTACATTTTTCAAATGTTCCTTGAGTTTTCAAAATGTCACAGAAGAAGGCAGTAACTGCCTTTTTAAGTTCTCATTAAAGTTTCTTTGATTCACATATGGATATATGAAAGAAATTGATTTCTGCTATGAGTTATGTTGGACCAACTCTCCAACTGAGAACAACTGTAATAACCTGATACATTTTTCAGAGGCAGTTTGAAGGTATCAGAGGGCTATCAAACCAGTAAGGACTCAAAGAGTCAATAACCCAGAGAGAAAAGAAGAGTGGAGATGTGAACTTAGTATTTCAAAGTACTTTCACACATAACGAATTTTCTAATCCTCTAGCAGTTGGCTAAGAGGCAAAAAAAAAACCTATCAAAATGTAGTGGTTACAATCTGACTTAGTTTCAGTTTTTCTGTAAGCAGACCCTGCAATAAAAATCTCAGTGCCAATAGTTCATTTTGGGAGATGCCAGGAACATCAAGAGGGAAGTGGAAACTGATAGAGGGAAGGGAAGCAACCAGTGAAGAGGACCCTAATCAGCAAGATACAAAGGACAGTTATACTATAAGTTAATACTAGAGTCATTCTGGGAAATGTTGTAAAGCACACACTATGCTCAGATATTTCCCATCTAAGACTTGATGGGGCTGCGTTTTTTGCACAGTCTTTCTTACCAGGTAGTGAGAGATAATGCTGAGATGTTATTTAATTCCAGAGCATTTCTAGCCTGCCTTGGGTACAGAAGAGTAGTCTTCCAGAACAAGTCATGAAGTATGAAGATACAGACACTGACAGCTGTCAGTTATCTAAAGCACACAGACATAATAAGCTTTGGGGATTTGAGGAGGTATCGATAGTATCTGCTATATGTAGTCTGCCCTTTGTAATACTTAAAAAATAGGAAGAAAATAAGAGAAATATGGCCCCCAGAATAAACCTTAAAAGCCAGATAATTACTCCCTGAACATGTCATGAAAACAATGGCAAATTTAAAAGTCTAATCCTCTCTCATAAAATAAGAGCAAAGAAACTACTCATAAAAGATGTAGAGATTGGCAGAAAACAAAGAATCAAAGGTGATTGAAAGAGTTATAATGTAAGAATGCCTTGAGCTTGACTTGATTATTTTTCACCTCTAGAAAACTGGATGTTACATTTTTCAAATGTTCCTTGAGTTTTCAAAATGTCACAGAAGAAGGCAGTAACTGCCTTTTTAAGTTCTCATTAAAGTTTCTTTGATTCACATATGGATATATGAAAGAAATTGATTTCTGCTATGAGTTATGTTGGACCAACTCTCCAACTGAGAACAACTGTAATAACCTGATACATTTTTCAGAGGCAGTTTGAAGGTATCAGAGGGCTATCAAACCAGTAAGGACTCAAAGAGTCAATAACCCAGAGAGAAAAGAAGAGTGGAGATGTGAACTTAGTATTTCAAAGTACTTTCACACATAACGAATTTTCTAATCCTCTAGCAGTTGGCTAAGAGGCAAAAAAAAAACCTATCAAAATGTAGTGGTTACAATCTGACTTAGTTTCAGTTTTTCTGTAAGCAGACCCTGCAATAAAAATCTCAGTGCCAATAGTTCATTTTGGGAGATGCCAGGAACATCAAGAGGGAAGTGGAAACTGATAGAGGAAGGAAGCAACCAGTGAAGAGGACCCTAATCAGCAAGATACAAAGGACAGTTATACTATAAGTTAATACTAGAGTCATTCTGGGAAATGTTGTAAAGCACACACTATGCTCAGATATTTCCCATCTAAGACTTGATGGGGCTGCGTTTTTTGCACAGTCTTTCTTACCAGGTAGTGAGAGATAATGCTGAGATGTTATTTAATTCCAGAGCATTTCTAGCCTGCCTTGGGTACAGAAGAGTAGTCTTCCAGAACAAGTCATGAAGTATGAAGATACAGACACTGACAGCTGTCAGTTATCTAAAGCACACAGACATAATAAGCTTTGGGGATTTGAGGAGGTATCGATAGTATCTGCTATATGTAGTCTGCCCTTTGTAATACTGAAAACAACTCACACCTCAACTTAAGTTTGTACTATCTTGTCACCTCTTACTCAAGGTCAAATGTTTTTAAAAAAATGCACAAGCAGGGGTTTTAGTGAAACATGAGACATGCCTCATCGCCATGCATCCAAAGTTTACAACCAATGTTCACTATATATTTCTCTTCTACCATTTAACCGCCCTTTGTAACTGGCCAGTACTTCTGGTGATCTGGGATAAAGCAGACCATTATTCTTGAAGCTCAAGTCTCTGGTTACCATGCTCTTGTTATGTTATGCTTTCTGCTAGTACCCATTTCTCATAAATTACTAGATAGGGCAGGATGTGGCTCAGTAGTAAACAATCCACCTGAAATCCAGGAGATGCAACAGACCCAGGTTTCATCTCTGGGTCAGGAAGATCCCCTGAAGAAGGAAATAGCATCCCACTCCAGTATTCTAGCCTGGAAAATCTCATGGACAGAGGAGCCTGGCGGACCACAGTCTGTGGTATCTTAAAGAGTCAGACACAACTGAGCATGCACACATACATGGGAAAAGACAGTGAATCTCCTTGACTTAATTATGCAGCAGCAACTCTATATCCTTGTGGTAATAATGATCAGTTTCCATTGAAAGTGTAATTGAACTGATAGTGTGATTCCTCTGCACTTGTATGTGAGAGCCCAAATGACTGGGGTTAGCTGTACTTTTCGCTTTTGTGGCTCTCCTGCTGTGCAGCCTGGTAGAAGCTTTCTCTTCTGGAAACTGAAGCCCAAATTCCTCAAGCAGCTTTTGTTCCACCCTAATCAGCAAGATACAAAGGACAGTTATACTATAAGTTAATACTAGAGTCATTCTGGGAAATGTTGTAAAGCACACACTATGCTCAGATATTTCCCATCTAAGACTTGATGGGGCTGCGTTTTTTGCACAGTCTTTCTTACCAGGTAGTGAGAGATAATGCTGAGATGTTATTTAATTCCAGAGCATTTCTAGCCTGCCTTGGGTACAGAAGAGTAGTCTTCCAGAACAAGTCATGAAGTATGAAGATACAGACACTGACAGCTGTCAGTTATCTAAAGCACACAGACATAATAAGCTTTGGGGATTTGAGGAGGTATCGATAGTATCTGCTATATGTAGTCTGCCCTTTGTAATACTGAAAACAACTCACACCTCAACTTAAGTTTGTACTATCTTGTCACCTCTTACTCAAGGTCAAATGTTTTTAAAAAAATGCACAAGCAGGGGTTTTAGTGAAACATGAGACATGCCTCATCGCCATGCATCCAAAGTTTACAACCAATGTTCACTATATATTTCTCTTCTACCATTTAACCGCCCTTTGTAACTGGCCAGTACTTCTGGTGATCTGGGATAAAGCAGACCATTATTCTTGAAGCTCAAGTCTCTGGTTACCATGCTCTTGTTATGTTATGCTTTCTGCTAGTACCCATTTCTCATAAATTACTAGATAGGGCAGGATGTGGCTCAGTAGTAAACAATCCACCTGAAATCCAGGAGATGCAACAGACCCAGGTTTCATCTCTGGGTCAGGAAGATCCCCTGAAGAAGGAAATAGCATCCCACTCCAGTATTCTAGCCTGGAAAATCTCATGGACAGAGGAGCCTGGCGGACCACAGTCTGTGGTATCTTAAAGAGTCAGACACAACTGAGCATGCACACATACATGGGAAAAGACAGTGAATCTCCTTGACTTAATTATGCAGCAGCAACTCTATATCCTTGTGGTAATAATGATCAGTTTCCATTGAAAGTGTAATTGAACTGATAGTGTGATTCCTCTGCACTTGTATGTGAGAGCCCAAATGACTGGGGTTAGCTGTACTTTTCGCTTTTGTGGCTCTCCTGCTGTGCAGCCTGGTAGAAGCTTTTCTCTTCTGGAAACTGAAGCCCAAATTCCTCAAGCAGGTCCTTTGTAGTAACACTTATAAGAACCACTGCTTTACTCCCACTCTCAGTCCTTGGACCCTGCAGGTGCCTATGATACTCAGGGGACTTTGGACTCACCAATATTTTCATATTATTGAGATTTTATTTGCCTTTATCACCATGTAATGAGGGGCTGGGGAATTCACTAGAGCACACTTTATGAACCATTGGATTCACAAAGAGACAGATTTGGGCCAGGACTCCAAATATCATGTGACCCACCACACAGGAGGGCCTTAGGAAGCCTTTTTTTTTTTTTTAAGTCTCCTGGAATTAGAGCAGACTTAAATCCTGAGATGAGGATTTTGTCTCAAGAGGTGTATTTAGGAATGAGAAGAACACTAACATGGAAGAAGTGATGCAGAGAAGGGATGGCAAGTAACACAAGATGCACTATTACACTAGCTAATCCTTCAGGGGAAATTCAGGGTTTTAAAAATCGTGTAAAACACATGCTCCAGAATTATTCTACCCAAAAGTGGCGCAACTGTTAAGATTTATACACCAACAAATGCTAGTCATGAGTTAAGGACTACTTTCAGGGATTTTAATCCCTGAGCATTTTAGTACATGAACAGCTAGAGCAGCCTTCCATAAAAATCCATCAGGCACATATATGCAGATTTTGTCCTACTGTTGTAAACAGAAAGAGGTAAAACTGAAAACATCACCTACAGACTCTGAGGAACTTTGGCAGGAAGATCCCTGAAGAAGGAAATAGCATCCCACTCCAGTATTCTAGCCTGGAAAATCTCATGGACAGAGGAGCCTGGCGGACCACAGTCTGTGGTATCTTAAAGAGTCAGACACAACTGAGCATGCACACATACATGGGAAAAGACAGTGAATCTCCTTGACTTAATTATGCAGCAGCAACTCTATATCCTTGTGGTAATAATGATCAGTTTCCATTGAAAGTGTAATTGAACTGATAGTGTGATTCCTCTGCACTTGTATGTGAGAGCCCAAATGACTGGGGTTAGCTGTACTTTTCGCTTTTGTGGCTCTCCTGCTGTGCAGCCTGGTAGAAGCTTTTCTCTTCTGGAAACTGAAGCCCAAATTCCTCAAGCAGGTCCTTTGTAGTAACACTTATAAGAACCACTGCTTTACTCCCACTCTCAGTCCTTGGACCCTGCAGGTGCCTATGATACTCAGGGGACTTTGGACTCACCAATATTTTCATATTATTGAGATTTTATTTGCCTTTATCACCATGTAATGAGGGGCTGGGGAATTCACTAGAGCACACTTTATGAACCATTGGATTCACAAAGAGACAGATTTGGGCCAGGACTCCAAATATCATGTGACCCACCACACAGGAGGGCCTTAGGAAGCCTTTTTTTTTTTTTTAAGTCTCCTGGAATTAGAGCAGACTTAAATCCTGAGATGAGGATTTTGTCTCAAGAGGTGTATTTAGGAATGAGAAGAACACTAACATGGAAGAAGTGATGCAGAGAAGGGATGGCAAGTAACACAAGATGCACTATTACACTAGCTAATCCTTCAGGGGAAATTCAGGGTTTTAAAAATCGTGTAAAACACATGCTCCAGAATTATTCTACCCAAAAGTGGCGCAACTGTTAAGATTTATACACCAACAAATGCTAGTCATGAGTTAAGGACTACTTTCAGGGATTTTTAATCCCTGAGCATTTTTAGTACATGAACAGCTAGAGCAGCCTTCCATAAAAATCCATCAGGCACATATATGCAGATTTTGTCCTCTACTGTTGTAAACAGAAAGAGGTAAAACTGAAAACATCACCTACAGACTCTGAGGAACATTACCTATAGAATCTGAGGAAACTAGCAGAGTTTCACACATTTTCAAAGAATTGGAAAATTCAACATGCACCAAGGCATCAATCCTAAAATTAGCTAGATAAAAGAGACACACTGCCCTCAAAGGAACAACAATAAGGGATAGTTAACACTTGAATAGAAACTGTGAAGGCTAGAAATCAATGAAATGGCATCAGCAAAGTGCTGAAAGAAAAGTGTTTCAATTTAGATAACTATACCTAAGAAAAAAACATCCTTCAAAACAGAAGCAAAATGAAAAGAGCTCCAGATGAGCAAAACTGAGTTTTTCACCAGTATACAAAAAAAATTTTAATTACTACACATTCAGAAAATATTAGTAATTCAATTGAATATAAATGTACTGTATACCTTTTAAAAGATCAGCTTTATAAAATAAAGCACAACAATAATATATGCCTTAAATACAAGGCTAGTGGTCTTCACAGTGAAAGAATAAATGATATATAATACAAACAATGCCCCCAAAGTGTATGTACAGCTTTATCAATACAAATAAAATGTCAATTTCAAGGCAAGAAGATTACTAGAAAATAAAATAAGATATATTTTTATGATTAAATAATCTCTCCCAGAAAGATTTACGTCTTTTGTCCACTACAAACTGGCATTTACTAATTACATTGCCAATGACTGGACAACAAGGACGTTTGCCCTCTGCCTCTGCAGAGACCAGACCCTGTGCTGCTGAGAGCTGCTGACTTTCAATATCCCTTCATGGAGACCAGGGTGGAGTAGAGGCACTCTGTGCTCCAAGGTGGGGCAGGTCTTTAGATAGGTGGGTGCCTTTTAGGAAGACCTTTATTATCTCAATCCTTGCATCTCCTCACATCTAAAAAAACACTAGACTCCTTCATGATGAAATTAGATCCTAATGATTAACCAAAAACCCTTTATAAAAAGACTGTTTAATGATATTGAACTCTCTCCTCACCAAAATCCTTAAATACTGATCTTCCTCCCACTGCCTCTTTGGAACAGTCTCTCAGAAGTATCGCTGCCCCAAATAAAACTCAACCCACAACTTTCAAGCTGTTCATCTTTTTTTAGTCAACACTTTCATAAACTAGTATATGAAATATATAAGCAAATTAATAAATTTTAATATATTCTTCTCATGAACTAATAAGAGAAGTCAGTATTAGTAGTAAAGATAGAAAAGTTTTAAAGAGTAAAATCTTAAATTTTGATCATCATCCTCACAAACTGGAAAATACACATTTCCTCAAGGTGATGTGGGGAATTTTTCAAAATTGATAATATACTGTTCCATAGTAAAACACTTGAATAGAAACTGTGAAGGCTAGAAATCAATGAAATGGCATCAGCAAAGTGCTGAAAGAAAAGTGTTTCAATTTAGATAACTATACCTAAGAAAAACATCCTTCAAAACAGAAGCAAAATGAAAAGAGCTCCAGATGAGCAAAACTGAGTTTTTCACCAGTATACAAAAAAAATTTTAATTACTACACATTCAGAAAATATTAGTAATTCAATTGAATATAAATGTACTGTATACCTTTTAAAAGATCAGCTTTATAAAATAAAGCACAACAATAATATATGCCTTAAATACAAGGCTAGTGGTCTTCACAGTGAAAGAATAAATGATATATAATACAAACAATGCCCCCAAAGTGTATGTACAGCTTTATCAATACAAATAAAATGTCAATTTCAAGGCAAGAAGATTACTAGAAAATAAAATAAGATATATTTTTATGATTAAATAATCTCTCCCAGAAAGATTTACGTCTTTTGTCCACTACAAACTGGCATTTACTAATTACATTGCCAATGACTGGACAACAAGGACGTTTGCCCTCTGCCTCTGCAGAGACCAGACCCTGTGCTGCTGAGAGCTGCTGACTTTCAATATCCCTTCATGGAGACCAGGGTGGAGTAGAGGCACTCTGTGCTCCAAGGTGGGGCAGGTCTTTAGATAGGTGGGTGCCTTTTAGGAAGACCTTTATTATCTCAATCCTTGCATCTCCTCACATCTAAAAAAACACTAGACTCCTTCATGATGAAATTAGATCCTAATGATTAACCAAAAACCCTTTATAAAAAGACTGTTTAATGATATTGAACTCTCTCCTCACCAAAATCCTTAAATACTGATCTTCCTCCCACTGCCTCTTTGGAACAGTCTCTCAGAAGTATCGCTGCCCCAAATAAAACTCAACCCACAACTTTCAAGCTGTTCATCTTTTTTTAGTCAACACTTTCATAAACTAGTATATGAAATATATAAGCAAATTAATAAATTTTAATATATTCTTCTCATGAACTAATAAGAGAAGTCAGTATTAGTAGTAAAGATAGAAAAGTTTTAAAGAGTAAAATCTTAAATTTTGATCATCATCCTCACAAACTGGAAAATACACATTTCCTCAAGGTGATGTGGGGAATTTTTCAAAATTGATAATATACTGTTCCATAGTAAGTCTCAACAAATTTACAAGGACTGAAACAACTCCATGTGCATTAGAAACAAGTAACAGAAATATAACTAGAAAATCTCCTAATATTTGAGCCAAAGTTAATGCAATTTTTAAATCAGTCAAATGGAAAGGTAATGAATGTAATTGTATTGAATCTTCTGTGACTCTTGTAATGAGCCTATGATTGAAATCTATAGCCTTGAGACATATATAGAAAAAAATCAATGCTGATACTCCATGATCTAAGCATTCAACTCAGTAAGTTATCCAACAAAAGAAAATGGTAAAAATAAGAAATTAATAAAAGATAAATAGGGGCTTCCCTGGTGGTCCAGTGGGTAAGGACACCGTCTTGCAGTGCAAGGGGCGCCAGTTCGATTCCTGGCCTGGGAAGATCCCACGTGCCGCGGAGCGGCTGGACTGATGTGTCCAATTACCGAGCCAGAGCTCTGGAGCGCATGCGCCCAGAACCGGCGCTCTGCGACAACAGAGGCCACCGCGATGGGAGGCCCACAGGAGCCAAAGAACAAAGATGGATGAAAATAGACAAATGAAAGACCAATAGAAGTGACCCGCCTGTCCCCCTCCCTCGCCACGCCACCCCCACCAAAAATAAATAAATAAATAAATAAATAAATAAATCTTGAAAAAAAAAGACAAATAAAAGCACACAAAGAAAAAATTCTAACTGTAATATTTGAAAAATAATAGTCTAACAAAATAAATACTAATTTTAGACTTTGGAGAGAAGTAAAAAGCGAAAAAAATCCAAAGAACATCACGAATGAAAACTACCCAAAAAATATAAAAACACCTGAACAACTTTTTATTAATTTATATTAAATAATGAACAGATCTCTACAACTTAGTAAATCTGGCATAAGAAGAAACAGAAAATCTGAGGAATGTATATCTATTAAGTATTACAATTCAAATGAAAATCGTCAGAGAAAACTTTAGGCTAAGTCTATAATTGAATTTCTCCATGTATTTAAGAAATAATTAACTTAGATCTTATTTTTAAAAGTATTCTAGAAAATAGAAAATAAAAGAAATTTCTCAGCTTATTTTATGAGGCCAGCTCAACTATCATACCAACTACCTGACAAAAATACACATACAAAATTCTATATAAAATATTAGCAAAAATATGGGGTGGAGGAGGGAGGGGGCCAGGGATATACATATGAATAATTTGGAATTGTACATGTATGTAAGCAGCAAAACTCTGTAAAAGTAAAAAGCAAAATAAAAAATACATATGTGGGCTTCCCCTGGTGGTCCAGTGGATAAGGACGCCGCCTTGCAGTGCAAGGGGCGCCGGTTCGATCCCTGGCCTGGGAGGATCCCACGTGCTGTGGAGCAGCTGGACCGATGTGTCCAATCAACGAGCGGGAGCTCTGGAGCACATGTGACCAGAGCCGGCGCTCTGTGACGACAGACGCCACTGCAATGGGAGGCCCACAGAAGCCAAGGAACAAAGATGGATGAAAATGGAGAAATGAAAGACCAATAGAAGTGGCCCGCCCGCTCCCTTCCCTCCCCAACCCAACCCCCGCCCAAAAATAAATAAATAAATAAATAAATAAATAAAAATACATATGTATTAGCAAAACTAATCCAGAAATATATATATGTTGGAGTAATTACAGGAATGAGCAGTTGCTTTTAACATATGAAAATAATCACACAATTCATCACATTAACAGAATAAAGGATAAAAATGTATTGTCACCTTGACAGTTTTCAAAGAAAGGATATGATGAGATTTAACAGTCTCTCACATTTTCATGATAAAATTTGTTATATACGAATACAAATCTTCAAATAAGCCACCTAAAAAAAATCTTACATCAAAAAAATTATTTTCAATAGTACAACCAGGGTTTCCCTGGTGATCCAGTGGGTAAAGAGTCCGCCTTGCAGTGCAAGGGTCACTGGTTCAATCTCTGGCCCTGGAAGATCCCATGTACCACTGAAAGGCTGGACTGGTGTATTCAATTGCGAGCCGGAGTTCTGGAACGCATGCGCCCAGAGCAGGTGTTTGGCAATGGAAGAGGCCACTGCAATGGGAGGCCCACACAGGCCGAAGAATAAGGATAGATGAAAATAAATAAATAAAAAAATAATTTTAAAAAAAAGAAGCCAAAATTTACAAAAAAAAAAAATAGTACAGCCAATGAGCAGAGCAGTATGGAGGATTTTCCAAAACGAAGAATGGAATTACTGCATGTATCAGTGATTCCACTCCTGGTATAAAACAAAAACACTATTTCAAAAAGATACATGCATCCCAATATTCACAGCAGCATTATTTACAATTACCAAGATATGGAAGCAACCTAAGTGCCCATCAAAAGAAGACGTGATTCCCCATAACTTTCAATAAAAGAAATCAGGCATAAAATAGTACCTACTGTATAACTTCATTCAGGCAAAAATAATGTATAAGTGAAAAAAGCTGTTTCCTCTGGAGGAGGTAAGCAGTCAAATGGAGGGAATATTTGTGAAAATTCTTCAAGATCTATGCTTATTGTTTGTGTACTTTTCTGTATGCACATTAGAATTTGATAAAAAGTATTTTAAAATATAGATTAAAAATAATGGAAGTCATATCATTAAATAAATTAAAACATGATGTCAGAATTAATCACAAAAGAAACCAAAGGATAATCAGTGTTAGGATTTTATCTCAGAAAGTAAATCAAATTTCCAGAAATATATCTATGTTGGAGTAATTACAGGAATGAGCAGTTGCTTTTAACATATGAAAATAATCACACAATTCATCACATTAACAGAATAAAGGATAAAAATGTATTGTCACCTTGACAGTTTTCAAAGAAAGGATATGATGAGATTTAACAGTCTCTCACATTTTCATGATAAAATTTGTTATATACGAATACAAATCTTCAAATAAGCCACCTAAAAAAAATCTTACATCAAAAAAATTATTTTCAATAGTACAACCAGGGTTTCCCTGGTGATCCAGTGGGTAAAGAGTCCGCCTTGCAGTGCAAGGGTCACTGGTTCAATCTCTGGCCCTGGAAGATCCCATGTACCACTGAAAGGCTGGACTGGTGTATTCAATTGCGAGCCGGAGTTCTGGAACGCATGCGCCCAGAGCAGGTGTTTGGCAATGGAAGAGGCCACTGCAATGGGAGGCCCACACAGGCCGAAGAATAAGGATAGATGAAAATAAATAAATAAAAAAATAATTTTAAAAAAAAGAAGCCAAAATTTACAAAAAAAAAAAATAGTACAGCCAATGAGCAGAGCAGTATGGAGGATTTTCCAAAACGAAGAATGGAATTACTGCATGTATCAGTGATTCCACTCCTGGTATAAAACAAAAACACTATTTCAAAAAGATACATGCATCCCAATATTCACAGCAGCATTATTTACAATTACCAAGATATGGAAGCAACCTAAGTGCCCATCAAAAGAAGACGTGATTCCCCATAACTTTCAATAAAAGAAATCAGGCATAAAATAGTACCTACTGTATAACTTCATTCAGGCAAAAATAATGTATAAGTGAAAAAAGCTGTTTCCTCTGGAGGAGGTAAGCAGTCAAATGGAGGGAATATTTGTGAAAATTCTTCAAGATCTATGCTTATTGTTTGTGTACTTTTCTGTATGCACATTAGAATTTGATAAAAAGTATTTTAAAATATAGATTAAAAATAATGGAAGTCATATCATTAAATAAATTAAAACATGATGTCAGAATTAATCACAAAAGAAACCAAAGGATAATCAGTGTTAGGATTTTATATTAGAAAGTAAATCAAATTTCCTGACTCATTCTTCAAATGATTTAAGCAAAGTTTTGAAAACTAACTGAAAGATCAAATTATTATTATGAAGTGCAATCTTACATATTAAATGCAAAATGAATAAATTGGAGTATTAATTCAATATATCCACAGGGTATCCTGGATTCAATGAGAAAAATCTCAATTACAGAATTTTACCATTAAAAATAGAAAGTTTGCATGCCTGATGGTCTGTATTTTTGCCTTAATGAACTCAGACTAGTTTGCCTTAAAAGTAGCTGGAAGTACCAGCAACCCCTCAAAGAATTTTAACCCCAATTAAATGGTTTATCTTTTCCCCAGAGCTGCTTGTGCTTCTCTGTTCCTAGTTGCTGTAAATGACAGATTAATGTTTCCAATTATTTACATTTAAAACCTCAGTACTTCCCTTGACTCTGTCCTCTCTAGTCCATGGATCCTTTTGCCTTATGAGTTTCCACATCTATCACAACCTTTACACTCCAGTGATCAACCTCTCATTCAAGCCCACAATTACTCTCTCCTAGAACACTGCAAATATTCTATTTCTAGTCTCTGTATGTCACTCAGTGACATACGAGCTAGTAGATTAGTTTTTTATGGGCAGCACTAATCATGTTATTCTTCATTTCAAAAAACTTAATTGAGTTCCTATTATTTAGAGAATGAACCCTGGTATCCTTAGTTTCACTTTCAAGACCATCCTAAAATTAGCCCCAAACTAACTTCCAACAAGCAGCATTTTTTAAAAGGGCATAAGAAAATGATTCCCCATAACTTTCAATAAAAGAAATACCTACTGTATAACTTCATTCAGGAAAAAATAATGTATAAGTGAAAAAAGCTGTTTCCTCTGGAGGAGGTAAGCAGTCAAATGGAGGGAATATTTGTGAAAATTCTTCAAGATCTATGCTTATTGTTTGTGTACTTTTCTGTATGCACATTAGAATTTGATAAAAAGTATTTTAAAATATAGATTAAAAATAATGGAAGTCATATCATTAAATAAATTAAAACATGATGTCAGAATTAATCACAAAAGAAACCAAAGGATAATCAGTGTTAGGATTTTATATTAGAAAGTAAATCAAATTTCCTGACTCATTCTTCAAATGATTTAAGCAAAGTTTTGAAAACTCCCTGAAAGATCAAATTATTATTATGAAGTGCAATCTTACATATTAAATGCAAAATGAATAAATTGGAGTATTAATTCAATATATCCACAGGGTATCCTGGATTCAATGAGAAAAATCTCAATTACAGAATTTTACCATTAAAAATAGAAAGTTTGCATGCCTGATGGTCTGTATTTTTGCCTTAATGAACTCAGACTAGTTTGCCTTAAAAGTAGCTGGAAGTACCAGCAACCCCTCAAAGAATTTTAACCCCAATTAAATGGTTTATCTTTTCCCCAGAGCTGCTTGTGCTTCTCTGTTCCTAGTTGCTGTAAATGACAGATTAATGTTTCCAATTATTTACATTTAAAACCTCAGTACTTCCCTTGACTCTGTCCTCTCTAGTCCATGGATCCTTTTGCCTTATGAGTTTCCACATCTATCACAACCTTTACACTCCAGTGATCAACCTCTCATTCAAGCCCACAATTACTCTCTCCTAGAACACTGCAAATATTCTATTTCTAGTCTCTGTATGTCACTCAGTGACATACGAGCTAGTAGATTAGTTTTTTATGGGCAGCACTAATCATGTTATTCTTCATTTCAAAAAACTTAATTGAGTTCCTATTATTTAGAGAATGAACCCTGGTATCCTTAGTTTCACTTTCAAGACCATCCTAAAATTAGCCCCAAACTAACTTCCAACAAGCATGCTATATTCCAGGAATGTGGCAGTAATTACATTCACCTTACTTTTCTGCCTGTTTCTTTGATTGTGCTACTTTCATTATCAAAAATGACTTTTTTCCACCCACAATTCTAAATTCTCTACAATCTCTAAAATTCAATTTGCCATGAAGGGTTTTGCTACTGAGTAAGGTCATGAAAACTGCAGAATAAGAACTTAAGTGGATTTTTTAAAAATCTTTATTGTATATTGGAGTATAGTTTATTAACAGTGTTGTCTTTTGGGTGTACAACAAAGTGCTTCAGTTCTACATATACACGTATCTATTCTTACTCAAATTATTTTTCCATTTAGGTGTTGCACAATATTAACCAGAGTGCCCTGTGCTTTATTTGAGGTCCTTGTCAATTATCTATTTTAAATGTAGTGGTGTGTATATGTCAATCCTAACCTCTCAATTTAAATTGGTCAGGTTTTAGAATTAACCAATACTAGGCTCATATCTGCTGAGAGTCTGAAAAGGGACAGCCAGAGTTATAGAAGTCTATGCATCTTAAAAGAAAATCCTTCCTAGTGGTGGTAAACACCAGTCAGGACTAGTTCGGGGGAACCTGATGGATTAAAATCTGTTGGCAGAGAGGTTGACAGGACTAAGCAGAAAACTAAGGTTAAATCATATCAGACTCCCCATGCATGTAAAACCACCATGGTGCCAAACTGAAGATCGAGGTAAGAGAAAATTATGTGACATGGTCAAAAAACTCCTATCAAACTGACTAGGCTACAGATGAAAGAAAATTATGTTTAGACAGATGGTCAAAAAAACTGCTGTTTCTATTTCCACATCTATCACAACCTTTACACTCCAGTGATCAACCTCTCATTCAAGCCCACAATTACTCTCTCCTAGAACACTGCAAATATTCTATTTCTAGTCTCTGTATGTCACTCAGTGACATACGAGCTAGTAGATTAGTTTTTTATGGGCAGCACTAATCATGTTATTCTTCATTTCAAAAAACTTAATTGAGTTCCTATTATTTAGAGAATGAACCCTGGTATCCTTAGTTTCACTTTCAAGACCATCCTAAAATTAGCCCCAAACTAACTTCCAACAAGCATGCTATATTCCAGGAATGTGGCAGTAATTACATTCACCTTACTTTTCTGCCTGTTTCTTTGATTGTGCTACTTTCATTATCAAAAATGACTTTTTTCCACCCACAATTCTAAATTCTCTACAATCTCTAAAATTCAATTTGCCATGAAGGGTTTTGCTACTGAGTAAGGTCATGAAAACTGCAGAATAAGAACTTAAGTGGATTTTTTAAAAATCTTTATTGTATATTGGAGTATAGTTTATTAACAGTGTTGTCTTTTGGGTGTACAACAAAGTGCTTCAGTTCTACATATACACGTATCTATTCTTACTCAAATTATTTTTCCATTTAGGTGTTGCACAATATTAACCAGAGTGCCCTGTGCTTTATTTGAGGTCCTTGTCAATTATCTATTTTAAATGTAGTGGTGTGTATATGTCAATCCTAACCTCTCAATTTAAATTGGTCAGGTTTTAGAATTAACCAATACTAGGCTCATATCTGCTGAGAGTCTGAAAAGGGACAGCCAGAGTTATAGAAGTCTATGCATCTTAAAAGAAAATCCTTCCTAGTGGTGGTAAACACCAGTCAGGACTAGTTCGGGGGAACCTGATGGATTAAAATCTGTTGGCAGAGAGGTTGACAGGACTAAGCAGAAAACTAAGGTTAAATCATATCAGACTCCCCATGCATGTAAAACCACCATGGTGCCAAACTGAAGATCGAGGTAAGAGAAAATTATGTGACATGGTCAAAAAAAACTCCTATCAAACTGACTAGGCTACAGATGACACTTATTAACTGTGGAGAAATTACTAAAGAATAAAATTTTTAAAAAGCAGTACAGTGAAGAAAATGGAGCTGGTTCTGGAGAAAAGGTAGTATTTTGAAGAAAGACTACAGCTCCAAAAACATCACAGAAAAACAACCTAAATATAAAAATTGCAGAGAAAACATCGAAAGAAGTCGGAAAAAAGCAAACAAGCAAAAGCAAAAGACTCTTCATAGGCATATGTGTAAAATGTTTTTCATGAAAGGAGACAGATTTCTCATTTCTGTCTAAGATATAGAAAGCTAGTAAGAACATAACTCCTACCCTAATGACAAGAAAATGCGAGATAATGTACAAAATTATAATGTTTCCTGGACACATCAAAAAGCTGTGGTAACAGAACAACCAATGAGTCTAATATCAAAAGAGAGACAGGGAGTGAGCACTGTTGTAACAGCTGCAGCAAGATAAAGGTGAGATCTTAGTACAGCAGAATAAAAGGGGTTCAGTCAAATTTCTAGTCAACTGTGGAAGACCCAGTGTGAGCAACTATAAGAGAATAGAAACCCTAAGAGCTTCTGACACACAGGACTTTGCACCCACCTAGAGACTCTTCTCCATGAACACATCAGGTGCCCAGGACTCACCAGGTGCATAAGACGAAGAGTCAGGGAAGAGGGGAAAACAGGAGAAAGCCTCCCTCAGTGTTGCTAGGCAAAAAGACGGGAGAGGCAGCCTCTGGAGAAAAACACTAAGTACCACCGGGTACCTTCTCCTCTAGGCAACACAATGTTTAAGTTCCCAGGGAAAGGGCTACAAACGTATGCCCTGAGGGCAGAGTGAAAGATACACTGCAGTTGTGGAAAATGGAGAAGTGAAAAAAAAAAGTCCCTTAAGGAATGAACAGGAGACCATCCTGGACTCAGTCTATTAGATTGTTCCTAATACACGTGCAATGGCAGGGTCACTGAGAAAAACCCCATCCAAGAATCAAGGACTATGGATCCACATAAAAATAAGGCTGCTCCAGGAAAATAGACTCCCCTTGCCTCCCCAAACAGGCAAGCATGCACCAGCAACAATCGAAAGCAACCTACCACTCAGGGAAATGCAAAAGCATGTCATAGACCCTCTGAATTTACAATGTATCTCTGAAGTAGTGTAGTATCCATTATTTAGATTACTAATTAGATAAATAAGAATAATGTATGTCAAACTATAATACAGAGGCAGATAGATGTGGGTTCGATCTCTCTGGGTTGGGTAGATCCCCTGGGAAAAGAAATGGCAACCCATGCTGGTATTAATGAATGAGAAATCCCATGGACAGAGGAGCCTGATGGGCTACATACAGTCCATGGTGTTGCAACAAGTCAGATACAACTTAAGAGACTAAATAACAACTAACAATGAAGTAGTTAGGTGTCCATTACTTAGATAACTGATTAGATTACTAAATAGGAATAATGCATGACACTTGACAGATACATATATACATACATACACAAATATGTGCCATAGAAAGTATCTCAGGGGGCAATAAACATTTATTGCTTCAAGGAGTGAATTTTCAGGAGAAGTGAGTAAGGAGTTTTAACTCATTATTTCATTCATCACTACAACATTTGAATTATTATTTCAGTATATTTCTATTTTCAAGTATCTTGTAAAAGCTGAAATACTATACTGATGTTGGTAAAGGTGCAGGAAAGTGACTGATTTTAAGAATTACTGGTAAATTTCTAGAATTCTCCAGACAAGAATACTGGAGTGGGTAGCCTTTCCCTTCTTCAAAGGAGCTTCCTAACCCAGGGATTGAACCCAGGTGTCTTGCATTGCGGACAGATTCTTTACTATCTGAGTCACCAGGGAAGTCCAGAACAATATAACCTTTTTGGAAAACAGCTTGAAAATACACATCCAGGGTACTAAAAATGATAATATTTCTCTCTTGGAGGGCATAAATTTTAATCATGTACATATATTCTAAGAAAATAATCCAAAACATGGAAAAGATGACGTGTACAAATATATTTAACAAAATACTCTGCTAAATTCTTTTAATGAAGGTACAGTTTTCAACCCTAGAATAGTTCAATTTTAGGTACTTGCATTTAATGGATATAACACAGTCATTAGAAATTATTATTATAAAGCCTACACAGCAACATGGACAATGAATGTAATATAATTATGCTAGCTGCAAAGTACAGATTGAAACAGACAATGCTGCAAAATTGCACATAGGCAAAGGACCAAATTTAGGAAATTTGTGTCCTGGAAAATTTACCACTTTTAGTCTTCATATCTATAAAATGAATTGCAATTATACACGTATTACAGTGTTTTCACTAAAACTGAATAAGAAAACAATTTGAATGTACACATTAGCTGAGTGCTTAATATAACTTAGTATTACTACATAATGTACAAGTGGATTTTATATAGACAAATGTACAGATGTACATGACATGAGAAGGAAATAAACTAATGAGCACAGACACATTCTTTGCCAATAATGCTGGAATTTTTTCCATTTCTGGATTTTTCCATTTTTTTCATAGTATGGATTGTGTTACCTCCATAATTTAAGAAGTTATTTTATTGGCTATCCTTCATAGTTGAAACTTTTCTACTTAGCACAAATCTACTTAATCTGGAACTGCAGTCCACATTTAGAACTTTCCCTTCAGTGTCCTTTCTAACACCTAACTTAAAGAGAAACAACAGAGTGGAACGCACGGCGGAGAGGCGAGGTCCGCGGACCGCACAGTGGAGAGGCGAAGCCAGGGGACCGCGGGGCAGTGAGGCACAGCGAGTGCCGGCCGGGAGAGGCGCAGCACCAGGTGGAATCTCCTCACACTGGCCAAAGACCAATCCCTAGGAATTCTGAGAGAAAATACCAACTACAAGACTCAAACATAAAACATCAAAAACAAGTAATAATGAAAAGACAGAGAAACACCACACAAATGAAGGAACAAATCATGAACATACGGACTCAAATGACTGAAGAATAGATAAACTATCAGAAAAAGAATTCAGAAGAGTGACAGTAAGGATGATTCAAAACTTCAAAAATAGAATAACAGAATTCACACAGTGAAGAAAGACATGCAAGAAATTAAGAAAAAACTGGAAGAGACAAACAGCTCAACTGATGAATTTAAAAATACTATGGAAGGACTCCAGAGTAGAATATCCAAGGCAGAAGAAAGGATAAGTGAGCTGGAAGACAGAATGGTGGAAATGCGACTGAAGAATAGAAAAAAGAGCAAAGAATGAAAAGAACTGAAGACAGTCTCAGAACTGTACACAGAAAATTACAAGACACTAATAAAAGAGATCAAAGAAGACCTAAACAGATGGAGAGATCGTCCATGTTCCTGGGTCAGAAGAATCAATATTGTGAAAATGACCATACTACCAAATATCATCTACAGATTCAAATGCAATCCCTATCAAACTACCAATGACATTCTTCCCAGAACTAGACCAAAGAATAACACAGTTCATATGGAAACCCAAAAGACCCCAAATAGCCAAAGCAATCCTGAGAAAGAAGAATGGAGCTGGAGGGGTAAGCCTCCCTAACTTCAGACTATACTGCAAAGCAACAGTTATCAGTATGATACTGGCACAAAAACAGAAATAGAGACCAATGGAACAAGACTGAGAACCCAGAGATAAACCCACACACCTATGGGTACTTTATTTTTGACAAAGGAGGTGAAACTATAAAATGGGACAAAGATAGCCTCTTCAACAAATGGTGCTGGGAAAACTGGACAACTACATGCAGAAAAAATGAAGCTGGAGCATTCCCTGACACCATACACAAAGATCAACTCAAAATGGATTAAAGACCTAAAGGTAAGACCAGAAACCATCAAAATCTTAGAGGAGAGTATAGGCAAAACCCTCAAGGACATTAAATCAAAGCAAGATCTTCTATGACCTGCCTACTAGAATAACAGAACTAAAAACAAAAATTAACATGTGGGACCTAATGAAACTTAAAAGCTTTTGTAAACCAGAAGCATCTACAAAAAAGGTGAACAGACAACCCACAGAATGGGAGAAAATAATAGCAAATGAAACAACAGACAAAGAATTAACCCCTCAAATCTATAAGCAACTAAGACAACTCAGCACTGGAAAAATGAACAACCCAATCAAAAAATGGGAAAGGGACCTTAAGAGACATCTCACCAAAGAGGACATACAGATGGCCCCAAAGCACATGAAACAATGCTCAACCTCGCTTATTATTAGAGAAATGCAAGTCAAAACTACAATGAGATATGACCTCACACCAGTCAGAATGGCCATCATCCACAAATCGACAGACAATAAATGCTGGAGAGGGTGCTGAGAAAAGGGAACACTCTTGCATTCCTGGTGGGAATGTAACTTGACACAGCCGCTATGGAAGACAGTATGGAGATTCCTTAAAAAACTAAAAAGTGAAGCACAATATGACCCAGGAATCCCACTATTAGGCTTATACCATGATGAAATCAAAACTGGAAGAAGCACCTATACCCCAATGTTCATTGCAGCTCTCTATACATGGAAGCTAGAACATGGAAGCAACCTAGATGTCTATCAACGAATGAATGGGTTAAAAAGCTCTGGTACATATATACAATGGAGTGCTACTCAGCTATAAAAAGAAATGCAGAAGAATCAGTCCTAATGAGGAGGATGGAGCTAGAACCTATTATAAAAAGTGAAGTAAGTCAAAAAGAGAAAGACAAGTACAGTATACTAACACATATATATGGGATCTAGTAAGATGGTAATGATAACATGCAGGGAAGCATTGGAAAAACAAACATAGAGAACAGACTTATGGACACTATGGGGAATGAACAGTGGGTGGGAGGCATAGAGGGAGTAACAGGAAAACCTATACTATCATATGTGAAAAAGATAGCTATTGTCATTGCGCTGTGGGAATAGGGGATCCTGCAGGCACACTGTGACATGGCCTGAAGGGATGGGATGAGGGAACTGGTAGCGGGGTGGAGGAGGGATGGGAGCCAGGGATATACATATGACTAATCGGGAATTATACATATCTATATACAACAAAACACTGTAAAAATAAAAAGTAAAATAAAAATTTTAAAAAACTAATAAAAGATGCCAAAATTTTAAAAAAGAGAGCGATAATATAGTCTAATTAAACATGAACCTTGATATCCTATAAAAGTGGCTCTAGATAAAATCCTCCTTGGCTGGAATATTTAAGCTTTTAGAAAAAAAATAAAGCTATACATTCAGTGAACACGTCTACAAGTACAAACTTCATCTGGAAAAACCCATGCTCCAGTCATCTAGAAATTGGTTAGAAGGACTCCATCAAGTGCAGCTGCAAACCTCATTCCTAAGTGAGGGACTTTGCTCGTTTTGGAGCCAAGGATTTGTGGCACCACAAAACAAATCCCTGACACACAAGTGATTGATGGCATTGCCCAAGATCGAGGGAGTGTGACTTTATTCAAATACATCCCTGAACTGCTGACAACACCCAAATCTATACTGTTCCAAACGAAGGCTTGAAGAAGCAATTTTCAGGTGAACTGAAGAAGAAAATCGTATGTTTGCACCGAGGGAGGTAGCAAATTTATGAAAACAATATGGGTGAAATGACAGGTTTGTGGGATGATTTTGGTTCATCTGCATGTGAACTCTCACTTGGCAGCAACTGCAAGAACAAAGTGAGGAAAGTAAAAATTCAATTCTTACCCATAAAGCTGAAACTGCTGTAGAGAGCAGAGAGAAATTTGGAATTGAGTTGTGCTATGTGTGTGTGTGTTCATTTTCTTTCCAAATACAAATTAAGGAGAAAAACATCACTTTGTTTTTACCTGAGTTCAGAACAGACATTGACAAAAACTGCTGCTAATCCATGTGTGACTGCAGTTCTGAAGTACGCAGGTACAGAAGCCTTACTTGATAAAAAATAAACTTAGGTGTTGACTTCTGAACACTGAAAGAATTTCATCAGATATATGAATTATTAGTGGTTTTCAGAAAAATGATTTCAGCTAACAATATATTCTAATATACAGGCAGTCTATTTCTTTGGGCCCTGCTCTTTGTACCTGCACACTAAAACACTTAAAGAGTAAAAATAAAGCTAGTCTATCTATAATTTCTGGCAATGTCATTTTTCTAGCCCACAGCTACCATCCCCTCCCTCACTTAAAATTCATTCTATAGATGTGTCACTGATACTAAACCTTTTGGTATATTATGGCATTTTGGGGGCTTCCCAGGTGTGCACTAGTGGTAAAGAATCTGCTTCCAATGCAGGAGACAGAGACGTGGGTTGAATCTCTGGGTTGGGAAGATCCCCTGGAGAAGGACATGGCAACCGACTCCAGTATTCTTGCTTGGAGAATCCCCATGGCCAGAGGAGCCTGGTGGGCTACAGTTCATAGGCTCACAAAGTCCGACACAAGTGAAGTGACTGAGCACACGCATGCACATGCAGCACTTCTTACGACTTTTTTTTTTCTTTTAATGAGTTTTTGTAACTGGTTCCACTCTATGTATGTGAGGAGGCTTCCCAGGTGGTGCCAGTGGTAAAGAATCCTGTCAATGCAGAAGACCAGGGTTTGATGCCTGTATCAGGAAGATTCCATAGAGTAGGAAATGGTAACCTGCCATTCCACTTTGCTGCAAGAACTTAATCTAATCTTTCTACACACACATTCCAACTACCAAAGCTCAGTCACAGGAGGGTATACGGTCCTGTAATCTTCTTACAGAAGTTGTAGTCCAGTCAGCTTAAATGTATGCAGTGTAAATAAAGGAGTAGGAATAAGATTCTGTCATAATCTGCTCTACCATTTTAAAGGCAATGTAGCAGTAATTTAAAAACCAGTGTTACTGAAAATTTGCCCCATTTGCCTTGTGATTCCATTTCTGTTAATTCATACAAAAGTCCACATATCATATGAAGATGGGTTTAAGCAGAGTCATAGTGGATATGCTCAACACAGTGGACCACGGAGGTATTCCAAAGGTCTATTAATTGGGAAACAGATAAATATGCAATTATTCTACCAATCATTCTGTGAAATAGTGTGGTATCTTTAAGGAAAATGGGCTCATGTGCCTGTCACTGAAAAAATCTGTAAGATTTAAGGTAAGAGTAAATTGTGTGGTAAATTATGTGTACTATAACAGTTGTGTAAAAATCAGTACATTGCTATGTGTTTCTTTGCGTGCAAGTTTAAGTGCATAGGACACTGTCAGAAAGAATCACACCACACAGAGTCACAGTAGTAGAGGTTACCCCGGGATGTGAGATGGGATAGCACAAATGCACATGTGTGTGTGTGTGCATGTGTGATAATTCTTTACGCTATATTCTTCCAATTGGTTTGTTTTCTTCAGTAGAAGTATATTCCTCCAATTTTCACAGGCCTGGAAATAAAACGTCATATGCTTGGAATGAGACATTTTATATACACAAGAAACTATTAGAAAACAACATATAACAAAGAATGACAACACCAAACGAACAGAATGTGAGCTATGACTGTGCTGACATTCAGTAACACAGGTTTTCAGAGAGCAAAGAGATCATTTCCAGTGGAAGAAATACTTTCTAAAGTCAAAACTATAAGGAAATTGGAAATAATTCAATACTAAATAGACATGATAAAAGCTCCTAATACTTAACACAGTGCCAGGCACACAGTATCTGTCCAATAATCATTTGTTAAATGCCAGTAAATGACATGAGATCCTGGACAGTGGACACCTCTGCAGCAGAGCTCTTGAGTTTGTCAAATAAACTGGTTTCCCCAGACTATTTTAAAGATCCCACTAAGGTATAAAAATCTTCATTGATGAATCACATCATTTTTATGCCAATATAGTACATTCTGAATTTGTAAAAGGTTTTCTGTGACTCTCAGTTTTTTTAAAAAATCCATCCAATGGTCTGTAGAGATAAAGGAGTTTTATTTCTTATAAAAATTAATCTACAAAAATCTGACCAATGTACACATGCCTCCTACAGACAAGGTATGTAATTTCACCGACAAGGCATCTGTTTCAGGTCTGAAAACTTAAAAAACAATTTTCACCAGACATAGGCCTAGGAATGACCACTCTAGAATTTAATAAGGCAAACAATCATAGTACATCACTAGAAAATTTAAAAAGCAGTATTTTGCTACATTAAAATATTAAGAGAAAAGAATGCTTCCCAGAAGAAAAAAATATTTCTTTGAAATCAGACTAGATATTAAAATACAGCAATAAATATTGGAAGGAGTGTTAAGATTATATATGAGAACCTATGAAAGGAAAGCAAGATGCTATATAAGGTAACTGCTAAATTTGTGAACTGGAACTGATTTTCCCCCAAGTGGAAATGAGTTGTAACTGCAAGAAAAGAATTTTTTCTATATTTTTGCTTTTCAAAAAATAATAAATCAGATAAAAATCTAAAAATAAAAGTAGGGCTTCCCTGGTGGTCCAGTGGGTGAAGAGTCGGTCTTGCAGTGTAAGGGGCACCAGTTCGATTCCTGGCCCCGGAAGATCCCACGTGCTGTGGAGCAGCTGGACCAGTGTGTCCACTTAAGAGCCAGCACTTTGGAGCGCATGCACCCAGAGCCAGTGCTCGGCAATGGGAGAGGCCACTGCAATGGGAGGCCCACACAAGCCAAAGAATAAAGACGGATGAAAATAAATAAATGAAAAACCAATAAAAGAGGGCAAAATTTTTTTGAAATAAATAAGTAAAAGTAGAAGTTACACAAAATGTACAATCCCAGCATCCACAACAGATAATCAGTGCTAACATTTTGTTCGATATCCTTCCAACCATGTTTCCCCAAAGGATACAAATATACTGGTTTCCCAGACTATTTTAAAGATCCCACTAAGGTATAAAAATCTTCATTGATGAATCACATCATTTTATGCCAATATAGTACATTCTGAATTTGTAAAAGGTTTTCTGTGACTCTCAGTTTTTTTAAAAAATCCATCCAATGGTCTGTAGAGATAAAGGAGTTTTATTTCTTATAAAAATTAATCTACAAAAATCTGACCAATGTACACATGCCTCCTACAGACAAGGTATGTAATTTCACCGACAAGGCATCTGTTTCAGGTCTGAAAACTTAAAAAACAATTTTCACCAGACATAGGCCTAGGAATGACCACTCTAGAATTTAATAAGGCAAACAATCATAGTACATCACTAGAAAATTTAAAAAGCAGTATTTTGCTACATTAAAATATTAAGAGAAAAGAATGCTTCCCAGAAGAAAAAAATATTTCTTTGAAATCAGACTAGATATTAAAATACAGCAATAAATATTGGAAGGAGTGTTAAGATTATATATGAGAACCTATGAAAGGAAAGCAAGATGCTATATAAGGTAACTGCTAAATTTGTGAACTGGAACTGATTTTCCCCCAAGTGGAAATGAGTTGTAACTGCAAGAAAAGAATTTTTCTATATTTTTGCTTTTCAAAAAATAATAAATCAGATAAAAATCTAAAAATAAAAGTAGGGCTTCCCTGGTGGTCCAGTGGGTGAAGAGTCGGTCTTGCAGTGTAAGGGGCACCAGTTCGATTCCTGGCCCCGGAAGATCCCACGTGCTGTGGAGCAGCTGGACCAGTGTGTCCACTTAAGAGCCAGCACTTTGGAGCGCATGCACCCAGAGCCAGTGCTCGGCAATGGGAGAGGCCACTGCAATGGGAGGCCCACACAAGCCAAAGAATAAAGACGGATGAAAATAAATAAATGAAAAACCAATAAAAGAGGGCAAAATTTTTTTGAAATAAATAAGTAAAAGTAGAAGTTACACAAAATGTACAATCCCAGCATCCACAACAGATAATCAGTGCTAACATTTTGTTCGATATCCTTCCAACCATGTTTCCCCAAAGGATACAAATATACTTTTCACAAATGAACTGATAACATTTTATAATCCTTTCACTCTAAAATATAGCATTATAAAAAATAATATAATGGTAAGTCATAATATCATATTCTTCAATTCTTAATGAAATATCTAGAAAATACATGATTTGGGAGGGGGGAGGGGCCACTTCTATTGGTCCTTCATTTATTCATCTTTGTTCTTTGGCCTGTGTGGGCCTCCCATCGCAGCAGCCTCTCTTGTTGCAGAGCATCGGCTCCAGGCACAGGCGTTCCAGTGCTCCGGCTCAGCAGTTGGACACATTGGTCCAGCCACACAGCTGCCTCAATGCAAGTGGGATCCTCCCAAACCAGGGATCGAACCGGCGCCCCTTACACTGCAAGGTGGTATCCTTACCCACTGGACCACCAGGGAAGCCCTAGAAAACACATGTTTTTACAACATTCTAAGAATTCTAAGTTAATAAATTGAAAAATAAAATAGAAACTACTTTTCTAAGGATAAGAGACTGTTGAACTCCTTATAGAAAAATTAAAGGAAGTAGAAACAGAGCAAAATCAAGAGAATGTCTGTGGAATATGCCACTTGGCAATTCCTTTAAAAGAGGAGGTGGATGTAGAGAGAGGCAAACATAATCCCTGCTTTAGGTTCCAGTGACGGCTCAGTGGTAAAGAACCGTGGGTTCGATCCCTGGGTTGGAAAAATCTCTTGGAGAAAGAAATGGTAACCCACTCCATATTCTTGCCTGGGAAATCCCATGGACAAAGGAGCCTGGTGGACTACAGTCCATGTAGTCGCAAAAGAGTCAGACATGTATTAGCAACTAAGCAACAACAATCCCTGCTTTACTGCAAATCATTTGCAGTCAACTAATCGAAACAACTCTAGAAATGTATCTAGAGGTAGAAAAGATTTCGAGGAATAAGCTAAAAAAGACCGACAAATGGGGAAGGAACAGAGGGTGGGAGGCATAAAGGAAGTAGCATGAAGGTCTGTACTATCATAAGTGAAGAAAATAGCTATAGTCATTGCTCTGTGAGAAAAGGAGATCATTCAGGGGTGCTGTGTGATGGTCGGGAGGGGTGGGAAGCGGGGGATATACATATGACTAATCTGGGAACATGCATATCTGTAAACAACAAAACTCTGTAAAAGTTAAAAGTAAAATAAAGGTTTAAAACAAACAAACAAAAAGACCGACATATCTCTATAGCTACTAATAAAATGCTGACTAACACTTATCAAGGTAAAACATAAAAAACTGCACATATTTAATGTATACATCATGAGTTTGCACATATGCATACACCCAAGATATCATCACTACAATCAAGATACTAAACATTATCTGTCACCTCCATAAACATCCTTATGTTCTTCCGTGGGCTTGTTTCATTTTGTTTTGAGATTAAGAAAACTTAACATGAAATCTCTTCTTTTAAAGTACATTAAAGTCCACATAGCCATATTGTTAACTATAGTACATGCTGTACAGCAAATATCTGGAATGTTCATCTTCCACAACTGGAACTTTATATTCCTTGATCAACAACACCCCTTCCCCCACCCCACCAACTACCATTCTATTCTCTGCTTCTATGTATTTCAGTATTTTAGATTCTGAATTTAGGTGGAATCATTCAGGATTGCCCTTCTGTGATTGGCTCTGTTCACTAATGTGTTCTAGGTTCATTTATGTTGCCATATATGGCAAGCGTTCTTTCTTTTTAAAAGCCAAATAATATTCCACTGAGTATATATGCCACATTTTCTTCATATATTCATTCATCTGCCAAAACATATGATTCATTTCCTTATTATGGCTACTTTGAATATTTCTGCAATGAATATGGGGATCCAGGTATCTCACTGAAATTCTGATTTCAACTCTTTTACCCAGAGGTGGGATTATTTGATAATATGGCAGCTCTGTTTTTAATTGTATAAAAGAAGAAAAATTAAGCACAAAAATAAAGAGTTTCAAGGGTAACTAAAGAATATTGCTTATACACATATAAATGAAACATTTACTCCCAGGGGAATAAACTACACCATGTAAGAGAGAAATAAAACAGATGATAAAGGATAAATGTAAATTCCAAAGCAACAAATTCATGGAAAATTGACCTGCAGTAAATAAAAATGTACTTTTGCTTAACTTGGTGAACAAAGAAGATTTAAACTATAACTTTGTAATCATATCCAGTAATTAAAAATCACTTAATGTCAAATGAATTTGGGTAAGGACATCTTATGAAGTGTTAAATGTGTCACATTTCCTTATTTCTGCAGGAAAAATCATAGGCCCACAGTGCTCCTTTCTTGAAGAAGAATAGTGACCAAGGACACATGGATAAAAAACTTGTGTCTGGATGAAATTGAAAAATAATAGAGCAAAGACCATATGAAATTTGGAAAGCCATGAAAGCTTTATTCCACCTATAGCTACCCTAGCCACTTCTACGCCAATCAAAATAAAACATCTTGTACTCTTGAGAACCTCATCAAAGAAAATGTCCTACGACAATCGGATGTAAAAAGCAACAATGGAATTAAGTGTAAAACTCTTTTAAGTGTCTGACCTAACATCTTTTGCAGCATCTTTCTTCCATGGTCTAGGAAAAATAGTACATGCTGTACAGCAAATATCTGGAATGTTCATCTTCCACAACTGGAACTTTATATTCCTTGATCAACAACACCCCTTCCCCCACCCCACCAACTACCATTCTATTCTCTGCTTCTATGTATTTCAGTATTTTAGATTCTGAATTTAGGTGGAATCATTCAGGATTGCCCTTCTGTGATTGGCTCTGTTCACTAATGTGTTCTAGGTTCATTTATGTTGCCATATATGGCAAGCGTTCTTTCTTTTTAAAAGCCAAATAATATTCCACTGAGTATATATGCCACATTTTCTTCATATATTCATTCATCTGCCAAAACATATGATTCATTTCCTTATTATGGCTACTTTGAATATTTCTGCAATGAATATGGGGATCCAGGTATCTCACTGAAATTCTGATTTCAACTCTTTTACCCAGAGGTGGGATTATTTGATAATATGGCAGCTCTGTTTTTAATTGTATAAAAGAAGAAAAATTAAGCACAAAAATAAAGAGTTTCAAGGGTAACTAAAGAATATTGCTTATACACATATAAATGAAACATTTACTCCCAGGGGAATAAACTACACCATGTAAGAGAGAAATAAAACAGATGATAAAGGATAAATGTAAATTCCAAAGCAACAAATTCATGGAAAATTGACCTGCAGTAAATAAAAATGTACTTTTGCTTAACTTGGTGAACAAAGAAGATTTAAACTATAACTTTGTAATCATATCCAGTAATTAAAAATCACTTAATGTCAAATGAATTTGGGTAAGGACATCTTATGAAGTGTTAAATGTGTCACATTTCCTTATTTCTGCAGGAAAAATCATAGGCCCACAGTGCTCCTTTCTTGAAGAAGAATAGTGACCAAGGACACATGGATAAAAAACTTGTGTCTGGATGAAATTGAAAAATAATAGAGCAAAGACCATATGAAATTTGGAAAGCCATGAAAGCTTTATTCCACCTATAGCTACCCTAGCCACTTCTACGCCAATCAAAATAAAACATCTTGTACTCTTGAGAACCTCATCAAAGAAAATGCCTCCACATAACATTATTGATACAATCGGATGTAAAAAGCATACAATGGAATTAAGTGTAAAAAACTCTTTTAAGTGTCTGACCTAACATCTTTTGCAGCATCTTTCTTCCATGGTCTAGAGAAGAACAAAAACTTCCAAAACAATGACAGTTCAGAACACCTCTCTGAATTGTCTGTGTAGTGCCAACTCTACTCATCATTTGGAGACAAAAGAGAGGTAGACACAAAAGCTCTGACGAGCAGTGATAAGACCTAAATTAAAGCTTATTCTACCAGGAGGGCTTCTGAAGTGTATCCCAGCGATTTTAAAGAAACAATGCTTCAATTGTTAGCATGCCTAGAAATAATCTTATTGAAGGTGAAGTTTCCCTGTGTCCGACAGCTCTTCACAAAAATGAAACATTTTCTCTTCAAGTACATCCAAAGCAAGATAGTGAGATTTAGGCTGGGCTGCAAGAGTGACTATAATAGACCTTGAAGAGAAAGCATCTATCACAGTTTTCTTTCATCCAAATTCTTCGTTATCCCAAAAATGTTTTTAAAAAATTTTATTCTTAAGAGTCCTGAAAACAATTTCAGCTATGACTAAACTTCCACTGTACCAAATAACCCTGTACAGTTACATGAAAACTATGAACAAAAACAATTAGGTTGTTAGCAATAGTCTGATCCCCTTGTAACATTTCAGTATTATTTTAATTATCAGCTTCATCCTTGTATTGCTTCATTTGTTACTATCATATTAGTTGGTAAAGACAATTTTTGTTATTTTCTGTTCCTTTTTATTAGAAAATAATTTTCCTTATAGGAAATACAGAAAGAAGTTTCCATGAACAGACATTATGAAAACAAATTAAAATAACTGACAACCAGACTGACTTTTGCCATCTTATTTTGTCATCTTTCACTTAGATTAATAATTTTTTAAAAATCTGTGGTAGGGCAAGAAGAGGTAAAAGGTATTCTTGCCGTGAAGTAGAACAATTTAATTTGAATCAAAATAAAACATCTTGTACCTCTGAAAGCTTTATTCCACCTATAGCTACCCTAGCCACTTCTACGCCAATCAAAATAAAACATCTTGTACTCTTGAGAACCTCATCAAAGAAAATGCCTCCACATAACATTATTGATACAATCGGATGTAAAAAGCATACAATGGAATTAAGTGTAAAAAACTCTTTTAAGTGTCTGACCTAACATCTTTTGCAGCATCTTTCTTCCATGGTCTAGAGAAGAACAAAAACTTCCAAAACAATGACAGTTCAGAACACCTCTCTGAATTGTCTGTGTAGTGCCAACTCTACTCATCATTTGGAGACAAAAGAGAGGTAGACACAAAAGCTCTGACGAGCAGTGATAAGACCTAAATTAAAGCTTATTCTACCAGGAGGGCTTCTGAAGTGTATCCCAGCGATTTTAAAGAAACAATGCTTCAATTGTTAGCATGCCTAGAAATAATCTTATTGAAGGTGAAGTTTCCCTGTGTCCGACAGCTCTTCACAAAAATGAAACATTTTCTCTTCAAGTACATCCAAAGCAAGATAGTGAGATTTAGGCTGGGCTGCAAGAGTGACTATAATAGACCTTGAAGAGAAAGCATCTATCACAGTTTTCTTTCATCCAAATTCTTCGTTATCCCAAAAATGTTTTTAAAAAATTTTATTCTTAAGAGTCCTGAAAACAATTTCAGCTATGACTAAACTTCCACTGTACCAAATAACCCTGTACAGTTACATGAAAACTATGAACAAAAACAATTAGGTTGTTAGCAATAGTCTGATCCCCTTGTAACATTTCAGTATTATTTTAATTATCAGCTTCATCCTTGTATTGCTTCATTTGTTACTATCATATTAGTTGGTAAAGACAATTTTTGTTATTTTCTGTTCCTTTTTATTAGAAAATAATTTTCCTTATAGGAAATACAGAAAGAAGTTTCCATGAACAGACATTATGAAAACAAATTAAAATAACTGACAACCAGACTGACTTTTGCCATCTTATTTTGTCATCTTTCACTTAGATTAATAATTTTTTAAAAATCTGTGGTAGGGCAGAGAGGTAAAGGTATTCTTGCCTTTGTGAAGTAGAACAGATTTGAGTACATTATGTTCAGAAAACAGAAATTGCTCCATTTCAAGTCCTTTACTTCTAAAAATATTATGAACTTATTTCCCATTAGACAATTGTGTATCAAATTTAAAAACCTGCAAGAACATACAATTAGTTCTTCAGTTAAACCTCATTCTCAAGAACGGTTCCATTTCACCTACTCATTTAATATTTATATGAGATATTCTGTTAAAAAAACTAATATTTAGCAAATTTAGAGTCACTTTCATCACAAGAGACCTCAAGCAATTTCCATGTTGTACATGCTAAGTCGCTTCAGTTGTGTCTAAATCTGTAGCCCACCAACATTCTCTGTCCCCTCCTTCGTCTTCAAAGCCAACATTATCCAGCTGAGTTCATCTCATGCTGCCATCTCTTTGGTCTCTTCAGATTCCCTTTTCCACCTTAAAACACCTTTGCGATTATCTAGGATGATCTATTTTAGGATTACTTGATTAGCAACCTAATTCTATCCACAGCCTTAATTTCCCTTTGTCATGTAACTGAACATGGAAGTTACTAAAAGAAACAGAAAACTATTTGTAGATCAAAATTGCCATTCTATCAAATTTTCATCCTAAAAGCTCAGAGAGTTAGGTTTATCTAAAATCCCCAAAATGGTTAAAATGGTAAATTCAATAATAATCAGAGAACTTCCTAATTTTCTATAATTCTTCAGAAGCCCTCACACATTCCAAGGAATAGATAGTGGTAATATCTGCTTAGGAAACAAAAAATTTTCCTTTAATTAGTATTATTTTAATTATCAGCTTCATCCTTGTATTGCTTCATTTGTTACTATCATATTAGTTGGTAAAGACAATTTTTGTTATTTTCTGTTCCTTTTTATTAGAAAATAATTTTCCTTATAGGAAATACAGAAAGAAGTTTCCATGAACAGACATTATGAAAACAAATTAAAATAACTGACAACCAGACTGACTTTTGCCATCTTATTTTGTCATCTTTCACTTAGATTAATAATTTTTTAAAAATCTGTGGTAGGGCAGAGAGGTAAAGGTATTCTTGCCTTTGTGAAGTAGAACAGATTTGAGTACATTATGTTCAGAAAAACAGAAATTGCTCCATTTCAAGTCCTTTACTTCTAAAAATATTATGAACTTATTTCCCATTAGACAATTGTGTATCAAATTTAAAAACCTGCAAGAACATACAATTAGTTCTTCAGTTAAACCTCATTCTCAAGAACGGTTCCATTTCACCTACTCATTTAATATTTATATGAGATATTCTGTTAAAAAAACTAATATTTAGCAAATTTAGAGTCACTTTCATCACAAGAGACCTCAAGCAATTTCCATGTTGTACATGCTAAGTCGCTTCAGTTGTGTCTAAATCTGTAGCCCACCAACATTCTCTGTCCCCTCCTTCGTCTTCAAAGCCAACATTATCCAGCTGAGTTCATCTCATGCTGCCATCTCTTTGGTTCTCTCTTCAGATTCCCTTTTCCACCTTAAAACACCTTTGCGATTATCTAGGATGATCTATTTTAGGATTACTTGATTAGCAACCTAATTCTATCCACAGCCTTAATTTCCCTTTGTCATGTAACTGAACATGGAAGTTACTAAAAGAAACAGAAAACTATTTGTAGATCAAAATTGCCATTCTATCAAATTTTCATCCTAAAAGCTCAGAGAGTTAGGTTTATCTAAAATCCCCAAAATGGTTAAAATGGTAAATTCAATAATAATCAGAGAACTTCCTAATTTTCTATAATTCTTCAGAAGCCCTCACACATTCCAAGGGGAATAGATAGTGGTAATAGAAGGCTATTCTGCTTATTAGGCATGACAAATATTGGGGGAAGGCAAATTTGCAAGAAGAGTAGTCATCAGGCTAGAGTGAATTCTTCTGTACAATCAAGTTGTAAGAACTTTGAATGCCCTTGCCCACTGGGACTATCAATATGAAAATGATCCAGAACCTGGTGGTGTGAAGATGGAATGATGAAACTCACCATCAGTAACAAGAGAGAAGGGAAACTTGGAAGAAAAGTTATGATAAATGGGGATTACTGAAACCCACAACATCTATAAAAATGTGACTCTAGAATGCAGAATCGGTGAATATGTATTTGAGGCCAGGCATCATCTTTCCTATTAAGTCACCTTCTGAATAGAATTCTGGGAAGCTGTTTTCTGCCTCCCTACTTCCTCATTCATTATCTAAACCTTTGGCATTCCACCAGTGTGAAGCTTCAAGCCCTGTGCTCAGTGCTATCTATGTGTAGTAGTGACTTGGGAAACTTTAATACATACCTGTGTCCTGGGGCCCACACAGGACTAATTCAAGTCAGGGTTTCTGATCACGGGGCTGGACATCACTGTTTATTTTGTACTGCTGCCCAGCTATTTCTAGTGCACAGTCAAGGTTAAAACCTAGACCCCAAGGGGCCTCAGCAGGTCCTTGCTGCTCCTCATGGGAAGGGAGGCAGGTCTTTCAGATTCTTCAAAGTAAAGCAATAAAGAAGACTGAGTGCTACTGGCAACTAAATCTCCTAGTATCACTGAATTTTCTATTTCTTTGTTTTCTTTTTTCACAAAGAGTGGAACATGCTGCCATCTCTGGGTTCTCTCTTCAGATTCCCTTTTCCACCTTAAAACACCTTTGCGATTATCTAGGATGATCTATTTTAGGATTACTTGATTAGCAACCTAATTCTATCCACAGCCTTAATTTCCCTTTGTCATGTAACTGAACATGGAAGTTACTAAAAGAAACAGAAAACTATTTGTAGATCAAAATTGCCATTCTATCAAATTTTCATCCTAAAAGCTCAGAGAGTTAGGTTTATCTAAAATCCCCAAAATGGTTAAAATGGTAAATTCAATAATAATCAGAGAACTTCCTAATTTTCTATAATTCTTCAGAAGCCCTCACACATTCCAAGGGGAATAGATAGTGGTAATAGAAGGCTATTCTGCTTATTAGGCATGACAAATATTGGGGGAAGGCAAATTTGCAAGAAGAGTAGTCATCAGGCTAGAGTGAATTCTTCTGTACAATCAAGTTGTAAGAACTTTGAATGCCCTTGCCCACTGGGACTATCAATATGAAAATGATCCAGAACCTGGTGGTGTGAAGATGGAATGATGAAACTCACCATCAGTAACAAGAGAGAAGGGAAACTTGGAAGAAAAGTTATGATAAATGGGGATTACTGAAACCCACAACATCTATAAAAATGTGACTCTAGAATGCAGAATCGGTGAATATGTATTTGAGGCCAGGCATCATCTTTCCTATTAAGTCACCTTCTGAATAGAATTCTGGGAAGCTGTTTTCTGCCTCCCCTACTTCCTCATTCATTATCTAAACCTTTGGCATTCCACCAGTGTGAAGCTTCAAGCCCTGTGCTCAGTGCTATCTATGTGTAGTAGTGACTTGGGAAACTTTAATACATACCTGTGTCCTGGGGCCCACACAGGACTAATTCAAGTCAGGGTTTCTGATCACGGGGCTGGACATCACTGTTTATTTTGTACTGCTGCCCAGCTATTTCTAGTGCACAGTCAAGGTTAAAACCTAGACCCCAAGGGGCCTCAGCAGGTCCTTGCTGCTCCTCATGGGAAGGGAGGCAGGTCTTTCAGATTCTTCAAAGTAAAGCAATAAAGAAGACTGAGTGCTACTGGCAACTAAATCTCCTAGTATCACTGAATTTTCTATTTCTTTTTTTTCTGTTTTCACAAAGAGTGGAACTGGAAAGAGGGGAGGGAAGTCAAGAGGAAGGTGAGAGAGAAGACACCTGCTCCTGTAACTCCTCCCCTAGCTGGCTATGAATTGCCCCCCAGGGGGAAAGACAGCTCTGTCCCTAATTAGTGTGTTGGGAGAAACTGGAGGCTATCCCTGTATCCAATGCCAAAGGTGAAATCTGACTGTTCTCTCTCAGACAGAATTAAGAACCCAGGAAATCGGATGACTCTCTCAAGCCTTCTTAGCACAGCCCCCACAACAATGCTACATCTGTATCTTATGGTGAATGAAGCTCTTTCAGGCAGCCCAACTCATACTCAACTTCAGCAAGGCACAGTGTCTTCTCTGGGGTGATCGTTATCTCAGTGAGCTCTAGTTGGCCTCCAGGTGGTAGAGTGGGGAAAAAGAATACCATGGGGCTCATTTTCATTTCCATCTCTGATTTCTGGATTTAGAACCTGGTCAAGACATGGGAATGAAGAGGAACTTTCCCTGTTATAACACATTATCTTCCCAGAGCAAACTCTTCTATCAAAATACAGGGTTTCAACAACAGAGAAATGGGCAAGGAGGGAATCAAAAATGAAATAACATTCTCGCCTCTGTGGCGATCTAGCATAAGCCATTGGGTTTGTCTCCATGGAGAAACTATAGAATGAAAAGACAGCATGAATCCGAAGAAACACATACTAACTATGAGAAGCCAGGCATCATCTTTCCTATTAAGTCACCTTCTGAATAGAATTCTGGGAAGCTGTTTTCTGCCTCCCTACTTCCTCATTCATTATCTAAACCTTTGGCATTCCACCAGTGTGAAGCTTCAAGCCCTGTGCTCAGTGCTATCTATGTGTAGTAGTGACTTGGGAAACTTTAATACATACCTGTGTCCTGGGGCCCACACAGGACTAATTCAAGTCAGGGTTTCTGATCACGGGGCTGGACATCACTGTTTATTTTGTACTGCTGCCCAGCTATTTCTAGTGCACAGTCAAGGTTAAAACCTAGACCCCAAGGGGCCTCAGCAGGTCCTTGCTGCTCCTCATGGGAAGGGAGGCAGGTCTTTCAGATTCTTCAAAGTAAAGCAATAAAGAAGACTGAGTGCTACTGGCAACTAAATCTCCTAGTATCACTGAATTTTCTATTTCTTTTTTTTCTGTTTTCACAAAGAGTGGAACTGGAAAGAGGGGAGGGAAGTCAAGAGGAAGGTGAGAGAGAAGACACCTGCTCCTGTAACTCCTCCCCTAGCTGGCTATGAATTGCCCCCCAGGGGGAAAGACAGCTCTGTCCCTAATTAGTGTGTTGGGAGAAACTGGAGGCTATCCCTGTATCCAATGCCAAAGGTGAAATCTGACTGTTCTCTCTCAGACAGAATTAAGAACCCAGGAAATCGGATGACTCTCTCAAGCCTTCTTAGCACAGCCCCCACAACAATGCTACATCTGTATCTTATGGTGAATGAAGCTCTTTCAGGCAGCCCAACTCATACTCAACTTCAGCAAGGCACAGTGTCTTCTCTGGGGTGATCGTTATCTCAGTGAGCTCTAGTTGGCCTCCAGGTGGTAGAGTGGGGAAAAAGAATACCATGGGGCTCATTTTCATTTCCATCTCTGATTTCTGGATTTAGAACCTGGTCAAGACATGGGAATGAAGAGGAACTTTCCCTGTTATAACACATTATCTTCCCAGAGCAAACTCTTCTATCAAAATACAGGGTTTCAACAACAGAGAAATGGGCAAGGAGGGAATCAAAAATGAAATAACATTCTCGCCTCTGTGGCGATCTAGCATAAGCCATTGGGTTTGTCTCCATGGAGAAACTATAGAATGAAAAGACAGCATGAATCCGAAGAAACACATACTAACTATGAGAAGTCCCTGACGAGATCAGAGATTGCTGTGGCTTGGACTGTATCTCTGTATGAGGGTATGTGTGTCATGGGTGGGTATGGGGGTTTTGATGGATACAGACTGGGCAGAAGACTGTGACACTAGACCTTGTAGGAGAACTCTGTAAGTTCTGTTTTAGTCTCGATCCATCATTCCCTCCTCTTCCACAAACAGTGCATTGGAACTACTTTTGCCTGACATTGCAATCATGAATCCCAGTGTCATCACAATAGTATGAAAGCAGAACAACAATGAAAACATATGCAGGCTACTGTGCTGCCATCTTCCACTGATTCTTCCATTCTCTAATCCAAAACCCTGAATTCCAAACGGAAGGAGATTCCTACTCCCCAGCTTCCTCAAGTTCACCAGGGGACAGAGCCTTTCAGAGTTGGGGACAACAGTTCTGTTGTGCCTACAGCTGTCCACTAGGGAGCTCATCCATCCCCCTTATGTCCAAGCACACTATGATAGCTATAGCCCCAGTCCTTCCTACCAGACAATGTGGTAACCGAGGGCCACATGAGCATAGTTGAGGGACACATGAGCAACTCACTGGCCATAAAACTTGGGGATGGGAGAAGAGTAATAGAAATACAATAAGAAACACAAAAGCTGAAGAATACAGATCATCTTAATCATTGAAACATATGGACCAAGAATTTTAAATAAATACAATACCTTCAAAGACAAAACAGAGACTGGTTGTAACATGAAAGAGGAACAAGAAAAAAAGGTCCGGAGGGGGGGTGGGTGTTAAATGGAGTTAAACCCTTATAAAATAATCACATCATTTTGGAAATATAAAAGGTATTCATTTAAGGTAAATTTTAATAAGTCAAGGATAAATATTACTATCAACTTAATAAGTACTAAAAATGAGGAAAGAATGGGAATAAAACATTTGATTAATCCAAAAATATGCAAATGAGGGGAAAAAAAGAAACAAAGAGAAGGGGAAATAGAGAAAAGCAAGATGGAAGGCTTAGTAATAAGTAATTATAGTAATAACTAATTAGATTAAATGTTAATGGAGAAAACACTCTATAAAAGGTGAAGATTTGTTGATTAGATAAAAATAACAAGATCCGGGCTTCCCTGGTGGTTCAATGGGTAAAGAGCCCGCCTTGCACTGCAGGGGGCGCCGGTTCCATCCCTGGCACGGTAAGATCCCACGTGCTGCGGAGCGGCTGAACCAGTGTGCCCAATTACCAGCAAGCGCTCTGGAGCGCATGCGCCCAGAGCTGGTGCTCTGCCACAGGAGAGGCCACTGCAGTGGGAGGCCCACACAGGCCAAAGAACAAAGATGGATGATAAAGGAAAGGCCAGTAACAGTGGCCAAAAAAAAACCCTACTATATCCTATTTAGAAGATATATGTTTTTAACCGACAACAACCATCTAAAAGGAATGAGGAAAGATATGCCAAGAGATCACTAAATAAAACAAAACTGATAGAACTATACCAGTATCAGATAAAGACGACTTTTAAGCAAGCAATAGCACTTTATAATAAAAAGATATTTCTTAGAGATAGGTCACAAGGATTAGAGTTTAACTGACCTTAGTCATAGTAAATTTATTTTAAACACACTGCCAATTTCTAATATTCTCTTTAGATCTTACATGCACAGCCATATGAGAAATTGGGCTGTTGAACAGGAATTCTTTAATTTTTTTCTTTCTGTCTATTAGTCAAGCTTTACAATGGCATAAACAGGGAAGCTTGCAGCAGTCTTCTTTGGAATAGTGTTAAAGAGCATTAAGATTAATACAAACCAATATTAAGCTCCTTTGGCATGCTTGCCAAGGCAATGAATGCTCCATGGACTGTCTCACAGAATGGAGGGAAATACTGCTGTTCAGACCTGGAATTTGAAACCGAATTGAGCTTCACACTCTATTCCTGACTAATTTCTGCTTCATTATTAATCCATAGATCCCAAAGGAACTACAGGCATTCCTTCTGGGTTTGTTTGTGGGGTTTTTTTTTTTTTTTTTTTGAGTTTTGTAGCATTTATACTTTTTTTTTTTTGCCTCTAAGTCATTGTTTATTTTTCATCCATCTTTATTCTCTGGCCTGTGTCGACCTCTGATCGCAGTGGTCTCTCTCGTTGCAGAGCACCAGTTCTGGATGCATGCGCTCCAGAGCTCTGGCTAGTAACTGGACACAATGTCCCAGCCATTCCTCAGCATGTGGGATCTTCCGTGTCCAGGGATCAAACCAATGCCCCCTGCACTGCAAGGCGGACTCTTTACCCACTGGACCACCAGGGAGGCCCAGGCATTCCTTTCTTGTTTTCCTTAGAAACATATAGGTGTTAAAGCTATGCATAGGGCTATTTAAAGAGCTAAATGTACGCAAACCAGTCAAATAGAACAGTTGTAATAATAATAAATATAAATATTTTCTGACTTAACTGTCAATAAGCAGAATTATCAATCCAGTATGACGGTCATTGTTTTTACCTAATAATCATCAAAGGTAAAAAATTACTATTTATTTGACTTACAGAATTATTTCAAAGGAGTTAACTATATTAATAAAAAGTTTTAATGGACTGAAAATCTTTCTTTTGAAAAAAAAAAAAAAAATTTAAACACTGGTTCTTAAATTCATGTATTGCCCAGAATCCCTTGGTAGGGAAAACAGATTTCTGAGAGCCACCTAGGAGTGTTTTGCATCAGTAGGCCTGGAGTGGGACTTGGTAATTTGCATTTTTAACAGATTTCCAGGTGATGCGGATGCTACTGGTCCCCAGAATACACTCTGAAAGAGCCACTGCAAGCAAACAAATAAACAGACCCATCTGGGAATTAACTAATTTCCAGTACCTGAGTGACTTTTTTCTACTCTAAAACATTGCATTAGTTTAATGTGAATGAGATTTCTTCCACATGAAAGGCTAACAAACACCTAATTGGATGTTTTCCATAAAATGATGGCTGGTACTGACTCAAAACCCAGAATGGAGGAAATACTGCTGTTCAGACCTGGAATTTGAAACCGAATTGAGCACACTCTATTCCTGACTAATTTCTGCTTCATTATTAATCCATAGATCCCAAAGGAACTACAGGCATTCCTTCTGGGTTTGTTTGTGGGGTTTTTTTTTTTTTTTTTTTGAGTTTTGTAGCATTTATACTTTTTTTTTTTTGCCTCTAAGTCATTGTTTATTTTTCATCCATCTTTATTCTCTGGCCTGTGTCGACCTCTGATCGCAGTGGTCTCTCTCGTTGCAGAGCACCAGTTCTGGATGCATGCGCTCCAGAGCTCTGGCTAGTAACTGGACACAATGTCCCAGCCATTCCTCAGCATGTGGGATCTTCCGTGTCCAGGGATCAAACCAATGCCCCCTGCACTGCAAGGCGGACTCTTTACCCACTGGACCACCAGGGAGGCCCAGGCATTCCTTTCTTGTTTTCCTTAGAAACATATAGGTGTTAAAGCTATGCATAGGGCTATTTAAAGAGCTAAATGTACGCAAACCAGTCAAATAGAACAGTTGTAATAATAATAAATATAAATATTTTCTGACTTAACTGTCAATAAGCAGAATTATCAATCCAGTATGACGGTCATTGTTTTTACCTAATAATCATCAAAGGTAAAAAATTACTATTTATTTGACTTACAGAATTATTTCAAAGGAGTTAACTATATTAATAAAAAGTTTTAATGGACTGAAAATCTTTCTTTTGAAAAAAAAAAAAAAAATTTAAACACTGGTTCTTAAATTCATGTATTGCCCAGAATCCCTTGGTAGGGAAAACAGATTTCTGAGAGCCACCTAGGAGTTTTTTGCATCAGTAGGCCTGGAGTGGGACTTGGTAATTTGCATTTTTAACAGATTTCCAGGTGATGCGGATGCTACTGGTCCCCAGAATACACTCTGAAAGAGCCACTGCAAGCAAACAAATAAACAGACCCATCTGGGAATTAACTAATTTCCAGTACCTGAGTGACTTTTTTTTTCTACTCTAAAACATTGCATTAGTTTAATGTGAATGAGATTTCTTCCACATGAAAGGCTAACAAACACCTAATTGGATGTTTTCCATAAAATGATGGCTGGTACTGACTCAAAACCCAGAAACCTTCCATGAGTCTCTACTTCATACCTGCTCAGGGACCTGAGTGCTTCAACACAACAGTGTTCCACAATGCTCCTTCCAAGTTCCAGAGAGTCCCCAAAGCAAATTTTACTGTGCTGTTTGACCTTTCAAATTTGCTCACACCACTGCATTTGATGCAGCTCCCTATTCCCATGAACACCGAGTCTCATTAAAGTAGGAAAACACTGCAGTTGAAACCACCCACAGAAATCAAGGGTATCCACGAGACACTAATACTTGTCTTCTCCTTTTTTATCTGATGTTTAGTGCATCTAACTTACAACAAGGAATGGATGTAAACAAAAATCTTATTAAGAGCAGCAATAACCTAGGAAGAAAATCAAGTGGTACATCAGACACTCTCTTGAGTTAGACTGACATTCAAGGCAGCAGAACAGAAGGAGAGGAATTCCTACAGAGGTGTGCCTGATAATCGGACACGTGTAGTACAAAGAAGTGTCTACAACAAGAGAGGAATCAGAACAATTAGCAAGACCATTCCTATGTCACTTCGGGGCCATAATTATAACAATACAAATTAAATACATTTCTATTTAATATATTAAATACAGGACAAATCAAATACATTCCAAAGATCTGCTCTAGAAGACTGTACCTAGAGGCAAATTATAATGCATAGTACACTTAAAATTTGATTATTTCAAAGGAGTTAACTATATTAATAAAAAGTTTTAATGGACTGAAAATCTTTCTTTGAAAAAAAAAATTTAAACACTGGAAACCCAGAATCCCTTGGTAGGGAAAACAGATTTCTGAGAGCCACCTAGGAGTTTTTGCATCAGTAGGCCTGGAGTGGGACTTGGTAATTTGCATTTTTAACAGATTTCCAGGTGATGCGGATGCTACTGGTCCCCAGAATACACTCTGAAAGAGCCACTGCAAGCAAACAAATAAACAGACCCATCTGGGAATTAACTAATTTCCAGTACCTGAGTGACTTTTTTTTTCTACTCTAAAACATTGCATTAGTTTAATGTGAATGAGATTTCTTCCACATGAAAGGCTAACAAACACCTAATTGGATGTTTTCCATAAAATGATGGCTGGTACTGACTCAAAACCCAGAAACCTTCCATGAGTCTCTACTTCATACCTGCTCAGGGACCTGAGTGCTTCAACACAACAGTGTTCCACAATGCTCCTTCCAAGTTCCAGAGAGTCCCCAAAGCAAATTTTACTGTGCTGTTTGACCTTTCAAATTTGCTCACACCACTGCATTTGATGCAGCTCCCTATTCCCATGAACACCGAGTCTCATTAAAGTAGGAAAACACTGCAGTTGAAACCACCCACAGAAATCAAGGGTATCCACGAGACACTAATACTTGTCTTCTCCTTTTTTATCTGATGTTTAGTGCATCTAACTTACAACAAGGAATGGATGTAAACAAAAATCTTATTAAGAGCAGCAATAACCTAGGAAGAAAATCAAGTGGTACATCAGACACTCTCTTGAGTTAGACTGACATTCAAGGCAGCAGAACAGAAGGAGAGGAATTCCTACAGAGGTGTGCCTGATAATCGGACACGTGTAGTACAAAGAAGTGTCTACAACAAGAGAGGAATCAGAACAATTAGCAAGACCATTCCTATGTCACTTCGGGGCCATAATTATAACAATACAAATTAAATACATTTCTATTTAATATATTAAATACAGGACAAATCAAATACATTCCAAAGATCTGCTCTAGAAGACTGTACCTAGAGGCAAATTATAATGCATAGTACACTTAAAATTTGATTAAGAGGTTGATCTCGGGCTTCCCTGGTGGTCCAGTGGGTAGAGGGTCTACCTTGCAGTACAAGGAGCATTGGTTCGATCTCTGGCCCTGGAAGATCCCACGTGGCATGGAGCGTATGGACCAGTGTGTCCAACTGTGAGCCGGCAGTCTGGAGCACGTGCGCCTAGAGCCGGTGCTCTGCAATGGGAGAGGCCATTGCAATAGGAGGCCCACACAGGCCAAAGAATAAGGACGGATGAAAATAAATAAATAAATAAATAAACAACAAAAGAGGCCAAACATTAAACAAATAAATAAAAAGAACTTGACCTAAGCCAAACTTGATCTCAAGTTAAGCACATTTACCAAAACAAAATATGTTAAATATATATGTGTGCACTTATGTAGAGGGATGAGACATCAACATGAAACACCACGGGTTCTGCTGTGTACACGAGATCTTACCAGTGGCTGATGTAGTTGTTTCAGTCACAGAAGGTGTTTGTCCTGTGGATCTGAAAAAGTAGAGAAATGGTAAAGAGAGGAAGAAAGAGCACCATGTGAATTTGATTGCCTTGGAGAGAATCTATGAGGAGGGCACATGCGCCTCAATGTTTGTATTACAGGGCAGGCCCTCTGCTAGGCATACAGGAGGGGCTGCTTTATTTAAATTCAAGCTGTCTTGCTTTTTAGCACCTCTGGAATGGTTCAGATACTTAAATACCATTTATTAGCTCAGTTTCCCCAGTCTCACACTGGTACTTTTTCAGGTACTTCGCTGAAAACAATAACCTATGGTATAATTATTTTAATTAGTACCTGGTAAGGTTTGCTTAAAATAAGCTATATCAATGTGTGTATCTACAGCCTCTGAGTGAGGGATAATATTTTCAAAGTAAATAAGTATAACAAATATGATGATCATTTTACTTGTCAGTACAAGTTATTAAATAAAGCAGTTGAAAAGTACCACTTGCAAAAGGGGAGATAAGTTTTTCCCCTCAACATTGCAAAAAGAGTTTTAGAAAACTTGCTATTTTGACAATATTAAAACCATCAAACAGATGACCTAGAGATTATCATACTAAGTGAGGTAAATCAGAAAGAGAAAGATAAATATCATATGTTATCACTTATATGTGAAATCTTTAAAAAATGATACAAATGAACTTATAAAACAGAAAAAGACTCACAGACTTCAAAAACAGACTTATGGCATTTCCCTGGTGGTCCAGTGGGTAAGAACATCACCTTGCAGTGCAAGGGGCGCTGATTCGATCTCCAGCCTGGGAAGATCCCATGTGCCGTGGAGTGGCTAGACCAATGTGTCCAATTACCGAGCCGGAGCTCTGGAGCGCACACACCCAGAGCCGGTGCTCTGAGACAACAGAGGCCACCACAATGGGAGGTCCACACAGGCCAAAGAACAAAGATGGATGAAAATAAACAAATGAAAGACCAATAGAAGTGGCCCACGCACCCCCACTCCCCCCGCAAAAAAAACCAAAAAAACAGACTTATGATTACCAAAGGGGAAATGTGGGAGGGGAAATACAAATTAGGAACTGGGGATTAACATGTATACACTACTACATATAAAACAGATAATAAACAAAGACCAGACAAATAGCTCAGGGAACTCTACTCAATATACTGTTGTAACTTATTTGGAAAAAGAATCTGAAGAACAATAACTATGCATAGTTATTCAGTTGAATCACTTTGCTATATGCCTAAAACTAACACAACAGTTGTAAACAACTATACTCCAATACAAAATAAAACTTAAAAAAACATCACAACCAAAGACTGGTTCAAGATAGTGGAAAAGAAGGACATGCGTTCACCTCTTCCTGCTAGAACACTGAAATCACAGTTAGCATTGTAAATTCATTATAAGTCAACAATACATTGATTTATATTACTCATCATACATTTGAATCAACATCCTATGGTGTCCACATGGACATGTACTATCAAATGTTTCACATTCTGCATTCAACTGCTTCCTCGTGATGTGTATATTCACTTTCCTCTGTCCCCAATATCTCCTATGAATCATCAGGAAGACCTTGGAGGACTTAAGATAGTCAGGCTCAAAAGTATTCTGACAAACATGCTTCACATGAGGTGTTTTGTACTTCCTATTATTTCACATCATTAAGACCCCACTATATCTGGTTGCCCCAGGTATTTAATGATGTAAGATTGATCTGTGAATTCAGATGATGTTAGCCTGTCCTCATTATAAAATTTTCGAGCAAGCTTTCCCCTAACTTTAAAATCCACTGTGATTGTAGCCTGGAGTTGCAAAATGCAGCTTTAGGATTCTATCACTCTTTCATCCATGTACTTAATGGCAGAATTTTTATAGAGAAGAACTTTCATTCTCCCCACTCATTGTTGTGTTTCCTTTCAAGATCTTTTTCATTCTTCTAACTTGAAGAATATTTTTCTATCTGTATGACTCAAAAATATTTTCCTGTCCTATTTTTGGATGTATAGCCACGATCTACTTGAGAGCCTGGGGAATGTTAAATAATGCCAATAATGAGCCAGATCATCCCAACGCATAAATTATCCTCAGGCTTACATCCCTTACTTTAGAAGCTTCATTAATTGCTCTAGCTGCATTAACTTTTAAAGGCCACTGGGGTCCCATTAAGTTACAGTTATCTTATGACTCCATCTGAGATGCTTATCCCCAGGGAGTAGTTTGTATGCTAAAAGAACTTGGGGTGACAGAAGAGAGAAAGCATTACATTTAGCTGCAAGTTAACTCAAAAAGAATAACCTCTGCAAGAATAACCATAAAATCCATTTATTTAAAGCTTCATAAAATTTGACTGAAGTGTTCTTAATAGGCTAGCCACATGCTTCTTCAAAAATGTGGCCAGTTTTGGCAGCTTGATGAAGCACAGTGCTGGTGGGGCCCAGGTTTGCTCCCAATGGATGGGCTTAGTTAATATCACGAGCAAAACAGCAAACAACTGTGGGACTTTTGCATCTTGACTCTGGTGGCTGTCTTGAAAAATGCGTATCATTAAACTTAGAACAGTAGAGAAAGACAGTGCATATTTCAGTAAAATAACTGCTTGAAAGGAATCTGACTTCTGGAGAAAAGAAATGCACATATTTAAACAACAATAGCAAAGATCTGAAAGCGCTACAGTAAGTAAAGTACATTCAGTGTAACAGACTATGCCTTTAGCTCCCATGAAGCTGTATCTCCGGAGGATTCACGGTATTTCTTTTAAACGTTTCTATACACATCTCTCCTCTCTAAAAAACATACTCTCTCCAATTGACAGAATTACTCTTACATCAAACCACCTTAAAATGCAATTCTTTCTTCATTCACTAATCAGGATTCTCAAAAGACTAATTAGACTTCTGCTTAAAAGACAAAGACTGAGAGGAGAAACTGTGAGCAAGTGCATTAGAAAGACAGAATCAGAGCTAGACAGAGTTAGAGAAACAAGAGGAAGTTCTTCAAGAAATTAATGTGTTTTTTTTTTTTTTTTTATCAAAAGATAAGTGAGAATAGTGACAAAGCAGAATGGGAACACTGAAGCCTCTGGGCCTGCAGGGCATCACAGAAAGAGAAGCTGCTGACTCTGCACACACCTGAGAGGGTCTGCAGAGAGAAGCTCCAGATGTGTCAGGCACAGGCTCCTCCAGAAACCAGGGGCTTGTTTAAAGGTTGTACATCGTGCAATTAGACCTTAAGATTTTCTCCTCCAACCAGGGCAGCCTGGTTCTTATTTTCTTTTTCCCCACAATAGTCAGGTCTAGGGAAAAACTAAACCCAAAGAGTTCCATGTGCATTCTGGACTGAAAATATATAGTAGTGTTTCTCTGCTGCCTTTCTGAGCATCAGAATACACACATCCCTAGTCCTAAGCAGAACAAATGACACTCCTTAGCGAGGATGGAATAAATGGAAGGGAGATTACATTCTATTTATGTAATGCTCAGATGGTTAGCTGGCTGTCTCCATATTCTTTTCTCTAGCATTTTTTTGTTTTAGTCCTTGGTAAGCAAACTTGGAACTCTTTCTGCCTATCACATTATTTTTAGATAAAGAATCCAAAACCACATTCCCTTACATTAACCTATTTTCCCCATTCCGTGGTCCTTGTATTTAAGGGAGTGTTTTCCTTTTCAGAACTGTCAAGGTTGAGCAGTTCTACTGTTCAATACAAATAAAAACAAACTGCAAAATCTAAACAGTAATAAAATATACTTATTAAAGAACTATTCAGGTCTCGAAGTTTCCACTAAGAATGAGGGTGCTCCTTAGCCCGGCAGACTAAGAATTTCAGGAGGGCACCCAGGCAGACAGGGTTTGTCCTCATGTATTCATCAGCTTCGCATTTCAGGAATTACAGAAGCCAAAGTGTTTCACATTAGTATGCATTTAGGATACCCCTATTCGGTTTATATTATGTAAATGCATGTTAAAGAGAGTGAGAGCAGGTTTTATAGAAGTATATAGGACTCTGAAGAAAGAGGCAAATCAAGACATTAAACCAATATTTGCAAAATGTCACTGCTAGTAGAAAATCCTGGGAATTTCAGCTCAAATATGAATTCTTGTCAGTGGATTATCTGCAAAGATCAATTGTCTGGTTCTCATTATGAGCTTGAGTGAGTCACATGGGAAAAGTTGGCCATGGCATCAGGATATAGCCATTGTTATGCTCTGAATGTCCGCGCTGCCCCCCCACCCCCCACGCAAATTTCATATGTTAAATTCCTAATGCACAATGTGATAGCATTAGGAGACCAGGGCTTCATCAGGTGCTTGGATTATGAGGGTGGAACCCTTATAAATGGAATTAATGCCCTTAAAAAAAACCCACAAACCTCCCCAGCTCCTTTTGCCATGTGAGGATACACTGAGAAATCTAGCACCCAGAGAGGGTCCTCATCCATTCATGCTGGTACCCTAATATCAGACGTCTAGCTTCCAAAGCTGTGAGATATGTTTCTGGCTTTTATAAGCCACCCAGAAAGTGGTATTTTGTTACAGGAGCACAAACAGACTAAGAGAGCCACTATTAACTTAACCATCACCATCTACCTGAAACCTGTCTATTGAAGACAGGGCCATGTATTAGAAACAATAAATTTTCTCTGACAAACTAATACCTTTAAATGCTTCCACTTACTTAGATCCTTCTGATGAGCTGTTCAGTCACTAAGTAATGTCCAGCTCTTGCGACCTCATGTTACTGTTCTGTTCCCCACTATCTCCAATGGTTTGCTCAGAATCATGTCCACTGAGTCAGTGATGCTATCTAACCACCTCCGTTTGCCTTCAATCTCTCCCAGCATCCGGGGTTTTTTCCAGTGAGTTAGCTGTTCTCATCAGGTGGCCAAAGTACTGGAGCTTTAGCAACAGTCCTTCCAATGAACATCCAGAGTTGATATTCTTTAGTATTGACTGGTTTGACGTCCTTGTAGTCCAAGGGACTCTAAAGAGTCGTTTCCAGCACCACAATCCGAAAGCATCAATTCTTCAACAATCAGGCTTCTTTACAGTCCAATTCTCACATCCATACATGACCACTGGGTTAGATTTTAGTTATTTTGACTCAGTACAAAAATGGAGTTGGCACTGTACAACGTTAGTTAAAATCAAAATAATTATCAGAACATATGTAAACAATCTTACATGCAGACTCTCTTCTAAGTTGTTTGTGTTTTTAGGTTGTACTTTCTTCTTAGGGAAAACAGAATTAAGGGGAACAGGACTTGTTGTTTCTCTGCATTTGTTACTGAAATTGAAGTTTTGAAGGGAAATGGCAGCTATCATTTTAAAGATCTGTTCTCGTTGGACACAAACAACTTACAGACATCCCTTTCCATATGTCCCTTTATGGTTCCCCCACTTCTCCCATCAACCAAATTGATCCATTTAACAGGATCCAGCCTAAATTTTCAGAATGAAGAATTTCATTACACTTGCAAAGGCTAGTCCCAGACTTTCCTGTACTGCAGTGGTTCTGATAACCACTTCTCGAATGCATGTTTGTATGAGAACATCCTCCATTGTGTTATCTTTACCTGTTGAAAAACCTAAACTTCTGTCTTTGAATAACTGTAGGTTATTGTCACCTTGTCTCTCATTGTCTCAGATCATGAACAATTCCCCCTCCATCTGCATGGCTACCTTGACTGCATTTGTAGAGGGACAATGTGTCTCCCCTGAGCTTTCTTCTTTGTACCTGATGATTGCCTTGCTAGAGGAGGCAGATGGAAAGGAATCATGTATTTCTCACCCTTTAAAAAGTAAAGCAACTCAGATTTAAGATGTCACACCACTTTATTGGAAAGTATAAAAAGAAACTGTTTTACGGTATCATTACAATGACACGGTGCAAGGACTGACTCTAAAAAATACCCCTGCCTTGGGAGATCAAACAGTTTAAGGCAGAAACTATCAAATGATCTCATGCTAAACTGTTTATCCATCAACGGAGAACAGAATTGTTTTCTCTAATGGAGCGTCCTCTCTTGTTATGCGTTTATTGAATATTGAAAACACCACTGTGGAAATTAATTCTGAGGGGAAAATTCATGTGTCATTTGATAATCTAGTTAAGGACACATGCTCCAGACTAAATAAAATTTAATCTCAACAGTCAGAGACAAAAACATTAGTGAAAGATTTTATCTCTACCCAAAGAGTTTAGTTGCCCTCTAAATGCATAAAATTAATAAAATGTGTTTTACTTCTGTTTTATTTGATAATTAATCTTGTGGACTAACCAATTAAAAATTCCAAACAAAAACTCTTAGTTCCCAATAATTTTTATCTAAAAAGACACTTTCTTGGTTTTTTTTAACATGATCTTTTTTTTTTTAAGATTTTTTTTTTTTTTTTTTTGGCCACTTCTATTGGTCTTTCATTTATCATCCATCTTTGTTCTTTTTGGCCTGTGTGGGCCTCCCATTGCAATGGCCGCAGAGCGCTAGCTCTGGGCGCATACACTCCAGAGCTCTGGCTCAGTAGTTCGACACATCAATCCAGCTGCTCCGTGGCATCTTCCCAGGCCAGGGATCGAACTGGCGCCACTTACACTGCAAGGCAGTGTCCTTACCCACTGGACCACCAGGGAAGCCCCTAAACGTGATCTTGATTTACCATATACAACTAGATTCTTAGAAACATCTTTTATATGTATGTCTTTACATAGTATATTCCATGCACCAAAGTGTGGTAGACATATTCTTTCACTGAAATAACACAGTCTTTTTTACATAGATTACCAGCATTCTGTCCTATCTTCTATTCTGCCTGCACTATGTAGCATGTAGGATCTTAGTTCCTTGACCAGGGATTGAACCCACACACATTTCCTGCATTGGGACACAGAGCCTTACCATCTGGACCATCAGGGAGGTCCTGATAACCAGTATTCTAAAAGCAAAAATACAGAAGTCAGAGTATATCAAACTAAAAGTTTCTGAGCAACAAAGGAAACAATCAACAGACTGCAAAAACAACCTAAGAAATAGGAAAAAATATCTGTAAACAATGTATCTGATATGGGGTTAACTTCCAAACTATACAATAAAGTCCTACAACAAAAGAGAAAAACAGAAGAAAAAAAGTAAGTGGAAAACAATCTCAATAGACATTTCTCCAAGAAGACATTAAAATAGCCAAAAAGTACATGAAAAGATGCTCAACATTACTGTTCATCAAGGAAATGCAAATCAAAACCACAATGAGCTATCACCTCACACTTGGTAGGGTGGCTATTATCACAACTGGAACCTCTTGTGCACTGTTGGTAGGAGTGTAAAATTGTGCAGCCACTATGTAAAACAGCATGGAGGGTTTTCAAAAAGTTAAAAAGAACTACAATGGGATCAGGCAGTCCCACTTCTAAAAGAACTGAAATCAGGATCTCAAAGAAGTATCTTCACTCCCATGGTCATGGCAGTATTATTCACAATAGCCAAGACTGAAAAACAACCTAAATGCTTTCATTTATCATCCATCTTTGTTCTTTTTGGCCTGTGTGGGCCTCCCATTGCAATGGCGCAGAGCGCTAGCTCTGGGCGATACCCTCCAGAGCTCTGGCTCAGTAGTTCGACACATCAATCCAGCTGCTCCGTGGCATCTTCCCAGGCCAGGGATCGAACTGGCGCCACTTACACTGCAAGGCAGTGTCCTTACCCACTGGACCACCAGGGAAGCCCCTAAACGTGATCTTGATTTACCATATACAACTAGATTCTTAGAAACATCTTTTATATGTATGTCTTTACATAGTATATTCCATGCACCAAAGTGTGGTAGACATATTCTTTCACTGAAATAACACAGTCTTTTTTACATAGATTACCAGCATTCTGTCCTATCTTCTATTCTGCCTGCACTATGTAGCATGTAGGATCTTAGTTCCTTGACCAGGGATTGAACCCACACACATTTCCTGCATTGGGACACAGAGCCTTACCATCTGGACCATCAGGGAGGTCCTGATAACCAGTATTCTAAAAGCAAAAATACAGAAGTCAGAGTATATCAAACTAAAAAGTTTCTGTGCAACAAAGGAAACAATCAACAGACTGCAAAAACAACCTAAGAAATAGGAAAAAATATCTGTAAACAATGTATCTGATATGGGGTTAACTTCCAAACTATACAATAAAGTCCTACAACAAAAGAGAAAAACAGAAGAAAAAAAGTAAGTGGAAAACAATCTCAATAGACATTTCTCCAAGAAGACATTAAAATAGCCAAAAAGTACATGAAAAGATGCTCAACATTACTGTTCATCAAGGAAATGCAAATCAAAACCACAATGAGCTATCACCTCACACTTGGTAGGGTGGCTATTATCACAACTGGAACCTCTTGTGCACTGTTGGTAGGAGTGTAAAATTGTGCAGCCACTATGTAAAACAGCATGGAGGGTTTTCAAAAAGTTAAAAAGAACTACAATGGGATCAGGCAGTCCCACTTCTAAAAGAACTGAAATCAGGATCTCAAAGAAGTATCTTCACTCCCATGGTCATGGCAGTATTATTCACAATAGCCAAGACTGAAAAACAACCTAAATGCTCATCAATATGGTATATACATTGGATAAAGAAAATGTGGTATATTCATATAATGGGGGTTTTTTAGCCTTAAAAAAGAAGGAAATGCTGTTGTATGTGACAACATAAATGAACCTGGAAGACATTACGTTAAGTAGAATGAGCCAGCCACAGAAGGACAAAGACTGTGTGATTCCACTCATACGAGGTATCTAAAATAAACTCATAAAAACACAGAGAAAGGGGCTATTTGCCAGAGGCAGGAGGGAGAGGGATGTTGCTACTCAACAGGTATAGAGCTTCAATTATATAAAAGGTATAGTCTAGATGTTTGCTGTGCAACATTGTGCCTATAGTTAATAATACTGTATTACACTCTTAAAAGTACAGAGAAGGTAGATCTTGTATTAAGTGTTCTTCCCAATAAATACTTTCACTTTAAATTTAAAAAATGCTTGGGGCTTCCCCTGGTGGTCCAGTGGGTAAGGACACCGCCTTGCAGTGCAAGGGGCGCCAGTTTGATCCCTGGCCTGGGAAGATCCCACGTGCCGCGGAGCGGCCGGACTGATGTGTCCAATTACTGAGCCAGAGCTCCAGAGCACATGCGCCCAGAGCCGGTGCTCTGCAACGACAGACAGCACCGCAATGGGAGGCCCACAGAAGCCAAAGAACAAAGACAGATGAAAATAGAGAAATGAAAGACCAATAGAAGTGGCCCGCCAGCTCCCCTCCCTCCCCAACCCGACCCCTGCCTAAAATAAATAAATAAATAAATCTTTAAATTTCAAAAATGCTTATAAGAATGCTAGCTGTATATATAAATAAATACAGTGTCAGTTCAGTGAAAAAAAAATGTGTTTAATGTGCAATGCATTGAATAATAGACCTTTCTGAAGCAATATGCATAATAAAAGATAGTTTTCTTTTTTTAACATTTTCGCTGTCCATAATCAGACTATGATATTGCTAGAATACAAACTGGATCACTGTTAGAAATTCTTCAGTGGTTTCTATTGAACTCAGAACAAAACACATCTTTCTACCACGATTTGTTTTCTGCATTATGAGTGGGTTCAACTCATTTCTCCAGGCTTCTCTCTTGGGCCCACTCCATCACACCTCACCCCTACTCACACTGCACTTACGACACTGCTTTTTCAGCTGCTCCCAGATTCCAAGGTCTTCTCCACCTTCAGGCACTAGCATATGCTGTTCCCTTTGTCTACAGTGCCTGGTCTCTCCACTCTTCACTGGGATTGGCACTTTTCTCCTTCTGAGCCCTTAATTAACTTGTCCATAGCTTTTAAAGCACATATTATTCTATTTATTCTATATTTGGTTTTATATCTGCCCATGACCCAGAAGTTAACCTGCACAAGAACTTGAGCTCTGTGTGTTCCCAATTATTTTGACACCACCCAGGACAGTATGTGTAGGCACTCAAGATACACATAATGAATGAATGGATGATTTTAGGGAAACTTTATAAAGGTGAGTCTCATTCTTTTCCTTAGGATATTAACTCACATGGCCAATAACTATTCAGCTTCCATCCATTAAAAACTAATAGTCAGGACTTCCCTGGTGCTCCAGTGGGTAAAGAGTCTGCCTTGCACTGCAAGGGGCACCGGATTGATCCCTGGCTCGGGAAGATTCCACATGCCGAGGAGCGGCTGGACTGGTGTGTCCAATTATGAGTCAGTGCTCTGGTATGCATGTGCCCAGAGCCAGTGCTCTGCAACGAGAGAGGCCACTGCAATGGGAGGCCCACACATGCCAAAGAATAAAGATGGATGAAAATAAACAAATTAAAAAAACAACAATAAAAGGCCAAAATTAAAAATAAATATATATATCAGGGCTTCCCTGGTGGTCCAGTGGGTAAAGAGTACCCCTTACAGTGCAGGGGGCACCAGTTCAATCCCTAGCCCGAGAAGATCCCATGTGCCGCAAAGCGACTGGACCAGTGTGTCCAATTACAAACCAGTGCTCTGGAGTGCAAGCACCCAGAGCTGGTACTCTGCAGCTAGAGATCAGCCACTGCAATGGGAGGCCCACACAAGCCAAAGAAAAAGATGGATGAAAATTTTTAAAAAAGAAAAAACTAATAAGAAATGCCAAAATTAGGGCTTCCCCTGGTGGTCCAGTGGGTAAGGACACCACCTTGCAGTGCAAGGGGCGCCGGTTCGAGCCCTGGCCTGGGAAGATCCCACGTGCTGTGGAGCGGCTGGACTGATGTGTCCAATTACCGAGCCAGAGCTCCAGAGCACATGCGCTCAGAGCCAGTACTCTGCAATGACAGACGCCACCGCGATGGGAGGCCCACAGGAGCCAAAGAACAAAGACAGATGAACAGAGAGAAACGAAAGACCAATAGAAGTGGCCCGCCTGCTCCCCTCCCTCCCTCCCCAACCCAACCCCCGCCCAAAAATAAATAAATAATAAAATAAATAAATCTTTAAAAAAAAGAAATGCCAAAATTAAAAGAAAAAACAATAGGTACATACTTTTCTTTTCCAAAAACTGAACATGCAATCCCCCCATCCCTACTTTCCCACCTCCTCCTCTTTTAATCTTCCTCTTCTTCTTCCAGCAGCAGGAAAACTTTAAAGTTTATGAAGGGAAACAATCATTTCATGAGCATGAGATATGTATTTTCATTATATATCACTTTACTCCACGTATTAGGTTTTTATTTTTCTATACTCTGTCCCATAACAGCAGGCTTTGCCTAGTGTCAACTACTTGAATCATGAGCCCTACAGTGGGGACTAGATAAAAGTGTAAAGGAGGTTATTCAAATAAATTCTTAACACTAGCAACATGAAGGAGGTGCTTGCTTATTGATTTTATAGAAAGTCAATGACTTTCCAGTAAGGTAGGTTATTAGGTCTGTAATCAGAAATTTTACCTATCTTTTTTTTTCTGGCCACTTCTATTGATCTTTCATTCATTTATCTTTGCTCTTTGGCCTGTGTGGGCCTCCCATCACAGTGGCCTCTCTCATTGCAGAGCACTAGCTCTGGGCACATGCGCCCCAGAGCTCTGGCTCGGTAGTTGGACACATCGGCCCAGCTGCTCTGCAGCACGAGGGATCTTCCCAGGCCAGGGATTGAACTTGGCACCCCTTGCACTGCAAGGTGGTGTCCTTACCCACTGGACCACCAGAGAAGCCCAGAAATTTTTTTAATTCTTTATTTTAAAGGTTTTACAGAGTTTTGTTGTTCACAGACATGTATGTTCCCAGATCAGTTATATGCATATCCCTGGTCCCCACCCCCTCAGTTCCCCCCATCCCACCCCTCCGGACCATCACCCCATGCCATTGTGAGCACTCCTATTCCCTTAGCACAATGACACTAGCTATCTTTTCCACACATAACAGTATAGGTTTCCATGTTACTCCCTCCATGCCTCCCCCTCCCTATTTCTTCCCCACAATGTCCCTATGTCTATGCTCTGTCTGTTTTTCCATGAGTTCCCTGCGTGTGTTATCACGACCGTCCTACTAGATTCCATATATGTGTGTTAGTATACTGTATTTGTCTTTCTCTTTTTGACTTACTTCATTTTTTATGATAGGTTCTAGAGCCAGCCGCTTCATTAGGACTGAGTCTTCTGCATTTCTTTTAACAGCTGAGTAGTATTCCATTGTATATATGTTCCAGAGCTTCTGTATCCACTCATTCGTCGATGGACCTCTAGGTTGATTCCAAGTTCTAGCTATTGTATAGAGAGCTGCAATGAACATTGTTGGGGTACAGGTGCTTCTTCCAGTTTTGATTTCATCAGGATCAAAGCCTAATAGTGGGATTGCTGGGTCATAGGGTGCTTCTATTTTTAGTTTTTAAAGAAATCTCCAGACTGTCCTCCATAGAGGCTGTTATCAATTTACATTCCCACCAGCAACATGAAGGAGGTCATTGATTTTATAGAAAGTCAATGACTTTCCAGTAAGGTAGGTTATTAGGTCTGTAATCAGAAATTTTACCTATCTTTTTTTTTCTGGCCACTTCTATTGATCTTTCATTCATTTATCTTTGCTCTTTGGCCTGTGTGGGCCTCCCATCACAGTGGCCTCTCTCATTGCAGAGCACTAGCTCTGGGCACATGCGCCCCAGAGCTCTGGCTCGGTAGTTGGACACATCGGCCCAGCTGCTCTGCAGCACGAGGGATCTTCCCAGGCCAGGGATTGAACTTGGCACCCCTTGCACTGCAAGGTGGTGTCCTTACCCACTGGACCACCAGAGAAGCCCAGAAATTTTTTTAATTCTTTATTTTAAAGGTTTTATGGAGTTTTGTTGTTCACACACATGTATGTTCCCAGATCAGTCATATACATATCCATGATCCCCACCTCCCCAGTTACCCAAATCCCACCCCTCCGGACCATCACCCCATGCCATTGTGAGCACTCATATTCACTTAGCACAATAACAATAGCTATCTTTTCCACACATGACAGTATAGGTTTCCATGTTACTCCCTCCATGCCTCCCCCTCCCTATTTCTTCCCCACAATGTCCCTATGTCTATGCTCTGTCTGTTTTTCCATGAGTTCCCTGCGTGTGTTATCACGACCGTCCTACTAGATTCCATATATGTGTGTTAGTATACTGTATTTGTCTTTCTCTTTTTGACTTACTTCATTTTTTATGATAGGTTCTAGAGCCAGCCGCTTCATTAGGACTGAGTCTTCTGCATTTCTTTTAACAGCTGAGTAGTATTCCATTGTATATATGTTCCAGAGCTTCTGTATCCACTCATTCGTCGATGGACCTCTAGGTTGATTCCAAGTTCTAGCTATTGTATAGAGAGCTGCAATGAACATTGTTGGGGTACAGGTGCTTCTTCCAGTTTTGATTTCATCAGGATCAAAGCCTAATAGTGGGATTGCTGGGTCATAGGGTGCTTCTATTTTTAGTTTTTAAAGAAATCTCCAGACTGTCCTCCATAGAGGCTGTTATCAATTTACATTCCCACCAGCAATGCAAGAGGGTTCCCTTTTCTCCGCACCCTCTCCAGCTTCAAATGACATTAAGTGTCATTTGGCCATGGATGATGGCCATTCTGACGGGTGTGAGGTGATAACTCACTGTAGTTTTAATTTGCATTTCTCTAATAATAAGCGAGGCTGAGCATCGTTTCATGTGCTTTGGGGCCATCTGTATGTCCTTTTCGGAGAGGCATCTCTTTAGAACTTTTTCCCATTTTTTGATTGGGTTGTTCATTTTTCTGGTGCTAAGTTGTCTGAGTTGCTTGTAGATTTTGGAGATTAATTCTGTGTCTGTTGTTTCATTTGCTATGATTGTCTGTTGTTTCATTTGCTATGATTTTCTCCCATTCCGTGGGCTGTCTGTCAGCTTTTTTGTAATTTCTTTTGCTATACAAAAGCTCTGAAGTTTCATGAGGTCCCACATGTTCATTTTTCTTTTCAGTTCTGCTATTTTAGTAGGTGGGTCAGAGAAGATCTTGCTTTGATTGATGTCCTTGAGGGTTTTGCCTATATTCTCCTCTAAGAGTTTGATGGTTTCTGGTCTTACATTTAGGTCTTTAATCCATTTTGAGTTGACCTTTGCGTATGGTGTCAGGGAATGTTCCAACTTCATTTTTTTGCATGTAGCTGTCCAATTTTCCCAGCACCACTTGTTGAAGAGGCTGTCTTTGTCCCATTTTATAGTTTCGCCTCCTTTGTCAAAAATAAGGTACCCATAGGTGCGTGGGTTTATCTCTGGGTTCTCGATCTTGTTCCATTGGTCTATAGTTCTGTTTTTGTGCCAGTACCATACTGTCTTGATGACCGTTGCTTTGTAGTATAGTCTGAAGTCAGGGAGGCTGATTCCTCCAGCTCCGTTTTTCTTTCTCAGGATTGCTTTGGCTATTCGAGGTCTTTTGTGTTTCCATATGAACTGTGTTATTCTTTGGTCTAGTTCTGTGAATAGGTATTGCATTGAATCTGTAGATGATATTTGGTAGTATGGTCATTTTCACAATATTGATTCTTCCGACCCAGGAACATGGACTATCTCTCCATCTATTTAAGTCTTCTTTAATTTCTTTCATAAGTGTCTTGTAATTTTCTGTGTACAATTCTTTTGTTTCTTTGAGTAGGTTTATTCCTAGGTATTTGATTCTTTTGGTTGCAATGGTGAAGGGAATTGCCTCTTTGATTTCATTTTCTGACTTTTCATTGTTTGTGTATAGGAATGCCAGTGATTTCTGTGTGTTGACTTTGTATCCTGCGACTGTGCTGAATTCATTGATTAGCTCTAGTAGCTTTGTAATAGTGTCTTTGGGATTTTCTATGTATAATATCATGTCATCTGCAAAAAGAGAGAGCTTGACTTCTTCCTTTCCAATCTGGATTCCTTTGATTTCTTTCTCTTCTCTTATTGCTGTTGCTAGAACTTCCAGGACTATGTTGAATAGTAGTGGTGAAAGTGAACACCCCCGTCTTGTTCCTGATCTTAGAGGGAATGCTTTCAGTTTTTCACCACTGAGGATAATGTTCACTGTAGGCTTCTCATAGATGGCTTTTATTATATTGAGATAGGTTCCTTCTATGCTCATTTTCTAAAGAGTTTTTATCATAAATGGATGCTGTACTTTGTCGAAGGCTTTCTCTGCATCTATTGATAGATAATCATGTGATTTTTTGGTCTCTCAATTTGTTGATATGGTGTATCACATTGATTGATTTGTGAATATTGAAGAATCCTTGCATGCCTGGGATGAACCCGACTTGATCATGATGTATGAGTTTTTTGATGTGTCATTGAATTCTGTTTGCTAGGATTTTGTTGAGGATCTTGGCATCTAAGTTCATCAGTGAAATTGGTCTATAATTTTCTTTTTTTGTGTTGTCGTTGCCTGGCTTTGATATCAGGGTGATGGTGGACTCGTAGAATGTGTTTAGAAGTTTTCCTTCCTGTGCAATTTTTTGAAAGTGTTTTAGAAGGACAGGCATTAGCTCTTCTTTAAATGTTTGGTAGAATTCGGCTGTGAAGCCATCTGGCCCTGGGCTTTTATTTTTGGGTAGATTTTTAATCACAAAGTCGATTCCTGAGCTTCTGATTGGGTTGTTCAAAGTTTCTGTTTCTTCCTGGCTCAGTCTTGGGAGATTAATCTTTCCCAAGAAACTGTCCATTTCTTCCATAAGTGTCTTGTAATTTTCTGTGTACAATTCTTTTGTTTCTTTGAGTAGGTTTATTCCTAGGTATTTGATTCTTTTGGTTGCAATGGTGAAGGGAATTGCCTCTTTGATTTCATTTTCTGACTTTTCATTGTTTGTGTATAGGAATGCCAGTGATTTCTGTGTGTTGACTTTGTATCCTGCGACTGTGCTGAATTCATTGATTAGCTCTAGTAGCTTTGTAATAGTGTCTTTGGGATTTTCTATGTATAATATCATGTCATCTGCAAAAAGAGAGAGCTTGACTTCTTCCTTTCCAATCTGGATTCCTTTGATTTCTTTCTCTTCTCTTATTGCTGTTGCTAGAACTTCCAGGACTATGTTGAATAGTAGTGGTGAAAGTGAACACCCCCGTCTTGTTCCTGATCTTAGAGGGAATGCTTTCAGTTTTTCACCACTGAGGATAATGTTCACTGTAGGCTTCTCATAGATGGCTTTTATTATATTGAGATAGGTTCCTTCTATGCTCATTTTCTAAAGAGTTTTTATCATAAATGGATGCTGTACTTTGTCGAAGGCTTTCTCTGCATCTATTGATAGATAATCATGTGATTTTTTGGTCTCTCAATTTGTTGATATGGTGTATCACATTGATTGATTTGTGAATATTGAAGAATCCTTGCATGCCTGGGATGAACCCGACTTGATCATGATGTATGAGTTTTTTGATGTGTCATTGAATTCTGTTTGCTAGGATTTTGTTGAGGATCTTGGCATCTAAGTTCATCAGTGAAATTGGTCTATAATTTTCTTTTTTTGTGTTGTCGTTGCCTGGCTTTGATATCAGGGTGATGGTGGACTCGTAGAATGTGTTTAGAAGTTTTCCTTCCTGTGCAATTTTTTGAAAGTGTTTTAGAAGGACAGGCATTAGCTCTTCTTTAAATGTTTGGTAGAATTCGGCTGTGAAGCCATCTGGCCCTGGGCTTTTATTTTTGGGTAGATTTTTAATCACAAAGTCGATTCCTGAGCTTCTGATTGGGTTGTTCAAAGTTTCTGTTTCTTCCTGGCTCAGTCTTGGGAGATTAATCTTTCCCAAGAAACTGTCCATTTCTTCCAAGTTGTCCAGTTTGTTGCCATAGAGTTGTTCATAATAGTCTCTTAGAATCCTTTGGATTTCTGCATTATCTGTTGTAATTGCTCCTTTTTCATTTTTGATTTTGTTGATCTGGTTCTCCTCTGTTTTTTTCTTGATGAGTCTGGCCAGTGGCTTGTCAATTTTGTTTACTTTTTCAAAGAATCAGCTTTTTATTTTATTTATCTTTACTATAGTTTCTTTCATTTCTTTCTCATTTATTTCTGCTCTAGTCTTTATAATTTCTCTTCTTCTGATGGCTTTGAGGTGTTTTTGTTCTTCTTTCTCCAATTGTTTCAAGTGGAGGGTTGTCATCTGCTTCATATTTTCCTAGTTTCTTGAGATGGGATTGTATTGCTATAAATTCCCCTCTTAGAACTGCTTTTGCGGTACCCCATAGGTTTTGCACGGTCGTATGTTCATTATCATTTTCTTCTAGGAATTTTTTTATTTCTCCTTTGATTTCCTCAGTAATCAATTGGTTTTTTAGGTATGTGTTGTTTAATCTCCATGTGTTTGTGCTTTTAGCGGTTTTTTTTCCTGTAGCTGATCTCTAATTTCATTGCATTGTAGTCCGAGAAGAATGGTTGATATAATTTCAGTTTTCTTGAATTGACTGAGGTTTGATTTCTGGCCCAAGATGTGGTCTATCTTGGAGAATGTTCCATGAGCACTTGAGAAGAAAGTGTATTCTTCTGCTTTTGCATGGAAAGTCCTAAATATATCGATCCATCTTTTCTAATGTGGCACTTAAGGCTTGTGTTTATTAATTTTCTGTTTGGATGATCTATCCATTGGTGTGAAAGGAGTGTTAAAGTCTCCTACTATTACTGTGTTATTGTTGATTTTTTCTTTTATGTCTTTGGTTTTAGAACAGGCATTAGCTCTTCTTTAAATGTTTGGTAGAATTCGGCTGTGAAGCCATCTGGCCCTGGGCTTTTATTTTTGGGTAGATTTTTAATCACAAAGTCGATTCCTGAGCTTCTGATTGGGTTGTTCAAAGTTTCTGTTTCTTCCTGGCTCAGTCTTGGGAGATTAATCTTTCCCAAGAAACTGTCCATTTCTTCCAAGTTGTCCAGTTTGTTGCCATAGAGTTGTTCATAATAGTCTCTTAGAATCCTTTGGATTTCTGCATTATCTGTTGTAATTGCTCCTTTTTCATTTTTGATTTTGTTGATCTGGTTCTCCTCTGTTTTTTTCTTGATGAGTCTGGCCAGTGGCTTGTCAATTTTGTTTACTTTTTCAAAGAATCAGCTTTTTATTTTATTTATCTTTACTATAGTTTCTTTCATTTCTTTCTCATTTATTTCTGCTCTAGTCTTTATAATTTCTCTTCTTCTGATGGCTTTGAGGTGTTTTTGTTCTTCTTTCTCCAATTGTTTCAAGTGGAGGGTTGTCATCTGCTTCATATTTTCCTAGTTTCTTGAGATGGGATTGTATTGCTATAAATTCCCCTCTTAGAACTGCTTTTGCGGTACCCCATAGGTTTTGCACGGTCGTATGTTCATTATCATTTTCTTCTAGGAATTTTTTTATTTCTCCTTTGATTTCCTCAGTAATCAATTGGTTTTTTAGGTATGTGTTGTTTAATCTCCATGTGTTTGTGCTTTTAGCGGTTTTTTTTCCTGTAGCTGATCTCTAATTTCATTGCATTGTAGTCCGAGAAGAATGGTTGATATAATTTCAGTTTTCTTGAATTGACTGAGGTTTGATTTCTGGCCCAAGATGTGGTCTATCTTGGAGAATGTTCCATGAGCACTTGAGAAGAAAGTGTATTCTTCTGCTTTTGCATGGAAAGTCCTAAATATATCGATCCATCTTTTCTAATGTGGCACTTAAGGCTTGTGTTTATTAATTTTCTGTTTGGATGATCTATCCATTGGTGTGAAAGGAGTGTTAAAGTCTCCTACTATTACTGTGTTATTGTTGATTTTTTCTTTTATGTCTGAAAGTACCTGTCTTATGTATTGAGGTGCCCTTGTGTTGCATGCGTAGATATTCATGACTGTTATGTCTTCCTCTTGGATGGATCCCTTAATCATGATGTAGTGACCTCCTTGTCTCTTAGAATCTTATTTACTTAAAAGTCTATTTTGTCTGATATGAGGATTTCTACTCCAGCTTTCTTTAGATTTCCATTTGCATGGAATATCTTTTTCCAGCCTTTCACTTTCAGTCTATGAGTGTCTCTAGATTTGAAGTGGGTCTCTTGTAAATAGCATATATATGGGTCTTGCTTCTGGATCCATTCAGCCAGCCTGTGTTGTTTGGTTGGAGCATTTAATCCATTTACGTTTAAAGTAATTATTGATACGAATGTTCCTATTGGCATCTTCTTAGAAGTTTGGGGTTTGATCCGTAGGATTTCTCCTACTCTTGTATTTATTGGCTATATCAGGCCCTTTAACACTTGTTGTAGGGCTGGTTTTGTGGTACAGAATTCTTTTAGTTTTTGCTTGTCTGTGAAGCTTTTGACTTCACCATCAATTCTGACTGAGATTCTTGCTGGGTAGGGAATTCTTGGTTGGAGGTTATTCTCTTTTAGCCATTTAAATGTGTCTTGCCATTCTCTTCTGGCCTGCAGGGTTTCTGTTGAAAGAGCCACAGTTAGACGTATGGGGTCTCCTTTATATGTTATTTGTTGTTTGCTCCTAGCTGCTTTTAGTAATCTGTCTTTATATTTAGTCTGCATTAGTTTGATTAGAATGTGCCTTGGTGTGTTTCTTCTGGGGTTTATCCTGTATGGAACTCTTTGTGCTTCTTGGACTTGGTTGACTATTTCCTTTCCCATGTCGGGGAAGTTTTCAACTATAACCTCTTCAAGAATTTTTTCATAGCCTTTCTTTCCCTCTTCTTCTTCTGGAACTCCTATAATTCTAATGTTGGTGCGTTTGATATTGTCCCATAGGTCTCTAATGCTATCCTCAGTTCTTTTAATTCTTTCAGCTTTGTTCTGTTCTTCAGCACTTATTTCCACCATTCTGTCTTCCAGCTCACTTATCTGTTCTTCTGCCTCTGATACTCTACTGTTGAGACCTTCTATAGTATTTTTGAGTTCAGCAATTGAGTTGGTAGTCTCTGTTTGCTTATTTTTCATTGCTTGCATGTCTCTTCTCAATGCACTAATTTCCTCTAATATTCTGTTTTCGTTGTTTTGCATCCTCATTAGTATCGCTTTTCTGAATTCTCTTTCAGATAATTTGTCTATCTTCTCCTCTGTCATTTGAAGCTGTGTTTCTCTAGCTTGGTCCTTCATTTGTGCAGTGTTTCTCTGTCGTTTCATATTAGGTTAGTTTTTGTTTCTTTGTGTGTGTCTGTGTATACAGAGTTCTTTTTCCCCTCTCCATTCAGCAAGCCTCCCACTAGGAGTGTCTGAACTTATCTGGTGCCAGGCGGAAACTCGCAATTTTCACCCAGCCAAGCGGCGTGATTTTCGCGGTGGGCACTCCCTGTTCAGCTCTTTCCAGGTCCCTAGGCAGCTCCCCGCAGGGAACTTCCTAATTGCATTCTGCTGGCCAGCTCCAGTATCTTATCTTCACAGTGTCTTAATTTCTGCCGGCGATCCGGCCAGATTCTTGGAATTTTTGCACTGAGCACTGCCCTATCTCCCCTGACGCTCCTCAGGCCCCCTTTTAGGGCACTTGCCATTGCACTCCCCATCGGTCCAGTCTGGCATGGGGGTTAGTATAGAGTATTCTCAGAACAGTAGCTCTGGGAAAGTTCTGGCTGTTCACTCTTCGACCCTGGCAGACCTAAGGAGTTCTTCTGTCATCTAGCGGCTGGTTTGTTGGTGGTATTTCATTTCTTGATTAGTTCTGGTGATTCTGTTGGGGAGCTGGTGAAATCTTCCCCTCGTTCCTCCGCCATCTTGGCCCCCTCTCCAAGCCCAGAAATTTTCAACTATAACCTCTTCAAGAATTAGCCTTTCTTCCCCTCTTCTTCTGGAACTCCTATAATTCTAATGTTGGTGCGTTTGATATTGTCCCATAGGTCTCTAATGCTATCCTCAGTTCTTTTAATTCTTTCAGCTTTGTTCTGTTCTTCAGCACTTATTTCCACCATTCTGTCTTCCAGCTCACTTATCTGTTCTTCTGCCTCTGATACTCTACTGTTGAGACCTTCTATAGTATTTTTGAGTTCAGCAATTGAGTTGGTAGTCTCTGTTTGCTTATTTTTCATTGCTTGCATGTCTCTTCTCAATGCACTAATTTCCTCTAATATTCTGTTTTCGTTGTTTTGCATCCTCATTAGTATCGCTTTTCTGAATTCTCTTTCAGATAATTTGTCTATCTTCTCCTCTGTCATTTGAAGCTGTGTTTCTCTAGCTTGGTCCTTCATTTGTGCAGTGTTTCTCTGTCGTTTCATATTAGGTTAGTTTTTGTTTCTTTGTGTGTGTCTGTGTATACAGAGTTCTTTTTCCCCTCTCCATTCAGCAAGCCTCCCACTAGGAGTGTCTGAACTTATCTGGTGCCAGGCGGAAACTCGCAATTTTCACCCAGCCAAGCGGCGTGATTTTCGCGGTGGGCACTCCCTGTTCAGCTCTTTCCAGGTCCCTAGGCAGCTCCCCGCAGGGAACTTCCTAATTGCATTCTGCTGGCCAGCTCCAGTATCTTATCTTCACAGTGTCTTAATTTCTGCCGGCGATCCGGCCAGATTCTTGGAATTTTTGCACTGAGCACTGCCCTATCTCCCCTGACGCTCCTCAGGCCCCCTTTTAGGGCACTTGCCATTGCACTCCCCATCGGTCCAGTCTGGCATGGGGGTTAGTATAGAGTATTCTCAGAACAGTAGCTCTGGGAAAGTTCTGGCTGTTCACTCTTCGACCCTGGCAGACCTAAGGAGTTCTTCTGTCATCTAGCGGCTGGTTTGTTGGTGGTATTTCATTTCTTGATTAGTTCTGGTGATTCTGTTGGGGAGCTGGTGAAATCTTCCCCTCGTTCCTCCGCCATCTTGGCCCCCTCTCCAAGCCCAGAAATTTTATCTTTAGAAATGTTCAATTCAGTTTTCTAAACTTCGAATGGCATTCTACTTAAGCAAACCACTTTAGTGAAGCTAAAGAATGCTTTTAAACATATCTAAAAAGATGTATCCTAGCTTATAAGCCCTATTCAAAGCTGTATCTTTTTAATTTCAGACTAGACACTTCAGTAGAATTATTTTATAAGTGCTTCATCACACAGCTAATATCTTAACAAATTTCTGTAAAAACATTTAAATTAAAATAGGTGAACCAAATTAGGCCTTTTTCTCCAACCCACACCCTCAGTCTCCCCTGCCTCAGAAACCACTCTTATCCCTGTGATGTGTGTCCTATAGAACATTCTGAATCATTTAGGGATACACATATCTGACATTAAAACTGAATTCACTTTCCCATTTTAAAAAATACTTTGCATATTTTCACCTTACTTTTTTGCCTATCATAATATATCTTGCAAATCAGTCTGCAACAAATGTTGTATTTTGTAACTCTTCCTAGTCACATAAATACAGCTGTGTCTTAGTTCCTTATTTTATGCTCTACTGCTGGACATATAGGTCTACAACAACAACAAAAAAAGAATGGCAGTGTCATAAAGCATGTACATTTAAAATAATAAATGCTGGTAAACTTCCCTCCATAGTGGCTGCACCAATTAAAAATCCCAATAGGACTCAAGATACCTGATATACACCTTTCCCCTACTTGATTATCAGCAGTATTTTTTAAATCGTCATTCTACATAAAAACTTGTCATCCTGGGGCTTCCCTGGTGGTCCAATGGGTAAGGACACCACCTTGCAGTGCAAGGGTCATCGGTTCGATCCCTGGCCTGAAAAGATCCCACATGCTGCAGAGTGGCTGGGCCAATGTGTCCAACTACCGAGCCAGCGCTCTAGAGCGCATGCGCCCAGAGCCAGTGCTCTGCAGCGAGAGAGGCCACTGCGATGGGAGGCCCACACAGGCCAAAGAACAAAGATGGATGGAAATAAATAAATGAAAGATAGAAGTGGCCCCCCCCCCAAAAAATGTCATCCTATTCAGGGAAATTTTTTTCAATTAATTCTCATTATAAAATATATGACTGAAATACATATGCTATATTTACTATACCTATGTATTTATAGAACCTCGGTGTTTCATATTGTCTTTGTATATCCTTTGTCTATTTTATTGTGCTATGGATATTCTTCTTAAATTTTTTGAAATTGTGGAACTTTTGATGGGACTCTTTTATCTAATCACACAGTAAAGGATATCTTCCCCACCCTTCACTGTCACTTATATTTAACTCTGTTGACTGCTTCTTCGTATATTATTCATCTTAACAGAATCAAATTTACCAGTGGCTCTTCTCATAAAGAAACAACGTGTAAAATTCTATTTTAAAATCTATTAGATGTTTTGATGGGACCACACTGAAATTATATTTTAATTTATAGAGATATGATATCTTCAAAATATTGAGTCTTCGATTCAGGCAAAATGGCATATCTTTACATTATTTGGTATGTCTTTATGTCCTTTGGCAATTTTTTTAAATCACAAGTGTGACTCTGTATGATGCAAAAAATGCAATACATGAATACAGATAAGCACAGAATGGTTACTTTTTCTTCAAGACACTATAACTCTTAGTAAAACTAGATATAAACTGCACACAGAGAGAAACAGCTTGGTCATCAGCTTCATGATGTTACTCCTAATGACCAACAGGTGCATTCTTCTCTGATCTTTCATGAACTACAAAAAGATAGCTAAAAGAATACTTAACTCTCTAGTTCCAACTATCTGAAAGACATTATAGTCTATTGTAGCACAGCCAATATATGGAAATATGCCTATATTAAACAGCATTTCAAAAATGAGGCAGTAATGATAATCCCTTTGTCCAAGAGGTCACTGCATGAGAATAATATATTTTTTATAAATTAAAAATTATAAAAATGCTGTTACAAAAACCCTCTGGGAACATCATATGCATATAAAATTTTTCCTTTACTGTGTATACTTTTAAACAACAGAAGTTTCAAAAACAGAAGCAAATGTTTTAGAATTATTTTTATACATTTCAATGAACAGAATATTTGAATCATAATTATCCTACAAAATATCAAATTACATCACAGTAGAGAATTAAAATATTATATTGAAGACATTTGCTTAATTAAAAAATAAAAATATAGAAAACATAGAAGTGGCATTTCAAGCATCACTTTCTAAGTTCACAAGGTCAAGGGAGGGGAAACTTTAGGGTAATCCCACTTGCTGTTTGAGTCCAGGTCACAGAGCACGGCTCCTGGACATCAGGCATGGCTATGTCTTCTGCCATATATGGCTTTCCTGAAAAAATAAACTCATACAAGAACACCACTGGCAGTGTGGAATTTATTATATATCTAGACAGGGATATGAGGAGAGAATATGCACAGAAAATAATGCAAAATCCCCTCAGGTTATTTTCCAAATGCCCTTCTCAGCCAAGTGTCTAAAAACCTTCCTCTTTTTTTCCATTGAGTTCTGTTCCATTAGCTCCACTTGGCTTCCTACAGGCTTTCCTCAATGAAAATCACTTTTTCTTGCAAAAGGGCATCCCTCCACCTGGGAGACCCGAGTATAGGTGGATATCTGCCCTGAATAGGGCTTCCCAGGTGGCGCTAACGGTAAAGAACCCACCTGCAAATGCAGGAAAGATAAGAGATGCAGGATGGATCCCTGGGGCAGGAAGATTTCCTGGTGAAGGAAATGGCAACCCACTCTAGGATTCTTGCCCAAAGAAACCCACGGACAGAGAAGCCTGATGGGCTACAGTCCACAGGGCTGTGAAGAGTGGGACACGACTGAAGCGACTTAGCACACACGCAGCTGTGGAGGCTCAGACTCTGCCTCCGAGGACCCTAGGCAAAACCACACTGAACACAGGAACAGCTCTCCTACAAGGCACTCTCATTCCAGCTGGCAGGAAAACAAATCTGTCTCCAAAGGTTGTTTCCATGCTATGTCCTCAAAGAGAAATTCTACAAGAAGCATTGTGACTTTAAACAAGGTGGGGGTGGAGGGACTTGAAATCTGAAGAAGGAGGGGCATAGCAATTACTGAAAATCAGTCCATTCTCCTAGACATAACAAAGACATAAACATAAAACAAAACACATCAAAACCCCGTGTGAGACAGAGAAGTTAAACCCGCCACGAAGGGGCTGTTAAAATTGGTTCATTATTTCACCTAGGATAAGCTTTACTGTTCAAGTATTTCAGTCAGTATTTCAGCTTTTTCCCACTAGATTATTTCAACTATCTTTTATAGAAAACTTATTAAATGCAAGAAAATCCAATGTCTGAGGAGAAAAACTAATCCCATGAAAGTCAGAGTCTACTTTCATGGTAACTCAAGTTCACTAAGAGATAATTCCAAAGTGGATACTGAGGGTAGAAAGCACTCAATAAATATCAACTATTACTACTGTTATCATTAGAAGCATTATTCTTATTTTCCTTAGCCTTTGTATTCCAGATATGCAAGAATATAAGTGGTATGTTTTCTGTGGTCAGAAAATGCACATTTGATCTTATCTCAAATTGTGAACTAGTTTTAAATTAATAGGATTTAAGCATGGCATGTGTGTTTTGTAGCTATTACCGAACTCCCCTATTTTCTTATTTATTCTATCACCTGTGCACACTCTGTCTCAATACACGTTCTTCTGGAGAACTTATTTTTCAGTGAATCACAGATAATACACAGAATTCTATGTTCAATATTATGGACATCCTCTGTTTCTCAGGGCATGTGAAATTCTCTGAGAAACCTTTTTGGAACCTCCCATCTGATTTAGATGCTTTTCTTTGTTGCTCTCATGGTAACCTGCGGATACAATGGAGCTGGTGTTTTCCAAACTGTGATTGTGACTAATTAACAGATTATGAAATCAGTTCAGTGCGTTATAACCATAATTCAATATTTTTTTTTCTTTTTCCTCATCATGCCTATTCTATTTTTATATTTATTTTCATCCCATCTTTTATTCTCTGGCATGTGCGGGCCTCCCATCACAGTGGCCTCTCTCATTGCAGAGCTCTGGCTCTGGGCACATGTGCTCCAGAGCACTGGCTCATAATTGGACACACGGGTCCAGCCACTCTGCAGCACGCGGGATCTTCCCAAGCCAGGGATTGAACCGGTGCTGCTTGCACTGTCAGGTGGACTCTTTACCCACTGGACCACCAGGGAAGCCCCATAATTCAATTTTCAATGAAAAAAATAGAATATTATACAAAATGTCAGATAACATACTCTAAGGATAGGTGTGAACTGTGTGAAATTTTTTGTTTCAATTGCTTATGCCTATATTTGTATATATGTATATATGACTGGATCACAGGTATGTCTCTTTTTTTCATATATATGATGCTACCTGTTCAATTTAGTAAAAATTAAACAAAATAATTAAACTAATGCTCCAAACTTATGTTGTTCATGTGGAAGACACAATAAGAGAAGACACAATAGAGACTGTCTTGCAATAAGAAATACAAATTCCTTCTACAGAGATGGAGAAATAAAAGGACAAATCTAGTTGTCTAAAAGACAATTCACTGTACACATTTTATTTAGTTTTGTACACTGTCTTAATATGAATAGGACCTCTTTTCTACTTGAGCCAATTTTTTAACCAAAACAAAATAACCTAAATGATACAAAGTGTTAAAATACAGCATAAAGATACAAAAAGAGACATACTAATTCTAATTAGGAATGTAATTATGATGTTACATTTCTTATAAGCCACAGTTATGTTTAGGAAATCACATGAACATAGATGACTGATTTGAATGAAATGCATAAATTTGTAGCAAAGCTCTGTAGTTACAAAAAAAATTACCAACGAATGCACAAAATTAATGCTTATTCCACCTTTGTATCATATTCCTGAATCCTTCACCAATGTTACATGAGGAAAAAAAACTAAAGCAAAACAAATGAAAAACTGAAATCAGAATCACTAATGTTACCAAGTAGGGAAACAAATTAAAATCTAGCAGCCAGGGCTTCCCCTGGTGGTCCAGTGGGTAAGGACACCACCGCCTTGCAGTGCAAGGGGCGCCGGTTCCATCCCTGGCCTGGGAAGATCCCATGTGCCGCGGAGCGGCTGGATCCATGTGTCCAATTACCAAGCCAGAGCTCTGGAGCGCATGCGCCCAGAGCCGGCACTCTGCAACGACAGACGCCACCGCGATGGGAGGCCCACAGGAGCCAAAGAACAAAGACGAATGAAAATAGAGAAATGAAAGACCAATAGAAGTGGCCCGCCCGCTCCCCTCCCTCCCCAACCCAACCCCTGCTCAAAATAAATAAATAAATAAATCTTAAAAAAAAAAAAAAAATCTAGCAGCCATCAGCAAGAGTACAGCACAGATAATGCTGTAAAAAGAAACAAAGAAAACTGCTAGAAAACTATGCATCATACTCTTTCAAACCAGCAAAATATGCTCCTGCATACAATGGAATGTAAACAAAATCATTCTCTTGTAAGGTACAAAAATGCAATTTTTTAAATAATATTGTAGATGTGCCAAATGTGTTTGTAATAGTTAATTCTACTAAGCTTACAACGTCAGCCAGGAACACATTTATGAATTCTGGGGGTGACGGGGGTACTGTAATTCTTTGGGATTATGGACACTAGCCAAAAAAAAAAAAGGAACACAGAAGTACAAGACAAAAGCAAATGAGACTTCTCTTATATCTTAGCAACATTTAGATGGAAATCAAATTTAAATACAATCCACTCTGCTTTTGAAGAGGCTTTGGTTCAGTTCCCAAATCTTGATTGCTTGACACAGTCTCCTATTAGAATACTCAGAAGGTGTCTTCTTAAACAACAAACCTATTTTTAGTGGTGGAGCCGCTCTTAGTAGCTGTATCTCCATGGGACTGATAACCAACCACTATCTTTGGAGGAAGTCCTAACCTTTCCTTGTATACCTTCCCTATATGAGTAGCAGCATCTCTGTTTTCACATTCAGTAGTCCATATTGCAATTTTATCACCTTTAGCTCTAACATTAACAACAGCTCCACATACATTATCACTGTAGTCATTAAAAGACTCTCCAATAAGGCACAGCAGTGTCTCTAGCCAAAAGTGATCAAGGTCACTTTGTCTCTGCTGTTTGTTCAAAGTAATTAGCCACCGTCCTCCTCGTTTGTTTTTCTCATCTTCCCACATAGGCTCAATACCATCCTTAAAAAGTGAGTAGTCACAGCCAGGCATTAAATTACTAGACAACTGGATAAGGTTGTACAGAGCCCATAAGTCCTCAACAGCATCAAACTTAGAGATAAGTCGAAGGTTTGCTTGCCAAGTTTTGCTTTTATCATTTTTTAAAAACCAGAGTGCCCATCTGTTCTGTAAAGGGTGTTTAATATAGTGTTCTGGGTTAGCAACCTCCTGATTAGATTCTGTTTTCTCTTCTATATGCGGGGAATTAGGAGTAGGGGTGGTTTCCGGTTCCACAGTCGCCATCTTAGATCGATCTGATCACACAACCACTCGCTTTGAAGGGAGGAGTGAGAGGAAAAAAACGAGAATCAAACCAGATTGGCCAGCTACTGTTCACGTGACGGACGTGTCTGTTTGGCACAGGCAGCGCCTGCGCAAGACTCATGTCTCTTAATAGGTCATGGTCAAAGAAAACACTGATGTATATTAATGTTTTATTTTCCCCTGCTGATAAAGCTTCCTGTAAAATGAATGCTGTCATTTATGGCTAACAATGAATGACATCTGCTTCCACTGACTTCTGACTCTTTATGTACCATGATATGTATTTTAATTTACAACACTGATAATTAGCAGATATCCCAATACTGGCCACATCCCTCACAAACTCCATCTTCCCCAAGAGAAGGAGAAACAGTGCTATATATTGGTCAGGTTCAAAGAAATTATGGCTACAGTCTATTATGGAGCTTTCATCATTCTGGTGTAAAGGGAGATCATAACTCTGAATTCAAATAGAGATGGATTCCTGTGGTACTCTTCCTTTAGTATGGCAGGAAGACAATTAAATATTTCTCTTGAGTGTTTGAGAAACAGAAAGAAGGACAGTATGCCTGGAGAACTGAATAACTGGAAGAGTGAAAAGAAAGAAAAGTTTAGAATGGGAAGCCCTTGTAATAGTTTTAAGCAGGAGAGTAATACAAGACTATTTTTAGAAAACTCTCTCAGTCTACTGGTTGGAAACTAAGCTGCAGGAGAGCAGGACTGGCGAATATTTAGAAGACTGCTTCAGTGGTCCAGGTGACTGATAACAGTAGCTTAGACTAGAGTTATTACACGTAAGGTGGTAAAAGTTATATCTTAAATACATTTTGAAGATTGTGATGTCTAAGCTTACTGTTGAATAATCAAGGATGATTTGCAAATGTTTGTACCAAGCAACAGCTGAACGAATGGTGGTGCTGAATGAGAACCTCAGCTGGAGGAGGTGCATGCAGCAGTTCATTTGAGCCATGTGAAATACAGCATATCTATATAAAGACCTCCTAACCTACAGATGGGACTGGACATGGTAACCTACAAAAAGAAAGTAGATGAGAGGAACCCCAAGGATAGAAACTGTAGGTCCTCCAATGTTCAGACTGGATAAGTAAGAGCAGATTAAGAAGGAGTGATAGGTGAAGCAGGGAAAGAAAAAAAAAAAAACTACTAGGTGAGTGTGATGTGAAAAGTCATTCAGAAGAGGGCTTCAAGAGAGAAGGGAGACCCAGTTCAATTCCTAGATCAGGAAGATCCTCTGGAGAAGGGAATGGCTATGCACTCCAGTATTCTGGCCTGGAAAATCCCATGGACAGAACAGCCTGGCGGGCTACAGTCCATATGGTCACAAAGAGTCAGATACGAGTGAAGGACTAACACTAACTCACTCAAGAGGGAAGGTGAAGGCATCTATATAGGACCTTGGACAGATCCATTAAAATGAGAACTGAAAACTGACTGCTCATTTTGTTAAGACTTAAGTCACTAATGACCTTAAAAAGAGTTTATTATATTTGTGGGGGCTGGAGGGTAGAAAGCTTGATCTGAAGGTGCTAGTTGCTCAGTTCTCTTTAGGTCCTTGCAGCCCCAAGGACTGCATCCTGCCAGCTTCTCTATCTGTGGAATTTCCCAGGCAAGAATAATGGAGTGAGTTGCCATTCCCTTCTATAGGAGATCTTCCTGACCCATGGATCAAACCCAGGTCTCCTGTATTGCAGGCAGATTCTTTACCACTTGAGCCACAAAGAAAGCCTAGAAATCTTGGTTAAGAATGATCTACAGGGCTTCCCCTGGTGGTCCAGTGGGCAAGGACACCGCCTTGCAGTGCAAGGGGCGCCGGTTCGATCCCTGGCCTGGGAAGATCCCACGTGCTACGGAGCAGCTGGATCCATGTGTCCAATTACCAAGCCGGAGCTCTGCAGCGACAGACACTACCGCGATGGGAGGCCCACAGGAGCCAAAAGAACAAAAATGGATGAAAATAGAGAAATGAAAGACCAATAGAAGTGGCCCGCCAGCTCCCCTCCCTCCCCAACCCGACCCCACCCAAAATAAATAAATAAATAAATCTTTAAAAAAAAAAAAAAAGAATGATCTACAGAACAGCACAATCAATGTACAAAGTCCACTGAATCCAATTTACACTTGGAAGTTCCTCTTTTGAACAGTTATGTTTGTAAGGATTAACATTTCATTACTTTTAATCTTAGAGATCTTCCGAAAATAAAAAGTTCATGTCTAATAGAATAAACCCACTCTATTTTAATTACTGAATTTGACCTTTCATAAATCTAAAGTGTATGATGGGATCTTAGTAATCAATGTTTCCTATATTGAGGAACATTTTGCTACTTCAGAATCCTAGATTTCTTTACTGTTTATCAATTATTTCTAAGAAAAAAACAACAAAATAGAAAGATAGAAGAATGTTAAACTCACCTAAAAGGACAATGCAATAGTGAAATAAATTTTCACTCTTCAATTTTCTTTTTCTGCTACCTAAAGTATTACATCATCTTTCAAAAAGGTACCTTACAGGAAACTGGAAAAACTATCTTTGTAGACTGTTCTCACTTTTAATTGAACATATTTGAGAATTCAGATTTTTTCCTGCCTATAATGGCAAAGAAAACACATGAGACATTTCACAGTCATTAGAAGATAAACACACTCTTTGTGCCCTTGTCAAAGATTAGTTGCATATGTATACGTTTATTTGTGGCTTCTCTATTTCATTCCATTATTCTACGTGTCTGTTTTAAGCCAGTACCAATAGTGCTTGTTTACTATAGCTTTGTAATATAATTTGACATCAGGAAGTGGTTATGCCTCCAGCTTTGTTTTTACTTCTTAAGATTGCTTCGGCTATTTAGGATCTTCTGTGGTTCTATATAAATTAATTTTTTTTCTGTGTTTGTGCAAAATGCCATTGGAATTTTAATAAAGATTGCATTGAATCGGTACATCAAAAAGAGGGAAAAAAAGATGAGCACAAAGAGACAGCAACTCTGGACTCTAATGATGATGAAATTGATCATATAAGTGAAATACATTTTATATAAATCTTCAGATGATTTTCTCAAACTCAAGAACCATTGTGTGAACATATACCTCTAAGGACAGAAAAGAAATATAGTACACTCACCCAATTAGTCATTTAATAAGGAAGAACACCATCACACAATTCTTTTATAATAAAAACCTGGCCCATCCCTTTTTTGCTAGAAAGAACAAATGACGATATTCTTTAGTTTTTAATGGGGTGCATGTAATCAAAACTTACTTGATACAGAAAGCTGTGATATGTTTAAAGGCTTATTACAATTACAAATAGTAATTTCACTATCCCTTTCTTTTCATTTTAAATTATTTGCAAAAGTAACTAATAGGGCTTCCCTGGTGGTCCAGTGGATAAAGAGTCCACCTTGCAGTGCAGGGGCCACCAGTTCGATCCCTGGCTTGGGAATATCCCACATGCTGAGGAGCAGCTGGGCCTGTGTGTAAAATTACAAGCCAGCACTCTGGAGCACATACAACCAGAGTCAGTGCTCTGCAGCAAAAGAGGCCACTGCAATGGAAGGCCCACACATGCCAAAGAAGAAAGACGGATGAAAAATAAATGATGACTTAGAGGCAAAAAAGAGTAACTAATAAATATTTTAAATAGATGATAAATCATTACACCCCCACGATAAATTATGATGGCTGTTTCTCCTAGTACACTAAGACATTTCACAGTCATTAGAAGATAAACACACTCTTTGTGCCCTTGTCAAAGATTAGTTGCATATGTATACGTTTATTTGTGGCTTCTCTATTTCATTCCATTATTCTACGTGTCTGTTTTAAGCCAGTACCAATAGTGCTTGTTTACTATAGCTTTGTAATATAATTTGACATCAGGAAGTGGTTATGCCTCCAGCTTTGTTTTTACTTCTTAAGATTGCTTCGGCTATTTAGGATCTTCTGTGGTTCTATATAAATTAATTTTTTTTCTGTGTTTGTGCAAAATGCCATTGGAATTTTAATAAAGATTGCATTGAATCGGTACATCAAAAAGAGGGAAAAAAAGATGAGCACAAAGAGACAGCAACTCTGGACTCTAATGATGATGAAATTGATCATATAAGTGAAATACATTTTATATAAATCTTCAGATGATTTTCTCAAACTCAAGAACCATTGTGTGAACATATACCTCTAAGGACAGAAAAGAAATATAGTACACTCACCCAATTAGTCATTTAATAAGGAAGAACACCATCACACAATTCTTTTATAATAAAAACCTGGCCCATCCCTTTTTTGCTAGAAAGAACAAATGACGATATTCTTTAGTTTTTAATGGGGTGCATGTAATCAAAACTTACTTGATACAGAAAGCTGTGATATGTTTAAAGGCTTATTACAATTACAAATAGTAATTTCACTATCCCTTTCTTTTCATTTTAAATTATTTGCAAAAGTAACTAATAGGGCTTCCCTGGTGGTCCAGTGGATAAAGAGTCCACCTTGCAGTGCAGGGGCCACCAGTTCGATCCCTGGCTTGGGAATATCCCACATGCTGAGGAGCAGCTGGGCCTGTGTGTAAAATTACAAGCCAGCACTCTGGAGCACATACAACCAGAGTCAGTGCTCTGCAGCAAAAGAGGCCACTGCAATGGAAGGCCCACACATGCCAAAGAAGAAAGACGGATGAAAAATAAATGATGACTTAGAGGCAAAAAAGAGTAACTAATAAATATTTTAAATAGATGATAAATCATTACACCCCCACGATAAATTATGATGGCTGTTTCTCCTAGTACACTAAGCGTTAAGAAAAAAATGTGAGATGAGGAAATGAAAACTATAGGTATATATTTTAAGCAAGATTTTTAGGAATATTGCTGTGAGGAGGAGCAGAGAAATGAGCAGTAGCTGGAGACCAGGGTGTGTTTAAGGAATATTAAAATCGATGTTATTACTTGACAAATAAGGCAGGTAATGCTAAAACTCAGTACGGAAAAGGCCTGTATGTTGACCTAGCAAGGTCAATCAACTATTACAATACAAAGCTAGGTTGAAGTGGCCATGGGGTAATGGCCCTCAATCCTAGCTGCTGTGGTTGATAAGGAATGAGGAAAATCTAGTCATTTCCTTCTGCTCTCAGCTCAGTAGAGTGACTCTGTAGAACCATACATCTCCTGGAATTCCAAGAACACTGGGAAAACACTGAATAAGGTAGTTTCTCTTTTTTTCTTATTTTTTGTTGTTTTTTGTCGAGGGTCGGTGGGCTGTGCCTGGTATTTCTTTTTGGCGCACAGGCTGTTTGTTGGGGTATGTGGGCTTCTCTTGTCGCAGAGTACATGATCTCTACAGAATGTGGGCTCAGTAGTTACAGCTCGCAGGCTCTCAAGCAGCATGTGGGATCTTAGTTCCTTGACCAGGCATTGAACCCATATCCCCTGCATTGGAAGGCAGATACTTAACCACTGGACCACCAGAGAGGTTCCAGTTTCCATCCTTAAAGATGAATCAACTTCCCAAGAAGTAAGTTTGGCAAACCTCAGAGTTGCAGAGGGAGGAGGTGATTCTTCTGTAAACTGTTCACTTCTCCATGGCCAACACCATCAGCCCTTAACTGAATAGTACATTATTTTAAAGGTCAACAAAAAGAAATAATGTTTTACCTAGCACCAAAAACAGTTCTATTAATGTAAAAACCACCAGGTTCATTATATTAAACCATGAATTAACATCCCTACCTCTTATCAGATCTGAAGCACACATGCACAACTGTTGATATAACAAGAATAAACACAAAGAAAAACACTTTTGAAAGCTCAAAGTCATGTAATTGTATTTTTCATAGAATATAAACCATGCTATACTTCATTACTACTGTTATTGGAGGTTTTTAACCTTTTTGTTTATTTCCATATTCCTATATGTACTCTAGATAGAGTACATATTCTAGAGTATCATTCTTTACCCTCTAAAGTGAGAAAATTAAGAGCAATTTCTCATCTTTCCTTTCTCTGTTACTAGTTTTTACTCTATTAAGAGTTTTGAGAATAACTTTCTGTTAAAGCATCAAATCAAACTAATTACTCAGAGAGTTTAAAGATAAGCTGAATAGTTTCAAAGATAAAAAAGCTCACCCACATCCTCTGGAGAAACTTCTGTTGATCAGATTTGGACTGACTCTTAGCAATAACAAAACAACATCCTGAAATAGCAACAGACAGGAATACAAAAGAGAGCAGATCATTCATAGAAGGGTCTTCCTTTGAGATCACTCTCAATTTATTTCCAAAGCTTTAGGCAACAATAAACCTCTCTTTCTCCCCATATTTGCAGTAGCATTAACTCCAAGTCCCCACCACAATAGGATGGTGCTACAATCATGAATTCTTTTCATGAAAAAGCTCTGATTCAACTCTTTGGGGGAACACACTGTATATGTAAAGTTTAGTTCTCAATTCTCTCAAAAAATATATAGCAAGTTCCAAGGATTCTTCTTCGACTCAGTAGCTGTACAGTTACAAATTTTGCTCTATTCGCCATCTTAACAGATAGGTAAGAGCAAATGGCTGTACCTTGAAATTTACAAATTTCATATTCATTACAGACATCTACTTACGGATGAGACAGAGGACCATGACTGGCAGTGAATTGTAATCTTGCTGACTTGTAAATAAACCCTTCAAGTACAAAGGAAAGGGTCATTTCCCATCTGGTGTTGGGCTCAAAAGGTATCACATGAAGTAATTAAAAGTTTGTTACCTCATCTGAAAAATTACCACATGGGAAGAGATAAAACCAAAATAAACACTTTGAAGAACCTATTTGTGAAGCAAAGATTATATAGAATCAATGCACAAATCTCAAGTACACATATGATTCAGACTAGAACCAGGAACTTGTAACACTCATTTCATGTTGGTGAATCCTAAAGATCTTGTTTTCTGTTCCTCACAGATGTGAAATTTTGATCCCAAATATGCTTTTCTTAAATCTGTGATCACGGGCTTCCCTGGTGGTCCAGTGGGTAAAGAGTTCACCTCGCAGTGCAAGGGGTACCGGTTTGATCGCTGGCCCAGTATGATTCCACATGCCGCAGAGCAACTGGACCAGCATGTCCAATTATGAGCCAGTGCTCTGGTGCACGTCGCCCAGGGCTGGTGCTCTGCAACAAGAGAGACCACTGCAATGGGAGGCCCACACATGCCAAAGAATAAAAGATGGATCAAAACAAATAAATAAATAACCAATAAGAGAGGCCAAAATTTAAAAAAAAAAAACTGTGATCACAAATGTGAAATTGCAGTGATTTTTCTCAAATATATTTATCTCAAAAGCCTTCGTGAGCTTCCATCATCAACAGAATCAAATTTTTCATTGTAGTATGGCTTTACCGAAAAATAAAAAAAGTTAAGGCAACAATAAACCTCTCTTTCTCCCCATATTTGCAGTAGCATTAACTCCAAGTCCCCACCACAATAGGATGGTGCTACAATCATGAATTCTTTTCATGAAAAAGCTCTGATTCAACTCTTTGGGGGAACACACTGTATATGTAAAGTTTAGTTCTCAATTCTCTCAAAAAATATATAGCAAGTTCCAAGGATTCTTCTTCGACTCAGTAGCTGTACAGTTACAAATTTTGCTCTATTCGCCATCTTAACAGATAGGTAAGAGCAAATGGCTGTACCTTGAAATTTACAAATTTCATATTCATTACAGACATCTACTTACGGATGAGACAGAGGACCATGACTGGCAGTGAATTGTAATCTTGCTGACTTGTAAATAAACCCTTCAAGTACAAAGGAAAGGGTCATTTCCCATCTGGTGTTGGGCTCAAAAGGTATCACATGAAGTAATTAAAAGTTTGTTACCTCATCTGAAAAATTACCACATGGGAAGAGATAAAACCAAAATAAACACTTTGAAGAACCTATTTGTGAAGCAAAGATTATATAGAATCAATGCACAAATCTCAAGTACACATATGATTCAGACTAGAACCAGGAACTTGTAACACTCATTTCATGTTGGTGAATCCTAAAGATCTTGTTTTCTGTTCCTCACAGATGTGAAATTTTGATCCCAAATATGCTTTTCTTAAATCTGTGATCACGGGCTTCCCTGGTGGTCCAGTGGGTAAAGAGTTCACCTCGCAGTGCAAGGGGTACCGGTTTGATCGCTGGCCCAGTATGATTCCACATGCCGCAGAGCAACTGGACCAGCATGTCCAATTATGAGCCAGTGCTCTGGTGCACGTGCGCCCAGGGCTGGTGCTCTGCAACAAGAGAGACCACTGCAATGGGAGGCCCACACATGCCAAAGAATAAAAGATGGATCAAAACAAATAAATAAATAACCAATAAGAGAGGCCAAAATTTAAAAAAAAAAAACTGTGATCACAAATGTGAAATTGCAGTGATTTTTCTCAAATATATTTATCTCAAAAAGCCTTCGTGAGCTTCCATCATCAACAGAATCAAATTTTTCATTGTAGTATGGCTTTACCTATAGAATAATGAAAAGCCTGAGGCCTTATCAAGCCTCTTACAATTCTTTTATTTTTAATAATGATTATCAAGTACATCTTAAGTTTGCTTTGCAGTTTTCATTCTAATGCAAAATAGAACTCTGGGTTTGTGTCCAACTACCGAGCCAGTGCTCTAGAGCGCATGCACCCAGAGCCGGTGCTCTGCAATGAGAGAGGCCACTGCGATGGGAGGCCCACACAGGCCAAAGAACAAAGATGGAAATAAATGAAAGACCAATAGAGGTGGCCAAAATTAAAAAAAGATTAGAAAAAACACGGACGTTGATCTAACCATTAAAAAGATAATGCATTTTCTATTGCTAGCTTAGTGATCTAAACCATCTTTATATTATTCTGTCCTTCCTATCATTTTCTAAAGTATTTATGTTACAAATGTCTCAATGAATCCTTATGATACCATCTGCCCCATAGCTGAAGACAAGTATTTCAGGCTTGAATCCATTTCCAATTAGGGAAACTGAAGCAACAAAACAACACTGAAGATATTTTGTATGTTGAGTATTTAGAACCCTTTAATGGACACTGGCTGTTAATAGAAGCAGCTGATCTTAATGTAGGATGGCAGTTGCTCTGAGTTCATTTTCCAGGAGTTCAGGCAAGTTTGTTTTCTAATAAATGTTATTTACAATACATGTTTACCACTCAACTACCCCAGTCTCTACCAGAAACTGGTTTTTGTCACACGCTCTGCTTTGTTCGGTTCAGTCCAGACTGCACTCTGTGGTCCTCCTAGCTGCTGATGCTTTTCCACTCCACACTCCCCTTCCTCTGGTGCCTAGCATTCATCTCTGCAACTCCAGCATCCTCTCTCTTCCCACCACTGCCTCTTCTCACTTCACTTTCTTGCTAACCCCCTAGACATTCTTCCTTAGTTACACAAGGAAGGTCCTAACCTAGGCAGGGTCTTCTTCATTCCCCCAACTTCTTGCCAATATCCTCAATGACCCTGATGTCCACACTGATAAGTCAACACCTTCCATTTGTGGTACTTTGATCTTCTTCTCCAAAGAATGCCCTCTCCCACACTACCTCCCTGCACCTTCTCCTCACCATAGCCAACATCCTCTCTGAAAACTAGATTTTTAAGTATCCACTTTCTGATCACACCAGTTCACATGCTCAAGTATACTCCACCCTCACACCCCAAGACCATCTGCAACATTCAGTCTATTGACTGGCATCCCCACTCCGTTAGTCTCACCCTGACTAACCCTATTTCTTGTCCAGCCTCTTTCCTTGGCCTGTCATCTAAACACTCCTTTAAAATGCCCTTGACTCGAAGCCTTTTACTCTCTTTCACTCTCCCCAAGAATAACCACAGATTATTTGTTGAACCTTAATATCAATCTACACAGCACCTCAACCAACAACCCTAGCTGACTGCATTCCCTTTATAGTCATGATTTCGAGTCTTCAACTGGCAGTTAATACTGCTCACTAATCCTGTTATTTTCTGGTAAGATTACTTTCCCACTCCTGAGAGGAATATTTCATCATTTCCTTACCTGTTAAAACCCTTTCACTTTTCCTCCTCACAACTGATTTTTCTTGCCTATTTCATTACAAAATGAAAGTAAGTATACATGAATACATTTAATTTTCCACTAACAAATCTATATACCTATATGTGGATCTGTCTCCTTCTTCCTTGCAGTCATAAGGCATTTCAGTGCTCCCATATCCTCACAGAATACTTAATACCTTCCCCTATTTAGCACCTAGATTCCTGCACTCATTCTCAACCTTCTACTCATATGGTGGTTCCCTCCCTACCTTTCTTTTACTTATTTAAGCAAATGAACTCATATAACTTTCTATTCTCTAAAAAGAAATAAAACTAAATTAAAACAGTATAATATTCATTGGAATTACTGCTGCTGAAGCTGAAGCTCCAATACTTTGGCCACCTGATGCAAAGAGACAATTCACTGGAAAAAAGTCTGATATTGGGGAAAATAGAAGGCAAACAGAGATGGGGGCAACAGAGGACAACATAGTCGAATGGCATCACTGAGTCAATGGAAATGAGTTTGAGCAGGCTCCAGGAGATGGTGAATGGCAGGGAAGCCTAATGTGCTGCAGACCATGGGGCTGCCAAAAGTCAAACAGAACTGAGCAACTGAAATGAACTTATGTATGTACATAGACACACATACTCCTATAGCTTATGCCTCATTTTTTGTTCTACAAACAAGACATCTTCTCTAGAACTTCTCCAATTCCTAACCTCAAACCCATCCTAGTCAAGCTTGAAGGCCCACTTCTCAACAAACACCACTTGCACTGGGATCAAGTGACCTAACTTGCCAAACCCAAACTAACAAGCAACAGATGTTAGTGAAAGCCTTCTCATGTCTCAGCTGCCAAATAGAACATTCACAGTGATCTTCCAAATAGGGAATGCACAATAGTACAGGTTCACAAGTTTCTCTGCAACAGAGTTCAGGCAGACAGTGCCTAAGAGTCAGAGAAGGAGTTAGGAGGAAGTAAACAGAAAATGGAGGTCAATACAAGGCCCCAGTCAAAGCCAGAAATATGGTCAGGAAGACATAAAGGTGGAGTGGGCCAAAGACAAGCAGGCATGCAATGATAATAAGACTGAATTCACTGACTGATCCTGCAGAGTCCAGGGGCACCTTGGACATGAACCTGGCCATTAAAGCAGTAAGAATACATACATATACACATATTTGTGGCCTTCTGAAAGGATGTAATTCTCTATAAATTTATCAACTCATCTGTAATCATTACTTGCTATATATATAAATATAATTCTATTTTTATAACAGTGTTTATTTTCAAACACACATACAAATTAGGTCATCATAAGTAAAGTATTAAAAAAATGAACTCTGGTGTACTCCTGTCTGTTGACATATAAATGAACTATTTTGGACAAATAAATATATTTCTGTCTACTGTTTGTGAAAATGTAGCAGTCTCTACACTGGCACTGTTCTGTTTTGTGTCAAGCCCATCTGTTGCAATTATCCAAATGTCTATTTTTATTATTCAATTTCCCAATAACATGTGTCTGCCTTCCTTGTCCCATTAACTCTCTATTCTTTTATGGTCTTCCTATAGAATAATTGGCTCTATTCACTATATTCCACTGACAAAAAATATTTTAGGAAAGAAAAGGATATATGGACAAAGGGCAAATTTACATTGTACTAATAATTATCATAGTCTTTAATATACAACACCTATTTAAGCAAGATTGAACCCAGACAGAATAATCTTTTTCTAAATGTGTTATGTGGTAATAATAGTAATAGAAACATCAAAAGTAACTACATTTATCACTATATCTGATCTGGTTAAATTATACTGTGTAATATAACACTTCCCAAATTAAAATGCAGATATACAGAAAGACTATTTACTGAAATACTGGAACTGTGGTGGTTTTCACAGATTTTTCAGGCAGAACCCATGATTCCTCTTCATTGGGAAAGCCATCTTGGTGTATGCAATAAAGTCTCCACATTAGGTAATGAACAAAGTCTTGCACACTTTCTTGGAGTCTTCCTTATATTCTAAATAGGAGACAAAATAGCAGACTGACCATCAGCCACTCTGCCCACCCAGTGATCCCAGACTCATTGCTAGCAGTTTTAGGAAATAATGCTGAAAAAATCTCACAACTGGATCTAGCCTCAAGACAGGTGGAGTGGGCCAAAGACAAGCAGGCATGCAATGATAATAAGACTGAATTCACTGACTGATCCTGCAGAGTCCAGGGGCACCTTGGACATGAACCTGGCCATTAAAGCAGTAAGAATACATACATATACACATATTTGTGGCCTTCTGAAAGGATGTAATTCTCTATAAATTTATCAACTCATCTGTAATCATTACTTGCTATATATATAAATATAATTCTATTTTTATAACAGTGTTTATTTTCAAACACACATACAAATTAGGTCATCATAAGTAAAGTATTAAAAAAATGAACTCTGGTGTACTCCTGTCTGTTGACATATAAATGAACTATTTTGGACAAATAAATATATTTCTGTCTACTGTTTGTGAAAATGTAGCAGTCTCTACACTGGCACTGTTCTGTTTTGTGTCAAGCCCATCTGTTGCAATTATCCAAATGTCTATTTTTATTATTCAATTTCCCAATAACATGTGTCTGCCTTCCTTGTCCCATTAACTCTCTATTCTTTTATGGTCTTCCTATAGAATAATTGGCTCTATTCACTATATTCCACTGACAAAAAATATTTTAGGAAAGAAAAGGATATATGGACAAAGGGCAAATTTACATTGTACTAATAATTATCATAGTCTTTAATATACAACACCTATTTAAGCAAGATTGAACCCAGACAGAATAATCTTTTTCTAAATGTGTTATGTGGTAATAATAGTAATAGAAACATCAAAAGTAACTACATTTATCACTATATCTGATCTGGTTAAATTATACTGTGTAATATAACACTTCCCAAATTAAAATGCAGATATACAGAAAGACTATTTACTGAAATACTGGAACTGTGGTGGTTTTCACAGATTTTTCAGGCAGAACCCATGATTCCTCTTCATTGGGAAAGCCATCTTGGTGTATGCAATAAAGTCTCCACATTAGGTAATGAACAAAGTCTTGCACACTTTCTTGGAGTCTTCCTTATATTCTAAATAGGAGACAAAATAGCAGACTGACCATCAGCCACTCTGCCCACCCAGTGATCCCAGACTCATTGCTAGCAGTTTTAGGAAATAATGCTGAAAAAAATCTCACAACTGGATCTAGCCTCAAGTCAAAACTGACCTGTAACCTAGCAGTGCATCTGCGAAACCTGTGTGCTGTCAGAGCCCCATAACCTCGGCAGAGTGTTTAATCTGACCTACAAGGGCGTCAGAAAAACACCAAGGATCCAAGGACCACTTTTAAATGATTTCATCAAAGAACAGTTGTTCCTGAAAACAAATATATCAAGAAAATATCCTTCTCTGTCCTTAAATATTCACCTTAGTTCAAATATCCAACAGCTTATATATAACTATATATTACTTTATTTATAATAAAGTATATTTTACATTTTCTATGTGATAGAAAATTAGATTTGGCATCTACTTCTGGTTTCAGATACTAAAGTTTTCCCTTAAAGAAGAGATTTATCCTCCATTCATTCAAAATATGTTTCTTGACCATCCATTCAACCATCTGTAAGAATATGTTTTGTGTACCGTGTAAGCCAAACATCCAACATAAATAACATTCCTTAGAGCATAAAAGCAACATCTCTTTAAGTTACACATGTTATTTTTCTAATAGACAAAAAACAACTTCATTTCCCACAGGAACAGAGATTATGGTTTTAGGTCTTCTTAGCACTTGTTTAAAAAAAAAAAAAAGAAAACTTGGAGGTTTTTTTTTTCAAACTGTACTGAAAATATATGAGAATGTCCCTCTTTGGAAAAAGCTACCCACAAGCAGAGATTAGGACTTGTTTTCCATCAATACAGAAATAGTTCCACAGGAGAAAACTTCTCTGAAAATAAATCAAAGAGTTTACCACTGGATCATATAAGAGCTAAGGAAAGCATAATAAGGACATATAGCTAACATCATGTGGTTTTTCTAAGTGGCAAATATATTCCCTCTCAAGAATATAATGTATCCCTTCAATCAACTATCCTGGCTCAGTGGTGAAGGATTTGATAAGCTAAAGAAATCTTTATTCTCATTCCATTTAACTTAAATTTAAGCCACTTTACTAAGGCATTAATTGAAATACAAAATCTGTACAAATTTTACATCTGAGCCAGGTATCATAAATCACCACTCTGCCCACCCAGTGATCCCAGACTCATTGCTAGCAGTTTTAGGAAATAATGCTGAAAAAAATCTCACAACTGGATCTAGCCTCAAGTCAAAACTGACCTGTAACCTAGCAGTGCATCTGCGAAACCTGTGTGCTGTCAGAGCCCCATAACCTCGGCAGAGTGTTTAATCTGACCTACAAGGGCGTCAGAAAAACACCAAGGATCCAAGGACCACTTTTAAATGATTTCATCAAAGAACAGTTGTTCCTGAAAACAAATATATCAAGAAAATATCCTTCTCTGTCCTTAAATATTCACCTTAGTTCAAATATCCAACAGCTTATATATAACTATATATTACTTTATTTATAATAAAGTATATTTTACATTTTCTATGTGATAGAAAATTAGATTTGGCATCTACTTCTGGTTTCAGATACTAAAGTTTTCCCTTAAAGAAGAGATTTATCCTCCATTCATTCAAAATATGTTTCTTGACCATCCATTCAACCATCTGTAAGAATATGTTTTGTGTACCGTGTAAGCCAAACATCCAACATAAATAACATTCCTTAGAGCATAAAAGCAACATCTCTTTAAGTTACACATGTTATTTTTCTAATAGACAAAAAACAACTTCATTTCCCACAGGAACAGAGATTATGGTTTTAGGTCTTCTTAGCACTTGTTTAAAAAAAAAAAAAAGAAAACTTGGAGGTTTTTTTTTTCAAACTGTACTGAAAATATATGAGAATGTCCCTCTTTGGAAAAAGCTACCCACAAGCAGAGATTAGGACTTGTTTTCCATCAATACAGAAATAGTTCCACAGGAGAAAACTTCTCTGAAAATAAATCAAAGAGTTTACCACTGGATCATATAAGAGCTAAGGAAAGCATAATAAGGACATATAGCTAACATCATGTGGTTTTTCTAAGTGGCAAATATATTCCCTCTCAAGAATATAATGTATCCCTTCAATCAACTATCCTGGCTCAGTGGTGAAGGATTTGATAAGCTAAAGAAATCTTTATTCTCATTCCATTTAACTTAAATTTAAGCCACTTTACTAAGGCATTAATTGACATACAAAATCTGTACATATTTAATGTGTACAGCTTACTGAGCTTCAGGTACATGCCCATAAAATCACCATGAAACACACTTCTGAAAACAACTGTTTCCTGGATCTTGAATCATCTCCTCATTTTTCAGAATGGGACAGTTAAGAAAATAATGTGCAAATACTAAATCATAAAATATGAATATTTGCATTAAAATGACTAACAATTTCCCTACAAATGTATTTTGATGTCAATTCTAGAATTACTTGCATAATAAGTACAACAATTATGTTTTTCAAGTTAGCAATTAGCAAATAAATTCCCCAAATTACATAATTATGAAAAATGATACACAACACACCCACTCTGGGCAGGTAATGTTCATGTGATCTGGGACAAAGACTTTCTAAGCCACATGCCAAGAAGAATAATAACAGGATGAATTAATAACTAGGCAATGATAGGGTAAGCTTGCTCAGTATTTCCTTTATGGAACATATGTATCTCGTTGCATATGACTATCATTCATAAAGGTATTTTTGTGTAATCCATTCTGCAGATATTCTTCTGTTTTACTTTTATTTTCCATCATGTCTCTTTTATTTTTATATTTATTTTCATCCATCTTTTTATATTCTTTGGCATGTGTGGGCCTCCCATTGCAGTGGTCTCTCCCACTGCAGCGGCCTCACCCATTGCAGAGCAACGGCTCTGGGTGCATGTGCTCCAGACCACTGGCTCACAACTGAACACACCTGTCCAGCCGCTCTGTGACACGTGGTATCTTCCCGGGCCAAGGATTAAACTGTTGCCCCCTGCACTGCAAGGCATACTCTCTACCCACTGGAGCACAAAGGAAGCCCTCTACACTGCAGATATTCTTGTTTGAACTTTTATTTTGGGATCCACGATCGATCTGAAACTGATTTTGGATAATGATGTGATTTTTTTTTTTTCCAATTTGGGCATGCAATTGACACAGCACCATTTTTTGAAAAGGTTTTCCTTTGTCACTGCAAAGAGCAAACTTTATCCATAGCCCACATAAGTGTAAGTTCAGTTTGGGGCTATTTTATCCCAATGACCTAATCATCTATACTAGCACCAATATCACACTGTGTGGTTTACAGTAGCTTTATCATAACTATCATCATGTAATAGAATAAGCCTTCCAATTCTTTTTAATTTTTATTAATTTATTTATTTATATTTGGCTATTCTCGGTTTTCACTGCTGCCACAGTCTCTTCTCTAGTTGCAGGGAGTAGGGGCTACTCTCTAATAGAGGTGAGCAGGCTCCTTGTTGCTGTGACTTCTCTTGTGGAACTCGGGCTCTTGGGCACACAGGCTTCAAGAGTTGAGGCACAAGGGTTCAATAGTTGCAGCTCCAGCTCTAGAGCACAGGTTCAATAGTTGTGGCTCATGGGCTTAGTAGCTCAGCAGCATGTGGGATCTTCCCAGATCAGGGATCGATCCTGTGTCTCCTACACTGGCAGGCAAACTCTTTACCACTGAGCTACCAGGGAAGCCCAAGTCTTCCAATTTTGATCTTCATCAATACTTTTGGCTGTTTATGCTCCTCTGCAATTTTGGCTATATTTTAAAATCAATTTGTCAAATTCTATCAACAATTTTGAGGATAGGTTTATTTAATATTGAATCTTCCAATCTCATCATCTATTTCAGTTTTCTGAAATTATTCTTATAAATGTTTTATACTTACTTTCCTTTTAGATATTCTATGTATGCTTTAGCAGATTTATTCTAGCACTTAGTGCTTCTTGGACTTGGTTGACTATTTCTTTTCCCATGTTGGGGAAATTTTCAACTATAATCTCTTCAAAATTTTTCTCATATCCTTTCTTATTTTCTTCTTCTTCTGGAACCCCTATAATTTGAATATTGGTGTGTCTGATATTATCCCAGAGGTCTCTGAGGCTATCCTCTGCTCTTTTCATTCTTTGAGCTTGATTCTGTTCTTCAGCAGTTACTTCCACCATTCTATCTTCCAGCTCACTTATCCAGTCTTCTGTCTCAGATACTCTGATCTTGATTCCTTCTATAGTGTCTTCTTTTTTTTAATTTTGGCCGCTTTTATTGGTCCTTCATTTATTTATTCTTCATCTATCTTAATTCTTTGGCCTGTGTGGGCCTCCCATCCCAGTGGCCTCTCTTTTTTCAGAGAACCGGCTCTGGGAGCTTGCCTCCAGAGCGCTGGCTCATAATTGCACACAGTGGTCCAACCTGTCCAACCACTTCATGGCATGTGGGATCTTCTCGTGTCAGGTATCGAACCAGTGCCCCTTGTACTGCAAGGCAGACTCTTTATCCACTGGACCAGCAGGGAAGGCTGATTCCTTCTATGGTGTTTTTAAGCTCAGCAATTGAGTTGTTTGTCTCTGTTTGGTGTTTTTTAAGTTCTTGTATTTCTTTGTTCAGTGTGTTAGATGTTGCAATTTCTTTAAGATTCTGTTCTCAGTGCTTTGGATCATCATTACCATCATTCTTCTGAATTCGCTGTCAGAAAGTTTGTCTAATTCCACTTCATTTATTTGGACTTGTGTGTTTGTAGATTGTTCCTTCACTTGTATGGTATTTCTCTGCTGTTTCATTGTTATTATTAATCTTTTAACTAACTATATTTGGGGTTTCTTTTTCCCAGACTTTGAGTTACGTCTGTTGGTGTTCGTTGTTTGGATGAGGCGTCTTATTCTGTGTGATGGTGGCTGGGTGAGTGGTTGGGTGATGTCAGAACTTGCATGCAAGTGCTTGCCTTTGTTGGGGCTTTCGCTGTTTAATGCTCTCTAGTGTTAGGCGGTTTATTTGGGCATGCCCAACTTGCATGCAAGTTTTATTGTTTCTAACCTATAATTTCAGAATATTGTAGTGTCTAGCACTTAGTGCTTCTTGGACTTGGTTGACTATTTCTTTTCCCATGTTGGGGAAATTTTCAACTATAATCTCTTCAAAATTTTTCTCATATCCTTTCTTATTTTCTTCTTCTTCTGGAACCCCTATAATTTGAATATTGGTGTGTCTGATATTATCCCAGAGGTCTCTGAGGCTATCCTCTGCTCTTTTCATTCTTTGAGCTTGATTCTGTTCTTCAGCAGTTACTTCCACCATTCTATCTTCCAGCTCACTTATCCAGTCTTCTGTCTCAGATACTCTGATCTTGATTCCTTCTATAGTGTCTTCTTTTTTTTAATTTTGGCCGCTTTTATTGGTCCTTCATTTATTTATTCTTCATCTATCTTAATTCTTTGGCCTGTGTGGGCCTCCCATCCCAGTGGCCTCTCTTTTTTCAGAGAACCGGCTCTGGGAGCTTGCCTCCAGAGCGCTGGCTCATAATTGCACACAGTGGTCCAACCTGTCCAACCACTTCATGGCATGTGGGATCTTCTCGTGTCAGGTATCGAACCAGTGCCCCTTGTACTGCAAGGCAGACTCTTTATCCACTGGACCAGCAGGGAAGGCTGATTCCTTCTATGGTGTTTTTAAGCTCAGCAATTGAGTTGTTTGTCTCTGTTTGGTGTTTTTTAAGTTCTTGTATTTCTTTGTTCAGTGTGTTAGATGTTGCAATTTCTTTAAGATTCTGTTCTCAGTGCTTTGGATCATCATTACCATCATTCTTCTGAATTCGCTGTCAGAAAGTTTGTCTAATTCCACTTCATTTATTTGGACTTGTGTGTTTGTAGATTGTTCCTTCACTTGTATGGTATTTCTCTGCTGTTTCATTGTTATTATTAATCTTTTAACTAACTATATTTGGGGTTTCTTTTTCCCAGACTTTGAGTTACGTCTGTTGGTGTTCGTTGTTTGGATGAGGCGTCTTATTCTGTGTGATGGTGGCTGGGTGAGTGGTTGGGTGATGTCAGAACTTGCATGCAAGTGCTTGCCTTTGTTGGGGCTTTCGCTGTTTAATGCTCTCTAGTGTTAGGCGTTCTCTGGTATTGTAGGGTTTTGGAGTCAGTGCTCCCTCCCTAAAGCCCCTGGACTTGTTGCCTGACCTGGGAATGAAGATTTCACAGCTGCTTTGTTATGGCATTAAATGATATTAAAACATATATATGCAAATGAGAAACAGAAGGTATATCTTTGACAAATGGCAATTAAAATATCATGCAATTACTATCTAGCATACTGAATTATACACACAAACATATACAGCCATAACATAACTGATACATTCCAACAAAAAATACAGTACAATACATTAGGACGGTGAATAGAGAAAACCAAGAATGGTATCCACTGGTTAATAACCAAACTAACTAGAGCACAAATTGGAGAACAATGCTAGAGCAGGGTCCCAACTGGGGATAAGGCAATGAGGACAAAACAGACTAAGAAATATGGTGGGTAAAGGGAAAAAGAGAAAGGGAGGATAGAAGAGAAACATAGAATAATACTGCAAAGTTAAATATAGGGAGATAAAGATATGTATGTATTAGAGTTTAGTGGTGTAGGAAAAAAGCATCAGAGAAAGCAAAGAAATAGTTGTAGAGGAAGTAACCATACATAGAAAAAATTAAAAAGTTAAAACAGAGATAAGTATATAGAAAAACAAAGCAAAAACAATAAAAACAAACAAAACCCCCACAGAACCTTAAAAGGCCAATGTGGAACCAGAAGTATATACCAAAATAAAATGTGTGGTTTAAAAGAAAAAAGAAAATTGTGCAAACTTGAATATATTCAGTCTTACTGACAGGATTGGTAGCTTCAACAGACTTCAATGGAGGAAAGAAAATAAAAAGCGGGGTGGGGGGAGGCGCTGAGGGGATGAAGAAAAAAGGAAAAAAAAACAGTGAAAAAAAGAAAAGAAAAAAAAGCATGAAAAAAGAATAAAAAATAAAATCCAGCGGTAAATCCAGTTCCAGTTAAAATGTGAAAATAATGAGTGTTCATGTTCTTCTGTCTCTTGCTGCCTATTCAGGAATTATCAGTCTTTTTCTTGCCTACGGCAGTGGTTGGATCTCAGAACTTGCATGCAAGTGCTTGCCTTTGTTGGGGCTTTCGCTGTTTAATGCTCTCTAGTGTTAGGCGTTCTCTGGTATTGTAGGGTTTTGGAGTCAGTGCTCCCTCCCTAAAGCCCCTGGACTTGTTGCCTGACCTGGGAATGAAGATTTCACAGCTGCTTTGTTATGGCATTAAATGATATTAAAACATATATATGCAAATGAGAAACAGAAGGTATATCTTTGACAAATGGCAATTAAAATATCATGCAATTACTATCTAGCATACTGAATTATACACACAAACATATACAGCCATAACATAACTGATACATTCCAACAAAAAATACAGTACAATACATTAGGACGGTGAATAGAGAAAACCAAGAATGGTATCCACTGGTTAATAACCAAACTAACTAGAGCACAAATTGGAGAACAATGCTAGAGCAGGGTCCCAACTGGGGATAAGGCAATGAGGACAAAACAGACTAAGAAATATGGTGGGTAAAGGGAAAAAGAGAAAGGGAGGATAGAAGAGAAACATAGAATAATACTGCAAAGTTAAATATAGGGAGATAAAGATATGTATGTATTAGAGTTTAGTGGTGTAGGAAAAAAGCATCAGAGAAAGCAAAGAAATAGTTGTAGAGGAAGTAACCATACATAGAAAAAATTAAAAAGTTAAAACAGAGATAAGTATATAGAAAAACAAAGCAAAAACAATAAAAACAAACAAAACCCCCACAGAACCTTAAAAGGCCAATGTGGAACCAGAAGTATATACCAAAATAAAATGTGTGGTTTAAAAGAAAAAAGAAAATTGTGCAAACTTGAATATATTCAGTCTTACTGACAGGATTGGTAGCTTCAACAGACTTCAATGGAGGAAAGAAAATAAAAAGCGGGGTGGGGGGAGGCGCTGAGGGGATGAAGAAAAAAGGAAAAAAAAACAGTGAAAAAAAGAAAAGAAAAAAAAGCATGAAAAAAGAATAAAAAATAAAATCCAGCGGTAAATCCAGTTCCAGTTAAAATGTGAAAATAATGAGTGTTCATGTTCTTCTGTCTCTTGCTGCCTATTCAGGAATTATCAGTCTTTTTCTTGCCTACGGCAGTGGTTGGATCTGAAGATCTCTTTTACTGTTTGTTTATTTCTGCTTATTCCAGAACTAAAAATCCCGCCCACGTTGGCCCTGGTAGTTTTCTTAGTCATTAATCCAGGTACCTTTGTTGCTGGGTGGAGCTAAATTCCCTCCCTGTAGTTTGACCTGCAGCCAAACTACAGTAGGGGTAATGGCGTCTCTCTCACAAAGGAGTTTTCCCACATGCTCTATGAGAAGCACTTCCGCAGTGTCCCCAACCCTGCTGCAGGCCACCGTTGACCCCCAGCTCCACTGGAGACTTCAGAATACTCAGAGGTGAGTCTGGCTCAGTCTTATGCAGGATCACTATTCCCCTCTCCCGGATTTCGGTGCACACAGAGTCTCCAGTTCTACTTGGCGGCTCTATGATCGGGTTAATGATAACCTCCTTCACAGGGAATTCAGTGCTGTCTTTCCAAGGACTGCTCAAGGGCACTTCTAGCTTAAGGGGGGCACTTGGACCCTGTAAAGCAGGTCTGGTTCAGTCCCTTGTGGGCACCACTGCTCCTTTCCCGGGTCCTGATTTGCAACAGCCTTTGCATATTTGGCCACCCAGCCTCTCACCATTATGCCCTTTGTACCATCTTGTTGCGGCTTCTCCTTTGCTCCTCGATATGGGGTATCTTTTTTGTGATCAGATCCAACCTCCTCCTGTCAATAGTTTTTCAGGAACTTGTTGCAATTCAGGCGATTTTGCAGGAGAGATGAGTGCATGTCCTTCTAAGCCGCCATCTTAGCTCCACCCCCTCTAGCACTTAGTGTATCTATTTTGTTATCATGAGTATTTTTTACCATGAGATTTAACATTTAAAATACAATTTATATTCTAAGCTCATGAATCATAAGAGTCCCTATTTTTCTAACCAATATTTTGTCTAATGTACACAGTATAAAAGATTATAGCTATGAGCACAAAGATATTTACCAGAAAAACATTTTGTTATTTTGGATTTATTGGTCCATGTGTGACTATGACAGAGGATGAAAAGAAAGCTGAGACTGATTCACAAGACAGATGCTTAGGAAGTCTTGATCACCATTACTTGGATTTGAAGGCGAAAAGAATTGGCACAGTAGCTCAAAAGTTGAAATTTCAGTAAATGTAAAGATACAGTTTTCATCACTAATATCATAAAATTAAATTTTCCAAAATTCACATCCTGGAAAATTGCCAGTCAGTGGAGATTTACCCAAAGGGAAGTTCATGCTCAGTGCTGGCCAAAAAGTAGCTTTTCTGTCTCAGACTTAAGGTCCAAAAACCAAGCTCTGTAGACAATGGATCTCTCCTCGTTGATGAAAATATTATCGGCAAAATTCCAGGTCCCATTTTTTGCTTTGCCCAACATTGTTTCCCATCCAAGTAATGGCCAGGGGAGCTCAAGACACAAAGAGTAGCTGAATATGTCATGCTTACACTCTCTGTTTGATGTTCCCACATTGGACATTTCCTCAGGTCATCTGAAATGATGAAGAAGTCATAAGTGTGTCAACATTCAAGGTCACATTCATTTAGAAGTTCGGCATCCTTGGATTCATCTGTAGAAAAGCTCTCAGCTGGAGCTCTTGTTTCCTGAATTTAGAAACTAGTTCCCCCATTTGGCAACTGGATCTGATGTTTTTCTTCTGAAAGGTCAAAGAGCAGAAGGGGCACAATAAACCTTCCCCACTGAGCTCCTTCTGCAGTGAATTGACGCCTTGGAGGCAAAATACCCATATTTCAGGTACAGATGTTTTTCAAGATAAATTAGGCAGACAAGACATCTGGTTTGGTTCTTCCAAGTGTTCAATCACAGCAGCTGTGTCTTCCCCACTAGATTCTCTTCTGGTTACAAGCTACTTCCACTGACAGCTCAGTTCTGGACTGAGACTGACCTACAATGGGCTTTTATTGGAGGGGTCTCTTCCTTTTTTTCACAATTTAAAATACAATTTATATTCTAAGCTCATGAATCATAAGAGTCCCTATTTTTCTAACCAATATTTTGTCTAATGTACACAGTATAAAAGATTATAGCTATGAGCACAAAGATATTTACCAGAAAAACATTTTGTTATTTTGGATTTATTGGTCCATGTGTGACTATGACAGAGGATGAAAAGAAAGCTGAGACTGATTCACAAGACAGATGCTTAGGAAGTCTTGATCACCATTACTTGGATTTGAAGGCGAAAAGAATTGGCACAGTAGCTCAAAAGTTGAAATTTCAGTAAATGTAAAGATACAGTTTTCATCACTAATATCATAAAATTAAATTTTCCAAAATTCACATCCTGGAAAATTGCCAGTCAGTGGAGATTTACCCAAAGGGAAGTTCATGCTCAGTGCTGGCCAAAAAGTAGCTTTTCTGTCTCAGACTTAAGGTCCAAAAACCAAGCTCTGTAGACAATGGATCTCTCCTCGTTGATGAAAATATTATCGGCAAAATTCCAGGTCCCATTTTTTGCTTTGCCCAACATTGTTTCCCATCCAAGTAATGGCCAGGGGAGCTCAAGACACAAAGAGTAGCTGAATATGTCATGCTTACACTCTCTGTTTGATGTTCCCACATTGGACATTTCCTCAGGTCATCTGAAATGATGAAGAAGTCATAAGTGTGTCAACATTCAAGGTCACATTCATTTAGAAGTTCGGCATCCTTGGATTCATCTGTAGAAAAGCTCTCAGCTGGAGCTCTTGTTTCCTGAATTTAGAAACTAGTTCCCCCATTTGGCAACTGGATCTGATGTTTTTCTTCTGAAAGGTCAAAGAGCAGAAGGGGCACAATAAACCTTCCCCACTGAGCTCCTTCTGCAGTGAATTGACGCCTTGGAGGCAAAATACCCATATTTCAGGTACAGATGTTTTTCAAGATAAATTAGGCAGACAAGACATCTGGTTTGGTTCTTCCAAGTGTTCAATCACAGCAGCTGTGTCTTCCCCACTAGATTCTCTTCTGGTTACAAGCTACTTCCACTGACAGCTCAGTTCTGGACTGAGACTGACCTACAATGGGCTTTTATTGGAGGGGGTCTCTCCTTCCATCTTGCTCACATATGCCTCTCCTCTGTAACCTAATTAGATTTTAATTCTGGCATAAGTGAGATTTTTGCTAATGTCAAAGAGAGATACACAGAAAGGAAAAGATTGTACCTAGAGAGTATTATTTTTAACCAATGCAGACAATATATTATTCTATTGTCATTCTATATTAGATCTTGAATATTATGTCTATTGATGACAAAATACAGAATTAGGATGGAAAGTTTTAAGATATGAGGCACTGGGCTTCCCTGGTGGTCCAGCGGGTAGGGACACCACCTTGCAATGCAAGGGGCGCTGGTTCAATCCCTGGCCTGAGAAGATCCCACATGCTGTGGAGCGGTTGGACCGATGTCCAACTACTGAGCTGGAGCTCTGGAGCGCATGCGCCCAGAGCCAGTGCTCTGCGACGAGAGAGGCCACTGTGATGGGAGGCCCACACAAGCCAAAGAACAAATATAAATAAGTGAAATACCAACAGAAATGGCCAAAGAAAAAATTTTTTTAAAAAAGTATATGAAGCATTAACACATAAAAAAATGAATGGAACTAATTTTAAGTAGTTTTTGATTGTGAAAGCAAAATCACCTCATATTCTGATGAAGGAAATTAATTAAACCTACTAAGAAATCTTTCCTAAAGTCACATTCAGTAGACACAGTAACTTCTTAAAAAGGACTTTTTTTCACCAAAATTATCAATATCCTTCTTTGGAAGTTTGGTAAATAAATCCCAAACTGTTTCCTGAAAATCAGTTAGTCAATATTCTGGAAGCTTTTTTTTTAGTTATAGTATCAAAAATAAAAGATTTTTGTAATCTTATGTCCCTTATAACATACATGAGATACTTTTTATTAATGCTCAGAAATGTTCCTTATTGACTTAGAGGCCTAATTCTTAGTCTGAGGACTAAGAATGAAAATTTGGGCAGAGAAAGGATTTGGGATAGGGATCGAAGAGGAATTAGTTTACATTTAGATAATTAAATAGTCTTTCAATTGATTATTTCCACAGTGATCATTATAGAGAGCCTTATCACTTCACACCCCAAGCAAAGGCACATTCCAAGCTTTCTAGTCATGTAGTCTCATTAGGACAGAGAAACAACTATAATTATAACTTGTGACTTATTTTTATCACAAGTTTTTTTACACTGCATTTCTCTATTGATTTGGTGGTATCATAATGTGTTATATAAACATGTATATATGAAGTTTGAGTTTTTTGATATTTTAATAAGAAATTTCAATTAACTTATATTATTACTCCTTTTAGAATGTTTCCATATCTTCAGAAATATTCTCACATTTGTAGTAAAATTAACTCTTGCTCATGAACAATTGGTCCCTTATGTGTAGGTAAGAATCTCTTTTTTTCTCTTGTGTTATGAACACTTAACTTGAGATCTACTCTATTAAAATTTTAAGTGCACAATACAGTATTAACTATAGGCACAATGTTGTACAACAGATCTCTAGAATTTATTCACCTTTCATTACGGAAGAGGTTTATCTATTGAATAGTAACTCCCCATTTCCCCCTTCCTTCAGACCCTGGCAACAATAGTTCTACCCTCTGTATCTATGAGCTTGACTATTTTAACAGATATGATACAAATGGAATCGATCATGCAGAATTTGTTCCTTTGTAAGTGGCTTATTTCACTTGGTGTACTTTCCTCAAAGTTCATCCATGTTATTGTATATGGCAGGATTTCCTTCTTAAGGCTGAATAATACTCTGTTATATGTATATAACCCATTTTGCTTAATCATTCATCTGTCAATTGATATTAAGGTTGCTTCCATTTGCTACTGCGATTAATGCTGCAATGATCATAAGAGTTCAAATATTTCCTTGCAATCCTGATTTCAAATATTCTGCACATATACTCAGCAGAAACACCAGATCAATTCCAGTTCTATTTTTATTTTTTTAAGGAAATGCCATACTGTTTTCTATAGTATCTACATAATTTTGCGTATCTATCAACAGTGTACAAGGTTCCAACTTCTTTTTTGTTGTGTTTTATGGTTTCGATTTTTTTGTGAGTTTTTATTAACAGCCATCCTAACAGGTATGAGGTAATATATCATTGTGGTTTTGATTTGCATTTCTCTGATGACTAGAGATGCTGAACATTTTTCATACAGTGGCTGACCATTTGCATATCTCCTTTGGAGAAACGTTAATTCAAATCCTTAGCTCATTTTTATCACAAGTTTTTACACTGCATTTCTATTGATTTGGTGGTATCATAATGTGTTATATAAACATGTATATATGAAGTTTGAGTTTTTTGATATTTTAATAAGAAATTTCAATTAACTTATATTATTACTCCTTTTAGAATGTTTCCATATCTTCAGAAATATTCTCACATTTGTAGTAAAATTAACTCTTGCTCATGAACAATTGGTCCCTTATGTGTAGGTAAGAATCTCTTTTTTTCTCTTGTGTTATGAACACTTAACTTGAGATCTACTCTATTAAAATTTTAAGTGCACAATACAGTATTAACTATAGGCACAATGTTGTACAACAGATCTCTAGAATTTATTCACCTTTCATTACGGAAGAGGTTTATCTATTGAATAGTAACTCCCCATTTCCCCCTTCCTTCAGACCCTGGCAACAATAGTTCTACCCTCTGTATCTATGAGCTTGACTATTTTAACAGATATGATACAAATGGAATCGATCATGCAGAATTTGTTCCTTTGTAAGTGGCTTATTTCACTTGGTGTACTTTCCTCAAAGTTCATCCATGTTATTGTATATGGCAGGATTTCCTTCTTAAGGCTGAATAATACTCTGTTATATGTATATAACCCATTTTGCTTAATCATTCATCTGTCAATTGATATTAAGGTTGCTTCCATTTGCTACTGCGATTAATGCTGCAATGATCATAAGAGTTCAAATATTTCCTTGCAATCCTGATTTCAAATATTCTGCACATATACTCAGCAGAAACACCAGATCAATTCCAGTTCTATTTTTATTTTTTTAAGGAAATGCCATACTGTTTTCTATAGTATCTACATAATTTTGCGTATCTATCAACAGTGTACAAGGTTCCAACTTCTTTTTTGTTGTGTTTTATGGTTTCGATTTTTTTGTGAGTTTTTATTAACAGCCATCCTAACAGGTATGAGGTAATATATCATTGTGGTTTTGATTTGCATTTCTCTGATGACTAGAGATGCTGAACATTTTTCATACAGTGGCTGACCATTTGCATATCTCCTTTGGAGAAACGTTAATTCAAATCCTTAGCTCATTTTTCAAACAAGGTGTTTTGTTTATTTTCCGATTAAGTTCTAAAAGTTTCTTATGTATTTTGGAGATTAGCTCTTTAATCAGATAATTGGCTTGCAAATATTTCCTTTCTGTAGGTGCCTTTCCACTCTGTTTATTGTTTCCTTTCCTGGACAGATGTTTCTTCATCTGGTGTAGTCCCACTAGCCTATTCTTACTTTTGTTGCTGTGCTTTTGGTATCATATCCAAGAAACTTGTGCTGAGACCAATCTCATGAATCTTTGCTCCTGTTTTCTTCTAGGAGTTTTACAATTTTAGATCTTAGGTGTAAATCTGTAATACAGTTCTGGGGGTTTGTGTGTGTGTGTGACATAAAGGTCCAATTTGATCCTCCTCCATGTGGATATCCAGTTTCCCAACACCATTTATTGAAGACACTATCCTTTCCCCACAGTTATCCTTATAGAAGATAAGCTGACTCAAATACGTGTGGGTTTATTTGGGGATTTTATTCTGTTCTATTGTTCTATGTATCTTTTTTTATACCAATACCAATTAATCACTATAGTGACATGGAACTCTGAAGCCATCGGCTTTGTTCTTCTTTCTCAAGACTGCTTAGGCGATTCTGGGTCTTCTGTGGATCCATATGAATTTCAGGGTTGTTTTTGTTGTTTCTATAAAAATGCCACTAGGACTTTGACAGGGACTGCATTGATTCTACAGGCTATGTTGAATAATGTGGACATTTTTACAGTACTAAGTCTTTTAATCCATGAACATGGAATGCCTTTCAATTTATTTATGTTCATTTTAATCATCATGGTTTTATAGTTTTAAGTGTACAAGTATTTTACCTTCCTAGTTAAGTTTACAACTAGGGCCCATTTTGAGATAATTTTTGTGTATAATGCGAAGTCGGGATCCACATTTTTTTTGCATGTGGATATTAAGTTGTTGAAAAGATTATTATTTCCCTCACCACATTTTCTTGGCATCTTTGTCAAAAGTCAACTGACCATATATGTATGGATTTCTTTCTTCATTCCTGATTCTACTCCATTGTTCCAGATGTCTATCTTTATGCCAGTGCCACAATGTCAGTTACTGTAGCATTGTGCTAAGTTTTGAAACTGCAGAGTGTGAGTCTTCCACTTGGCTTTTCTTTTTCAAGATTGTCCTGACTATCAGGGTCTCATGCATTTCCATGTGAATTATAGGATCTGCTTGTCAGTTTCTGCAAAACACCAGCTGGGATTCTGATAGACATTGTGCTGAATCCACAGATCAATTTGGATAGCATTACTATCTTAAAAATATTTAATCTTCTGAACCATGAACATGAAATGTCTTTCTATTTATTTGAGTCTTCTTTAATTTTTTTCACCAATGTTCAGTTTTTGGAATGTAAGTCTTATACTTTACTTTTTAAATTTATTCTTGAGTATTTCTTCTTTTTGATACTATTTGAGATGTAAATTTTTCTTAAGTCCTAGTTCAAATTATTGACTGTTAGTGTATTATATATAGTATATTATATCTTGCAAACTTTATTACTAGATGCTATATAGAGTTATCTCTATTTTCACAAAAGTGGTACACAAAGGATTTTTATGCCATTTTTACAGATGCTGCTTGGAATAGGAAAGAACTCTAAGACTCAGAGAAATTAAGAAAAATGCATGATAAACAAAGACAGTTAAGTTGTAAACCAATCCTATATGTTCAAATGACCTCTAATATCACCTTACTTTCTAATATGCCATATGCCTTTGAATTAACCTTGTTCTCTTCACCCTTAACAAATTATTCTTAACATAACCTTACAAACAGTTTTGCCTATTTGTGTACTTCAAGTGTGCACATCTTTTTTTTTTTTTTAATAATTAAGTCCACAAAATAATAACCACTTGGATTATCCTAAAATAAACTCATCCTAGTAAAATGTCCAATATGATAGTTTTCACTCTTGAATAATGAATCAATTATTTCACAAGTAAGACATTTCTCTTTTCCTATTATTTAATTCTCTTTGATGGTCTAAATATACATGATGCTTGAAAATTACAAAAAACGAGGGAAGGAATTATTTTAAATGTTTACAGTATTGTTAATCTGTTACTGACCTCATTTGCTCAGTTTTACAAGCTCTATCTTTATGCCAGTGCCACAATGTCAGTTACTGTAGCATTGTGCTAAGTTTTGAAACTGCAGAGTGTGAGTCTTCCACTTGGCTTTTCTTTTTCAAGATTGTCCTGACTATCAGGGTCTCATGCATTTCCATGTGAATTATAGGATCTGCTTGTCAGTTTCTGCAAAACACCAGCTGGGATTCTGATAGACATTGTGCTGAATCCACAGATCAATTTGGATAGCATTACTATCTTAAAAATATTTAATCTTCTGAACCATGAACATGAAATGTCTTTCTATTTATTTGAGTCTTCTTTAATTTTTTTCACCAATGTTCAGTTTTTGGAATGTAAGTCTTATACTTTACTTTTTAAATTTATTCTTGAGTATTTCTTCTTTTTGATACTATTTGAGATGTAAATTTTTCTTAAGTCCTAGTTCAAATTATTGACTGTTAGTGTATTATATATAGTATATTATATCTTGCAAACTTTATTACTAGATGCTATATAGAGTTATCTCTATTTTCACAAAAGTGGTACACAAAGGATTTTTATGCCATTTTTACAGATGCTGCTTGGAATAGGAAAGAACTCTAAGACTCAGAGAAATTAAGAAAAATGCATGATAAACAAAGACAGTTAAGTTGTAAACCAATCCTATATGTTCAAATGACCTCTAATATCACCTTACTTTCTAATATGCCATATGCCTTTGAATTAACCTTGTTCTCTTCACCCTTAACAAATTATTCTTAACATAACCTTACAAACAGTTTTGCCTATTTGTGTACTTCAAGTGTGCACATCTTTTTTTTTTTTTTAATAATTAAGTCCACAAAATAATAACCACTTGGATTATCCTAAAATAAACTCATCCTAGTAAAATGTCCAATATGATAGTTTTCACTCTTGAATAATGAATCAATTATTTCACAAGTAAGACATTTTCTCTTTTTCCTATTATTTAATTCTCTTTGATGGTCTAAATATACATGATGCTTGAAAATTACAAAAAAACGAGGGAAGGAATTATTTTAAATGTTTACAGTATTGTTAATCTGTTACTGACCTCATTTGCTCCAGATTAAATAGAATCTGGGCACCAGGGAAGCTTACAAAACTTCTGGGAGTGTGGTACACCAGAAACATAAAAATTAATGAAAAGTCCAAATGATACCTTAATAGGAATTAAATACAACTTTTGTTCTCTCAGTTTTTATTTGCAGGGCACTGACTGTCTCAGACTCTGAAGTTCAGACAGTACTATAGACTCAATCTAGCAGTGAAATCAGTTCTCAAGTAACATTTTTATTTCACTGGATTTCAACAGTTCTCTAAAGCAGCGCCTTTTATCTAGAGTCCACGTGGGAAAAAGATAGTGCGCCACCAGTCAGAATAACAAACAAATCCCTTGGCTCTATTCACTTCTACATTGTATTCTGACTAAAGTCCCCTGGAAAAGGAAATGTGCTGTATTACAATTTCAAAAATAGCCAGAGATGGAAAATTAATGCACCACAGAGCATGTTGTTTTGGCCTTTTGTCTAAAGGGCAAATGCAGACAAATCAGAGTCTAGAGCTGTGTGCCATATATAGGGATTTGTTTCCCGCACAAAACTCCAAAGAAAACAGTGCATTCAAATGGTAATGAAGAGAGGGCCTGGGTGCAGATAATGGTATATTAAACTTGGATGAGCTAATTATGCATTTTCATGTGAATCAGCCTCCTGCTAAGACTCATTAGGAATGCACATTAAAGATATAGACAAGTGTGCCGCCTTTTAATCAAGTGTCTTATTTCTAACAACACTATTAGTATTGTGAACATTCTGGTAAGTGGAATTTTTGACTGAAATTTAATTGTACTGCTTAGAATATTTGATTCTGTTTCAAAGTTCTAAGAATTATCTTCATGTGAGGGTAGAATGGGAAAAAGTGCAGGGGGAAAGAGTGTAAACTACAGCAGGAATGGATGAATTACTTTCTTTTCTCTTAAAAACTAAATACACTGGACTGTTGAGCTCGATTCTTATTAGCAATCCATACAGATTTTCACAAAATATCAGTCTATACAGATGGTACAAAGGAATGGCAATTGAGACCATAGCAGCAATGCTTAGGAAAAGCAAGAAGCATTTCGGCAAGAGGGTGATTGAACACATATGGAGCCTCAGACAGAGAGATGCTATGTACAAGCAATCTGCATCTTGAAGAACAGCAAAATATTCATATGATTATGATTAGACATGTAGCAAAGGGCAAAACATGATTTAGCTTATTAAGAAGCAAATTCAACTGGGTTAGCCTTGAAATTCTACAGTTCCTGATAGAAGAATGTTTACTTTTCTCTCAATTCACATTTACTACACTTGTAAGAGGTAAGCACTTAAAATTTGGTTGCATTTGATTCCAAGGCATGTTACAGGGAGATGAATAAAGGAAAAAACCAGCACAAAAGATTTCTTTATCTCACCAAGATACATCTAAATGCTGAGGTCATTCCTGTGGGATTCTGGGATAATGAAATGCTAGTCAATCTACCAAGAAAAAGATTTCCTTTTCATCATAGTGGACTAGAATGCAAAAGTAGAAAGTCAAGAGATACCTGGAGTAAGATGCATGTTTGGCCTTGGAATACAAAACGAAGCAGGGCAAAGGCTATCAGAGTTTTGCCAAGAGAACGCACTGGTCATAGCAAACACACTCTTGCAAAGACACAAGAGACAACTCTACATATGGATATCACCAGATCGTCAATACCAAAATCAGATTTATTATATTCTTTGCATCCAAAGATGGAGAAGCCCCACACAGTCAGCAAAAACACCAGGAGCTGACTGTGGCTCAGATTATGAACTCCTTCCTGCAAAATTCAAACTTAAACGGGAGAAAGTAGGGAAAAGTATTAGGTAATTCAGGTGTAACCTCAATCAAATCCTTTATGATTATACAGAGACAAATAGATTCAGGGATTAGACCTGATAGACTAAGTGCCTAAAGAACTGTGGACAGAGGTTCGTAACACTGTACAGGAGGCAGTGATCAAAACCACCCCCAAGAAAAACAAATGTAAAATGGTTGTCTGAGGAGGCCTTACAAATAGCTGAGAAAACAAGAGAAATAAAAGGCAAAGGAGAAAAGAAAAGATACACCCAACTGAATGCAGAGCTAAGAAAGAAATAAGAAAGCCTGCCTAAGTGAACAATGCAAAGAAATAGAGGAAAACCACAGAATGGGAAAAACTAGAGATCTTTTCAAGAAAATGAAGAGACACAAGGGAACATTTCATGCAAAGATGGGCACAGTAAATGACAGAAACAGTATGGACCTAACAGAAGCAGAAGACATTAAGAAGCCAGGGCAAGAATATACAGAAGAACAAAGAAAAAAGAATACGCAAGCTATTCTCATTGTGCTAAGGGAATAGGAGTACCTACAATCACTTGGGGTGATGGTCTGGAGGGGGCGGGGGAACTGGGTTGGGGGAGGGTCCAGGGATATGCATGTGAATGATCTGGGAACATACATGTTGGTGAACAACAAAACTCTGTAAAATCTTAAAATAAAGAATAATAAAAAAAAAAAAAAAAAAAGAATACACAGAACTACAGAAAGGAAGCATCTCTCTTAAAGAGATGGGAATACCAGATCACCATACCTGCCTCCTGAGAAACCTGTATGCAGGTCAAGAAGCAACAGTTAGAAGCCTGCATCTGGGACATGGCACTGGGCCCTCAGAAAAAGACAGCAGAGGAGGCTTCCCTAGTGGTCCAATGGGTAAGGACACCACCTTGCAAAGCAAGGGGTGCCGGTTCGAACCCTGGCCTGGGAAGATCCCACATGCCGCAGAGTGGCTGGACTGATGTGTCCAACTAACAAGCTGGAGCTCTGGAGCTCATGAGCCCAGAGCCAGTGCTCCGCAGCAAGAGAGACCACTGCAATGAGAGGCCCACACAGGCCAAAGAACAAAGATAGATGAAAATAAATAAGTGAAAACAACAGAAATGAAAGACCAATAGAAGTGGCCAAATAATAATAATAATAATTTAAAATTTAAAAAAGAGCAGAGGAACTTCTCTGAAGGTTCAGTGGCTAAGACCTCACACTCCCAATGCCAGGAGGACAGGGTTCAATCCCTGGTCAGAGAACTAGATCCCACATACTGCAATTAAGACCTGGGGCATCCAAATAAATAAAAATATTAAAAATAATCTCATTTGAGCTTGCCTGGTGGTCCAGTGGGTAAAGATTCCTCCTTGCAGTGCAAGGGGCGCCAGTTTGATCCCTCGACTGGGAAGATCCCACGGGCTGCAGAGCGGCTGGACCAATGTGTCCAACTACCGAGCCAGCGCTCTGGAGCACATGTGCCCAGAGCCGGTGCCCTGCAACAAGAGAGGCCACTGTAGTGGAAGGCCCACAGAGGCCAAAGAACAAAGATGGATGAAAATAAATAAATGAAAGATCAATAGAAGTGGCCAAAAATAATAATAATCTCATTTTTAAAAAAGAGCAGAGAGGCATCCTCCCCCAACCACAGCATTTAGAATCTAGATAGAGTAGGTATGTGTATAACTGACTCACTTTGCTGTATAGCAGAAACTAAAACAATTTTGTAAATCAACCATACTCCGATTAAAATTAATTTAAATAGAAAGAAAGGTTGAATGTTTCCCACAATGGCTCTGGTAGACAGAATTAGGAACACTGTTAACAAAATGATTCTAATTTAGTAAAAGAAAACTTTGTTATTTGCCTGAGGAAGAAACGAATGATTCTAGAACTCAACAGCTTTCTTCAGTGGAAGGTCTGGCACCATGGAAGTCTCAGGTTATTTCCCTTCCTGAGATTCTGTCTGCCTTTGCATTCAGCTTGCAGTGAGTCAAGGAGAAAGTTAAGGCCAAAGGTGTAGTGCATGGGTAAGAGATGGAAAACAATGCTCCTAAATCAAAAGATGACAGTCACAGAGAAAATCTGCACAACAATTAAATACAGTAGTTGGCTATTAGTTACCATTTTGGATAACAGAGCTCTTGCGTGTTTAGATCTAATTAAATCCCACAGTGCCATATAAATCTTTATCTTTTACAGATTTTGTTTACACTTTCTTCAGCAGTTTTGTCACTTTCCCTGGGATTTACTAAAAGCGGCTCAGCCATTTATTTTTCCAAATTCCTCTGTGTTAGTCTAGACTTTTATGGACATTTATTTTGTAACACTTACAACCATAAAAGCTAAAATTATGTTTTTTGTTTGTTTGTTTTTTAAACCTTTATTTCACTTTTAACTTTTACAGTTTTGTTGTTTACAGATATGCATGTTCCCAGATTAGTCATATGTATATCCCTCTCTTCCCACACCTCCCAACCATCACACAGCACCCCTGAAGGATCCCCTTTTCTCACAGAGCAATGACTAGAGCTATTTTCTTCACATATGACAGTAGAGGCCTTCAGGCTACTTCCTTTGAGCCTCCCACCCTCTGTTCCTTCCCCACAATGTCCATATGTCCACTGTCCATGTCTGTCTTTCTGTCGCTTCACTGCATGTGCTATCATCACTATCCTACTAGATTCCATATATGTGTGTTAATATACTGTATTTGTCCTTCTCTTTCTGACTGACTTCACTTTTTATGATAGGTTCTAGATCCAGCCACCTCATTAGGGCTGATTCTTCTGCATTTCTCTTTATAGTTGTGTAATATTCCATTGTATATATGTACCAGAGCTTTTGGATCCATTCATTTGTCGATGGGCATTCCATGTTCTAGACAGAATTAGGAACACTGTTAACAAAATGATTCTAATTTAGTAAAAGAAAACTTTGTTATTTGCCTGAGGAAGAAACGAATGATTCTAGAACTCAACAGCTTTCTTCAGTGGAAGGTCTGGCACCATGGAAGTCTCAGGTTATTTCCCTTCCTGAGATTCTGTCTGCCTTTGCATTCAGCTTGCAGTGAGTCAAGGAGAAAGTTAAGGCCAAAGGTGTAGTGCATGGGTAAGAGATGGAAAACAATGCTCCTAAATCAAAAGATGACAGTCACAGAGAAAATCTGCACAACAATTAAATACAGTAGTTGGCTATTAGTTACCATTTTGGATAACAGAGCTCTTGCGTGTTTAGATCTAATTAAATCCCACAGTGCCATATAAATCTTTATCTTTTACAGATTTTGTTTACACTTTCTTCAGCAGTTTTGTCACTTTCCCTGGGATTTACTAAAAGCGGCTCAGCCATTTATTTTTCCAAATTCCTCTGTGTTAGTCTAGACTTTTATGGACATTTATTTTGTAACACTTACAACCATAAAAGCTAAAATTATGTTTTTTGTTTGTTTGTTTTTTAAACCTTTATTTCACTTTTAACTTTTACAGTTTTGTTGTTTACAGATATGCATGTTCCCAGATTAGTCATATGTATATCCCTCTCTTCCCACACCTCCCAACCATCACACAGCACCCCTGAAGGATCCCCTTTTCTCACAGAGCAATGACTAGAGCTATTTTCTTCACATATGACAGTAGAGGCCTTCAGGCTACTTCCTTTGAGCCTCCCACCCTCTGTTCCTTCCCCACAATGTCCATATGTCCACTGTCCATGTCTGTCTTTCTGTCGCTTCACTGCATGTGCTATCATCACTATCCTACTAGATTCCATATATGTGTGTTAATATACTGTATTTGTCCTTCTCTTTCTGACTGACTTCACTTTTTATGATAGGTTCTAGATCCAGCCACCTCATTAGGGCTGATTCTTCTGCATTTCTCTTTATAGTTGTGTAATATTCCATTGTATATATGTACCAGAGCTTTTGGATCCATTCATTTGTCGATGGGCATCTAGGTTACTTCCATGTTCTAGCTATTGTATAGAGAGCTGCAATGAACACCGGGGTACAGGTGCTTCTTTCAGATTTGATTTCATCAGGGTATAAGCCTAATAGTGGGATTGCTGGGTCGTAGGGTGCTTCTATTTTTAGTTTTTTAAGAAATCTCCAGACTGTCTTCCATAGAGGCTGTATCAATTTACATTCCCACCAGCAATGCAGGAGGGTTCCCTTTTCTCCGCACCTTCTCCAGCGTTTACTGTCTGTCGATTTGTGGATGATGGCCATTCTGACGGGTGTGAGGTGATATCTCATTGTAGTTTTGATTTGCATTTCTCTAATTATAAGTGAAGTTGAGCATCCTTTCATGTGCTTTTGGGCCATCTGTATGTCATCTTTGGAGAGGTGTCTGTTTAGGTCCTTTTCCCATTTTTTGATTGGGTTGTTCGTTCTTCTGGTGCTGAGTTATCTGAGTTGCTTGTAGATTTTGGAGATTAATTCTTTGTCTGTTATTTCCTTTGTTATGATTTTCTCCCATTCTGTGGGCTGTCTGTTCAGCTTTTCTGTGATTTCTTTTGCTGTACAAAAGCTTTTAAGTTTCATTAGGTCCCACATGTTCATTTGTCTTTTTAGTTGTGCTATTCTAGTAGGTGGGTCAGAGAAGATCTTGCTTTGATTTATGTCCTTGAGTGTTTTGCCTATATTCTCCTCTAAGAGTTTGATGGTTTCTGGTCTTACATTTAGGTCTTTAATCCATTTTGAGTTGATCTTTGTGCATGGTGTCAGAGAATGTTCCAACTTCATAAAATTATGTTTTATTCCCAGTCTTGAGATATAGATTTACCTACACATTTTCAGCTTGACTTTCACATTTTCAAAAATTCCAAGTCTGCTTTGCTGATTCTTCCCAGAAGACACTTGTGCTTTAATAGAAAATATAAACAGTAAGAATGAGACTGGAATGCTCATTGTTCTTCATAAAAAGATTTCCCTAAAGCTTGTCATGCTATGGTCTGCTTAGTAAAAGAACAAAGCTAACATGAGCTTCTATGAACACCGGGTATCAGGTGCCATTGTATATATGTACCAGAGCTTTTGGATCCATTCATTTGTCGATGGGCATCTAGGTTACTTCCATGTTCTAGCTATTGTATAGAGAGCTGCAATGAACACCGGGGTACAGGTGCTTCTTTCAGATTTGATTTCATCAGGGTATAAGCCTAATAGTGGGATTGCTGGGTCGTAGGGTGCTTCTATTTTTAGTTTTTTAAGAAATCTCCAGACTGTCTTCCATAGAGGCTGTATCAATTTACATTCCCACCAGCAATGCAGGAGGGTTCCCTTTTCTCCGCACCTTCTCCAGCGTTTACTGTCTGTCGATTTGTGGATGATGGCCATTCTGACGGGTGTGAGGTGATATCTCATTGTAGTTTTGATTTGCATTTCTCTAATTATAAGTGAAGTTGAGCATCCTTTCATGTGCTTTTGGGCCATCTGTATGTCATCTTTGGAGAGGTGTCTGTTTAGGTCCTTTTCCCATTTTTTGATTGGGTTGTTCGTTCTTCTGGTGCTGAGTTATCTGAGTTGCTTGTAGATTTTGGAGATTAATTCTTTGTCTGTTATTTCCTTTGTTATGATTTTCTCCCATTCTGTGGGCTGTCTGTTCAGCTTTTCTGTGATTTCTTTTGCTGTACAAAAGCTTTTAAGTTTCATTAGGTCCCACATGTTCATTTGTCTTTTTAGTTGTGCTATTCTAGTAGGTGGGTCAGAGAAGATCTTGCTTTGATTTATGTCCTTGAGTGTTTTGCCTATATTCTCCTCTAAGAGTTTGATGGTTTCTGGTCTTACATTTAGGTCTTTAATCCATTTTGAGTTGATCTTTGTGCATGGTGTCAGAGAATGTTCCAACTTCATAAAATTATGTTTTATTCCCAGTCTTGAGATATAGATTTACCTACACATTTTCAGCTTGACTTTCACATTTTCAAAAATTCCAAGTCTGCTTTGCTGATTCTTCCCAGAAGACACTTGTGCTTTAATAGAAAATATAAACAGTAAGAATGAGACTGGAATGCTCATTGTTCTTCATAATAAATGTCATTTCCCATAAAGCTTGTCATGCTATGGTCTGCTTAGTAAAAAGGAAGCAAAGCTAACATCTTGATTTAATCCACACAGTGTCAGGTTGAAGTAACACAGAGAAAGTAACTAGATACTAAGAATGAGAAATATCTGGTTAATCATAATGACTCATTAGCTTAGAAGTTCTCTATTTGAAGTAGCAAACTGAATGAGATTTGGAAACAATATGATCAATAAAATAGAAGAAAATTAGGATCTCTAATTCAAGGAAGCAAGTATGACTAATTATACTTTATCATCAAAATCATTATTCAAACTTCTCTCAATTTAGGACAGAAGTCTCAATGTTTTTATTTTTAATTAAAGGACAATTGCTTTACAATGTTGTATTGGTTTCTGCCATCCATCAACATGAATAAGCAATAGGTATATATATATATATATATGTTCCCTCCTTCTTGCACCTCCCTCCCAGAAGTCTCAATTTTAAAATCAAGAAACCACAGAAACTCCTTAATAAGACCTGGTACCATATTTTAATGGAAAGTTCACATAGGACCTAAATGTACTAGAGAATGAGGAACATTTCTGATACTATCTTTAACAGCAGATACATGACAACTATTTAAACATTTTTTGGGGGGTGGGGGTGGGGAGGGCTGGAGGGGTGGGTTTGGGAAGGAGAGGGGCAGGCGGGCCACTTCTATCGGTTTTTCATTTATCTATTTTCATCCATCTTTGTTCTTTTGGCCCGTGTGGGCCTCCCATTGCAGTGGCCTCTGTTGTCGCAGAGCGCCGGCTCTGGGCGCATGTGCTCCAGAGCTCCGGCTCAGTAATTGGACACATGGGTCCAGCCGCTCCGCAGCACGTGGGATCTTTCCAGGCCAGGGATCGAACCGGCGCCCCTTGCACTGCAAGGTGGTGTCCTTACCCACTGGATCACCAGGGAAGCCCTATTTAAACATTTTTAAAAGTAGGTTTCTTTTCATTTTAGCTTCTATTCATTTACTTTTATTTAATTTGAGGTACTGGGATAGTTTTGCTTCTTTGTCAACTTGGAGAAATTCACTCAGGCATGCCTGGGTAAAATCGGTTTTACAATAACAGCAAAGTGAAAATAGAGTAGATAAATGCAGCAATTATACAAGTACAACCTACAAAGGCAGAAAATCCTGTTTATATTCGTGTTTACACCCTTATGCAAAAATCATTATAATTTTCACAAAAGTATTTTAGTAAGGACTGAAATGAAAGTATAAAGCAGTAGCTTTAACAATCAGCCCAGACATAGGCTACAAGGCTAACATTTTAGTTCCCAAAGTACTCATTCATCTCTAAAGATAAAATAAATTCCAAAATGGCCACACACAAAAAAGCATCATGCTATTATACTTTATCATCAAAATCATTATTCAAACTTCTCTCAATTTAGGACAGAAGTCTCAATGTTTTTATTTTTAATTAAAGGACAATTGCTTTACAATGTTGTATTGGTTTCTGCCATCCATCAACATGAATAAGCAATAGGTATATATATATATATATATGTTCCCTCCTTCTTGCACCTCCCTCCCAGAAGTCTCAATTTTAAAATCAAGAAACCACAGAAACTCCTTAATAAGACCTGGTACCATATTTTAATGGAAAGTTCACATAGGACCTAAATGTACTAGAGAATGAGGAACATTTCTGATACTATCTTTAACAGCAGATACATGACAACTATTTAAACATTTTTTGGGGGTGGGGTGGGGAGGGCTGGAGGGGTGGGTTTGGGAAGGAGAGGGGCAGGCGGGCCACTTCTATCGGTCTTTCATTTGTCTATTTTCATCCATCTTTGTTCTTTTGGCCCGTGTGGGCCTCCCATCGCGGTGGCCTCTGTTGTCGCAAAGCACTGGCTCTGGGCGCATGCAGCTCCGGCTCAGTAATTGGACACATGGGTCCAGCCGCTCCGTGGCACGTGGGATCTTCCCAGGCCAGGGATCGAACTGGCGCCCCTTGCACTGCAAGGTGGTGTCCTTACCCACTGGATCACCAGGGAAGCCCTATTTAAACATTTTTAAAAGTAGGTTTCTTTTCATTTTAGCTTCTATTCATTTACTTTTATTTAATTTGAGGTACTGGGATAGTTTTGCTTCTTTGTCAACTTGGAGAAATTCACTCAGGCATGCCTGGGTAAAATCGGTTTTACAATAACAGCAAAGTGAAAATAGAGTAGATAAATGCAGCAATTATACAAGTACAACCTACAAAGGCAGAAAATCCTGTTTATATTCGTGTTTACACCCTTATGCAAAAATCATTATAATTTTCACAAAAGTATTTTAGTAAGGACTGAAATGAAAGTATAAAGCAGTAGCTTTAACAATCAGCCCAGACATAGGCTACAAGGCTAACATTTTAGTTCCCAAAGTACTCATTCATCTCTAAAGATAAAATAAATTCCAAAATGGCCACACACAAAAAAGCATCATGCTATTATACTGCTATCCACTCCTCTCAAGTATATAAACAGTGCTACACCAGTTTATGTCTCTGTTGCAAGTACTGAATAACCTCCCTTCTTTTAGCATTTATCTCTGTTAAGAATTTACATGGATCTGTACTCATGTGCTTAATGTCTGACTCCCCATTAGGTGGTAAAGGCTAGGTCTATCTTTACTCATCATAGTAGCCACAATACCTGACATTTAGAGGTATCTAATATATATTTGCTTTTTCTCTAATTTAGGTTTTTCTTTTTTTTTTTTTGGCTTTGTTGGGTCCTAGTTGTGGCATTCGGAATCCTCTGTTGCAGTGCGTAAGACTCTTCGTTCCAGCCTGCATGGGCACAAGAGCCGCAGTACACAGGCTTTCTAGTTGTGCATGGGCTCCAGAGCACATAGGCTAAGTAGTTTAGACTCATGAGTTTAGTTGCCCTGTGGCACATGGGATTTTAGTTTCACAACCAGAGATTGAATCTGTGCCCACTGCATTGGAAGGCAGACCCCTACCCACTGGACCACCAGGGGAGTCCCTGTATTTGGTCTCAGCAAATGAAATAATAAATTTTTTGCATCATCACCTCTTTTTGATTACTATTTTCATTTTCTTCGTTATTTTTCATGTTACAAAATCTCCACTAATCTTTAGTTTTACACTCTTCAAACTTTTCTGAACATTATTATCAGTTTTCTCAAAACACAGTTGTAGGGCTTCCCCTGATGGTCCAGTGGGTAAGGACACCACCTTGCAGTGCAAGGGGCACTGGTTCAGTCCTTGGCCTGGGAAGATCCCACGTGCCGCGGAGCGGCCGGACTGATGTGTCCAATCACCGAGGCGGAGCTCTGGAGCTCATGCGCCCAGAGCCAGCGCTCTGCAACAGATGCCACCACGATGGGAGGCCCACAGGAGCCAAAGAACAAAGACGGATGAAAATAGAGAAATGAAAGACCAATAGAAGTGGCCTGCCAGCTCCCCCTCCTCCCTAACCCGACCCCCGCCCAAAATAAATAAATAAATAAATCTTTAAAAAAAAAAAAAAAACCACAGTTGTATCACGACACAGCTCAACTCACAGATTTTTCATGGTTCCTTATTATCTAGAGTCTATACCAGACTTTCTCAATGGAGGCTCCCAGAGAGAATTAAACCTAAATGCTCTGGGCACCCATTGTGTATAATGAATTAACTTCTCTTCTATGCATTTAGACTGGTGATAGCTATGCAGTAACTTTGGGAGGATTGAGAAAACAATCATTCAATTTATTTTATGTAAGGTTTAATTCTCTCATGCAACTCCAGTTAGGAAAGACTAATTCCAAGAAAACAATATGGACCTGCCTTAATTTTCTGGCCTATTCTTCCATAACTCCTCTTCACATTCCCTTGGCATTATTCAAATTGGTCTCTTTGCAATAATCACCAGGCATTTCTGTCTCCACCAATTAGCATTTCCACTTTCTTGCATTTCTTTGGATAAAACCCTACTCAGTCTTTAAAATTAATCACAAATATTCCGTGAAGACTTCTTTTACTGCAAAAGTCCATTTTTTATTTCTTCTTTGGGCTTCCTGGATATTGTTACACTTACTACATTTAACTTACTATTACAGATATTTTTGTATATCTTTTTTTCACCTTCTCCTATGAGTTCTTTGAAAACTATTTTACCCACCAAAAAAAAGTCTCGTGTCTTTTGCAGATTAGATGCTAGGTTCAGAGGGCAAACCAACACGCTGCTGAGGGAAAAGATCTATGCAGAGCTATAGAATTTTGGAAAGATGTAGGAGAAAGTGCAAGAGAACTCTGATATGAAATGTCAGCTTTTTACCACTGTATGGCATAAAGAAACACTGCTGGTAATGAGCAGCCAGACTTTCAAGAAATCATCAAGAAATATCAAGAAATCATTATTCGGGCTTCCCTGGTGGTCCAGTGGGTAAGGACACCACCTTGCAAAGTAAGGGGCACCGGTTCGATCCCTGGACTGGGAAGATCCCACGTACTGCAGAGTGGCTGGACCGATGCGTCCAACTACCAAGCCGGAGCTCTGGAGCACATGCACCCAGAGCCGGTGCTCTGCGATGAGAGACTCCACTGCGATAGGAGGCTCACACAGGCCAAAGAACAAAGATGGACGGAAATAAATAAATGAAAGATCAGTAGAAGTGGCCAAAAAAAAGTTAAAAAAAAAAAAGAAATCATTATTCACATTTTCTCTGCAGATATGAGTTCTTAATTAAAACACAAAGACCACACACAAATACACACGTCCATGGACTTTCTATGCCATGGAGAGAAGTATGGTATATACTTAATCACTATCTATTCCTGGTAAAGTGACTGGCATAAATGAAAAGAAGGTGAGAAGCCTCCTTGCAAGATCTGATAGTAACACTGTCCTTCAAAATTCAAGATACTCTCTCTAACGTACGTTGAGACTCATTTCCTTGAGCAGGATATCTATGCCTTCACTGTGCAAATATTAGTCTTTTGAGCAACTATCTACTATTATTATATGATCATATAACAATTTCCACATTAACAGTCCACATACATTCTTGTTCTAAATATATATGTATACTTACAACACAAATATTCCGTGAAGACTTCTTTTACTGCAAAAGTCCATTTTTTATTTCTTCTTTGGGCTTCCTGGATATTGTTACACTTACTACATTTAACTTACTATTACAGATATTTTTGTATATCTTTTTTTCACCTTCTCCTATGAGTTCTTTGAAAACTATTTTACCCACCAAAAAAAAGTCTCGTGTCTTTTGCAGATTAGATGCTAGGTTCAGAGGGCAAACCAACACGCTGCTGAGGGAAAAGATCTATGCAGAGCTATAGAATTTTGGAAAGATGTAGGAGAAAGTGCAAGAGAACTCTGATATGAAATGTCAGCTTTTTACCACTGTATGGCATAAAGAAACACTGCTGGTAATGAGCAGCCAGACTTTCAAGAAATCATCAAGAAATATCAAGAAATCATTATTCGGGCTTCCCTGGTGGTCCAGTGGGTAAGGACACCACCTTGCAAAGTAAGGGGCACCGGTTCGATCCCTGGACTGGGAAGATCCCACGTACTGCAGAGTGGCTGGACCGATGCGTCCAACTACCAAGCCGGAGCTCTGGAGCACATGCACCCAGAGCCGGTGCTCTGCGATGAGAGACTCCACTGCGATAGGAGGCTCACACAGGCCAAAGAACAAAGATGGACGGAAATAAATAAATGAAAGATCAGTAGAAGTGGCCAAAAAAAAGTTAAAAAAAAAAAAGAAATCATTATTCACATTTTCTCTGCAGATATGAGTTCTTAATTAAAACACAAAGACCACACACAAATACACACGTCCATGGACTTTCTATGCCATGGAGAGAAGTATGGTATATACTTAATCACTATCTATTCCTGGTAAAGTGACTGGCATAAATGAAAAGAAGGTGAGAAGCCTCCTTGCAAGATCTGATAGTAACACTGTCCTTCAAAATTCAAGATACTCTCTCTAACGTACGTTGAGACTCATTTCCTTGAGCAGGATATCTATGCCTTCACTGTGCAAATATTAGTCTTTTGAGCAACTATCTACTATTATTATATGATCATATAACAATTTCCACATTAACAGTCCACATACATTCTTGTTCTAAATATATATGTATACATACAACACACACATATATATACATACATATACACATACACAAATATGTGCCTTTGAATTTCAAGCCAATTTTCACATCCTATATTCAATTGCCAGCTTCTCATGAAATTCACTGCAGTATAGCTCCTACGTCTCTACAAAGGTGGCTGTGATACTATTTTATTATAAAAGTCTTTCTGGCACATTCTCATTTATAGTATTTAATACACTATTGCCGCAATAGGCTAAATAGTCCCCCTGATGGCTATTTTTTTAAAGGTGAATATGCACTTTTAAGTACTTAGAGAATCAGACGGTAAATGAATTACTCAAAGTACGTAACAATCAATGGTTTATCATAAAACTGTGCTCTTGGCTTAAAGGTTGTTTACTAACCATATTTAGAAAAGCGTCTATTATTTGGAAATAGATTCAACTAAAAGCTGTCTACTTTTAAGCCTGAGTCCAGTAGAAATCAAAATATACATGAAAGTTCAAACGTGTGTTCTAACAGGTCACTACGAAAACCAGTTCTGTTGGTGCCAGCTATTTCAGCAGAGAGTAGCCTTTTAGTCTCCAATTTGCCCAGAGTAACTTGTGTAACCACAAAATGATAAGCTGGAGGCCACCATGTAAGTTCTGCCATAAAACTCTTTTTCATTTTAAGTTAAAACAAACACCAATAAAGGTACAGAGATAAGTGTGTATCAATGATCATAATTTAACATTATGTCAATTAACAGTGAAATAATTAAAAATATATTCCCTAAATCTTCAAAATTATAATGGATTAAAAAATTATATAGTATAAGATATCAAAGGAAATATTAAAATGAAAATTATACAGCTTATAAAACTAGAAGGCAGAAAAAGTGATTTATCACAATAAACAGAAGTAAGATAAATTCTCTATTAAACCTCTGAGCAATAGGTAACACTCAGTGTTACTCTGTCCATTTAAGCAGCTTAAAACTAAGATCGTTAATGAAAGAAGCCCCTAATAAAATCATCCTAACAGCAACTTAAATTAGTCAGAACCAAAAAAATAAATAAACCTTTTCTTTGTAAGGGGAAATGGTATTACATTGGAAAATGGATAAATCTTCAAGATACTATCTACGGAAAGGTCCCATGACTACAAGTGCAGACCACTTACTTTAGAAAAAAAAAAGAAAAAGTTCAGAAACTAAGCAGCTACATGAAGAAATCACACAGTGTAACACAGCTTGCAGTTAACAGTATTACCAAAGTCCTAGCTCTTCAGAAAGTTGGAAAACTAGAAAACAGATGATAGAAACAAGTAAAAAGAAAAAATATTCTTTAACAAAGAAATAGAAGCAATGTGGCTTAAAATGCCATATGACGTGGAAAGATTTGTGAATCCTCCAATCTTCACTGATTTCATTGTAAATATAAGAGAAAATCATTTTTATTATCTCTTCAACTTCCAGCTCCTTAAAATGTTACATTCTGCAACCTGACATACAGGACACACTTGGTAAACACTCAATAAATAGTGGTCATCACTTTCACCATCGACTCCCAATGCTACTAGGCAAACAGCCGTGTGCAATCCAGTAGAAATAAAATTGGTTCAAACGTGTGTTCTAACAGGTCACTACGAAAACCAGTTCTGTTGGTGCCAGCTATTTCAGCAGAGAGTAGCCTTTTAGTCTCCAATTTGCCCAGAGTAACTTGTGTAACCACAAAATGATAAGCTGGAGGCCACCATGTAAGTTCTGCCATAAAACTCTTTTTCATTTTAAGTTAAAACAAACACCAATAAAGGTACAGAGATAAGTGTGTATCAATGATCATAATTTAACATTATGTCAATTAACAGTGAAATAATTAAAAATATATTCCCTAAATCTTCAAAATTATAATGGATTAAAAAATTATATAGTATAAGATATCAAAGGAAATATTAAAATGAAAATTATACAGCTTATAAAACTAGAAGGCAGAAAAAGTGATTTATCACAATAAACAGAAGTAAGATAAATTCTCTATTAAACCTCTGAGCAATAGGTAACACTCAGTGTTACTCTGTCCATTTAAGCAGCTTAAAACTAAGATCGTTAATGAAAGAAGCCCCTAATAAAATCATCCTAACAGCAACTTAAATTAGTCAGAACCAAAAAAATAAATAAACCTTTTCTTTGTAAGGGGAAATGGTATTACATTGGAAAATGGATAAATCTTCAAGATACTATCTACGGAAAGGTCCCATGACTACAAGTGCAGACCACTTACTTTAGAAAAAAAAAAGAAAAAGTTCAGAAACTAAGCAGCTACATGAAGAAATCACACAGTGTAACACAGCTTGCAGTTAACAGTATTACCAAAGTCCTAGCTCTTCAGAAAGTTGGAAAACTAGAAAACAGATGATAGAAACAAGTAAAAAGAAAAAATATTCTTTAACAAAGAAATAGAAGCAATGTGGCTTAAAATGCCATATGACGTGGAAAGATTTGTGAATCCTCCAATCTTCACTGATTTCATTGTAAATATAAGAGAAAATCATTTTTATTATCTCTTCAACTTCCAGCTCCTTAAAATGTTACATTCTGCAACCTGACATACAGGACACACTTGGTAAACACTCAATAAATAGTGGTCATCACTTTCACCATCGACTCCCAATGCTACTAGGCACAGCCGTGTGCAATGCCAAGGGTAAGGCTTGAACTGTGCCAAAGAAGAGTTGATTGCTGTCATTTGTACTTCTGACTTGCTCAAATGCAAGTGAACTGTCTGAAGAAGGAGACAGGAGCAAATGCTAGCAATCCACTCTCCATTCCTCTCACTGAACAGATGCCACAGAGCAAGTGTGACTCCAGGAACAGAAGCTGCTGATTCTTCAGTCAACCCATCTGCCTCTGTGAAATCTCAGCTCACTAAGAATCATTCTGGGGTTAAATATGCATATTTTTCCACATAGCATGAAGTCAAAACACAAGCAAAAATTTCATATGATACTCAGTTGAAGAAATGATGGTTGGATCAATGCTCCAAGAAAAGCTGTCTGAATTTGTTGGTCTTATTGAGGCTCTCCATGTCCATACAGTGTACATTTTTATTCATTTGTGGGAACTTTTAAGAGGAATATTTTATTAAATTTCTGTTACATCTTATAAGATCTTAAAAGCCTCTTCTCAATAGGATGTAGCTCCCCTTTATAAATATGAGGGGAACCCATAGGGGGAAAGATGAGAAATATTTTTTAAAGATCCCACCAAATCTGAGGTTTGAAATAGAACTAAACCCAATCCAGAAACATGAACTTTGAAGATAGCTGGATCAGAGTGAGCCAGAGGAAAGTTTACCTAGTTAACCGTATGGAACAGAGGCATTACAGGAATTAAAAACAAACTTGATCCCTAACCAGAAAGATGGTTCAGAGTGGATAGAACAAGTGTCAAAAAAAAACAAGCATATGACGTGGAAAGATTTGTTAAAAATTAACTAGAAAACAGATGATAGAAACAAGTAAAAAGAAAAAATATTCTTTAACAAAGAAATAGAAGCAATGTGGCTTAAAATGCCATATGACGTGGAAAGATTTGTGAATCCTCCAATCTTCACTGATTTCATTGTAAATATAAGAGAAAATCATTTTTATTATCTCTTCAACTTCCAGCTCCTTAAAATGTTACATTCTGCAACCTGACATACAGGACACACTTGGTAAACACTCAATAAATAGTGGTCATCACTTTCACCATCGACTCCCAATGCTACTAGGCACAGCCGTGTGCAATGCCAAGGGTAAGGCTTGAACTGTGCCAAAGAAGAGTTGATTGCTGTCATTTGTACTTCTGACTTGCTCAAATGCAAGTGAACTGTCTGAAGAAGGAGACAGGAGCAAATGCTAGCAATCCACTCTCCATTCCTCTCACTGAACAGATGCCACAGAGCAAGTGTGACTCCAGGAACAGAAGCTGCTGATTCTTCAGTCAACCCATCTGCCTCTGTGAAATCTCAGCTCACTAAGAATCATTCTGGGGTTAAATATGCATATTTTTCCACATAGCATGAAGTCAAAACACAAGCAAAAATTTCATATGATACTCAGTTGAAGAAATGATGGTTGGATCAATGCTCCAAGAAAAGCTGTCTGAATTTGTTGGTCTTATTGAGGCTCTCCATGTCCATACAGTGTACATTTTTATTCATTTGTGGGAACTTTTAAGAGGAATATTTTATTAAATTTCTGTTACATCTTATAAGATCTTAAAAGCCTCTTCTCAATAGGATGTAGCTCCCCTTTATAAATATGAGGGGGAACCCATAGGGGGAAAGATGAGAAATATTTTTAATGATCCCACCAAATCTGAGGTTTGAAATAGAACTAAACCCAATCCAGAAACATGAACTTTGAAGATAGCTGGATCAGAGTGAGCCAGAGGAAAGTTTACCTAGTTAACCGTATGGAACAGAGGCATTACAGGAATTAAAAACAAACTTGATCCCTAACCAGAAAGATGGTTCAGAGTGGAGTCCTGTAAAATGCTGACACCACTAACCCATGGACTGGAGACATGGTTAAGAGTCACAAGACAGGAAAACCTAAGAGGTAGAGGGGGTTATGTTGTAGACAAATGTCCTTTCATGTGTGTTTGTGTAGGAGAGGTGGAGTTGGTGTGACTGTACACACATGTACCAGCTCATAAGACACGGATGCCATTGAATGGGAGATAGTGGGGAGACTTGAAAATAATACCAGAAGCTGCTGCCAGAGCATGCAGCACTGACATGTAAGGGTTCTGCTGCCAGGGATGAAACTCTGGGCTATATGGTCTCCTCGTGCAAAAAAAGGAATCTTAAGCACCTTGCTGGCAGGACTGTTCTAGTCTTGGTTAGAGGGTCACCTGGATGATTACTAGAGATATTTAGGATTCACTAGAGCTGTGACTATTAAATTAACATGTATCAAGTACAGCCTTGGGATAGCAGATGCTGCGCTGAACTGAGAGAATCCTAACAAAAGACTATAAGGGAACTGAAACAGAGGAGTTAACAACTCACGGTTCCCAGAATAAATACTGACAGGTCTTAAGGGGTCATAGGGGGAGGTCAAGGCAGGATGCAGTCAAAGAGCACTGCAGGACCGAGGGCACATGCCTTTATTATGGGCCACAGGTGGGGCGCTTTGGGGTTCCTGGGCTAAGGCCAGATTGGTCAATTCAAACCAAAAAGAGCAGAATTTTGGTAAGCATCTCAGGACATCTTATCTAGGAGGCACCCAAGGGGAAGGTTCTGGGAAGCAGGGGAGAATACTTGTTAGAAGAGCCATTGAGGGGAGGCTTCCCTCATAGCTCAGTAGGAAAGAATCAGCCTGCCAATGCAGGAGACACAGGTTCGATCCCTGATCCGGGAAGATCCCACATGCTATGGAGGAACTAAGCTCAGGAGCCACAACTAATGAGTCCACATGCCGCAACTACAGAAGCTCATGTGCCTTAGAGCCCATGCTCTGCAACAAGAAAAGTCATTGCAATGAGAAGCCTGCTCACTGCAACTAGAGAAAAGTCCTTGTGCAGCAACGAACATCCAGAACAGCCAAAAATAAATAAATAAATACATACATAAATGAAAATTAAAAAAAAAAAAAGAGCCACTGAGGGTGTCATATCAGGAATTCACATTTCCTTGTAACCCTACAAGCTATTGTCTGTGGCATGTGCTTGAGGCAGGGATAAAAGTCAGACCAGGGCCCTTGAAGGTCACTAGGTCATGCAGAATGCATGCCAAGGCAGAGATGTTATGGGACAGTTTAACTCTAATCTATCAAGAAGCTGCTGCCAGAGCATGCAGCACTGACATGTAAGGGTTCTGCTGCCAGGGATGAAACTCTGGGCTATATGGTCTCCTCGTGCAAAAAAAGGAATCTTAAGCACCTTGCTGGCAGGACTGTTCTAGTCTTGGTTAGAGGGTCACCTGGATGATTACTAGAGATATTTAGGATTCACTAGAGCTGTGACTATTAAATTAACATGTATCAAGTACAGCCTTGGGATAGCAGATGCTGCGCTGAACTGAGAGAATCCTAACAAAAGACTATAAGGGAACTGAAACAGAGGAGTTAACAACTCACGGTTCCCAGAATAAATACTGACAGGTCTTAAGGGGTCATAGGGGGAGGTCAAGGCAGGATGCAGTCAAAGAGCACTGCAGGACCGAGGGCACATGCCTTTATTATGGGCCACAGGTGGGGCGCTTTGGGGTTCCTGGGCTAAGGCCAGATTGGTCAATTCAAACCAAAAGAGCAGAATTTTGGTAAGCATCTCAGGACATCTTATCTAGGAGGCACCCAAGGGGAAGGTTCTGGGAAGCAGGGGAGAATACTTGTTAGAAGAGCCATTGAGGGGAGGCTTCCCTCATAGCTCAGTAGGAAAGAATCAGCCTGCCAATGCAGGAGACACAGGTTCGATCCCTGATCCGGGAAGATCCCACATGCTATGGAGGAACTAAGCTCAGGAGCCACAACTAATGAGTCCACATGCCGCAACTACAGAAGCTCATGTGCCTTAGAGCCCATGCTCTGCAACAAGAAAAGTCATTGCAATGAGAAGCCTGCTCACTGCAACTAGAGAAAAGTCCTTGTGCAGCAACGAACATCCAGAACAGCCAAAAATAAATAAATAAATACATACATAAATGAAAATTAAAAAAAAAAAAAGAGCCACTGAGGGTGTCATATCAGGAATTCACATTTCCTTGTAACCCTACAAGCTATTGTCTGTGGCATGTGCTTGAGGCAGGGATAAAAGTCAGACCAGGGCCCTTGAAGGTCACTAGGTCATGCAGAATGCATGCCAAGGCAGAGATGTTATGGAACAGTTTAAACTCTAATCTATCATAAAGACCATAACCTATCAAGAATAGAAAAGCAGGAAACCAAGCTGATGAAATCCTTCTTCCCCAGTAATCTAGTTTAAAAGTTTGCCTTGCTCTCAGTGACACACATGATGTGTGTTAGACAGTCATGAGAAGGGGTCACAAGGTACCCTGGATGCCTAAGATGTTTCTCAACAGGAATCTGTGATGACTATCAGCCTTGGGTCACACTGTTAAATATAGGTTTAATTTCCGTCTGGAATATTCCTCTGCCTGATAGCTCCTGTTGCTCTACTGAGGCTAGAGTAGGCAGCAGATGGGTATGTGGTCCCTTGAGTGACACCTGCTGTGAGGGTGAAGAAATTGTTACAGAGCCAAGGGGATGTGTGATAAGCATCCATTGGTCCTCCATCAACAAAGCCTTCATGCTCAAAGCAAGAGAGAAACATCTACAAAATCAGTGTGGTGAAACTCCAGCATTTTCATGAAAAAAACTGAGGATGTGACTTTTCGTCATCTTCAGTATCTGAAAATACCCAGGTAGTGAACACTGCTGATAACCTACATACTCTTAAAAAGGGCAGAAATTATGTCAAAACTAAAATGGGTTATCTATTCTCAACTAACATTATCTACTTGTTATCTAGCGCTGGCAAAAAGATAGAGCAGAAAATATTCAAGAAGAGAACTGCAAAGCAGGTGGCCATCCATGGACTATGCAATTATTATATTTTCATTCTGGCTCTGAGAAACAAAAAACTTAAAATGAATGAAACATGCATCAGGGCCTATAAGCAATGAAATTAAGCCACCTTATTAACTGTGCAATTTTTACAAAGGTTCTAAGAAACATTCATGAGGACTTCTGTTTGAATTGAACTACATATCCTGCCTCATCTTAATTCCTAGAACACAAAGCAAGTCTATTTATACACTTTGGGTTTTCCTGAAAGATGATAAATAAAATACTTGGAAAATTTGGAAATAGTAACATGTTTTTAAAAGGACAATATTATTTGTTTCATAGTGCATTTAGTTTGTTCCTTATAGTAATTATCTTATTGTTCCTAGTTTCATTATTATTGCTGCAGTCAAATCATTAAGCTATGCACTTATACAATGTACTTTTTGTTTTGTTTTGTTTTTAAAAGATTTATTTATTTATTTATTTATTTATTTTGGGCAGGGGTCGCGTTGGGGAGGGAGGGGAGCAGGTGGGCCACTTCTATTGGTCTTTCATTTCTCCATTTTCATCCGTCTTTGTTCTTGGGCTCCTGTGGGCCTCCCATCGCAGTGGTCTCTGTCGCTGCAGAGCTCCAGCTCTGGGCGCATGTGCCCCAGAGCTCCGCCTCGGTAACTGGACACATCAGTCCAGCTGCTCCGCGGCACGTGGGATCTTCCCAGGCCAGGGATGGAACCGGCGCCCCTTGCACTGCAAGGCGGTGTCCTTACCCACTGGACCACCAGGGGAAGCCCACAATGTACTATTAATACTCTTAAAAAGTAGACAAGACAGGAAATACCTTGGTCACTTCCTAGGTAAGGAAAAAGTTTGAGTACAATTAACTTTCTGAAGCTCTCACTGCTAGTAAGTCCCAAAGCCTCTATTAAATCTCATACTGGAACAGTTCCAAAGTCCATAAGTATCTACCCCATCAATCATGTTTTTATATAAAAACTTGTCAAGGATCAATGAGAAAATGCATAATTGATATTTTACTACTATATCAATCCAATAATACTAATGTAATGAGATATTTTCATTAAATATTAGCTGTTGCCCATAAAGTTTTATAAATATTAATCTCAAATTATTAAAGTCTCTAAATACTTAATATTAAATGCTCACACATTATTATTGCTTCTTCATCTTTAGGAAACCATCCAAGGAAATAGTCATAAAATGAGGACGTTACTGGAATTTTTATCACCAGGGTTTTAATCACCTGAAATGCTATTTGGCATTCTCAACTAGGAGAATGGTGCTGTATATTCAACTGAAGAGATTATGACTAAAAGGATTAGCGTAAATTCACAGGGGAAAAAGGAAGCCACCTAGAAACTGCTTGATCTCAGGAAATTTTTTTACCTCTCTCTCATATCCTATAACATACCAGGAAAAAAATAGAAGGGAAAATAAAACAAATATAGAACAGCTATCTGCACAATTAAATTAAAACCAAAACTCCTACACTGGATAAAAAGTATGAATTTGACTACTTCATACTATATATATCTTCATAAATATCTTCTAAAACAACAGACACACTCTATGTCTATAAAGAGAGTCTGCAAGTAGAATAACAGATCAAATCAAGGCTACTTAATTGCTCTACCACTGAACTGGTTGAATTCCAGTCAGCTAAGAGGCATGCCTTTGTTCTTGGGCTCCTGTGGGCCTCCATCGCAGTGGTCTCTGTCGCTGCAGAGCTCCAGCTCTGGGCGCATGTGCCCCAGAGCTCCGCCTCGGTAACTGGACACATCAGTCCAGCTGCTCCGCGGCACGTGGGATCTTCCCAGGCCAGGGATGGAACCGGCGCCCCTTGCACTGCAAGGCGGTGTCCTTACCCACTGGACCACCAGGGGAAGCCCACAATGTACTATTAATACTCTTAAAAAGTAGACAAGACAGGAAATACCTTGGTCACTTCCTAGGTAAGGAAAAAGTTTGAGTACAATTAACTTTCTGAAGCTCTCACTGCTAGTAAGTCCCAAAGCCTCTATTAAATCTCATACTGGAACAGTTCCAAAGTCCATAAGTATCTACCCCATCAATCATGTTTTTATATAAAAACTTGTCAAGGATCAATGAGAAAATGCATAATTGATATTTTACTACTATATCAATCCAATAATACTAATGTAATGAGATATTTTCATTAAATATTAGCTGTTGCCCATAAAGTTTTATAAATATTAATCTCAAATTATTAAAGTCTCTAAATACTTAATATTAAATGCTCACACATTATTATTGCTTCTTCATCTTTAGGAAACCATCCAAGGAAATAGTCATAAAATGAGGACGTTACTGGAATTTTTATCACCAGGGTTTTAATCACCTGAAATGCTATTTGGCATTCTCAACTAGGAGAATGGTGCTGTATATTCAACTGAAGAGATTATGACTAAAAGGATTAGCGTAAATTCACAGGGAAGAAGGAAGCCACCTAGAAACTGCTTGATCTCAGGAAATTTTTTTACCTCTCTCTCATATCCTATAACATACCAGGAAAAAAATAGAAGGGAAAATAAAACAAATATAGAACAGCTATCTGCACAATTAAATTAAAACCAAAACTCCTACACTGGATAAAAAGTATGAATTTGACTACTTCATACTATATATATCTTCATAAATATCTTCTAAAACAACAGACACACTCTATGTCTATAAAGAGAGTCTGCAAGTAGAATAACAGATCAAATCAAGGCTACTTAATTGCTCTACCACTGAACTGGTTGAATTCCAGTCAGCTAAGAGGTTAACAACATCCTCACCACGGATGCTAACACCTGCTCATACAATCCTTTTGCTTGAACCATTCCAAGCAACATAATCCCATAAAGTTACTTATAACGTTCATACCAATTATAAAAACACTGAGCATACACTGTCTTCTAAAAATAAATACTGTGAACCAGGCTCTCATCTCACATTGATTTTGGGTCAATATTATCATTTGCATACTTTTGAAACTGGAGGGGCCCTTTCCATGTTGTCCATTTTTTACAATTCAAAATAGGATAACAGAAGAGCTTCTGGACACAATTTCAAAGGTTATTTCTCACCTAGAGGTGAGTCACTAGGAATTAAAAATAACAGGAATCTTATGTGATTACTGGGTATTGACAAATAGCTCACATTCAAGCACAAGATCATAAACAAGAGACAAGAGCTTGGAGAAAAGAAAAACGCAGGTTTACAGAATGTGCTTGACTGAATTCACCCTATTCAAGTACTCAAAACTTGACTGGATTTTTTTTTTTTGGCTATTCTGGGTTTTCACTGCTGCCATAGGCTCTTCTCTAGTTGCAGGGAGTGGGGGCTACTCTCTAGCTGAGGTGAGCAGGCTTCTTGTTTCAGTGACTTCTGTTGTGGAACTCGGGCTCTAGGGCACATGGGCTTCAGTAGTCGTGGCACATGGGCTCAACGGCTGCGGCTCCGAGGCTCTAGAGCACAGGCTCAGTAGCTGTGGCTCACGGGCTCAGTTGCTCTGCAGCATGTGGGACCTTCACAGATCAGTGATCGAACCTGTGTTTCCTGAATTAGCAGGCAAACTCTTCACCACTGAGCTACCAGGGAAGCCCCTGGATTTTTTTAATAGTCTTGACTTTGACATAGATTATTTTGGGGCACTTAGGCAAGTTGTTTCCCTTCTTTAGGCTTCAATTTTACCTGTAAAATTTTTCAATTTTACCTTTATCTGTAAAGGGATACTCAGAAAAAGACAGACTGATAAATTAGGTTTAGGGTTCCATGAAGTTAAAGTTCTGAAATTCCCAAATGTCAGACAGCAGAGTAAGTTGTTTCCTTGAGCCCTTTGCTACAGCCCAAGCTTCAACTGCCTGGGTGCAAAGCTATAGCCCTAATGGAAGCTATATTTCACTGATGACTATTAACTCTTTTTTTTTTTAATTTATGAATTACCATGTCTCAAAAGGAAAAGTTAAAATTATAACTTATATGTGCATTTCTGCCCCAAATGCTTTTAAGATTAATCAAACACCTAAAGAGAAAATTAAGGGTTGGTAATATATGAATATTTAGTATATTTCAAAATTAAATGGATAAAATTTAATCTTATAGATTCTTAGAAACATGTAATTTTCAAAGACTAAATCATGAAGAAATAGAAAATCTGAACAGATCAATTACTAGTAGTGAAACTGAAGCAGCTATCAAAAAGTTCCCAACAAAGAAAAGTCTAGGACTGGACAACTTCATAGGTGAATTCTACCCAACTTTAAAGGAGCCTTTATACGTATCTTCCTCAAACTATTTCAAAAATTCAAGAGAAAGGATCACTACCAAATTTGTTCTATAAGGCCAATATTACTCTGATACTAAAACCAGATAGGGATATTACAAAAAGGAAAATTACAGGCCAATATCCCTAATAAGCACAGATGCAAAAGTCCTCAACAAAATACTAGCAAACCAAATTCAACAAAAGGATCATATATCATGATTAAGTGAGACTTACCTTAGGGATGCAAGGACTTTCCAATATCTAAAAATCAATTGATGTGATACACCATACTAACAAATTGAGGAACAGAAGTCATGTGATCATCTCAATAGATGCAGAAACAACATTTTACAATAAACAACATCAACTTATGATAAAAACTCTCAACAAAGTAGCTACAGAGGGGACATGGTTCAACACAATAAGGGTCACAGGTGACAAAGCCACAGCTAAAATAATATTCAAAGCTGAAAGCTATTCCTCTAAGTTCAGGAACAAGATAAGCATTATTCATTCTTACCATTTTTATTCAACATAGTATTGGAAGACTAGCCACAGCAATCATATGAGAATAATAAATAAAAGACATCAAAACTGGAAAGGAAGGGCTTCCCTGGTGGTCCAGTGGGTAAGGACACCACCTTGCTGTGCAAGGGGCGCTGGTTCAATCCCTGGCCTGGAAGACCCCACGTGCTGCAGAGCAGCTGGACCAATGTGTTCAACTACCGAGCTGGAGCTCTGGAGAGCACATGCACTCAGAGCCGGTGCTCTGCTACAGGAAAGGCCACTGGGATGGGAGGCCCACACAGGCCAAAGAACGAAGATAAATAAATAAAAGATCAATAGAAGTGACCAAAAAAAAAAAAAAAATTGGAAAGGAAAAGCTAAACCAGTCACTATTTGCAGATGGCATGATACTATACAGAGAAAACTTTAAAAACTCCACCAAAATACCACTAGAATTAATAAATGAACTCAGTAAATTGCAGGCTACAAAAATAACAAACAGAAATTCATTGTGCTTCTATACATAGTAACAAATTATCAGAAATACAAAGTAAGAAAACAATCCCATTTACAATTATATCAAAATGAATAAAATTCCTAGGAATAAGTTTAATCAAGGAAATGAAAGACCTGTACTCTAAAAACTTTAAGACACTGATGAAAGAAACAGGAAAGGACACAAACAAATGGAAAAACATACCAAAAAAAATAATATTGTTAAAATGGTCATGCAATCTAAAGCATTTACAGACTCAATGCAACTTCTATCAAAATACCAATAGTATTTTTCACACGGCTATAACAAATAATCCTAAAATTTATATGAAACCACAGAAAGAGCCAAAGCAATCTTGAGAAAGAAGAACAAAGCTTCTTTGCTTTCTGATTTCAAACTGTAGTACAAAGTTACAATAATCAAAATACTATGATACTGAAGTGAAACTGATTTCAAATTGTAGTACAAAGCTATAATAATCAGAACAGTATGGTACTGAAGTAAAAACAGATACATAGATCAATGGAGCAGAACAGAGAGCCTAGGGGTGGGAATCATGCTTTTATGGCCAATTAATCTATTACAAAAGAGACAATAATGTGGATGACAGAAAGCCTTTTTTAATAAATGGTGTTAAGAAAACTGGACAGACACATGCAAAATAAAAAGTGGACCACTTTCTCACACCACATACAGAAATAAACTCTGAACAGATAAAGACTTAAATGTAAGACCTGAAATTATAAAAATCTTTGAAGAAAACACACACAGTAAACTCTCTGACATCAATCATGGCAATGTATTTTTGGAACTGTCTCCTCAGGCAAAGGAAACAAAAACATAAATAAATAAATGGGGCTGCATCAACCTTAAAAGTTTTGCACAGCAAAAGAAACCATAAATAAAACAAAAAGACAACTCACTGAATGGCAAAAGATGCAATATGCAATAAGGGGTTAATATCCAAAGTATATAAATAATCATACAACTCAATATAAAAAATTAAAACCAAACTATCCTATTTTAAAATGTACGGAAGAGACTTCCCTTCTATACTGATGGTTCAGTGGTTAAGAATCTGCCTGTCGGGCTTCCCTGGTGGTCCAGTGGGTAAGGACACCGCCTTGCAGTGCAAGGGGCGCCGGTTCGATCCCTGGCCTGGGAAGATCCCATGTGCTGTGGAACGGCTGGACAGATGTGTCCAATTACCGAGTCGGAGCTCTGGAGAACATGCACCCAGAGCCAGTGCTCTGCAACAACAGAGGCCACCACGATGGGAGGCCCACACGGGCCAAAGAACAAAGATGGATGAAACTAGACAAACGAAAGACCTGTGGAAGTGGCCCGCCCACCCCTCCCTCCCCACCCCCGCCAAAATAAATAAATGGGTTTTTTTTTAAAAAAAAAGAACCTGCCTGTCAATCCAAGGGACCTGGTTTTGAGTCCCTGGTCCAGAAAGACCTCACATGCTGTGGAGCAACTATGCTCTCATGCCACCGCTACTGAGCCTGTGTTCTAAAGCCTGTGAGCCAAGTACTGAGCCATGTGCTGGGACTACTGAAGTCAGCCTGCCTAGAGCCTATGCTCTGCGACAAGAGAAACCACTGCAATGAGAAGCCTGCACACTGCACCAAAGAGTAGTCCAACTTTTATAATAATCGTATTAAAAATGGACAGACACATGCAAAATAAAAGTGGATGACAGAAAGCCTTTTTTAATAAATGGTGTTAAGAAAACTGGACAGACACATGCAAAATAAAAAGTGGACCACTTTCTCACACCACATACAGAAATAAACTCTGAACAGATAAAGACTTAAATGTAAGACCTGAAATTATAAAAATCTTTGAAGAAAACACACACAGTAAACTCTCTGACATCAATCATGGCAATGTATTTTTGGAACTGTCTCCTCAGGCAAAGGAAACAAAAACATAAATAAATAAATGGGGCTGCATCAACCTTAAAAGTTTTGCACAGCAAAAGAAACCATAAATAAAACAAAAAGACAACTCACTGAATGGCAAAAGATGCAATATGCAATAAGGGGTTAATATCCAAAGTATATAAATAATCATACAACTCAATATAAAAAATTAAAACCAAACTATCCTATTTTAAAATGTACGGAAGAGGCTTCCCTTCTATACTGATGGTTCAGTGGTTAAGAATCTGCCTGTCGGGCTTCCCTGGTGGTCCAGTGGGTAAGGACACCGCCTTGCAGTGCAAGGGGCGCCGGTTCGATCCCTGGCCTGGGAAGATCCCATGTGCTGTGGAACGGCTGGACAGATGTGTCCAATTACCGAGTCGGAGCTCTGGAGAACATGCACCCAGAGCCAGTGCTCTGCAACAACAGAGGCCACCACGATGGGAGGCCCACACGGGCCAAAGAACAAAGATGGATGAAACTAGACAAACGAAAGACCTGTGGAAGTGGCCCGCCCACCCCCCTCCCACCCCCCCCCCGCCAAAATAAATAAATGGGTTTTTTTTTAAAAAAAAAGAACCTGCCTGTCAATCCAAGGGACCTGGTTTTGAGTCCCTGGTCCAGAAAGACCTCACATGCTGTGGAGCAACTATGCTCTCATGCCACCGCTACTGAGCCTGTGTTCTAAAGCCTGTGAGCCAAGTACTGAGCCATGTGCTGGGACTACTGAAGTCAGCCTGCCTAGAGCCTATGCTCTGCGACAAGAGAAACCACTGCAATGAGAAGCCTGCACACTGCACCAAAGAGTAGTCCAACTAGAGAAAGCCACAGGCAGCAACAAAGACTCTACACAGCCATAAATAAATAATTAACTATTAAAAAAGAAGAAGAAGAAATCATCTTACTTAAAAAAAAAAATGTACAGAGGCCATGAATAGACAGTTTGAAAAAGAAGACATACAGATGGACAACGGACAAATGAAAAAATGCTCAATATTATCAACTATTAGGGAAATGCAAATTAAAATCACAATGAGGTTATCAGCTCACACTTGTAAGAATAGTTATTATCAAAATTATCAAACAAGTTTTCAAAAGATTGTAGAGAAAAAGGAATCCTTGTACACTGTTAGTGCAATGTAAATTGGTACAGCCACTTAAAAAACAGTATAGAGTTTTCTCAAAAAATTAAAAATTGAACCACAATAGGATTTAGCAATTCTACTCTTAGGTATTTACCCAAATGAAATAAAAACATAATTCAAGGAGATATACACATCTAAGTTCATTTCAGCATTATTTACAATAGCCAAGATATGGGAGGAACCTAAGTGTCTGTGGATAAACGGATAAGGAAGATATGGTGTGACAGAATATTACTCAACCATAAAGAAGACTAAAATATTGCCTTTTTCTACAGCATAGCTGGATCTAGAGGCTAGGCTAAGTGAAATATGTCATACAGAGAAAGACAAATGCTTTATGATTTCACATATAGAAAGATAACAAATGCACAAACAAAACAAAGCAAAAACAGACTCCAAGATACAGAGGACAAATGAGTAGTCACCAGAGGAGAGAGGAAAGGAGTGTTGGGTAAAAAAAGTGAAGGGAATTAAGATATAGAAAGTTCTAGTCATATAATGAATAAGTCATGGGGATATAAAGTATAGCATAGGAAAGCAAGCCAACAATACTGTAATATATTTGTATGGTGACAGATGGTTACTAGACTTATCATGATGATCCATAGTCAGACATGTTATCCATTGTGCCACTGGCCCCCCTGACTCATCGTGATGATTACTTCACAATGTACATAAACGCTGAACCGTTACAATGCATGCCAACTCTACTTCAATTAAGAAAACAACACCCGGGCTTCCCTGGTGGTCCAGTGGGTAAGGACACCGCCTTGCAGTGCAGGGGGCACCAGTTTGATCCGTGACCTGGGAAGATTCCATGTGCCACAGAGCGGCTGGGAACCAATGTGTCCAACCACTGAGCTGGTCTCTGGAGCACATGCGCCCAGAACCGGTGCTCTGCTACAGGAGAGGCCATTGTAATGGGAGGCCCACACAGGCCAAAGAACAAAGATGGATGAAAAATAAATAAATGAAAGACCAATAAAAGTGGTCAAAAATTTAAAAAAGAAAATAACAAAACTTATGGCTGATTCATGTAGATGTTTGGAAGAAACCAACACAATACTGTAAAGCAACTATCCTTCAATTTAAAAAATAAATTTTTTAAAAAGAAAACAAAAACTATGTAAAAATTAAAAATATCAATAATTCTATGTATTCAAACCAAATGAAATAAAAACATAATTCAAGGAGATATACACATCTAAGTTCATTTCAGCATTATTTACAATAGCCAAGATATGGGAGGAACCTAAGTGTCTGTGGATAAACGGATAAGGAAGATATGGTGTGACAGAATATTACTCAACCATAAAGAAGACTAAAATATTGCCTTTTTCTACAGCATAGCTGGATCTAGAGGCTAGGCTAAGTGAAATATGTCATACAGAGAAAGACAAATGCTTTATGATTTCACATATAGAAAGATAACAAATGCACAAACAAAACAAAGCAAAAACAGACTCCAAGATACAGAGGACAAATGAGTAGTCACCAGAGGAGAGAGGAAAGGAGTGTTGGGTAAAAAAAGTGAAGGGAATTAAGATATAGAAAGTTCTAGTCATATAATGAATAAGTCATGGGGATATAAAGTATAGCATAGGAAAGCAAGCCAACAATACTGTAATATATTTGTATGGTGACAGATGGTTACTAGACTTATCATGATGATCCATAGTCAGACATGTTATCCATTGTGCCACTGGCCCCCCTGACTCATCGTGATGATTACTTCACAATGTACATAAACGCTGAACCGTTACAATGCATGCCAACTCTACTTCAATTAAGAAAACAACACCCGGGCTTCCCTGGTGGTCCAGTGGGTAAGGACACCGCCTTGCAGTGCAGGGGGCACCAGTTTGATCCGTGACCTGGGAAGATTCCATGTGCCACAGAGCGGCTGGGAACCAATGTGTCCAACCACTGAGCTGGTCTCTGGAGCACATGCGCCCAGAACCGGTGCTCTGCTACAGGAGAGGCCATTGTAATGGGAGGCCCACACAGGCCAAAGAACAAAGATGGATGAAAAATAAATAAATGAAAGACCAATAAAAGTGGTCAAAAATTTAAAAAAGAAAATAACAAAACTTATGGCTGATTCATGTAGATGTTTGGAAGAAACCAACACAATACTGTAAAGCAACTATCCTTCAATTTAAAAAATAAATTTTTTAAAAAGAAAACAAAAACTATGTAAAAATTAAATATATCAATAATTCTATGTATTCACATCCAAGTTGAAAGGGAATTAAATCTCAGAAGTTTTACCCCTCAATATGAGTGAAAATAAAAAGTAAAAAAAAGAAGAGTTCTCTTCAAATAAAATAGAAAAGTTTCACAATGTGTTTTATTTTTTTTTTTTTTTTATTTATTTATTTATTTTTTTTTTTAAACCTTTATTTTACTTTTAACTTTTACAGAGTTTTGTTGTTCACAGACATGCATGTTCTCAGATTAGTCACATGTATATCCCCCCCTTCCCTCCCCTCCCGACCATCACACAGCACCCCTGAAGGATCCCCTTTTCTCACAGAGCAATGACTAGAGCTATTTTCTTCACTTATGATAGTACAGGCCTTCATGCTACTTCCCTTACGCCTCTCACCCACTGTTCCTTCCCCACAATGTCCATATGTCCACTGTCCATGTCTGTCTTTCTGTCGCTTCACTGCATGTGCCATCATCACCATCCTACTAGATTCCATATATATGTGTTAATATACTGTATTTGTCCTTCTCTTTCTGACTGACTTCACTTTTTAGGATACGTTCTAGATCCAGCCACCTCATGAGGGCTGATTCTTCTGCATTTCTCTTTACAGCTGTGTAGTATTCCATTGTATATATGTACCAGAGCTTTTGGATCCATTCGTTCGGTGATGGGCATCTAGGTTCCTTCCATGTTCTAGCTATTGTATAGAGAGCTGCAATGAACATTGGGGTACAGGTGCTTCTTTCAGTTTTGATTTCATCAGGGTATAAGCCTAAGAGTGGGATTGCTGGGTCATATGGTGCTTCTATTTTTAGTTTTTTAAGAAATCTCCATACTGTCTTCCTAGAGGATAAACGCTGAACCGTTACAATGCATGCCAACTCTACTTCAATGAAAATTTAACAAGTGCAGGGGCACCAGTTTGATCCGTGACCTGGGAAGATTCCATGTGCCAAGACTGGGAACCAATGTGTCCAACCACTGAGCTGGTCTCTGGAGCACATGCGCCCAGAACCGGTGCTCTGCTACAGGAGAGGCCATTGTAATGGGAGGCCCACACAGGCCAAAGAACAAAGATGGATGAAAAATAAATAAATGAAAGACCAATAAAAGTGGTCAAAAATTTAAAAAAGAAAATAACAAAACTTATGGCTGATTCATGTAGATGTTTGGAAGAAACCAACACAATACTGTAAAGCAACTATCCTTCAATTTAAAAAATAAATTTTTTAAAAAGAAAACAAAAACTATGTAAAAATTAAATATATCAATAATTCTATGTATTCACATCCAAGTTGAAAGGGAATTAAATCTCAGAAGTTTTACCCCTCAATATGAGTGAAAATAAAAAGTAAAAAAAAGAAGAGTTCTCTTCAAATAAAATAGAAAAGTTTCACAATGTGTTTTATTTTTTTTTTTTTTTGTTATTTATTTATTTATTTATTTTTTTTTTTAAACCTTTATTTTACTTTTAACTTTTACAGAGTTTTGTTGTTCACAGACATGCATGTTCTCAGATTAGTCACATGTATATCCCCCCCTTCCCTCCCCTCCCGACCATCACACAGCACCCCTGAAGGATCCCCTTTTCTCACAGAGCAATGACTAGAGCTATTTTCTTCACTTATGATAGTACAGGCCTTCATGCTACTTCCCTTACGCCTCTCACCCACTGTTCCTTCCCCACAATGTCCATATGTCCACTGTCCATGTCTGTCTTTCTGTCGCTTCACTGCATGTGCCATCATCACCATCCTACTAGATTCCATATATATGTGTTAATATACTGTATTTGTCCTTCTCTTTCTGACTGACTTCACTTTTTAGGATACGTTCTAGATCCAGCCACCTCATGAGGGCTGATTCTTCTGCATTTCTCTTTACAGCTGTGTAGTATTCCATTGTATATATGTACCAGAGCTTTTGGATCCATTCGTGTCGATGGGCATCTAGGTTCCTTCCATGTTCTAGCTATTGTATAGAGAGCTGCAATGAACATTGGGGTACAGGTGCTTCTTTCAGTTTTGATTTCATCAGGGTATAAGCCTAAGAGTGGGATTGCTGGGTCATATGGTGCTTCTATTTTTAGTTTTTTAAGAAATCTCCAGACTGTCTTCCATAGAGGCTGTATCAATTTACACTCCCACCAGCAATGCAGGAGGGTTCCCTTTTCTCCGCAGCCTCTCCAGCATTTATTGTCTGTCGATTTGTGGATGACGGCCATTCTGACGGGTGTGAGGTGACATCTCATTGTAGTTTTGATTTGCATTTCTCTAATTATTAGTGAAGTTGAGCATCGTTTCATGTGTTTTTGGGCCATCTGTATGTCATCGTTGGAGAGGTGTCTGTTTAGGTCCTTTTCCCATTTTTTGATTGGGTTGTTCGTTTTCCAGTGCTGAGTTGTCTGAGTTGCTTGTAGATTTTGGAGATTAATTCTTTGTCTGTTGTTTCATTTGCTATGATTTTCTCCCACTCTGTGGGGTGTCTGTTGAACTTTTTTGTAATTTCTTTTGCTGTACAAAAGCTTTTAAGTTTCATTAGGTCCCACATGTTCATTTGTCTTTTTAGTTCCACTATTCTAGTAGGTGGGTCAGAGAAGATCTTGCTTTGATTGATGTCCTTGAGGGTTTTGCCTATATTCTCCTCTAAGAGTTTGATGGTTTCTGGCCTTACATTTAAGTCTTTAATCCATTTTGAGTTGATCTTTGTGTATGGTGTCAGGGTATGTTCCAATTTCATTTTCTTGCATGTAGCTGTCCAATTTTCCCAGCACCATTTGTTGAAGAGGCTGTCTTTGTCCCATTTTATATGTTCGCCTCCTTTGTCAAAAATAAGGTACCCATAGGTGCGTGGCTTTATCTCTGGGTTCTCGATCTTGTTCCATTGGTCGATATTTCTGTTTTTGTGCCAGTACCATACTGTCTTGATGACTGTTGCTTTGTAGTAGAGTCTGAAGTTGGGGAGGCTGATCCCCCCAGCTCCATTCTTCTTCCTGAGGATTGCTTTGGCTATTCGAGGTCTTTTGTGTTTCCATATGAACTGTGTTATTCGTTGGTCTAGTTCTGTGAAGAATGTTATTGGAAGCTTGATAGGGATCGCATTGAATCTATAGATGACATTTGGTAGTATGGTCATTTTCACAATATTGATTCTCCCGACCCAGGAACACGGAATATTTCTCCATCTGTTTAAGTCTTCTTTAATGTCTCTCATGAGTGTCTTGTAATTTTCTGTGTACAGTTCTTTTGTTTCTTTGGGTAGGTTTATTCCTAGATATTTGATTCTTTTGGTTGCGATGGTGAAGGGGATTGCCTCTTTGATTTCATTTTCTGATTTTTCATTGTTTGTGTATAGGAATGCCAGTGATTTCTGTATATTGATTTTGTATCCTGCAACTTTGCTGAATTCGCTGATTAACTCTAGTAGTTTTGTAACAGTGTCTTTGGGATTTTCTATGTATAATATCATGTCATCTGCAAATAGAGAGAGTTTGACTTCTTCTTTTCCAATCTGGATTCCTTTGATTTCTTTCTCTTCTCTTATTGCTATTGCTAGAACTTCCAGGACTATGTTGAATAGTAGTGGTGAAAGTGGACACCCTTGTCTTGTTCCTGATCTTAGAGGGAATGCTTTGAGTTTTTCACCATTGAGGATAATGTTCGCTGTGGGCTTCTCATATATGGCTTTCACTATGTTAAGATAAGTTCCTTCTATGCCCATTTTTTGAAGAGTTTTTATCATAAATGGATGCTGTACTTTGTCAAAGGCTTTTTCTGCATCTATTGAGATGATCATGTGATTTTGTCTTTCAATTTGTTGATATGGTGTATCACATTGATTGATTTGCGAATGTTGAAGAATCCTTGCATGCCTGGGATGAACCCAACTTGATCGTGATGAATGAGCTTTTTGATGTGTTGCTGAATTCTGTTTGCTAGGATTTTGTTGAGGATTTTGGCATCTAGATTCATCAGTGAAATTGGCCTATAATTTTCTTTTTTTGTGATGTCTTTGCCTGGCTTTGGTATCAGGGTGATGGTGGCCTCGTAGAATGTGTTTGGAAGTGTTCCTTCCTGGGCAATTTTTTGGAAGAGTTTTAGAAGGACAGGCATTAGCTCTTCTTTAAATGTTTGGTAGAATTCACTTGTGAAACCATCTGGCCCTGGGCTTTTATTTTTGGGTAGATTTTTGATCACAAGGTCGATTTCTCAGCTTGTGATTGGCTTGTTCATAGTTTCTATTTCTTCCTGGTTGAGTCTTGGGAGATTAATCTTCTCTAAGAAACTGTCCATTTCTTCCAGGTTGTCCAGTTTGTTGCCATAGAGTTGTTCATAATAGTCTCTTATAATCCTTTGGATTTCTGCATTGTCCGTTGTAATCTCTCCTTTTTCATTTTTGATTTTGGTGATCTGGTTCTTCTCTCTCTTTTTCTTAATGAGTCTGGCCAGTGGTGTGTCGATTTTTTTGACTTTTTCGTAGAACCAGCTTTTTGTTTTATTTATCTTTACTATTGTTTCTTTTGTTTCTTTTTCATTTATTTCTGCTCTGATCTTTATGATTTCCCTTCTTCTGCTGGCTTTGGGGTGTTTTTGTTCTTCTTTCTCCAGTTGTTTTAAGCGTAAGGTAAGGTCGTCTGTTTGAGATTTTCCTAGTTTCTTGAGGTGGGATTGTAATGCTATAAACTTCCCTCTTAGAACTGCTTTTGCAGTATCCCATAGGTTTTGCACTGTCGTGTGTTCATTGTCATTTTCTTCTAGGAATTTTTTTATTTCTCCTTTGATTTCCTCAATGATCAGTTGGTTTTTTAGGTATGTGTTGTTTAATCTCCATGTGTTTGTGTTTTTAGCGGTTTTTTTCCTGTAGTTGATCTCTAGTCTCACTGCATTGTGGTCCGAGAAGATGGTTGATATGGTGTATCACATTGATTGATTTGCGAATGTTGAAGAATCCTTGCATGCCTGGGATGAACCCAACTTGATCGTGATGAATGAGCTTTTTGATGTGTTGCTGAATTCTGTTTGCTAGGATTTTGTTGAGGATTTTGGCATCTAGATTCATCAGTGAAATTGGCCTATAATTTTCTTTTTTTGTGATGTCTTTGCCTGGCTTTGGTATCAGGGTGATGGTGGCCTCGTAGAATGTGTTTGGAAGTGTTCCTTCCTGGGCAATTTTTTGGAAGAGTTTTAGAAGGACAGGCATTAGCTCTTCTTTAAATGTTTGGTAGAATTCACTTGTGAAACCATCTGGCCCTGGGCTTTTATTTTTGGGTAGATTTTTGATCACAAGGTCGATTTCTCAGCTTGTGATTGGCTTGTTCATAGTTTCTATTTCTTCCTGGTTGAGTCTTGGGAGATTAATCTTCTCTAAGAAACTGTCCATTTCTTCCAGGTTGTCCAGTTTGTTGCCATAGAGTTGTTCATAATAGTCTCTTATAATCCTTTGGATTTCTGCATTGTCCGTTGTAATCTCTCCTTTTTCATTTTTGATTTTGGTGATCTGGTTCTTCTCTCTCTTTTTCTTAATGAGTCTGGCCAGTGGTGTGTCGATTTTATTGACTTTTTCAAAGAACCAGCTTTTTGTTTTATTTATCTTTACTATTGTTTCTTTTGTTTCTTTTTCATTTATTTCTGCTCTGATCTTTATGATTTCCCTTCTTCTGCTGGCTTTGGGGTGTTTTTGTTCTTCTTTCTCCAGTTGTTTTAAGCGTAAGGTAAGGTCGTCTGTTTGAGATTTTCCTAGTTTCTTGAGGTGGGATTGTAATGCTATAAACTTCCCTCTTAGAACTGCTTTTGCAGTATCCCATAGGTTTTGCACTGTCGTGTGTTCATTGTCATTTTCTTCTAGGGATTTTTTTATTTCTCCTTTGATTTCCTCAATGATCAGTTGGTTTTTTAGGTATGTGTTGTTTAATCTCCATGTGTTTGTGTTTTTAGCGGTTTTCTTCCTGTAGTTGATCTCTAGTCTCACTGCATTGTGGTCCGAGAAGATGGTTGATAGAATTTCAGTTTTCTTGAATTGACTGAGGATTGATTTGTGGCCCAAGATGTGGTCTATCCTGGAGAATGTTCCGTGAGCACTTGAGAAGAAAGTGTATTCTTCTGCTTTTGGATGGAAAGTCCTAAAGATATCAATGAGGTCCATTTCTTCTAGTGTGGCATTTAAGGCTTGTGTTTCTTTATTAATTTTCTGTTTGGATGATCTGTCCATTGGTGTGAGAGGAGTGTTAAAGTCTCCTACTATGATTGTGTTGCTGTCAATGTCTTCTTTTATGTCTGAAAGTGTTTGTCTCATGTATTGGGGTGCTCCTGTGTTGGGAGCATAGATATTTATGATTGTTATGTCTTCTTCTTGGATGGATCCCTTAATCATGATGTAGTGACCTGCCTTGTCTCTTAGAATCTTCTTTACTTTAAAATCTATTTTATCTGATATGAGGATTGCTACTCCAGCTTTCTTTTGATTTCCATTTGCATGGAATATCTTTTTCCAGCCTCTCACTTTCAGTCTATGAGTGTCTCTAGGTCTGAAATGAGTTTCCTGGAGGCAGCATATGTATGGGTTGTGTTTTTGGATCCATTCAGCCACTCTGTGTCTTTTGGTTGGGGCGTTTAGTCCATTGACATTCAAAGTAATTATTGATACAAATGATCCTATTGTCATCTTCTTAGATGTTATGATGGGTTTGTTTCGTGGATCTTCTCCTTTTATACTTGTTGTCTATATAAGTCCCTTTAACATTTGTTGTAAGGCTGGTTTGGTGTGACTAAATTCTTTTAATTTTTGCTTGTCTGTAAAGCTTTTGATTTCTCCATCAATTTTGAAGGAGATCTTGGCAGGGTAGAGGATTCTTGGTTGCAGATTATTCTCTTTCAGCCGTTTAAATGTGTCCTGCCATTCCCTTCTGGCCTGCAGAGTTTCTGTTGAAAGATCAGCTGTTAAACGGATGGGCTTTCCCTTGTATGTCACTAGTTGCTTTTCCCTTGCTGCTTTGAGAATTCTATCTTTGTGTTAACTTCATTAATATGTGTCTTGGTGTGTTTCTTCTCGGATTGATTCTGTTAGGTACTCTTTGTGCTTCTTGGACTTGATTGACTATTTCTTTTCCCATGTTGGGGAAATTTTCAACTATAATTTCTTCAAAAATTTTCTCATAGTTTTTTTTTTTTTTCTTTTTGGTTTACTTGTATTTTGACTTCTTTTCCCATTTGAGAAGAAAGTGTATTCTTCTGCTTTTGGATTGGTTTTGGGGAAGGGTTTTTAATTTTCTGTTTGGATGATCTGTCCATTGGTGTGAGAGGAGTGTTAAAGTCTCCTACTATGATTGTGTTGCTGTCAATGTCTTCTTTTATGTCTGAAAGTGTTTGTCTCATGTATTGGGGTGCTCCTGTGTTGGGAGCATAGATATTTATGATTGTTATGTCTTCTTCTTGGATGGATCCCTTAATCATGATGTAGTGACCTGCCTTGTCTCTTAGAATCTTCTTTACTTTAAAATCTATTTTATCTGATATGAGGATTGCTACTCCAGCTTTCTTTTGATTTCCATTTGCATGGAATATCTTTTTCCAGCCTCTCACTTTCAGTCTATGAGTGTCTCTAGGTCTGAAATGAGTTTCCTGGAGGCAGCATATGTATGGGTTGTGTTTTTGGATCCATTCAGCCACTCTGTGTCTTTTGGTTGGGGCGTTTAGTCCATTGACATTCAAAGTAATTATTGATACAAATGATCCTATTGTCATCTTCTTAGATGTTATGATGGGTTTGTTTCGTGGATCTTCTCCTTTTATACTTGTTGTCTATATAAGTCCCTTTAACATTTGTTGTAAGGCTGGTTTGGTGTGACTAAATTCTTTTAATTTTTGCTTGTCTGTAAAGCTTTTGATTTCTCCATCAATTTTGAAGGAGATCTTGGCAGGGTAGAGGATTCTTGGTTGCAGATTATTCTCTTTCAGCCGTTTAAATGTGTCCTGCCATTCCCTTCTGGCCTGCAGAGTTTCTGTTGAAAGATCAGCTGTTAAACGGATGGGCTTTCCCTTGTATGTCACTAGTTGCTTTTCCCTTGCTGCTTTGAGAATTCTATCTTTGTGTTAACTTCATTAATATGTGTCTTGGTGTGTTTCTTCTCGGATTGATTCTGTTAGGTACTCTTTGTGCTTCTTGGACTTGATTGACTATTTCTTTTCCCATGTTGGGGAAATTTTCAACTATAATTTCTTCAAAAATTTTCTCATAGCCTTTCTTTTTTTCTTCTTCTTCTGGAACCCCTATAATTCGAATATTGGTGCGTTTGATATTATCCCAGAGGTCTCTGAGGCTGTCCTCTGCTCTTTTCATTCTTTGAGCTAGAGTCTGTTTTTCAGCAGTTACTTCCACCATTTTATCTTCCAGCTCACTTATCCGGTCTTCTGTCTCAGATACTCTGCTCTTGATTCCTTCTACAGTGTTTTTCAGTTCAGCAATTGAGTTGTTTGTTACTTTTTTGGTAAGTTCTTGTATTTCTTTATTCAGTGTGTTAGTTGTATCTTGCAATTTCTCTGAAATTCTGTTTTCAGTGTCTTTGATCATCTTTACTATCATTCTTCTGAAATCACTTTCAGAAAGTTTGTCCAACTTCTCTTCATTAATTTGATCTTGTGTGTTTGTTGATTGTTCCTTCGCTTGTGTGGTATTTCTCTGCCGTTTCATTGTTATTATTAATTTTTTAAAACTGATTCTGTTTGGGATTTCCTTTTCCCAGACTTTGAGTTACGTCTGTTGGTGTTTGTTGTTTGGATGGGGCTTCTTATTCTGGGTGATGCTGGTGATTGGGTGATGTCAGGACTTGTATACAAGTGATTACCTTTGCTGGCGTTCTCACTTGTATACTGCTCTTTAGTGTTATGCGTTCTCTAGTATTGTAGTTTTGGAGTCAGTGCACCCTCAAAACCCCGTGGCTTGTTGCCTGACCAGGGAATGAAGATTTCACGGCTGGTTTGTTATGGCATTAAATGATATTAAAACATATATATGCAAATGAGAAACAGAAGGTATACCTTTGACAAATGGCAATTTAAAAATTATGCAAGTACTATCTAGCGTATTGAATTATACACATGAACATATACAGCTATAACATAACCCAAGCATTCCAATCAAAAACACAGTACAATACGTTAGCACGGCGAATAGAGAAATCCAAGAATGATATCCACAAGTTAATAAGCAAACTAAGTAGAGTACCAATTGGAGAATAATGCTAGAGCAGGATCCCCGTTGGGGATAAGGCAATGAGGACAGAACAGACTAAGAAATATAGTGGGGAAAGGGAAAAAGAGAAAGGGAGGATAGAAGAGAAATATAGAATAATATTGCAAAGTTAAATATAGGGGGATAAAGATTTGTATGTATTAGAATTTAGTGGTATAGGAAAGGAGCTTCAGAGAAAGCAAAGAATTATAGAGGAGGTAGTAGTACAAATGAAAAAATTATTAAAAATTAAAAGATCTAAATTTTATAGAAAATATAGAAAAACAAAGCAAAAATAATAAAAACAAACAAAAACCCCACAGAACCATAAAAGGCCAATGGGGAACCAGAAGTTTATACCAAAATAAAATGTGTGGTTTAAAAGTACAAAGGTGAAAGAAAAAAAAGAAAATTATGTAAACTTGAATATATTCAGTCTTACTGATAAGATTAGTAGCTTCAATAGAATTCAGTGAAGGAAATGAACACACCCACACATTCTCCCACACGCACCCCAAAGAAAAGAAAAAAAAAATAAAATAAAAATGCTGTGGGTGCACTGAGTGGGTTTGGAAAAAAGAGAAGAAAAAAAAAATTGAAACAAAGTAATACAATACAAAAAATGAAATTTTAAAGTCCAGCAGTAACTCCAGCTTCAGACAAAACGTGAAAATAGTGTTTATGTTCTTCTGTCTCTTGCTGACTGTTCAGGAATTATCAGTCTTTTTCTTGCCTCTGACAGTGGTTGGATCTGAAGACCTCTTTGACTGCTTGTTTTGGCCTATTCCAGAATTAAAAGGCCCGCCCAGGCTGGCCCTGGGAGTTTCTTAATCCAAATCCCTTTTCTTGCTGGGTGGAGCTAAGTTCCCTCCCTGTAGCTTGACCAGCAGCCCTGCAGTTTGACCAGCAGCCAAACTACAGTAGGGAAAATGGCGTCTGTCTCACAGAGGATTTATTCCCACACGCTCTATGGGAAGCACTTCCACAGTGCCCCCGACCCTGCTGCAGGCCACCGTCGACCCCCGCCACCGCGGACGTCAGGTTACTCAGAGGTGAGTCTGGCTCAGTCTCATGCAGGATCGCTATTCCTCTCTCCCGGATCACAGTGCGCAGAGACTTTCCAGTCCTCTTCGGCGACTCTGTGATCGGGTTAATGGTAACCTCCTCCAAAGGGAACTGAGTGCCGCCCTTCCGAGGCCTGCTCAAGGGCACTTCTAGCTCAAGGGGCACCTGGACCCTCCAAAGCAGGTCTGGCTCAGTCCCTTGTGGGTGTTAGTGCTCCTCACCGGGTTTTGATCTGCAACAGGCTTTGCGGCTTTGGCCCGCCCAGCCTCTCCGGCGGGTATGAGGTTTGACTTTTAAAAGTGCGATTGCACCCCTCCTACCGTCTTGATGCGGCTTCTCCTTTGTTCTTCGATGTAGGGTGTCCTCTCTGTGATCAGATCCAATCTCCTTTCGTCGATGGTTTCCCAGGAACTCGTCGCAATTCAGGCGATTTTGCAGGAGAGATGAGTGCACGTCCTTCTACGCCGCCATCTTAGCTCCACCCCCCACAATGTGTTTTAAATAACTAACTATACCTCCATACACATTTGGGAGTGTGAATATTGTGTATGGATGTGTACCGCTGAGCATGAATCACGTGAGTTTGTGGGATAATGTATATGTGTTAGTATATGAGAAAGAGAAAAGCGATGATCTTGCATGTCATTATGATTGTGTGTGCATTTCCTAATGTGTTTTTATTCAACATGGAAATCACTGAAAGGTCACATATCCTTTAATAACCAGAAGCACACAAAAGTCTTCCAGCTTCACAGGAATTTTTCCCACTGAATAATGAATTATGCCTCTGCACACAGTAAGAATTTATTCTTGGTGATTTATGGAAGCAATTAAAGCATGGAAAGACTTGGGTATTTTACCATATGCAGGTAGATGGTAATTCTTTAAAAGCTTTGATATGAACCTAGAAATTCAAAGGACAAATAAACTCTAATCTTAAAAAGGAAAAAAAAATAAAAGTTATATAACTATTTTTAAGTGAATAATTATAAACAGAGTGATTTCTATCTTATATAGACATATAATTCACACATAAATCATGTAAGGATAGGCCAGAAGTCAAGTAGTATAAAAGGCAAATGATTTGCATCATTTTGCAAAGATGAAATGCTTTTCAGAAATCACAAAGTTATTATGGTGAGTAGTAGGGTGTCAATGATGCAGCTCTAATTTTTCAATGATTACTGAGAAATTAGTCAGTTAGATGTTAATGGTCATACTAAATCCATAATGAGGAGGCGAATGATCACATTAACACACACCATATGTTTACAACAGTTCTGCTACGGGTACTCTACCATCTAAAAAAGGGAGAGGAAAAGTTCAATTTAAATTGAGGGGAGAAACAAAGAGTACATTCAAGGCTGAAGCCAGAAATACAAGCGAGTCTATCTTCTTTCCACCAGGAATCTCGATCTCTGCTTCCTCTGTTGCTTATTTGCATAATGAGCCATGAAACTCTCTCTGCTTCTTTAGTTTATCCGCTCTTCCCTATCTCCTTCTACATATTACCATCTCTCCCCCTTGGCATTCTTCTGCCCCTGTCCTCACTTCACCTGTCCCTTCTCTGCCTTCTCCTCTTGTGGCTCAGCTTAACCAATTTAAATCCCTGGGCACCACTGACAGGTATTTTGCGCAGCAAAGACGAGCTGATCCAGGTTAAAGCAAAGCAAACTCAAGGTTGTTTATTGGGATAATGCTCCCAGGCAAGATTCACGTGGTCCCAAGAGGCAGGGCCAGTGAATTCGCGACCAGGGATGGGGTGGGAGAGGTTTTTATAGCCTGGCAGTGGAAAATTTTCGCGGGCAGTGAGCAGGACGGGGGAAAGTCTTGCATCAGCCACATTACGAATGGCAGGAAGCTTTCACGGGCAGTTAGTGGCGAGGGGTTTCTTATTACTGGCCCCGCAGATGTCCTGGGGAAGGGGTTTCTTATCGCTGGCCTTCTCCAACCACTGTCCAAAGTTAGCCCGCTCCAAAGTTAGCCCACTGTCCCATTGACCCAACAACCACCACTCATCTCCTGTACACTGGGATGCATGAACTCATTCACAATATCACTCACAACTCACACAGCAACCCTCCCTATTCACCCACACTCGTGTTTAAATTCAAGAATAATACCTTCATGAAGCTGATTTTTTTCCATTTAATTATCACTCCCCAATGGGCTTTCCTGGTGGCTCAGATGGTAAACATGGCTCTGCCTGCAATGCAGGAGACCAGAGTTTGATTCCTGGGTTGGGAAGATCCCCTGAAGAAGGGAATAGCTACCCACTGCAGTATTCTTGCCTGGAGAATCCCATGGACAGAGGAGCTAGGCAGGCTAAAGCCCATGGAGCAGCTAACACTTTCACTTTTACCATCACCAATACGAACTCCTAGAAATTGACACAATCTATAGACATGTTGAAGGATAAAACTTGCAAGAATCTCTTAGTTTTTTTAATCTATTAATAGTGTGGAAAAGTGCTCAGTTATAACCCCATGAGGCAAGACATAGAAATGACATAATAACAATAGTTATGATTAATTAGAATCCTTTCTGTTGAGGATAGTTGCTTTTGACTGAGTTCCCACCATGTGACACACACAGAATTATGTTATGGCTCAGGAGTCTCCTTTGCTATGGCTCTTTATGCTATGGCCTGGGTCACAGACCAGCACCAGTCCATGGCCTTTAGGAATGAGATCACATAGCAGGAGGTGAACACCAGGCTAGCCATCAAAGCTTCATCTGTACTTACAGCCTCTCCTCATCACTCATATGACTGCCAGAACTCTGCCTCCTGCCAGATCAGCAGCTTGAATTATCCCGAAACCATTCACCTACCCCAACCCCATCTGTGAAAAACCTGTCTTCTATGAAACCAGTCCCTGGTGCCAAAAAGGGTGTGGGCTACTGCAGTAGCAAGTACTCAGAGCAATCCTGGGAGGTCTGTGGGTCTCTTTACAGATGAGGAAACACAGAACCAAGCCAATGAAGCAGCTGTAAAACTGATATTCCCACTCAGGAATGCCTGATATTGACACCAGTGCTTTATTTACTCTAACACCAACTTTGTAATGCCATTTCAAACAGCCTACATTCTGGCCACACTAGATTTTAACCCTCTTCTATTTTTGGTTGGGGCTTCCCAAGGGGCGCTAGAGGTAAAGAATCCGCCTGCCGATGCAACAGATGCAAGGGATGCAGGTTCAATCCCTGGGTCAGAAGATTCCCCTAGAGTAGGAAATGGCAATCCATCAATTCCAGTCTTCTTGCTTCTAAAACTCCATAGACAGAGGAGTCTGGAGGGTTCCATTTGGTCCCAAAGAGTGGGGCACAACTAGGCACTATTTTTGGTCACTGCTGATATTTTGTTGATGCCTATTTGGTTTTTGGGTTTTTTTTTTTTAAGATTTATTTATTTATTTTGGAGGTGGGTGGGGTGGGGAGGGAGGGGAGCGGGCGGGCCACTTCTATTGGTCTTTCATTTGTCCACTTTCATCCATCTTTGTTCTTTGGCCCGTGTGGGCTTCCCATTGCAGTGGCCTCTGTTGTCGCAGAGCACCGGCTCCGGGCGCATGCACTCCAGAGCTCCAGCTCGGTAACTGGACACATCCGTCCAGCCGCTCCGCAGCACGTGGGATCTTCCCAGGCCAGGGATCGAACTGGTGCCCCCTGCACTGCAAGGCAGTGTCCTTACCCACTGGACCACCAGGGAAGCTCAGCCTATTTGTTTTTAATATCAATAAACACTATCATGGGCAGGTTCTCATTGAAAAACTATGTGCACATATTAGAGAATAAATGATGGGCAGTGCCCCTTTTACCAGCCACTGCCTGGTACATTAGTAATCGTGTTAATACAGCCATCTCACTTTGAACAAAGTAAGAATCAAAGAAGGACTGATCAGCTGACAGAAGTGAAAATGGCAGAGTAAAACCCTCTCAAAATCCTCTCCTCCAGAAAAGATAGACTGCTTTTATTTTTAATGATCAGAATCAACACTTCAGAACCCTGGAATTGAGCAATGGCATGGAGCAATCTGGAGAGTGTTTATTTAAGTAAAATTGCTTAATCTCAAGAACAGGAATTCTGTGACATTTTTAACTTGCCATATTCACATTCTCCCAATATCAGCTCGATGACAGTCCTGAAAACTATTACCTGAAAGTCAACAGGTTGGCAACCACTGTAGGAAGAAGAACAAGACTGGAGCTCCTTCATAGCTCCACACAAGAAAGTTTTTATTATTTAATCAGTTTGCTAGTTCCCTGGAAGATTCCATCTGCAAAGTTGTCTTTAACTGACTTTTTTAAGTCTATGAAGGCTGCTGTAACAAAAATGTCATAGACTGGGTGGCTTCAACAACACTTCTCAGATTTCTGGAGGCTGAAAACTCCAAGATCAAAGTATAAACAGATTCAGTGCTCAGAGAGAGCCTGCCTACTAGTTCACAAATAGCAGTCTTCTCTGTATCTCATTTATTGGAAAAAGTGAGAGAGCTCTCTATGGTTCAGTCACTCAGTCATGTCCGACCCTTTGTGACCACACAGACTGCAGCACACCAGGCTTTGCTGTCCTTCACCATCTCCCGGAGTTTGCTCAAACTCATGTCGACGGAGTCAGTGATGCCATCCAACCTGATGCCATCCAACCAATCTAGTCCTCTGTTGTCCCCTTATCCTTCTGCCTTCAATCTTTCCAAGCATCAAGGTCTTTTCCAATAAGTTGGTTCTTTGCATCAGGTGGTCAAAGTGTTGGAGTTTCAGCTTCAGCATCAGTCCTTCCCATGAATATTCAGGGTTAATTTCCTTTAGGATTGACTGGTTTGATCTTGCAGTCCAACGGTCTCAAGATTCTTCTCCAACACCACAGTTCAAAAGCATCAATTCTTTGGCGCTCAGCCTTTTTATGGTACACCTCTCATACTGGAAAAACCATAGCTTTGACTATGTGGACCTCTGTCGGCAAAGTGATGTCTCTGCTCTTTAATACGCTGTCTAGGTTTGTCATAGCTTTTCTTCCAAGGAGCAAGCATGTTTTAACTTCATGGCTGCACTTACTGTCTGCAGTGATTTTGGAGCCCAAGAAAATAAAGTCTGTCACTCTTTCCATTGTTTCCCCATCTGTTTGCCATGTTTCCCCATCTATTTTCCACTTAATGGGAAAAGTCAGGAAGCTCTCTAGAATCTCTTTTATAAAGAGACACTGTTCCCATTCATGAAGGCTTTGCCCTCTTGGTTCAATTATATCCCAAAAGTTCTACTTCCAAATACCATCACTTTGGGGATTAGGTTTCAACTTACAAATTTGGGTGTGGGGTAGGGGACACAGACATTCTGTCTCTAGCACTGACTCAGAGCTCCTCTGGGGCAAACAAGCGAGTGGGATTTGGGAATAGAGATACTTTTCAAAGATAGAGGCAACTGTTTGATAACATTGTCGCTTGAGGCAAAGGCCAACAGACAAACAACAGATTAATCATTAAACTTAAAAGGAAGCATTGGAGAATGTCCAAAGGTGTGGGGGGTCACAGGTTGAAAAGTTACAACACATTTCTGGAAATCTAGAAGGCCACACATATTAAACGGAAAAGTGAGAGAGCTCTCTATGGTTCAGTCACTCAGTCATGTCCGACCCTTTGTGACCACACAGACTGCAGCACACCAGGCTTTGCTGTCCTTCACCATCTCCCGGAGTTTGCTCAAACTCATGTCGACGGAGTCAGTGATGCCATCCAACCTGATGCCATCCAACCAATCTAGTCCTCTGTTGTCCCCTTATCCTTCTGCCTTCAATCTTTCCAAGCATCAAGGTCTTTTCCAATAAGTTGGTTCTTTGCATCAGGTGGTCAAAGTGTTGGAGTTTCAGCTTCAGCATCAGTCCTTCCCATGAATATTCAGGGTTAATTTCCTTTAGGATTGACTGGTTTGATCTTGCAGTCCAACGGTCTCAAGATTCTTCTCCAACACCACAGTTCAAAAGCATCAATTCTTTGGCGCTCAGCCTTTTTATGGTACACCTCTCATACTGGAAAAACCATAGCTTTGACTATGTGGACCTCTGTCGGCAAAGTGATGTCTCTGCTCTTTAATACGCTGTCTAGGTTTGTCATAGCTTTTCTTCCAAGGAGCAAGCATGTTTTAACTTCATGGCTGCACTTACTGTCTGCAGTGATTTTGGAGCCCAAGAAAATAAAGTCTGTCACTCTTTCCATTGTTTCCCCATCTGTTTGCCATGTTTCCCCATCTATTTTCCACTTAATGGGAAAAGTCAGGAAGCTCTCTAGAATCTCTTTTATAAAGAGACACTGTTCCCATTCATGAAGGCTTTGCCCTCTTGGTTCAATTATATCCCAAAAGTTCTACTTCCAAATACCATCACTTTGGGGATTAGGTTTCAACTTACAAATTTGGGTGTGGGGTAGGGGACACAGACATTCTGTCTCTAGCACTGACTCAGAGCTCCTCTGGGGCAAACAAGCGAGTGGGATTTGGGAATAGAGATACTTTTCAAAGATAGAGGCAACTGTTTGATAACATTGTCGCTTGAGGCAAAGGCCAACAGACAAACAACAGATTAATCATTAAACTTAAAAGGAAGCATTGGAGAATGTCCAAAGGTGTGGGGGGTCACAGGTTGAAAAGTTACAACACATTTCTGGAAATCTAGAAGGCCACACACATATACACAAACTGAGGAAAGACTTGAGAACATCGTAAGTTTTCATTTCTGTTTAACCTGGATGGTCCACAAGCAAGCAGTGAAGGCTAGGTAGCATTGTATTAAAATACCTACTGAGTGTTGAGGTGCCTATATCTCTTGAATTAATGGTTTTGGGTTTTTTTCAGATATATTCAGGAATGAAATTTCCGGATCATATGATAAAATTCTGATTTCCGTTTTTTGAGATACCTCCATATTGCTCTCTAAAGTGGCTATACCAATTCACATCCCCACCAACAGTGTACTAGGGTTCCCCTTTCTCCACATCTTTGCCAACATTTGGTTTTCTGTGGCCTTTTTGATGACAGCCATCCTAACATGTATGAGGTGATATTATGGTTTTGACTTGTATTTCTCTGAGGATTAGCGATGTTGAGTACCTTTACATATGCCTATTGGCCCTCTGTATGTTTTCTTTGGAAAAATGTCTATTCTGGTCTTCTGCTCATTTTTAATTGCGTTTTTGATGAGTTGTATAAGCTGACTATATATTTTGGACATTAAACCCTTATTGGTCATATCATTTGCAAATACTATCTCCCATTTAATCGGTTGTCTTTTCATCTTGTCAATGGTTTCCTTTGCTATGAAAAAGCTTTACAGTTTAAGTAAAGTCTCATTTGTTTATTTTTGCCTTTGTACCCTTTGTCTTAGGAAATTGATTCAAAAAAAAATGCTGCTACAATTTAGTCACAGAGTGTCTGCCTGTTTTGTTCTAGGATTTTTATGATTTCTGATTTTAAATTTGAGCCTTTAATCTATTTTGAGTTTGTTTTCTATATGCAGTTACAAAATGTTCTAGTTTCATCCTTTTACATGTAGCTCTCCAATTTTCCCAGAACCACTAACTGAAGACTGTCTTTTCACTACTGACCATAAGTGCGTGGTTTATTTCAGCTCTCTATCCTGTTCTGTTGATCTATATATCTGTTTTTGTGGCAATATTGTACTGTTTTGACTATTGTAACTTTGAAGTATAGTCTGAAGCTATGGAACACGACTCTCCCAGCTCTGTTCTTTTCTCTCAAGATTTCTTTAGCTATTTGTGGTCAATTGTGCTTCCATTCAATTAAAAATGTTTTAAATTATTTTTTCTGGTTCTGTGAAAAATACCATTGGTATTTTGAGAGGGAATGCACCATCTGTACATTACCTTGGGCACTGCAGTCATTTTAACAATATTAATTCTTCCACCCATGAACATGGAATATCTGTTTGTGTCATCTTCAATTTCTTTTGTCAATGTCTTATAGTTTTCTGTGTATAGATCTTTTACCAGCTTAGGTAGGTTTATTCCTAGGTATTTTATTCTTTTTGATGTAATGGAAAATGGAATTATTTCTTTAATTTCTCTTTCTCATAACAGTTCATTTTTAGTACACAGAAATGCAACAGATTTCTGTATATTGATTCTGTATCCTGAACTTCACCAAATTCATTGGTGAGCTTGAGTAGTTTCTTGGTGGTGTCTTTATGATTTTCTAAATACAACCTTCTTCCTTTTGCTTTGGTAAAAATGTCTATTCTGGTCTTCTGCTCATTTTAATTGCGTTTTGATGAGTTGTATAAGCTGACTATATATTTTGGACATTAAACCCTTATTGGTCATATCATTTGCAAATACTATCTCCCATTTAATCGGTTGTCTTTTCATCTTGTCAATGGTTTCCTTTGCTATGAAAAAGCTTTACAGTTTAAGTAAAGTCTCATTTGTTTATTTTTGCCTTTGTACCCTTTGTCTTAGGAAATTGATTCAAAAAAAAATGCTGCTACAATTTAGTCACAGAGTGTCTGCCTGTTTTGTTCTAGGATTTTTATGATTTCTGATTTTAAATTTGAGCCTTTAATCTATTTTGAGTTTGTTTTCTATATGCAGTTACAAAATGTTCTAGTTTCATCCTTTTACATGTAGCTCTCCAATTTTCCCAGAACCACTAACTGAAGACTGTCTTTTCACTACTGACCATAAGTGCGTGGTTTATTTCAGCTCTCTATCCTGTTCTGTTGATCTATATATCTGTTTTGTGGCAATATTGTACTGTTTTGACTATTGTAACTTTGAAGTATAGTCTGAAGCTATGGAACACGACTCTCCCAGCTCTGTTCTTTTCTCTCAAGATTTCTTTAGCTATTTGTGGTCAATTGTGCTTCCATTCAATTAAAAATGTTTTAAATTATTTTTTCTGGTTCTGTGAAAAATACCATTGGTATTTTGAGAGGGAATGCACCATCTGTACATTACCTTGGGCACTGCAGTCATTTTAACAATATTAATTCTTCCACCCATGAACATGGAATATCTGTTTGTGTCATCTTCAATTTCTTTTGTCAATGTCTTATAGTTTTCTGTGTATAGATCTTTTACCAGCTTAGGTAGGTTTATTCCTAGGTATTTTATTCTTTTTGATGTAATGGAAAATGGAATTATTTCTTTAATTTCTCTTTCTCATAACAGTTCATTTTTAGTACACAGAAATGCAACAGATTTCTGTATATTGATTCTGTATCCTGAACTTCACCAAATTCATTGGTGAGCTTGAGTAGTTTCTTGGTGGTGTCTTTATGATTTTCTAAATACAACCTTCTTCCTTTTGTAGAATAATTACACTACCTTTACAAATTTGGCATGAACATTAGTGGTAAATATTTTTAAGAAAATTATAAAAATATTATAATAATTGTAGTAAATTGTATTGCAGAATGAGTTAGCAAAATCATACATATATACATATGTATTTATATTTAAACTTATGAATATATATATATTCTTACATTATCAAATAAAATAAATTGATGAGATGATTTTTACTTGATTTTCTTTCCAATTTCCATCTGATGGCAATCAATGAATTTCCATTTTATAAAAATATCCTCAAGCAATGAAACATCTGGCATTTTAGAATATTTTTCTACACAATACTGTTCCAGGACACAGTTTGTGGAACTATTTCATTTGTCAATTTAGAGATAAGCTGAAGTGTGCCCTATATTATTTAATGACATAAGCTTACATAATGTTTTATCTGTATCTGTACCCCTTTTAGGAAGCTTGTATTTTTCAAATTATTAGCTCCAACATTATAGCACAGCTATAGCATACATTTAAATTAAAATATATTTCTAGGTTTATGTGATAATAGTATCAAAGGCTGAAAAACAAAGATCTATGAGTGAAAAACAAGAGTCAGGGAGGAAAGAAATGCCATTCTTAGAATTTCCATGATACAGTTCTTTACTCCTGGTAAGAGATTATGAACTGACAGATACTAACATCTGTGGCCTGGAGAAGGAAATGGCAACCCACTCCAGTATTCCTGCCTGAGAATTCCATAGGCAGAAGAGCCCAATGGGCTACAGTTCATGGGGTTGCAAAGAGTCAGACATGACTGAGCGACTAACACACACACACACATACACAGAGACACACACACACACACATACACATACACACACACACATCTGTAGCCAGCAGTATTAGGCAACCTAGGAGTAGGTTTAAATAAGATGGTCAATTAGAGGCTTTCCTGGTAGCTCAGTGGTGAAGAGTTTGCCTGCCAGTGTGGGAGACACAGGTTCAGTCCCTGATCTGGGAGGATCTTACATGCTATGGAGCAACTAATAAGCCCATGAGCCACAACTACCAAACTTGTCTTCAAGAGCCTTGGAGCCACAACTATTGAGCCCATGTGCCACAACTATTGAAGCCCTTATGCCCTAGAGCCTGAGTTCCACAATAAGAGAAGTCACTGCAACAAGAAGCCTGCTTACCTCAACTAGAGAGTAGTCCCCACTCCCTGCAACTAAAGAGCCTACACCAGCAGTGAAACACAAGAATAGTCAAAACTAATTAAATAAATAAAATGCATTTCTTTAAAAAAAAAAAAAAAAAGATGGGGGCTTCCCCTGGTGGCCCAGTGGGTAAGGACACCACCTTGCAGTGCAAGGGGCGCCGGTTCGAGCCCTGGCCTGGGAAAATCCCACATGCCGCAGAGCAGCTGGACTGATGTGTCCAATTACCGAGCCGGAGCTCTGGCGTGCATGCGCCCAGAGCCGGCGCTCTGCGACAACAGAGGCCACCGTGATGGGAGGCCCACAGGAGCCCACAGGAGCCAAAGAACAAAGACAGATGAAAATAGAAATGAAAGACCAATAGAAGTGGCCTGCCCATCCCCCTCCCTCCCCACCCCACCCCCAAGAAGATAAATAAATAAATAAAATAAATGTTTAAAAAAAAAAAATGAACAATAGAGCTTCTCTGGTGGTCCAGTGGGTAAGGACACCACCTTGCAGTGCAAGGGGTACCGGTTCAATCCCTGGCCTAGGAAGATCCCACATGCCGCGGAGTGGCTGGACCAATGTGTCCAACTACTGAGCCTGAGCTCTGGAGCGCATGTGCCCAGAGGCAGAGCTCTGCGACAACAGAGGCCACCGTGATGGGAGGCCCACAGGAGCCCACAGGAGCCAAAGAACAAAGACAGATGAAAATAGAAATGAAAGACCAATAGAAGTGGCCTGCCCACCCCCCTCCCTCCCCACCCCACCCCCAAGAAGATAAATAAATAAATAAAATAAATGTTTAAAAAAAAAAAATGAACAATAGAGCTTCTCTGGTGGTCCAGTGGGTAAGGACACCACCTTGCAGTGCAAGGGGTACCGGTTCAATCCCTGGCCTAGGAAGATCCCACATGCCGCGGAGTGGCTGGACCAATGTGTCCAACTACTGAGCCTGAGCTCTGGAGCGCATGTGCCCAGAGTCAGAGCTCTGCAGCGAGAGAGGCCACTACGATGGGAGGCCCACACAGGCCAAAGAAAAAAGATGGATGGAAATAAATAAATGAAAGATCAATAGAAGTGGCCAAAAAAATAAATAAATAAATACATTTAAAAGAACAACATTTCGAGAAAGAACTGAAATTGAGCTGAAGAAGAAGGTGGAACTGGGTGTGAAAGACAGTAAAGCAATAAGGGACTGATAGAAATAACAAACATTCCCATATGTGCATAATAGCCCTTGTGATAGCTCATCTATTTTACTCATAAAAATATAAAATTATACATGCTGTTTATCCTAGATCCCAAAGCAGTTCCTAAGAGTTTCCAGCTCTGTTACTGAGTAGATATATGCTCTTATCAAGTCATTAAATCAGAATAATCCTCAGGATTATGTGTACATGAAAGCATTCTATAAACTACCGTTGCTACTGCTTTAAAGGAAAAATATATAAATGTATAACAATTTTATAAAGACAATGAACAACCTAATTTCCTTTCCTTGGGAAGAATCAAGATGAGACAAGAACAGCTTAAATGGTTACAAACCTTTCCACAAAATTTAAGATCAAGCTATATGGACTTTAGTGATGTAAAGTAGGCGTAAAGTCTATCACATTAAATATATTCATTGTAAATTGCTTCTAGGGCTATCAAACACTTTTGCTTAGTATTTGTTTTTTTATTTAAGCACCTGAAAATACACACATGGGTTTAAATATTTTGGGGCTTGCTACATCATCTCTTAAATAATAAATATCATTTTGTATCATCTCCATCCTGCTGCACAGAGAAATGGAGCTTTGTGATAAGTGCACTATAGCAATTCAGATAATTTTCTGTCATAATTCAAGGTTTAAGTTACAATTTCAAGGATTTTCAACAGAACAAAACTTGTCTCTTAGTAAGCATGTAAGAAAAAATGGACAAACAGTAATACAAAATTCAAACATTTAATTTAGAACAAGACAGCAGATGAACTAAAATCATACACTCTGTCACTTACGCATTTTGCCTAGTTCCTTGCTCTGGAAGAATAGAAAAATGAAAAACACAAGTAAGATCCATTAGAAACAGGTCTTGTAAAACAGAAGTATTAAAATTCACAATCTTAAAAATTATTTCTGTATTTTGTGGGTCCTAACCTGAGAAGCAGTATGCCTGAAACTAAAATAATATTGTGCATCAATCGTATTTCAGTTTTAAAAAGTTTGAGTTTTAAAATATTTCTGTAGACAAAGTCAGTATTGTGATTGTAATACAACACTAAGACATTAATATCTATTAAAAATAGTCAAACTGTAGAGAATAGTAGAAGTACTATAACTATAGGTTAAGTAGTTACACAGCCTACCAAGCCAGTTTCCCTTGCCCACTGCATTTTCCTAGCACCAAATGAAAATATGAGAATGCTTTTACTTCCAGTCTGTCTCCACTTAGCCAACCACACATATCATATATTCATATTATATTACTCTCACCCTTTTGGGTGACTCAATCCTTTTGCAATATATGTGAGTAATTTTTATATGAAATAGATGGGTAACATGCCTCCTGAATCCTGCATTCTCCAAAAACTATTTTTCCTAAGAGGAAGATGACCCTTAGAGACCTTATCTAAAACTACATAATCAGTATATGTTCCCATACACCTCTCCCAACGTGATATTTAAGATCTTTAATTTCAGTGCTATTTGGGAGCCACTGAGCCTCTTTAAAGTTTACATTCAAGTCATTCTTCCACTGAAGAAAACGTTGTATTATTTCTTCCATTATTATCTATTCTCTATATGTTATTTCAAGCTTGTTGTTGTTCAGTTACTAAGCTGTGTCCAACTCTTTGCAGCCCCACGGACTGCAGCACACGAGGCTCCTCTGTCCTCCACTATCTCCCAAAGTTGGCTCAAATTCACATCCATTAAGTTGGCAGGAAGATTCTTTACCACTTAGCCATCAGCAAAGCCCATTTCATCTTTAGTCATCAGTTAATTATTTTCATTGATTTCTGTTTCTTTCTATTCGTCTTGCAAGCCACTTATTCCATTTGACTTTCAAAGACAGTAAGTTCTCACCAGTGATGTATTTCTAAGTTCTTTAACTAGACTGTGAAATCCAGAATTTTTTTCTTTCAGAAAGTAGTTTTTTGCTGTTGTTCCACTTCATCTAACTTTCTCAAAAGTTTAATTCCTTTTTTTGTGTGTTAATACCCCATGTTATTTCTCCATTGGTTTTTCCCTCAAAATTAATCATCTCTTTCAATTAGTGTGCACATCCTGAGTCATATTAGTGTGTGAGTGTGTACTCATTCTGAGTTGTATTAGTTATCTGCAATCTAATTACAGCCACATCTTAGAAGCTCTTGAGAAGATTTTAAGATACACCAGTACCCTGGCCACAGCCCCAGCTATTTCAATTTCATGGTCTGCACAGCATTCAGGAATAGGTATTTGGGGTAGTTATCCAAAGACAGAAAGGCTTCCTGGACCCATTAGGACACAGATGGCCCCTCCAGGCAGGGGGGAAATACTGTGATTCAGCCCCTAGGCCAGGTGTCTGTAGCTCTGTACAAATTTAAACAGTGAGGAGGTCCATCCCAAGGACCAAAGGCTACAGAAGCAGACATCAGCAGCTCTTTCTGAGATCTGCCCCATCTGGTGGCCATCACTGCAGATAATCGAAATCCCTTCACCTGCCCTCATCTCAGAGACATCTCAGCAAGTCTTTTTTTTGTTTATACCTACTCTCCCTACTTATTACAAACTATATTTTTTCCATGTATAGGTTGGTGATACCCACTCTCTGTAAGATTGCAGAAAGAATGAATTCCGTGTGTCTTACACAGTGTCTGGCTGTGTGGCATATAATAAGTGGTCAATAAATACTTGATGAAAATATGGTATTTTCCATCAAGCACCTCCTCATAGGGGCATCAATGGATTAAATCACAGAATATATGGAAAATGCTTAGTTTCCTGCACAAATTAAATAATAGTAAAAAAATCCATAGTCTTTGTTTCACTTCAAAATCCTGCTTCTTTCATACCATTTTCTCTTTGTCAATCCAGCTCCTTTCTCCCTGATGACATCAATAATAATGGAAAGTTAAGAGCAACTATATAGTAATCATTTTATTATTTGACAGAAGTCCCCCGTACTCTCTTCCTAGCTCCTTCTCAATATATACTGTATAAGTATGATACTGTTATTTAAGAAGAGAAAAACGGGGCTTCCCTGGTGGTCCAGTGGGGGAAGAGTCCGCCTTGCAATGAAAGGGGCACCAGTTTGATCCCTGGCCCTGGAAGATCCTGCATGCCATGGAACAGCCGGCCCAAGGCCACTGCTGGTGTAGGCAAAATATCAAGAGCACCAAGGTTGAGTATAATTAGGTAATTCACAAAGTCATTATTCTAAAAGCTAATGAACCACATTGAAACTCTTATAGTCACATCCTCCTGTGCTAAGCAACACAGGATTTGAAAAAGAAAACAAAAATAAATTTCATACCTTATTTTTACTGGTTTTCTATCTGTTCATTTCTTGGTAGAAATCTTAAAGTCAGATGTCAGCTCTGAAAAAATTTTTCCAAAGACAGAAAGGCTTCCTGGACCCATTAGGACACAGTGGAGGGGGGAATACTGTGATTCAGCCCCTAGGCCAGGTGTCTGTAGCTCTGTACAAATTTAAACAGTGAGGAGGTCCATCCCAAGGCCTACAGAAGCAGACATCAGCAGCTCTTTCTGAGATCTGCCCCATCTGGTGGCCATCACTGCAGATAATCGAAATCCCTTCACCTGCCCTCATCTCAGAGACATCTCAGCAAGTCTTTTTTTTGTTTATACCTACTCTCCCTACTTATTACAAACTATATTTTTTCCATGTATAGGTTGGTGATACCCACTCTCTGTAAGATTGCAGAAAGAATGAATTCCGTGTGTCTTACACAGTGTCTGGCTGTGTGGCATATAATAAGTGGTCAATAAATACTTGATGAAAATATGGTATTTTCCATCAAGCACCTCCTCATAGGGGCATCAATGGATTAAATCACAGAATATATGGAAAATGCTTAGTTTCCTGCACAAATTAAATAATAGTAAAAAAATCCATAGTCTTTGTTTCACTTCAAAATCCTGCTTCTTTCATACCATTTTCTCTTTGTCAATCCAGCTCCTTTCTCCCTGATGACATCAATAATAATGGAAAGTTAAGAGCAACTATATAGTAATCATTTTATTATTTGACAGAAGTCCCCCGTACTCTCTTCCTAGCTCCTTCTCAATATATACTGTATAAGTATGATACTGTTATTTAAGAAGAGAAAAACGGGGCTTCCCTGGTGGTCCAGTGGGGGAAGAGTCCGCCTTGCAATGAAAGGGGCACCAGTTTGATCCCTGGCCCTGGAAGATCCTGCATGCCATGGAACAGCCGGCCCAAGGCCACTGCTGGTGTAGGCAAAATATCAAGAGCACCAAGGTTGAGTATAATTAGGTAATTCACAAAGTCATTATTCTAAAAGCTAATGAACCACATTGAAACTCTTATAGTCACATCCTCCTGTGCTAAGCAACACAGGATTTGAAAAAAAGAAAACAAAAATAAATTTCATACCTTATTTTTACTGGTTTTCTATCTGTTCATTTCTTGGTAGAAATCTTAAAGTTAACAAAATAACCAACTCTATTTAATTTATTTTCCAAATATCCCTCTGGCACTCTGTGATAATTACGTACTAATGGCATTTAAATTTTATTTAGTCATTAGACTTCTTTATAGAGTTTTAACTCCAGAATCCAAAGTGCTTTATGAAGAAATGACAAGCCCCATCATCCAAAAAGTAAGGAGTTAAAGAACTTATTTAATTGTGCATAACTACATGCTGATGTTTTTGCCTATATTTATGAAGGGAGGAGGTCAGTATTCCATTGAATTTAATGTCAGCAGAAGCAGCATTATCATCACGATAATGTGATGTCATCATTATCATCATCATGAAACAATAATGCCATTGTCTATTGAGTCCTTGCAATATGCTACACACCACTGTAGATGTTTAACCTCAGAATAATCCTATGAGGCAATGGTTACTAATTTCATTTTACAGACAAGGAAACTGAAGCTCTGAGAGTTTTAGTAACTTGCCTAACACTGTATAGCTGTTGAGTACCAATGCCACTGCTTGTTTAATTTTTATTATTTTATTTATTTTATTTTTGGTTGCACTGGGTCTCTTGTTGCTGCTCGCAGGCTTTCTCTAGTCACAGAGAGTGCAGCTGTTCTTTGTGATGACTCTCTTGTGGAGCACAGACTCTAGGTGTATGGGCTTCCATAATTACAGTTTGCTGGCTCTAGGGCACGCAGGCTTCAATCGTCGACACACAGAGGTTCAGCAGGTGTGACAGGCGGGCTTAGCTGCTCCTCAGCATGTAGTATCTTCCTGGACCAGGAATCAAACCCATGTGCAGTCCGCCTTGCAATGAAAGGGGCACCAGTTTGATCCCTGGCCCTGGAAGATCCTGCATGCCATGGAACAGCCGGCCCAAGGCCACTGCTGGTGTAGGCAAAATATCAAGAGCACCAAGGTTGAGTATAATTAGGTAATTCACAAAGTCATTATTCTAAAAGCTAATGAACCACATTGAAACTCTTATAGTCACATCCTCCTGTGCTAAGCAACACAGGATTTGAAAAAGAAAACAAAAATAAATTTCATACCTTATTTTTACTGGTTTTCTATCTGTTCATTTCTTGGTAGAAATCTTAAAGTTAACAAAATAACCAACTCTATTTAATTTATTTTCCAAATATCCCTCTGGCACTCTGTGATAATTACGTACTAATGGCATTTAAATTTTATTTAGTCATTAGACTTCTTTATAGAGTTTTAACTCCAGAATCCAAAGTGCTTTATGAAGAAATGACAAGCCCCATCATCCAAAAAGTAAGGAGTTAAAGAACTTATTTAATTGTGCATAACTACATGCTGATGTTTTTGCCTATATTTATGAAGGGAGGAGGTCAGTATTCCATTGAATTTAATGTCAGCAGAAGCAGCATTATCATCACGATAATGTGATGTCATCATTATCATCATCATGAAACAATAATGCCATTGTCTATTGAGTCCTTGCAATATGCTACACACCACTGTAGATGTTTAACCTCAGAATAATCCTATGAGGCAATGGTTACTAATTTCATTTTACAGACAAGGAAACTGAAGCTCTGAGAGTTTTAGTAACTTGCCTAACACTGTATAGCTGTTGAGTACCAATGCCACTGCTTGTTTAATTTTTATTATTTTATTTATTTTATTTTTGGTTGCACTGGGTCTCTTGTTGCTGCTCGCAGGCTTTCTCTAGTCACAGAGAGTGCAGCTGTTCTTTGTGATGACTCTCTTGTGGAGCACAGACTCTAGGTGTATGGGCTTCCATAATTACAGTTTGCTGGCTCTAGGGCACGCAGGCTTCAATCGTCGACACACAGAGGTTCAGCAGGTGTGACAGGCGGGCTTAGCTGCTCCTCAGCATGTAGTATCTTCCTGGACCAGGAATCAAACCCATGTGCAGTGCACTGGCAGTGGACTCTTATCCACTATGTGTGCTCAGTTGCATTCAACTTTTTTGTGACTCCATGGACTGTAGCCCACCTCTGTAGCCTCCTCTGCGGGACTGTCCAGGCAAGGATACTGGAGTGGCTTGCCATCTCATCCTCCAGGGGATCATCCCAACCCAGGGATTGAACCCACGTCTCCTGCACTGGCAGACGGATTCTTTTCGACTGAACCAGCTGGGAAACCTATCCACTGTATCACCAGGGAAGTCCCCAAACCACTGTTTAAATTGAGGTCTGACTCCAACACATCTTATACTAGCACATCCTATTCTAACACAGGTCCATGTATATGAGACTTACTTGATGTATCTAAAACTATGGCACCGTGGAAAAATCACAATATATAATTTATTCCTATCAAAAGTTCTTAGGTAAGGCTACCCAAGCATGTCTTGGCTGGTAAGGAGAGATACCTCCTACTGCAATAACAGGGAGGGAAGTCAGAGAGGAGCAGGTAATGGAAGGAAAGGTATGAAAAGTAGGAAATGCTTTCAAAGACAAACATTTTTCCACAAGTTCACAATAACTTCAACTGACCAAACTCCAAAGGTTAATCACAAATGTAATGAAAAGCTCAAGAATCCAGTTAAATATAATCAGTATATCAGTTGAGTTAAGTGCTTCTAAAGCATTCTAAACAATTTATATTTTTAAGTCAATCAAAGGGTCTCATTGCAGGACTGATTTAATCAGTAACCTACTCAAGAAAATCTCTTTATATAGTTGGTACAAATACCACTTGTCTGCAAGCTTCTTTTCAAAGGAGCACAAAGTTCAAGTCATCGAATCTGGAAATAGTGCACTGGGAGAGGGGTGGAGATAACCTACCAATTCTATTTTGAGGGATCACCTGGGAGTGCCTAGGCATGTTGATGAAAAAACAAGATCCTTATGACTCACACTGTTTATACTGTTGATTTTTCTGGGTTCAAATTCAGTTTGCTGGCTCTAGGGCACGAGGCTTCAATCGACACAGAGGTTCAGCAGGTGTGACAGGCGGGCTTAGCTGCTCCTCAGCATGTAGTATCTTCCTGGACCAGGAATCAAACCCATGTGCAGTGCACTGGCAGTGGACTCTTATCCACTATGTGTGCTCAGTTGCATTCAACTTTTTTGTGACTCCATGGACTGTAGCCCACCTCTGTAGCCTCCTCTGCGGGACTGTCCAGGCAAGGATACTGGAGTGGCTTGCCATCTCATCCTCCAGGGGATCATCCCAACCCAGGGATTGAACCCACGTCTCCTGCACTGGCAGACGGATTCTTTTCGACTGAACCAGCTGGGAAACCTATCCACTGTATCACCAGGGAAGTCCCCAAACCACTGTTTAAATTGAGGTCTGACTCCAACACATCTTATACTAGCACATCCTATTCTAACACAGGTCCATGTATATGAGACTTACTTGATGTATCTAAAACTATGGCACCGTGGAAAAATCACAATATATAATTTATTCCTATCAAAAGTTCTTAGGTAAGGCTACCCAAGCATGTCTTGGCTGGTAAGGAGAGATACCTCCTACTGCAATAACAGGGAGGGAAGTCAGAGAGGAGCAGGTAATGGAAGGAAAGGTATGAAAAGTAGGAAATGCTTTCAAAGACAAACATTTTTCCACAAGTTCACAATAACTTCAACTGACCAAACTCCAAAGGTTAATCACAAATGTAATGAAAAGCTCAAGAATCCAGTTAAATATAATCAGTATATCAGTTGAGTTAAGTGCTTCTAAAGCATTCTAAACAATTTATATTTTTAAGTCAATCAAAGGGTCTCATTGCAGGACTGATTTAATCAGTAACCTACTCAAGAAAATCTCTTTATATAGTTGGTACAAATACCACTTGTCTGCAAGCTTCTTTTCAAAGGAGCACAAAGTTCAAGTCATCGAATCTGGAAATAGTGCACTGGGAGAGGGGTGGAGATAACCTACCAATTCTATTTTGAGGGATCACCTGGGAGTGCCTAGGCATGTTGATGAAAAAACAAGATCCTTATGACTCACACTGTTTATACTGTTGATTTTTCTGGGTGAAGGCTGAGATTCTTGAACCAGACCAGTCAGTTGTTTTGTCGTGGACTTATCTCCCACCTGTGTAAGACAGACATCAACCTGTAGAATGATCCATGTGTCCTTCGCAGACAGTATCTCCCACACCAAGAAGTAACAGCTAGTCCAACTCTTTTGCCTTCTCTAATGGTTTATTAGTTTTGCCTCTTCTAGAATTTCTTGCAAATGAAATCATCCATTATGACTAGCTTTACAACTGGATTCTTGAGTTTGTCATTACATCTGTGATATTCATCCATATTGTTCCATGTAGCAAAAGTTTTTCTTTCTGTGTTCTTTTCTATGACTCTCCCACCAAGTCACCATTCTCCTGTGAATGTGCATTTAGCTGCTCTTTTAGAATCTGGATTTTTTAATTTGTATTTATTTATTTATTTATTTGCAGCTGCACTGGGTCTTTGTTGCTGCACGCAGGCTTTCTCTAGTTGCCAAGAGCAGGGGTTACTCTTCAATGCAGTGAGCAGGCTTCCCCTTGTGGTGGCTTCTCTTGTGGAGTGCTGGCTCCAGGTGTGCAGGTTCAGTAGTTGAGACTCTCAGGCTCTAGAGCACGAGCTCAGTAGTTGCACAACACAGGCTTAACCGCCCCATGGCATGTGGGATCTTCCTGAACTAGGGATCAAAGCCATGTCTCCTGCATTGGCAGGAAGATTCTTAACCGCTGGACCACCAGGGAAGTCCCAAAATTGGGATATTTTGAATAATGTTGCTGTGGATAATCTTGTACTTATCTTTTGGTGGATTCAATCTCTGTGGTATAAAACTATGAACAGGTATAAAGGTTCTCATTGCAGGACTGATTTAATCAGTAACCTACTCAAGAAAATCTCTTTATATAGTTGGTACAAATACCACTTGTCTGCAAGCTTCTTTTCAAAGGAGCACAAAGTTCAAGTCATCGAATCTGGAAATAGTGCACTGGGAGAGGGGTGGAGATAACCTACCAATTCTATTTTGAGGGATCACCTGGGAGTGCCTAGGCATGTTGATGAAAAAACAAGATCCTTATGACTCACACTGTTTATACTGTTGATTTTTCTGGGTGAAGGCTGAGATTCTTGAACCAGACCAGTCAGTTGTTTTGTCGTGGACTTATCTCCCACCTGTGTAAGACAGACATCAACCTGTAGAATGATCCATGTGTCCTTCGCAGACAGTATCTCCCACACCAAGAAGTAACAGCTAGTCCAACTCTTTTGCCTTCTCTAATGGTTTATTAGTTTTGCCTCTTCTAGAATTTCTTGCAAATGAAATCATCCATTATGACTAGCTTTACAACTGGATTCTTGAGTTTGTCATTACATCTGTGATATTCATCCATATTGTTCCATGTAGCAAAAGTTTTTCTTTCTGTGTTCTTTTCTATGACTCTCCCACCAAGTCACCATTCTCCTGTGAATGTGCATTTAGCTGCTCTTTTAGAATCTGGATTTTTTAATTTGTATTTATTTATTTATTTATTTGCAGCTGCACTGGGTCTTTGTTGCTGCACGCAGGCTTTCTCTAGTTGCCAAGAGCAGGGGTTACTCTTCAATGCAGTGAGCAGGCTTCCCCTTGTGGTGGCTTCTCTTGTGGAGTGCTGGCTCCAGGTGTGCAGGTTCAGTAGTTGAGACTCTCAGGCTCTAGAGCACGAGCTCAGTAGTTGCACAACACAGGCTTAACCGCCCCATGGCATGTGGGATCTTCCTGAACTAGGGATCAAAGCCATGTCTCCTGCATTGGCAGGAAGATTCTTAACCGCTGGACCACCAGGGAAGTCCCAAAATTGGGATATTTTGAATAATGTTGCTGTGGATAATCTTGTACTTATCTTTTGGTGGATTCAATCTCTGTGGTATAAAACTATGAACAGGTATAAAGGTTCACAGGGTAGACATAAGTTTAGCCTTAATAGGCTCTTCCCAGTAGGGATATAAATTTATACTTCTTGAGATTTGTTTTACAATTCAGTACAACGTATGTCTTGGAAGTTCCATGCCCCTTGAAAAGAATGTGTAGTCTAGTTATAGAACGTTGTGTTTTATTAAACATTCATTAGATCAAGGAGATTGTAATGCTGTTCATGTCATCCATTCTATTGATATGTTTCACCTAATTGCTGTATTAATTATTGAGATGACATGGGAATATCTCCAACTATGACTGTGCAATTATCTATTTTCCCTTTAATTCTGGCTATTTTTGCTTCATGTAATTTAAAGTTCTATTACTAGGCACATATGTATTGATAATTGCTATGTCTTTATGATGAGTTGGCATTTTTCATGGCATAATGTCCCTCTTCATCTAAATTCTTGTTTTGAGGTCTATCTTGTCTAATATTACTAGAGCCACTGCATCTTCCTCATATTTATTGTATGCATAGCATATCTTTTCCCATCCCTTTGCTGTCTCTCTTTATTGGGTTTTATAATTAAAGGATGTTTCTGAGGATAGGATTTAATTAGATCATACTTCCTTTTTTCCTTCTGCCTGACCATCTCTGTCATTTAAGTGGCATATTCATTCCATTTACATTGAATATAATTCTAGGCACAGCCTGATTTTGGTTTACCATTTTCTGTTTGATTTCTAACGGTCTCCTGTTTTTCTTTTCTCCATAACTTCTTCCCTGCCTCATTCTGAGTTAATGAAAAACACACAGTATTTGAGTTCCTCGACTGGAGTTTTAGCTATATATCTTTGCATCTTTTTCATGTTATCTTAGAGGGTATGTTATGAATAATAAAATGATCACAATCAAATTAGTGCAAATAGTGTACCATTTTATATGAAATGTATAAATTTTCAACACTACAAACCTATTAACCTTCGATCCCCCCTCCCTGGCTACTGTTGTGATACATACTCTATCTTCATGTGCTATATAAACTACACAAGTAGAATATGTTATAAACTGCACAATTTAGAGCTGTCATTTTTGCTTTGCATGGTCAAATCTTAAAGACCGTCACCGTCCTTCTCTCATGCTAACTTCCCAAGTCCATCTTTCCCTCCTTTTTCATGTCATTTTTTACACAAAAGTCAGAGATACTTGCTTTCAAATGTAAAATGGATGATGACTCACGTCCCAAGCTTAATTTGCCTCAAGGATGAAATGCAGACCAGTGTAGTAGACTTGTATTAATCTGCCAAGACTTCTATAATAAAATATCAGTGACTGGACGACTTAAACAACAGAAATTTATTTTCTTACAATTCTGGAGACTAGAAGCCTATGATCAAGGTGCTGGTAAATTCAGTTTCATACAGACCCAAAATGCTCTCCCTGGGCCTAAAGAGGAAAAGATCTGACTGGCATGTACACATCCCAAAACAACACAGTCACAAACACAACACTGCAACCCTATTAAGGAGTCTATTTGTGAGTGGCATTTTTCATGGCATAATGTCCCTCTTCATCTAAATTCTTGTTTTGAGGTCTATCTTGTCTAATATTACTAGAGCCACTGCATCTTCCTCATATTTATTGTATGCATAGCATATCTTTTCCCATCCCTTTGCTGTCTCTCTTTATTGGGTTTTATAATTAAAGGATGTTTCTGAGGATAGGATTTAATTAGATCATACTTCCTTTTTTCCTTCTGCCTGACCATCTCTGTCATTTAAGTGGCATATTCATTCCATTTACATTGAATATAATTCTAGGCACAGCCTGATTTTGGTTTACCATTTTCTGTTTGATTTCTAACGGTCTCCTGTTTTTCTTTTCTCCATAACTTCTTCCCTGCCTCATTCTGAGTTAATGAAAACACACAGTATTTGAGTTCCTCGACTGGAGTTTTAGCTATATATCTTTGCATCTTTTTCATGTTATCTTAGAGGGTATGTTATGAATAATAAAATGATCACAATCAAATTAGTGCAAATAGTGTACCATTTTATATGAAATGTATAAATTTTCAACACTACAAACCTATTAACCTTCGATCCCCCCTCCCTGGCTACTGTTGTGATACATACTCTATCTTCATGTGCTATATAAACTACACAAGTAGAATATGTTATAAACTGCACAATTTAGAGCTGTCATTTTTGCTTTGCATGGTCAAATCTTAAAGACCGTCACCGTCCTTCTCTCATGCTAACTTCCCAAGTCCATCTTTCCCTCCTTTTTCATGTCATTTTTTACACAAAAGTCAGAGATACTTGCTTTCAAATGTAAAATGGATGATGACTCACGTCCCAAGCTTAATTTGCCTCAAGGATGAAATGCAGACCAGTGTAGTAGACTTGTATTAATCTGCCAAGACTTCTATAATAAAATATCAGTGACTGGACGACTTAAACAACAGAAATTTATTTTCTTACAATTCTGGAGACTAGAAGCCTATGATCAAGGTGCTGGTAAATTCAGTTTCATACAGACCCAAAATGCTCTCCCTGGGCCTAAAGAGGAAAAGATCTGACTGGCATGTACACATCCCAAAACAACACAGTCACAAACACAACACTGCAACCCTATTAAGGAGTCTATATCACTGCAGGATGAATCTCACAAGGCCAATCTGTGTATGCATAATTTTTATGAACTCAGACCTTGCTTCTCAAAGTAACTTCAATTTTGAAAAAAAGTGGAATCATATTTTAAACAAGTGAAATTGTGATATAATTTAAATGTAGGTCAACTATAAACTCAAGTACTGATATTGCAGAAGATTCAATTAATTGCAAAGAAGAAGCAAAGAAGCTAACACAAAACTTGACCTAATTGCTGGCTACATCATTTTTCCATGACACATGATCAGTTGTTATAATTCGTTTGAGCAATTTCAACTAACTCTCACCCAGAAACAAGAAGAGAAATAAAATAGTTCACTAAAATAATTTAGAAATTATTTTTTTAATACCTCAACAAAAAAGCTATGTTTGTTATCTCCTAGGCCTGTGTGAAAATTTATAGTCATCGTCTGTGATAGTACATAACAAGTCTGATTCGTGTGTGTGTCCTTTATTCATTATTTTAACTGACCTGAATGGTTGTCCGGGTTGTCAGTAACGGGTGTTTTCAAAATGAAAGCACAAATACAGCTTTGTCTTGTTCCACATAGCATCTTGTTCCAAGTCCTGAAACTGATGGACCCAAAGAAGACTTGCTTTTAATCTTTTTCATTCACTCCATAACATTTGTATGAGTTTCGTATCACCACTCTAACAAATAACTACAAACAGTGGTTTACCGTTGTGTAGGTAAGATGTCTGATACGGGTCTCACCCAGATACAATTAAGGTATTGGAAGGACTGTGTTCCTTTCTGAAGGCCCCAGTGGAAGATCCTTTCTCATGGCCATACAGTTTACCAGTGTTTTACTTCCTGTATATACAGAACCAAGATCTGTTTCCTTCCTGGCAATCAGTTGAGGGTCCTTTCCAGCCTTGGTCATATTCCTTGGCCAAGACTTCTATAATAAAATATCAGTGACTGGACGACTTAAACAACAGAAATTTATTTTCTTACAATTCTGGAGACTAGAAGCCTATGATCAAGGTGCTGGTAAATTCAGTTTCATACAGACCCAAAATGCTCTCCCTGGGCCTAAAGAGGAAAAGATCTGACTGGCATGTACACATCCCAAAACAACACAGTCACAAACACAACACTGCAACCCTATTAAGGAGTCTATATCACTGCAGGATGAATCTCACAAGGCCAATCTGTGTATGCATAATTTTTATGAACTCAGACCTTGCTTCTCAAAGTAACTTCAATTTTGAAAAAAAGTGGAATCATATTTTAAACAAGTGAAATTGTGATATAATTTAAATGTAGGTCAACTATAAACTCAAGTACTGATATTGCAGAAGATTCAATTAATTGCAAAGAAGAAGCAAAGAAGCTAACACAAAACTTGACCTAATTGCTGGCTACATCATTTTTCCATGACACATGATCAGTTGTTATAATTCGTTTGAGCAATTTCAACTAACTCTCACCCAGAAACAAGAAGAGAAATAAAATAGTTCACTAAAATAATTTAGAAATTATTTTTTTAATACCTCAACAAAAAAGCTATGTTTGTTATCTCCTAGGCCTGTGTGAAAATTTATAGTCATCGTCTGTGATAGTACATAACAAGTCTGATTCGTGTGTGTGTCCTTTATTCATTATTTTAACTGACCTGAATGGTTGTCCGGGTTGTCAGTAACGGGTGTTTTCAAAATGAAAGCACAAATACAGCTTTGTCTTGTTCCACATAGCATCTTGTTCCAAGTCCTGAAACTGATGGACCCAAAGAAGACTTGCTTTTAATCTTTTTCATTCACTCCATAACATTTGTATGAGTTTCGTATCACCACTCTAACAAATAACTACAAACAGTGGTTTACCGTTGTGTAGGTAAGATGTCTGATACGGGTCTCACCCAGATACAATTAAGGTATTGGAAGGACTGTGTTCCTTTCTGAAGGCCCCAGTGGAAGATCCTTTCTCATGGCCATACAGTTTACCAGTGTTTTACTTCCTGTATATACAGAACCAAGATCTGTTTCCTTCCTGGCAATCAGTTGAGGGTCCTTTCCAGCCTTATAAGATGTTCATATTCCTTGGCTCATTGCCCCCTTCCTCCATCTTTAAAGGCAGCAATGGTGAGTCTTCCTCATACTCTTGACTCTTTCCCTATTCTATCCATTGTTTCTCTCTATGACCAAGCCAGATTAGACATGAATGATGCAGGATAAGATCCCCATTCCAAGGTGCATACTCTTAATCATATCTTCAAAAGTTTCTTTTGCCATGGAAGATAACATGTTCTCTGCTTCCAGGACTTAAAGCGTGGATATCATTAATAAGTGGGTCATTATCCTTCCTTCCACACCACTACAAGGTCTTTAGATCCATATACGGGGTGTCTCATTGTTGCAATATTTTCAGATTCTCTCTCCTCTCCTTCCCCATTATCATGCAATGAAAGTCACTGTCAAATGCGCAAGGTTTATCATTTTCACATGCACTGGAGTCTTAGTCTCTTAGATTTAGTGGGCACCTGAATGTTGTAACTTAAGACTGTTCCTCAGTAAATGCCAGCCTTATCATCACTCCAGCTAGAGAGTCTCTGCAAAGGGTCCAATTCTATATTTATATTCTCCAGGATTCTTGCCCAATACCCACAGAACACAGCCCTTCTGTGAACCATTAATGTTATCATAAAATGAAAAAGGTGAGAGAACATAGCAGTAACTCCTGATGCTGATAACTTCCAGGAAAGGTGTTTCAAAATGACTTTAAGACCCCAAAAAATATATGGATGACTAAACAAACATTTAGAAACAAAACCAAGGGAAGGCAAGATTCCTCTTTAAAGTTAAATAGATTTAAACAATGTGTTAATTGATCTACCACTTAAATCACTATTAAAATCACATACAAAGGTACAGCTTTTGTATTTTAAAATAAGGCAGATATTCTTTCTTATGTCTGAATGCTTTCTAGACGCAAACAAAAATAAATGTGATAATTCAGTTAAGTTAAAGAAAGTGGGGTCTGATTATGTATTCAATTTACTTTTGTACAACCCGCATAAGAACAAATCTATGTAAAAGGGGCAAATGCCTTGTTTCCATGGCTGTAACCCCATTTTCTTTGTTTGTTCCATGTACTGCTGTTGAGGACACAACCTGTAAACCTAGAAGGTGTATTTAAAATAAGATATCCCTATAGCTGGCTAAGGCTACTCATCTGTCATCAACATTACCTCTCCTCCTTTCCCTCTTTATTTTTCTTCTTTGCATTTACCATTTAACATGCTACATAATGAGCTCATCCATTTGTGTATAAATGATATGGCCATACTGACATATAACAGTAGCTGTGAGGCACGTTTGGTGCAGCATCAGCAGTACAGGTTGCACAATCCAGAGTATTATATAAATAACAGTATTGACATCAGAGCCAAGAAGGGATACAACATTTATTATGAATGAATCATCATTCCTAGAAGGTTTTATTTGAATCCTTCTCTTTCCATTTAGCCTTCAGGGAGGAAAATGTTTGATTTTTCTTTTATTGTCCACATATCTTTTGTTGCTAAGTTCAATTTTTTCATCAGGCACTGGAGTCTTAGTCTCTTAGCTTTAGTGGGCACCTGAATGTTGTAACTTAAGACTGTTCCTCAGTAAATGCCAGCCTTATCATCACTCCAGCTAGAGAGTCTCTGCAAAGGGTCCAATTCTATATTTATATTCTCCAGGATTCTTGCCCAATACCCACAGAACACAGCCCTTCTGTGAACCATTAATGTTATCATAAAATGAAAAAGGTGAGAGAACATAGCAGTAACTCCTGATGCTGATAACTTCCAGGAAAGGTGTTTCAAAATGACTTTAAGACCCCAAAAAATATATGGATGACTAAACAAACATTTAGAAACAAAAACCAAGGGAAGGCAAGATTCCTCTTTAAAGTTAAATAGATTTAAACAATGTGTTAATTGATCTACCACTTAAATCACTATTAAAATCACATACAAAGGTACAGCTTTTGTATTTTAAAATAAGGCAGATATTCTTTCTTATGTCTGAATGCTTTCTAGACGCAAACAAAAATAAATGTGATAATTCAGTTAAGTTAAAGAAAGTGGGGTCTGATTATGTATTCAATTTACTTTTGTACAACCCGCATAAGAACAAATCTATGTAAAAGGGGCAAATGCCTTGTTTCCATGGCTGTAACCCCATTTTCTTTGTTTGTTCCATGTACTGCTGTTGAGGACACAACCTGTAAACCTAGAAGGTGTATTTAAAATAAGATATCCCTATAGCTGGCTAAGGCTACTCATCTGTCATCAACATTACCTCTCCTCCTTTCCCTCTTTATTTTTCTTCTTTGCATTTACCATTTAACATGCTACATAATGAGCTCATCCATTTGTGTATAAATGATATGGCCATACTGACATATAACAGTAGCTGTGAGGCACGTTTGGTGCAGCATCAGCAGTACAGGTTGCACAATCCAGAGTATTATATAAATAACAGTATTGACATCAGAGCCAAGAAGGGATACAACATTTATTATGAATGAATCATCATTCCTAGAAGGTTTTATTTGAATCCTTCTCTTTCCATTTAGCCTTCAGGGAGGAAAATGTTTGATTTTTCTTTTATTGTCCACATATCTTTTGTTGCTAAGTTCAATTTTTTTCACCTCAGGTGAACAAAACACAGAAACAGCAAAGCTCTGGGTAATGACAGGACAATTCTGAGTACCAACATCCAGGAGAAAGTGATTTAGCATGTGTTCTGCAGAAAGCAGGCTCACAGACTAACATCTCCACCTGGCTGGCTTCACTGGAAGAATCCAGTCATCTCCAGAAAGGAAGGCAAGCCTTGTTCAGAATGCTCTGCCTTAGGGTGAGTGCATGAGACCAAGTAACTGCCTCCGAATCAAGCTCTAATATCCTGGTAGAGCACAGGAGCTATCAATTTCCTTCCCGCACAAGCTGACAGCTCTGAGGCCTGGAGTAAGTCCCTAAATTCTCAGTCCCCTCTACTCATGTGTATAATGAACATTTTCCAGTAGAATTATAGGCTTCTCTTCTAGACCAGACCTCCTATAATTTTAGCCATTCACTGGAATAACCATCCTCCAATAATATAAAACATGCTCGAAATTCAGAGGTTCAAAAGGATTCTAACCTAATTCAGAAATGGGTTTTTTCCCTTGAGGTCCAGTCTACACCCACTTCCAAGAACAAAGAGAATAGCTCATAAGGAGTCCTAGTTCAGCCTATCATTCATTCTGCAGATAAAAGGGAAACCTGAAAGAAGCAGACTGGCAATGCTCCTTCCCAGGTAGCCTCAGGAATTAATATTTAACTCACTTCAACCATCATTTATTGCATCCCAACCATGTGGCATGCGGTTGGCACAACCACAGTGAGAAATAAGATAACAGTTGCAATATTAAGGTTAATCTGATCAGAATAATTTTAAAATATTTTCAACTACTTAAAATATTATATGCTAACGGTGATCATTAATAAGTGCTGGCACAAATAGTGTAAGATCAAGTGAAATTTACTTTGACACAATGTCTGTTTGTCTAAGGAAAAAGAATCTATGTACTAAATCCATGCAGTGAGAGACAATAAAATTAACTGCCTCTGAAAAGCCGATACTTAAACAGGACCAATGCTTTTGTGCTAAACAAAGACATCCATTTGTCCACTCTTCATACGTAGGGTAAAATCACGATGGACTGTAAAGGGAAATGAAATTAAAGGGAAATAAAAGTTAATGACTTTGGAAGAAAGCTGCATGATGCAAATGTTCCCTTGGGAACAAAAAGATGAGGAGCCAGTTAGAGGATTCTGTGAGATGAAGGTCAGTTTCTACAGTCCATTCTAAAGAATCGATACAGTGTTTTGAACTTACAGTAAGACTCATAAGTCATAGATTGGCATGGTCATGTATCAACCTCCACTCAGCACAGCTCTCAATGCCTCTCATTGACAACTGCTGCTAAGCAAAATCCTGTGATCAGAATCTGCAGCTGGAGTAGACTACTGCCCTCACTTAGACTGGCAGCAAAAACCAAGTGGAGAGCAAACAGCAAAAAAAGGATCATCACTTTCAAGAGACCATACGTCAATTTCAGAATTGATTTCCAAAGTCAAAACTGAAACTGCTATCAGAGGCTTCCTCTGAAATTTCATTTCATAGATGAGGTTTGTCTCAATGAAAATTAATGTCCTGCACAAATCAGAAATGGGTTTTTCCTTGAGGTCCAGTCTACACCCACTTCCAAGAACAAAGAGAATAGCTCATAAGGAGTCCTAGTTCAGCCTATCATTCATTCTGCAGATAAAAGGGAAACCTGAAAGAAGCAGACTGGCAATGCTCCTTCCCAGGTAGCCTCAGGAATTAATATTTAACTCACTTCAACCATCATTTATTGCATCCCAACCATGTGGCATGCGGTTGGCACAACCACAGTGAGAAATAAGATAACAGTTGCAATATTAAGGTTAATCTGATCAGAATAATTTTAAAATATTTTCAACTACTTAAAATATTATATGCTAACGGTGATCATTAATAAGTGCTGGCACAAATAGTGTAAGATCAAGTGAAATTTACTTTGACACAATGTCTGTTTGTCTAAGGAAAAAGAATCTATGTACTAAATCCATGCAGTGAGAGACAATAAAATTAACTGCCTCTGAAAAGCCGATACTTAAACAGGACCAATGCTTTTGTGCTAAACAAAGACATCCATTTGTCCACTCTTCATACGTAGGGTAAAATCACGATGGACTGTAAAGGGAAATGAAATTAAAGGGAAATAAAAGTTAATGACTTTGGAAGAAAGCTGCATGATGCAAATGTTCCCTTGGGAACAAAAAGATGAGGAGCCAGTTAGAGGATTCTGTGAGATGAAGGTCAGTTTCTACAGTCCATTCTAAAGAATCGATACAGTGTTTTGAACTTACAGTAAGACTCATAAGTCATAGATTGGCATGGTCATGTATCAACCTCCACTCAGCACAGCTCTCAATGCCTCTCATTGACAACTGCTGCTAAGCAAAATCCTGTGATCAGAATCTGCAGCTGGAGTAGACTACTGCCCTCACTTAGACTGGCAGCAAAAACCAAGTGGAGAGCAAACAGCAAAAAAAGGATCATCACTTTCAAGAGACCATACGTCAATTTCAGAATTGATTTCCAAAGTCAAAACTGAAACTGCTATCAGAGGCTTCCTCTGAAATTTCATTTCATAGATGAGGTTTGTCTCAATGAAAATTAATGTCCTGCACAAATCAGAAAGGCCTAGAGAATCATATTAACGTGCAACCTTATTTTCGATGTGCTTTCTCATGGGAAAATATTTGAAGAAATAGAGTAAGAAACAGATAAAAGGGACAATAAACACTAGGAAATAACCTTTCCATTCATACCTCCTGTACTGACTTGAGCTAAGCACTGTTGCAGGTGCTAACAGTGAACAAAAATAGTCAAAAATCCCTACCCTTCTAGAGCTCACATTCTACCAAAAACAGTCAGAAAATAGTAGAGGAGTGTGTCATGTAAGGTATACAAGAAGATGACGTGCACAATGGAGAAAACAAAGCAGAGAAGGAGATATTTGGGGGCAAAGGAGAAAGTGGTGCTGCATCAGACAAGCTGATGTTGCTATCAGCTAGAAAAGTGTGCTTTAATTAAACACAGTTTTCTGACACAATCAGAGAAAGAGACTTAAGGCACTGACTAATGCAGTCATGGAAGCTGACAAATACAGAATCTTCAGGGTAGACTGGCAAGCTGAAACTTCCAGCAAGAATTTATTTTGTAGTCTTGAGTCTGAAGGCTAAAAGCTTGGGCAGAATTTCTACATTTCAGTCTGGAGGAAGAACCCCTTCCTATTCAGAGAACCTCCATCTTTTCTCTTAAGGCCTTCAACTGATTAAATGAGGAAATCAATCTTGGAGAGCAATCTGCTTTGCTTAGTCTACTGATTTAAATGTTAATCCCGTCTAAAAATACCTTCACAGCGACGTCTAGAGGATTCTCAGCTACAGTCCATTCTAAAGAATCGATAGTGTTTACTCATAAGCTCATAATGATTGGCATGGTCATGTATCAACCTCCACTCAGCACAGCTCTCAATGCCTCTCATTGACAACTGCTGCTAAGCAAAATCCTGTGATCAGAATCTGCAGCTGGAGTAGACTACTGCCCTCACTTAGACTGGCAGCAAAAACCAAGTGGAGAGCAAACAGCAAAAAAAGGATCATCACTTTCAAGAGACCATACGTCAATTTCAGAATTGATTTCCAAAGTCAAAACTGAAACTGCTATCAGAGGCTTCCTCTGAAATTTCATTTCATAGATGAGGTTTGTCTCAATGAAAATTAATGTCCTGCACAAATCAGAAAGGCCTAGAGAATCATATTAACGTGCAACCTTATTTTCGATGTGCTTTCTCATGGGAAAATATTTGAAGAAATAGAGTAAGAAACAGATAAAAGGGACAATAAACACTAGGAAATAACCTTTCCATTCATACCTCCTGTACTGACTTGAGCTAAGCACTGTTGCAGGTGCTAACAGTGAACAAAAATAGTCAAAAATCCCTACCCTTCTAGAGCTCACATTCTACCAAAAACAGTCAGAAAATAGTAGAGGAGTGTGTCATGTAAGGTATACAAGAAGATGACGTGCACAATGGAGAAAACAAAGCAGAGAAGGAGATATTTGGGGGCAAAGGAGAAAGTGGTGCTGCATCAGACAAGCTGATGTTGCTATCAGCTAGAAAAGTGTGCTTTAATTAAACACAGTTTTCTGACACAATCAGAGAAAGAGACTTAAGGCACTGACTAATGCAGTCATGGAAGCTGACAAATACAGAATCTTCAGGGTAGACTGGCAAGCTGAAACTTCCAGCAAGAATTTATTTTGTAGTCTTGAGTCTGAAGGCTAAAAGCTTGGGCAGAATTTCTACATTTCAGTCTGGAGGAAGAACCCCTTCCTATTCAGAGAACCTCCATCTTTTCTCTTAAGGCCTTCAACTGATTAAATGAGGAAATCAATCTTGGAGAGCAATCTGCTTTGCTTAGTCTACTGATTTAAATGTTAATCCCGTCTAAAAATACCTTCACAGCGACGTCTAGACTAGTGTTTAACCAAACAATTCAGCACCACACCAATTCACTACCAAAGCTGACACATAAAATTAACCATCACAGCTTCCCATTGTATTCAGAACAAAACTCCTGGCATACAGTTTTTCTTTTATCGTTCCTCTCTCACCTTCTCCATTCTTTTGGATCACCTAGCTCTCTTTCTATTCGGGACATCTGATATGTTCCTTCATGTCTAAGGGAAAAAAACACTTCCTTTTGTCACTGCTGTTCCTTGTACATGGAATGCTCTTCCCTAGATTTCCATGTGGTTCCTGCCTTCACTTAATTTAGGTCTCTGCCCCAACCTCATGGAGGCCTTCTCTGGCCTGCCTATCTCAAACAGACCAAGACCCTTCTCTCTATCTGCCTTCTTAATACTTGTCAGTGCCCAGAAGCATAGTATGTGTTTGTTTACTGTCTTCCTCTGACCCACCAACATATTTAATTAAAACATTTAAAGTTCTCCTTTTATTCATCATATGGCCAAATAGTTTCTGCCATATTGTAGGTATTCAATGAATGAAGCTCAGTGAATGAAGAACATCACAAAAGTATGTTTTTTTAAGCCTTTGGTAGAAAGGGACTATGGAAATACCAAGAAACATTAATATCACTTTTTAAACTTGTCTGATGTAAATGAAACTATAGATGATACTACTTTTTTTGCTATAATTTATACTCCATACAACATTCTTTTCTGTTACGGCAAAAAACAAATTTGTCAATTTTTTGTTAGTTTTTTTTTTTAATTTGAGGCCACAACATTCAATATTCTTTGCCTCCTAGAATGTTACGCCTGGATCAATTCACCTAATCAACACACTCTGCACTAAAATAAATCACACCTTTTAAAATCATACAAGTCCCAGTTATACTGCAGCTCTCTAGAACTTATTCATCTCACATAAAATTCTAGAGGATATAGTTAACAATACAGTGTTGTGCACTTAAAAACTTGTCAGCAGGGTAGATTTCACACCAAGTGTTCTTTCCACAAAGAATAATAAAGCAATGGAACACAAGAGTGCTTTTGGAGTTAATGGATACATTTATTACCTTATTTACGGTGATGGCTATCACAGATGCATGCATATGTCCAAACTCATCAAAATATACACATTTAAATATATGCAACTCTCTATGTATTGGGTATATCTCAATAAAGTCTTTAAAAATCAGTAAACTCCATTCCTCCACAGAACCTTGACCTTCATGCTGGCTGAACTGTAGCTCTACCTGCTATGCCCCGCCCACTTCCTTCTTCATCTGAGCATAGTAAATTATTACAGCCCATTATATATCTTAAAACAGCATTCAATCCAGGATTGGTATTTATCAAGAAAATTAGTGAAGCCAATGTGAAAAACTTATTTAATGACTATTAGCTAGTGTTCTTTATTTTCAAGGAAATTGCTCTTCATCTCATTATGTGATGATCCAGGAGGATTTTGAGCACTCTTAATTCCAAGTCTACAAATTAGATGACCAAGAAAAAGTTAGTCCTAACACATTCTGCACTGAGTCAAAGAAATATCACCAGGAATTCAGAGGGTAACATTCAGATTTACTGTTTGACTCCTTGATGTTTCACAGAGAAGGCCATTACTGGCTTTCTAAGCCAGATGTCATTTCATTCACAATAAACAGAGATCCAGAGATTTCAGTGTGTTTATGGTCACAAGGATGATGCCTTTGCAGAGTCAAAATTCAAACTCAGGATGCTCTGACTCCAAGCCTGTGTTCTTCTCAGTAACTCAGCCCCTGGAGGACAGAAGCCCCAGGACTCAGGGACTATAAAACTACTTTTTGCTATAATTTATACTCCATACAACATTCTTTTCTGTTACGGCAAAAAACAAATTTGTCAATTTTTTGTTAGTTTTTTTTTTTAATTTGAGGCCACAACATTCAATATTCTTTGCCTCCTAGAATGTTACGCCTGGATCAATTCACCTAATCAACACACTCTGCACTAAAATAAATCACACCTTTTAAAATCATACAAGTCCCAGTTATACTGCAGCTCTCTAGAACTTATTCATCTCACATAAAATTCTAGAGGATATAGTTAACAATACAGTGTTGTGCACTTAAAAACTTGTCAGCAGGGTAGATTTCACACCAAGTGTTCTTTCCACAAAGAATAATAAAGCAATGGAACACAAGAGTGCTTTTGGAGTTAATGGATACATTTATTACCTTATTTACGGTGATGGCTATCACAGATGCATGCATATGTCCAAACTCATCAAAATATACACATTTAAATATATGCAACTCTCTATGTATTGGGTATATCTCAATAAAGTCTTTAAAAATCAGTAAACTCCATTCCTCCACAGAACCTTGACCTTCATGCTGGCTGAACTGTAGCTCTACCTGCTATGCCCCGCCCACTTCCTTCTTCATCTGAGCATAGTAAATTATTACAGCCCATTATATATCTTAAAAACAGCATTCAATCCAGGATTGGTATTTATCAAGAAAATTAGTGAAGCCAATGTGAAAAACTTATTTAATGACTATTAGCTAGTGTTCTTTATTTTCAAGGAAATTGCTCTTCATCTCATTATGTGATGATCCAGGAGGATTTTGAGCACTCTTAATTCCAAGTCTACAAATTAGATGACCAAGAAAAAGTTAGTCCTAACACATTCTGCACTGAGTCAAAGAAATATCACCAGGAATTCAGAGGGTAACATTCAGATTTACTGTTTGACTCCTTGATGTTTCACAGAGAAGGCCATTACTGGCTTTCTAAGCCAGATGTCATTTCATTCACAATAAACAGAGATCCAGAGATTTCAGTGTGTTTATGGTCACAAGGATGATGCCTTTGCAGAGTCAAAATTCAAACTCAGGATGCTCTGACTCCAAGCCTGTGTTCTTCTCAGTAACCCAGCCCCTGGAGGACAGAAGCCCCAGGACTCCAGGGACTCAGTCCAGGTTCAACAGGTAGAAGCTGACACCTCATCAGAATCTGCAATATTTAACTTTCAAGAATGTTTTCTAAATGATTTCCACTTCCAGCTTATACTACAGGAATCTTCAGCATCCCAGGGAAGCTCTTAAACTCTATGCCTCTGAGTTGACAGAGGACTAAGAAAGTAAAGTCTTTGAAGAGCCCAGCAGGTTCCCTTGTCCCTTCCACCAGGGCTGTGGCCACAGGACATGGCCCTCTCCCCACAGGGCTAAGGCTTGGAGGTTCAGTGTCCACTTAGACAAACCACTTGCTGCTCATGGAAGAGCTATGATTTCTACCATGTAACTCTTCCAAAATTACTCAAACGCTTTCTGAATGCTTTTGCCTTTCCTCCAGAAATGAAAAAAAAAAAGTATGTAAGTAAATAAGTGGACATTTTATTCATAAAGTGAGCATTTAGTTTATAAAATAAATGATAGTTCTAGGGCTACCCTGATGGTCCAGTGGGTAAAGAGTCCGCCTTGCAGTGCAAGGGGCACCGGTTCGATTCCTGGCCCAGGAAGATCCCACGTGCCGTGGAACGGCTGGATCAGTGTGTCCAATTATGAGCCAGCACTCTGGAGCACATGCTCCCAGAGTCGGTGCTCTGCAAAGAGAGAGGCCACTGCAATGGGAGGCCCACACAGGTCAAAGAATAAAGATGGATAAAAATAAATAATAATTTTTTAATTGGAAAAATAAATGATAGTTCTAGAAGGAATCCTCCAGAAATCACATCAATCGTGCAAATTTCAGGCATCAACCTTCCTGAGCCTTCCTTTCCTTGGTCATAAAAATGACAAGATTGGGATTCTATAAAACTTGTTCCCATTCTAAGAGTCTGTGAGCTAAAATCAATTAAAATTTTTGTGCTTTTCTCTCAAATTTCACTTCAACTTAGTCATTGTTCCTCAATTAAATACACTAACATTCTATTGAAAATAAGCTCTTACCTTACATTTAAAAAAATGCATCTTGTCCTTCCATTTTGTGTCTCCTCTTTGTATCTCCCAGCAGTCATCATTCAAGAGCTGCTCTGTTTTGTGCTGTTTTATTTCCTTCAGCTTTCCTCTTTCTTTGAACAGCAGGTGCCAGAATAACAAGGCAGTGTGAAATTTACGGAAACAATGTGTTTATACACTTGGCTACCTTATCTCAAATGTAACACTCCTGGACTCTAAATCAGATGTCTTGCCATATGTTACAAGGCACAAAGAATACTGTACAGTCTAGTCCTATCATTTTTTGCACAAAGCTTTGGGGCCCCAAAATTACTTTTGTGAAATACAAAATTTTCTAAAACTCTTTCTGTTATATCTTTACGATAACCAAAATGCTCTTAAACTGAATTTATTCACTGTTTACATTACAGAGTATTTACTGAAGTCCCATATAAAAGCTTGTCAAAACAATAAGAATCTTTAATTAAAACACTTGAATCATATTGCAATTTCTCATAGAGGTGGACTATAAGATTCAATTCTTTTCTGAATAAATAAGACATTCTAAGATTATCACATTTCCCTGGGAAATTTACCTTCTGCCTGTTTCTGAGACAGCTCTCTCTCAGATAAATGTGTTTTTTAATGAAAGCTGAACAGAAAATGTTTTCCTTTTAAACCACATATCTGACCACATAGATATCTCATATTTGATTCTGCTGAAAGATAACGCTGAGTTTCTCTTGGATTTGAGATATTAGCCACTGCTTGCTACCCACTCAGGATCAGGATTAGGAAAGCTGGTAAGGCAAATGCATTTTCCTGTTTTCCTACATCTGACATTTCCACTTCTCTCTTCCTTGTGAACCATACCCTACCTCAAATGGGGTTCTGTTTGTCTGCTCCAGTGAGGGCAGAATAGATGGAAACAGCCACTCCCTTCAACCAGTACTCTACAATGTAGGTGGATTTATTTTGACTGTCAATTCCTACATCATGGACTTCTTATTGCAATGGTAACATAATGAATCAAGGTCTCTACTAGAATTCAGCCTTGAGTGACACCTGCAAAGCCTGAATACAATCAGAATTGGCACATTTACTATCACATATTTCACCCTGGGCACCCTGGTGAACACCAGAGGTCAAGCTGGAAAAGACACATTTCTTGTGTCTTGAGCCTGTTACACTTTTAGGAACTCAGGAGCTCACTATTCCAAAATATTTCTCCAAATGGTCTGACCATGGGGGTCTGAGAGTCCCATGGAAAGCACTGTGAGGATGCCAGGACACAACCTCATTAACCCTGATGAGCCCTTTGCAGAGCAGTACCCCGGAGGATCAGCCTACAGACAACCTCAGGGTTCTCTAACCCACCAGTTATCCCAACTCAGCTGATGATTAGAACCGCCAAAGAGACTTTTACTAATTCAGGAGGCTGGATGTCGAGCCCAGGAATCTACATTTTCCGACCAGATTTGACTGGTTCTCTTGCTTTCTCTTCTTTCCCTCCCTCTCCTTCTCTTCCTTTTCCTCCTCTACCTGTGCTTGCTTCTCCTCGACTTTGTCTTGCTTTTCCTTCTTCTAATAAATAACTAATAGAAACGAAACATGGCAAAAGTGTTCTCCTAAAATATCTTACAGGTGAAGATTCTGAAGGTGATAGCCAGAACCATCCTGTACTTACACACTTTAATGAGTTCATATAGATATACGTTAGCTCCTGGGACAATTCAGATTAAATGTGAAAGGCTCAAGAAAACCTGATAATTTTATTTTATAGAGATGCTAAGAAAAGCCTTGACTGTTTTCAGTGAATGGCTTATCACAGGCAGACACAGGGGATTTGGCATGCTTAGGTAGTCCTACACACAGATAATTTGAGCTATCTATAATGCCTGTTATATTTACATTCTAACAAATAGTTACGGCCCTGTAAATATTTTCTTTGTTATCTCAGACACACTTCAGATATATATAGAGAGAGATACACACACACACACACACACACACACACACACACATTTCTGGAAGGTCTAAAGGGAATTCTCAAGGGTTTTTTTTTTTTTAATTTCCATATAATTCTTTCAAGCAATTGCTTGGTTTTTAATAACATTTCTTAAGTCATAGTTTATGCATGCTTATAACCTTTGACACAGATTTTAAGGTTTTAAAACCTGAATATATACTGGATGAAGGCATCTGAGATTTTGTTTTATTTGCTTTGCCTCTCCAGAAAGCAATATATGCAGGTAATTATTTTAGGAAATGTTCTACTGTCATTGATTTTATTGCTTACTTATTTTGGCTTTGTCATATTGCTCCCATATCTTCAGGTTTAACTGCTAATTATCTTTCCCTCAAATATCTTAGGATTAATTTAAAACAAAGTTGATATCTCATTCACTTCCATTTGATGTGCTTTCTTTTGCAGAGGAAGCATTTATTTCATTGATAAGTATTATACTCAAGCTAAATCAAACTGCCATTATAAACCAGGTATGCAAGTCTACTATCCTTTTTTTTTTAAACATTTATTTATTTATTTATTTTGGGGGTAGGGCGGGTCACTTCTATTGGTCTTTCATTTGTCCACTTTCATCCGTCTTTGTTATTTGGCCGTGTGGACCTCCCATCGCAGTGGCCTCTCCTTTTCCAAATATTTTTTCCCCCCCCAAAAAGAAACGAAACATGGCAAAAGTGTTCTCCTAAAATATCTTACAGGTGAAGATTCTGAAGGTGATAGCCAGAACCATCCTGTACTTACACACTTTAATGAGTTCATATAGATATACGTTAGCTCCTGGGACAATTCAGATTAAATGTGAAAGGCTCAAGAAAACCTGATAATTTTATTTTATAGAGATGCTAAGAAAAGCCTTGACTGTTTTCAGTGAATGGCTTATCACAGGCAGACACAGGGGATTTGGCATGCTTAGGTAGTCCTACACACAGATAATTTGAGCTATCTATAATGCCTGTTATATTTACATTCTAACAAATAGTTACGGCCCTGTAAATATTTTCTTTGTTATCTCAGACACACTTCAGATATATATAGAGAGAGATACACACACACACACACACACACACACACACACACATTTCTGGAAGGTCTAAAGGGAATTCTCAAGGGTTTTTTTTTTTTTAATTTCCATATAATTCTTTCAAGCAATTGCTTGGTTTTTAATAACATTTCTTAAGTCATAGTTTATGCATGCTTATAACCTTTGACACAGATTTTAAGGTTTTAAAACCTGAATATATACTGGATGAAGGCATCTGAGATTTTGTTTTATTTGCTTTGCCTCTCCAGAAAGCAATATATGCAGGTAATTATTTTAGGAAATGTTCTACTGTCATTGATTTTATTGCTTACTTATTTTGGCTTTGTCATATTGCTCCCATATCTTCAGGTTTAACTGCTAATTATCTTTCCCTCAAATATCTTAGGATTAATTTAAAACAAAGTTGATATCTCATTCACTTCCATTTGATGTGCTTTCTTTTGCAGAGGAAGCATTTATTTCATTGATAAGTATTATACTCAAGCTAAATCAAACTGCCATTATAAACCAGGTATGCAAGTCTACTATCCTTTTTTTTTTAAACATTTATTTATTTATTTATTTTGGGGGTAGGGCGGGTCACTTCTATTGGTCTTTCATTTGTCCACTTTCATCCGTCTTTGTTATTTGGCCCGTGTGGACCTCCCATCGCAGTGGCCTCTGTTGTCGCAGAGCACCGGCTCTGGGCACATGCTCTCCAGAGCTCCGGCTCGGTAATTGGACACATGGGTCCAGCCGCTCCGCGGCACGTGGGATCTTCCCAGGCCAGGGATCAAACCGGTGCCCTTGCACTGCAATGCGGTGTCCTTACCCACTGGACCACCAGGGAAGCCCCAAGTCTACTATCTTAAGATTACTTTGAATTATTTGTCTTTCTCTTTTGTGAAAGACTGTTTTTCACCTCTCCAAAACTTGCCAAACCATGTTGTCTTAAACACTTTCGAGTTTTTTCTTCTAGTCATTAATACTTTGTAGGAATCTTCTCATGAAAACAGCTCTCTTCTCATCTGGGAATAGTCTTAATCTATTATTTTGATAAAGAGGTAATTAAATCCAATTATATCGCCTTCTGTCCTTTAATTTCTTCAGATATTTTTCTCATCCAATTACAAAAGTAACGTAAGCATAAAGATAAGTCAACTATTTTGTCCAATTATTTTGAGATCAGTAACACTACAACAGACATAGCATCACATTCATATTCATTTTCATTAAGTGAAATGCTCTGAAGTACAATACATATATATACAAATGTCAACAAAAAAAGAGTACCGTGACACTGATCAAAAAATCTTTCTCTGTATCTGAGCAGCAGTAACACCAGATCATGTTCACAGAGGACTTCTACTGCCAGCTTAGCATCAGCAGTCAGGGATGGGATGGAGGAAGCACTTATTAACAGAGCTTTAAAGGCTGGTTCCGATGTCTTAGACAAACAATCAAAAAGTTCACTTCATTGTCTTACTTTTGCTGAGTATCTTCAGGTTTAACTGCTAATTATCTTTCTCAAATATCTTAGGATTAATTTAAAACAAAGTTGATATCTCATTCACTTCCATTTGATGTGCTTTCTTTTGCAGAGGAAGCATTTATTTCATTGATAAGTATTATACTCAAGCTAAATCAAACTGCCATTATAAACCAGGTATGCAAGTCTACTATCCTTTTTTTTTTAAACATTTATTTATTTATTTATTTTGGGGGTAGGGCGGGTCACTTCTATTGGTCTTTCATTTGTCCACTTTCATCCGTCTTTGTTATTTGGCCCGTGTGGACCTCCCATCGCAGTGGCCTCTGTTGTCGCAGAGCACCGGCTCTGGGCACATGCTCTCCAGAGCTCCGGCTCGGTAATTGGACACATGGGTCCAGCCGCTCCGCGGCACGTGGGATCTTCCCAGGCCAGGGATCAAACCGGTGCCCTTGCACTGCAATGCGGTGTCCTTACCCACTGGACCACCAGGGAAGCCCCAAGTCTACTATCTTAAGATTACTTTGAATTATTTGTCTTTCTCTTTTGTGAAAGACTGTTTTTCACCTCTCCAAAACTTGCCAAACCATGTTGTCTTAAACACTTTCGAGTTTTTTCTTCTAGTCATTAATACTTTGTAGGAATCTTCTCATGAAAACAGCTCTCTTCTCATCTGGGAATAGTCTTAATCTATTATTTTGATAAAGAGGTAATTAAATCCAATTATATCGCCTTCTGTCCTTTAATTTCTTCAGATATTTTTCTCATCCAATTACAAAAGTAACGTAAGCATAAAGATAAGTCAACTATTTTGTCCAATTATTTTGAGATCAGTAACACTACAACAGACATAGCATCACATTCATATTCATTTTCATTAAGTGAAATGCTCTGAAGTACAATACATATATATACAAATGTCAACAAATAAAAAGAGTACCGTGACACTGATCAAAAAATCTTTCTCTGTATCTGAGCAGCAGTAACACCAGATCATGTTCACAGAGGACTTCTACTGCCAGCTTAGCATCAGCAGTCAGGGATGGGATGGAGGAAGCACTTATTAACAGAGCTTTAAAGGCTGGTTCCGATGTCTTAAGACAAAGACCAATATCCAAAAGAGTTCCACATCTTTCAACCGCTTCAAAATTTCATTTATAATTACTACTTCTAGCCAAATTATACAGGACAACAATTCCCCAATGACAAAAGCCTGTTTCATTTAGTTTTGGGGCATTTCAAGGGCAATCCAAGGATATTGTCAACGCATTACAGACAGGCAGTTACAGAAAGGAAATCAGGAAATGGAGACAGGGACAGTGTCCTCAGAGGATCGGAGAAACACAATGGAGTCTATATCTGGGCACTATATTTAAGGGAGCAGGCACAAGGGAGAACACAGCTGTAATGCCTTAATAAGCACCCTGGGCTGCCTAGAAAGGAGGGAGTTTTGTCTAAACATAGGTACAAATTTTTCCACAAAGGGCTCCTACTCTTAAAGTGTTCATCTTTCTAACCCCTAAAGCTTAGCACAAGTTACAAAAGAAAATCTTTTTCTTCAAAGTTGAAAAGAGAATATCTATCCATTCCATGCATTGCTCCCTGGTTCCCCATATAAAGAAAGCACTCTCTAAGGGAAAAAATGACCTAAAGTGGTATAATTTTTTAATGAACATTCTCTATTATAGACTGAATGTACCACACTGTCAATTTATCAAACTATCAACATGGGTTGAGAAATAGTAAGCACACCCGCTGGATTTGTATTCTTACTTCAAAGCTGATTATCCAAATATTTTTCTACAAAAGTGAAGCCCAGTAACTTCAGATCTGGATAATCCACCCTCCAGAAGACATCAGCAACTTGGCCTTGTGAGTACACTGCTCCCTCAGCAACCCCATCCAGGAGCAAAACTTTGGACAGTAGCTGAAAGCAGTAATCTGAAGAGTATGTAATGAAAATTGATTTTGTATCCACCTATATACTCTTTTTAATCAGTTTACTATTGCCTTGTTGAATTATTTCAAAGGCTGACCAGCATGGTACAAAGGGTTGGTTTTTTAGAGAAACATACATTACACAGAATGTTGAAGTTATTTTTTAACAGATAATAATCCACACAAATTTTTTCCAATGAAGGTTTACCAACTTCTTTGTCCTTTGAAACCAAAGCAAGAGGCATTCCACAGAACTTTGGGAGATGTAAAGGAAACAGCCAGTAATTTTCATGAAGCAGTGGTGGGCAGAGTGAGGGTTTCAGCAAATGGTAGTTGTGACATTTTGTCAGATCTTCCAGAATATTCTCCTACATGTTGCCAGCTTCAGGCAAAGTGATGCATTGGCAGAAGTATCCTGAAATTCCTGAACTTACTAAAGATATTTTTTCTCCACCAACCCTTCCATTCATTTTAAAATCTCCTAACTCTCTGTATTAATTGACTTCTGGTTTGAAACACCTAGAATAACTTCCTTTCTGTTGACCAACTCCTAACTAATTCAAGAAGATATACAAATTACCCTTAGATTGGCTGTTTTCTATTTAAAAAGTGAATTAGCTCATTTTATTTAGTCTGAGAAACCAGGGTTTAATTGAAAATAAATATTTCTACTGAGTCAGATAACAATGGTCATTTCTGACCACACTTCATCCTCTGACACAATCCCTTTTAAAGCAAAAGTTACGAAATTTTTCTTCAAAGTTGAAAAGAGAATATCTATCCATTCCATTTTTAAAAAGAAAGCACTCTCTAAGGGAAAAATGACCTAAAGTGGTATAATTTTTTAATGAACATTCTCTATTATAGACTGAATGTACCACACTGTCAATTTATCAAACTATCAACATGGGTTGAGAAATAGTAAGCACACCCGCTGGATTTGTATTCTTACTTCAAAGCTGATTATCCAAATATTTTTCTACAAAAGTGAAGCCCAGTAACTTCAGATCTGGATAATCCACCCTCCAGAAGACATCAGCAACTTGGCCTTGTGAGTACACTGCTCCCTCAGCAACCCCATCCAGGAGCAAAACTTTGGACAGTAGCTGAAAGCAGTAATCTGAAGAGTATGTAATGAAAATTGATTTTGTATCCACCTATATACTCTTTTTAATCAGTTTACTATTGCCTTGTTGAATTATTTCAAAGGCTGACCAGCATGGTACAAAGGGTTGGTTTTTTAGAGAAACATACATTACACAGAATGTTGAAGTTATTTTTTAACAGATAATAATCCACACAAATTTTTTCCAATGAAGGTTTACCAACTTCTTTGTCCTTTGAAACCAAAGCAAGAGGCATTCCACAGAACTTTGGGAGATGTAAAGGAAACAGCCAGTAATTTTCATGAAGCAGTGGTGGGCAGAGTGAGGGTTTCAGCAAATGGTAGTTGTGACATTTTGTCAGATCTTCCAGAATATTCTCCTACATGTTGCCAGCTTCAGGCAAAGTGATGCATTGGCAGAAGTATCCTGAAATTCCTGAACTTACTAAAGATATTTTTTCTCCACCAACCCTTCCATTCATTTTAAAATCTCCTAACTCTCTGTATTAATTGACTTCTGGTTTGAAACACCTAGAATAACTTCCTTTCTGTTGACCAACTCCTAACTAATTCAAGAAGATATACAAATTACCCTTAGATTGGCTGTTTTCTATTTAAAAAGTGAATTAGCTCATTTTATTTAGTCTGAGAAACCAGGGTTTAATTGAAAATAAATATTTCTACTGAGTCAGATAACAATGGTCATTTCTGACCACACTTCATCCTCTGACACAATCGGGGATCATGTGGGCATATGGTCATTTGATCACACTCATCTGACCACTGAGCTCTGCACTTCATGAAATGTTGGCAAAGGCCCTCAAAACATTAATATCATCTCCAATTAATAGCTGGAGACACCAATTACACAGATATTGCATGAGTTATCCTAGATCGCACATGCATAAATTGGATGAATCTGAAATCAAACCAGGTACTGCCTCTACACTTCAGTCCTTTCTGACACAGGAACTGACTTCACCATAATATGCAATGTTAGACAGTGATCATGACGAACACTTTGGGAATTAATATAAGGTATCCAACACCCCACACCATTTTGTAACAGCATCTACATGCTAAAATCTCTCCGTCTGGCCAGATATTGTAGTAATCTTCTCAGACAGTTCATGGCAGTAGATATGTGACTTTTGAGATGCTGTGAGAACCTAGTACCACATGGGTCCCAGAGGAGGGGCTCTCAAGAAAAGGTTAAACAAAGGGGCTGACTAAAGGATATGGATTTAACACAATGACCATAACAATAACAATCACAAAAATGTTATTCCCCAGACACATGTCACTGGAAGACATACTGGTTGTACTCATCTGGGTCTTCTATGAAACACACATGTTGACGTATTTTTCCCAACCATCACTTTCTTCAGCTTCCTCAACCCAATTCTGGAAATTCTGAGACTCTTTACAGAACAGACATGCTCTGTTGCTAAAAAGCAGTGTAACAACAGAGCTTCTCTCTGGAAGGCAGGGCTCAAAATATGCCCACTAGACTTCACAAATTTTATAAATCTCCTAACTCTCTGTATTAATTGACTTCTGGTTTGAAACACCAAAGATATTTTTTCTCCACCAACCCTTCCATTCATTTTAAAATCTCCTAACTCTCTGTATTAATTGACTTCTGGTTTGAAACACCTAGAATAACTTCCTTTCTGTTGACCAACTCCTAACTAATTCAAGAAGATATACAAATTACCCTTAGATTGGCTGTTTTCTATTTAAAAAGTGAATTAGCTCATTTTATTTAGTCTGAGAAACCAGGGTTTAATTGAAAATAAATATTTCTACTGAGTCAGATAACAATGGTCATTTCTGACCACACTTCATCCTCTGACACAATCGGGATCATGTGGGCATATGGTCATTTGATCACACTCATCTGACCACTGAGCTCTGCACTTCATGAAATGTTGGCAAAGGCCCTCAAAACATTAATATCATCTCCAATTAATAGCTGGAGACACCAATTACACAGATATTGCATGAGTTATCCTAGATCGCACATGCATAAATTGGATGAATCTGAAATCAAACCAGGTACTGCCTCTACACTTCAGTCCTTTCTGACACAGGAACTGACTTCACCATAATATGCAATGTTAGACAGTGATCATGACGAACACTTTGGGAATTAATATAAGGTATCCAACACCCCACACCATTTTGTAACAGCATCTACATGCTAAAATCTCTCCCGTCTGGCCAGATATTGTAGTAATCTTCTCAGACAGTTCATGGCAGTAGATATGTGACTTTTGAGATGCTGTGAGAACCTAGTACCACATGGGTCCCAGAGGAGGGGCTCTCAAGAAAAGGTTAAACAAAGGGGCTGACTAAAGGATATGGATTTAACACAATGACCATAACAATAACAATCACAAAAATGTTATTCCCCAGACACATGTCACTGGAAGACATACTGGTTGTACTCATCTGGGTCTTCTATGAAACACACATGTTGACGTATTTTTCCCAACCATCACTTTCTTCAGCTTCCTCAACCCAATTCTGGAAATTCTGAGACTCTTTACAGAACAGACATGCTCTGTTGCTAAAAAGCAGTGTAACAACAGAGCTTCTCTCTGGAAGGCAGGGCTCAAAATATGCCCACTAGACTTCACAGTGATAAATTTGGCCTCACCTTGGGGCAAGAAATTGTACCACCAGCAACTTTCCTTGCCAATCCTTTCACATGACAAAGCACATATGGATGCCAATAAGCTAATCCTTCTCTGGAAGAGTAAGCTGCACCTGGCAGTAGCTTACAGACAGAGAAGATGTGATTGTGAGGTACCTGGGGGATTGCTACAAAGCGGGGGGTGGAAATCCCCACCTGAGATGCCTTAGATAAAAACTAATCATCTGCTGGGATAATTGGTCTCTAAAAGGGATGCATGCTAATAATAGCATCAAGCCATAAGGTTATTAAATTGTCGAAAGGTTAGAAATATTTGCCTATTGATTAGAGAATTCCTGAAGATAGCAAAGTCACCAGTTAAAATAAATGAATCGAGGAAGAAACTGTGCCTCCTGTTAAGTGGTAAATAAGACTGAGACAGGTCATCTTCTCACACCAAAGGACCCTGACGGTTCTCTGTAAAAATTGGGAAACTACCAAAAGACCAAAATAATGGTGCTGGTACAGACTATAATGAGTAAAAGGAAAACAGTCTTTAAAAGATCTGTAAATATATAGTCTAGCTCATTTTCCAAAACATGTCCCTTTAGTTTCTCTCTCTACCCTGGATCTTCTAATGACAAGATGCATTTTAAAACATGTCTACAATATCACTGCTCTTCCTCCCATAGAGAGACGAGCATCCATGTCCCCTCCTTAAATCTTAGTTTTCATTGGCATAGAAGTATTTTGGTTGTAGCTCATCCCTAAGAAAAGGTTAAACAAAGGGGCTGACTAAAGGATATGGATTTAACACAATGACCATAACAATAACAATCACAAAAATGTTATTCCCCAGACACATGTCACTGGAAGACATACTGGTTGTACTCATCTGGGTCTTCTATGAAACACACATGTTGACGTATTTTTCCCAACCATCACTTTCTTCAGCTTCCTCAACCCAATTCTGGAAATTCTGAGACTCTTTACAGAACAGACATGCTCTGTTGCTAAAAAGCAGTGTAACAACAGAGCTTCTCTCTGGAAGGCAGGGCTCAAAATATGCCCACTAGACTTCACAGTGATAAATTTGGCCTCACCTTGGGGCAAGAAATTGTACCACCAGCAACTTTCCTTGCCAATCCTTTCACATGACAAAGCACATATGGATGCCAATAAGCTAATCCTTCTCTGGAAGAGTAAGCTGCACCTGGCAGTAGCTTACAGACAGAGAAGATGTGATTGTGAGGTACCTGGGGGATTGCTACAAAGCGGGGGGTGGAAATCCCCACCTGAGATGCCTTAGATAAAAACTAATCATCTGCTGGGATAATTGGTCTCTAAAAGGGATGCATGCTAATAATAGCATCAAGCCATAAGGTTATTAAATTGTCGAAAGGTTAGAAATATTTGCCTATTGATTAGAGAATTCCTGAAGATAGCAAAGTCACCAGTTAAAATAAATGAATCGAGGAAGAAACTGTGCCTCCTGTTAAGTGGTAAATAAGACTGAGACAGGTCATCTTCTCACACCAAAGGACCCTGACGGTTCTCTGTAAAAATTGGGAAACTACCAAAAGACCAAAATAATGGTGCTGGTACAGACTATAATGAGTAAAAGGAAAACAGTCTTTAAAAGATCTGTAAATATATAGTCTAGCTCATTTTCCAAAACATGTCCCTTTAGTTTCTCTCTCTACCCTGGATCTTCTAATGACAAGATGCATTTTAAAACATGTCTACAATATCACTGCTCTTCCTCCCATAGAGAGACGAGCATCCATGTCCCCTCCTTAAATCTTAGCAACTTGCTTGTAACCAGTGATATGCAGGCGAAGTGATACTACATGACTTCCAAAACTAGGCAAGAAAAGAGAATGAAATTCCATCTGGTTCTCTTGGAATATTCACTCTAGGGAACTTGGGCTTCGTATAATAAACAGCTGCTCTGAGACCTCCATGCTGGAGAAGGTGAACAACGAAGCAATACCCCAGCTGTAGTTCCCCCTAACTACCAGCGTCAGCTAACTATCAGCTTCAAGTCATGTGAATGAGCCACCCTGGTTGTCCTGCCAGGCAAACCTTTAGATAACCATCGCCATGACCAGCATCTGGTCACGACAGCACGACACACCTCCCAACAACAGCTGCTTCAACAAGCCATCTCCAAATTCCTGAGACACAAAACGCAAGCGAATAAAATGGTGATTTTTTTTTTCCACACCGTTAAGTTTTGGGATAATTTGTTATGCAAAACATTGCTTACAATTCCACAACTCTGGATTTCACATCTTTAACCGCATACTAAGAACTCACTGGTTGGGGTCCTTAAAATTTAGAATTTTCTTAGTCCTAAAAGAGTCTGCCAAATCTGGTAAGTCTTCTAGGTATTTTCAGTTCCTCTGTATTAATTTTTTACAATGGATAAATCAACAGAAACACATCTACTTTTTCTTGTTAATGACACTAATGTGATACAAATAAGTATAAAAGGTGGTTCCAGCTTTACAAAGCTTACAATCTGGTTAGGGCTATTCAGAGATAAACGTGTAGAACGCAGAAGAAAGCTTACCTAAAAAGGATGCTGTAAAGATGAAGCATAAAAATGCCTTGTATGTCACAAAACACTAAACAAATGTAACATAAAATGTGTGCAAATTAAAACAAAGATTTTATCCAAAATGGTGGTTGGAGCCCATGATATTTCTGCTCCGTTTTGTAAAGTATTAAGTTGTATTTTCCTGGCACATTCCAAAACAGCTCATTGCTGACTACTAACTCCATCTAACCACATACACCACACTGAGAAGAAAACAGCAAACCAGCTTTCCTAGAAATTGTAATCAAGATAGACATTAGTGAGATTCCAGGAATTCACCTGAAGTAGGGGTCATCAAAACTCTAAGCTGAGGCTTAACAGCATAAATGATATGCAATTAAAGCGAAAAAACACAAACGGATTTGTGAGATATATACAAACCGTTTCTGTAAATTTCTTACAACAATTTATCTAGGCTCTAAGAAAATAAGTATTTACATACTGTACTGCTGCTACGAAATCTTAATTTTCCTAAAGCTTTTTTTTTTTTTTCTTTCACCACTAAACAGATTAACATGTTCCGGAGAAATAAACTGGAGAATGGGGCATAGTTTGTACCAGGCATCTGGTTTCTCACTATGAGGAAAATCTCACTAAAGAATACGAGGTTCTCTTGAAACATCAGGGATACAGAGGAGAAGCTGCCCGTTTCTCTTGATTTCCGTATTTAAGCACAAGCCAGTGCAGGAACCCATCCTGCTTAAAGTGATTCAAACCACCAGCAGGGCGGGACGCTGGTTTGTAAATCAAGATGACAGCATCTTAACGCCAGCGCCCCAGGGTGGTAGGACAAGTTGTTGGCCCACTTTTGTTTTCACCTTGGCTGTCAAAAGAAACAGCAGCAGGGGAATGCAGAAGGTGCAAAAAAATCTTATTAAGGAGACTCCAATCTGAGACCGCAACTTACCCAACCAACCTACAGCTACGTGCGGAAAAACTTTCTCTTGGGGCAGGAAAAAGGAAAAAAAAAAAAAAAACAGACTGAGCGGCGCCCACGATTCAGGAGGAGGAGAGCGGGCGGGTGAGGAGAGGGCAGCCACGACCCCATAAACCCCCGCCACGCCCCGCCCCGAGCAGCAACCCCAGCCAGGAGCAAACGCACACCTGCCGCTCCTCCCGGAGCGGTGAAGGCCTCGAGCCCCGCGTGACCTTCGACACGCGCCCAAAACACCCAGCCGTGAAAACCACGGGGCTCACGCGCCCACACCCACGCCGGGCCCCCCGCTCCGGAAGGCCCGCGCGCCCGACTCACCGGCCCAGCTCGGAGGCGCCGCCAGCGGCGCCCAGACGGTGGGACAGAGGCTCTGCGGGTCCTCAGGGGAGGCGGGGGCTTCGCCGCTTTCGGGAGCTGACTGGGCCTCTCTTGGAGGGACGTCGGCCGGCGGCGTCGCTCTGCCCTTCATCCAGGGCCAGCATCTCCCAGGAGGGCCTTTTCACACGTGTCAGGTGCCGGGTTATACGTCAGGCACCTACTAATACAACAGGCGTCGTGGCTTTACACACGGTGCCTGGTGTCCCTTCAGGTGCCCAGGTCTAAGAAAATAAGTATTTACATACTGTACTGCTGCTAAATCTTAATTTTCCTAAAGCTTTTTTTTTCTTTCACCACTAAACAGATTAACATGTTCCGGAGAAATAACCTGGAGAATGGGGCATAGTTTGTACCAGGCATCTGGTTTCTCACTATGAGGAAAATCTCACTAAAGAATACGAGGTTCTCTTGAAACATCAGGGATACAGAGGAGAAGCTGCCCGTTTCTCTTGATTTCCGTATTTAAGCACAAGCCAGTGCAGGAACCCATCCTGCTTAAAGTGATTCAAACCACCAGCAGGGCGGGACGCTGGTTTGTAAATCAAGATGACAGCATCTTAACGCCAGCGCCCCAGGGTGGTAGGACAAGTTGTTGGCCCACTTTTGTTTTCACCTTGGCTGTCAAAAGAAACAGCAGCAGGGGAATGCAGAAGGTGCAAAAAAATCTTATTAAGGAGACTCCAATCTGAGACCGCAACTTACCCAACCAACCTACAGCTACGTGCGGAAAAACTTTCTCTTGGGGCAGGAAAAAGGAAAAAAAAAAAAAAAACAGACTGAGCGGCGCCCACGATTCAGGAGGAGGAGAGCGGGCGGGTGAGGAGAGGGCAGCCACGACCCCATAAACCCCCGCCACGCCCCGCCCCGAGCAGCAACCCCAGCCAGGAGCAAACGCACACCTGCCGCTCCTCCCGGAGCGGTGAAGGCCTCGAGCCCCGCGTGACCTTCGACACGCGCCCAAAACACCCAGCCGTGAAAACCACGGGGCTCACGCGCCCACACCCACGCCGGGCCCCCCGCTCCGGAAGGCCCGCGCGCCCGACTCACCGGCCCAGCTCGGAGGCCGCCGCCAGCGGCGCCCAGACGGTGGGACAGAGGCTCTGCGGGTCCTCAGGGGAGGCGGGGGCTTCGCCGCTTTCGGGAGCTGACTGGGCCTCTCTTGGAGGGACGTCGGCCGGCGGCGTCGCTCTGCCCTTCATCCAGGGCCAGCATCTCCCAGGAGGGCCTTTTCACACGTGTCAGGTGCCGGGTTATACGTCAGGCACCTACTAATACAACAGGCGTCGTGGCTTTACACACGGTGCCTGGTGTCCCTTCAGGTGCCCAGGTCCTACATTGGGTACCCGGCTCTCACATCAAACGCCCAGGTTACGTCAGGCATCTGGATTCCACGTGAGAGTCCCGGTTTCTGCATCAGACGCCTGGTTTACGTCAGACGGTGCGTCACAGCAGACACTCAGGTTTACGTTGGGCACCCAGTTTACGTCCGACACCCGGTTTCTGCGTCAGACGCCCAGCTGTACGTCAGGCGCCTAGTTTACCTCAGACGCTCAGTTCACCCATGTTACGTGAGGCGGCAGGTTTCTACGTGGACTCCCTGTTTCTGCGTTAGACACCCGGGTTGCGTCAGACGCCCAGGTTCACGTCAGGTGCCCAGTTTCTACGTCAGACGCCCAGGTTTACGGTAGACGCCCGATTTATATGTCATGCGTCTGGTTTACGTCAGACGCCCAGGTTCACGTCAGGTGCCCGGTTCTACGTGAAACTCCCGGTTTTTGCGTCAGACTCCCGGTTTACGTCAGGCACCCAGCAATGTCAGACGCCGAGTTCTACGTTCTATGTCAGACTCCCAGGTTTATATTAGGTGTCCAGTTTTACGTCAGGCGCCTGGTTTTTACGTCAGACGCCGAGGTTCCTCATTAGGTGCCGGATTTTTACTTAAGGCGCCAGGCGCCTAGATTCTACCTGAGAAGCCTGGTTTTTTACATCAGGCACTTAGGCGCCCAGGTTCTACCCTAATCCCCGAGTTTTAACGCCAGGTGCCCCAGTTTTCCATGGGATACCCGGTTTTAAGTTAGGTGTGGGGTTTTATATAAGTCTGATGCCCCCCAGTTTACATCAAGTGCCCCAGTATTATGTAGGTCCCAGGTTCACATCAGGTTCCCAGTAATAAATCATGGTTTTACATCAGATAGTAATATCTGATGCACGTTTTCCTGCATTGTTTTACAGATACTAAAATCTCGACCAAATGCAAGAAGTTAACTACTTGATGACCATGAACACAGAGCCCCCAGATCTGTTGGAGCCTCAGGATTGCTCATGTTAACCCCTGTGAAATAATCCTCTTGCCGCACCATTAACCTGACAGAGAACTGCCTGAGTAGATCACATACCTTGAGTCTCACCTCCCGCAACATGCCTTTAAAAATGCCTCTCTGAAACCCATCAGGGCGTTCAGATGTTTTGGACATTTGCTGTCCTGGACTCACTGGCCAGTGCTTTACAATACACACTGCCCTTCCCTTTGCCACAATCTAGAACCAGTAGATCAACTTTACTGTGCCTGGATGAGCAGACTCAAGTGTGGTTAACACAGTGATAGTCAATCTGATAACCAAGACAGATACTAAGTGAGTAACGGGTGGGAAAGAGCAGTTACTCACTGCTCAAAATCTCATCATGTGACTCATAAAGGCATACAATTTATTTATTGTTTAAGTACGAAATCTTTCGTTTACTATTTTCAGACTCCAGTTTGGTGCCCTGGTTTTTGAGTCTGCCTCTACAGAACACCTCTACGTCCCTTGAATCTCATGGCCTGTGGGGCCTCTGCTCTCCATTCCACAGAACCATTTATATTTACATGACTTAAAATCTACTGCCAGAGGGTCTGGCTTCCAGTCAGCCTGAATCTAGATTGTGACTGAGATTCCCCAACTATGGAATACCGACTGGTCTTGGTACAACCTCAGCCATTAGGATCCATTAAAAATAAAACAGGCGGGGCTTCCCTGCTGGCTCAATGGTAAAGAATCCACCTGGTAAGGCAGGAGATATGGGTTCAGTTCCTGACCTGGGATTTGGGAAGATCCCACATGCCTCGGAGCAACTAAGTCCTTGCGCCACAACTACTGTGGCCTCGTGTGCAGCTTCTGAAGCCTGTGCACCATGGGGCCCATGCTCAGCAACAAGAAAAGCCCACAAACTGTGAGTCAAGAGTAGACCCCTGCTTGCTGCAACTAGAAAAAAGCCCGAGGGGACATGAAAACCTAGCACAGCCATAAACAAATTAAAAAATAAAACAGAGCTGATGTGCAAGTTTTCTAAACCTTGGGACCTGGCACTTTGGACTGGGAAACTCTCTGTTCTTGGGCAGAAGGGTTCGTGGGCATGGAGGGGTATTTTCCAGCATCCCTGGTTTCTACATATTACATGCCAGGAGTATGCCCCTGTCAGTTGTGTAAATTTCCCAAAGACAGAAATCCCGTTGGGGATTGATGCTTACATATTTAAAATGCCTCTCTGAAACCCATCAGGGCGTTCAGATGTTTTGGACATTTGCTGTCCTGGACTCACTGGCCAGTGCTTTACAATACACACTGCCCTTCCCTTTGCCACAATCTAGAACCAGTAGATCAACTTTACTGTGCCTGGATGAGCAGACTCAAGTGTGGTTAACACAGTGATAGTCAATCTGATAACCAAGACAGATACTAAGTGAGTAACGGGTGGGAAAGAGCAGTTACTCACTGCTCAAAATCTCATCATGTGACTCATAAAGGCATACAATTTATTTATTGTTTAAGTACGAAATCTTTCGTTTACTATTTTCAGACTCCAGTTTGGTGCCCTGGTTTTTGAGTCTGCCTCTACAGAACACCTCTACGTCCCTTGAATCTCATGGCCTGTGGGGCCTCTGCTCTCCATTCCACAGAACCATTTATATTTACATGACTTAAAATCTACTGCCAGAGGGTCTGGCTTCCAGTCAGCCTGAATCTAGATTGTGACTGAGATTCCCCAACTATGGAATACCGACTGGTCTTGGTACAACCTCAGCCATTAGGATCCATTAAAAATAAAACAGGCGGGGCTTCCCTGCTGGCTCAATGGTAAAGAATCCACCTGGTAAGGCAGGAGATATGGGTTCAGTTCCTGACCTGGGATTTGGGAAGATCCCACATGCCTCGGAGCAACTAAGTCCTTGCGCCACAACTACTGTGGCCTCGTGTGCAGCTTCTGAAGCCTGTGCACCATGGGGCCCATGCTCAGCAACAAGAAAAGCCCACAAACTGTGAGTCAAGAGTAGACCCCTGCTTGCTGCAACTAGAAAAAAGCCCGAGGGGACATGAAAACCTAGCACAGCCATAAACAAATTAAAAAATAAAACAGAGCTGATGTGCAAGTTTTCTAAACCTTGGGACCTGGCACTTTGGACTGGGAAACTCTCTGTTCTTGGGCAGAAGGGTTCGTGGGCATGGAGGGGTATTTTCCAGCATCCCTGGTTTCTACATATTACATGCCAGGAGTATGCCCCTGTCAGTTGTGACTCAAGGCATTGCCAAGTGTCCCAAAGGGAGACAGAAATCGCTCCCAGTTGGGAACCACTGCATTGACGCCACTAGATGAAACCTTTCAGCTTCAAATATTTATAATCATAATAAGAGCTGAATAGGGTACATAATGAACCTGCCCTATCCTCCCTTTCCAACCAACCTTCGTCATGGTAGGCGTCATCCTCTTCTGTGCCCAACCGTAAAGCCCCCATAACATTCCAAACCTGTATTATAAGAACTGAAAACACGGGCAGACCCTGTAAAATAGATGACAAGCAGTGCAGTACTATTAACACAGTTAAGAATCTCCATGAATAGCGCGTCTAAGCTATTATCTGGAGAAAGACGAGAATGTTGAGGAGTTTCTCCACATGAGAGCACTTATCTGCACAGTCATAAAGGACAACCCATTACCATGGCAGGAAATCAAAACTGCAATAAATTTTAAAAGAAGAGAAGGAGAAGGAGGCATAAAGGACAAGAAGAAAAATCTCAAGTGAGAAGATGCCCCACACAGAAATGGGAGGAGGGCTGTCTAGAACATGACCGCACTGTGCACAGAGTGACCTGGGGCTGGTGCTCAACAGGAGGCACTCAGAAAACCGAAGCAAATGCACCAAGAGGGTCCAGACCCTGCTGCTTAGACCAAGGCCTCCTCTCCATCATCCAGACCGCATTTGGATAAAGCTGAAACCATGACAAAGGAAACCCTGCACTTGATTCTGGCCACTGAGAAAATTCTATTTGGAAGCTGTTAAATAGCTCATGAAATTAAAATGCACACCTGAACTGAAAGTCTTCATCTTCCTTTGTTTGTGCTAAAATCCTAGAGCATACCCCATAAAATATTTTAAGGCAAGAAACTGCAAAAACCCCAGGAAATATGTTTAGTGAGCATAAGAAATCACTGAGCTATTAATATCTATGGCAAGCAAAAATTGGCTTTCATTAGTTTACCTTTTCTAAATAATGCTCATAAAGATTAAACCCATTTTTAATAGAGAATTGACATGACTCTCTACTTATTGTCATATGAAGTTCTCTATTTTGCTTCTCTCTGATATGAATACAACTTAAGGAAATAAAACACAGGAATCCTGCATTTTAAAATATATATATATGTGTACATATATGTATGTTAGACCAATTGCTTTCCTTTGTTTCCCAGAAGAATTTTATCACAGATTTCCCTTAAGTACGAAGTACAGGGCTTCCCTGGTGGTCCGGAGAGCCCGCCTTGCAGTGCAAGGCACTGGTTTGATCCCTGGCTCAGGAAGATCCCACATGCCATGGAGTTGCTGGGCCGGTGTGTCCAATTACAAGCCAGCAGTCTGGAGTGCATGCCCCCAGAGCCAGTGCTCTGCAACGAGAGAGGCGGCTGCTATGGGAGGCCCACACAGGTCAAAGAATAAAGATGAATGACAATAAATAAATAAATAAAAACAATGAAAGAGGCCAAAATTTAAAAGAAAAAAGGAAGAAGAAGAAGAAGGGCTTCCCTGGTGGCTCATGTAAGAATCGCAAAGACACGACGGACAGCAAGCTGTTAGGGAAAGAGCCTATTTGGGAAGAGTTACCGGGCGCGATCCACAGATCCAAAAGGTGGGCCAGTGAAGTTGCGCCCCAGAGATGGGACAAGGAGGTTTTATTTGGGAGGAGAAGGGGAAAGAAAGAAAGGGGAGGGGGTTTCTTAGAGCAAGCGCAGAAACAAAGTCTTTGTCTAAATTGAGTGGGAAATTAGTGATGAGTCGGCTGTCCTTGAGTTGTCATGTGCAGTTCTTAGACCAAGGCCTCCTCTCCATCATCCAGACCGCATTTGGATAAAGCTGAAACCATGACAAAGGAAACCCTGCACTTGATTCTGGCCACTGAGAAAATTCTATTTGGAAGCTGTTAAATAGCTCATGAAATTAAAATGCACACCTGAACTGAAAGTCTTCATCTTCCTTTGTTTGTGCTAAAATCCTAGAGCATACCCCATAAAATATTTTAAGGCAAGAAACTGCAAAAACCCCAGGAAATATGTTTAGTGAGCATAAGAAATCACTGAGCTATTAATATCTATGGCAAGCAAAAATTGGCTTTCATTAGTTTACCTTTTCTAAATAATGCTCATAAAGATTAAACCCATTTTTAATAGAGAATTGACATGACTCTCTACTTATTGTCATATGAAGTTCTCTATTTTGCTTCTCTCTGATATGAATACAACTTAAGGAAATAAAACACAGGAATCCTGCATTTTAAAATATATATATATGTGTACATATATGTATGTTAGACCAATTGCTTTCCTTTGTTTCCCAGAAGAATTTTATCACAGATTTCCCTTAAGTACGAAGTACAGGGCTTCCCTGGTGGTCCGGAGAGCCCGCCTTGCAGTGCAAGGGGCACTGGTTTGATCCCTGGCTCAGGAAGATCCCACATGCCATGGAGTTGCTGGGCCGGTGTGTCCAATTACAAGCCAGCAGTCTGGAGTGCATGCCCCCAGAGCCAGTGCTCTGCAACGAGAGAGGCGGCTGCTATGGGAGGCCCACACAGGTCAAAGAATAAAGATGAATGACAATAAATAAATAAATAAAAACAATGAAAGAGGCCAAAATTTAAAAGAAAAAAGGAAGAAGAAGAAGAAGGGCTTCCCTGGTGGCTCATGTAAGAATCGCAAAGACACGACGGACAGCAAGCTGTTAGGGAAAGAGCCTATTTGGGAAGAGTTACCGGGCGCGATCCACAGATCCAAAAGGTGGGCCAGTGAAGTTGCGCCCCAGAGATGGGACAAGGAGGTTTTATTTGGGAGGAGAAGGGGAAAGAAAGAAAGGGGAGGGGGTTTCTTAGAGCAAGCGCAGAAACAAAGTCTTTGTCTAAATTGAGTGGGAAATTAGTGATGAGTCGGCTGTCCTTGAGTTGTCTGTGGGCATGGGGGTGTGCAGTTCTTGTTACTTTCCACATCTGGTGGACAATCTTCATGGCCAGGGCGAACTCCCTATCGCTGGCCTTGAGAGACTCCCAGGCACCAGCAGATCAGCAACAGGCTGCTTGCTGCTGACCCTTCAGGGCCAGCGATTTTTGCAGATGCAGCGTTAACCCTTTAATAGCCTACCAACCTAACAGGTCAGTGGTGAAGAATCCATCTGCCAATGCAGGAGACACAGGTTTGATCCCTGGTCTGGGAAGATCTCATAGGCCATGGAGCCACCAAGCACATGCACCACAACTACTAAGTCTGTGTTCTAGAGTCCGAGATCTATGACTGAAACCAGTGTGGCCTGCAGCCTGTGCTCCCCAAGAGGAGCCACCACAATGAGAGGCCTGAGCGCCGCAACTGGAGAGGAGCCCCTGACTGCCTTATCTGGAGAAAAGCCTGTGCAGCAATGAAGATCCACCAGCACAGCCAAAAAATTAAAAAATAAATAAGTTTTTAAAAAGATAAAAAGAGAGAAGTTATCATTATAAATAAAAAGCACATAGGAGGGCTTCCCCTGGTGGTCCAGTGGGTAAGGACACCGCCTTGCAGTGCAAGGGGCGCCGGTTCAAGCCCTGGCCTGGGAAGATCCCACGTGCCGCGGAGCGGCTGGACCAATGTGTCCAATCAGCGAGCCGGAGCTCTGGAGCGCATGCGCCCAGAGCCGGCGCTCTGCAACGACAGACGCCACCGCGATGGGAGGCCCACAGGAGCCAAAGAACAAAGACGAATGAACAGAGAGAAACGAAAGACCAATAGAAGTGGCCCGCCTGCTCCCCTCCCTCCCCAACCCGAGCCCCGCCCAAAAAAAATAAATAAATAAATCTTTAAAAAAAAAAAAAAAAAAAAAAAGCACATAGGAGTCAGATGCCTTAAAACACCTCTTCTACCATTTGCCAGGCACATGGTTCTGCTAATTCGTTTAATATTACTGAGAACCAAGTTTCTCATACAGAGATTGGATATAAAAATTATATGCTATTCAAAGGGTGGTTGTGAAAAAAAAAAAGAAACAGCAGATGAGAAAAGACTTTGCAAACCCTAAGGTTCAATCAAGTGCTGTTTTGTTATCATCCTGTCATTGAATTAACATAGAATCTGCCCACAATGTGATTTCCATAAAACGTTCTATCATGCAGATGACCAAGAGGCCAAGCTTGAAGAAACTTCAGACAGGTTTTTTCCAGACTTTAGACCCTGATTTCTCTTTCCTCAAAAGGACTTTCTTTAGAACACTTGCAAATTCTTTCTCAGCCCTCGTTTGATATGTAAATCCTCCTAAAGGCCTCTTGCTTCTTGTACCTTCCAGGAGTTTCTTCCTTGAGGAACTGGAGCCACCACTTTGAAACGTTAACATCAGGGAAACAGCCCCCGAGCCTCCCAGGTCTGTGGTAGGGTCAGAGCCCAACTTCCACCAGCAGGTTTTTCTAAGTTGCAAAACTACCTTCTGTCACAAAAATAAGAGAAAGTTTACTTTTCCTCTGGGAAATATCTATTAGTAAATGCAGGTGACCTATGATTCCCCTTAGGCCTTGGCTATTCAAAACTCTCCCGTCCTTTGTTTCAGCAGAGTTAAGTTCAGACTTCATTTCCGGCCTTTCTCCTCTGTTGCAACAGCCTTGAATAAAGTCTTCCTCACCTGTTAAATTTTGTTTTGTATGGTTTTTGTTTTGCCACGTTGCCTCCTTTGCCAAGCTCCAGGAGATGGTGAAGCACAGGGAAGCCGGGTGTGCTGCAGTTCATAGCACCACAGAGTCGGATACAACTTAGCGACTGAACAACAACGCAACCATGAAACCCTCACTACAGTCTATGCCATGAAGCCATCCATCAGCACCAAAAGGTTCCTTACACCCTCTTTACTTACCATTTTTTGTGATAAGAACACTCAACATAGGATCTACCCTCTTGGCAAATTTTTAAGTGTTTAATACAGTATTGTTAACTGTAGCCATATGCTATACAGTAGATATTTAAGACTTATCCATTTTGTATAACTGAATCTTTGTACATTTTGACTAATACTGTCCCATCTTCCCTAACCTCAGTCCCTAGCAACCATGGTTCCAAGTCACTGCTTCTATGATTTACACTTCTCTTTTAAGTGAGATCATGCAGCATTTTTCCTGCTATCTGGCTTATCTCACTTACAGTAATGTCCTCCAGGTTCATCCACATTGTTGCAAATGGCAGGATTTCCTTCTTTTTTAAGGAGGAATAAAGCTTGAATAATATTCCATTAGGTGCCATCCATGTCATGTCTATTGTGAATACTGCTCTAGTGAACGTAAGAGTAAAGATCTCTATTGGAGATATTGATTTGATTTCCTTTCAACTTAAGACTGATTTTGCTGGATCATAGGGTAGTTCTACTTTATTTTGAGAAACTGCATACTGTTTTCCACAGTGGCTACACCAATTTACATTCCCAGTAGTAGTGCACAAAGGTTCCCTCTTCTTCTCATTCTCCCAACACATATTTTTTGGTTCTTTGGTTTGTTTGGGTTTTATTTTTGCTTTTGTTTTAAAAAGTAGCCATCCTTACACACTTGCGATGATATCTCATTGTGGTTTTGATTTGCATTTCCCAAATGACTGGTGAGGTTGAGCATCCTTTCGCATGCCTGTGGGCCATCTGTATGTCTCACTTCAAAATCAATGCATCTCAATGTAACTTTACAAAATAATGATTTTAGAGATGGACTGTAGATGCATAAATATACAAATCTCAAGAAGCAGCAATATCAGACACTGTCAATATTAAACATAATTTAAACCTAGCTAATTTAGCTCTAAAAAGTTTTACTGAAAGATGCAGAAAGAATAGATGTGGCACAGGTACAAGACAAACAAGCAGAGTACAGTCTCAGGGGGAAAAAACAAAATATAAAACGTTTAAAATCATTCCATAATTTCCAAATACTTAAAGCATAAAGTAAAACACCTTAGCGCATCAAAATCTTCAGCCAAATATGGACAAGATCAAGTTTCTCCCCTTTCTCTCTTTCCACTTGCTCTTCCAGCCTTTATCCTCAGTGTCTTCCTGTGAACAGAAAGGAATTTCCTCCTACAAGTCAGAACCCGAGACAGTCAAATCTATTACTACCATCACCTTTGTTTACACAAGAGGGCTTGCAAATGGGTCTCACAATCAGTGTGTAGGGTCCACACCCAAAATCCCTATGAAATCTCCTCCATTTCACGGTGACCAGGGCTCTGCCTTATGCAAAGCAAGTTTATCTCCTATCTTCACCATCACTAGCAGTGAGTTAAGCATTATTATTAAGACCACTTTGTGAGAAGTGTGATGTTGATTGAGTTTATTTTTTTACAGTTTTATAAAGTATAACTAACATATGAAAAACTTCACATATTTAGTATGTACAATTAGGTGCTGAGAGAGTGTCAGTTTCTTACTTATGGGTCCAGACAGGAGTTATGAAAGACCTTCAGGCCCATTTCTATGCAGGATAATCACGTGCATGTGTGTGTGCATGCTCAGTCATGTCTGACTCTTTGCCATCTTACGTATCCCTTTAAATTTTACATTCCAAAAGTAGTAGTGCACAAAGTTTCCTCTTCTTCTCATTCTCCCAACACATATTTTTTGGTTCTTTGGTTTGTTTGGGTTTTATTTTTGCTTTTGTTTTAAAAAGTAGCCATCCTTACACACTTGCGATGATATCTCATTGTGGTTTTGATTTGCATTTCCCAAATGACTGGTGAGGTTGAGCATCCTTTCGCATGCCTGTGGGCCATCTGTATGTCTCACTTCAAAATCAATGCATCTCAATGTAACTTTACAAAATAATGATTTTAGAGATGGACTGTAGATGCATAAATATACAAATCTCAAGAAGCAGCAATATCAGACACTGTCAATATTAAACATAATTTAAACCTAGCTAATTTAGCTCTAAAAAGTTTTACTGAAAGATGCAGAAAGAATAGATGTGGCACAGGTACAAGACAAACAAGCAGAGTACAGTCTCAGGGGGAAAAAACAAAATATAAAACGTTTAAAATCATTCCATAATTTCCAAATACTTAAAGCATAAAGTAAAACACCTTAGCGCATCAAAATCTTCAGCCAAATATGGACAAGATCAAGTTTCTCCCCTTTCTCTCTTTCCACTTGCTCTTCCAGCCTTTATCCTCAGTGTCTTCCTGTGAACAGAAAGGAATTTCCTCCTACAAGTCAGAACCCGAGACAGTCAAATCTATTACTACCATCACCTTTGTTTACACAAGAGGGCTTGCAAATGGGTCTCACAATCAGTGTGTAGGGTCCACACCCAAAATCCCTATGAAATCTCCTCCATTTCACGGTGACCAGGGCTCTGCCTTATGCAAAGCAAGTTTATCTCCTATCTTCACCATCACTAGCAGTGAGTTAAGCATTATTATTAAGACCACTTTGTGAGAAGTGTGATGTTGATTGAGTTTATTTTTTTACAGTTTTATAAAGTATAACTAACATATGAAAAACTTCACATATTTAGTATGTACAATTAGGTGCTGAGAGAGTGTCAGTTTCTTACTTATGGGTCCAGACAGGAGTTATGAAAGACCTTCAGGCCCATTTCTATGCAGGATAATCACGTGCATGTGTGTGTGCATGCTCAGTCATGTCTGACTCTTTGCCATCTTACGCTCACTCCTGTCTGATACTGTAGCCCACCAGGCTCCGCTGTCCATGGGATTTCCCAGGCAAGAATATTGGCGTGGGTTGCCATTTCCTCCTCCAGGGGATCTTCCTGATCCAGGAATCAAACCTGCATTTCCTGTGTCTCTAGCATTGCGAACCAGATTCTTTACCACTGAGCCACCAGGGAAGCAATCAGATCCCAGGAGAGATAAAAAGCCATCTCTGATTCCGTATGTTCCCAGAAGGGTGCTAAGACAGAAATGCACCCAAAGGAGTAAAAGATGGACATAACATCTCTGAAACAACCAAGAGGGTTGAGTTTTCATCTGATTCCCCAGAGCAGCAGGTAATCATGTAACACGGGCCTAGAGTTACAGGTGCTTCTCTGTACAGTCACAGGGACACAAAGGCCAGAGGCACAGACTGGTCTTCTTGGACCCAGGCTGAAATTCCTGAAAACACATGCCTGCCTGCAGAGCGCCTTACCACATACAGGCTGTGTCACTATCTGAGGCCATGAAAACTGTTCCATCAAAGGAAAGAATACTCCTGAATCTCCAGCTCAGAATAGCCATCACCATGCTGTTAAATCCTTTATTCTTTACCTACACGAAAGGGATTTGTGTCCTTTGCCTGTTGTCTCTTGATATCTCACTGCCAATCACTTTCTTCCCTGTGAAAAAACATGCAGAGAATCACAGAAAAAACATAGTAGATTTGGTCTTTCAGAAATTCCAATCACGCATCCAATACCCTTCCACTGTCTGCTTAAATATGTAAAGGGATCCTATAATACAAATTTTATAAATCACAGAACTGATCCTAAAGTGTAAAATCAGAAAATAATCAATGCTTTAAGGTTGTCGAGGGAGTTCTTTTTCTGATTAGGATGTGGAATAGTGCAAAAGCCCATCATTCCCATGGCAACAAAAAGGAAAAAAAACCACCTTTCTATAAAGCTATCAAAGAGCAGGGGCAAAAAAAGAAGCCTTAATGAGCTATTAATATGTTCCGGAGAGAGACCTGCAAAGAGCCCGAGGATGTTTCCACACTTAGCAGCCAATTCCAAAGTGACTTTGCAAATTCCCAGCAAACTTGCCATAGATGGAAGAGGGAGCAATCAGAGAAACCAGCCAGGGTTTACCCGTGAGGGCAGGAAAAGAAAGCAGACTCTACAACAGCTCAAATATAAAAACAACTGTTCAGGCCAACATGTCTCCAATCTTCCACCCCCTAGGAATTTTTCTGAGTAAGAAACAGAGATAATTATGAGGATAGAGCTGAAAGACAGGGAAAAAAATGTTTGACCATTTCATGGTGCTCAGATTCCAGGACCTTGTAAAACCTGAATCCGTAAGTAAATCATAACTGACTAAGCTAAAAATCAAACCCTTTCAAGTTCAAACTTGGGAAAAGCAAAAGGATTGATCTGACCCTTAGTTGCAGCAACAGTAGTAAAGAACACTGGGGGCTTCCCTATCTCAGCTGTTATAAATAATGCTGTGCGTGCACATGACAAATTTGTTTCATATTCTTTGGACAAATATCCAAAAAAAGAATAGCTGGATCATTTGAGTCTTACCCTTATCTCTGTGAGGACTCTCCATACTGTTTTCCATGGCAGCTGCACCCATTTACAACACCACCAACCATGCAGGGCACTTTCCTTTCCTGGGCACGCCCAACACTTGTCATTTCTTTCCTTTTTGATGACAGCCATCCTGGGGGTGTGAGGTGACATCTCACTGTGGTTTTGATTTGTAGTTCCCTTATAATTAGTGATGCTGAATATCTTTTCATAGGCTGTTTGTTTTCTTGAGAAGGGTTTATTCAGATCCCTCCACCTTTTTTTATATTATTTATAGAGATTTTTGAAATGTCTTCCAAATCAATGCTTTAAGGTTGTCGAGGGAGTTCTTTTCTGATTAGGATGTGGAATAGTGCAAAAGCCCATCATTCCCATGGCAACAAAAAGGAAAAAAAACCACCTTTCTATAAAGCTATCAAAGAGCAGGGGCAAAAAAAGAAGCCTTAATGAGCTATTAATATGTTCCGGAGAGAGACCTGCAAAGAGCCCGAGGATGTTTCCACACTTAGCAGCCAATTCCAAAGTGACTTTGCAAATTCCCAGCAAACTTGCCATAGATGGAAGAGGGAGCAATCAGAGAAACCAGCCAGGGTTTACCCGTGAGGGCAGGAAAAGAAAGCAGACTCTACAACAGCTCAAATATAAAAACAACTGTTCAGGCCAACATGTCTCCAATCTTCCACCCCCTAGGAATTTTTCTGAGTAAGAAACAGAGATAATTATGAGGATAGAGCTGAAAGACAGGGAAAAAAATGTTTGACCATTTCATGGTGCTCAGATTCCAGGACCTTGTAAAACCTGAATCCGTAAGTAAATCATAACTGACTAAGCTAAAAATCAAACCCTTTCAAGTTCAAACTTGGGAAAAGCAAAAGGATTGATCTGACCCTTAGTTGCAGCAACAGTAGTAAAGAACACTGGGGGCTTCCCTATCTCAGCTGTTATAAATAATGCTGTGCGTGCACATGACAAATTTGTTTCATATTCTTTGGACAAATATCCAAAAATAGAATAGCTGGATCATTTGAGTCTTACCCTTATCTCTGTGAGGACTCTCCATACTGTTTTCCATGGCAGCTGCACCCATTTACAACACCACCAACCATGCAGGGCACTTTCCTTTCCTGGGCACGCCCAACACTTGTCATTTCTTTCCTTTTTGATGACAGCCATCCTGGGGGTGTGAGGTGACATCTCACTGTGGTTTTGATTTGTAGTTCCCTTATAATTAGTGATGCTGAATATCTTTTCATAGGCTGTATGTTTTCTTGAGAAGGGTTTATTCAGATCCTCCACCTATTTTTTTAATGGGCTCAGTTCATGCTGTATGAATTCTTTATATATTTTGGATATTGACCTCTTATTAGAGATATGATTTGCAAATATAGTCTTCCAAATCAATAGGTTATCTTTTCATCTTAATAGTTTCCTTGTTACACCAAAAACATTTTTATTGGGGTATAGCCAATTAACAATTCTGTGATAGTTTCAGATGAACATTGAAGGGGCTCGGCCATACATATACATGCCTCCATTCTTCCCCCCAAATCTCCCCCCTATCCAGGCTAGTACATAACATTAAACAGAGTTCCATGTGCTATAAAATAGATTTTTTCTGGCTATGCATTTCAAACATGGTACTCATTCAATTATTTTTGCTTTTGTTTTCCTTGACTGAGGAGACATACGCAAAAAATATTGCTAAGACCCATGTCCAAGAGTGTACTGCCTATGTTTTCTTCTAGGAGCTTTATGGTAAACATACAACCTAAATTTTCATCAAAGAATGAAGAGATAAAGAAGATGTGATACATATAGATATAGAATATACCATGTTTACCAAGTGTTACTTCACTTAGAATATAGCATGTGCAGCATTTAGTAGAAGATTGAATAAAGCATTACAGGTAACCTTTATTAAACAATAAATAAATGTCAATCACTGTGTCTTGCTCTTGCATTTAATCTTTGCAACAGTCATCTGAGAAAAATGCTATTACTTTCCCAATTTGCAGATAAAGGGCCTGAGGCTCAATACAGTCACCAAACCAGGAAAAGTCAAAATCCCCATTTGTCATCACTCCTGACCAAGTAATCACTCATGGTGTTAATGCTCGGTGTTCTCCATCTATTTCATTCTCAAAGCACTATTTTGAGGTTGCAGTGGCTCACGTGGTAAAACCAAGGACCCTAAAAAGTAAAAATAGCTTGCTTTAGGTCACAAGGCAGCCACTGGCAACACCAGTAACATAAAGCAGGTGCGTCTACTGTTGACCAGCCAGTGCTACACTGGCTCCCTGGCTTTATTGGCAGGATGCAGTGTTTCCATGCAAAGCCCTAGCAGACACTATAACTCCATGCTTCCACTGCACAACTTACAAAATGCCCAGATAAGAGAAGAGATATTTATGAAGGGTTATTGGAAGGAAATGAGCCCATCCATTTCTTTATCATCTAGAGCTAAAGCCCGATCATCAGAACATTGCAGGTTCAGAACATATTATCCTGGCCGGCTGCAAAATTGCTTTTACGGAGTTCAACATTCTGTCCTCAGTGCTTATTGAGGGATGAGTCAAGAAAACATCCCACAAATCCCATAAATGTGTTTGCAACAGAGAAGTCATGAGGGAACATTTTCATCTTGCCTTCCTTACTCTCCTATGGGATAGGGTGACACTCCCAAGGAGAACTACCCTTTAAAATTCCTTGAGAATTTTCCTTAGCATTCATTTTATTTTTTATTTTAAAAACACTGAAATAGGGCTTACCTGTGCACTGTTCTAAATGGTTTACTAACACTGGCACATTTGATTTGCTCCTCATAACACACCTATATAAGGAAGTTATTTCTATCAGCCTTATTAAGAAGAAACAGAGGCACAGGGTGATTACTAAACTCACCCACGGTCATACTGTTAATAAGTACCTTTTTTTCTTCACTTGCAATTTGAAAACAAATGTGTTTTCTGTCTCAGTGGACTTGGTAGGAGGTTTGGAAGCAGAATTTTCACCCAATCCTAGAATTTTTGTAGGACACTTCTACCTGTAAACATGCATTTTGTTTTCCTTTGTAGTTCTTTTTTTAAAAATGTATTTATTTGGATGCACTGGGTCTTAGATGCAGCATGGGGGATCTAGTTTCCTGAGGGATCAAACCCAGGGTCCCTGAATTGGGATCATGGAGTCTTAGCCACTGGACCACCAGTGGAGGAGGAAGTCCCTCCTTTGCAAACTGGAGTGTGCTGCCATTCTCTTCTCCAGGGGATCTTCCTGACCCAGGGATTGAACCTGGATCTCCCACATGGCAGGCAAGTACTTTACCATATGAGTCACTGGTCTACATAATTTTAAACAAACAATGGTAATTTTCTAATGCTTACTGTTGACCAGCCAGTGCTACACTGGCTCTGGCTTTATTGGCAGGATGCAGTGTTTCCATGCAAAGCCCTAGCAGACACTATAACTCCATGCTTCCACTGCACAACTTACAAAATGCCCAGATAAGAGAAGAGATATTTATGAAGGGTTATTGGAAGGAAATGAGCCCATCCATTTCTTTATCATCTAGAGCTAAAGCCCGATCATCAGAACATTGCAGGTTCAGAACATATTATCCTGGCCGGCTGCAAAATTGCTTTTACGGAGTTCAACATTCTGTCCTCAGTGCTTATTGAGGGATGAGTCAAGAAAACATCCCACAAATCCCATAAATGTGTTTGCAACAGAGAAGTCATGAGGGAACATTTTCATCTTGCCTTCCTTACTCTCCTATGGGATAGGGTGACACTCCCAAGGAGAACTACCCTTTAAAATTCCTTGAGAATTTTCCTTAGCATTCATTTTATTTTTTATTTTAAAAACACTGAAATAGGGCTTACCTGTGCACTGTTCTAAATGGTTTACTAACACTGGCACATTTGATTTGCTCCTCATAACACACCTATATAAGGAAGTTATTTCTATCAGCCTTATTAAGAAGAAACAGAGGCACAGGGTGATTACTAAACTCACCCACGGTCATACTGTTAATAAGTACCTTTTTTTCTTCACTTGCAATTTGAAAACAAATGTGTTTTCTGTCTCAGTGGACTTGGTAGGAGGTTTGGAAGCAGAATTTTCACCCAATCCTAGAATTTTTGTAGGACACTTCTACCTGTAAACATGCATTTTGTTTTCCTTTGTAGTTCTTTTTTTAAAAATGTATTTATTTGGATGCACTGGGTCTTAGATGCAGCATGGGGGATCTAGTTTCCTGAGGGATCAAACCCAGGGTCCCTGAATTGGGATCATGGAGTCTTAGCCACTGGACCACCAGTGGAGGAGGAAGTCCCTCCTTTGCAAACTGGAGTGTGCTGCCATTCTCTTCTCCAGGGGATCTTCCTGACCCAGGGATTGAACCTGGATCTCCCACATGGCAGGCAAGTACTTTACCATATGAGTCACTGGTCTACATAATTTTAAACAAACAATGGTAATTTTCTAATGCACAAATTCAATGGGTTCAGACGAAAAGGCAAAAACGTATACAGGAGTTTGTCATTTTGTTGCCCAGAACTCAAAATCATTTTTTTTAATGATTTTTCTTAAAAAAAAAAAAAAAGATTTTCTTTACAGGGTCCAGAAAAGCAGCAAATTTAATAAGGCACAGGAAAGCAATCAGGAGCCTGAGCACAAAGACCACATACTAGAACACAGTGACACTAAGAAATACCTGTTCTTGTTTTTTGTTGCAAATAAGATCCTTCAGCAACAATAGATGTTCATTTATAATCATTCACAGCCAATTCCAATTTCGTACGGAGGTGAGACTTTAGCTCTGCGGCTGAATCAAAGCTCCTTCACACAAAGTATTTGTCTCTATGAAATTCTTTTGTCTGAACAGGAACAAGAAGCACTGTTCCCATGAGCAATGGATGACGCCTGTGAAAAGAAACACCCATTTATTTGGATGCTATTTCTTTATCAAGTTACTTATTCACTGATCATTCTTCCAAGAAGCACACTAAAGATACCGCCAACCTTATTATATCAGCAAAGGAAATGAGAAGCCAGTTGAACATTTCTTTGACCAGAGTCTTCTGCTTTCTAGGCAACAGTCTCCCCTGTGTGTGGGAAGTGGTGGGAGTCTGCTTCAGATCTCTGTGTGTCTGCTCGCTTGGGCTGCATTCACAACTACCACAGGCTGACTGGCTTCAACAGAAAAGCTTTTCTCACAACTCTAGAGGCTAGAAGTCCAGATCAAGGTGTCAGCAGGGTTGATGCCTTATGAGCCCCTCTCCTTGGCTTGCAGGTGCGACCTTCTCCCTGTGTCTTCATGTGGGCTTCCTCCTACACATGCCTGTGTTCTAATTTCTTCTTCTACTGGGTTAAGACCCAGTTAATGACCTCATTTTAACTTAAGTACCTCTTTTAAAACCTCATCTTGGGACTTCCGTGGTGGTCCAGTAGTTAAGACTCTGCCTTCCAATGCAGGGGATGTGGATTCAATCCCTGGTCAGGGAGCTAAGATCCCACATGCCTCATGCCCCCCGCCAAAAAAAAACAAACAAACAAAAAAAAAAACAGAAGCAATTCTGTAACAAATTCAATAAAGACTTTAAAAATGGTCTGCACCCGAGAAAGAAAAGTCTCCAAATACAGTCACTTTCTGATGTACTGGGGGTTAAAACTTAAACAGGCAAGTTTTGGGAGACCTAATTCAGCTCATTAGACTACCTGGAAGCTCATGCTTCCTTATGTCTCTCCCGTGTTCTGAGCAGACTCTGTATTTTGCAGCCAAGACATCAATGACAGCAGCCCCATTTCTCAGAAACCACATGAAGGGCTTAAAAACCTGATGATTTTCTGCCAAGAGCTAGAAGACCTAAGGGAGAAAAAGATTCTGATTACAAAATAAAGATCTCAGCTTTTTTTTTTTTTTTTTGCAATTTTATTATTATTTTTTTTATTTTGGTGGGGGTGGAGTGGGGAGGGAGGGGGGCAGGCGGGCCACTTCTATTGGTCTTTCATTTGTCTATTTTCATCCATCTTTGTTCTTCAGCCCATGTGGGCCTCCCATCGCGGTGGCCTCTGTTGTCGCAGAGCACGGGCTCTGGGCTCATGCGCTCCAGAGCTCCAGCTCAGTAATAGGACACATCGGTCCAGCCGCTCCGCGGCACGTGGGATCTTCCCAGGCCAGGGATTGAACCGGCGCCCCTTGCACTGCAAGGTGGTGTCCTTACCCACTGGACCATCAGGGAAGCCCAGATCTCAGTTTTTTTCAACTCTTGCATGACATTAATATGAACTGAGAAAATACCCCAAACTAGAAAATCAGAATAGTAGGAATAAAAGTGACATTTTAATTTTGAGGCCCCAACAAGGGTTGAAGAGAGCACTCAAAGGAGAACAGGCCAGGAATTGAAAAGTGAAAACGGGGAACCACCTCACCTTGGGAAAACTTAAATTGTGCTCTATGTTTCAGTACAAAACTTCCCATGACAACACCCTTATCAAATCAAAGAATCAAAATAAAATGGGAAAGAACAGCTTACGCTTGAATCAACGCCGCCTTCCTCATAGAGAAGATGCTGGCAATGCTGGCAGCATTGTCTATGAACAAAACAAAGGGAGGCTCACCAGCTTCCCTATATTCTCTGTGGACCCTGAACCTTCCAGGTCTTCTCACTGTTGGCAAAGTTTGAGCCAAATCACCTCAGCCTCCTGAAATATTAGTCCTTGTTACATTTCATCAAAGCTAGATCCTTCTAAGCATAGCCAGAGCCTGTTGGAGCTGGAGAGGATATTTTATTACACTCATCAAATCCACTGCCCTCTAGGTGGCCCATGTGATGTTAACAGCTTGTTCAGAAGGTTTGTAGTCAAAAAGTTTGAGGAAAGAACGCAAACTTTACATTGTCTGTAGTTGGTGGGAGTTTTTTGATCCCATGTACTTCTCAGAGCCTCACAGTTGCTAAAATGTATAGTTTTATACATTTTATAATATTAATAGGATATATATTTAATATAATATATAATAAGCATTTTATATAAACTTTAATGATGATCATAATATTAAATTTCATACATATTTATAATATATATAATATATAATATAATGATTTATTACACATATAAGTATTGTATGTGAAAGTATTAGTCACTCAGTCATGTCCAACTCTTTGCAACCCCATGAACCATAGCCCACCAGGCTCCTCTGTCCATTCTCCAGGCAAGAATAATGCAGTGGGTAGCCATTCCCTTTTCCAGGGGATCTTCTTGACCCAGGGATCAAACCTGGGTCTCTGGCACTGCAGGCAGATTCTTTACTATCTGAGCCACCGGAGAAACAGCATGTACTACAGATAGAAACTCTGATGGTACAGTGTGAATACCCTGTGAGTTACAACTTTCTTGACCCAAGAAGCATGGTTACAGAGACGGTTCTCAGAGCACCTAGAGAAATGCAGATGCGGTCCAACTACCTCATTTAACAAATTAAGAAACAGAGACATGAGATGGAGGCCATTTTCCCATGGCAGTGCCAAGATCAGGATATAAATACCCCAAATACCTATGTCCCTTCTTTATGCCACTGAACTTCTTCCTAGTGAATACTGGTCTCTGGGCTTGGACTTAAAGCCTCTGCAGATATCCATGCAGGAAATCTGAATCTTTGAGCTTGAATGTAACTTCTGGCACAAATGATGTATTCAATCATCATAGAATATATGCCAAATACTATATAAAACTTTGGATTTGGTCTATAATTGGGGCATTCAAGTAAAGAAAAGAAGTCTTATGAATTGAACATGTTTAAATTTTCACCTTGACAAAACTCAGTTTGGTCAATACAAATTATCATGAACAGTAGCTCACAAAAGTGTGAGAGAGAACATAGACATAGAAAACCCAAATTCTAAGCGAGAATATCTGTCTCCTTGTTTTCTGACTACTTATGAAAAATGCAATTTCAATTTCATTTTTACTTTCCCCAGTAATAGGACTGTCAGCTACGTATAGGATACTCCCATTAAACCTGAATCTTAGAAAAACAACAAATAGATTTTTAATATAAATATCTCTCTAACATTTCATAAGATATACTTACACTGTACTTTTCCCCTAAATTCGGCAATTCTGCTTATGAAGAATACGCATCCTTAGTGTGAAGACCTTCAGGAAAGTAACAGATAAAAATGTCATTAGAGGGCTTCGCCTGGCGGTCCAGTGGGTAAGGACACCGCCTTGCAGTGCAAGGGGCGCTGGTTCCATCCCTGGCCTGGGAAGATCCCACGTGCGGTGGAGCGGCTGGACTGATGTGTCCAATCACCGAGCCAGAGCTCTGGAGCGCATGCGCCCAGAGCCGGTGCTCTGCGACGACAGAGGCCACCGCAATGGGAGGCCCACACGGGCCAAAGAACAAAGATGGATGAAAATAGATAAATGAAAGACCAATAGAAGTGGCCCGCCGGCTCCCCTCCCTCCCCAACCCGACCCCCGCCCAAAATAAATAAATAAATAAATCTTTTTTTTTTAATTTAAAAAATGACATTAGAAAGTAAAAGTGAAGACCTCCCAGGTGTTCCAGTGGCTAAGACTCTGCACTTCCAATGCAGGAGGCCCAGGTTCAATCCTGGCTCAGGTAACTAGATCCCACAGGGTGAAACTAAGACACGGTGCAGCCAAATAAATATTTAAGACAGTAAAAGTTGACAGCAAGGAAAAGTCAGAAAAGGCTCATTATCATTCAATAACTGAAGCTCAATTCTGAGATTTAAAATCAGGCATCAGAGATGACAGACCAAGTGCTACATTTATGGATGAAATTACAATTCCTACATTCCTGATTTGAACTTCAATGAAAACTACTGAAAGCCAACCTGTGCTTTAAAATGTAAGTCTGTATCTATGTCAGAGCAAACAAAAATTTTAGGAAACATTCTAGACATAACCCATGTATGGGCTAGTCTCTTTGTGCGTGATTAAAACTGCTCAATATGTGCCTACTCCAGACTGTGGTGCCAGCCCTAAGCTCCAAGCCTGAGACACTGTTAGCATTCAGGAAACTGCTGAATAAATGAATGATCGAATGAACACTGCTGACCAACATCAGGGAAACAAAACTAAAATGTTTCATGACTCAGACAGGTAAGAAGCATGCTCCTAGGGGAGTTCCCCAGCAGTACAATGGTTAAGACTCCATGCTTCCACTGACGGGGGCCCACGTTCGATCCCTGGCCTGGGAACTAAGATCCTGCAAGTCTCACAGCATGGTGAAAAAAAGAGAGAGAGAGATGTAGGACATGCAGCAAACTACACAATGCTTGACTTTCACCCATGTGCGAACTCTGTCTTGTTTATTCTTCCTGGAAGCAGAAGCCAAGTCATGGGTAGGCCTGTGATGGATAGAGAGGGGTACAGCAGAAGCAGGTAGGAAGAGCCTTTCAGTAGAACACCACCTGTGAAAGGAAGGAGGGAACACAGGTTGGGTAGGAAGAGCCTTATTCCACAGCAGTTTTGAGACATTTCAACCAGACCAATGGAGTGTCACTGATTAAAAGTTGCTTGGTAAAGGAAGCTTGTGTTAAGCAAAAACATGCCGTTACTAGTTGTCTCCATCGTGCTGGGTCTTGACTGAAGGCAGCCCACGAGAAGCCTGCTCTCAGCACGAGGGCACGGAGGAGCCGGAGTGGTGGCAGGTGGTGCTATCAATCAACTCTGCTCTCAGAGGCAGGTCATCTTGATGGAGGGCTTCGCTGTGCCCTTCTATGGTCACTACCTACGTCATCATAAGACATATGCCGAAGTGGCATGGGGATTCTGGAGCCAATCACATGACATGCTGAGACGTCTCAAACGTGACAAGATGTTCATGAAAACTCTGTAAAATGCATTAACTGAGGCACTGCTTTCTGAAACAGACCATGCAAAATATAATTTACCACTTGCTACATGATTCTGTGTCTTTGCTTATAAGATTAATTATTAGAGCCTCGGGTGATATAGTAACATCATCAGGAACCACTCGTGTATATTAGCCCTTCTGCTAAGTGGTGTAAGTCTAATAACTCTGCTGTTAACATTTTTGTCACTTGATAGTGTCATGATCCCCCCTATCAGATGACCATCTGTCACTGTTATTTATTTGTTTGTGTATTTATTTATTTTTGGTCATGCTGGGTCTCGTTGTCACGCATGGGCTTTCTCTAGCTTTCTCTTCTCATTGTGGTGGCTTCTCTTGTTGTGGAGCACAGGCTCTGGTTACACAGGCTTCAGAGCAGCCTGTGTACAGAGCAGCCTGTGGTGCGTGGGCTCAGTAGTTATGGCACATGGGCTTAGCTGCTCCTCAGAATGTGAAATCCTCCTGGACCAGGGATGGAACCTGTGCCCCCTGCATTGGCAGGAGGGTTCCAGTCCCCTGTATCACCAGGGAAGTCCTGTCACTGCCTTCCACTGTTAAATTTTCCTACCTCTACAAGTCCTGCCTTTTTGCTGTTAATTTTTTGTAGAAAAATTTTCAGTTTAATACAAAAATAGAACGAATTGTATGAATGAATGATATTCAGATAATCACCAGCTTCCACAGCTAGTAACACTTCACTAATCTTGTTCCATTTACAGTCCACCCATTTCCCCCTTCCTCTAAAATATTCAGAAGCAAATCCCCAGACACCCCATTGTTTGATCATAAATATTTCAGTATATACTTTTTAAACTATAACATCATTATTTCAAAAGAACCATACTACCATTGTCAAAACATTTTTATAATAATTATTTATCATCAATTAGCCAAATACTCATATTCCTCCAATCTGCCTGTTTCCTAATCGGGTTATTTGGTTTTGACTATTGAGTTGTATGAGCTCCTTATGTATTTTGTATATTAACCTCCTATTGGGTAGTTGTTTGCAAATATTGTTCTCCCATTCCATAGGTTACTTTTTCATTTTCTTGACTGCTTCCTTCACTGTGCAGAATCTTCTTAGTTTGATGTAGACCCACTTGTTGGGATTTTTGCTTTGTTGTTTGTGGTTTTGATGTCATATCCAAAAAATTATTGCCAAGGCCAACGTCAAGGGGATTTTCCCCTATGTTTCACCTACAGTTTTATGCTTTCCTGTCTTACATATAAGTTCTTAATCCATTTTGAGTTCATTTTTGTGAGTGGTATAAGATTGGGGGTCCAATTTCATTCTTTTGCATGTGAACATACAGTTTTCTCAACACCATTTATTGAAGATATTATTCTTCCTCCACTGAGTATTCTTAGCTCCCATGTCAATCACGAGTTGGCTGCTTACATGTGGCAAAAGTGTAGTACCCAACTTAGAGACTGAACAACACAGTGTCTTGTGGAGGAGGTTACTTCTGGGTTCTTGCTTCTGTTCCATTAGTCTATATCTGAGGCACAGGTAGGCACGACCCCTGCAGGATCAGGTAACAAATGGTGCTAGTGCCAGGGTCAAGGCCAAAAAAGGATGTAAACAGTTCCTTCCCTGTTTCTGGGTCTAGCTGGGACCATGGTTGGCTGCTGAACAGCCTGGGCATGAGTCTGCCTTCTCAAAACAGCCCTGATTGGTTTGGGGCTCCAGTGGTATTTTAACAGTCTCCCACATGGATCTCAAATCTCCCACTAAGGCACTCTTGCCCAAGACGGCTGCAAATTATTACTGCTGAGAGGAAATACAAACAGGGAGTCCTGACATCTTGCGGGGATCACTCTCTGTAAAAATATTATTTGTTATATTTTTGATTTCACCTTTTAGAATTAGTTTGTGTGTATGTGTGCCTTTCTGCCTGATTTAACATCGATCCAGGTTTCACCCAAAGAAATCCCTCCAGGGCTTGTTTATAAGAGATGCTAGTCAAGATTTAAATAAGCATTCTTCATTAACGAAACCAAGACGAACACGTTTCTTAACTTTTCTAAAACTTCTAACACAACTAAAACTTGTATGTACCAGAAAAAGAGAAACCTCTGCAGAGTGGCATCATCTAAAGCAAATCTTTAAAGATGAGGGTAGGAAAGGATGAACCATAAACTTGCTATGTAGTTTCAGATGTAGACCCACTTGTTGGGATTTTTGCTTTGTTGTTTGTGGTTTTGATGTCATATCCAAAAAATTATTGCCAAGGCCAACGTCAAGGGGATTTTCCCCTATGTTTCACCTACAGTTTTATGCTTTCCTGTCTTACATATAAGTTCTTAATCCATTTTGAGTTCATTTTTGTGAGTGGTATAAGATTGGGGGTCCAATTTCATTCTTTTGCATGTGAACATACAGTTTTCTCAACACCATTTATTGAAGATATTATTCTTCCTCCACTGAGTATTCTTAGCTCCCATGTCAATCACGAGTTGGCTGCTTACATGTGGCAAAAGTGTAGTACCCAACTTAGAGACTGAACAACACAGTGTCTTGTGGAGGAGGTTACTTCTGGGTTCTTGCTTCTGTTCCATTAGTCTATATCTGAGGCACAGGTAGGCACGACCCCTGCAGGATCAGGTAACAAATGGTGCTAGTGCCAGGGTCAAGGCCAAAAAAGGATGTAAACAGTTCCTTCCCTGTTTCTGGGTCTAGCTGGGACCATGGTTGGCTGCTGAACAGCCTGGGCATGAGTCTGCCTTCTCAAAACAGCCCTGATTGGTTTGGGGCTCCAGTGGTATTTTAACAGTCTCCCACATGGATCTCAAATCTCCCACTAAGGCACTCTTGCCCAAGACGGCTGCAAATTATTACTGCTGAGTGGAAATACAAACAGGGGAGTCCTGACATCTTGCGGGCATCACTCTCTGTAAAAATATTATTTGTTATATTTTTGATTTCACCTTTTAGAATTAGTTTGTGTGTATGTGTGCCTTTCTGCCTGATTTAACATCGATCCAGGTTTCACCCAAAGAAATCCCTCCAGGGCTTGTTTATAAGAGATGCTAGTCAAGATTTAAATAAGCATTCTTCATTAACGAAACCAAGACGAACACGTTTCTTAACTTTTCTAAAACTTCTAACACAACTAAAACTTGTATGTACCAGAAAAAGAGAAACCTCTGCAGAGTGGCATCATCTAAAGCAAATCTTTAAAGATGAGGGTAGGGCAACAAATGGGTAATGAACCATACAGAGCTTGCTTTGAGAGGCACTCCATTTGAAAAGAGCATTGTCAAGCTGACAGAGGCATTTGTCTCGGTAAATATTCTTCTTCATTCCTAAGGCATTCAACCATGAGAAGGTGAGCACAGACAGCAGTCTAAAAGTCTCTAATGAATACTTGTAACACCCAAGCTGAAAAATTCTTGATCTATTTGCCCTTTGTGAAAAATAGCAAGAACTGGAGATGGGGGTTAAAAAATGAGGGAGGCTTCCACTTCCAACCATGATGGACCAGCCTGCTGCTAAACGAACCTCTCACCAAGAAAATCCTTAAAAGATGAATAAAATACAGAAAACATCAGGTTGAAGATATCAGAGAGCTACCAAGGCAGCCAGAACACAAGGAACATGTTACTGGAGAGAAATGAAGTCCAGAGAAGTGACCTTAACATTCTAGACCCCCTTGCCTTCAGGCATTTGATAATTCATGTGATACACAACCCAGAAGGATTTTTTAATCCAAAACAAAGAGGGTGTATAGCCCCAACTTATGTAATGATTATATACCTTTCATATTAAAATCTGAAAAGGACATTGCAAGAAAAGTCTAATATCCATCAGGAATGAAGTTACAAATTTGATTTCAATGTAAGTCATAAATATATTTTAAATGTAATACATTTTAATCTGTTGCAATTTATTCTAGGAGTGCAACATTATTCCCACAGTCAAAGAAAGAAAGAAAGGAGGAAGGGGAAAGAAGGAAGGAAGAGGGAGGGAAGAAGAAAAAGACAAGAGGGAAGGAAGGAAGGAGAAAGAAAAGTCAGACAGTTGATCACACTAGAAGAACAAAAGAGAAAAAAAGATCTTAATAGATGCCAGAGAAAGCACTTGAAAAAATCATTATAGAAACTTTAGCAAACTAGAAATAGAAGAGTCTGACATTAATTTGATATGGAGGCTTATCTACAAAATACCTACAACAAACATCGTATTTCAGTAAAATACTGAGACCTTACCTTCTAAGATCGGGACCATGATAAGACAACTTTTATCACCTCCTCTCCTCCACATCGTAGTTGAGGTCCCTGGATGTGCACCAAGGTAAGTAAAATAATAACCCAAGTATAAAGAATGGAAAAGTAAATATCCCTGTGATTGGTCACAGACCATACAGTTTTTTATCTGTCATACCCAAACATATTGCCCAGAAAAACTATAAAAATGAATAAGTGAATCTAGCAAAATTACTCATTAAAGTCAGAATGAAAAAGTTTCATTATTATCTACTGGGAAGAAGTAGGAAATGAGTTTTTTAAGTGATAGTTATAAAAGCATAAAGAATACTTACGGATTACCCTAACAAAATGTGTACTTCTTCACAGAAAACTAAAGACATTATTGAGAGAAAATGTAAAAGAGCTAAACAAAGAGAATGATGTTTATGAATTTCAAGACAATATATTATAGAGATAATAGTTTTTCCACACTGATACATTCATTCAATACAATCTAAAAGAAACCCCAGCTGTGTTTTTATACTGTGGAAATTGAAAACCTGATATTAAAATCTGTGTGTGAACTAGAAGTCCACAGGTACCTAAGACAAGTTTGAAAGTAAAGTTGAAGGTATCAAAGTTACTAGGTATTGAGACTTATTATTAACAATAAGGAGGGAGGTTCACAAGGGAGGGGACACATGCCTACCTATGACTGATTCATGTTGATGTGTGGTAGAAATCATCACAATATTGTAAAGAAACTATCCTCCAATTAAAAATAAAACAAAGGGCTTCCCTGGTGGTCCAGTGGGTAGAGTCCACCTTGCAGTGCAAGGGGTGCCAGTTCAATTCCTGGCCCGGGAAGATCCCACGTGCCACAGAGCAGCTGGATCAGCCTTCAATTATGAGCCAGCACTCGAGTGCATGCGCCCAGAGCCAGTGCTCTGTCACAAGAGAGGCCACTGTGATGAGAGGCCCACACAGGCCAAAGAATAAACATGGATGAAAATAAATGGATGAAGATACAATAAAAGAGGTCCAAAAAAAGTTTTTAAAATAAATAAATACATAAAACAAAATTTTAGAAAAGACTCATAAAACAATAGTAACTAAGGCAATGTGGCATGACACAAAGATAGAAAAATATTCTAATTAAATGGAACTGAGTTGAAAAGCATGGCTACATAAATGTGAGTATATGGAGGACACTCCAGTGAAGTGCTAGAAAGAATGGTCCTTTCAATTACAGGTGCAGTATCACTTGGATATCAACATGGAAAAAATAATTCTCAACCCCTCCTCATATAATACACAAAAGCATTCTAGAGGTTTTAAAGATCTACAGTAAAGGCAAAATGATAAAACTTTCACAATAGAACATAGGAGAAAAGATTGACGGGCTTGGAATCATTTCCAAAAACAAATGCCACAGATGACTCTTACCTAGAAAGACAGTATGTAAGTGTGTGCATATAGGCTAAACAAAAAGATGGATGCTGTGATAGAAAAAATTAACATACCCTTCTACCTCCCTCTCCCCCTCAAAACATATCCAAATGGAAAATAAACAAATGAATAGGTTAAAACCCCATCAGTCATCAAGAATACACAAATGAAAATGAAAACCACATTGATACACCAGTGTACACAAACTTGGAAGAGCTAAAAATAAACAAAATAAAACATACTGATGTTCCTAAAGCATTCATGAGGATATAAACAATTGGAGATATCATGCACCACTGGAGTGAGTGCTAATGGGCACAAACACACAGGAAAACTCCTTGGCACTGTTAATAAATGAAAATTCTTTTGTGTGTATTGCAGAACTGAACAAAAAAGTAAATACATATTCTTGTGAATCTTGCTTCTTGCTACAGTAAGAAGCAAGTAACAAATGAGGGAAATCGAAGAACAGTCCTGAATGATTAGGCTGGAATTAGAAGTAAGACAAAAATACAGTTTCAGCAGTTGCTAGTGAAGGACTCAAAGCCAATGACATCCCAGAAGAGCTAGATTCCAGGCTTTGGTTTCTAAAGACCACTCCCCTCTCTTGGGGAAATTGTGGGGTAGCCACCAGATGAGCACAGAACACCCCAGCACCAGGCAAGAATCATGAACGATGCTTAAGGTAAATTGGGGGAAAGATTTGAAAAAAGGAGGGCATTTTCAAAGCCTTTCAACATCTTTTAGTTAATTACAAAATAAAATAAATTTAAAATGGAGAAAACGATAACAATTTTAAAAAGTAATCAAAACGATCATCACAAAGAGGCATAACATCAACAAAAAGATGCATGTGTAGTTGCAGATGTAATTGCTGGGAACACATCACTTATGTAGTATTCGAGCCTGAATGTATAACCTCAATCTATTCATGAGGAAACATCAATGAAACCCAAACTGAGGGATATTCTAGAAAATATCTGGTCAGTAATTTTCATGAAAGACAAAGGAAGGCTGAGGAACTCTTTCTGATTAAAAGAGACTAAGGAGACATGACAACTAAAAGCAATATGAGATCCTGAACTGGATCATTAATTTTAAAAATACAGTTAGGAAGGGTATTATTGGAACAGTTGATATACTTGGAATATGGTCGCTAGAATAGGCAACAGTATTATTTGATGTTAAGTTCCCTGAATTTGATAACTCTACTGTAGTTAGCAAGTAAATATCTTTGCATAAAACCTACTTTCAAGTGATTCAAAAAACATAATGTTTATAATGTACTAATGTATGTGTGTGTGTTAAGTCGTTTCAGTCATGTCTGACTCTTTGCAATCCCATAGGCTGTAGCCCACCAGACTCCTCTGTCCATGGGATTCTCCAGTCAAGAATACTGGAGTAGGTTGCTGTACCCTTCCAGGGATCTTCCTGACCCACAGAGTAGAAATGAAATTAAAGGTTCTTTTGTGTGTATTGCAGAACTGAACAAAAAAGTAAATACATATTCTTGTGAATCTTGCTTCTTGCTACAGTAAGAAGCAAGTAACAAATGAGGGAAATCGAAGAACAGTCCTGAATGATTAGGCTGGAATTAGAAGTAAGACAAAATACAGTTTCAGCAGTTGCTAGTGAAGGACTCAAAGCCAATGACATCCCAGAAGAGCTAGATTCCAGGCTTTGGTTTCTAAAGACCACTCCCCTCTCTTGGGGAAATTGTGGGGTAGCCACCAGATGAGCACAGAACACCCCAGCACCAGGCAAGAATCATGAACGATGCTTAAGGTAAATTGGGGGAAAGATTTGAAAAAAGGAGGGCATTTTCAAAGCCTTTCAACATCTTTTAGTTAATTACAAAATAAAATAAATTTAAAATGGAGAAAACGATAACAATTTTAAAAAGTAATCAAAACGATCATCACAAAGAGGCATAACATCAACAAAAAGATGCATGTGTAGTTGCAGATGTAATTGCTGGGAACACATCACTTATGTAGTATTCGAGCCTGAATGTATAACCTCAATCTATTCATGAGGAAACATCAATGAAACCCAAACTGAGGGATATTCTAGAAAATATCTGGTCAGTAATTTTCATGAAAGACAAAGGAAGGCTGAGGAACTCTTTCTGATTAAAAGAGACTAAGGAGACATGACAACTAAAAGCAATATGAGATCCTGAACTGGATCATTAATTTTAAAAATACAGTTAGGAAGGGTATTATTGGAACAGTTGATATACTTGGAATATGGTCGCTAGAATAGGCAACAGTATTATTTGATGTTAAGTTCCCTGAATTTGATAACTCTACTGTAGTTAGCAAGTAAATATCTTTGCATAAAACCTACTTTCAAGTGATTCAAAAAACATAATGTTTATAATGTACTAATGTATGTGTGTGTGTTAAGTCGTTTCAGTCATGTCTGACTCTTTGCAATCCCATAGGCTGTAGCCCACCAGACTCCTCTGTCCATGGGATTCTCCAGTCAAGAATACTGGAGTAGGTTGCTGTACCCCCTTCCAGGGGATCTTCCTGACCCACAGAGTAGAAATGAAATTAAAGGTCTTATAATGATCTACAAAGTTCCCTCTGTCTCATTTCTCATTCATGTAACCTGTAGTCCTCATACTTGACATCCTTGTGGTTTCTAGAATATTTCATGTGCACTTAGGCTACAGTACTATCTCTTCTCTATATCTTGGGTTTTCTTCACCCACATACCTGCACAGTTTCCCCCCCTCTTTTCCATCATAGAGGTCTGAACTCAAATGCCAGTTTCTCAGGGACCCTCCCTTCACTGCCCTGTTGATGTTTTCAACTTTTGAGGCACACACTTCCCTGCTTTTTTTCTCCCGCGCCCTGTGGTCATTTAATGCATTAATTTCCCTTTTTCATCGTTTTATTCTTTGTCTCCCAACGCCAGATCACCTTTGAATACTGAGAAAATATAAACTCCAAGAAGGAAATAATGCTAGCCTGCATTTTTTACTCTGATCCCAGAATATTATGTCCACTAATAATGGTTACATGAGTGAAAGAATTAATAAGTAAAAGAATAAATGATGAATGACAACTAGAAAGTTGAGTCTGGAGAGGTAGAGAAGCCAGATGATGAGTTTATGGGTTGTAGATTTTGTGCTAAATACAATGGCAAGTCAACCAGAGTCTCTTGGTGGAAAATACTATACATTTATAACAAGACTGATAAGTGGGGAGAGCAGGGAGGAGGCAGTAACCCAACACTGTTGGAACCTTCAGTCAAGATGATGGCTGTGGGGACTTCCCTGGTGGTTCAGTGGCTAAGATTGTGCACTCCTCATGCAGGGGGTTTGGGTTTGATCCCTGGTCAGGGACCTAGATCCTACATGCCCCAATTAAAAAGATACAGAACAGAAAAAAAGTCACAACAAAAGATCCACCATGCTACAAAGAAGACTGAAGACCCACATGCTGCAACAAAGATCCAGCACAGCCAAACAAGTAAATACATAAATATCTTTATAAAAAAAAAAAAAAACAATGGTGGCTGTGGAGCTAGAATGAAATGGGAAATTGTCAAACTAGAGTGGTGCTGTAGATACCAACAGAAGATATTGGGTCAAGAATAAGGAAATAGGGCTTCCCTGGTGACCCAGTGGGTAAGGACACCGCCTTGCAGTGCAAGGGGCGCCGGTTCGATCCCTGGCCCGGGAGGATCCCACGTGCCACGGAGCGGCTGGACCCATGTGTCCAATTACCAAGCCGGAGCTCTGGGGTGCATGCGCCCAGAGCCGGCACTCTGGGACAACAGAGGCCACTGTGATGGGAGGCCCACACAGGCCAAAGAACAAAGATGGATGAAAACAGATAAATGAAAGACCAATAGAAGTGGCCCACCTGCTCCCCTCCCTCCCCAACGCACCCCCCTAAAAAAATAAATAAATAAAAAGAATAAACAGGTTTAAAAAAAAAAGAATGAGGAAATAGTGCCAGGTGTTCCCTGAACACAGAGGGGCTGTAGACTAAAGAAGTCTCACTGCTTTTAGTGGTATGGAAGTCCCCACCAGCCTCAGGAGAGAAATAGAAACTTCAAAGCAACTCACAGAAGACATGGTCTCAGGAAACAAAACTAAGAATACCTGGGAAATCAATATTGTGGATAACCTGTCTTTGAGAAGAGGTGGCAATGGTTTTTAAATCAAAGGTATATTGAATTCACATGGAGGTTGGGTGGAACTGGCTGGTATATCAAACCCTGCTCTCTTCTCATGCCATCTTACAAACATCCCTCAGTCCCGTTCCACTCTTATTCTCCACAAAATGCCCTTGAGAAACAGGAAGTAGGTTAACCTTCCCTAAGTCACTCATTCTACTGTTTAACCCTAGCTTTCTGCTCTAATGGTCTAGGTAAATCCTCAAGACTGATAAGTGGGAGAGCAGAGGAGGCAGTAAACCAACACTGTTGGAACCTTCAGTCAAGATGATGGCTGTGGGGACTTCCCTGGTGGTTCAGTGGCTAAGATTGTGCACTCCTCATGCAGGGGGTTTGGGTTTGATCCCTGGTCAGGGACCTAGATCCTACATGCCCCAATTAAAAAGATACAGAACAGAAAAAAAGTCACAACAAAAGATCCACCATGCTACAAAGAAGACTGAAGACCCACATGCTGCAACAAAGATCCAGCACAGCCAAACAAGTAAATACATAAATATCTTTATAAAAAAAAAAAAAAAAAAAACAATGGTGGCTGTGGAGCTAGAATGAAATGGGAAATTGTCAAACTAGAGTGGTGCTGTAGATACCAACAGAAGATATTGGGTCAAGAATAAGGAAATAGGGCTTCCCTGGTGACCCAGTGGGTAAGGACACCGCCTTGCAGTGCAAGGGGCGCCGGTTCGATCCCTGGCCCGGGAGGATCCCACGTGCCACGGAGCGGCTGGACCCATGTGTCCAATTACCAAGCCGGAGCTCTGGGGTGCATGCGCCCAGAGCCGGCACTCTGGGACAACAGAGGCCACTGTGATGGGAGGCCCACACAGGCCAAAGAACAAAGATGGATGAAAACAGATAAATGAAAGACCAATAGAAGTGGCCCACCTGCTCCCCTCCCTCCCCAACGCACCCCCCTAAAAAAATAAATAAATAAAAAGAATAAACAGGTTTAAAAAAAAAAAAAAGAATGAGGAAATAGTGCCAGGTGTTCCCTGAACACAGAGGGGCTGTAGACTAAAGAAGTCTCACTGCTTTTAGTGGTATGGAAGTCCCCACCAGCCTCAGGAGAGAAATAGAAACTTCAAAGCAACTCACAGAAGACATGGTCTCAGGAAACAAAACTAAGAATACCTGGGAAATCAATATTGTGGATAACCTGTCTTTGAGAAGAGGTGGCAATGGTTTTTAAATCAAAGGTATATTGAATTCACATGGAGGTTGGGTGGAACTGGCTGGTATATCAAACCCTGCTCTCTTCTCATGCCATCTTACAAACATCCCTCAGTCCCGTTCCACTCTTATTCTCCACAAAATGCCCTTGAGAAACAGGAAGTAGGTTAACCTTCCCTAAGTCACTCATTCTACTGTTTAACCCTAGCTTTCTGCTCTAATGCCCTGAAATCCTAGGTAAATCCTCTAGACTGCAGGCTATTTTCGGACCATAATCTCTTCTCACCATAGGATCAAACCAACTATCTCTTCAAATACTGCCAGGTTTTGTTTTGCCTTCTTAGTACATTTAATATAAAAGTTGACATCAGAGTCTGAAAGGGTAATTATATGTGATTGTATCTCTTTAACACTAATTTTAAAAGCCCATATAAACCATAATTGCTGTGTCTCTGTATAAGCCTAAAATTACAGTTTTTAAGAAAATGAAGGGGCTTCCCTGGTAGTCCAGAGGATGAAAAGTCCACCTTGCAGTGCAAGGGGCACCAGTTCGATCCCTGGCCTGAGAGGATCCCACGTGCTGAGGAACAGCTGGTCCAGTGTGTCCAATTGCGAGCCAGTGCTCTGGAGCACATGTGCCCAGAGCCAGCACTCAGCAATGAGAGAGGCCGCTGCAATGAATAAAGTCGAAGTATAAAGATGTTGAAGAATAAAGATGGATGAAAAATAAACGATGACTTAGAGGCAAAAAAAAAAAGTTAAAAGAAAATGAAGGAAGAAAATCTGCAGTAAGCAACGGTAGAGGTGCTCTGAGATCACTGATCACTGTATTTTTCTATTTTACTTTCCTTGCCCATGTTTTATGCTGAATTTGTTACTTCCCAATTGTTCCATGTTAGGAAGCTGAACATTAGACTCCTAAGTAGAAGGTTCAATCATTGGAAGATATTTTCGATATCTACAATACTTAAATCATATTTTAACTAAGTGAGAATAACATGTACGTCCTTTTTCTCTCTTCTTCACTCCTATGCCTGGCACCTGTTAGGTATTTAATGAACAGATACATGAGTAAATGAGTGGATAAAAGCATTTCTCAAGCTTTTGGCAGAACGTGTGATGGTCTAAACACTCTGATATTAAAGGAGAAAGGAAATTACTCAGTGCATTTAGAGGTGTGGGATTTATCAGTATTCTCCTAGAGAAGTTTCTAACATGATAGAAATGTTCTCCATAGTGATGTTCAGTTTGGTGTCTATTAGCCACATTCTGCTACTGAGCACTTGAGATGCAATTAGTCTGAGGAACTGAAATCTTAATCTGATTTAATTTTCACTGATTTAAATAAGAGCCACGTGTGGCTACCAGAGTGGACACTGCAGCTTTAAATGAATTATACACGCCCAGTGCTGTCCATTTGAAGATTAGAAGTGTATTCTTTGGGGACTGGGGAGCAGGGAGGGGGCGGTGAGGAGCGCGTGGGTGGGCAGACCACTTCTATTGGTCTTTATTTATCTATTTTCATCCATCTTTGTTCTTTGGCCCGTGTGGACCTCCCATCACAGTAAAATTACAGTTTTAAGAAAATGAAGGGGCTTCCCTGGTAGTCCAGAGGATGAAAAGTCCACCTTGCAGTGCAAGGGGCACCAGTTCGATCCCTGGCCTGAGAGGATCCCACGTGCTGAGGAACAGCTGGTCCAGTGTGTCCAATTGCGAGCCAGTGCTCTGGAGCACATGTGCCCAGAGCCAGCACTCAGCAATGAGAGAGGCCGCTGCAATGAATAAAGTCGAAGTATAAAGATGTTGAAGAATAAAGATGGATGAAAAATAAACGATGACTTAGAGGCAAAAAAAAAAAGTTAAAAGAAAATGAAGGAAGAAAATCTGCAGTAAGCAACGGTAGAGGTGCTCTGAGATCACTGATCACTGTATTTTTCTATTTTACTTTCCTTGCCCATGTTTTATGCTGAATTTGTTACTTCCCAATTGTTCCATGTTAGGAAGCTGAACATTAGACTCCTAAGTAGAAGGTTCAATCATTGGAAGATATTTTCGATATCTACAATACTTAAATCATATTTTAACTAAGTGAGAATAACATGTACGTCCTTTTTCTCTCTTCTTCACTCCTATGCCTGGCACCTGTTAGGTATTTAATGAACAGATACATGAGTAAATGAGTGGATAAAAGCATTTCTCAAGCTTTTGGCAGAACGTGTGATGGTCTAAACACTCTGATATTAAAGGAGAAAGGAAATTACTCAGTGCATTTAGAGGTGTGGGATTTATCAGTATTCTCCTAGAGAAGTTTCTAACATGATAGAAATGTTCTCCATAGTGATGTTCAGTTTGGTGTCTATTAGCCACATTCTGCTACTGAGCACTTGAGATGCAATTAGTCTGAGGAACTGAAATCTTAATCTGATTTAATTTTCACTGATTTAAATAAGAGCCACGTGTGGCTACCAGAGTGGACACTGCAGCTTTAAATGAATTATACACGCCCAGTGCTGTCCATTTGAAGATTAGAAGTGTATTCTTTGGGGACGGGGGAGCAGGGAGGGGGCGGTGAGGAGCGACGTGGGTGGGCAGACCACTTCTATTGGTCTTTTATTTATCTATTTTCATCCATCTTTGTTCTTTGGCCCGTGTGGACCTCCCATCACAGTGGCCTCTATTGTCACAGAGCACCGGCTCTGGGCGCATGTGCTCCAGAGCTGCGACTCAGTAATAGGACACATTGGTCCAGCCGCTCCATGGCACGTGGGATCCTCCCTGGCCAGGGATCAAACCGGCGCCCCTTGCACTGCAAGGCGGTGTCCTTACCCACTGGACCACCAGGGAAGCCCTAGAAGCGCATTCTTGATAGGTCCATACAATGTTAGAAATAAAGTAATTCAAACACCAGTGTGAGGTGTTAAACATCAGCATCAAAGACTGAGGCAGGAATGTGGTGGAGTTGGTTGGAGAAATACATGCATTACCACCACCCCTTACACACACACACATGCTCACACACACACACACACATGTGCATGCACACACAAACACACACACTTCCAACTCAGTCATCCATACCTTTCCCTCAGAATTTACTATGTTCACAAAATAATGTTTCTGCAAGCTCTGGGGCTGAGTCTTATTAATCTCAGCATATACATTTCCTAGAGTGCCAGACACAGAGTAGCCACAGAGGTGAATGCATATACAGCAGTGCATATATGCTGGGTTTTCATTTAGGTGTGATCACATCTATGTAGCACAATAGCCAAGTATCACATATACATAGCCATGACAATGATTAGGATTACCACATATTCCGGTTTAACTTGGGCAATAAGTACCAGGTAAACTTAGTATCCCAGTGTCCCCATTTGGGTTTTCTTCCTCTGATTCTCAAAAGTATCACCATTCCAACTCTATCAAATTCATACTCTTTATCAACTCTCCAGAGCTATATATTATATATATATATATATATATATATATATATATATATATATGATTGCTACATTTTGGAATAGTCAATTTATTCTTACTATTATTATTGTTATTAAATTCTCCTTCTTGGTCTGATCATTTTAAATGTACATTAGAGGTATGTCTGGATTAACTACAGTATGTTCTGATTAAGTAAGGGAAAATAATATTGACGTTAAGAGCCATTTGGTTTCCATGAAAATTAAAGACTTGACTCGAGTCAAAAAAAGAAAATTAAAGACCACTCTATTGGTCTTTTATTTATCTATTTTCATCCATCTTTGTTCTTTGGCCCGTGTGGACCTCCCATCACAGTGGCCTCTATTGTCACAGAGCACCGGCTCTGGGCGCATGTGCTCCAGAGCTGCGACTCAGTAATAGGACACATTGGTCCAGCCGCTCCATGGCACGTGGGATCCTCCCTGGCCAGGGATCAAACCGGCGCCCCTTGCACTGCAAGGCGGTGTCCTTACCCACTGGACCACCAGGGAAGCCCTAGAAGCGCATTCTTGATAGGTCCATACAATGTTAGAAATAAAGTAATTCAAACACCAGTGTGAGGTGTTAAACATCAGCATCAAAGACTGAGGCAGGAATGTGGTGGAGTTGGTTGGAGAAATACATGCATTACCACCACCCCTTACACACACACACATGCTCACACACACACACACACATGTGCATGCACACACAAACACACACACTTCCAACTCAGTCATCCATACCTTTCCCTCAGAATTTACTATGTTCACAAAATAATGTTTCTGCAAGCTCTGGGGCTGAGTCTTATTAATCTCAGCATATACATTTCCTAGAGTGCCAGACACAGAGTAGCCACAGAGGTGAATGCATATACAGCAGTGCATATATGCTGGGTTTTCATTTAGGTGTGATCACATCTATGTAGCACAATAGCCAAGTATCACATATACATAGCCATGACAATGATTAGGATTACCACATATTCCGGTTTAACTTGGGCAATAAGTACCAGGTAAACTTAGTATCCCAGTGTCCCCATTTGGGTTTTCTTCCTCTGATTCTCAAAAGTATCACCATTCCAACTCTATCAAATTCATACTCTTTATCAACTCTCCAGAGCTATATATTATATATATATATATATATATATATATATATATATATATATATGATTGCTACATTTTGGAATAGTCAATTTATTCTTACTATTATTATTGTTATTAAATTCTCCTTCTTGGTCTGATCATTTTAAATGTACATTAGAGGTATGTCTGGATTAACTACAGTATGTTCTGATTAAGTAAGGGAAAATAATATTGACGTTAAGAGCCATTTGGTTTCCATGAAAATTAAAGACTTGACTCGAGTCATAATTAAAAAGGAATTATGTGCAAAATTAACACGGAACGGTGAAATTAAACTTTTGTTGCCACCCCATGTTGCTGCACAGAATACTAGAACAAGTTGAGGAAACACTTCAAAACCAGGCATGGTGTGCTTACACTTGAGGACACCCCTAAATCTTCCCATGCCCAAGTTACCCAGCAGATCAGACCAGAATTAGAATTCTTGTGTTGAACATTATTCAAGCTAATTTGAAATGTAATTGCATAATCACATCAATATAGTCAAAGAACTGTGGTTTTTAACCGACAAGGTATAATCATTTTCTAATTACCAATTAAGAACTCTCCACAGTTTATTAGAAATGGAGAATTACAGTATGTGAATTAACCTCATTGCCCTCTGGAAGTCCTCCGGTGACAGAAATATAAATAATTCACTCTGAAACCCTGGCTCTAATTAGTATCCTGAAACCAAAATTCATGCCCCCATGCTTTCTACCTTCTCATCTTCAATACCTGTTTATTTAATCTAAGTTCCAAGGGAGAATAATATTGATTCCAGTGACTCTGAGCAGTAGTTTGTTTGTTGTAACTGCCAGTGAGGGGCCAACTTTTGTAAATACTAGTTGTTCAAAAATGGTCCATGTGTACAATGAAATTTAAAGTACAGCTAATTGTTCCTGAGCAACCAGTTAAATTAGTTGCCTAGATGTGTGTGATGCTGAGCACTGGATGAGCAGTCAGAACACCTGCATTCTAGCCTGAACATCCCTCTTAAACTGTTTGAACTCCAGGTTCCTCATGTACAGAAACAGTATAATTACCTCAGAGCTATGTATCACACAAGGTTAGAAGGACCCAAGCAAATAAGATAAAGTATGTGGAAGTGCTCTTTAAAATGAGTCTCACTATGCACATGCAATCAAATATTTTAAGATGGTTCTTTAAGTAGAATTATAATGACAACAGTCCTTTCTCTAGGAATCTGTTCAATGAAACTGACAAGGAACAACAGTCCTTTCTCTAGGAATCTGATTAAGTAAGGGAAAATAATATTGACGTTAAGAGCCATTTGGTTTCCATGAAAATTAAAGACTTGACTCGAGTCATAATTAAAAAGGAATTATGTGCAAAATTAACACGGAACGGTGAAATTAAACTTTTGTTGCCACCCCATGTTGCTGCACAGAATACTAGAACAAGTTGAGGAAACACTTCAAAACCAGGCATGGTGTGCTTACACTTGAGGACACCCCTAAATCTTCCCATGCCCAAGTTACCCAGCAGATCAGACCAGAATTAGAATTCTTGTGTTGAACATTATTCAAGCTAATTTGAAATGTAATTGCATAATCACATCAATATAGTCAAAGAACTGTGGTTTTTAACCGACAAGGTATAATCATTTTCTAATTACCAATTAAGAACTCTCCACAGTTTATTAGAAATGGAGAATTACAGTATGTGAATTAACCTCATTGCCCTCTGGAAGTCCTCCGGTGACAGAAATATAAATAATTCACTCTGAAACCCTGGCTCTAATTAGTATCCTGAAACCAAAATTCATGCCCCCATGCTTTCTACCTTCTCATCTTCAATACCTGTTTATTTAATCTAAGTTCCAAGGGAGAATAATATTGATTCCAGTGACTCTGAGCAGTAGTTTGTTTGTTGTAACTGCCAGTGAGGGGCCAATTTTTGTAAATACTAGGTGTTCAAAAATGGTCCATGTGTACAATGAAATTTAAAGTACAGCTAATTGTTCCTGAGCAACCAGTTAAATTAGTTGCCTAGATGTGTGTGATGCTGAGCACTGGATGAGCAGTCAGAACACCTGCATTCTAGCCTGAACATCCCTCTTAAACTGTTTGAACTCCAGGTTCCTCATGTACAGAAACAGTATAATTACCTCAGAGCTATGTATCACACAAGGTTAGAAGGACCCAAGCAAATAAGATAAAGTATGTGGAAGTGCTCTTTAAAATGAGTCTCACTATGCACATGCAATCAAATATTTTAAGATGGTTCTTTAAGTAGAATTATAATGACAACAGTCCTTTCTCTAGGAATCTGTTCAATGAAACTGACAAGGATCCTCACTAGCCTGAAGGGGTCTCTTTTTCCTCAGTCCTGGAAAGTTCGGTGAGAGACCTGTCTCTGCCTTTGAAGTTTCCAGTCCAGCCCTCCATCTCCCACTTTGAAGACTGTCAAAAGCTGCCCCCAATAATCTTGCTGGAAAGATCAGCTTTGTGCTTTCTTTATGCCCTATGCATCTCAAGGCTGAAGGACATTTTGTTATGTCTCCCAAAACATTTTGACCAAGGCCCCTAGTTGCCATTATAAGCCAGGATCAGTGCAAATTTCCCTGGGAAATTTCCCTGTACATGCAGGGCAGCAGTGGGAAAGATCCCTGCCATGGTTATTGATATAGCAGCCCTTGCATGGCCAGGAAAAGCCACACTGGTTACTCTGTCCCCCAAGATAGGATTTCAGTCTGTGTAAGCTCCCATATCACACCCAGAATCAGGAAATGCCCCTCCCTAATATCGAAAATAACAGCTGGAGGGCTTCCCTAGTGGCTCAGTGGTAAAGATTTCTCCTGCCAGTACAGGAGACACTGGTTGAATCCCTGAGACAGGAAGATCCCATATGCTGTGAAGCAACTAAGCCCATGAGCCACAACTACTAAGCCTGTGCTCTAGAGCCTCAGAACCGCAACTACTGAGCCCATGTGCCACAACTACTGAAGCCTGTGTGCCCTAGAGTCCAAGTTCCACAACGAGAGAAGTCGCCAGAACAAGAAGGCTGCTCACCTCAACTAGAGAGTAGCCCCCACTCCCTGCAACAAGAGAAGCGCCTGTGGCAGCAGTGATAACCCAGAACAGCCAAAAATAAATTAATAAATTAATTTTTTAAAAAAACAGCTGGAGATTGCTAGTTCACTTCTGATACTGGAATTTTGGTTTATCTAATCCCTGGGCCTTCATAGCGCTCTGATATTTTAAATTAAAAAAGTTTTTTTATTAGGCTTTTTCTTTTACAATGGGCACACTTCTCTATTACATCATCCTTGTGTCCTATTACACCATTCCTGGGAGTGGAAGTCATAGTTCACACCAAGGTTAGAAGGAACCCAAGCAAATAAGATAAAGTATGTGGAAGTGCTCTTTAAAATGAGTCTCACTATGCACATGCAATCAAATATTTTAAGATGGTTCTTTAAGTAGAATTATAATGACAACAGTCCTTTCTCTAGGAATCTGTTCAATGAAACTGACAAGGATCCTCACTAGCCTGAAGGGGTCTCTTTTTCCTCAGTCCTGGAAAGTTCGGTGAGAGACCTGTCTCTGCCTTTGAAGTTTCCAGTCCAGCCCTCCATCTCCCACTTTGAAGACTGTCAAAAGCTGCCCCCAATAATCTTGCTGGAAAGATCAGCTTTGTGCTTTCTTTATGCCCTATGCATCTCAAGGCTGAAGGACATTTTGTTATGTCTCCCAAAACATTTTGACCAAGGCCCCTAGTTGCCATTATAAGCCAGGATCAGTGCAAATTTCCCTGGGAAATTTCCCTGTACATGCAGGGCAGCAGTGGGAAAGATCCCTGCCATGGTTATTGATATAGCAGCCCTTGCATGGCCAGGAAAAGCCACACTGGTTACTCTGTCCCCCAAGATAGGATTTCAGTCTGTGTAAGCTCCCATATCACACCCAGAATCAGGAAATGCCCCTCCCTAATATCGAAAAAAAAACAGCTGGAGGGCTTCCCTAGTGGCTCAGTGGTAAAGATTTCTCCTGCCAGTACAGGAGACACTGGTTGAATCCCTGAGACAGGAAGATCCCATATGCTGTGAAGCAACTAAGCCCATGAGCCACAACTACTAAGCCTGTGCTCTAGAGCCTCAGAACCGCAACTACTGAGCCCATGTGCCACAACTACTGAAGCCTGTGTGCCCTAGAGTCCAAGTTCCACAACGAGAGAAGTCGCCAGAACAAGAAGGCTGCTCACCTCAACTAGAGAGTAGCCCCCACTCCCTGCAACAAGAGAAGCGCCTGTGGCAGCAGTGATAACCCAGAACAGCCAAAAATAAATTAATAAATTAATTTTTTAAAAAAACAGCTGGAGATTGCTAGTTCACTTCTGATACTGGAATTTTGGTTTATCTAATCCCTGGGCCTTCATAGCGCTCTGATATTTTAAATTAAAAAAGTTTTTTTATTAGGCTTTTTCTTTTTACAATGGGCACACTTCTCTATTACATCATCCTTGTGTCCTATTACACCATTCCTGGGAGTGGAAGTCATATCAACATCTTTTTAATTCTGAACTAATAAATTTTGCACATATCTTTTAAGTAAGTTTTAAAATTAAACCTTGATTTTATTTAAATTTGAGGTTCCAGTTTTCTAATGAATGGTATGTTTAACCTTGAATCCTAATTGATTTTTTGTTTGTTTGTTTTCAGAAAAATGTTAGTATTTCAGCAGATTCTCTAGCACAGGTACAAGAAACTGACATCAGAAGTGCTTCGCTTTGCTCCTACATCACACAGAATGGCCTCTCATTGGCTCACCCATAAGGTTTTTTTGATCTTAACTTAGAAAAGATATTAATCATAGGATTATCCTTTTTTTTTCTTTTTTGGGGGGAGGGCAGGTTGGGGAGGGAGGGGGGCTGGCAGGCCACTTCTATTGGTCTTTCATTTATCTATTTTTCATCCCATCTTTGTTGTTTGGCCCGTGTGGGCCTCCTATCGCAGTGGCCTCTCTCGTCGCAGAGCACCGGCTCTGGGCACATGCACTCCAGAGCTCCGGCTCAGTAATTGGACACATGGGTCCAGTCGCTCCGCAGCATGTGGGTTCTTCCCAGGCCAGGGATGGAACCAGCACCCCTTGCACTGCAAGGCAGTGTCCTTACCCACTGGACCACCAGGGAAGCCCCTCATAGGATTACTTTAAGATTATATGACAGCTTTTCCATATAAGTGAAAATAAAATTGAACACATTGTTTATGCATTATTAAGTACTGCGCAGTAATTCCCTCCATACATCTAACAAAGAAATATATAAAATGGTACTGATGACTGTACATGCAGGGCAGCAGTGGAGAAACAGACACAGAAAACAGACTTATGGACATTCAAGGGAGGGAGGAGTGGGTGAGATGTATAGAAAGAGTCCCATGGAAACTTACATTGCCATATGTAAAACTGATGACCAACAGGAATCGACTGTAAGACTAAAGGAACTCAAACAGGGGCTGTTAGCACCCTAGAGGAGTGGGATGGGGAAGGAGACAGGAGGGACGTTCTAGAGGGAGGGGACATATGTCTACCCCTGGCTGATTCATGTTGATGTTTGGCAGTAAAACAACAAAACTCTATAGAGCTATTATCCTTCAATTAAATAGATAAATAAAGATGCAGAAAATTAAAAAAAAAAAATGTGCAGAGAGGTCAAAGTAAATTGCCCAAAAGTATAGAATTACCTGGTGGGAAAGTTTCAAAATAAATAATCTAGATTTCAAGGTTGTCCTTCTTAGAGGACTGACTCCTACCTATCTGACGTAACAAATGCCCCCCAAAAGTTAATTCAATCCTTCTAGTGTGAATAAGTAATGGATTTTGGTCAGTCCTATCAAATTATCAACTTGAAAACTCAAGTATGATCAGCGAAAGCAATAGTTAAGAAATGCTTAAATTAAGTAGCACGTCAGATGAGTTAAAATCCTGAAACCACAATCAAATCTGAAAGAATCACCTGTACCCCAATGTTCATTGCAGCTCTCTATACAATAGCTAGAACATGGAAGGAACCTAGATGCCCATCGACGAACGAATGGATCCAAAAGCTCTGGTACATATATACAATGGAATACTACACAGCTGTAAAGAGAAATGCAGAAGACTCAGCCCTAATGAGGTGGTTGGATCTAGAACGTATCATAAAAAGTGAAGTCAGTCAGAAAGAGAAGGACAAATACAGTATATTAACACATATATATGGAATCTAGTAGGATGGTGATGATGGCACACGCAGTGAAGCGACAGAAAGACAGACATGGACAGTGGACATATGGACATTGTGGGGAAGGAACAGACGGTGGGAGGCATAAAGGAAGTAGCATGAAGGTCTGTACTACCATAAGTGAAGAAAATAGCTATAGTCATTGCTGACTGTACATGCAGGGCAGCAGTGGAGAAACAGACACAGAAAACAGACTTATGGACATTCAAGGGAGGGAGGAGTGGGTGAGATGTATAGAAAGAGTCCCATGGAAACTTACATTGCCATATGTAAAACTGATGACCAACAGGAATCGACTGTAAGACTAAAGGAACTCAAACAGGGGCTGTTAGCACCCTAGAGGAGTGGGATGGGGAAGGAGACAGGAGGGACGTTCTAGAGGGAGGGGACATATGTCTACCCCTGGCTGATTCATGTTGATGTTTGGCAGTAAAACAACAAAACTCTATAGAGCTATTATCCTTCAATTAAATAGATAAATAAAGATGCAGAAAATTAAAAAAAAAAAATGTGCAGAGAGGTCAAAGTAAATTGCCCAAAAGTATAGAATTACCTGGTGGGAAAGTTTCAAAATAAATAATCTAGATTTCAAGGTTGTCCTTCTTAGAGGACTGACTCCTACCTATCTGACGTAACAAATGCCCCCCAAAAGTTAATTCAATCCTTCTAGTGTGAATAAGTAATGGATTTTGGTCAGTCCTATCAAATTATCAACTTGAAAACTCAAGTATGATCAGCGAAAGCAATAGTTAAGAAATGCTTAAATTAAGTAGCACGTCAGATGAGTTAAAATCCTGAAACCACAATCAAATCTGAAAGAATCACCTGTACCCCAATGTTCATTGCAGCTCTCTATACAATAGCTAGAACATGGAAGGAACCTAGATGCCCATCGACGAACGAATGGATCCAAAAGCTCTGGTACATATATACAATGGAATACTACACAGCTGTAAAGAGAAATGCAGAAGACTCAGCCCTAATGAGGTGGTTGGATCTAGAACGTATCATAAAAAGTGAAGTCAGTCAGAAAGAGAAGGACAAATACAGTATATTAACACATATATATGGAATCTAGTAGGATGGTGATGATGGCACACGCAGTGAAGCGACAGAAAGACAGACATGGACAGTGGACATATGGACATTGTGGGGAAGGAACAGACGGTGGGAGGCATAAAGGAAGTAGCATGAAGGTCTGTACTACCATAAGTGAAGAAAATAGCTATAGTCATTGCTCTGTGAGAAAAGGGGATCCTTCAGGGGTGCTGTGTGATGGTTGGGAGGTGTGGGAAGGGGGGATATACATATGACTAATCTGGGAACACACATATCTGTAAACACCAAAACTCTGTAAAAGTTAAAAGCAAAATAAAGGTTTAAAAAAAAAAAAATCCTGAAACCACGAGAACACTATCCAAGGGTCTAAAACATTTCCTATCAATTGAGAATGATAAAAATAATAATAATAATGCACCAGTTCATAGTTACTTACACAAAGAATCCTCCTCGTTAATGTTGGGAGTATATCTGAAGAGGCCACAGATGAACCCATGTGGGATGCCCCATGGGCAGGGACACCAAGGAACCTCAAGTAGCTACAGACATGTGGGGAACCAAGGGCAGACTTAAACAGCCTCAAGTGCTGAGCTCAGCACAGCTATTTATTTAATGAGATAAAATAAATTCCAGGCCATGACAAAAAAAAAAAAATGCTCTTAGCTTTGTATTATCTAGGAAATTGCTTGTAGAAATAGCAGAAAAGAAAACTAGATAGCACAGGTTTTAACTCCAGCACTGTCAACAGCTAACTGGGTGAATGTTACCAAGTTTGGATTTTTCTCTTTTTTTGTCTGTTTATTTGTGTGTAAAGTAGGAATCATGTACACAGTTCTTATTTGCGTTGTGAGATGCAGATGAGAGCAAATCTGAAACAACTTCTGAACTCCATACCACTACACGTAAATAACATGTTAATATGTGAGAAATGTGCTAGCTACTTTCATAGAATTGTGCATGTGTGCTAAGTCGCTTCAGTCATGTCTGACCCAACTCTTTGAGATCCTATGAACTGTAGCCCACCTCTGTCGATAGGATTCTCCAGGCAAGAATACTGGAATAAGTTGCCATGCCTTCCAAGGAATCTTCCTGACCCAGAGATCAAACCCACACCTCCTACAGCTCCTGCGTTGCAGGCAGATTCTTTAACACTGAGCTACTAGGGACGCCCATAGACTTGCAGCCCTGTCCAAAACCAAGTCACTTTCATTTGTGTTGATTTTTCCTCCTCTGTACTACAGACGTTTAAATAGGAATAAAATCAAATGGAGTACAGAGATGTTTAACAGGGTTGGTCCCTCCTGCCAGCTCCTCTTTTCCTGGCAAACACCTGGATTTAAGCATTTCACTAGTGGAAAAATAACTTGTTCACAGGTAATGCTAGATCAGCTGGGCAGAAATACATACATTAGGGATATGGCTGCTTTATGGTATCATCAAATGTAACTAAAGTCCTTGTAGAAATCATAGTTAGCCTCTGTTGGAAAAACAAAGAGACAGCAGAATACAGAGAAGATAAAAGAGAACTGAGATAGTTGGCAGCTAAAAATAGATGCTGTTTCATCGCAAATATGTGCAAAACAAAGCAGCACAAAGGTAAGAATACTGAGAGACACTGTGGCAGTAACAGCTCAGGGGTTCCAGTGAGGGGCCAACACAGTTTTACTTTTAGATTCTGTTAGCAACTGGCACGAATCACCTCAGGACAGAGTTCAAACCATAAAAACTTAACACATTTTCCCCTCTAAGTGGACTATTAAAGTTTTACTGAAAACCTTGCCTGCTCCTAGCATGCTAGTTATTCTCTCTTTAGAGTCTCAGACCCAGAAGTGAAGCAAAAAAAAAAAAAAAATTTTTTTGCTTCAGGAAAATTACTTTGATACTAGGCAAGAAGATAAAAAGTCAATTCATATGGCTATACGCTTATTTGTGATTATCAAAATCAAGTGAAAACAGTTTATTTCTGAGGCAGACATTCTCTGATGGTACCTTATTCTCCAAGCCTTAGAAATTAGAATCTGCTGTCTGGGTTTGGTGTAGGAGCCTGTGTGTGTAATTTTCATGGTGGAAGAATTTAACTTCTGAAGCTCAGCTTTCCAACACAGACTTTGCCGCCCACAGGGCTCGTGAGGGTGCCAGGCTGAGCTGTGACATGGAGAGGCCAGTCACTCTGGAGCCTCCCAATCTTGCATTGGCTCTTTGTGTAAATGAAAAATAAATGCTTGCTCTTATTGCCACTGGAATTTGGGGCCTGCCTAGTTTCTCCTCTGGTTCTTAAGGGGTCACTGCTAAAATCTTTAAAATCTTAATCTTAGTATAGCCTTGGCTTAGAGAATAAGCAGTAAGGAAAATTATATTACAAGCTGGAAAGACGACAAGCCACATTATGAAGTAGCAAATTATTTGGTAAACAATCATGTCTGACAGGTTTTGAGACAGTTCATGGACCTCATCATATTGTGGCTCTACAGAAAGTAATTGGAAAACAGAATACTAAAAGCATGAATTGGTTATTATTGGGTGCGTTTGACAAAGTACTTTAAGAGATTAGCTCAGAGAAGAATTTCCATTTATGAGCAAGAAGAAAAGGAAATAGAGTCCAAAAATTCTAGGATTTGCAACGTCAGAGGAGGCAGCAACCCCTCATCCCTAGCTGGTGAAAGATTAAAGTATAAGTCCTTTTTTCCCCTCATTTCAGTCTTAAATAGTTCTCCCCCATACTGACTGAATAGCAGCATCTGTCATAGTGGGTCATTCCCTCAAAACACCACTTTCACTTGGCTTCTAGGTCACCCAGTTTTCCTGCTTCTCCTTCCTCCTCACTGACCACCCATGCAGTTCCCGTTACCGTTTTTCTCCATCTCCCCGACCTCCAAACGCTCCACCAGACTTTGTCCAGGGGCATCTTCCACATCCGTGTGCACACTCACTCTTTGCAGACCTCAAGGCTTTCCAATTCCACTGGTACACTGACAATTCCAAGCTTCTGCCCCAAATTCTATTGAAGTTTCTACTTGGATTTCAAATAGATATCTCAAACTTTCTGTGTCAGAACTGGATACGTTCCCCACAAGCAAACAAATGCCTAGTCCCTCAAAGCTGCTCTTTCAGCTCTCACTAAAGCAAGTGGAGATCCCACCCTTCTATTCCCAGTGCTATAAACCCTAGTGCCTGCTTCTCTCCTCACCCTCACAGCCTACATCCAATCCATCAGCAACCTAATTAGCTCTGTTTACCCAAACACATCAAGAGTCTGACTCCTTCTCATCTCTTGCAGTAAGACTTCAGTGCTAGCACCCTCATGTCTTTCCAGAATTAGTCCCACAGTTTCCTTAACTCTTCTCCCTACTTCCTCCCTTAACAGTCACCTAGAATCTATTCCCACCACAGCCTACAGACGCATTTAAAACACTGTTCACAACACGCCACTTTCCAGGCTCAACACTCTAAAGTGGTTCCCAAATGGCTCAGAGACCAGTCCTCTCAGTGACAAGACAAGACTCTGACTTCCCCATTTACTCTTGACCCCTTCCTTTATTTCAGCCACAGAGGCTTTTTGCTTTTCCTCAAATATGTCAACCAAACTCCCATCTCGGGGCCTTTGTAATTGATTTTCTCTTTACCTGGAATATTCATTCTTCTTTCAAATTATCACTCAAGTATCACCTCCTTTTATCTATTTTTTTTCACTGTGCTGTCCCCAGTACCCACGGGAAAGTATTCAGGCACACTGCAGACTCCCATTATACTTGAAAGTCTAAACACAGAGAAAGCATGCTGAGTATCAACCTTTTTTCTCAGTAGATTTAAAAGATGTTAGCTGAGAAAATAGCAGAGACTGAGCACAGGCTCCTCACAACAAGAGAGCTTGCCCCGGGACTGCAGTGTCTGTGGATGAAAGCACAGACACTGCTGTGGAAGCCTTGACGATTTATTTATTTATTTATTTTGGGCGGGGGTCGGGTTGGGGAGGGAGGGGAGCAGGCGGGCCACTTCTATTGGTCTTTCATTTCTCTATTTTCATCCGTCTTTGTTCTTTGGCCCGTGTGGGCCTCCCATCACGGTGGCATCTGTCGTTGCAGAGCGCCGGCTCTGGGCGCATGCGCTCCAGAGCTCTGGCTCGGTAATTGGACACATCAGTCCAGCCACTCCGCGGCACGTGGGATCTTCCCAGGCCAGGGATCGAACCGGCGTCCCTTGCACTGCAAGGTGGTGTCCTTACCCAGTGGGCCACCAGGGGAAGCCCATGTGGAAGCCTTGAGTTCCAGATTTTTCCACTTCATTTCCCACCACACACATGGAGATGCACACAAATATCCATATATACGTGTGTATATGTATACATATATATGTATATGCATACATTCATGTATGTATACCTAACTGGGTTTCTAAAAACTTTAAGAACCAACTTGCCCTGAAAGTCAAAGTGAAAGTCAAGTCGCTCAGTTGTGTTTGACTCTTTGCAATCCCCTGGACGAGGCATGGAATTCTCCAGGCAAGAATACTGGAGTGGGTAGCCTTTCCCTTCTCCAGGGAGTCTTTCTAACCCAGGGCTCGATCCCAGGTCTCCAGCATTGCAGGAAAATTCTTTACTCTCTGAGCCACCAGGGAACCCCAAGAATACTGGAGTGGGTAGCCAATCCCTTCTCCAGGGGAGCTTCCTGACCCAGGAATCGAAACTGGGGTCTGCTGAATTGCAGGCAGATTCTTTACCAGCTGAGCTACCAGAGAAGCCAACTTGCCCTGAGTGACCCGCAACAACAGGCAGCAGCACCTCAGGTCTTTGATTTCTTTATAAACTCTAAATATAGAGGCTATAATCAGTGCCATTTGAAAATACCTACTTTTCTTTCCAGGATTAAAAAGATATGTATTTTATATTCCAGCATCAGCTTCAGAGTTCAGTACAAAGATAGCATCTGCATCCTTGGCAAAGGACACTCTCTGAATTCCCCTAAACATGTCACAAAGCCTGATTTGGCTCAGCAATTCATCTGCTGATGACCCTACAGTGTTTTTTCCTGACACCAGGAAAAATAGTCTTTCTAATGTTTCAAGGCTCCTCACACTCATGTTTTAAGATGTTTTTTGCAAATTTGCCTGTACTCATTTTAAGACTAGCTTTCTATTTCAGTATTCATGCTGCAGTTGAAGGAAACTAAATCCTCTTACAAAGCATGTATCAACAAGCCAGTATACCATCGTGGCTGAATGTTACCAACCCAGAGAGATAAGTAAAGTGTGTGCTCCTGGAATTTAGTCAAACTGCTAACAGCATCTCGTAGATGATACACCCTGATAGACAGGTACTTAACGTAGCTTGGAAGATCTCAATCTTCAAGCTTATCTTTTTTGCTAATAGACTCCCTCACAATAAAATAGGAAATAGAATTCAGAAATAAAGGAGACATTTTAGTCGCTCCTTCTCTTGCTGTTTATCATACATGTTTTTCCTTGTTGCCAGCTCAGTATATGTTTACGTTACGGTACACAAACAGTAATAAACAGATATCAGTAAATCCAAACGCAAGTGTCTTTTTCATTACCTAGGACACTATCTGGAGATGCCTGGGTTTCATTTACAGTTATCTACCAAAGCTGACGAAGCCAAAGTCCATCCAGTTATCCTGACCGTCCTGCATATAAATCCCCCTTTGCACACTGTCTGCCGGGAACACTGCCATGCTGGAATCAGTGACCTAGAAATGCACATCCATGGCAAGCAGGCTGCAACAAGCAAACCTCACTTGCTCCCTGTAGTTGGTGGTGGTACGTGCGCAATGTACTCAGTGCCTAAGAAGAAAATGAGATACAAACATCCATTTGTCCCAATTTGGGGCTCCATCAGGGTACTTATAAATCAGTGCCCCTGGTGTGAATCGAATACATGATGCTCAAAATGATGCTCATTTGGGGGAACCATTATATTCATTTTATTAACACCCCATCCACATAAAGAAAAAGCATCCTTCGTCTCATTAGTCTGGGGAAACAACCCATCAAACTCTCCCTCAGATGAACTAGGGAAACATTTTATACTAATACTCTGTTTTGGTATTTTCACCCTTAAAGCTTAAATATTTTCCTGTTATGTTCATTCATGCACTGCTGGCATCCACATCCTCGTGTATCTCTTTGTCATATCTGGCTCATGCCAGCTAACCTTTAAACAATCTATACAGAGCTGCAGCAAGTTTGGAGAAACAAACGGCACAATGCAACTGAAGGATCCCACATGCCGCCAATGAAGATCAAAGATCCCATATGCCGCAAGGATCTAAGACCAGACGCAGACAAGCAAATAAAAATAAATAATTATTTAAAAACACACACACACAAGCTGGTTTGCTGCCTTTCTTTGATAGCTGGAAGGAAGTCAACACACAAGTTGCTCTGTTATTTCACTGCCTTTGCCTGTATCTCCAGTGACTGATCCCTGGAGTACCGATTCTGGGAACATTACTAGACGTGGTCCTACGAGAAACCATCACTCACACTCTCTCTTCATCTGTTTGCCTTTTTAAATTTTATAGACTAGCTAGCCCCCAAAGAAAAACTCCTTGAGAAATGAGGGAGCTTCTTTTCCATGGACCCAGTAGTGTTCTGCAGCACTTCAAAGACACTAAACACTTAGGAAACATGGGTTTGATCCCCGAATCAGGAAGATCCCCTGTAGGAGGGCCTGGGAACCCACTCCAGTATTCTTGCCTGGAGAATCCCATGGACAGAGGAGCCTGACAGGCTACAGTCCATAGGGTCTCAGAGTTGGACATGACTGAGCAATTTAGCACACTTCAGTCTTACACATATAAAAATAGTACTTCCAATTATTTCTAGTTTCTTAAAGATATTTGATCATTTTGCTCCTATAGTCTCTTCTTCAGCTTGAGTGAACAAATTGTGTCTTTCTTGACTTTTCAGCTGTTCTGTTTCTTGTTTTCTTCAGAGAATATTCTGCTTTCCTCATTGGTTTCATGTGTCTGCCTATCTGTGTGACTGTGTATACCCAACACACAAATACATGTAAATTATTTTGCATTGTTACCTCCTGCTATAGTGTGGCTCTAATCAGCAAGACTCTGCATCTTCTCTCGAGTGGCAGCTTGCCAGGCTCCTCATCTTCACCTTTGGTTCCAATCAGCCCCTTCCAGAATCATGACCCAGCTTCTTCACAGGTTCCAAAAGCAGAGGAAGCCAAGTCCTGGATAACTGGAGATTTAAGTCAAGTATGACATAAGCTCTTAGATAAGGAGAGTGAAACCACTGGAAAGAGCCAAAGATGGCTATAAAATCAGTTCCTATACAATTTTTATTACATGCAGTTATCACTATACCAATAATTTTCCATTGTAGAGCCTCTTTACCTCCAAATTATTTTGATAGACATCCATTAATTCATGTTCATGGTGCTTTGAGTCATATCATTTGATTCATTTTGTGCGATCTTGAAAACTGTCATATGAATGAAATACTGGAGTCTCACCAGCCATATTTCTGAAGCAATTTGAGCCAAGTCTCAATTTCTCACTTCCAGAATTTTATCCCTATTAATAAATGGCATGCATCAGGAGAAAAGAGCTGGGAGAGGAGATACAGTTCTACTCTGCATGCAACAAAACAAGTTTCACAGTCCTTTAAAGCAATGAGGAAGGACAAAATGCTCAGGTGTGAAAATTTAAAACATTTTTATTCTCAAACAAATACAAAAGGCTCTCTTCCTTAAAATGTAAGGAAAGGAATACAAATTGTCGGTCTTGTTGTAGAGATAACTGTACCATAAGAACAATTATCCATAAGCTTCCAACGTCTTGTTCACTCCCCCCATTTAATTAATGTCGTTGTCATTTATTTATAAATGCTTTTTTTAAGAAACAGAAACAGGAACCCAACAAATAAATAACCAAATTTGGATGATTTGAATATGTTTGGAATGTTGAGAATCTATTTACATTTTAATAAGATATTTCCACAGTGCAGGTATTAGATAAATCTCCATAGAGATGAGGCTAGGACACAGAAGTAAGAAGAAAGAAGCACCCTTGACAATTTGAAGAAAAGGAAAGATAAGCAGAGTAGTGTTTAATAGAAACAGATGTGGATGTAATCCCTTTAGGAAGAAAAAAAGCTGTACAAATATAACATAAGAGATGGGGAAATGGCTTTAAACACAAAGAATGGAAAAACCTGGGGGAGTTTTGAGAAACCCAAGTTCAGAATGACTTCATGACTCAGGCTCTCTTCCAATTCACAGCCCAACATGGTGTGTTATGTGGATAACTTAAAGAAAGACATGGTGTTATGCACGATATGTTATTTATAAGAAAAACTAACACGAGTTTCTGAAAGTAGCAATGGAGGCCTGAAAAAAAGGGGATTTATCAGCCTAAGATGAATACATCATTATATATATAGTCACAGATACATATTCTGGTTGGCACATCTCTAATCTATGACCAATGACAACTGATTTCTCTTCCAGCCAGAAGGATTTGAGTCAACCTTAAGCAAAACCTGTTGATTAAAGGTTACTCTGTCCATGAGCTCTCTTCAGGCAAGAATATTGGAGTGAGTTGCCATGCCCTCCTCCAGGGGATCTTCCCAACCCAGGGATTGAACTAGGTCTCCCACATTGCAGGTAAATTCTTTAGCATCTGAGCCACCAGGGAAGCCCTTTGGTTAAAGGTAGAGTATTAAAATATGTTGAGAGTGAAAAATTCTGTTAACTCCATTGTCTTTTTTAAATGACCACCTGTACTTACACAATGTTTTGTATACCTTGCTGTTGTTTAGTAATTAAGTCATGTCCAATCCTTGTGACCCCATGAACTGCTGCCCACAAGGCTCCTCTGTACATGGGATTTCCCAGGCAAGGATACTAGAGTGGGTTGCTATTTCCTTCTCCAGGGGATCTTCCCAACCTAGGGATTGAACCTGCATCTTCTGCTTGTCAAGTGGATTATTTACCACTGAGCCACCGGGGAAGCCTCTGCATACCTTACAGGAGTACAGATTTAGATTTACAATCCCACAATCTGCCAATAAATGGTTAATGGTTAAGTGATAAGGAGGATTTTGCAGAAAGGTAGGAGAAAATGTCTCCTAGTCCACATTGACTCAGAGCAGCATTTCGCCACTTTTCAAAGATTTTCTTTCTACCTCTGAGAAGATATCTCCATTCCTTGTGTTTTATGTTGTCTTCAATTTTAAGGATTTGAGATTCTGTGACACCTCCACCTTGCTCTATAAAAGAAAATTAAATGAACAGAGAGGCAATCAAGGGAAAACTTTTACTGGGGAGGATTCAGAGAAACAGGTATGCAAATATTCCTAAAACCAAAAATTAGAAAGTAGCAATTCTGACTCTCTAAACCTTGATCCTCCATCCCAGTGTCTCAGGCTGGAAGACAGAACTCTAAACACACCTCTCTCAGAGAGAGAAAGATAAATATTGTATACTGACACATATATATAGAATCTAGAAAGATGGTGCTGGGCTTCCCCTGGTGGTCCAGTGGGTAAGGACACCGCCTTGCAGTGCAAGGGGCGCCGGTTCGATCCCTGGCCTGGGAAGATCCCACGTGCCGCAGAGCAGCTGGACCGATGTGTCCCATTACCCAGGCGGAGCTCTGGAGTGCATGCACCCAGAGCCGGCGCTCCACAGGAGCCAAAGAACAAAGACGGATGAAAATAGAGAAATGAAAGACCAACATAAGTGGCCCGCCCGCTCCCCTCCCTCCCCACCCCACCCCCCAAAAGGTAAATAAATAAATAAATGTTTAGAAAGATGGTGCTGATTAATGAATATGCAGAGCAGCAATGGAGAGGCGGACATGGAGTTTGAGATGAGGGAGAGGAATATGCTGTGGGACTAGGGGATCTCCAACAAGGATTCTGTGGAGAGCTGTAGGGGTGGGGTGGGGAGGGAGATGAGGGGAGGTTCGGGGCGGGGGCGTGGGACGGGGACGTGTGTTTACCTATGGAGGATTCAGGTCAATGTGTGGCAGTAAACAACAAAACTCTGTAACAAATAAAATAAAATAAAATAAACACACCTTTCAAAGCCATACATCATTGAGAATTATTATAGAATATTGTGATAACATTATATAATATGTAATAACAATTATATTACAGTGAATCAACATATGTCAGTGATTCAACTAATCTAAGGCTGTGATGTGTGTGTGTGTGTGTGTGTGACAGGCACACAGTCTCAGTCACTCAATCACTTCTGACTCTTTGCAACTTCATAGACTGTAGCCTGCCAGGCTCCTTGGCCCAGGGAATTTTCCAGGCAAGAATGCTGGCATGGGTTGCCATTTCCTTCTCCAGGGGGATCTTTCCAACCCAGGGATTGAACCTGCTTCTCTTGCGTCTCCTACATTGTCAAGCAGACTCTTTACCACTAGTGCCACCTGGGAAGGCCTAGCCTTAAATAATTCTCCATACATGTCAAGTAAAATGTCTCCACCAATAAATATATTCTGCATAGTTGTGGGTTTGAGGTGATATAAAACAGCTACAGCCTTCAGCTAGTACAGTCCCAGGGAGAGGCGCACAGCTGCAGAGGGTAGGCTACTCTCCCCACCACCCGAATCCCCAGTAAGCCATGCTTCTGCCCCTTAATGCAAGAAAAGAGTCTTTAGAGGAGAAAGACAGCAGCAGGGCCAGGCCAAACCAAAATGTTTCCTGAGCTAAAGAGTAAAGTATCAGCATTCTGTGACGCCTATTACAGATGAGCAAAGACTTTAGTACAGATAAAAGAAGCTAATTTCAAGTACATGCAGATTCAGAATAAATTCTCTACATATGATCATTATTACTATGATTAGTACTGTAAGAAGGTTCACACACTCTAAAGAAATTATCTCAGCATCATCATAAAACGTGGCATTAAAAATTTCATCCATGGTTTTTTGGTTTCTTTCTTCTTTTTTTTTTGGCTGCACTGTGACGCATGCAGGATCTTATTTCCCCAACCAGAGATCAAACTCACACCTCCTGCAATGAAAGCACAGTCTTAACTACTGGACTGCCAGGGAAGTCCCTATTCATGCTTCTTAAAATACCGTAGAGATAAAAAAATATAAATAAATAAAAATACAGTAGAGAGTGGAGGTTATCTATGATAAAGTCAGATATAGGTGCTCAGGAAAGATGAAACTAAGCAAAGAGCATCTTTCCTAGAATCTGATTAATAGAGATTATCTCTTTCATATAATTTTTTCCTTAAATACTGAGTTGCTTTGAGCAGGTCTTCAAATTTTCATGGCAGTTTATTTAGTTAATGGTATTACATATCTGCTGTGACTAGTAGGTATCACAAGGTAGGTAGGAAAAGCATTTAAGAGTCTACTCACAAGAGCCTAGATTGGGACATTTCACACACAGAGAGACTTACACACAGAGACACACACACACCAGTGGTGTGCATGGATGTAATAGTCCAAGTGTAAGGACATTAGTTTTGCCAAGGGGGAAAGAAGTAGAAATAGAAAGGGTTTCTCGTATAACAAAAGGAGGGAGATGGGACAAGAAGAAGCAGAGACCAAAGGAGCCTTCTGTGACCCCTGTGACTGGAAGCAGGAGCTGCTGCCCCGGGGGAGGAGGTAGACAAGGTGGGTTTTGCACATGCTCAGTTAGTATGACTGGATGAGCAGCTACCACACAGGGCCTCCTGCTGCGGCTCTCTAATCAACCATACGCTCTAAGCTGGAAGCTGAGAAGTGCCCGAAAACAGAGGAGGAGTGCTTGAAGCCAAGAGAGTGTCAGCCCAGTGGGTTTAGTATGTCACGAAACGAGACATCACGGCATCATTGCTACCACATCAAGAGATTTCCCTTAGTGTTTACACAGTCGAGAGAAATCTAAAAATTTTACGCTTGGCTACATATGTGCAGCTTCGTGCACCTTGGATTAGCCTATTCAACAAACTATCGTTTCCAGCTGCAGCTCTTTTCCACTCCTTCCTCTCTGCTTCCAGTAACAATCTCACTGAGACTCTTGCCCTCAGAACAGGAGCTGTGCCCAGCAGACTCTCCTGATTCATATTCTCCATGTAGCTTGTGGGAAAGTAGCTGGAATGATTGAAGTCTATTAAATACCTGTTGTGGGTCTTTAGAAATCACCAGGAAAACACCACATCTATGACTATTGTCAAATATTTCAATTCAATAGTTAGAAATACAGGTTTCTTATCAAAATGGATCTTCTCTTCATAGAGAGATAGTGAAGCCAGGATTCCTAATTCTTACCCATGAGCGCGTGCTAAGTCGTTTCAGTCATATCCGGCTCTTTGCAACCTATGGACTTAAGCCTGCCAGGCTCCTCTGTCCATGGGATTCTCTAGCCAAGAAAACTAGAGTAGGTTGCCATACCCTCCTCTAGGGGCTCTTCCTGACCCAGAGATCGAACATGCATCTCCTGTGGCTCTTGCATTGCAGGTGGATTCTTTACTGCTGAGCCACTGGGGAAGCGCCGATTCTTACCCATCTTTCCTTAAAAATAATTTGCCCTTAGTAAGCAGTGCTGATCAAGAGGGAAAGGACCTTGGAAGTGGACTGGCTCTGTCCTGTTCTGTCATCTACTTGCCCCTGGTCAGTGGAGAGCTGAGTGAGTGCCACGTTGCTAAGCAACTCCGAAAAGATTCATGAATCTTGTTAATTAATTAATTAATTAATGAGTTCTGAAGGGCACTTGGACAGCATGGACTATCTTGTCCAGCCAGGGCAGGGAAATACCCACAAGCAACATCAGGACACAACATGAAGACCAGCCGCAGAAGAAGCTGGGTCAACACAGTTTACACAGGCAAGATTTCCTGCCGTTTTCGACATGGACGGAACATGAAGGCATTATGCGAAGTGAGATAAGCCAGACAGAAAAGGATAAACACCATATGGTATCACTTAGCTGTGGAATTGTACAAAGCTGACCTTGTTAAAAACAGAGAGTAAAATGGTGGTTTCCAGGGGATAAGATTGGAGGGAGTAGGAATTGGGGAGATGCTCTTTGAGGGTACAAACTTTCAACTAGTAGATATATAAACCATGGAAATCTAATGTCCAGCATAGAGATTATAGTCAACGACACTATATTACAAATTTCAAAATTTCTGAGAGACTAGATCTCAGTTTTTCTCACCCCCCCCCTAAAAAAACAAAAGGTAATTATGTGATCTGACAGGGATGTTAGCTAAAGCTATGATGGTGACCCTATTACAATCTATAAATGTATCAAGTCAAAACGCTGTATTCCTTAAACTTCCCTACAATGTTATATGTTCATTCCTTACGATGTTATATGTCAGTTATATCTCAATCTTAAAATTTTTAAGTAAAACATTTAAAGGGATACTGAACCAAAGGAGTAAGCTGGGGGCGGGGGGCGGGAGTCAAAGCACACATAGATACCTCCTACCCCACACAGAAAGCACAGTAACAACTGAATTATCCTGGAAAAAAAGAAAAAGAAAAAAAATTCTCCTGAAGATGTCTCATCTGGAAGAAGTAAACCCGCAGATATCTGATTTCTTTCTGAAACTTTTCCAGGCTCTGTCATTTTTCAGCAAATTCTCTGAGGAGATAAGCAGATTGAACTGGCAGAAGGCATGTTTTTTCTCTAGGTAGCCTCTCTCTCCAGTCACCTCACTCTTCTCGTGCTGTTCAAATTCAGTAAGTGCATGCTTACTCTCTTTATTTTTGTTGTTTTCATAGGTATCTATTTTATGCTTTATTCAATCAACATAAATGTTTGTAAGTAAAATCCTTCACTGATAAAGCAGAATTAAATTTTTTAGTTTCTGCTTCTCTCAGAGTCAGTAAGGAATCACCATCATTTTGTGCATGAATTTCGCTCATATTTTGGGACCTTTGAGTGGATTCAATTCTCTGTTTGCTATCATTTTGATTCCACTTGAAGAACTTCATTTAACTTTTCTCGTAGTACAGGTCTGCTGGTGACAAATCCTATACATATTTGTCTAAAGTCTTCTCCCTCCATTTATGACTGTCGGCCAACTTCTTCCAGCACCATGGAGATGTTAATTCTATTGTCCTCTGACTCTCATAGCTATTGAATAAGCATCTTAAATTATTCTTATCTTCCCTGTCCAATATGTAATGTATCTTTTATTTTTAATTGCTTTTAAGACATTAATCACTGGCTTCCAGAAATTTTGGTATGATATGGCTCCATCTGTTTTCTTTTTCTGTATTTATCTAGCTTTGTTGGGTTCATTGAAGCTTTTAGATCTGTGGGTTTATGGAGTTCACTAATTTTGGGAATCTTTCAGTCATTATCTTTTTGGAAATTGTTTCTGATTCTTAATGTTTCAGGAAAGCAATTAAATGTAATTTAGACCATTTTATATTGTCCCCTAAATCAATCGGACCAATCATGACAGGGGGTTGGTGTGTTTATTTTTCTCTGTGCTTCATTTTAATTTCTTTTTGTACCTTTCAGGTTCCCTGATATTTCCCTTTTTAATGGCTGCTCTTAGTTCTGTTCAGTAAAATTTCCATTTTGTATACTGTCCTTTTATGTTCATAGGTTCATGGTTTACATCTTCTGTTCCTTTCCTAATTACATTTAAAGTGAAGATTTTAAGCATAATGATTTAAAATAACTGTTTTAAAGCCCTTGAACTAATTTCATCACCTTTGCTACTTCTAAATACATGTCTATTGCCTGATTTTCTCTTAGTTAACTGTAATTTTATATATAAAAAACATATATACACACACTTGTACACATGTATATGTATTTATGTTTACATACATACCTATATAACACATATATTTTATTACAAGTAATACAATTATATATTTCTTCTTTTAATATAAATGTGTTTCTTTGCATGTCATAACTTTTATTAGATTTTAAGTGATAGATTATTGAGTGTCAGATTGAGTGCAGAAATTTTGGGGGGCAAGCAGTTGATTAACTTACGTATCAGTCTATTTTTAAGCTTTATTAGGGCTGAATTAGTCTTTATTCTAGGACTAAACCTTAGTGCTAAGGCCCAGTCTTTCTGTCATCTCTATTGAATAATTACTCAGGTTTCAATGAGATTTCTCTTCTCTGGCTGGATGGAACTTGTCTCCCAGCACCGTGTGAGTTCTGGAAGTTGCTGTTCTTTGTGTTGCCTCAAGGAGTTTCAACCTGCACATATATATTCATCCTACACAGTATTCAACAACAGATTCAGGAGAATTTCTATTCTGGTTTCTGGAACCATTTTCTTGAGGATTCTCTCTTCTCTAGTACTCTGCCCTTCAAACTCCACCCACTTCATCCTCCCCAAACTCTAATCCCTGTCTTCTCAACTCAGTGAGAATATTGTACTCTACATAGTAAGCCTGTCCTATGCCACAGCCCACAAAGGAGTTCCAGTGATTGTCGCCAGAACAAGTGTAACGTTCACACCATTTATTTTCGTTTTCTCTGGATCACAATCTTTCACTGTCTATTTCCCAACTTATGGAAAGTTCATTTCATATTTTCCAGTTTTTAGATTCTTTACAGTAAGAGGAGTGATCTAGTACCAGTTACATCAACATGACAAGATGTAGAAAATCTGTGGTTTTAGTGGGTACAGTATTCAGAACAACTTGAATGGGTATTTCTGACTCAAGGTCCCTCATGAGGTTGCATTTGACTTGGGGCTGGAGAACCAATTCCAAGGCAACTCACTAATGTGAATGGCAAGTGCTACTGCCTGTTTGCAGTCTAGCTCCTCACCTCCTGCGCTCAGTCTGCTTGAGTGTCCTCCTGGCACATCAGCTGGCTTCTCTCAGGATGAGTGATTCTATAATCACTTATGCTTTCTATGACTATCAAAGCACATAAAGCAACTTTAATTCTTAGAAACAACCAACCATTGACACTATCTTTCATACAAACCATGCTGGATTTCATTCAGCACACAGAAGCTTTCCTTCATCTCGATAATTTTAATATAAATGTGTTTCTTTGCATGTCATAACTTTTATTAGATTTTAAGTGATAGATTATTGAGTGTCAGATTGAGTGCAGAAATTTTGGGGGGCAAGCAGTTGATTAACTTACGTATCAGTCTATTTTTAAGCTTTATTAGGGCTGAATTAGTCTTTATTCTAGGACTAAACCTTAGTGCTAAGGCCCAGTCTTTCTGTCATCTCTATTGAATAATTACTCAGGTTTCAATGAGATTTCTCTTCTCTGGCTGGATGGAACTTGTCTCCCAGCACCGTGTGAGTTCTGGAAGTTGCTGTTCTTTGTGTTGCCTCAAGGAGTTTCAACCTGCACATATATATTCATCCTACACAGTATTCAACAACAGATTCAGGAGAATTTCTATTCTGGTTTCTGGAACCATTTTCTTGAGGATTCTCTCTTCTCTAGTACTCTGCCCTTCAAACTCCACCCACTTCATCCTCCCCAAACTCTAATCCCTGTCTTCTCAACTCAGTGAGAATATTGTACTCTACATAGTAAGCCTGTCCTATGCCACAGCCCACAAAGGAGTTCCAGTGATTGTCGCCAGAACAAGTGTAACGTTCACACCATTTATTTTCGTTTTCTCTGGATCACAATCTTTCACTGTCTATTTCCCAACTTATGGAAAGTTCATTTCATATTTTCCAGTTTTTAGATTCTTTACAGTAAGAGGAGTGATCTAGTACCAGTTACATCAACATGACAAGATGTAGAAAATCTGTGGTTTTAGTGGGTACAGTATTCAGAACAACTTGAATGGGTATTTCTGACTCAAGGTCCCTCATGAGGTTGCATTTGACTTGGGGCTGGAGAACCAATTCCAAGGCAACTCACTAATGTGAATGGCAAGTGCTACTGCCTGTTTGCAGTCTAGCTCCTCACCTCCTGCGCTCAGTCTGCTTGAGTGTCCTCCTGGCACATCAGCTGGCTTCTCTCAGGATGAGTGATTCTATAATCACTTATGCTTTCTATGACTATCAAAGCACATAAAGCAACTTTAATTCTTAGGAAACAACCAACCATTGACACTATCTTTCATACAAACCATGCTGGATTTCATTCAGCACACAGAAGAACCATATCTCTCAAACTCTTCCATGACTTGTTTATTAAGAAAAAACAAACCAAAGTTCAACTTGGTTAAAATAAATTCAACCCCCAAGGAAGCTTAGGAGTATCTTGTCACTGTCGTCCCTTCCTTTCATAAGAAGGTCATCATGTTATTTTGGAGACTCTAGAAGAGAATGCTCCCAAATAGCCCCAAGAGGGCATGAGGGAATTTGAGTGACACTCCAAGTCGGGATCCTCCAGATACCTACAGTCCCAATACAGCACTCTCTTGGAACATCTCAGTGCACTTGGCTGTCCTTAATGCTCATTTCCACAAGGCTAAAGCCAGTAGCCTCCTCCTGAGAGTCCTGCCAGTTCATGCCATCACCTCAAAAATATAATAAGAGGGCTTCCCTGGTGGTCCAGTGGGTAAGGATACCGCTGTGCAGTGCAAGGGGCGCCAGCTCGATCCCTGGCCTGGGAAGATTCCACGTGCCGCGGAGCGGCTGGACTGATGTGTCCAATTACCGAGCCGGAGCTCTGGAACACGTGCGCCCAGAGCCGGTGCTCTGCGACAACAGAGGCCACCGCGATGGGAGGCCCACATGGGCCAAAGAACAAAGATGGATGAAAATGGACAAATGAAAGACCAATAGAAGTGGCCCACCTGCTCCCTTCCCTCCCCACCCCACCCCCACCAAAATAAATAAATAAATAAATCTTTAAAAATAATAATAATAAGAGAAGAAAAGGAAGTCCTTTCTAATGAGGGGAATGCAAAGGACTAAGAAAAAAGATGTTCAAGCAGATACTGCTTCACTATAAATGGTCACTTTAACGAAGGGCAATGTTGTTTCTGCCTTTTACTGGAGTCAACTTACAAATCATGTAACATTTTTTTTTAAAGATTTATTTATTTATTTGGGGGGGTGGGGTGGGGAGGGAGGGGAGCAGGCGGGCCACTTCTATTGGTCTTTCATTTGTCCACTTTCATCCATCTTCGTTCTTTGGCCCGTGTGGGCCTCCCATCGCGGTGGCCTCTGTCGTCGCAGAGCGCCGGCTCTGGGCGCATGTGCTCCAGAGCTCTGGCTCGGTAATTGGACACATCGGTCCAGCCGCTCCGCGGCACGTGGGATCTTCCCAGGCCAGGGATCGAGCCGGCGATCCTTGCACTGCAAGGCAGTGTCCTTACCCACTGGACCACCAGGGAAGCCCATGTAACATTTTTAAATGCATGCATTTCCTTAGACTTTATATATTCATCAGAAAATCCACTTTCTTTCCAAGCACATAAGACTCATAGCTCTTATTAATAAATTTAGCATTTAATGTGCAGAAGATTAAGCTGGCAAGTCAACAGAGGGGAGAGATTCACATTGAACTTTTCTGGCTCACACAAAAGTGAAAGCATATATATGCTTCCTTGGCGGTCCCCTGGACACAAGATCAAACCAGTCAATCCTAAAGGAAATCAACCCAAAATATTCATTGGAAGGACTGATGGTGAAGCTGAAGCTTCAATACTTTGGCCAACTGATGCAAAGAGCCTGATGCTGAGAAAGACTGAGGGCAAAAGGAGAAGGGTGAAGTAGAGGATGAGAAACTTAGATAGCATCACTGACTCAATGGACATGAATTTGAGTTAACTCCTGGAGAAGTGGAGGACAGAGAAGCCTGGCATGCTGCAGTTCATGGTGTGGCAAAGAGTCAGATATGACTTAGCAACTGAACCACATCAAAGTCACTGTATTACAGGACATCAATATTTCCCAATAATAGTTCACTGATTTCTAAAATAATCTTCCAACTCAAATCATACTGTTTTCCAAGCATATTTTCATAGCATGTCATTTGTTTATTTTTACTAATAAGTTAATTGTTTTACTTTACTCCAGTGGATGAACTCAGTGTTACTCATCTTATACTTATTAAAATAGTAATTGATTAATAAACATGTTCCCTATGCTAAGTCTGTTTTCCACCCAATATCATCTCGATTTGAAGACATCATATTAAAAGTATACTTTTATACATATCAACAGATGAATGGATACAAAAGTAGTATTCCATTACACAATAGAATAGTACTTAGCCATAGAAAATTATGAAATTTTGCCATGTGCGGCAACATGGACAGACTGAGAGAGCATTAAGCCAGGTAAAATAAGCCAGACAGTGAAAGACAAATACTGTATGGTATCACGTGCAGAATTAACAAACTAATGAATATAACAAAAAAGAAGCAGACTCACAGATACAGAGAACAAACTACTAGTTACGAGTCAGGAGAGGGAAGGGATGTGCAATATACAGAGTAAGGGATCACAAGGTACAAACTATAAGGTATAAAGTAAGCTACAATGATATACTGTACAAAACAGGGAATGTAGCCAATATTTTATAATAACTATAAATGGAATATAGGGACTTCCCTGTTGGCTTACACAGTAAAGAATCTGCCTGCAATGCAGGAGACCTGGGCTTGATCCCTGGGTTGGGAAGATCCCCTGGAGAAGGAAATAGCTACCCACTCCAATATTCTTGCTTGAAGAATTCCACGGACAGAGACGCCTGGTGGGCTATAGTCCATGGGATCACAAAGAGTCAGACATAACTGAACCAACTAACACACATGCATAAATGGAATATAATCTTTAAAATTTGTGACTCACTCTATTGTACATCTGTAACTTATAATGACACTATACATCAACTATACCTCATTTGTAAAGCAATACTTTTACATTTTTAATAATAAATTTGAAATACCATTAAAAATTTAAAAGTGGATACAATAAAAATTAAATCAACTACTTAACTTTCTTCATGAAACTCACTGTGGAAGACACACTGAAAATATATCCCTTCCTTCTTGGAAAGTCAAAAAATATTTTAAACTTAAAACTCGTTTTCCAAGCATATTTTCATAGCATGTCATTTGTTTATTTTTACTAATAAGTTAATTGTTTTACTTTACTCCAGTGGATGAACTCAGTGTTACTCATCTTATACTTATTAAAATAGTAATTGATTAATAAACATGTTCCCTATGCTAAGTCTGTTTTCCACCCAATATCATCTCGATTTGAAGACATCATATTAAAAGTATACTTTTATACATATCAACAGATGAATGGATACAAAAGTAGTATTCCATTACACAATAGAATAGTACTTAGCCATAGAAAATTATGAAATTTTGCCATGTGCGGCAACATGGACAGACTGAGAGAGCATTAAGCCAGGTAAAATAAGCCAGACAGTGAAAGACAAATACTGTATGGTATCACGTGCAGAATTAACAAACTAATGAATATAACAAAAAAGAAGCAGACTCACAGATACAGAGAACAAACTACTAGTTACGAGTCAGGAGAGGGAAGGGATGTGCAATATACAGAGTAAGGGATCACAAGGTACAAACTATAAGGTATAAAGTAAGCTACAATGATATACTGTACAAAACAGGGAATGTAGCCAATATTTTATAATAACTATAAATGGAATATAGGGACTTCCCTGTTGGCTTACACAGTAAAGAATCTGCCTGCAATGCAGGAGACCTGGGCTTGATCCCTGGGTTGGGAAGATCCCCTGGAGAAGGAAATAGCTACCCACTCCAATATTCTTGCTTGAAGAATTCCACGGACAGAGACGCCTGGTGGGCTATAGTCCATGGGATCACAAAGAGTCAGACATAACTGAACCAACTAACACACATGCATAAATGGAATATAATCTTTAAAATTTGTGACTCACTCTATTGTACATCTGTAACTTATAATGACACTATACATCAACTATACCTCATTTGTAAAGCAATACTTTTACATTTTTAATAATAAATTTGAAATACCATTAAAAATTTAAAAGTGGATACAATAAAAATTAAATCAACTACTTAACTTTCTTCATGAAACTCACTGTGGAAGACACACTGAAAATATATCCCTTCCTTCTTGGAAAGTTTGCTAATGAAAAATATGGAAATTCTGAATCTTGTACAATATGCTTCTAGATTTTGTCTTCCACAGTGAAAGAGACTGGAAGAAATGGATTTGCATATACTTTTTCAATTAAAGTAACTTTAATATTGCTTTTTTAAACTCAAACTTGTATAACATCAAATAAAGTGATAATCTACTTGTTACTGGACAGAGAATTATCAGACAATGATAATTGGACTCAGAGCTCCTCCTTGGAAATTTTATATAATTGTTCATATTAGGTAAGAAAAAAATCTAACTTGATAAACTCAAATATTCCATCAGACAAGGAGAGCTATATAGTAGTGCATGCCATGGTCTTTTTATGTGAATAGGCTTTTTTCTCTGACTTTATCCACAAGAATACCTTTCTGTCAAGGATTTAAGATGACCTCACCTTATTTTCTTGGCAAAGAAAGGCAGTTTTTCTGTCCTGGGCTTGATCTCATGGTTGCCTAGATATTCTTCTTCTACATTTCTATGTTCCTAAATTAAGTTTGGGAATGTTATCTATTCCTTGGGGATATTGCAAAACCTTTTTCCTGGTATGGAAGACTGTCCATGCTCCCCAAATCCTATAACCCACAATTAGATTAAAATTTTAAATACATTATCAGTATAACTAACTCTGGGCTTCCCAGGTGGTACTAGTGCTGAAGAACCCACTTGCCAAAGCAGGAGACATAAGACATAGGTTTGATCCCTAAGTCAAGAAGATCCCATGTAGATGATCCCATGGAGGAGGGCATGGCAACCCACTCCAATATTCTTGGCTAGAGAATCCCATGGACAGAGGTGCCTGGTCCATAGGGTCACAAAGAGTCAGACATGGCTGAGGTGACTTAGCACACATGCAGATATAACTAACTCTAAGAGGAAACATACTTCCCTCCTTTATATTGGACATATCAGAGTTACTTGTGGCTCAGTTGAACACAAAGGTCTTGGAAAGAGACATGTTTCCTGTCTGGGGGTTTACTCTTTTATGATTGTATTATTCTAATCATCAGTAAAACTTAGTTTACTAATAACTGAAGAAGTCTGTCTACAATCCTGGAACCTTTACTTTCCCAACATTCTCATATACACTTTCTCCCCTTCAGCTCCAAGCATATACATGCAGAGATCAAACATTAAGCCCCTTGATCAAAATGACTGTCATTCTCCTGCTAGAATGACTTTCTCCTTTCTCTAAGGGCTGGTATGATTTTCCTGTCAAATATGTCAAGGAAGTCTTTAAAGGTATCTGTCAGTTGCCAACATGAAGTCTGCCAGACAAGTGTGCTGCCTCCAGGAAGGAAGTAGAAACTTTCTGAGTTACAATATAAAAGGTGGTGGGACTCTGAGAATCCAGGGAAGAAACATTCCTATTGGAATCTCAAATCCGGATTTTCATATGTGAACATATAGGAAAACAGTTTTTACAGAAGCCTTGTAGAAGGGAGATATTCCTTTATTTCCAAAACAAGACTAGTGTCTCATTAAAGTCAATGTTCTACGTGGGATAGAGAAAGTTCCCCATGAATTTAGATGCTATTCCTTGCAGATTTTCAGGAAATGGAGACTTCTTACCAGGCCACTGAATTCTTTTGATAACCTACTGAAGTCAAAGACATTTCTATGTTCCTAAATTAAGTTTGGGAATGTTATCTATTCCTTGGGGATATTGCAAAACCTTTTTCCTGGTATGGAAGACTGTCCATGCTCCCCAAATCCTATAACCCACAATTAGATTAAAATTTTAAATACATTATCAGTATAACTAACTCTGGGCTTCCCAGGTGGTACTAGTGCTGAAGAACCCACTTGCCAAAGCAGGAGACATAAGACATAGGTTTGATCCCTAAGTCAAGAAGATCCCATGTAGATGATCCCATGGAGGAGGGCATGGCAACCCACTCCAATATTCTTGGCTAGAGAATCCCATGGACAGAGGTGCCTGGTCCATAGGGTCACAAAGAGTCAGACATGGCTGAGGTGACTTAGCACACATGCAGATATAACTAACTCTAAGAGGAAACATACTTCCCTCCTTTATATTGGACATATCAGAGTTACTTGTGGCTCAGTTGAACACAAAGGTCTTGGAAAGAGACATGTTTCCTGTCTGGGGGTTTACTCTTTTATGATTGTATTATTCTAATCATCAGTAAAACTTAGTTTACTAATAACTGAAGAAGTCTGTCTACAATCCTGGAACCTTTACTTTCCCAACATTCTCATATACACTTTCTCCCCTTCAGCTCCAAGCATATACATGCAGAGATCAAACATTAAGCCCCTTGATCAAAATGACTGTCATTCTCCTGCTAGAATGACTTTCTCCTTCTCTCTAAGGGCTGGTATGATTTTCCTGTCAAATATGTCAAGGAAGTCTTTAAAGGTATCTGTCAGTTGCCAACATGAAGTCTGCCAGACAAGTGTGCTGCCTCCAGGAAGGAAGTAGAAACTTTCTGAGTTACAATATAAAAGGTGGTGGGACTCTGAGAATCCAGGGAAGAAACATTCCTATTGGAATCTCAAATCCGGATTTTCATATGTGAACATATAGGAAAACAGTTTTTACAGAAGCCTTGTAGAAGGGAGATATTCCTTTATTTCCAAAACAAGACTAGTGTCTCATTAAAGTCAATGTTCTACGTGGGATAGAGAAAGTTCCCCATGAATTTAGATGCTATTCCTTGCAGATTTTCAGGGAAATGGAGACTTCTTACCAGGAAAACCTACTGATATTCTTTTTGATAACCTACTGAAGTCAAAGAGTCTCTTTTTTTTCTTGTCTCAAGTAGATAGAAGGCAAGTCTACATTTAGGATGAGTCACTGAACATGGGAAGAGAATTTCTGAAGTGGTTTAGACTCTAGAGACTTCTCAACAACTCAATGTTCCACATTAACATTTCTTAACAGAGAGGACTAATAAAGAGCTACCTCAAGTAGCTGGTCTATACAAGCCTCATTCCAGCTCAGCTGCTGATTCATCAAACATACTTCTTGCTGTGTATAAGGGCTTTCTATATGACAAAGTGAACTCTGGCTTAGAAACTAGAGTTCAGATGGCTGTGTTTTCTGCCTTTCATGATATGCTCTCCTAAAGATCCTCCAATAAATAAACCATCTCTCCTTGCTGTCATCTTATATTTTCTAGTAGAAACTAGAAAGGCACATGGCTGGACTCTCTATCGACCTTATAAAAAGTCAAGAAGAAGAATGCAATGAATTTAATTTTAAAATAACAGACAAATAAGTTCCAAATGGTCTAGAGTATGATTAATAAAAATTGACATTAATAGAATATGTGGGAGAAATACTACTGGTTTCTTTTGAGATGATAATAGGATAGATAGATTACTTGTTCAGGAAATGTTCAAGGATTTTTAGCTGCTTAAGAATCAATTTATATAGAACGCATGCTTTATGAAGTAAAAATTCAGATGATTATATGAAAAGTATTACATACCTAGATAAGTGAAAAGGAAAATATTACATATTGAAGAAGAAGAATATAAAGTCACATAACTCTATATAATATTTACTCTTAATATAATAAATATATTTAGGTCAGAGTAAATAAAAAAAGAGGAAGAAAAGTGATTTTATATGTGCACATACACATATGATATGTTATATATACACACATATACAGATTCTATATATATATAAATGTATATTCTATGGATATGTGTATATTTGGGAGATTTTTTTTATATTATAAAACATCAATATATTAAGTGAAAAAAGGGTATAAAAATATTGTGTTGGTCAAAAAGTTCATTCCATAACATATTACAGAACAAAGAAGTTCATTCCATAACATATTACTGAATTAATAAATTTTCTGCCAACTCAATATTTTTTGTGATTCAATAGAATAAAAAGTATTAAAACTCACATATACCATACATATTTATGATGTTATAATACATAACTGTATTGTGAAAGCAAGACTGGAAATAACACTTCAGCACAATTTCAAAGGCTTGTTCCTCATTATGAAAATTTTTAAATGTCCATCTAAACAAAGATGAAAATAAGTTCTTAATTTTTATAGATTACAGTAAATTATTTTAAAGAAAACAGTTACTACCCAAAGACCATGAGCACAATTTGATTCACAATCTTCCAGTCTTGTTTGCAAAATGTACCCTAATGTGTTCCTATTTTCTGAAGGATTTGTTTATTCACTGTGGTTTAAATTCAGATAAATAATCATTTGCATGTTTAGAATGTTCTCTTTCACCATTCCACATTGTATTAGTTTTTTTTTATATTTTGTATTGTGTTGTCTCCTATTCTGCTCTCTACAAACTACTCCCATCTAAATGAAGAAAAAGGAGAAGAAGAAAGAGCAGAAAGTGCTGCAGAAGATCAACTTTGAAACCACCATCTAGATACCCCTATGGTCTGTAAAAAGTAGTCCATAAAGTCTTTGTAAACAGAGGTCAGTGTGTTTTATTTCCATGTTGCTCAATTCAACAGGCATATTACTTAGCAATTGTGACATTTTATACATATCATTGCAAACACACCTGGAGACTCTGAGGTTCTAGAAAACCCAACACATACAGTATTCAGAAATTTTCACAGGTTATGGTTTGGTTTTTTTTTCATGAAATGCACATGTTTATCTACATTTATGCTGCTGCTGTGTCCTTAAGCTTTATGTTTGGTTCCCCAGTAAGGAGAAGAGGTAAACCGACATTTAATATACAAGAACACGATGGAAAAATGAAGGTATAGTTAGTATGCATGTTAGTAGCACAACACCACACAACTCTGTTTGAAGTCAGCACTTCTTTTTCAATAACTGAGCATCAAATTTTTATCATACTAAAATGGAACTCTTCTTGGGTGCTTTTCAACTCAGTCAATATCACATACACTGATTGAACAGCATCTATATATGTGCCAAGCTACTGTTGCTGCTACACGCGCCTATGGTAAATTATTCTCTCTGCAACATGTTATTTGGAGAAAAATTGGCACTATCTGCAAGAAACTCTGGGTTTAATTTGCATCTAAAATTTTTAAATACCCGTAATTGTATATGGCCAGGAACATTATCCATGGTTAATCTGCATATTGTTCCTATTTGTCCCTAAAATGTGAGGACATTTAACAATCACTACCTTATGCCACATGACACTGCACACCCAACTGAGAGCAAAGATCGCTCAGGGCTGAGGACTTGGCATTGAGGACTTGTGGGGTCATGATGAACCACCAAACAGTTTAGCACCCTTTCATCTCACGCCCACTGAATTTCCCTTTGGAGCATGCCTCCTGCCTAAGCTTTTGCAGACTCATCCAAGCACTGTCTGGCTCAATTACCTTCGTTCTAGCTGTCTGTAAGCAGAACCATACTTTAGAGGTTCAAAGGGCTTTGGGGCTATCCATCAAGCCAATTCCATTTCAAATATAAAAAAAACCTTGTGCACTCTGATCACATTGACATTTTCTCTTTCCTTACATGTCAGTAGCACAAAAGCTGAAGCTCCTTCCATCTTGAGATTCCGAGCTTCATTCTCCTTTAATGTAACAGTCCTTTCACTAAATCCTTTCTCCGGCTCATTGGCTGGTGCTATTGAAAATCTTCTAACTTTGTATCCCTTTCTTGTGATGAATAAAACAGTTATCCAAACCCTAATGTTGAGAAATTTTCATAGTTCTCCAGCACTTTCATACAGCAACTCTGTGTCAATAGTCTTAAAAAAAAAAAGAAAAAAGAATCAAGACTCTGGAGGGAAAAAACTATAGCACATCTCCCTATCATCTGTTTATGATATGGCAACAATTCTACATCTCTGTAAATTGTAGATAACTGACAACAGTGAAAAATAATTCTTATCCATAGTTAGTATGCATGTTAGTAGCACAACACCACACAACTCCGTTTGAAGTCCGAACTTCTTTTACAATAACTGAGCATCAAATTTTTATCATACTAAAATGGAACTCTTCTTGGGTGCTTTTCAACTCAGTCAATATCACATACACTGATTGAACAGCATCTATATATGTGCCAAGCTACTGTTGCTGCTACACGCGCCTATGGTAAATTATTCTCTCTGCAACATGTTATTTGGAGAAAAATTGGCACTATCTGCAAGAAACTCTGGGTTTAATTTGCATCTAAAATTTTTAAATACCCGTAATTGTATATGGCCAGGAACATTATCCATGGTTAATCTGCATATTGTTCCTATTTGTCCCTAAAATGTGAGGACATTTAACAATCACTACCTTATGCCACATGACACTGCACACCCAACTGAGAGCAAAGATCGCTCAGGGCTGAGGACTTGGCATTGAGGACTTGTGGGGTCATGATGAACCACCAAACAGTTTAGCACCCTTTCATCTCACGCCCACTGAATTTCCCTTTGGAGCATGCCTCCTGCCTAAGCTTTTGCAGACTCATCCAAGCACTGTCTGGCTCAATTACCTTCGTTCTAGCTGTCTGTAAGCAGAACCATACTTTAGAGGTTCAAAGGGCTTTGGGGCTATCCATCAAGCCAATTCCATTTCAAATATAAAAAAAACCTTGTGCACTCTGATCACATTGACATTTTCTCTTTCCTTACATGTCAGTAGCACAAAAGCTGAAGCTCCTTCCATCTTGAGATTCCGAGCTTCATTCTCCTTTAATGTAACAGTCCTTTCACTAAATCCTTTCTCCGGCTCATTGGCTGGTGCTATTGAAAATCTTCTAACTTTGTATCCCTTTCTTGTGATGAATAAAACAGTTATCCAAACCCTAATGTTGAGAAATTTTCATAGTTCTCCAGCACTTTCATACAGCAACTCTGTGTCAATAGTCTTAAAAAAAAAAAGAAAAAAGAATCAAGACTCTGGAGGGAAAAAACTATAGCACATCTCCCTATCATCTGTTTATGATATGGCAACAATTCTACATCTCTGTAAATTGTAGATAACTGACAACAGTGAAAAATAATTCTTATCCATAGTTATACAGATCTGCCCAGTCCAAAGAGTTAATTGACCTCCCTCCTCTACTGGGGAGAAGCCAGGATTTTCTTTTGAACTTATTAAACATCTACTTGATTTCCTCATCAAGTTAAATAAAATCTTAAATAATTATTCATTCTATATCTGCATGGAAGTCACATTCCATCTTCTTTTTTAATTACCATTTTACAGCTGCAAATGAGGAAAAATAAGCATAACGAGGATATTGACCACAGACTTCACAAAAATGAGATGGTAGAAGAGGACATATCCAGCAAGAGGAGGTCAAGAGTCATATTCTCTCATGCTTTTCTTACCATTAACATGCTATAATTTAGAGGGAATGAAAATAGTTATTTAATCATTTTCTCTGAAAGTAATACCACGTTTATATTCATACTGGAAAATGATTACAGGGTGATAGTTAGTATCCGAAACCATTGTCAAAGCAAAAATTGCACCGGACATAGTTAAGAAGGTAAGGAAGACTGTATTCAAGGCTATTGAAATAGGGAAGAAGGACAATCTGAATTCAACAGCACTAAAACAATGAGCAGGAGAGTTTAAAAGCTGGGTTGGTGGCTATCATAGATCGTCTCTGTTTGCTAACTGGCCTTACCAAGGAAAAGGGAGTCAGAGAAAATTCAGCCCACAGAGAGAAGGCAGTGTAAAGACAGATCAGCAAGGGAAACATGTATACCTATGACTGATCCATGCTGATGCATGGCAGAAGTCAACAAAATATTGTAATTATCCTTCAATTAAAAATAAATTAAGGGGTTGGTTCTCTTTGAGCTGACCAGCTGTTCTGATAGTGTCAGTTCTTTGAGCCGCCGCTGTTCTAGCAGCTTCTTCTATGCTGATTCTCCCTTAAACCGGCCCGCTGTACTGGCAGCGACTCTCCCTTCCCCCACTCTAATAAACTTTACTTTCCTCTCAAAAAAAAAAAAAAGTAAAATAAAATAAATTAAGGGAAAAAAATGAAAGAAAAACAAAAGATGTATCAGCAAGAGATTCGAAGATCCTGGACTTGAGGACTAGTGTGATGCAGCCACTAGCCAAGGATTGTCCAGTGTCCACTAGAAGCTGGAAGAAACAAGGAAATTCTTCTTCTCCCTTAGGGTCTCCAGGGTGAGAACAAACCTACCGACACCTCGAGTTTCACCCATTCATACTTATTTCTGACTTCCGACCTCCAGAACTACAAGAGGATAAATTTTTGTTGTTTTAAGCCACCAAGTTTATGGTAACTTGTTAGAGCAGCCACAAGAAAGCAGTACTGATTCTGGTATCAAGGAGTGGGGTACTGCTATAACAAATACCTAAAAATGTGGAAGTGGCTTTGGAGTTGGTAATGGACAAAGGCTAGAAGAATTTTGAGGCACACAATAAATAACACCCAGACTGCTTTAAATAAACTACTGATAGAAATATAAAGATTAAAGGGATTTCCCTGGTGGTCCCAGTGGCTAAGACTCTGCATTCTCAATGCAGGGGGCCCAAGTTTGATCCCTGGTCAGGAAAACAGATACCACATGCCATAACTAAGACCTAGTGCAACCAAATAAATAAACAGAAATATTTTAAAAGGAAATATAAGCCTTAAGGAAAATGCTGGTGAGCGCTCAGAAATAAGGGAGAAGCACAAAAAAGGAAACTTGTTTCATCTAGGAAAATACATACATTGTTATAAAGAGAATATTGGTAGAAATGTGAATATTGAAGGTGCTCAGAGGATTCAGAAGGAAATGAGAGCCATCCTAGTGGAGAAACAGAAGGAAGGCAATCCTTGTCATACAGGGGCAGAGAGCTTCACTGAACTGGGACCTACAGTTGTGTGGGAAACAATAAGAATTTCTAAGGGATGAATTATTTAGCTGAGGAGGATTCCAAGCAAAGCCTTGAACATACAGCGTGGTTTCTCCTTGCCACCTGTACTAAAATTCTAGAGGAAAGAGACACACTAAGGAAAAAAACATTAAAAGAACCAGGACTTGATGATTTAGGAAATTTCAAGGCTATCCAGTTTGCCAGAGATAAATAAAATCAGGAGATTCACTGTAATAAAAGTGTACTCTGGAGAAAGGTCCAGCTTTCATCAGTGCAAAAGAGACTAAGCATGAGTGAAGAGAACAGCTGGGAGGAGATAATGGTACATTGGTCTGGGAAAGACATGTGGCAGTCTAGCACAATGGGATGAAAAGTCATCAGATTCTAAATGTATGTTGAAGACAGAACTGACTATATTTTCTGGCTGACCGTATACACTTTGGGAGAGAGAAGGGTTGAGGATTATTCCAAGCCATTGTGTCTGGGTAACTGGAAGGAGAGAGTTTCCCAGGTGTCTCAGTGATACAGAATCTGCCTGCCAAGCAGGAGACGTGGGTTCAATCCCTGGGTCAGAAATATTCCCTGTAGAAGGAAATGGCAACCCACTCCAGTATTCGTGCCTGGGAAATCCCATGGACAGAGAGCTTGGCAGGCTACAGCCCATGGGGTCTTAAAAGAATCAGACATGACTTAGCAACTAAACAATAAGAACAACAAATGGAAGGATAAAACTGACATTTCCTGAAAATACCAGGAGGCAAATTTTTAGCATAATAGATTGTTATTCACATTTAGAAAAGTAAGTGGAGATTCTGGGAAGGTAACTGAATTTAGCAGTCCCGAGGCCAGTATCTACAAATTTGGGGTCAATACAGAGATAATACCTAAAGCCACGAGTCTAGAGAAGGTCATCAGGAAGGGTCTGAACATACAAAATAGAAGAGGTTCAAAACTATTTTGGAGGTGAGTCATGGCCACCTCCAAAATTAAAAGATCAAGAAAAGGAGGCAGAGGAAGCAGAGGAGAGTGAGAAGGAGTATGGTAGGAAAACACCAGGAGAGTGTGGTGTTCTGCTAAGTCAAGAGAAGAGAGTGCTTGAAGGAGGGAATGAGCAAAAATGAAAGTATGACTAAGAAGGTAAGTAAGAAGAGGATGAGAAGTGGCCATGGCATTTACCAGCCCAGAAGTCACTGGAGATGTCGACTAGAGACGTTTTGCTAAGATAACGACATGATGATTTCAGTGAGGGATAAGAAAGAGAATTTAAAGATAGTGTGTGTATATATACATACATACATATATATATATATATATATATATATATATATATATATGAAATTAAATGGACTAGAAAGTCAATTAATTTCCCTTTTTAAAAAAATCCACAAATTTGGCCAGAATAAGCTCATTACTAACTTTGAAAAGTTTTGCTGAGATGCACCAGATGGCTAGAGGTATGGAGGAAATGAGTAACCAACATGGATCATTCAATTAGAGAGTCTGCTAATTAAAGAAAGAGGTAGTAAGTGCATGGTGATTTCCAAAAGCTAAGGGGAAAGCAAATGTGATTGTTTTAATCTGCGAAATCTGTTTAGTCTGTGAGGTAAAAATGGAGAGAAAAGAGACCGAATGGGGTTCTTAAAGAAGTGAAAGTGATGAGAACAACAACAACAACAAAAGCAAAGGAGCTGATTTTAGATAAGAAGTGAGTAATTTCTTCCTCAGAAATAATAGGGACAAATGAGAAAGTGACTGCACACCGGGTTTCTCAATCTCAGAACTGTTGACATTTTGACCCAGATAATTATTCGATGTGGGATGGCCTCTCTGTGCCTTACTGGACATTTAGCAACATTGATCTCTACCCACTAGATGCCAGTAGCACACACTGTCTGTCCGATAGCCCCAAATGTCCCCAGATACTGCCAATGTCCCGTCAGGGTGAAATCACCTTGGCTGAGAACCACTGATACTGAGATAAATTGAAAAGCAGAGAATTGCTCCGAGTACGATGAGAAATTGGGATGGTAACTACGTATGAGCTATTAGAATGAGCTGGGTGATTAAGAGGAGAACTTTGGGGAAGAATCCTTAATAATAGTAGGTACTATGATGGCTTTGCTTTGTGTCAACACTGGAACTGTCATCTGCCAGAAGGCCCTTTGGTGTATAGTTCTAGACTTATGGGGGTCACAAGAGACATTTGAGATTTGAAAGTGGAAGGAAAACAGCCACCACACTCACTTCACACTTGGGAGGCTAGAGCAGAGCACCAGGCATGCCGGCGGCTCACACACACTGTCACTAACCTGCTGGCTCGCTTGAGGGAAAGCAACAACCAGGCCACAGCTCCTCCAGCTCCTCCTGCTCCTGTTCTAGGTGCCTCTAAAGAGCTCTGTAGTGAAGGATGCCAGCTGCCCCAACAAGTCACTGAAGTGGGAAGCCTGGGAGACCCCTGTGGTCCCAGTTCACCTCTGAGGGCCCCAGCCCAGTCTTGCAGTTTCCAGTTTATGCTTACTCTTCCCTGCCTCTTGTCCATCTTTTTTTCCTAACCTCCAATCCCACTGACTCCAGGCTGCAGCATGCAACAAAGAAGCAAGAACTGTGTATAAATTCTTCAGTGTGATCTCTCCATTATCTAAGGTCAAATCCCTACAACAAATCCTACATTCTATACCATTTGTTTACTGCTGCCTATACATCCAGTGCAACAGCACTATAAATTACGTTGTAGGGTCCTTATTTTATTGGTGAGGAAACTGTGGGCCAGGAAGACTGACCCTATCAGGGTTCCACATTCAGTGAACGACAGACAAGGAGCATGAACAGCAGCCACCTTCCTTTTAAAAATCCTCTCTCCTTCCATTCTACCAGTCTATGGTGCTGGCGGTTAGCAACTTTAAGAAATACAGAGGGGGTAGGACATTTTAAAATTAATGACTTCGGTAAACGACTCCACACTGTTGCCTAATGATGGTGGGAAATAAATAATAGCCCTTTTCAAGAGAGCACTTAATGACGTTTTAGAGGTAGGAGGCACAAAAGCTAAAGATGAAATTATACTTGCTCTTCACGGATATGAAACAAGAAGAGTTTCAGTTCTCCATTTTCTATTACTGCATAATGCCTCTGAGACACTAACATTTGGTGGTAGCAGATGTCCTGAAAGTTTAGAAGGAACCTTAAGCAATCCACCGACACTCATTTTAATCAGGACTAAAACACAGTGACTGGGGCATTTATGACTATTACTTGTGCCTGGGCCAATGTCCTGGTCTTCTCCTTTTCTGCCTCTCACTTCAGGGGCAGAGATTCTAGGATCTTTCGCATGCCAGCTTATACTGACAGTAAGGACAGAAGCCATGTCCTCTGTACACATGGACTGTGGCAATAGACCAAGATAGAACGAGTCCTGCTCTTTACTTGCTGGTGTTGTTAAAAGCAGCAGCTTAACCACAAAGGCCCTGAAGAAAATGTATTAGCTTCTCTGGGTGAACAATCTCATGTGTACATATCTCTGTGTCTACTACAGCATATAAAGTCCTGAGGTAAAGAGATAAAGTCTATGAATTACTTTCCAAAAAGGCTAGAATGATAGAATATCAACAATGGAAGGGAATTTTTCTTCAGGTCACTTAATCCATTCGCCTTCCAAGTGAATGAATCTATTCTAAAACTAACCAAGTAGTCATCCTTGCTCTTTTGTCACTCTCCAAATACCACAAAGGGAATCCATGTTATCTTCTGAGAGCCAAAAGCTAAATGCACTCCATGCTTTGAGCTAGACTGTATCTGCTCATGATGGCGACCCAAGGGTGTTGAAAGAGTCATCTGGCACCATTCAGAGTATCTCCATCTGCCAAATGCCACATTTATTGTTTAATGCATGTTCTATTGTTATAATAATGGCAATAATCCTGAAACCTATATGAAAACAGCTACTTTGAGGAAGACTGACCCTATCAGGGTTCCACATTCAGTGAACGACAGACAAGGAGCATGAACAGCAGCCACCTTCCTTTTAAAAATCCTCTCTCCTTCCATTCTACCAGTCTATGGTGCTGGCGGTTAGCAACTTTAAGAAATACAGAGGGGGTAGGACATTTTAAAATTAATGACTTCGGTAAACGACTCCACACTGTTGCCTAATGATGGTGGGAAATAAATAATAGCCCTTTTCAAGAGAGCACTTAATGACGTTTTAGAGGTAGGAGGCACAAAAGCTAAAGATGAAATTATACTTGCTCTTCACGGATATGAAACAAGAAGAGTTTCAGTTCTCCATTTTCTATTACTGCATAATGCCTCTGAGACACTAACATTTGGTGGTAGCAGATGTCCTGAAAGTTTAGAAGGAACCTTAAGCAATCCACCGACACTCATTTTAATCAGGACTAAAACACAGTGACTGGGGCATTTATGACTATTACTTGTGCCTGGGCCAATGTCCTGGTCTTCTCCTTTTCTGCCTCTCACTTCAGGGGCAGAGATTCTAGGATCTTTCGCATGCCAGCTTATACTGACAGTAAGGACAGAAGCCATGTCCTCTGTACACATGGACTGTGGCAATAGACCAAGATAGAACGAGTCCTGCTCTTTACTTGCTGGTGTTGTTAAAAGCAGCAGCTTAACCACAAAGGCCCTGAAGAAAATGTATTAGCTTCTCTGGGTGAACAATCTCATGTGTACATATCTCTGTGTCTACTACAGCATATAAAGTCCTGAGGTAAAGAGATAAAGTCTATGAATTACTTTCCAAAAAGGCTAGAATGATAGAATATCAACAATGGAAGGGAATTTTTCTTCAGGTCACTTAATCAATTCGCCTTCCAAGTGAATGAATCTATTCTAAAACTAACCAAGTAGTCATCCTTGCTCTTTTGTCACTCTCCAAATACCACAAAGGGAATCCATGTTATCTTCTGAGAGCCAAAAGCTAAATGCACTCCATGCTTTGAGCTAGACTGTATCTGCTCATGATGGCGACCCAAGGGTGTTGAAAGAGTCATCTGGCACCATTCAGAGTATCTCCATCTGCCAAATGCCACATTTATTGTTTAATGCATGTTCTATTGTTATAATAATGGCAATAATCATGAAATCTATATGAAAACAGCTACTTTGTACACCAATTTGTTCCATCAGTAAAATTTTTGTTAGATCAGTTATTGAGAACACAAAGGATTATTGCTTTTGCCATAATGTTTTTCATTTTCTACCCTAATGGCAACCTCTTGCCTGAGAAATCCCATGAACAGAGGAGTCTGGAGGGCTACAGTCCATGGGATCACAAGAGTCATATATGACTTAGCAACAAAACAACAATAAGCACTGTGATTATATTAGTTCAAAAGGCAAGCATTAGTTTTGTAGTCATTTCAAAAAGCCTCTTTTCCATAACTTCTAGAAACAGAAAATTATTCACTTGAACAAAGCTTTGTTTTTAAAGTTATAGTAAATGTAGGATATGTGGGGTTTATCTTATAAAAGGGCTTACCCGGTGGTTCAGCAGTAAAGAATCCACCTGCAATGCAGGAAAAGTAGGTTTGACCCCCACGTCAGGAAGATCCCCTGGAGGAGGGTATGGCAACCCACTCCAGTATTCTTGCCTGGAGAATCCCATGGGCAGAGGAGCCTGGCGGGCTACAGTCCATAGGGTCACAAAAAAGTTGGACACAACTGAAGTGACTGAGCACACTTTATAAAAAAAAGCTTCGGGGCTTCCCTGGTGGCCCAGTGGGTAAGGACACTGCCTTGTAGTGCAAGGGGCACCAGTTCAATCCCTGGCCTGGGAGGATCCCACGTGCTGCAGAGCAACTGGACTGATGTGTCCAACTACCAAGCCGGAGCTCTGGTGTGCATGTGCCCAGAGCCTGTGCTCTGCAGCGAGAGAGGCCACTGCGATAGGAGACCTACACAGACCAAAGAACAAAGATGGTGAAAATAGATGAATGAAAGACCAATAGAAGTGGCAAAAAAAAAAAAGAAAAAGCTTCGTACTAAAACCCACTTTAAAAATCACAATTTTCCTATCCAAGGAAAGGATAAAATTTTGAAATGGAATATCTTCATCAAAACTTGGGAACAATTTCTACAGAAAATGTCAACTAACTCTTGCATATTGTCTTCAGGTTTCTATAGGTGCAAGATGGATTTTGGTACAGGTTATATCCCTCCTTTAAGAGTTGGAGAGATCAGGTCACAAATAGTTCTTACCATGTTTGAGACTGCATGGCCATCTGCCAAAAAACAGAAAGAAGGGCTTGCAGTGACCATTCTTCTGCTTTGAACCTAGAGCAGAGTCTTTCCAGGAATGCTTTCTATCTCACCTCATCAGAGTCTGTCTCCACTAAGAGAAAACAGATAGTGCAGATACTGACAATATAAATGACCTCAAGAAAAAAAATTACAGACAGGGTTGACGTGCTAAAGCAAAGAATTTATCAGGATTAAAAACTGATTCATCAGGGAGATTCCTGGTGGTCCGGTGGTTAGACACTCTGAACTAAGATCCCACAAGCCACGTGGTGCAGCTAAAAAAAATGCCCAATTCATCAGTTTAATTTCTCTGTCACTAGATTAGTATCTGTCCTCTAAATAAATCTGATTCTAGGATGACTGTGTTCTGATCAGTTTTAGGTAAAATATGTTCAATAAGAAAATTGAAATGGGATTGTTTCTTTCAGATAAAAGAACAGAATAGTCCTAGAGGGAAAAGGCTAGAAATGATAGGAAGCTAAGCTTGATAATTCAGCTTTCTATGGTGGCACTCTATGGGAAAAACATACAATTTAGTGGGATTCAATAAATAGTTTTCTTAAATTAAATTATTTGTTAGAATTAAGCTGTGCTCTGGGTTTTTAAATCAAAATGAATATGCTGTGGTAATTGGGGAGATGAGAAAAAATAAATTAACACTACTTAGAACATAGTTAATGTGTCTGAATTCATGCCAATACCTGTTTGTGAGAGGGAACAATATTCTAGTAGATGAAAGTTGCCAATTATGTTTTAATAGGTTCATGTACGATGATAGTAGAATTATAATACTGATTTTCTTCTGAATACTCCAATTTGCACTGTTTTCCTCCAATAATTTCTGCTCCAATGACTGTATATTGATCTTCACTACATATTATTTATCCTTAAATTACATATTCTATTTCTAAGTTGTGGGGGTGGGAAGGCGGAGTACACACATGAAAGACTAATCCAAATGCTGGTGAAACCACTTATTTTTCATCAGTATGTCATTTCATTTTCAGAATAATTTCTGTGACTTTTTTGCCTTGAACATTCAGGAATTGGCTATCCAATGCATTTGTATTTATTCACCTTGCTTTCCTTCATATTTGATCTTTGTTTCTTGCCTTGAGTCATTTCACGGCTAATTAAATTCTTCTACTTTCTAAGTGAGAAGAAGAGACAAAATAATGTAAGCTATTGTAGTAGTGTCAAGGAAGAAAAAAAGGTAGAAAAGGACTAAACTGTTTCTCCAGTGTCAGTTTCAGCTGACCCAAGGTCTGTTTGCTTCCTTCAGCACTGCCCCTGGGGATGAAAAACCCTTGACAGGCAGCTCAACCCAAAGATGGAGGCAAATCTGCCAAGCCTGGCTGCACGTGTGGAAACACACACGGGCGCGTCGTGCCTTGAGGTTGCTTCCCCAGGACAAGAAAGACTCAGAGCGTGCTTACTGAGCATTCCCTCCATTTCCTCCAAGTCAATTTCTTCTATGAAATACAGCCTTCTTTTCCTGATGGATTATCTGTACCTGCAGGATCTAGCGTTCTCCACACTTTTTCCCAAGTGGATAGATTCCCAACACACCAGCCAGTTCCCCCTCACACTCTTACCTGCCCCTTTCTCCCAGGACCTAGAACTTCCATGTGTAACCTAAGGCACTGTTTCAGAAAAGACATATTGTTGAGAAGTCTGCGCTATCCACCTACTACAAGTACTACAAGTACTTCCCACCTAGAAATCCCCACAAGACACTCTGTGCAATGTCATATCTGGCTGGTGTTATATAACTTAATGACTAAGCCACTACCACACCCAACTAGGTTCGTTTGCCCTACATACAGCAAGCCAAGTGCTGAGACACTGAGGTTTGCAGCAGAAAAAAAGGTTTACTCTCATGGCAGCTGAGTGAGGAAAGGAGACAGGAGAACAAATCTCAAATCTGCCTCCCTCAAAGTGAGGAGCTAGGGATATTTATGGGATAAAACTGTGCATCTTCAGTTGCTTCAGTTGTGTCCAACTCTTTGTGACCCCATAGGACTGGAGCCTGCCAGGCTCCTCTGCCCATGGGATTTTCCCAGCCAGAATACTGGAGTGGGTTGCCATGCCTTGCTTCAGGGGATTTTCCTGACCCAGGGATTAAACCCACATCTCCTGCATTGTTGGCAGATTCTTTACCATCTGGATCACCAGGAAAGCCCATGGGATAAAGCTAAGCATGTAGGGAATTGAGGAAAGGGATTGGAGATAAGAAAAGATGAGGTAATCATTGTTCTTTGCACATGCAGCTAAGCTACATGTTTCCTCATAGACACATGTTCAGAATATGGCAGTGTTACCATGTTCTGAAGGTGGTGTTTGCTTCCTTCAGCACTGCCCCTGGGGATGAAAAACCCTTGACAGGCAGCTCAACCCAAAGATGGAGGCAAATCTGCCAAGCCTGGCTGCACGTGTGGAAACACACACGGGCGCGTCGTGCCTTGAGGTTGCTTCCCCAGGACAAGAAAGACTCAGAGCGTGCTTACTGAGCATTCCCTCCATTTCCTCCAAGTCAATTTCTTCTATGAAATACAGCCTTCTTTTCCTGATGGATTATCTGTACCTGCAGGATCTAGCGTTCTCCACACTTTTTCCCAAGTGGATAGATTCCCAACACACCAGCCAGTTCCCCCTCACACTCTTACCTGCCCCTTTCTCCCAGGACCTAGAACTTCCATGTGTAACCTAAGGCACTGTTTCAGAAAAGACATATTGTTGAGAAGTCTGCGCTATCCACCTACTACAAGTACTACAAGTACTTCCCACCTAGAAATCCCCACAAGACACTCTGTGCAATGTCATATCTGGCTGGTGTTATATAACTTAATGACTAAGCCACTACCACACCCAACTAGGTTCGTTTGCCCTACATACAGCAAGCCAAGTGCTGAGACACTGAGGTTTGCAGCAGAAAAAAAGGTTTACTCTCATGGCAGCTGAGTGAGGAAAGGAGACAGGAGAACAAATCTCAAATCTGCCTCCCTCAAAGTGAGGAGCTAGGGATATTTATGGGATAAAACTGTGCATCTTCAGTTGCTTCAGTTGTGTCCAACTCTTTGTGACCCCATAGGACTGGAGCCTGCCAGGCTCCTCTGCCCATGGGATTTTCCCAGCCAGAATACTGGAGTGGGTTGCCATGCCTTGCTTCAGGGGATTTTCCTGACCCAGGGATTAAACCCACATCTCCTGCATTGTTGGCAGATTCTTTACCATCTGGATCACCAGGAAAGCCCATGGGATAAAGCTAAGCATGTAGGGAATTGAGGAAAGGGGATTGGAGATAAGAAAAAGATGAGGTAATCATTGTTCTTTGCACATGCAGCTAAGCTACATGTTTCCTCATAGACACATGTTCAGAATATGGCAGTGTTACCATGTTCTGAAGGTGGTGTTCTGGGCCCTCTGACATCAAAAGATCATCAATCGGACACTCATGAATGCCTAGTTGGTGGGCCAGTGGTTTTGACTAATCTTAACCAGCTTGAGTTCAAACTGGACACAGCTGACTCCTTGAAAAACAACTCCAGACACACATCGCATTCTTTAGGCAATGGGAGACATGGAAGGCATGCAAGCTTTAAAGGGAATTTGATCAGTGAAGTCAGCTTACAGTTTTAATGGATCTAACTGCCAATTATCCTCGGTTTCACTAGAACACTGTTCTCGTCAGCCCTCCTGCAAGGAATGTTCTGGAGACTCAGTCACTTCACTGAAGGCAATAGAGCCTTGCACTTGTCCACTAATTACCTTCACGCATTCCTGGTGTTCTCTGTACCCTTCAGCAGTCAACATTCGAAATTCCTTAAGAGGTTATATATTTTAAGTTGACTCAATTTCATCTTTCTTGTTGCTGTTTCTTTTTCCAGATCATCAAGAAGTGCCAGCAACTATCAGAGTAGCTGAGAACTGATGTTAGGTTTCTCTACAGTAAGTTTCATTTTAGCCAGGTTGATAAAACAGGCAATAAAACTAGGTGCAAAATATTGATCCAGCCTCTCTATAGGTCTACGAATGCTTTGACGAATATGAAGAAGACCTGGACACATTCCAGCTAACTTAAGGAATTAACCATGCACTGATTTGTTTTATTTGGTTCTGTGATAAGGAAATTGAGGATCCAGAAAAATGCATAGGGCCACTCTGTCTTAATCACTGCTGTGTTTCTACTACCTATCAGAGTAAATTGCCATAGTGGGTTTCTATAAACATTAATTGAATAAAAAAATGAGTGGATGAATATAGGATCTCATGCCTGAATTAAGTTATCAAAAATAACTGAATAGGGCTTCCCGAGTGGGCCAATGGGTAGAGAGTCTGCCTTGCAGTGCAAGGGGCACCGGTTCGATCCCTGGCCCAGGGGCATCCCATGTGCCATGGAACGGCTGGACTGATGTGCCCAATTACCAGCCAGCACTCTGGAGCCATATGCCCAGAGCCGGCGACGAGTGAGGCCACTGCAATGGAAGTCCCACACAGGCCGAAGAATAAAGATGAATAAAAATTAATAAATAAAAAACCAACAGAAGAGGCAAAAATTTTAAAATATAAGTTAAAAAAAACTGAACAAACATTAGTTGTGGGGATATAAAGAAAAAATAGTGAAGTACTGCCTAAACAAGTCATATAAATGTTAAAAGAGAGTATGGGATATAAGGAAGAAGTTAGAAAAGAGTCAACTGAGAATTTAGAACTAGTTCAACCTTAAATTTAGGAGAAGGTTTAGCAGAAAACATAGACAAAGGCATTTCTGCCAGAGGGAACAGAACACATGAATATTTGCAGGTGCATAAGAGCATGGACCAATGAGAAGAAATGCTCTGTTGGAGAGGAAAATGCATGGGAAACACAGATATGTGGGTGGACTGAAGCCAGGGCATGAAGATAGATCATTTTAAAACTCGGTCTGAGAAGGACTTGGAAGAGCACCAGAGAAGTCTCAGTCTGGTCAAGCAAAACGTTTTTTTGGTATGTCAGGATAGTAACTTCCTCTGTATTTCACTAAGTTCACTTTTCCAAAAGATGCATATTTCTTTCTCATGCTCTGGGTGAGACATATGATTCCACAATGAGCAGGCGCAAAAAGAGTTTAAGAGCTCCTGGTAAACAGGGTAAAGAGAGCCACAACCAAGTAGAATACACAGTTAAACTCGGGCAAGGATGTTGTCAAATCTGGTTCCCCAAACTATCATCAAAGCATCTACTGATAAAACAAAACGCAGTCAGTTCCTTACCATGGTAAGGGAGGACACTAGGTCAGCCAAGCCTTAATAATGTCCTAGAGAGGGAAGGAACAAGTCAGGATACTTAATGAAATTTTGAAGTCTGGTTTAAAGCAGGTCTTACATGTGCAGGCTTGATTACAATTGGGCACGAATTATGGCATAATAGTTTTGGATTAGTAATAGTCGAGGACATAGCAATGCAAGACTTCTGAGGTGAGAAATTCAGAGTCTGGTGTAAACAGTCCATGGATACTTTCTACTAATGAGTTGATCGAACTCTCTGAAAGTCCTTGGAATGAAAAGTAAAGTTATTTATTCATATTGTCCAAAGAAAGAGTCTCACAAAATATTAAAGTTATGTCAGACAGTGGGATAATACAGTCATGTTAATGTACTGGGGAGCAGCATATGGTTTCAATTCTGAGCGTACATGTGTGCAAAGAACACAGGAAGCAGAACCAAAGAAAGAGTGCGCTGTGTTGAGTAGATTCAAAAAAAAAAGTCTTCAAAGGAGAGGTGGCCTCTGTACTCTGAGCTACAAAAATGAGCAGAGTTTGATCTGTGTGCAAAAGGGAGAAACGGCTCGCGGAAAGGGTATAATGTTGTGTGAGAGAAAGAGTAAAACAATTCATCTTTCACCATAGACTCCACAAGCAGAATCCATTACTATTGTTCTAACATATCAATTTGATGTGCTCTCTGCTGTGTTCACTGTAATGATTCAGAGTATTTTGTTGAGAAATTTTTGCGTAAGTTAAGGATGATGGTTTAAATTATTGCTAAAACTACTTTCTCATTTTAAGAGGAGTTTAAAAATAAACTCATCAACGTTTTAAAATTTGGGGATGCAAACTTAAAATCATGTGGGATTTTTTAAAAAATACTCTTTTAATAAACCAGCTGTTAAAACACATAGAAGCTTGCTCCCACCTAGAAAGAGTAAAAGAGAACGGAAGTGTGGAAATGCCAGCAGGGCTCGTAGTTTCTCTGATGCAGTGACAGAGCATTCAAATCCTCCAGGACAAGAAAGGAAATAGCCTATACTCCCAAATAGCTCAGATAAAACAAAGCAGTCAGTTCCTTACCATGGTAAGGAGGACACTAGGTCAGCCAAGCCTTAATAATGTCCTAGAGAGGGAAGGAACAAGTCAGGATACTTAATGAAATTTTGAAGTCTGGTTTAAAGCAGGTCTTACATGTGCAGGCTTGATTACAATTGGGCACGAATTATGGCATAATAGTTTTGGATTAGTAATAGTCGAGGACATAGCAATGCAAGACTTCTGAGGTGAGAAATTCAGAGTCTGGTGTAAACAGTCCATGGATACTTTCTACTAATGAGTTGATCGAACTCTCTGAAAGTCCTTGGAATGAAAAGTAAAGTTATTTATTCATATTGTCCAAAGAAAGAGTCTCACAAAATATTAAAGTTATGTCAGACAGTGGGATAATACAGTCATGTTAATGTACTGGGGAGCAGCATATGGTTTCAATTCTGAGCGTACATGTGTGCAAAGAACACAGGAAGCAGAACCAAAGAAAGAGTGCGCTGTGTTGAGTAGATTCAAAAAAAAAAGTCTTCAAAGGAGAGGTGGCCTCTGTACTCTGAGCTACAAAAATGAGCAGAGTTTGATCTGTGTGCAAAAGGGAGAAACGGCTCGCGGAAAGGGTATAATGTTGTGTGAGAGAAAGAGTAAAACAATTCATCTTTCACCATAGACTCCACAAGCAGAATCCATTACTATTGTTCTAACATATCAATTTGATGTGCTCTCTGCTGTGTTCACTGTAATGATTCAGAGTATTTTGTTGAGAAATTTTTGCGTAAGTTAAGGATGATGGTTTAAATTATTGCTAAAACTACTTTCTCATTTTAAGAGGAGTTTAAAAATAAACTCATCAACGTTTTAAAATTTGGGGATGCAAACTTAAAATCATGTGGGATTTTTTAAAAAATACTCTTTTTTAATAAACCAGCTGTTAAAACACATAGAAGCTTGCTCCCACCTAGAAAGAGTAAAAGAGAACGGAAGTGTGGAAATGCCAGCAGGGCTCGTAGTTTCTCTGATGCAGTGACAGAGCATTCAAATCCTCCAGGACAAGAAAGGAAATAGCCTATACTCCCAAAAGCCAGAGTGGAGGCCATTTAGTGCGCTCCTGCATGTCAGGGAACTTTTAGTAAACTCACCTAGAAGTAAATTCAAAGGGATTACAATTGCTGTGCTTTTTAATAAAAGGGATGGCCCTGAGGAGATTTAATCAGAAAATAAATTTCAAAATCAAAAACATGCTTACATGCTTTGATACAAGAACACTGGGAAACCAATCAGCATTTGATGCTCTTAGCGGCCTCTCCTAGAAAGCACCTTATGCCTCTGGTGCCTTTCGTTTAATAAAGGTCAGGGCACCCCTCTGTAGCCTTTCCATGAGTGGCTCAGACCCAGGTCCCCCAATCAGTGATGAGAACAGCTCTGATTCAATAAGCTGCAAGCCTGCAAACCCTACACCTGAGAGCCGAGACAGATTCAAAACAAGCAGCTAATTAAACCTGGAGCAGCAAGCTATCATCATCCGAGATTCATGGGCATCCAACAAGCAGAAGAACTAGCAACACGGCACTCGGCAACAGCTGTCACCTGTTATAATGTTCTTTAATTATCTTAAAATCTCTAAGAACTGACAAATGGGTGACAAAATGCAATTTTCTGTGTCAGGAAGCAGAGACAAGCCTATGTTACTTTGATGAGAGGAAATACTGTAAACCATCTCCCTCGGCTCTTCTTGTTGGGTAGGGGGAGGGGTCTGCTGTCACTCAATCCTGGTCTGTAAACACACTCGTTGTTGTTGTTGTTGTTGTTGTTGTTTAGTCACTCAGTCATGTCCAACTCTTCTCCGATCCCATGGATGGTAGCCTGCCACACTCCTCTGTCCGTGGGATTTCCCAGGCAAGAACACTGGAGTGGACTGCCATTTCCTACTCCAGGGGATCTTCCCAACCCAGGGATCAAACCTGCATCTCCTACATTGGCAGGCAGATTTTTTTACCACTGAGCCACCATGGAAGCCCATAGAACATACTCCTTACAGGACTCCTAGAGGGATAGGTTTCCTCAAGAGTGAAGAAGAGAAGGCAGAATGGGCACGGGGCTGTGCTAAGCTGTCCCCCAGAGGCTCAGCGCACCTTTCAAATTTAGCCCCAGTTCCAGTACTAGCCCCACTGAGGTGCCCGTATCCCGTGGACGTGCATTCCCGGAATGGACCACGAGCAAAGCCAATCCAGGTTCCCTGGGATCATGTCATACCCCTTTCCACAGATCCCTCCGGGTGCCTGTCCAAATTGTGATCTAATCCCTCTACGTTGCAGCAATGTTTATTAGGAATTCCATAAGGATTTCCATTAGTCCCTGATTTCGGATCATTACATTCTACTAAATGTGCACGATAACATCCTTTGTCCCCATGGGGCAGATTTGCTTCTATCATCTACACAGTTTTGTCAGCCGTTATTTGTCAAAAATGTTCACAACAACACAAAATACATCACAGAAAGAAGGTCTCTCTGAAATAAAAACCTCTTAACAACATCAGGGAGAAAGACACATCATCTGAAGAGTAGTAGGGCACTCATAAGCCAAGAGTATTGCATCAGTCATGATTCTAGAACACAAAAACAGAGAAAAATATGGGCTAGCTCACATTGGCTGAGAGTATAAGACAGCCCTTAGAGCCTGAGGAAAACATACATTAATAAGAGTGCTACAACAAATCACTATATACAATTAAAACCAGTAAGTATATACGTCATTACTTTTAGTATTTGAGAGACAAATACTAAAACCCAATCAATTACCAGGTACTGACAATCTAAAAGGATAACTATTAATTTTCAAAACAGTGTCTGTGACTTGTTCTTAAAATGTACATAAATATATTATTATTAATTAATTGATATTATTAATTAATAATTATTGTTAATTATTGTTAATTATTAATGCATGGAGCAATGACTGAACACTCTGGCTACACTTTAAGATTTTGATAATTTATTTTTTGGCTGAGCCCCACAGCTTGTGGGATCTTAGTTCCCTGACCATGGATTGAACCTGGACCCTTGGCAGTGAGGACACAGAGTCTTAACCGCTGAACTACCAGGCAATACCTCAATTAAGGTTTAATCTAGAGAGACTTCCCTAAAGGTTCAGTGATTAAGGCTCTGAGCTTCCACCGCAGGGGCACAGGTTCTGTCCTTGGTCTGGAAACTAAGATCCCACATGCCCAGTGGCATGACCAAAAATTATTTTTAATAATAATTTGTTTTTACTATGCATTGTTTTACTATGAACAGTTGTAAATTAGTGGAATAGTAAATAATAATAATAATAATAACAAAATAATAATAATTTTTTAAATGATAAAACATTTAATTAGTGCCAATTAAGTGAACACTCAGTGAACATTTTTGCTTACTAATTATAGTATAATCTTTAAATTTTGTATTTCAAATTATTTTAAGCAATTATCATATTATTTTAAATTTCTATTAGTAGTCTGTTTTTATGATCTTGTTTTGAGATAGAAGTTCTCTGGGGAGGACAAGATCTGTTAAGTCATTTTGTTCATGATACTTTGATAATCAGCATTTGGTATTCTGACATTTTAGTAATAAATTCAACTGTTTTCTTCAAAACCATGTAGGCAAATTCATGAATTTTTTCCTTCTCTATTTTCAAGTTTATTATCTGCCCTGTCAATGTTTCTCACCTTATCATTTCAGAGTCCACAGGCCAAGTCATCTTAGAGTACAGTACGGAATTAGACCTGTTAACTGAAATGGCATCTGAAATGGACATGCCACTAACCTAAAGAGCTAAGAGAAGATCATTGTTTTCTCCAATATAATTCCACTGAAAATGCAGGGAAGAACATGAAGTTGATCCAGAATGCTGCCCAAGATAAGCCCCCAAAAAATCTATACTCCCAATTTACCTATTTTGTTTAAAGCAGAAAAAACTTCCAGTGATAAACATACCCATTTTATATATTTAATGTAATTGGAGAATGTTAAAGCTAGAAGGAACTATTATTTCATCTCTGAAGAACAAGAGTGAAACTATAAGAACTTGATCCTCAAAGAACAAATTTCAGCTTCTAAACATGGACATTTATTTTTTTTTTAAACCTTTATTTTGCTTTTAACTTTTACAGAGTTTTGGTGTTTACAGATATGTATGTTCCCAGATTAGTCATATGTATATCCCCCCCTTCCCACCCCTCCCGACCATCACACAGCACCCCTGAAGGGTCCCCTTTTCTCACAGAGCAATGACTATAGCTATTTTCTTCACTTATGATAGTACAGGCCTTCATGCTACTTCCTTTATGCCTCCCACCCTCTGTTCCTTCCCCACAATATCCATATGTCCACTGTCCATAAACATGGACATTTAAATTACACATCACAGGGGCTTCCCTGGTGGTCCAGTGGGTAAGGACACCACCTTGCAGTGCAAGGGGCGCCAGTTCGATCCCTGGCCTGGGAAGATCCCACATGCCGTGGAGTGGCTGGACCGATGTGTCCAATGACCGAGCTGGAGCTCTGGAGCGCATGCACCCAGAGCCAGCGCTCTGTGACAACAGAGGCCACTGCGATGGGAGGCTCACCTGGGCCAAAGAACAAAGATGGATGAAAAAATAGAGAAATGAAAGACCAATAGAAGTGGCCCGCCTGTCCCCTCCCTCCCCAAACCCACCCCACCCTGCAAAAAAAAAAAAAATGTTTAAAAAATTTTTTAAATTAAAAAAAAATAAATTACATATCACAGTCCCTTTGGTTCCTTTCAAAATAGAATAAATAGGATAAATGTGACAAGGGTCATCCTCCTCTCTCCCCACCTCTGCAAGGGTGGCCTTCAGTGGAACTTGGTCAGGAAGATGGAGCCCAGACAATCCTGATAAGCTAACACAACTGAAGAAAGATGAAGCATTATAGATACAAAAGATATTCTTTCACTTTGTCAAGTCAATCTCAATAGATTGACATTTGTTTTCCATCGCAAGACATTCTTATTTGTGAAATAATATCAAAAACTGAAAAGCACTTCACAATTTACCAAGCATCTTCATGGCCTTCTTTAGCACTGACAGCAACTGGACAGAGTTAACGGGCTGACCAGCTTAGATCCATGCTCCTTGTTCATAATGCAAAGTTGGTGGAAAGAGGGAGCCCAGGTTGGAACCATGTGATGGAATGTGAGCCAAAGTAATGTCTGCCATTTCTGGACTCAGATATTGAGTCGTGGGTACTCAATTCTCTACACTTTCATCCTTCACTACACAGCCAACCAAGGCAAAGGAACCAGAAGAAGACACAAGAGGCATCTTTAAGAGATGAAGAGAGTCACATTGTAAGAGGAGATTCACACAGATCTGAGATGTAAGCAGGAAATTACTGAGATCTGCAGAATTTTTTCTTTGTTTGTTTTATTATCTTGTGAAAACAGCACTCTGCCAAAAGAAGTGACAATGCACTACCAGGCACTGCCTAATTCACATTAATTACACGGGCTTCCTGGTGGTCCAGTGGGTAAGGACACCACCTTGCAGTGCAAGGGCGCCAGTTCGATCCCTGGCCTGGGAAGATCCCACATGCCGTGGAGTGGCTGGACCGATGTGTCCAATGACCGAGCTGGAGCTCTGGAGCGCATGCACCCAGAGCCAGCGCTCTGTGACAACAGAGGCCACTGCGATGGGAGGCTCACCTGGGCCAAAGAACAAAGATGGATGAAAAAATAGAGAAATGAAAGACCAATAGAAGTGGCCCGCCTGTCCCCTCCCTCCCCAAACCCACCCCACCCTGCAAAAAAAAAAAAAATGTTTAAAAAATTTTTTAAATTAAAAAAAAATAAATTACATATCACAGTCCCTTTGGTTCCTTTCAAAATAGAATAAATAGGATAAATGTGACAAGGGTCATCCTCCTCTCCCCACCTCTGCAAGGGTGGCCTTCAGTGGAACTTGGTCAGGAAGATGGAGCCCAGACAATCCTGATAAGCTAACACAACTGAAGAAAGATGAAGCATTATAGATACAAAAGATATTCTTTCACTTTGTCAAGTCAATCTCAATAGATTGACATTTGTTTTCCATCGCAAGACATTCTTATTTGTGAAATAATATCAAAAACTGAAAAGCACTTCACAATTTACCAAGCATCTTCATGGCCTTCTTTAGCACTGACAGCAACTGGACAGAGTTAACGGGCTGACCAGCTTAGATCCATGCTCCTTGTTCATAATGCAAAGTTGGTGGAAAGAGGGAGCCCAGGTTGGAACCATGTGATGGAATGTGAGCCAAAGTAATGTCTGCCATTTCTGGACTCAGATATTGAGTCGTGGGTACTCAATTCTCTACACTTTCATCCTTCACTACACAGCCAACCAAGGCAAAGGAACCAGAAGAAGACACAAGAGGCATCTTTAAGAGATGAAGAGAGTCACATTGTAAGAGGAGATTCACACAGATCTGAGATGTAAGCAGGAAATTACTGAGATCTGCAGAATTTTTTCTTTGTTTGTTTTATTATCTTGTGAAAACAGCACTCTGCCAAAAGAAGTGACAATGCACTACCAGGCACTGCCTAATTCACATCAGGTATTCAAATGTTGGATGGACAGATGGATGGATGAGCGGGTAGATGGACAAATGGCAGCGGTATATTCTAACCTATTAAATCTGGAAATAATAAAGTTCTGCCACAAATACAACACTCAGAAGTGATGTCTATTTCTAACACATGTGAACTGAGATGATGATTATTTTGGGGGTGGGGGCGGGTTGGGGAGGAAGGGGGATGGGCAGGCCACTTCTATTGGTCTTTCATTTATCTATTGTCATCCATCTTTTTGTTGTTTGGCCCATGTGGGCCTCCCATCGCGGTGGCATCTGTCGTTGCAGAGCGCCGGCTCTGGGCGCATGTGCCCCAGAGCTCCGGCTCGGTAGTTGGACACATCGGTCCAGCCGCTCCGCGGCATGTGGGATCTTCCCAGGCCAGGGATTGAACTGGCACCCCTTGCACTGCAAGGCAGTGTCCTTTCCCACTGGACCACCAGGGAAGCCCCAATGATGATTATTTTTAAAGAAATATGGCTGACCTGTAAACTAGTAATATACTTTCCAGAGGAATATCAGAAAGAACTGTAAATGGCACTCATTAGACAATAAACCAAATGATGTGATTGTCTCAAAATATCTCCAGTCTAGGAACTATGATTTTACCAAATAATTCAGAATAAATGGGGGCTGGGGTACTATTACAAAGGTTTAAGAGTATTGGGCTTTGAGATTAGGAAGACAGTAATTCATATGCAGGCCACAGCACATACTAGCTGTGTCACTCCATGTGAGTCCCCGACACTCCCTAAGCTTCACCTCCCACATCTGTAAAACGGTAATGAAATGTGAAAATGGATGGGGAAAGCTTAGCACGGAGTCTGGCACATAGAAGACACTCAATACATGCTAGGCTATTATTCTTGAGAGTGACTCTACACACTATTATTGTTAATTAAACTATATTCAAGTTACCCCATCACAATGGCAGGTAATTTCACAGAGATTCACCAAAGAAATTTTAAAAAGATTCCTCCAATTTTCAAACATAGTTAAAAGACAGTCAATAACTAACTTTCATGTTGCAGAATTGGAAGTTCTTCAAGGGTAGCTATCAGTGACTGCAGTACGGTAATTGCTGAGCTATTCTTTCTAAAATACAAATTTACCTTGTCAGTCCAGGCGTTGCTAACCTTTTCTGGATATCAAGGTCCATATTCATGACATTCTCCTTGTCATTCACTTATTTCTTTTCTCTCCAAATGTGCTTCCCAGTGCTCTTACCACCGTCTCCCAGACAAGCCATAATTTCTGCTTTTGAGCATTTTCTTGGACCTCCCCAGTTTTGTGAACCACCTTCCTCCTATTCTTTAATCTCTTGGGCAAGTATCAGACTCAAGGTCACACTGATAAAGCCTCTTGCAAACTTTATATACTCAGTAAATGTCAAGGCTCTTAGTTCTCTCCATTTACTCATACCACAACGGATATCTCCTCTCTTCGGATTCCTAGAACATACATAATCCACACAAAACAGAGTATTTAATCCTATACATTTGTGTACTGATATTTAATTATTTCACTTTTTTATTATATGGAAAATTACAGAAATAAGCAATTCACAAGTTTTAAACTGTGTGATGTTCTGAGTAGTATGATGAGATCTCGCACCGTCCCACTCCAACCCACAGGGAACATGAATCACCTCCTTTGTCCAGCATATCTCCCCCTACATTGGTCACTTAGTAGCCATCTGGGTTATCAGATTGACTGCTCTGGTACTGTAGTGCCTATGTTCAAGTAATCCTTATTTTACTTAATAATGGCCCCAAAGTGCAATAGTAGTGGTACTGGAAATTCAAATATGCCAAAGAAACGCTGCAAAGTGTTTCCTTTATGAAAATGTGTCTCAAGTTAATGAGGACTGAAAAAAAATCCTATGCTGAGGCTTCTAAGATCTATGGTAAGAATGAATCTTGTATCTGTGACAGTGTGAAGGGAAGTTAAGATGGAAAAGGCATTAAGTTTGTACAATAAGATAGTTTGAGACAGAGAGGAACTATATTCACAAAACTTTCATAACATTGTATTGTTTTGACTGCTCCATTAATATTTTAGTATTAATTGGCAGGTAATTTCACAGAGATTCACCAAAGAAATTTTAAAAAGATTCCTCCAATTTTCAAACATAGTTAAAAGACAGTCAATAACTAACTTTCATGTTGCAGAATTGGAAGTTCTTCAAGGGTAGCTATCAGTGACTGCAGTACGGTAATTGCTGAGCTATTCTTTCTAAAATACAAATTTACCTTGTCAGTCCAGGCGTTGCTAACCTTTTCTGGATATCAAGGTCCATATTCATGACATTCTCCTTGTCATTCACTTATTTCTTTTCTCTCCAAATGTGCTTCCCAGTGCTCTTACCACCGTCTCCCAGACAAGCCATAATTTCTGCTTTTGAGCATTTTCTTGGACCTCCCCAGTTTTGTGAACCACCTTCCTCCTATTCTTTAATCTCTTGGGCAAGTATCAGACTCAAGGTCACACTGATAAAGCCTCTTGCAAACTTTATATACTCAGTAAATGTCAAGGCTCTTAGTTCTCTCCATTTACTCATACCACAACGGATATCTCCTCTCTTCGGATTCCTAGAACATACATAATCCACACAAAACAGAGTATTTAATCCTATACATTTGTGTACTGATATTTAATTATTTCACTTTTTTATTATATGGAAAATTACAGAAATAAGCAATTCACAAGTTTTAAACTGTGTGATGTTCTGAGTAGTATGATGAGATCTCGCACCGTCCCACTCCAACCCACAGGGAACATGAATCACCTCCTTTGTCCAGCATATCTCCCCCTACATTGGTCACTTAGTAGCCATCTGGGTTATCAGATTGACTGCTCTGGTACTGTAGTGCCTATGTTCAAGTAATCCTTATTTTACTTAATAATGGCCCCAAAGTGCAATAGTAGTGGTACTGGAAATTCAAATATGCCAAAGAAACGCTGCAAAGTGTTTCCTTTAAGTGAAAATGTGTCTCAAGTTAATGAGGACTGAAAAAAAATCCTATGCTGAGGCTTCTAAGATCTATGGTAAGAATGAATCTTGTATCTGTGACAGTGTGAAGGGAAGTTAAGATGGAAAAGGCATTAAGTTTGTACAATAAGATAGTTTGAGACAGAGAGGAACTATATTCACAAAACTTTCATAACATTGTATTGTTTTGACTGCTCCATTAATATTTTAGTATTAATTACTGTTGTTAATCTCTTACTGTGCCTAATTTAACCATTAAACTTTATCACAGGTATGTATGCATAGGAAAAAACATAGTATATGTATATACAGTTTCATACTACTCATGGTTTCAGGTAAACAATGGGGGCCTTGGAATGCATTCCACTGATAAGGAGGGACTACTATATTGAGGTTGTATCACAAGAAAAGAGGAGTCAATTTGAAGAGGCTTCAATTGACCGAAGTATTGATTAGAATAAAAATACATCAAATATATTAAACTACAAAGAATGAAAACACATCAAAATGTTAAAATTCATTAGCTTGAAATATTACTAAAATAAAACCTTCATCAACCACCTTTTAAAAATACTCAGTGGACTTCCTTGGTGGTCCAGCAGTTAAGAACACACTTGCCAATGCAGGGGACATGGGTTAGATCCCTGATCCAGAAGGATTAAACATGCTGTGGGACCACTGAGCCCATGGAAGCCCAGCTACTAAAGCCCACATGCCCAAGAGCCCATGCCCCACAACAAGAGAAGCCACTGCAATGAGAAGCACACACACCACAACTAGAAAGCAGCCCCCACTGGAGCAACAAGAGAAAGCCCACACACAGCAAAGAAGACCCAGCTGGCCAAAACCAAAACAAAATTAATTAAATAATTTAAAAAAGAAAGAAAAGGAAGGTTGGTGAGATCTTTAAAAAGAAAAAAAAAAAAACTAAGTAATTAACCAAATAAAAAAATAAACCAAATAAATGAAATATTTAAGCTGCTTTTTAAAAGTCGGCTATATTAGTCAGAAAGAGAAGGACAAGTACAATATACTAACACATATATGTGGAATCTAGTAGGATGGTGATGATGGCACATGCAGTGAAGCGACGGAAAGACAGACATGGACAGTGGACATATGGACATTGAGGGGAAGGAACAGTGGGTGGGAGGCATAAAGGAAGTAGCATGAAGGCCTGTACTATCATAAGTGAAGAAAATAGCTATAGTCATGGCTCTGTGAGAAAAGCAGATACTTCAGCGGTGCTGTATCACAGTCTGGAGGGGTGGGATGGGGGGGATATACATATGACTAATCTGAGAATATACACATCTGTAAACAACAAAACTCTGTAAAAGTTCAAAGTAAAATAAAAGTTTAAAAATATAGATAAATAAATAAAAGTCAGCTATACTGCACGGTAACCAGATACTTGATTAGGAAAATTCTCTCTCTATGGAAGCACTACAAGTACTGTAAGAGGAGGAAATGATTGAAGAGAAACATTTGCAAACTCCTACTGAAGACAGTCAGTGGTCATGTCTTCAAGCAGTTCCAAAGGAAGACAACCAGAGACCTTGTGCCTTATGACAAAAATGCATAGCATCAGGGCTTCCCTTGTGGTCCAGGGGGTAGAGAGTCCGCCTTGCAGTGCAAGGCGCACTGGTTCGAGCCCTGGCCCGGGAAGATCCCACGTGCCACAGAGCAGCTGGACTGGTGTGTCCAATTACCAGACAGCGTTCTGGCACACATGGGCCCAGAGGGTGCTCTGCGACGAGAGGTCACTGCAATAGGAGGCCCACACAGGCCAAAGAATAAAGATGGATGAAAAATAAATGATTATTTAGAGGCAAAAGTTTTTTAAATATATGAAAAAAAGATGGATGAAAATAAATATAAAAAAAAAATTTTTTTTTAAGGCACAATGGGGAAAAAATTGTGTAACACTATTTAGGAAATACTAAATCAGATCAAGCTTCTGGATATAATTACCAATATTATGAAAGGAGAGTACATAGAGGAATATAGTGTGTGACATCTTTAAAATGCAGTTAATAAAATTTCCAAACAACAATAACAATAGACAAGTGTATGTTTTTACACCATTTTTTTACATTTTTAAAAACTTTTTATTTTTCTTTTTTTGGCCCCTTTTATTGTTTTACTATTATTATTATTCATTTTCATCCATCTTTATTCATTGGCCTGGGTGGGCCTCCCATTGCAGTGGCCTCTCGTTGCAGAGCACCGGCTCTGGGCACCTCCTTCCCAGGCCAGAGATGGAATTGGTGCCCCTTGCACTGCAAGGCAAACTCTTTACCCACTGGACCACCAGGGAAGCCCATTTTTTTTACACTTTTATAATCAACAAGAAACAAAAATGTTTTGGAAATACGAAAACGCGATACAACAATAAAAGAAACTTGGGGCTTCCCTAGTAGCTCAGTGGGAAAGAGTTTGTCTGCCAATGCAGGAGGCATGGGTTTGATCCCTGATCCAGGAAGATCCCACATGCTGCGGAACAGCTAAGCCTGTGAGCCACAACCTTTGAGCCTGTGCTCTAGAGCCTCGGAGCCACAACTATTGAGCCCATATGCTGCTACTACTGAAGCCCATGTACCCAGAGCCTGAGTTCCACAACAAGAGAAGTCACCACAACAAGAAGCGTGCCCACCTCTACTAGAGAGTAGCCCCCACTCCCTGCAACTAGAGAAAAGCCTGCAGCAGCAGTGAAAAACCCAGAATGGTCAAAAAAAAAAAAAAAAAAAAGTAACTTGACTTACTTATGAAACAAAAAGTTTCTCTCCTTGACAAGTTTATTCACCAAAAGACACCTTGAATAATGAATTTAATTGGTGCATTTATACTTAATCATAGCTCCTTGACTTTGGGTCCTGTAAACAGAGAAATTCAAGAATGAAGTCTTGGGCTTCCCTGGTGGTCCAGTGGGTAAGGACACTGCCTTGCAGTGCAAGGGGCGCCAGTTCCATCCCTGGCCTGGGAAGATCCCACGTGCCGCGGAGCGGCTGGACCAATGTGTCTAATTACCGAGCCGGAGCTCTGGAGCGCATGCGCCCGGAGCCAGTGCTCTGCGACAAGAGAGGCCACCGCGATGGGAGGCCCACACGGGCCGAAGAACAAAGATGGATGAAAATGGACAAATGAAAGACCAATAGAAGTAGCCCGTCTGCTCCCCTCCATCCCCACTCCACCCCCCCAAATAAATAAATAAATAAATCTTAAAAAAAAAAAAAAGAATAAAGTCTTAAAGGCTACACAGTCAATGGAAGACCTAATAGTAGCAAATAAAAAGTGTCCTTAAATGTCTATCAGTGAAAATGCTATACATTGAAAGAAAACTTATAAATTTGCAAAACTCTCATTCAAATTTTAAAGTTGTTGTTGTTCAGTTAGTAAGTCTCATCCAACTCTTTGCTGCCTCATGGACTGCAGCACGTGAGCCATCCCTCTCCTTCACTGTCTTCCAGAGTTTGCTCAGATTCTTGTCCATTGAGTCAGTGATGTCATCCAACCATCTCATCTTCTGCCACCCTCTTCTCCTTTAGCCCTCAATCTTTCCCAGAATCAGGGTCTTTTCCAATGAGTCGGCTCTTCACATCAGATGACCAAAGCATTGGAGCTTCAGCTTCAACATCAATCTTTCCAATGAATATTCAGGGTTGATTTCCTTTAGGATTGACTGGTTTGATCTCCTTGCTGTCCAAAGGACTCTCAAGAGTCTTTTCCAGCACTACAGATTGAAAGCATCAATTCTTAGGTGCTCAGCCTTCTTTATGGTCCACCGCTCACATCCGTACATGACTTCTGAAAAAAACCATAGCTTTGACTATATGAGCCTTTGTCACCAAAATGATGACTCTACTTTTTAATATGCTGTCTAAACTTGTCATAGCTTCCCTTCCAAAGAGCAAGCGTATTTCAATTTCATGGCTGCAGTCACTGTCCACAGTGATTTTGGAGCCCAAGAAAATAAAATCTGTCACTGCTTCCACTTTTTCCCCTTCTGTCTGACATGAAGTGATGGCACTGGATACAATAATGTTAGTTTTTTTTAATGTTGAGTTTCAAGCCAGTTTTTCACTCACCTCTTTCACCCTCATCAAGACGCTTTAGCTTCTCTTCACTTTCTGCCATTAGAGAAGAGTTATCTGCATGTCTGAGGTTGTTGATATACACATGCTTAAAATCAGGTCCCAATGTATCTGTGCTAGCCCAACTTCCTGTAAGTCTCTTCGGACCGCTGTGCATTGTCAGAGAGAATCTGCCTTCGTCTGCACAAGGAAGCAGCACCAAAGAGCCAAGGGAATGGATCTGAGTCCTAAGGCAGGAGACTAGAAGTTGCAAGCAAGATGTAAATAAGTGTCATGCATGCTGACTTACATTAGGGCCTTCCATTGTTTTATTCTACTAATTCTATTTTATTATTTAACTCTCTTTTGCATAAACAAAAAAAGATATCTTTGTAAGTCTCTGGCACCCTCTTCTGGACAATGTGACAATTTCAAAACCGGAATTTGTCTCAATGAAAAGAATTTCTGAGTATCACAGAGGCAGATCGCAATCAGATACATATTCCTATGCAATTCTGTTTTAATAGACTTTACTTTTAGAGCGGTTTGATATTTGCAGAGAAATCAAGTGGATAATACAAAGTCCCCATATGCTCCCTACCCATACAGTTTCCCCTATTATTAACAGTTTGCATTAGTATGGCACATTTGTTAAAGTTAACAAAGCAGTATTAATACATTATTATTAACTAAAATCCATAGTTTATAATAAGGCAGCAGTTTCTATGTATTTTTATAAATTTCATATATCCACCATCATAGGATCATATAGTTTTACTGCCTTAAAAGTCCCTTTATGGAGCTTCCCTGGTGATCCAGTGGGTAAGGACACTGCCTTGCAGTGCAAGGGGCACCGGTTTGATTCCTGGTCTGGGAAGATCCATGTGCCACGGAGCGGCTGGATGAACTACAGAGCCAGAGCTCTGGAGCACATGTGCCCAGAGCCGGTGCTCTGCAACGAGAGAGGCCACTGAGATGGGAGGCCCACACAGGCCAAAGAACAAAGATAAATAGATGAAAGATCAATAGAAGTGGCCCAAAACAAACAAAAAAATCCCTTTATGCTTGCTCCTGCTCCTGCTTTATCCTTGCTCCTGTCTCCGAAACCCCTGGAAATACTGAGCTTTTCACTGTCTATATAGCTTTCTGTGTCTCTATAGTTTTCCAGAATGACATATGGTGGATAATAAAATATGTATCCTTTTCATACTTCCTTCTTTCACTTAGCAGTATGCATTTAAGAGTCTTCCATATCTTTTTGTGGTTTGATAGTTCATTTCTTCTTGTCACTGAATAATATTCCATTGTATGGCCTTCGTCTGCACAAGGAAGCAGCACCAAAGAGCCAAGGGAATGGAAGTTCTAGAAGTTGCAGGCGAGATGTAAATAAGTGTCATGCATGCTGACTTACATTAGGGCCTTCCATTGTTTTATTCTACTAATTCTATTTTATTATTTAACTCTCTTTTGCATAAACAAAAAAAGATATCTTTGTAAGTCTCTGGCACCCTCTTCTGGACAATGTGACAATTTCAAAACCGGAATTTGTCTCAATGAAAAGAATTTCTGAGTATCACAGAGGCAGATCGCAATCAGATACATATTCCTATGCAATTCTGTTTTAATAGACTTTACTTTTAGAGCGGTTTGATATTTGCAGAGAAATCAAGTGGATAATACAAAGTCCCCATATGCTCCCTACCCATACAGTTTCCTATTATTAACAGTTTGCATTAGTATGGCACATTTGTTAAAGTTAACAAAGCAGTATTAATACATTATTATTAACTAAAATCCATAGTTTATAATAAGGCAGCAGTTTCTATGTATTTTTATAAATTTCATATATCCACCATCATAGGATCATATAGTTTTACTGCCTTAAAAGTCCCTTTATGGAGCTTCCCTGGTGATCCAGTGGGTAAGGACACTGCCTTGCAGTGCAAGGGGCACCGGTTTGATTCCTGGTCTGGGAAGATCCATGTGCCACGGAGCGGCTGGATGAACTACAGAGCCAGAGCTCTGGAGCACATGTGCCCAGAGCCGGTGCTCTGCAACGAGAGAGGCCACTGAGATGGGAGGCCCACACAGGCCAAAGAACAAAGATAAATAGATGAAAGATCAATAGAAGTGGCCCAAAACAAACAAAAAAATCCCTTTATGCTTGCTCCTGCTCCTGCTTTATCCTTGCTCCTGTCTCCGAAACCCCTGGAAATACTGAGCTTTTCACTGTCTATATAGCTTTCTGTGTCTCTATAGTTTTCCAGAATGACATATGGTGGATAATAAAATATGTATCCTTTTCATACTTCCTTCTTTCACTTAGCAGTATGCATTTAAGAGTCTTCCATATCTTTTTGTGGTTTGATAGTTCATTTCTTCTTGTCACTGAATAATATTCCATTGTATGGATATGCCAAAGTTTGCCCATTTCCTACTGGTGAACATCTTGATAGCTTCCGGTTTGAGCAATCATGAATAAAACTGCCATAAACATTTCTGTGTAAGTTTTTTCGTATGCGTTTGTAGAGTTCCCAGCTCATTTGGATAAATGCCAAGGAGTTTGATTGCTGGATTATATGGTAAGATAATGTTTAGCTTTCTAAGAAACTCCCAAATTGTCTTCCAAAGTGATTGTACCATTTTGCACTCCCACCAGCAATGAATGAGAGTTTCTGTTCTGCATTCTCATCGGCTTTCAAACTGTGAGTTTTTTTTTTTTAACCATGCATATTTGGGACAAGTACTACTTGGTCCTGATAAATAATTTTTTATTCATTATTGAATCCATTTTGCTAATATTTTGTTGAGGAATTTTACATGTGTGTTCAGAAGAGATATTGATCTTTGGTCTTCCTTTCTTATAATGTCATTATATGGTCTAGGGGTTAGTGTAATGTGAGCTCCATGGGACATGTTACGAAGTGTTCCCTCTGCTTCTATTTCCTGGAAGAGGTTGCAGAATTGGTATCATTCTTTAAATGTTTGATCGAATTCACCAGTGAAATCGTTTAGAATCACTGCCTTGATTTTTGGAATTTTGCGTATTAGTGATTCAAAAAATTCTGATTATTACTTTTCGTTTGAGCTTTCATAGCTTCTGTCCAACTGATCCATTTTATCTTTTATCAAATTTGTGGGACTAGACTTATATATAATTTTCCTTTATTATCTTTTTGTTGTCCATGAGATCAGTAGGGATTAGTTCTACCCTTTTACTTTGTGTATTATGATGCTCTACCATTAGCAACATGCATTATGACTTCTTGGAGAATTGACCCTGTTTTAACTATTTAATATCTCCTTTTTTGGGGGGGTAGGGGGTTCGGTTGGGATGGGAGTGCGGCGGGCGGGCCACTTCTATTGGTCTTTCATTTATCTATTTTCATCTATCTTTGTTCTTTGGTTCGTGTGGGCCTCCCATTGCAGTGGCCTCTGTTGTCGCAGAGCACCGGTTCTGGGCGCATGCGCTCCAGAGCTCAGGCTCAGTAATTGGACACATCAGTCCAACCGCTCCGTGGCACGTGGGATCTTCCCAGGCCAGGGACCGAACCGGCGCCCCTTGCACTGCAAGGCAGTGTCCTTACCCACTGGACCACCAGGGAAGCCCCTAATACGTCCTTTTATCCCTGATAATTTTCCTTGTTCTGAAGTCTGCTTTGCTTAAAATGAACATAGTTACTCCAGTTTTGTTTTGATTGGTGTTAAGATGGTATAACTTTCTATATTAATTTACTGTTCATTTATCTGTCTCTTTATAGAGGGCTAACTTACAGACAATAGACAGATCTAAACCCTGTTTTTCAATCCACTTTGACAATCCCTGCAATTTAACTAGTACATGTAAAACCATTCACATTTAAAGTGATACACAAAAAAAAAAATAAAGCAATAAAGTGATAATGCAGATAGTTGGATTAAAATCTACCATCTATTTGTTGCACTTTTCTTTTGTTGTTCCTTTGTTTAATCTTTCCCTTTTTTTCAGTTTGAAAATAGTATGTTTTTGCTAGTGTCTTATTCAATTTTTTGGAAAAAAAAAAAGATTGCTAGATTTCATATTCATAGCCCTAATCCCCAGGTTATCAAAAATGTGACTCTATTTGGAAATAAAGTATTTTAAGAAGTAACTAAATTAAAAAGAGGTCATTATGGTGGTCCCTAATCCAATATGATGGGTGTCCTTAAATAAGAGGAAGTTACAGAGGTAAAGCAAGGGGAAGACACCGGGAGATGTCATGCACATACCAAGGAGAGAAGTCTTGGAGGAAACCAATCCTGCAGACATTTTGATCTCAGATTTTTAGCCTCCAGAATTGTGAGAAAATAAATTTTGCTTCTTAAGCCATCCAGCCTGTGGTACTTTGTGTGGCTGACCTAGCAAACTAATATAATGACTAATCAGTATTAAGGTTTTGAGGACCTTAAAAACAAGTTCTTTCCATTTACATTCATATATCTACATTTCAGCCCAAAACTTTTATTTTGAAACCACTGTTTTCTCTTTGACTATACAGAAGTCATTCTTGAGGTTATGTGATACAGTAATAAACAGAGAAAGTTAGAAAGAAATGAGGCTATAATATAGGTCTCACATAGCTCAAACTGCTCACTGCCTCTTGGTGACTAGAAATTTTTATAATCCCCAAACAATACCAAGGCAAAAATCAAGTCCATGAGGGCTTCCCTGGCAGCTCAGCAGTAGAGTTTGCCTGCCAATGCAGGAGACATGGGTTCCATCGCCGATCCGTAAAGGTCCCACATGCTGCGGAGCAACTGAGCCCGTGAGCCACAACTACTGAGCCTGTGCTCTAGAGCCTCGGAGCCACAACTATGGAGCCCATGTGCCCTAGAGTCCGAGTTCCACAACAGGAAGTCACCGCAACAAGAAGTCTGCTCCCCTCAACTAGAGAGTAGCCCCCACTCCCTGCAACTAGAGAAGAACCTATGGCAGCAGTGAAAACCCAGAATAGCCCTGAATAAATAAATAATAAAATTTAGAAACATACATGTATCATTAAATTAAAAAATCAAGTCTGTGAGACTACCTGTGAGGCTGTGTGTGGGTCTCATAGTATCTCATCATTTTCAAGGTCTCCCAGAGACTGAACCAAATGCCCAAACAAAAGGGAAATCACGTATAGAAGGTTGAGTGATAAGACTCAGGAAAATACTCAGGATTTTACTTAGTATTTCTGTTAGAGTTCTTACTTGCAGTCTGAAGACCTCAATTCTCCTCTAGACTCAACTACCAATTCAGAAGAAGCCAGGCAATTCGCTTCACCTTACGAAGGGTGCTCATGTGTTTTCTCATATGTGAAACAAAAGGATCAATCCCCTAACCCATCTCTATGGCTTTTTATGGCTCCCAAAATTTCTGAATCATTAAAGCAGAAGATGACATCCAATAAGAAGCTCCCTGGTTGTAGACTTACAAGAAACTGGAGTCAGTCTTCCCAAGGCATCTACATGACTGGACAAGTGTGTATGAAAAGACCAAAGGCAAAGCAGTCATCCCACAATAACACAAGTCATGTAACTGAGGTGATATTAGTAAAAATGTCAGCATGAGAGCCTCTAAAAATGTACTCCTTCATAAAAGTAATAGAAAAAAAAAACTGGCAAAACTTATCAGAAACACCTTTTTTCAGACCTAAGGGTACTAACCAAAGACTTGCAGTAGCCCAAGGAACATTTATTCAAGAAAAATGCCTAAACAGTCATGAAAAGACATGTGGTGTTTTAACTTAACCTACTACCATGCACCACTGCCCATCTCAACAGTAGTCTCGGAAACCAACAGTCTGCATTCCTATTGCTAGATGGAGCAAAAAATCATTAAATACAACACATAGAATGGGAGAAAATATTTATACTCGCTGCTGAATCTTGAAAAGTTTTTGCTAGCTGAAACTAGTCAGACACAAATGAAATGTCCAGAAGAAGCAAATCTATAGAGACAGAAAGTACATTAGTAGTTTCATCTTTTTTAGATTAATGAAATATTCTGGAATTAGTCATGATAGTTGCACAACCTTATCAATGTACACAAAACCACTGAAATGCACACTTTAAAATGATGGATTTTATGATATGTTAATTACATCTCAACAACAACAATGAAGCAAGAAACAAACTGGAGGATGAGAGGGAGGTTCAAGAGGGAGAGGACATATGTACACCTACAGCTGATTCATGTTGATGTTTGTAGAAACCAACAAAATTCCGTAAATCAATTATCCTTCCATTAAAAAATAAATATATTTAGGGCTTCCCCTGGTGGTCCAGTGGGTAAGGACACCGCCGTGCAGTGCAAGGGGCGCCGGTTCGAGCCCTGGCCTGGGAAGATCCCACGTGCTGCGGAGCGGCTGGACCAATGTGTCCAATCACCGAGCCGGAGCTCTGGAGCGCATGCGCCCAGAGCCTGTGCTCTGCGACAACAGACGCCGCCGCGATGGGAGGCCCACAGGAGCCAAAGAACAAAGACGGATGAAAATGGACAAATGAAAGACCAATAGAAGTAGCCCGCCTGCTCCCCTCCCTCCCCACCCCACCACCCCCCAAAAAATAAATAAATTTAAAATAAATAAATAAATTTAAAATTAAAAAATGAGAAACAAACTGAATATTGCTTCTGATTCCAAAAGGTTAGCCTTAAACACAGGGCAAACAGGCTACACCAAGAATGAATAGGACACCAGCACTGTGCCTTCCCTGGTTTTGACACATATTCTCAATCTTTTCAAAGTCTGACAGTGTTGCCAATAAGGCATTTTCATTTTAAGTTTCATAATAAGCTGGCCCATTGTTATCATTATTCCTTGCCTGACATGTGATTTTATTTTATTTCCACAACACAGAAAATTTTGATAGATCACAGTAATTTCAATCCGTGAGGATCTTTCAACTGTAGGAGTGAATTAGAAAGATATTTTTATATTGCCTATTTGAGATAACAGGTCCTAGCACCATGCTTCAGGCAAAATACATCAAAAGAATGAACTGAAGGTTAACTTTCCTTTTAGATCACAATTTTTATAACATCACAAAATTCTTGCCTAAAAGCAATCCAAATTATTCAACTGCAAGATATTCTACATTCACCTCATTCAGCCTGAGGGAAAGAACAAAGTCAGTAGCTGGAGACACTTCTGAGATGGAGGCACATTCATCTTCTCATTATACCCTCCTAAGTCACCAACACCTGAATTCAATATCAACACACTCAGAGAGAAAATGCAAGTAAAAGCTTCCTGAAAAGCTTTCTATTATGTCGTATTTGCAAAGATAATCCTCACGTGGAAGGCAGTCATAAGAAATTCAAGTCATGAAGTTTCAATTCCATGTTCAACAATTATTACTGTTTTATCCTACCCAAATCAGTCAATTAAATGTAACTCTCTCCAAATTAGTGTTAGATAGCACTTAATCCCAATTTGATTTTAAAAAAATTGTTTTTACTTTGTGTACATTCTTGTTTCTATGGGAAAAAAATGTTTCTTGCTGTGATTATAAATCTTGGAGAACTGAAACATTCAAGACTCTTTGCCTTGAATGCTGTTTATCAAACAGCAAGGTTTGTATTCAGTGTCAGGTGGTTCCATGGGGGCCTTTGCCCAAAGGGGTTTACTTACTGAACTATCCAGAGATATTCACTATGAAATGATTTCAAATATCATTATCCATGAGCAACTTTGGTATACCAAGTTTATATTTAACCAGGTCTTTCTTGACTTCAGTCTCTTTTGTGCAAGGCCTGACCTCTGACGCACACACGGAGCTCACGGGGGTTGTGCAACACTGTGGTCCTGCTTAGTAAGTGTTCCTTTTCTTAATCTTTATTGTGATATAATTGATACACAAAAATTCACTCACGTTGAATGTAAATATCTTGATATCTTGGACATATGCTTATACCTATTACAACCAAAGCTCTAAACATATCCAAATTTTTCCTGTGTTCTTTGGTGCTCTTGTTTGTTATTGGTTATGGAGGAGTTAGAACACTTAATAGGAGATCTACCCTCTTAACGTATTTTAATGAATATGGACAATACTATATTGTTAACCATAGATCCTCTTTAAATAAATGCTTTCTGATATTGATGACAACAACAATGGACATGATATCAGATACTATTACCCCCCTTCATTCATTCACATAATCAACGATTTTGTAATGATCACTCAATTTGTGCCATGTCCTGTCCTGGCACTGTTGACAGGATGATAAAGAAGGAAAACACAGCTCCTAACCTCATGCAGTTTTATACTTTAGTGAGAGGACAGAGAAAATACACATAGCCTGAATGAATAAGATCATTAAACACTGGTAAATGCTTTGAAAAAAATACAGCTCCTGAGACAGGAGGTGACAGGACAGAATAATTCACAAAGGTTTGCTGAAGTGATCAAGAACAGCCAGCTCATCAGGCCATTCTGCCCCTGCAAAGACCAGCAGCGCTCCCATATGCAGAATGCTGTGGTAACATGAAACACCCCAAAGGTAAGTGTTTGAAGGGCAGGTAAGGAATCAGTGCACCAACAAAAACATCCAACCCGGGCTTCCCTGGTGGTCCAGTGGGCAAAGAGTCTGCCTGGCAGTGCAAGGGGCACTGGTTCAATCCCTGGCCTGGGAGGATCCCACATGCCACAGAGCAACTGAACTGGTGTCCAATTCCAAGCCAGCACTCTGGAGCGCAAGGGCTCAGAGCCGGTGCTCTGCAGTGAGAGAGACCACTGCAATGGGAGGCCCACACATGCCAAAGAATAAAAAGATTCATGAAAAATAAATATACATAAAAAGAGGCATGATGTGGGGGCTTCCCTGATAGCTCAGTGGTAAAGAGCTCGCCTGCCAATGCAGGAGACACGAGTTCAATCCCTGAGACGGGAAGATCCCACATGCTGTGGAGCAACTAAGCCCGTGAGCCACAACTACTGAGCCTGTGCTCTAGAGCCTCGGGACTGCAACTACTGAGCCCATGTGCCACCACTACTGAAGTCTGTGTGCCCTAGAGCTCGAGTTCCACAACAAGAAAAGTCACCGCAACAAAAAGCCTGCTCCCCTCAACTAGAGAGTAGCTCCAACTTCCCGCAACTAGAGAAGAGCCTGTGTCAGCAGTGAAAACCCAGAATAGCCCAAAATAAATAAATAAATAATTTTTTTTAAAAAGGCATGATGGAGAAAAGAAAAAGAAATACATTCAACCCACATCAGGTTTACACACTGGGATTTGCTTCAAAAAGACTACCGTTAGATTTGGTACACATGTAGCTCTATTCTGTTTCAGCTTTCAGAAAATATCCACTGAAAGACTAGCCACTGTTCTGATATTCCACATAGAGGAAAATCACACTTTTGATTTTATTTGGAAGACAGAATTCAAGAACTGTGAATCCTGAAATATCCCACTGAACTGTTGATTATCACCATCCTACTCAGAAGTAAGAGGTGGGGTGCAATTTTCCAGTGAACAAACAAGGTCAAAATGCAGTTTGGGCAGGGATCATTTGCTCATCTGCAAATGATCGAAGCATAAGTTACTAATAATCATTACTTTAAAAATATATATTTTAATACTTCATATGATATTAAGACAAACTGCCAAATTTATGTAATATTTTTCATGTAGCTGATGCTATTTATAAATAGTAATGTATAAATTCACACAGGAAAGCTATCTGTAAAAGTGACGCAGGAGTCGTGATGCTCCTTACTACACTTGGGAAACTCAGCGTCTTGTGTGAAGAAGCCACATTCATCTGACGGGCTGCCAGATGGGCAAAGACGTGGAGAGATCGTGGCGACTCAAGTCTTCTCAAGCATCTTCTACAACGCAGTGGTAGATAACATAGGCCAAGTACTCCAGTTTATCATTGATTTTTGCCCTAGTCCATCTGAGCTGCTATAACAACCATACCACAGACTGAGTTGCTTATAACTAACAACGGGAATTTATTTCTCACAGTTCTAGAAACTAGAAGTCTAAGATCAAGGTGCCCTAAGGATTGGGTTCAGGTGAAGGCCCCCTTCTCAGATGCAGACTGCCAGCTTCTCACTGTGTCCTCACAGTTAAGGCGCCTTGTCCTTTCTCAGAGTCAGCCACAAAGTTTTCTTTCTGAGATAATTCTACACCATCTTCACTTGCAATACCAGCACTTGTTAGAACATGACTGCTCTTTTGAATGTCTTTGCTTTGTTAATTTACAAGAGGCCAAAATGAAGTACAATTTTTTTGAACTGGACTGTAACTATTTATCTCAGTCTTAATTGAGTCTAATTGTTTTTTTCTAATTATTCCCAGGGTTTAATTTTTTATTTATTTACTTTGGGTTGTGCTGCATATTCATTGCAGGGCATGGTTTTCTCTAGTTGAGGTGAATGGGAGCTACTCTCTAGCTCTCTCTATCCACTCTTGCAATGTACAGGCTTCTCAGTGCTGTGGCTTCTCTTGTTGCAGAGCACAGGCTCTAGGGCCTGCGGCCTTCAGTAGTTGTGGCTTGTAGCCTTAGTTGCCCGGAGGCATGTGGAATCTTCCCAGTCCAAGGATCGAACCAGTGTCCCGTACACTGACAAGTGGATTCTCAACCACGGGACCACCAAGGAAGTCCCAAGTCTAGTTCCCTAAGAACCGGCAGGAAGGTCATGGTTGGGGGGTACTGGGCTCCTGCATTCCCTCTGTTGTCTCTTCATGCTGCAGTTTTAGGCGCCTAACCTGGAAAGCCTATCATGGGCACAGAATGAAGGGAAGCAAACAGAATAGCATATCTCCAATAACATTTACTTTATATTACTTTATACTAAAAATAAGAAAGAACTTAGGCCTCTAGTATTTGCTTGGGAGAGTAATCTTGCTCATTTTGTATGCAAAATGGCCATGCTGTATGTGCAGTGTGTCAGGCTCAAAGAAATAGTGGAATTTCACCAAGATATTCACATTTTCTAAAGTACACAAGAGATCACCAAGACTAAAATGCCTTCAATTCCACATAAATTAGCCTCATTATGACATAAAACAGTGATCAAATCAGACCTGACATATAATCTGCAACAAATTCTAAGCTGTCAACACTGTTTCCTCATTACCACAAGTGTCACAGTTTTGTGTGTATTTTGTAATCTACACAGAATATTTGCATAGTATGTACTACATAGGCAAAATTCATAAACAACTAGATATAGATATATTGGACATTTACTACAAAGGCTGTTCATTCAAAAGAGTTTGGAGACTCTAGTCTAAAACACCATTTTAATCATATCAATCACTCAATTGAAAACTGTCATTTAACCTCCACTGGCTAAAAGCTATAGTCCAAATTCTTTTTATATATGTATATATACTTATTTCATTTATTTATCTGACTGCACCAGGTCTTAGTTGCAGCAGGGGAACTTTAGCATATGAACTCTTAGTTGGGCATGTGGGATCTAGCTCCCTGACCAGGGATCGACCCTGGCTCCCAGCATTGGGAGTGCAGAGTTTTAGCCACTGGACCACCAGGAAAGTCCCCTCAAATTCTTATTGTGGCAAATCTGGCGCTTCACAAAGAGATCTCAACCCCTTTTTCTATTTTCACTTCCTGCCACTCTTCTCATGGACTCACTTAGTACTCTCTGATCTTGTCATGGTATTTTGAGTGTCTCTCTCCTCCTTTATGGCTTCTCTGGACTATTGGGGATGGACAATTATTTGCCCCTTTCTCAAAGGGAAAGTTCTTACACCTCTTTTGAACCCTGATGGATGGTCACTGCTCTGTGACACTTCCCAGACTTCCCCTGATGGCGTTACAAAGCACACTGCCTCATGCTGTCATTTGGGAGTCCACAGTTCTGTCTCCTTCCCAGGCCCTCACCGCTAAGACAGGACCCTGTGAGGCAGTTGATGCCTCATTCTTTTATCATTCTTATCTGGAGAAGGTCCTACATACCAGACACAAATTAGTGCTGACCAATGCCTTCCTAAACACACAAAATCTATCTAAAGGTTGAAAATAACCCTACCCACTGTGTCATTTCTACCGTGGATCTTAGTGAGGAGAATCACTCAATCTATATATAGCATGCATTATTTTAGGCAAAATATCTTTATAACTTTTACACTGAAGCTAAAAATCCCATGGTGACACATATAGGAATAAACTAAAGCAAAACAGACTGGGTTATCCAAATTAATACCAAATATACCACTTCATGTATCTCTTAACCTAGAAATGCTATCTCTGCTGTATAACATTGCCATCTAGTGGTCAACTTCAAAACACGAACTCAAAAGAATCCTGTTTTCTCTCTTTCAAAGGTAAGAAAATAAACAGGACCTTAGCTTCCGGCCATGATGGAATAATAGGGAACAAATTTTCCCTTCCACCAAGAAAAAAAAAGAAGACAAAATATATCACAAAATGGTTTGCAAGACACTGAACAAAAGGCAATAGAGAACAGTGGTTCTGTGAAACAGGAAACAAGCAAGGTCAGCCCTACGATCTCCCCAGATGGCTGCCTTGAAAGAGACTGCAGGCCATGGAGAGGGGAAGGGAGACTAGTGGACTCATTATTGATCATATATTAATATTTGTTCATCAATTGTGAGAAACATGTCACACCAATGCAAGATGTTACTTACAGCAGGAACTATATGCTATAAAAAACACATATAACAAGAATTGTATGTCTTTCTAAGAACTCCTTGGGCTCAATTTTTCTGTAAACCTGAAAGTGCTCTGCAGAGTGTGTATGGACAAGGCCTGCAGAGCACTGAGGAAGCCCGGGGCCAGCTGGGAGTACCCCAGCTGAGATTCGCAAGTGAGACGTTCGAAGCAGCTGAGGAGCAGGCTTCCTGATGGAGTCTGTGATGCAGGTGGCACAGTCCTCTCTGCCCCTCTCCCAGCTCATCCCACCCTCCGTCACATACCTCACAGCCAGCCTCTCTGATGAGGCACAAGAGGACCCTTGGGCACATTTTCCTCTGTGGGTGATCAGAGGCCCAGAAACTTTCTCCTGGCCCTAAACTGCAGTTTGGGAGAAGGAGTAACATGGGCAAAGTCTTATTCCTCCTATCCACTCCAGTGCATTCAAACCTTTTTTTGCCCTCCAACAGTGTGCTGAAACTTCTCCTCTGGAAACTCAGACATTCACAAAGGATCTCTTATTCACATCTTTTAGAGGCTCCCTGGTCTGAGGCAAAGAAGGACTGAACCCGGTTCCCAGGTCACTGCAGGGTCCAGGATTAGGACCAACATCTGTGTGCCCATTACCCAGTGTTCAGGTAGGTGAGACTCCTCCTGGGCTCCGAGACATACGGTGCAAGATCCCACAGATTCCACAGAGACAGTGTGTCTGTGGATGGACGCAAAATTTTTGTTGCTGGCTGACAGAGGATGAAAAAGCAAATGATATTTTACACTGACATCCCGCAGACATGTTGATTGTCATTGTGGGAAAGGATGGTATTGAGATCTAGTGGCTGGAAAAGCTGCTAAGCAATCCAACCCAGGGATCAAACCCAGGTCTCCTGCATTAAAGGCAGATTCTTTACCAGCTGAGCTACCAGGGAAGCCCTACCATAAGAAAGCCTCCCACAAAGAATGATCCTGTACAAAATGCCAATAGAGTCAAGGTAAGAAATGCTGATGAATAATATCCAGTTTTGAAAACAAAGAATGAAGTTAGAGGACTTAAATCATCTGTTTTCAAGACTTAATACAAAGCCATCATGACCAAAACCATGCAGCTGGTGTACAGATAGACAAATAGACCAATGGACAGATTAGTGAGTGCAGAAATAGACTTACTTATTCATATAAATTGATTTTTCCACCAAGGTCCCAAGACCATTTGAAGGGAAAAGGCTAATCATTCAACAAATGGTACTGAAACAATAAAATATATGTGTAAACCTCTACCCTTAATCTCATAGCACAGGCAAAAATTATGCTGTGTCATAGGCCAATTTTAGGAACTTAATCTATAAAATTCTAGGAGAAAACATAAGCAAAAATCTTGGTGATCTTGGGATTGGCAAGGTTCTTAAGTACAATACAAAAAGCACAAAGATTTTTTAATGTAAAAAATTGGACTTCATCTATATATATTTTGTCTTGCTAGAGCAAGGTCTCCAGTAGAATTTATATGCATTGTCTGAGGTCAGGATGCCAAGTGAGGGGAGAAGCCAGGGGCTGGCAAAGAGGTCCCCACCAGCCCAGGACCCTAAAGCCCCATGTTCAGGCTGCACTGGGCAACCTCACTCAGCACCCCACACCCCATGCAGCAGAAAGTGTAATCCACACTTCCACCTCCCACATTCAAGGCCTGTGCTTGTTCATCTTTGGAAAAGGCGGAGGTGTGAGCCAGGCTAGCGTCCTTGGCACCCACATTCACAGTGTGACCCTGGCACAGCTGTGTCCTCAGTGCAGGTCACTCACCCTTGGGTTATTAGCTGTTGGCTGCACCCAGAGTTCCACCTTCCAGGCTGGAACCAGCTCAGTTCAGCCAAGCAGCCAGACCAGGCTTCTGCCGTGAGTGACTAGCTCTGAGTCCAAACAAAGCTGTGTCTCACGTAAAGACAGAGCATATCCCTGTGTGGAGATGGTGAGTGTGGAGACTCTGGGCACCAGGGACAGCAAAAGAGCTTGGATTTGTAATCTCTCCTGGGCCAGGCCCTGATGGTGCTCCCACCTTCCTTGCTCCCAGCTAGGGCTAAACCCCCTCTCCCAAGGAGGGGCAGACTCTGCTAAGTCAGAAATGAAAAGAGATGGAAAATACAGTGTCAGGAAATATTAGACATGAGGATTCCTATTATGGTTATTAGCGACTTGCAGAGATTTCGGCAGACCACTAACAGCTCCATGTGGGAACTTCATAGGACTATAATTCTTAGACAATGCTCCACAACTGTGGATCATTTCCATGTGACTCTTAGATGTCCTTCTTTGCTATTGTTACTTGTAGATGGTGTAATGACAGTATTTTGTGTCTACCAATAAGGCCACCAAAATAATTAGAAACACAGAATTCTCTTTTTTCTAAAATGATTTATTTTTTTTCTTCCTATTCTGTTTTCATTCCTAGTTTTTAAGTAAGGGCAAAATTTGGGCTGTTTCTGTTTAACCAGGACTCATAACGTGAACACTAAGAGGGAATTTACATCAGTGGACTCACAACTAGAAAGATTTGGAAGTCAAAGTTCATTTCAATGCACTGAGATAACTAAGCTACTCTAGTTACAACACTAACATGTTTAACAAAATCTATTTTTGATTTAAGGAGGTTGTAAAACATTTTATATGGCCTTTCTTCAGCAATCATCAGGTGCAGTTTGTCCCAACGGCCCTGGGAGTTCTGCCACCTTCCCCTTCACCCTTAGAATGGAGCTCTGGACCCAGATTAGCAGCTCAGAGTGGGCATGTTCCTCCAGACACAGCCCAGCTTCTCCCTCTTAGGAGGCAATGCTCTCCACCTACCCTTGATAGGCACCATAATTCAGATTAACATCTCCCAGACCAGCCTTTCAAGAAAAAAGTTTCAGTTTGTTTGGCACAGAAGAAACTGAAACACCTTCCAGGCTGGAACCAGCTCAGTTCAGCCAAGCAGCCAGACCAGGCTTCTGCCGTGAGTGACTAGCTCTGAGTCCAAACAAAGCTGTGTCTCACGTAAAGACAGAGCATATCCCTGTGTGGAGATGGTGAGTGTGGAGACTCTGGGCACCAGGGACAGCAAAAGAGCTTGGATTTGTAATCTCTCCTGGGCCAGGCCCTGATGGTGCTCCCACCTTCCTTGCTCCCAGCTAGGGCTAAACCCCCTCTCCCAAGGAGGGGCAGACTCTGCTAAGTCAGAAATGAAAAGAGATGGAAAATACAGTGTCAGGAAATATTAGACATGAGGATTCCTATTATGGTTATTAGCGACTTGCAGAGTTTTCCGCAGACCACTAACAGCTCCATGTGGGAACTTCATAGGACTATAATTCTTAGACAATGCTCCACAACTGTGGATCATTTCCATGTGACTCTTAGATGTCCTTCTTTGCTATTGTTACTTGTAGATGGTGTAATGACAGTATTTTGTGTCTACCAATAAGGCCACCAAAATAATTAGAAACACAGAATTCTCTTTTTTCTAAAATGATTTATTTTTTTTCTTCCTATTCTGTTTTCATTCCTAGTTTTTAAGTAAGGGCAAAATTTGGGCTGTTTCTGTTTAACCAGGACTCATAACGTGAACACTAAGAGGGAATTTACATCAGTGGACTCACAACTAGAAAGATTTGGAAGTCAAAGTTCATTTCAATGCACTGAGATAACTAAGCTACTCTAGTTACAACACTAACATGTTTAACAAAATCTATTTTTGATTTAAGGAGGTTGTAAAACATTTTATATGGCCTTTCTTCAGCAATCATCAGGTGCAGTTTGTCCCAACGGCCCTGGGAGTTCTGCCACCTTCCCCTTCACCCTTAGAATGGAGCTCTGGACCCAGATTAGCAGCTCAGAGTGGGCATGTTCCTCCAGACACAGCCCAGCTTCTCCCTCTTAGGAGGCAATGCTCTCCACCTACCCTTGATAGGCACCATAATTCAGATTAACATCTCCCAGACCAGCCTTTCAAGAAAAAAGTTTCAGTTTGTTTGGCACAGAAGAAACTGAGTCATCAAAATATGACCAAGAGGCTTGCTGAACTCAGATTTAACCCTAAAGCTCAAGCTGAACTCCCCAGGACGATCTGCACGACATAACCTTAATCTTAACTCTGAAATGTGCCCCTGGTGGGCCCTATCCAGTTAACAGGTCAAACCCAGTATATCAATGGACCCAAGACATGCGGGGTCTTTTCCTCTTGGGCTTCGGCCTGCATGCTCCATTTGGACATCAGTTACAAAAGCCTTAGGTCAGGCGCCCAGGTAGGCCCCTCCTCCCAACCAAGTGAGCGACTGTCACCCAGCAAGCAGTTAACAGCCCTGTTCTGTCATTGGTCAGTGCCACTGAAAGCCCCTCCCCACTCCGTATTGTGTATAAAAGGACCCTGAATCCTAACTGAGATGAGATGGGTTTTGGAGACTCCAGTCTCCCGTCTCCTCTGTTTGCTAGCCTTCTAATTAAAGTCATCATTCCTTGCTCCAATACTGGCCTGCCGCGGGTGAAGCAGAATGAGCTTGGGCTGGGTAACACCAGCACTGTTCAGTCGGGCCAGCTCATGGTAAGACTATCACTGTAATGAGGATTTTGTTCAGGACCCTGATCCTTTTCTCTCTTCATCCTTCCCTGCCTCTCCTCATCCCAAGTCTGGACTTGGAGTTGGAAAGGACCTCAGAGGCCCAGCTGCTGATCCTTTCTCTTCCTGGCTTTCCACCCACATCCTCTCAGCCATTGCCTGGCCAACCCAGGGACAGTTAGAACTGATGCCCATGGACAGTTTAGAACTCTGCCTTCCCAATGTTCCATTAATACAATCAAAGGCAATTTTTTCTCAAAGCCTAAGCACTGGCTATTCCCTACGCCAAGAACACTTTTCCCCAGACAGGTGGGTGGCTATTTCCTTCACTTAAAAACCAACTCTGCTCTTGTCTCCTTTTTTTAAGGCTTTGGCTACTTGAATGTCAAGCTCTGGACCCAGATTAGCAGCTCAGAGTGGGCATGTTCCTCCAGACACAGCCCAGCTTCTCCCTCTTAGGAGGCAATGCTCTCCACCTACCCTTGATAGGCACCATAATTCAGATTAACATCTCCCAGACCAGCCTTTCAAGAAAAAAGTTTCAGTTTGTTTGGCACAGAAGAAACTGAGTCATCAAAATATGACCAAGAGGCTTGCTGAACTCAGATTTAACCCTAAAGCTCAAGCTGAACTCCCCAGGACGATCTGCACGACATAACCTTAATCTTAACTCTGAAATGTGCCCCTGGTGGGCCCTATCCAGTTAACAGGTCAAACCCAGTATATCATTGGACCCAAGACATGGGGGGTCTTTTCCTCTTGGGCTTCGGCCTGCATGCTCCATTTGGACATCAGTTACAAAAGCCTTAGGTCAGGCGCCCAGGTAGGCCCCTCCTCCCAACCAAGTGAGCGACTGTCACCCAGCAAGCAGTTAACAGCCCTGTTCTGTCATTGGTCAGTGCCACTGAAAGCCCCTCCCCACTCCGTATTGTGTATAAAAGGACCCTGAATCCTAACTGAGATGAGATGGGTTTTGGAGACTCCAGTCTCCCGTCTCCTCTGTTTGCTAGCCTTCTAATTAAAGTCATCATTCCTTGCTCCAATACTGGCCTGCCGCGGGTGAAGCAGAATGAGCTTGGGCTGGGTAACACCAGCACTGTTCAGTCGGGCCAGCTCATGGTAAGACTATCACTGTAATGAGGATTTTGTTCAGGACCCTGATCCTTTTCTCTCTTCATCCTTCCCTGCCTCTCCTCATCCCAAGTCTGGACTTGGAGTTGGAAAGGACCTCAGAGGCCCAGCTGCTGATCCTTTCTCTTCCTGGCTTTCCACCCACATCCTCTCAGCCATTGCCTGGCCAACCCAGGGACAGTTAGAACTGATGCCCATGGACAGTTTAGAACTCTGCCTTCCCAATGTTCCATTAATACAATCAAAGGCAATTTTTTCTCAAAGCCTAAGCACTGGCTATTCCCTACGCCAAGAACACTTTTCCCCAGACAGGTGGGTGGCTATTTCCTTCACTTAAAAACCAACTCTGCTCTTGTCTCCTTTTTTTAAGGCTTTGGCTACTTGAATGTCAAGCTGTCTAGGTTCTGGCCTAGAATAGTAATATTTACCCAAGAATCTCAAGTTTTGTCCCAGGTGATTAGCATCCCACTTATGGCAGCTTCATCAATTTACTCCTGGAAAAATACTGCTAGCGTGTCATGATTATATGCATATGAAACAGTTCTGAAAAGGACCCCATGATTGAACAAGAAATATTAACATATTTCATGTGTACTCAGTTTTACTGTATTTAATAACATTTCTATTCTTTGGAATTTCACATTTTATTTAGACTTTTTAATTCAAATATTAGAAATAAAATATTGGGAAGGATAAATTAGGAGTTTGGGATTAACATATACACATTCCTATGGATACACTAGACAACCAACAAGGACCTACTGTTTAGTACGGGGAACTATACTCAGTATTTTGCAATAACCTATAAGGGGAAAGATTCTGTAAAAGAATATATATGACTGAATCACTGTGCTGCACATCTGAAATGAACATGACATTGTAGATCAACTAGATTTCAATTTTAAGAGATAATAAAATGTTTAAAATATAATTAATATATTAAAACCTACTTACATTTCTTCCTGCAGCACCCAGATAGCAAGAAGTCTCAGATTTTAGAACAGCAGAATTCAGTAGCATGTTGATTTTTATCAAGTCTGAGAGTCAAGAGAAAATAGAATGAAGATCTTGGAAAATCAGAATCATTTTAAAGCATTAGAAGACTAGAAGGATAGATTTAAATGATATAACATTATAATAACAGTCGGGCCAGCTCATGGTAAGACTATCACTGTAATGAGGATTTTGTTCAGGACCCTGATCCTTTTCTCTCTTCATCCTTCCCTGCCTCTCCTCATCCCAAGTCTGGACTTGGAGTTGGAAAGGACCTCAGAGGCCCAGCTGCTGATCCTTTCCTTCCTGGCTTTCCACCCACATCCTCTCAGCCATTGCCTGGCCAACCCAGGGACAGTTAGAACTGATGCCCATGGACAGTTTAGAACTCTGCCTTCCCAATGTTCCATTAATACAATCAAAGGCAATTTTTTCTCAAAGCCTAAGCACTGGCTATTCCCTACGCCAAGAACACTTTTCCCCAGACAGGTGGGTGGCTATTTCCTTCACTTAAAAACCAACTCTGCTCTTGTCTCCTTTTTTTAAGGCTTTGGCTACTTGAATGTCAAGCTGTCTAGGTTCTGGCCTAGAATAGTAATATTTACCCAAGAATCTCAAGTTTTGTCCCAGGTGATTAGCATCCCACTTATGGCAGCTTCATCAATTTACTCCTGGAAAAATACTGCTAGCGTGTCATGATTATATGCATATGAAACAGTTCTGAAAAGGACCCCATGATTGAACAAGAAATATTAACATATTTCATGTGTACTCAGTTTTACTGTATTTAATAACATTTCTATTCTTTGGAATTTCACATTTTATTTAGACTTTTTAATTCAAATATTAGAAATAAAATATTGGGAAGGATAAATTAGGAGTTTGGGATTAACATATACACATTCCTATGGATACACTAGACAACCAACAAGGACCTACTGTTTAGTACGGGGAACTATACTCAGTATTTTGCAATAACCTATAAGGGGAAAGATTCTGTAAAAGAATATATATGACTGAATCACTGTGCTGCACATCTGAAATGAACATGACATTGTAGATCAACTAGATTTCAATTTTAAGAGATAATAAAATGTTTAAAATATAATTAATATATTAAAACCTACTTACATTTCTTCCTGCAGCACCCAGATAGCAAGAAGTCTCAGATTTTAGAACAGCAGAATTCAGTAGCATGTTGATTTTTATCAAGTCTGAGAGTCAAGAGAAAATAGAATGAAGATCTTGGAAAATCAGAATCATTTTAAAGCATTAGAAGACTAGAAGGATAGATTTAAATGATATAACATTATAATAATTATAATTTTAATGGGAAAATAATTAACAAAATATTAAACATGAATTATAATTCAGCATTCTAATGGCAAATACATAGCAAATTTCAATTTTATTAACATTATATTATCTGGACTTATACTATTGACATCAGATTATGAAATAATTATTACTAATAAAGTAACAATAATTATATAATTCTATGAAAATATTAATAGAAACTTAATTTTGAACTTAAAATACTTTATTAACACCAATATTATACCAAGGACTGATAAAATATTACATGTTCATGTTCTTTTAGGGCAATACTTTCAGATTTTATCATTAATACTTATATAGAATCACAAACAGTATCTGTTGGCCAATAAAAAAAGTGATGTTCCTTAAACTGATGTCTTTTCCCACTTGACTGAACAAAGAAAGTGAATAATTTGAAAATGAATGGATGTTTTTGAGTTATGTTCTAATATCCTCTTATTTTCAACAATATATTATACATTTCATACTTTTGAGATTTTCATGCGCTAATATCCTCATTTGGAAAGCTGAATTATTCACAAAATTATATGCACATTTTAAAATGATTTTTTCTGGTCAGGGGTACTTTATTTAAATATTGAAGTTACAGTGAACTAGACTCTTTTGCGGGGGGGGGGCAGGTTGGGGAGGGAGGGGGGCAGGCGGGCCACTTCTATTGGTCTTTCGTTTATCTATTTTTCATCCATCTTTGTTCTTTGGTCCGTGTGGGCCTCCCATCACAGTGGCCTCTCTTGTCGCAGAGCACCGGTTCTGGGCGCATGCGCTCCAGAGCTCCAGCTCCTAATTGGACACATCGGTCCAGCAGCTTCTCGGCACGTGGGATCTTCCCAGGCCAGGGATCAAACCGCGCCCTCCTTACCCACTGGACCACCAGGGAAGCCCTGAACAACACTCTTAATCTAAGTATGTGATCAATATTGGCAAGTGTTAATACTAATGGCATTAAATTTTACCACAGTAACCCTTAAATTTACTCTTTCATTTTAAACAATTTTGAGATACTGTCTTTATAAAGTGTTTCCTCTGCACTTTCACTTATCCAAGTGGCAGAATAGCATTACAAGTCTGAGAGTCAAGAGAAAATAGAATGAAGATCTTGGAAAATAGATTTAAATTAACAAAGGTGTTAAATATTAACATTATAATAATTATAATTTTAATGGGAAAATAATTAACAAAATATTAAACATGAATTATAATTCAGCATTCTAATGGCAAATACATAGCAAATTTCAATTTTATTAACATTATATTATCTGGACTTATACTATTGACATCAGATTATGAAATAATTATTACTAATAAAGTAACAATAATTATATAATTCTATGAAAATATTAATAGAAACTTAATTTTGAACTTAAAATACTTTATTAACACCAATATTATACCAAGGACTGATAAAATATTACATGTTCATGTTCTTTTAGGGCAATACTTTCAGATTTTATCATTAATACTTATATAGAATCACAAACAGTATCTGTTGGCCAATAAAAAAAGTGATGTTCCTTAAACTGATGTCTTTTCCCACTTGACTGAACAAAGAAAGTGAATAATTTGAAAATGAATGGATGTTTTTGAGTTATGTTCTAATATCCTCTTATTTTCAACAATATATTATACATTTCATACTTTTGAGATTTTCATGCGCTAATATCCTCATTTGGAAAGCTGAATTATTCACAAAATTATATGCACATTTTAAAATGATTTTTTCTGGTCAGGGGTACTTTATTTAAATATTGAAGTTACAGTGAACTAGACTCTTTTGGGGGGCAGGTTGGGGGGGGAGGGGGGCAGGCGGGCCACTTCTATTGGTCTTTCGTTTATCTATTTTTCATCCATCTTTGTTCTTTGGTCCGTGTGGGCCTCCCATCACAGTGGCCTCTCTTGTCGCAGAGCACCGGTTCTGGGCGCATGCGCTCCAGAGCTCCAGCTCCTAATTGGACACATCGGTCCAGCAGCTTCTCGGCACGTGGGATCTTCCCAGGCCAGGGATCAAACCGGCGCCCTCCTTACCCACTGGACCACCAGGGAAGCCCTGAACAACACTCTTAATCTAAGTATGTGATCAATATTGGCAAGTGTTAATACTAATGGCATTAAATTTTACCACAGTAACCCTTAAATTTACTCTTTCATTTTAAACAATTTTGAGATACTGTCTTTATAAAGTGTTTCCTCTGCACTTTCACTTATCCAAGTGGCAGAATATTTCATAAGCCTGTCCATTATGTTTTTAGGAGCTATCCTCTTTTTTAAATTATTGCTTTATTTATCTTAATTTGGCTACACTGGGTCTTAGTTGTGGCATGCGGGATCTAGTTCCCTGATCAGGGATCAAACCTGGGCCCCCTGCATTAGAAGCACAGAGTCTTCACCACTGGACCACCAGGGAAGTCCCTATCCTCTTTTTTTAATAACAGTTTTATTAAAGGTATAATTTATTTATCATAAAATGTATTCTTTTAGGGTGCACAATCCAGTGGTTTTCAGTACAAAAAGTTGTGCCACCATCAACAAGAGCTATTTTTTTTACTCTTCAGATTCTCTAAGGAGAAATCCCCTGTCAGTTAGCCGTCAGTTCCCTTTCTCTTCACTCCTAGTTCCTAGAAATCACTAGCCTACCTTCTGTCTCTATGGTTTTGTCCATCCTGGCTGTTTCATAGAAATGGAATTAGACATACATTGCTGAATTTACAATCTATCAACTTACAGAATTTTTTCATAACAATACTTAGTGGATTTTTTTTAAAAAACTATGGAGCGTAGACTAGCCAAGATAACACATAAACACTGTCAGTGATGGAAAAAAAATGTTTCTGTAACAGCTAAGAAAAATAGAAAGAATACAAAGTAAGTAGGAATATCCATATAATATTAATAGGATAGCGTCAAGCCAAAATAATTAAGAAACAAGAGTACTCAAAACTATAAAGAAAAAGCGTGTATCAATATATACACATATATGCATTATGTAAACTGAAAGGCACAGATTCCAAGTCATATATGGAAAGACATTATGATAGACACAAAGTTAGAATCTGGTAGAAACTGTATTTCCTTTTAATCTGATTACTTCAAGTTTCTTCTGAAAAGTGTTAAATATTGAATGAAGGAATTAACTAGGAGGGTATTTAAGAAACAGATGGCCCATGCTGGGTGTTTATAAACCCTGTGTCTTGGTGAACTGCTCAGTTGTCCTCTTATCTCTGCAGAATCCAGATACCTCTTCCCAAAATCGTTTGCATACCACAACAAGTGGTAAATTCCCTTAATCTAAGTGATCAATATTGGCAAGTGTTAATACTAATGGCATTAAATTTTACCACAGTACCTTAAAACTTTCATTTTAAACAATTTTGTTTTTTGGCCCACTTTCACTTATCCAAGTGGCAGAATATTTCATAAGCCTGTCCATTATGTTTTAGGAGCTATCCTCTTTAAATTATTGCTTTATTTATCTTAATTTGGCTACACTGGGTCTTAGTTGTGGCATGCGGGATCTAGTTCCCTGATCAGGATCAAACCTGGGCCCCCTGCATTAGAAGCACAGAGTCTTCACCACTGGACCACCAGGGAAGTCCCTATCCTCTTTTTTTAATAACAGTTTTATTAAAGGTATAATTTATTTATCATAAAATGTATTCTTTTAGGGTGCACAATCCAGTGGTTTTCAGTACAAAAAGTTGTGCCACCATCAACAAGAGCTATTTTTTTTACTCTTCAGATTCTCTAAGGAGAAATCCCCTGTCAGTTAGCCGTCAGTTCCCTTTCTCTTCACTCCTAGTTCCTAGAAATCACTAGCCTACCTTCTGTCTCTATGGTTTTGTCCATCCTGGCTGTTTCATAGAAATGGAATTAGACATACATTGCTGAATTTACAATCTATCAACTTACAGAATTTTTTCATAACAATACTTAGTGGATTTTTTTTAAAAAACTATGGAGCGTAGACTAGCCAAGATAACACATAAACACTGTCAGTGATGGAAAAAAAATGTTTCTGTAACAGCTAAGAAAAATAGAAAGAATACAAAGTAAGTAGGAATATCCATATAATATTAATAGGATAGCGTCAAGCCAAAATAATTAAGAAACAAGAGTACTCAAAACTATAAAGAAAAAGCGTGTATCAATATATACACATATATGCATTATGTAAACTGAAAGGCACAGATTCCAAGTCATATATGGAAAGACATTATGATAGACACAAAGTTAGAATCTGGTAGAAACTGTATTTCCTTTTAATCTGATTACTTCAAGTTTCTTCTGAAAAGTGTTAAATATTGAATGAAGGAATTAACTAGGAGGGTATTTAAGAAACAGATGGCCCATGCTGGGTGTTTATAAACCCTGTGTCTTGGTGAACTGCTCAGTTGTCCTCTTATCTCTGCAGAATCCAGATACCTCTTCCCAAAATCGTTTGCATACCACAACAAGTGGTAAATTCCCATCTGTATTTTGCTCTCTTCTTTGGTAATGCCACAGGCTTTGTTTATTTTCCAGAGTTTATAAAAAGTAAAATTAAAATTATGATTAGGGGATATATTGGTAAAGCGGGGGCTGTTTTGCAGGGTAAGTTGTGCCAGGGATTGATGGGTACTTTGAAGTTAGAGAATGGAATTTCAAGAGGCAGTACTGAGTCCTGTACGTGGCTTTTCAAAAGTCTTAAAAGTTAACATCTTAAATGGAGGAAAATATATATGACATTCATGGTATTTTACACTTAGCTTATACCTAACAGTTTAACATTTTATATTTACTTAAATGTATTTTTTCACAAAATAACATTTTTGTGTATTTTATTAAATTAATTCTCTTTAATTTTTTTCATACTTTACTGCTTCATTTATTTCCATTTCTTTTCCAAACTCCTATTTTCTTTGCATGTAATTTTGTGGATTTCTAGTAATTTCCTTTGGTAATTCAGATGATAGTCTTTATATAAAAATATATATATTATATATATAAACCTATATTTAATTCAGATGACAGTCTTTTTATATATATTACATATAAATAAATAAATAAATATATATATATATCGACCTATATGTCTCCATTTTTGGCTATGCCAGGCTGCTTAGGATCTTAGTTCCCCAACCAAGGACTGAAGCTGAGCCCTTGGCAGGAGAACACAGAGTCCTAACACTGGACTTCCAGGGAATTCCCATGTCTCCAGTTTAGAATGACTTTAGGTATATCCTTAAAGTAAAAATATAATCGTTGGATCTACAGACTTTCAAAATAATTAAGAAACAAGAGTACTCAAAACTATAAAGAAAAAGCGTGTATCAATATATACACATATATGCATTATGTAAACTGAAAGGCACAGATTCCAAGTCATATATGGAAAGACATTATGATAGACACAAAGTTAGAATCTGGTAGAAACTGTATTTCCTTTTAATCTGATTACTTCAAGTTTCTTCTGAAAAGTGTTAAATATTGAATGAAGGAATTAACTAGGAGGGTATTTAAGAAACAGATGGCCCATGCTGGGTGTTTATAAACCCTGTGTCTTGGTGAACTGCTCAGTTGTCCTCTTATCTCTGCAGAATCCAGATACCTCTTCCCAAAATCGTTTGCATACCACAACAAGTGGTAAATTCCCATCTGTATTTTGCTCTCTTCTTTGGTAATGCCACAGGCTTTGTTTATTTTCCAGAGTTTATAAAAAGTAAAATTAAAATTATGATTAGGGGATATATTGGTAAAGCGGGGGCTGTTTTGCAGGGTAAGTTGTGCCAGGGATTGATGGGTACTTTGAAGTTAGAGAATGGAATTTCAAGAGGCAGTACTGAGTCCTGTACGTGGCTTTTCAAAAGTCTTAAAAGTTAACATCTTAAATGGAGGAAAATATATATGACATTCATGGTATTTTACACTTAGCTTATACCTAACAGTTTAACATTTTATATTTACTTAAATGTATTTTTTCACAAAATAACATTTTTGTGTATTTTATTAAATTAATTCTCTTTAATTTTTTTCATACTTTACTGCTTCATTTATTTCCATTTCTTTTCCAAACTCCTATTTTCTTTGCATGTAATTTTGTGGATTTCTAGTAATTTCCTTTGGTAATTCAGATGATAGTCTTTATATAAAAATATATATATTATATATATAAACCTATATTTAATTCAGATGACAGTCTTTTTATATATATTACATATAAATAAATAAATAAATATATATATATATCGACCTATATGTCTCCATTTTTTTGGCTATGCCAGGCTGCTTGTAGGATCTTAGTTCCCCAACCAAGGACTGAAGCTGAGCCCTTGGCAGGAGAACACAGAGTCCTAACACTGGACTTCCAGGGAATTCCCATGTCTCCAGTTTAGAATGACTTTAGGTATATCCTTAAAGTAAAAATATAATCGTTGGATCTACAGACTTTCAATCTGAAATAAACATAAGAAACATATCTTTCATACTTCTCCCCATTTTTTCTTCATCAGACATACCACACAAACAACCCCTGAAAGGCAAGATTATTTATAATCAGAGGAAAAAGTATATCCTCCAAGCTTAGTTTGAATGTGCCCCCCACCCTGGAAAAGCAAGCAGGAAAACAACTAGCCAAGGAAACTGGCATTCCAGAATCTAAAATTCAGGTAAGTACAGGATATTTCATTATTCTGATTCAAGGTAAAGAGAAAGGCTAGGCTTGGCACTGGCAGGCAATTTTCCTATGTCAGGTATGTTTCCCAAAAGGCTTTTCTTGTTATATATTTAAAACAACATAAAAACAAAGCATTACCCCTTTTATTGATGGTAGTAAACTCTGTTACTTCTTTTAGCAATTGGTTGGGTGTGTTCACTATTGGAAGAAAGAACATACTGGAATATCTCTCCCAAAAGGGGATAAATGAATCTACCTTTTTAACTAATTTATTTATTCAGCTCCATCAGGTCTTCGTTGTGGCACTCAGGCTACTCCTTGTTGCAGTTTTCTCCAGTTGCAGCACACAGGCTTAGCTGCCCTGTGGCATATGGGACCTTAGTTCCCTGACCAGACATTGAACCTATGCCCTCTGCATTAGAAGGTAGACTCTTAACCATTTGGCCACCAGGTTAGTCCCGAAATCAACTTTTGAGATATAGAGAATACAGGAAATTGGATCTCTACATTAATGATATGGTACCCTTAAACACTGGAATATAAACACTGGCAGAATAATGATTAATATTAATTGTGAGAAAACTGTAGGGTAAACATGCATATAAATTCCCAATTCTCAGGCTAGATTTTTTTCTTTTTATTCCACTAATATCAGAAATGTGATTCATACACAGGAATATGTGAAATAAAATCCTATATCGTATCATCTTGAATAAACTGCTGATTTAAAAAATTAAAATAAGTTAGATTTCTTCCATCAGCAAAGAGATAGCTATTAAATAATACAAATATATCAACTGAAACAGTATTGATATCAATAAAGGTCAATAAAAAAGGATGCTCTTAAAGAATAATGAGTTCAGATTTTCATATCAAAAACAGTCTCCAGGGCTTCCCTGGTAGCTCAGTGTAAAGAATTTGCCCACCATTGCAGGAGACACAGGTTCCATCCCTGATCCAGGAAGGTCCTACATGCTGTGGAACAACATGTAGTCTAGAGCCTCAGAGCCGCAGCTATTGGGCCCATGGGCCAGAGCTACTGAAGCCTGTGTGCCTTAGAGCCCGAGTTCCACAACAAGAGAAGTCACCGCAACGAGAAGCCTACTCACCTCAGTAGTCCCCACTCCCTGCAACCAGAGAAGAGCCTGCAGCAGCAGTGAAAACCCAGAATAGCCAAAAATAAAAATAAATTTAGAAAAATTTTAAAATTAAAAAAAAAAAAGGTCTCCAATAAATCACTATATGTAAGTGCTGTAAGAGCATCCACCTAAGGGGACACTCGGAACTACCCTCTTTTCTTAATGCATTTGTTTTAGGTACAGGAAACCATTTTCCCAAATCTCAGTAATAAAATGCACTTTGAGGGAGTATCTTGAGCTTCCCTGGTGTCTCAGATGCCTAAGATTCAGCTCCATCAGGTCTTCGTTGTGGCACTCAGGCTACTCCTTGTTGCAGTTTTCTCCAGTTGCAGCACACAGGCTTAGCTGCCCTGTGGCATATGGGACCTTAGTTCCCTGACCAGACATTGAACCTATGCCCTCTGCATTAGAAGGTAGACTCTTAACCATTTGGCCACCAGGTTAGTCCCGAAATCAACTTTTGAGATATAGAGAATACAGGAAATTGGATCTCTACATTAATGATATGGTACCCTTAAACACTGGAATATAAACACTGGCAGAATAATGATTAATATTAATTGTGAGAAAACTGTAGGGTAAACATGCATATAAATTCCCAATTCTCAGGCTAGATTTTTTTCTTTTTATTCCACTAATATCAGAAATGTGATTCATACACAGGAATATGTGAAATAAAATCCTATATCGTATCATCTTGAATAAACTGCTGATTTAAAAAATTAAAATAAGTTAGATTTCTTCCATCAGCAAAGAGATAGCTATTAAATAATACAAATATATCAACTGAAACAGTATTGATATCAATAAAGGTCAATAAAAAAGGATGCTCTTAAAGAATAATGAGTTCAGATTTTCATATCAAAAACAGTCTCCAGGGCTTCCCTGGTAGCTCAGTGTAAAGAATTTGCCCACCATTGCAGGAGACACAGGTTCCATCCCTGATCCAGGAAGGTCCTACATGCTGTGGAACAACATGTAGTCTAGAGCCTCAGAGCCGCAGCTATTGGGCCCATGGGCCAGAGCTACTGAAGCCTGTGTGCCTTAGAGCCCGAGTTCCACAACAAGAGAAGTCACCGCAACGAGAAGCCTACTCACCTCAGTAGTCCCCACTCCCTGCAACCAGAGAAGAGCCTGCAGCAGCAGTGAAAACCCAGAATAGCCAAAAATAAAAATAAATTTAGAAAAATTTTAAAATTAAAAAAAAAAAAGGTCTCCAATAAATCACTATATGTAAGTGCTGTAAGAGCATCCACCTAAGGGGACACTCGGAACTACCCTCTTTTCTTAATGCATTTGTTTTAGGTACAGGAAACCATTTTCCCAAATCTCAGTAATAAAATGCACTTTGAGGGAGTATCTTGAGCTTCCCTGGTGTCTCAGATGCCTAAGAATCTGCCTGCAATGCAGGAGACCTGGGTCAGGAAGATCCCCTGGAGGAGGAAATAGCAACCCACTCCAGTATTCTTGCCTAGAGAATTCCATGAAGAGAGGAGCCTGGCAGGCTACAGTCCATGGGGTTGCAAAGAGTCTGGACACAACTGACTGACTTTCACTTTCACTTGGCGAACTATCTACTGATTGGCTACATGAGAGATACTAGGTCCATTTGAACTGCGGAGGATGCCAAGTCCAGAAAATAATGTAGGATGAGGTTGGCTTTTCCATTGTGTTCAGTAACTTACTCATTAGTTTCCAGTTTCCACTTGGACTTAAGACTTACAGGAAAATATACTGATTGATTAACTTAAAGAACAGATACAACCTTTTAGCATAAGGCCCAGCATAAGAGTGGTTCATTGGAGATTCCCTGGTGGTCCAGTGGGTAAGGACACCACCTTGCAGTGCAAGGGGCGCCGGTTTGATCCCTGGCCTGGGAAGATCCCACGTGCCGCGAAGCTGCTGGACCGATATGTCCAAATACTGAACCGGAGCTCTGGAGTGCATGTGCCCAGAGCCAGTGCTCTGCAGCGACAGAGGCCACTGCGATGGGAGGCCAACAAAGGCCAAAGAGCAAAGATAAATAAAATGAAAGATCAATAGAAGTGGCCAAAAACAAACAAAAAAAAGAGTGGTTCATTGGATACTGGTTATCACTGACACCCTAATCTTACTATGAATTATTAAATTATCAAAATGAAACACACAAATTATTGGAACATACACTACAATGCCAACTCCAGTAATGAGGAAATGAGCAAAGTACAACTGGCTATGTTAGTGACAATCATTTTAAAGCAAGATATATGAAGTTATCTATTGCTGAATATGGGATGAAATAAGTAAGAGGAAGTGTGGATGAGTTAGTTCTGCTCGTGACTGTGGCTAATTCTACTGTCCTACATAGAGAAATTCTAAGATAAATTCTGTAAGTATTATGTACTATCAAATGGTATTTCTAATGAGTTGATGCAACACAAAGGAGAGATTGATTTTCTTTGAGAGAATTAACAGTATTTCTTAAATAAGGGAAATTTACTTCAGATACCCTGAGGATGACCATACAAGAAATGCTAATTGGGGGTTTCCCTGGTGGCTCAGTGGATAAGAACCCATCTGGAAAACATGTAAAAAAATTAATTAATTAATTAAAAAAAAAAAAAAAGAACCCATCTGGTAATACAGGAGACATAGGTTCGATCCCTGATCCGGGAAGATCCCATATGCCGCGGAGCAACTAAACCCACACAACAACGAAGACCCAGTACAGCCAAAAATAAATAAATGAAAAAAAAATTTTTTTTTAATGCTAATTGGAGTCGAGAGCAGACTGTGCACTGTCCTGAACTATATGCTAATAATAGTACTATTCCCAGGATAATGCATTGTCTTTCTCTTAGGGATATTATCCCAAGAGCAGCTCATCAATTAGTTTTGTTTAATTGCATTGATATTGAGAATGACACAGACTGAATTACATAACTTTCATATCTTCCTTTCCCAGTCAGATATGGTTTAAAAACCACACAGCAAGTCAGAGACGACTGGGGTTCAACTCCTCCTTAGGATAAGATCAAACCCGTGAGAGAACCAGCCCTGTCCAAATACTGAACCGAGCTCTGGAGTCACCAAGTGCTCTGCAGCGACAGAGGCCACTGCGATGGGAGGCCAACAAAGGCCAAAGAGCAAAGATAAATAAAATGAAAGATCAATAGAAGTGGCCAAAAACAAACAAAAAAAAGAGTGGTTCATTGGATACTGGTTATCACTGACACCCTAATCTTACTATGAATTATTAAATTATCAAAATGAAACACACAAATTATTGGAACATACACTACAATGCCAACTCCAGTAATGAGGAAATGAGCAAAGTACAACTGGCTATGTTAGTGACAATCATTTTAAAGCAAGATATATGAAGTTATCTATTGCTGAATATGGGATGAAATAAGTAAGAGGAAGTGTGGATGAGTTAGTTCTGCTCGTGACTGTGGCTAATTCTACTGTCCTACATAGAGAAATTCTAAGATAAATTCTGTAAGTATTATGTACTATCAAATGGTATTTCTAATGAGTTGATGCAACACAAAGGAGAGATTGATTTTCTTTGAGAGAATTAACAGTATTTCTTAAATAAGGGAAATTTACTTCAGATACCCTGAGGATGACCATACAAGAAATGCTAATTGGGGGTTTCCCTGGTGGCTCAGTGGATAAGAACCCATCTGGAAAACATGTAAAAAAATTAATTAATTAATTAAAAAAAAAAAAAAAGAACCCATCTGGTAATACAGGAGACATAGGTTCGATCCCTGATCCGGGAAGATCCCATATGCCGCGGAGCAACTAAACCCACACAACAACGAAGACCCAGTACAGCCAAAAATAAATAAATGAAAAAAAAATTTTTTTTTAATGCTAATTGGAGTCGAGAGCAGACTGTGCACTGTCCTGAACTATATGCTAATAATAGTACTATTCCCAGGATAATGCATTGTCTTTCTCTTAGGGATATTATCCCAAGAGCAGCTCATCAATTAGTTTTGTTTAATTGCATTGATATTGAGAATGACACAGACTGAATTACATAACTTTCATATCTTCCTTTCCCAGTCAGATATGGTTTAAAAACCACACAGCAAGTCAGAGACGACTGGGGTTCAACTCCTCCTTAGGATAAGATCAAACCCGTGGAGAGAACCAGCCCTGATTTTATAGTCAAGGTAAGAACCCATCAATTCAAATGCAGTTCATCAATGGGTCCTATTGAGGGGAGAATCGATTCTGCATGTTATGCTCAAATTTACCACAAAGAATCCTTAGTTTTGGAGACATATACACACACATGTACACACATATTTATTTATAAAAGGTATATACATAAACGTACATATATGTACACATGCACACATACTGAACACGTGAACCAGGGTAAGTAACTTCTTATATACCTCTCCTGAGATTCGGGCCTTTGCTTTACAGTTTGAAAATAAAACCAGAATCTCTTGCCTTATGATGTCCATGTCTCTGTTTCCCTCACATAGATGTGGTTTCAGGACCCAGGATCTCTGTATCCTGGGCAGAGCAAAAGTGAGCCTGTGAATTCCTTGGTAGATGACTCAAACAGTAGACCTGGTCTGACAGTTCAGCAGCATGAAACTGACCTGTGCACTCTCCCAGGCGGATTCCATCATGTTCATTCCTCCAGTTGTTTCAGCAGGAACCAATTATTTCTACCCGTTCTTCTCCCATCCTACGTACCCTCTGTCCCTATTGTGATCCATGGACAAAGTGTCATGATGCAGCCCGTGTTCTTTCTCTCCACTCTAACACCTGGGAATTATGTGCCAGCCCTGCTGACTATGGGAGGAGACCCAGATACTCAGTATCCTTTCTGGCTACAATATCAAGAACACCAAGATCACCAAGAACAGAAGGACATGAGAGTTCTGCAGTTGAAAGACTATTTTCAGACTCAACCTGAGCACAAAACACAACCGCTGAAGGATCTGGGCCAGATGGACCTATCTTGTATTCTGCAGTGCTGGGATGAATGCTGCCAGGCTCTGACTGCAGAGTAGGATCCTCAGAAGGGACCCAATGAGACAGACTGATGGCCGCGGCACACATAGCCAACTGGAGACTCTCACGTCACTCAGCCAATTGCATCAGCAATATATTAAAGCCTCGGAAAGCCTTTAGGTCAACTCTGGTCATCCAATGCCAATAAAAGGTACAAATTTTCTGAATCCTGATCCATAAGTAGAGGGCCTCCAAAACTCCAGCTGTACCTCAGGAGTAACATTTTCAGGCTCTTGTGAATGCACTTCAAAGCTCACCAGGGCTTGAGCTTCAGGAAGACGGCATTCCGAATCTGATCCAGGCCTTCTTTCTTTTGACACAGATAAGAGCAATTTAAAGAACAGTGAATACAGACGTCATCCTGTCAAGGGCAAAACTAAAGCTGGGAAAAGAAAAAACAACTGGAAACCCAAATGGAGGTTGTCTTCTGGGCAGTGGGGTTATCTTCTGTACTCCACTAAGGATTCTTTCCAAGTCCCAAACTGACCCTAAAAGCACCACAGGACACGTTTGCCAAATTCTTCTGGGGAAAAAAAGATTTTACTCACAAATATGACCTTCTCTCTGTAATCACCAAGTCCTCCACCATCTGGAAAATCTACAAACTGTAACCTAACTTAGGCGAGAACAGGTCTCTGAGGGACGCATCAGAACTTCTTTCCCTCCTTACAACATGAGGGCAAACTTGAAATGTGTTGTGTAGCTAATGAAAGGATGCTGTACTTCCTGACGGAGTTTATAAAACTGATCTTTTTCCCAAAGGGTTTAAATTGGGAACTAGATACTATATCAGTAGCCATCACTAAAGGAAAGATTAAAGGGATTGAGTAAAGTTCACTATAAAATGTGCCAGCCCTGCTGACTATGGGAGGAGACCCAGATACTCAGTATCCTTTCTGGCTACAATATCAAGAACACCAAGATCACCAAGAACAGAAGGACATGAGAGTTCTGCAGTTGAAAGACTATTTTCAGACTCAACCTGAGCACAAAACACAACCGCTGAAGGATCTGGGCCAGATGGACCTATCTTGTATTCTGCAGTGCTGGGATGAATGCTGCCAGGCTCTGACTGCAGAGTAGGATCCTCAGAAGGGACCCAATGAGACAGACTGATGGCCGCGGCACACATAGCCAACTGGAGACTCTCACGTCACTCAGCCAATTGCATCAGCAATATATTAAAGCCTCGGAAAGCCTTTAGGTCAACTCTGGTCATCCAATGCCAATAAAAGGTACAAATTTTCTGAATCCTGATCCATAAGTAGAGGGCCTCCAAAACTCCAGCTGTACCTCAGGAGTAACATTTTCAGGCTCTTGTGAATGCACTTCAAAGCTCACCAGGGCTTGAGCTTCAGGAAGACGGCATTCCGAATCTGATCCAGGCCTTCTTTCTTTTGACACAGATAAGAGCAATTTAAAGAACAGTGAATACAGACGTCATCCTGTCAAGGGCAAAACTAAAGCTGGGAAAAGAAAAAACAACTGGAAACCCAAATGGAGGTTGTCTTCTGGGCAGTGGGGTTATCTTCTGTACTCCACTAAGGATTCTTTCCAAGTCCCAAACTGACCCTAAAAGCACCACAGGACACGTTTGCCAAATTCTTCTGGGGAAAAAAAGATTTTACTCACAAATATGACCTTCTCTCTGTAATCACCAAGTCCTCCACCATCTGGAAAATCTACAAACTGTAACCTAACTTAGGCGAGAACAGGTCTCTGAGGGACGCATCAGAACTTCTTTCCCTCCTTACAACATGAGGGCAAACTTGAAATGTGTTGTGTAGCTAATGAAAGGATGCTGTACTTCCTGACGGAGTTTATAAAACTGATCTTTTTCCCAAAGGGTTTAAATTGGGAACTAGATACTATATCAGTAGCCATCACTAAAGGAATGATTAAATGGATTAGGATAAATCCTTAATACTGAGTAAAGTTCACTTATAAATATATTTTTACTTTGACTATTTAAAATATGCAAAAAATTTTAAGAAATTATAATAGCAACACTACATCATCACTGAAAATAGTTCAATGATGCTAATATTTCACTTTTTTAGGTTTTTGTATATATTTGTACATGTCTATGTATGTTCACAAAATTCCTCCTCTTAAACATGGTATGTTTATCTAAAACCTGGAAAACCATTCTCGTTCTTAATATTCTCCCTTCTTTTGAAATGATAACTTCTAAAACTAGATTTTGGTATTTGTGGACTTACTTTGGTAATAAAAATATCTTTAAAAATATTACTTCTCTGCCCATTTTATCAATTTGCATTCTGTTTGGTCATATTTGCATCACTTTCCATATGAAGGTGTTGAAAGATCAATACATATACACCTAGTTTTACAAAGATATCAGTTTTGTAAAACTATAGTCGTGAGGTGAGCATCCTTCTGGTCCTTCTGGGGGCATAACATGCAAGAGTTTTCTAGGTGTTCATACACTAAAGTACAAGTGCCAGAATAGTTCAGTGTCAATTATTTACAGCCAAAATTACACTCAGCACAGGTTATTTTTCCTAGTATGATTAACCTAGGAAACTTAGGAAATTAAAACTCACATACTTATGTGCAGTTATTTGTGGCACAAATCTACACCAAAAAATCTGATAGAATTATTTGACAGTGTTGATACCACGCCCAGTTTGATTTTTAAATTATTCACCCAGATGATTCTCATGTGGCCAGAGCTGAGAGTTCCTAGTATCTTTCCTGTACTTCAAACACCTGTGCAGAGTTCAATTTTTGAAAACAAGTCTGATGATTTGTGAAGGGAAAACAATACACCTGTATCTATAATCCTCTTCTTCATTTCTATGTACATCTGCATCTCCATGTTTACATGTATTGCTCTATGCTAAAAATTATCTATTGTTCATCTGCACAGCCTCTATGGTTTCCCTCCACACCTTTCTCTATTTCTATCTCTGTATCTACACATCATCTATAGCCTCTGGAGGGATACAAGATGACTTTCTCTAAAGAAAAAAACTATATTTTCACTTCTGAAGCAAGCAGTGGGTTTAAGCACTCAAGAAACAGGTAGGGAATAGTGTCTGACCAAGGCAACCAGCTTGACCAGTTCAGAATCTCGAGTCAGATGTCCCTTTCAGAATTGGGTGACCAGACAACCTATTCAATTGAGGTCATCATGGATGTGGACTGGGCTCATAACCAGTGGAGGGCTTAAAGGTTGTCATGGTGAAGGCATCCATAGCGTGAAAAAAGGGTTGAGAACATGGACTCTGCAGGATTTTGGTGCAGGGTGGCAAATCCAGTGGCCCCTGCTTGGTGCCCAGCACTGGAGCATCTGATTGCCCCATCCCAGCAGTGTCTCCAGTAAAAGGTATCTACCCTCTTCCTAGAGGCCCCTTGGGTCCCAAGAAGCTGGCCTCTTAGTTCTCAGACCCCTTTGGGCTGAAAACCTTTGGACTGGAGGGACCATGAATGAGGTCATGCATCTCACAGGCCAGTCAGTCTTGGTCCAGGTTGTGTCCACTGTCTGGGGTGACAGCCAGCCAAAGTGCAGGCTTCACCTCTGGAACAGAAATCACTATCCTCTGGAGGAAGAATTGAGGATTTAGTCACTAGCTATGCTGTTCCTGGGTAGGACACTCTTGCTCTCAAAGGTGACTAGTCTGTACCATGGAAGTTCTTAGCGGACCCTAAACTTTTATTTGGGTATTCACTCTACCCTTTCAGGCCATATTCCCAGGAAGGAGACATAGAATTATTTGACAGTGTTGATACCACGCCCAGTTTGATTTTTAAATTATTCACCCAGATGATTCTCATGTGGCCAGAGCTGAGAGTTCCTAGTATCTTTCCTGTACTTCAAACACCTGTGCAGAGTTCAATTTTTGAAAACAAGTCTGATGATTTGTGAAGGGAAAACAATACACCTGTATCTATAATCCTCTTCTTCATTTCTATGTACATCTGCATCTCCATGTTTACATGTATTGCTCTATGCTAAAAATTATCTATTGTTCATCTGCACAGCCTCTATGGTTTCCCTCCACACCTTTCTCTATTTCTATCTCTGTATCTACACATCATCTATAGCCTCTGGAGGGATACAAGATGACTTTCTCTAAAGAAAAAAACTATATTTTCACTTCTGAAGCAAGCAGTGGGTTTAAGCACTCAAGAAACAGGTAGGGAATAGTGTCTGACCAAGGCAACCAGCTTGACCAGTTCAGAATCTCGAGTCAGATGTCCCTTTCAGAATTGGGTGACCAGACAACCTATTCAATTGAGGTCATCATGGATGTGGACTGGGCTCATAACCAGTGGAGGGCTTAAAGGTTGTCATGGTGAAGGCATCCATAGCGTGAAAAAAGGGTTGAGAACATGGACTCTGCAGGATTTTGGTGCAGGGTGGCAAATCCAGTGGCCCCTGCTTGGTGCCCAGCACTGGAGCATCTGATTGCCCCATCCCAGCAGTGTCTCCAGTAAAAGGTATCTACCCTCTTCCTAGAGGCCCCTTGGGTCCCAAGAAGCTGGCCTCTTAGTTCTCAGACCCCTTTGGGCTGAAAACCTTTGGACTGGAGGGACCATGAATGAGGTCATGCATCTCACAGGCCAGTCAGTCTTGGTCCAGGTTGTGTCCACTGTCTGGGGTGACAGCCAGCCAAAGTGCAGGCTTCACCTCTGGAACAGAAATCACTATCCTCTGGAGGAAGAATTGAGGATTTAGTCACTAGCTATGCTGTTCCTGGGTAGGACACTCTTGCTCTCAAAGGTGACTAGTCTGTACCATGGAAGTTCTTAGCGGACCCTAAACTTTTATTTGGGTATTCACTCTACCCTTTCAGGCCATATTCCCCAGGAAGGAGACAATCTGCAGCCCAAGGAGAATAGATCTTAATTACTCTAAGTCAACTTCATTTACCCTACATAGAGGGGAGTTAGGAAGGGGCATGTGCCATAACTCTGGCAAATGAGATGTGCATGAGGGACTTGTGAGAAAGTCTGTGCACCAATAAAGGAGACACTTAGGAGGAACCCTCCCTCTTTGGCTGTTGGAGCTGTAACAGATCCACGGGGGAGTGGCTGACAGGGCAAGCTAAGAATGGCAGAGCAGAAAACTAGAACCTTAAAAGCCACCCTACCTCAGGACTTCTTGTTGTATATACAAAATATAAATTCCCTTACTTATTAAAAGTTCTTAGGCTTCCTGTTACATGCAATGACATACACCTTATTGATCAAGCCAGGTGGGCATATGATTCAGCAAAGAGCATTAGCCCAAAAGCAAGAGAGACTGAGAATAATTCAAACAGCAACATAAACTTTTGAAACTGCACCCAAGTAAATGGAATAGGGAACAGAGGAAAACAATACCAGGAATATAGCCCACTGCTGCAGAGAAAGAGAAGACACAGTGTTTCTGCCACTAAGTTTTGCAAGTTAAGGTCTAGGAAAATTTCAAAAGCTGGCATAAGAGGAAGCCACAGAATAAAAGGGAGAATGGTCCAGAATTCAAGAGCTAAAATGAGTGAGAAATAATGTCTCCCAGAACACAAGCAGAAAAGAAAAGTCAATTTCATTAAGTTGGGGAAAGAAAACCAAAAGAACAAGAATGTGACAGCTCAAGGCAGAAAAGTAAGACTTGAACAGTTGATCTGGAACAGATACAGCCACAGTTCAATGTCATTAACCATTAAAATCCAATTCATTTTTCCTGTTTAGTTTTGTGCTCCCCAAAATACTTCTGCTAATTTATTTCCCCACATACGTACCAGCCCAAGAGATGAAATGATCTGAGAAATTACAAAACCAGGTACTGAAAATTACTGGTTCATAATGAACAATGTAAGTTAGCATATGTTCTAGTTGAAACATTTCTTCTGTGAGTCTGGGTATAACAAAGCAGATCCTTTTGCACATGACTGGTAAAACTGGAATTTCTAGCTCTATAAAGCCAATAGGCTGTGGTTAATGAGGTAGACATGTCCATTTCACATCTGAAGCAATGATTTTCAACCACCATACTGTCACATCACAGTGGAAGAACACATTTTAAACAAACATCTGCCACCAACCCCTCCTAAGCCCCACTTAAGGACCACTACTGTAGGGACTTCCTTGATGGTCCAATAGTTAAGATTCTGAATCTTAACCTGAGGGGGCTCAGGATTAATCCTTAGGAGGGGAACTAGGACTAAGATCCTGAGCGCCACAAAATGTGATCAAGAAAAAAAAAAAATCACTGCTGTAGTGAGCTACTAAGCATGTGCTTGTTTTGTTTTTTTAATATTTATTTATGTACTTATGTATTTGGCCATCTCAGGTTTTAGTTGCAGCATGCAGTATTTCTGATCTTCATTGGAACATGAAAAATCTTTCAGTTTGGGGGTTTTTGTTGTTGTTGTTATTTAGAGCTTTTAGTTGAGGCAAGAATTGACAGCGCAGAGCCCTAACCACGTGACCACCAGGGAAATCCCTGGGCTTATGTTGTATCCTTCTAACATGCTAAGGGGGAGCAAAAGGTTAAATGCTTTGATATAGGCTGGGTTCTCCCAGAAGCAAACACTAAGAAAAGAATGTGAGTACAACTCATGATTCCAGGATGCACTAGTAGTTGGGTGGGGCTGTAAAATAAGAGAAGGCCCATGCAGGTGCGGTCATCCCACTGTGAGCAACCAGGCTTTCTTCTACTGGCGGCCTCTAAAAGATGCCATGGAAGCCATTGTCCCATTCAAAGGGTAACTCAAATATTTAGTTGTCATCTCTCTGGTCAGCAAAGAAGTCGGGTATAGCATCCTCTGATTCCCATTCACCATTAGGTGAAAGCTGCTCTCAGGGATATTAACTCCACAGCACTTCAGGCAGAGAGAGCCTCGGACAGGGGCTTGCAGGTGCTGGACTGGTGAGGGCTCAGGCATCTGGGACAGGCAATGTAAGTTAGCATATGTTCTAGTTGAAACATTTCTTCTGTGAGTCTGGGTATAACAAAGCAGATCCTTTTGCACATGACTGGTAAAACTGGAATTTCTAGCTCTATAAAGCCAATAGGCTGTGGTTAATGAGGTAGACATGTCCATTTCACATCTGAAGCAATGATTTTCAACCACCATACTGTCACATCACAGTGGAAGAACACATTTTAAACAAACATCTGCCACCAACCCCTCCTAAGCCCCACTTAAGGACCACTACTGTAGGGACTTCCTTGATGGTCCAATAGTTAAGATTCTGAATCTTAACCTGAGGGGGCTCAGGATTAATCCTTAGGAGGAACTAGGACTAAGATCCTGAGCGCCACAAAATGTGATCAAGAAAAAAAAAAAATCACTGCTGTAGTGAGCTACTAAGCATGTGCTTGTTTTGTTTTTTTAATATTTATTTATGTACTTATGTATTTGGCCATCTCAGGTTTTAGTTGCAGCATGCAGTATTTCTGATCTTCATTGGAACATGAAAAATCTTTCAGTTTGGGGGTGTTTGTTGTTGTTGTTATTTAGAGCTTTTAGTTGAGGCAAGAATTGACAGCGCAGAGCCCTAACCACGTGACCACCAGGGAAATCCCTGGGCTTATGTTGTATCCTTCTAACATGCTAAGGGGGAGCAAAAGGTTAAATGCTTTGATATAGGCTGGGTTCTCCCAGAAGCAAACACTAAGAAAAGAATGTGAGTACAACTCATGATTCCAGGATGCACTAGTAGTTGGGTGGGGCTGTAAAATAAGAGAAGGCCCATGCAGGTGCGGTCATCCCACTGTGAGCAACCAGGCTTTCTTCTACTGGCGGCCTCTAAAAGATGCCATGGAAGCCATTGTCCCATTCAAAGGGTAACTCAAATATTTAGTTGTCATCTCTCTGGTCAGCAAAGAAGTCGGGTATAGCATCCTCTGATTCCCATTCACCATTAGGTGAAAGCTGCTCTCAGGGATATTAACTCCACAGCACTTCAGGCAGAGAGAGAGCCTCGGACAGGGGCTTGCAGGTGCTGGACTGGTGAGGGCTCAGGCATCTGGGACAGGCAATGACACATTCTGTTACACACCAGATGGCTTCTTATTGGCTTCTCTCCCGTTTGGCTCTCCGTAGTTCACCTTGTTATGCCATCTTTCACAGTGCTTGACACAGACCTTCCCTTTGCTCCATTCAGAAGAAATAGCTTCTTCTAATTGCCTATTAGTTTTAAAATGGAACCTTTTATTGGTTCTAATTACTAGAGCCAAAAATGTTAGCTCCTTTATGGTTTTTATACCTAAAAGGTTTTGTGAATACAATCAAAGAAAACACTTTGTGGAGACTCAAATACAAAGTTCTATTTATTTTCAGCAATGAAATCAACACAATAAAGAGGAATCATCTTCTAATTTTTAAATCTAACACAATTCTTAGCACAAAACTATCCTCAATAAATAAAAACACATCACTAGTAGACAAGTAAGACTTTTCTTGAGACGCTCTTGTGTGTGTTTTAAACAAAACTGGGCACTAGTAAAGAAACACATGCTAGAGATTTCACTGACACAGACTCGAGGGATAGAACAGCCAAGGAACAGGGTTCCCAAGTATTAAGTTAAGAAACGTGGGGTTTTCAAAGCAGCCTAGAAATCAGAGCTCAATGAGAGGTAAGAGTTTCGGACAGTCTGTATTCAAGGCCTTGTAATTAAATCTTTCCATATTTCTAGATTCTTGATTTGGAATCTATCACAGTCTAGAGAAGCCCCTGCCAAAAGATAGGAGGCTCTTTATTCATGCTTTCACAAGACCCATCTAATTTTCCTTCTTTGACTTTGTTACTAGCTCCTGTCACCAATATAGCAAGGATTCCACTCCAGAAAATGATCACTACTATATAAACCAATATATGTTATCAATTTTCCTTCATAAACACACTGATACTGCCAGGAACAGCTCAAAGTATCTCCAATTTCTTTTATTTCCATCCTCCTACACAACCCCTACTCTAGATCTCCACAGGTCGCAAGGTCAGCGCATCTAGGTGAAAGCTGCTCTCAGGGATATTAACTCCACAGCACTTCAGGCAGAGAGAGAGCCTCGGACAGGGGCTTGCAGGTGCTGGACTGGTGAGGGCTCAGGCATCTGGGACAGGCAATGACACATTCTGTTACACACCAGATGGCTTCTTATTGGCTTCTCTCCCGTTTGGCTCTCCGTAGTTCACCTTGTTATGCCATCTTTCACAGTGCTTGACACAGACCTTCCCTTTGCTCCATTCAGAAGAAATAGCTTCTTCTAATTGCCTATTAGTTTTAAAATGGAACCTTTTATTGGTTCTAATTACTAGAGCCAAAAATGTTAGCTCCTTTATGGTTTTTATACCTAAAAGGTTTTGTGAATACAATCAAAGAAAACACTTTGTGGAGACTCAAATACAAAGTTCTATTTATTTTCAGCAATGAAATCAACACAATAAAGAGGAATCATCTTCTAATTTTTAAATCTAACACAATTCTTAGCACAAAACTATCCTCAATAAATAAAAACATCACTAGTAGACAAGTAAGACTTTTCTTGAGACGCTCTTGTGTGTGTTTTAAACAAAACTGGGCACTAGTAAAGAAACACATGCTAGAGATTTCACTGACACAGACTCGAGGGATAGAACAGCCAAGGAACAGGGTTCCCAAGTATTAAGTTAAGAAACGTGGGGTTTTCAAAGCAGCCTAGAAATCAGAGCTCAATGAGAGGTAAGAGTTTCGGACAGTCTGTATTCAAGGCCTTGTAATTAAATCTTTCCATATTTCTAGATTCTTGATTTGGAATCTATCACAGTCTAGAGAAGCCCCTGCCAAAAGATAGGAGGCTCTTTATTCATGCTTTCACAAGACCCATCTAATTTTCCTTCTTTGACTTTGTTACTAGCTCCTGTCACCAATATAGCAAGGATTCCACTCCAGAAAATGATCACTACTATATAAACCAATATATGTTATCAATTTTCCTTCATAAACACACTGATACTGCCAGGAACAGCTCAAAGTATCTCCAATTTCTTTTATTTCCATCCTCCTACACAACTCTGCTTGGCTACAAAATCTAGAACTCAAAGTGCAACAACAACATTGGTCAAAAGATTAAGCGTCAGTTCCAATGTAAAAATCTCTTAAATTCAATGGTGACACAAAAAAATTTTAATGCTTTTCTGCCAAACTTCTTTCTTCATTATCTTACCAATTATTTCTTTCGAAATTCAATCCTCCGAGCCACATTCTGAGCACCAAATTTTTTGACCAGTGCATCTCGGGTACCCTGATCGTCTTTTTGCAAATCTAGGTCATCCTGTCGGGACCAAATGGGATACCCATCAGCCCTCTGACCAGACTCTAAAAAGGAAGAAGTAGCCTCAAGTTCACCACTATTTTTTAGGAAGGCCTGTGTAACTGTTGACAGATCCAAGTTAAACTTTTCCATCAACTGCCGGATGATTTTAATGGCAGCTCCCACCTCTGGTGCAGAAACTTTTTTTTCTTCTTCTTCTTCTTCATCAGGCTGTGTTTCTGAGTCTTCCTCAGGTGTGGGTGGATCATCATCACACATTGTTATGTGTATTTCAAAATCAGGACTCTCGTCCACCTAGAGAAAGTGAAAAACACAACCGCTTCCTAATAATTGTCACAAACACTTAAAATATCTGATCTCTCCCAACCACCACCTCCTTGCCCTTTTCACTCCAACCACACTGGACTACCTGCAGTTCCCCAAATCTGTTATGCTCTTTCTTACATTTAGTCATGCTGGATGTGTGTATACAAGTATGCATGGGGGTGTGTGTGTGTCTGTGTGTGTGTATACATATATATTTACATATATATATATGATAGGCTAAGCAGGAGTGTGAGTGTGGGTGGGGGGTATACATGTGTCTACGTGTGCGTGTGTATATATGTGCGTATGTGTATGTAAAATTAATTATGGTAGTCCAAAGAATATTAGAAGCTACATTAAATGTAAAAAATTTATGAACATACCAGGCACATATACATGTGTACACATATATATATTAGGTCATTCGTTAAAACTCCGTAACAGCAGGAATTGTATGTTTTGCTTACCACTACATCTTCAGTGCTTACCCATGTTTTCACATAATAAATACTTAAAAAACACTGCTATGTGAATATATTAGGGCCGCCATGCTCTACTACATTTAGTCACATTATAAAGCATGGTATGTGAGAAAATACCTCGTAAGCCATGTTTGAGAGCTGCTGAGAGGACCTGAAAATTTGTGGAAAATGAACCAACTTCAAACTAAATGCATTTTAAATTATTTTCCTGTTTTAGACTGAGGCATATCCATTTTTCTTGGTGTTAGCAAGGAAAGTTAATTAACAAAATCCTTTTTCTTACAGAAATATGTACATAAATTTGGATTTTTTATTACTTTACTGTTGCCTTTCTCTACTACTATAAGTAAATATGGGACTCCAACTTTTCCTCTAAAAGGAAGAAGTAGCCTCAAGTTCACCACTATTTTTTAGGAAGGCCTGTGTAACTGTTGACAGATCCAAGTTAAACTTTTCCATCAACTGCCGGATGATTTTAATGGCAGCTCCCACCTCTGGTGCAGAAACTTTTTTTTCTTCTTCTGCATCAGGCTGTGTTTCTGAGTCTTCCTCAGGTGTGGGTGGATCATCATCACACATTGTTATGTGTATTTCAAAATCAGGACTCTCGTCCACCTAGAGAAAGTGAAAAACACAACCGCTTCCTAATAATTGTCACAAACACTTAAAATATCTGATCTCTCCCAACCACCACCTCCTTGCCCTTTTCACTCCAACCACACTGGACTACCTGCAGTTCCCCAAATCTGTTATGCTCTTTCTTACATTTAGTCATGCTGGATGTGTGTATACAAGTATGCATGGGGGTGTGTGTGTGTCTGTGTGTGTGTATACATATATATTTACATATATATATATGATAGGCTAAGCAGGAGTGTGAGTGTGGGTGGGGGGTATACATGTGTCTACGTGTGCGTGTGTATATATGTGCGTATGTGTATGTAAAATTAATTATGGTAGTCCAAAGAATATTAGAAGCTACATTAAATGTAAAAAATTTATGAACATACCAGGCACATATACATGTGTACACATATATATATTAGGTCATTCGTTAAAACTCCGTAACAGCAGGAATTGTATGTTTTGCTTACCACTACATCTTCAGTGCTTACCCATGTTTTCACATAATAAATACTTAAAAAACACTGCTATGTGAATATATTAGGGCCGCCATGCTCTACTACATTTAGTCACATTATAAAGCATGGTATGTGAGAAAATACCTACGTAAGCCATGTTTGAGAGCTGCTGAGAGGACCTGAAAATTTGTGGAAAATGAACCAACTTCAAACTAAATGCATTTTAAATTATTTTCCTGTTTTAGACTGAGGCATATCCATTTTTCTTGGTGTTAGCAAGGAAAGTTAATTAACAAAATCCTTTTTCTTACAGAAATATGTACATAAATTTGGATTTTTTATTACTTTACTGTTGCCTTTCTCTACTACTATAAGTAAATATGGGACTCCAACAAAGTATTAGAAATTAACAGAATATGGAAAAGCTAAAAAAAATGCTCTAAGCATACAAACAGCTAAAGTTGTTTGCTAAAAAAAGTAACCTCTTTAAAAAATTAGTTTTACCTGAGAAGCACAAAGTATTTTAAAAAGATAAATCCACAATCTTAGCTTAGAAAATCTTAAAGACCAAAGCACTTTGAGCGAGATGCTTTGTACTGCCTAAAAATAATTCTCCCCTGTCTCCCTCTCCCCTCTCCTTAAACTGTCCTACCAAAAATTGAAAGCTACATACCTGGAACTTGGGTCAGTCCCACTTTCCTCCTCTATCCTGAACATCTCTCTTACCTTTCTGGGCCTCAGATGTACAAAAACGAGAAACAGGATGACCAATTTCAAGGAGGAAGATGGACGTAGGAAAAAATGATTTAAATCTAGTTAACACACCACAATCTCCTCAAACTCCCGGGTGGCTTCTACAAGCATCTTTTTGACTGCTTCTTCATTCTCCTTGATCTCTTCTTTTTCAAATTCTTCTTCAGGCAAGTCTGGGGTTCTCTTATTCTGTGGTTCTATTAAAGTGAACAGAATCAGATTAGAATTAGCTCTGGACTACAAGCTAGGATAAACTTTTTTCCTATTAAAAGACACCTGTTTTTGATCAGAGAGTAAGAAAAACACAAGACACGCACATTCAGTAGTTTCTATTCCTGCTTCCAAAAAGCTGCACAATAAAAATGATGATAATTTTCCTAAGTTCTGATATATAAAATACTCTTCAAGTTTAATTCACTGTTTTGCTTTGTATTTATATAGATTTTGCAAATTAAAAAAAAAGTGCCATCAACTGGATTCTCTGGGAAGCAGATTCTGACATTGAGATTAACATGTAAAGTGTTGATTAGGGAGTTCTTATAAGCAGAGAAAGAAGTTGAGCTGTGAAAAAGTTCCAACAAGGCCTCAACTGAAACCATGAAGAAGTCTGGATGGAGGTAGGAAGGCCTTTCAGAGCTGACAATGTTGGGGCAAGGGAGACCATACGCCCACAAAGATTACCCATTGGATCCTAGCATAAAATGAGAGAACCTCGGGTAAGGCAGCTCTCCCAGGTGAAGATATCTGAGGGATCTACCATATACCATCTACAGAAAGGAGAGCCTGCTCAAGCTAAACATCTTTCTATTTTCTTTTCACTCTTTGTTCATTTACCTCTGCTATTTTCCACCAAACAAACACTGACTACTAAAGGGCAACACAAGGGAGTTTTGTGATGGAACTGTTCTGTATTCTGATTATGGTGATTGTTACACAAATCCATACATGTGTTAAAACACCTAACTAGAAGACTGTATGGCAATTTCTCAAAATACTAAACACGTAATTACCATATGATCCAGCAATTCCTCTTTTGAGATTAAAGGAAAAAAAAAGAAAGCATGGCCCCAAACAGGTATTAGTATACCCATACCACACCAGCATTATTCAATTTGAGTTCAAAGATGACCAATTTCAAGGAGGAAGATGGACGTAGGAAAAATGATTTAAATCTAGTTAACACACCACAATCTCCTCAAACTCCCGGTGGCTTCTACAAGCATCTTTTGACTGCTTCTTCATTCTCCTTGATCCCTTCTTTTTCAAATTCTTCTTCAGGCAAGTCTGGGGTTCTCTTATTCTGTGGTTCTATTAAAGTGAACAGAATCAGATTAGAATTAGCTCTGGACTACAAGCTAGGATAAACTTTTTTCCTATTAAAAGACACCTGTTTTTGATCAGAGAGTAAGAAAAACACAAGACACGCACATTCAGTAGTTTCTATTCCTGCTTCCAAAAAGCTGCACAATAAAAATGATGATAATTTTCCTAAGTTCTGATATATAAAATACTCTTCAAGTTTAATTCACTGTTTTGCTTTGTATTTATATAGATTTTGCAAATTAAAAAAAAAGTGCCATCAACTGGATTCTCTGGGAAGCAGATTCTGACATTGAGATTAACATGTAAAGTGTTGATTAGGGAGTTCTTATAAGCAGAGAAAGAAGTTGAGCTGTGAAAAAGTTCCAACAAGGCCTCAACTGAAACCATGAAGAAGTCTGGATGGAGGTAGGAAGGCCTTTCAGAGCTGACAATGTTGGGGCAAGGGAGACCATACGCCCACAAAGATTACCCATTGGATCCTAGCATAAAATGAGAGAACCTCGGGTAAGGCAGCTCTCCCAGGTGAAGATATCTGAGGGATCTACCATATACCATCTACAGAAAGGAGAGCCTGCTCAAGCTAAACATCTTTCTATTTTCTTTTCACTCTTTGTTCATTTACCTCTGCTATTTTCCACCAAACAAACACTGACTACTAAAGGGCAACACAAGGGAGTTTTGTGATGGAACTGTTCTGTATTCTGATTATGGTGATTGTTACACAAATCCATACATGTGTTAAAACACCTAACTAGAAGACTGTATGGCAATTTCTCAAAATACTAAACACGTAATTACCATATGATCCAGCAATTCCTCTTTTGAGATTAAAGGAAAAAAAAAGAAAGCATGGCCCCAAACAGGTATTAGTATACCCATACCACACCAGCATTATTCACAATAGCCATGATGTGGAAGCAGCCTAAGTGTCTATCAATGGATAAATGGATATACAAAATGTGGTCGTAAAGTAGAATATTATCCAACATTAAATAGAACAAAATTCTCACACATGCTACAACATGGATGAGAATTGACAATAAGCCTTTCACTTATGTTAACTGAAATAAGCCAGACACAAAACGACAAAGAACATTTATGACTACACTTACATGAGGTACCCAGAGAGATCAAATTCACAAAGACAGGAAACAGAATAGTGTTGCCAAGGGGAGGGAGGAATGGAAAGGGGGTTGGTGTTTATTGGGTATGAATTTCAACTTTGAAACATGAAAATGTTCTAGAAATGGATGCTGGTGATGACTGCATCATAATATGAACATACTTAGTGCTACTGAACAGAGCACTTAAAAAATGCTAAGATGGTAAATTTTACCTAATGTATATTTTAACACAATAAAAAAAATTTAAATACCTAACTGTACATCAAAATAATCCAATTTTATTTTATATAAATTTTTTAAAAGAAGCCTTATATTTTAGAGATACATGCTGAAATAACTCACAGATAAAATACAAGATTACCTTGCTGATTAACTCTTTTAGAAAAACACCACCACACACACTTACTTCAATTTCTATGGGTCAGAACTCCAGGCATGGCATGTACTCGTCCACTGCACAGGATCTAACTTACTTTTATTTTTCTGCATTTATTACCATTTATTTATTTCCTCTTCTGAAAACTTTCCGTTACATTTCCTTTGCTCATTTTTCTACTAGTTTTACTTAACTAGTAAAGTAAACCTCCTGTTACATTTCCTTTGCTCTTTTTTTTTTTTTACTAGTTTTACTAATTTTAGCAAGCTCTTTGAACACTAAGCAAACTGGCTCTGTTGCAATGTATTCGGAGTATTTTTCCAATCTGCCCTCTGATTGTATCATGAAAAGCTTTAGATTTTAAGTAGTCAAATGTCATTATCAGATATGCTTTTTTTCCGTAGTCTTTCTGATTTCAGAACTATCAAGACACAACTATAGAAAGGCTATTCATCCACATTCTCTCTTGATCATTTTAGGATTTTAATTTTTACATTTAAATATCTGAACATCAAAATACTGCCTAGGTTGAGTTCAGCTTAACATCATCCCACGTTCCAACTGGTCTACCTCCACACCACTGACAGCCACCACCTGTATGATCTCCTTCACCCACATAGCCCTTTCCTCTGAATTTTCGCTTCACCCAGCCACAAAAACCAAAACAAAACAAAAAAAAACATTTATGACTACACTTACATGAGGTACCCAGAGAGATCAAATTCACAAAGACAGGAAACAGAATAGTGTTGCCAAGGGGAGGGAGGAATGGAAAGGGGGTTGGTGTTTATTGGGTATGAATTTCAACTTTGAAACATGAAAATGTTCTAGAAATGGATGCTGGTGATGACTGCATCATAATATGAACATACTTAGTGCTACTGAACAGAGCACTTAAAAAATGCTAAGATGGTAAATTTTACCTAATGTATATTTTAACACAATAAAAAAAATTTAAATACCTAACTGTACATCAAAATAATCCAATTTTATTTTATATAAATTTTTTAAAAGAAGCCTTATATTTTAGAGATACATGCTGAAATAACTCACAGATAAAATACAAGATTACCTTGCTGATTAACTCTTTTAGAAAAACACCACCACACACACTTACTTCAATTTCTATGGGTCAGAACTCCAGGCATGGCATGTACTCGTCCACTGCACAGGATCTAACTTACTTTTATTTTTCTGCATTTATTACCATTTATTTATTTCCTCTTCTGAAAACTTTCCGTTACATTTCCTTTGCTCATTTTTCTACTAGTTTTACTTAACTAGTAAAGTAAACCTCCTGTTACATTTCCTTTGCTCTTTTTTTTTTTTTACTAGTTTTACTAATTTTAGCAAGCTCTTTGAACACTAAGCAAACTGGCTCTGTTGCAATGTATTCGGAGTATTTTTCCAATCTGCCCTCTGATTGTATCATGAAAAGCTTTAGATTTTAAGTAGTCAAATGTCATTATCAGATATGCTTTTTTTCCGTAGTCTTTCTGATTTCAGAACTATCAAGACACAACTATAGAAAGGCTATTCATCCACATTCTCTCTTGATCATTTTAGGATTTTAATTTTTACATTTAAATATCTGAACATCAAAATACTGCCTAGGTTGAGTTCAGCTTAACATCATCCCACGTTCCAACTGGTCTACCTCCACACCACTGACAGCCACCACCTGTATGATCTCCTTCACCCACATAGCCCTTTCCTCTACCCCAAGAATTATTTCTCTTGCTTACTCCATCCCAGCCACACTGGTCTCATTGCTCCAAGAACACACTAGCCATATTCCACCTCAGGGCCTTTGCACTTAATATCCCCAAAACTTGCAACACTCTTCCTAAGATAACCACCTGTCTAGTTTTTTCACTTCCTTTGATCTGCTCAAGTATCAGCTTGTGATAGTTAAAGTCCTATCTCACCTTGTAGAAAACATTATGAGTTGACATTATTAGCTAACTTCCCATCTAACCCTGAAAAAACTGGTAAGTTGCTAAGTATCAGCTTATCAGTTGTTTCCCATTTCGCCCTGTAGAAAGCAACCCCTTCTCCAGCCCTTAGCCCGATTTATTTTCTTCTACAGCACTTACCACTGCCCAGCCAGCATTTTAAGCTCCATGACTGCAGGCAGTGTTATATACTGCTGTGTCTCAGCAGGCGACGTGTCTGACACTCAAATGTCTGTTGAATGAATCTCAAGTGTCACTTTTAACAAAAAACACAACTCCTACTAAGACTGAACAGGAGAAGATCGATTTTACCTCCCTAGACTTCAATTGTTATACAGAATAGTCACTCAAGGAAAGAGCAGTTAAATGCAGCACTCTTTTAAACACGTGCCTGTTCGTTTAAGCTCAATACCGATGATGTCAGAAGTGAAGCATCTCAACAGCTCTGCCCTGTATCTAGGCCCGAACCCCAGTACTGAGTTCAACTGCCTTAGAAACTCACTTCACTCCAGCGAAACTAGGAAGCGACTTCCCACGGATGAGACTCTTCTTCCGGGAATACGCTTTCATTTAAGCCAAGATATAAAGAAAGAAAGGGCAACCTACTCCAGTATTCTCGCCTGGAAAAATTCCATGGACAGAAGAGCCCGGCGGGGTCCCGTCCACGGGGTCGCAGAGTCGTACACTACCGAGCGACTTACACACACAAAATATTAAACGGGATTGGACTGGCTTGAAATCGGCTTATACTGACTCTGGCCAAAGCCATGAGAAACATTTTTTAGAACAAGTCTGTGACGCTTATCTCTGAAAGGACACCCAAGAGGCTGGCTGTCTCTGGGGCCAAAAAGAGAAAAAACTGGGCTGCTGGTGGGAAAAGACGCGGGGGAGAATTTCTGCCCCTTTGAGTATCTGGCCATGTCAATACTTGAGTTATGGACAGAGTACGTTAAAGGGAAATGACAAAAGGGTGCAAACTTCCCCAGGACGGCAAGAGGGGCTCTGGGCAAGGGGCTGGGCGACGCCACCTTCGCTGCCACCGTGGACGCCCGCGGCCTCGGCTCGCACAGGTGACAGCAGAGGCCCCGCGCGATCGCGCCCTGGCCTCACCCCCGCTGTCGGCAGCCTCCGGGTCCTGCTCCGCTTTCCGCTTGAGTTTCTGCGAAGAGGGGCTCACGGGGGCCTCCCCCAACAGGTACTTGTGCTCCTGGCCTCGCAGGTGCTTCAGGTAGCGGTCCTTCATGGACTGCCACGAGTGCTGGGTGAGCGAGCTCTTCTCCATCGCTTTCCACAAGGCGTTGCCGGTGACGGAGCTGGGCGAGCGGGCATGTTCCTTCACGTAGGTCAAGATGGCCACGTCCTCCGCGTCCGTGAAGGCCATCCGCCCCGCGAGCGACTGTGGCTCGGGCTCCACCGCGGCGCCGGCGGCGGCCTGAGCCTCGGGGCCCTGGTCGGCCGCCGAGGCCGGGCCCAGACGGTAGGCCTCCAGCTCGAGCCTCTCGTTGCGCTCCACGCAGTCCAGAATGTACTGCGTGGAGATAAAGTCACCCGAGGCCTCGGCCGCCGCCTCCCCGGGCTGGGCCAGCAGCACAGCCCCGGGCTCCTGCACGCGACACAAAGTGCCGCCGCCGTGCAGGATAAGCGACGAGAGCCGGCGCTTTGCCGGGCTGGGACGCACGTAGAAGGACATGGAGCTGCCATCCTCCCTCACGAACAGAGTCGAGGAATGGGTAGGCCCATTGGGGTCTTTGCCCAAATCCATCGCCTCCGCCATAACTCGAGCGGGGCACCAGAAGAAGCTGCCCCCTTGCGAGTGCCTGACGCAGAGCCCAACCGCTCCAAAGGCCGCCGCCGCCGTCGCCCGTCCCTGTATTGCGCCTGCGCGGTAGCTGCGCGCGAACAGTGCCCGCCTCCTTACCCCGGAAGAGGCGGGGCTTCTGAGCGTGACCTTCTTATTCGCGCGCGGCCCCCACGTCCTCTTTAGGTCCGGCCCTCGGGGAAGATGGAAGACGTGCAGGCGGCTGAAGTTAATGTGGACTGCGGCGAGCCGAAACTGAGCAAAAAGTAAGTGTCGCTGCGGGTCCTTAAAACTTTTGCGATCGGAGAGTCCGGACTAGGAAGCGTCTCGAGGCTTCAGCCAAGACGGCTGTGCCTGGGGCCTTCCTGCCCGTTCTCTTGCGTCTCAGCATGCTGGGACGCAGCAGCTGCGCCCCGAAACTACAATCCCCCAAGAGGCTCGAGGGCTCCGCCGGCTGGGTCCTTTCTCTCGTACTCCTGGAGTAAGAGAATGCGGAGAACTGGGCGGCGACAGAGAAAAGCCAAATGTACTCCTCGTCTCCGAGAAATGCCATATTGTGCCACGCCCCGGTAAAGAAGTTAGAGAAATGTTAAATATCCTGGGTTTTCAGAAAGATCGTCAGGTTTTCCTTGGCTTCGTTAGGGCCATTCGAACTGTCTGTATTAACGGGATCATTCTGAAACTGTCGTGCACCTCTTCCTATGGGTCGGTCAGAGAGTCTGTGAGTATTGAGTGAATCACCGATCCCTTGGTAGCTTAGATGGTAAAGCCTGCCATGCGGGGGTCGGGTAGATCCCCTGGAGAAGGAAACGGCAGCCCACTCCAGGATTCTTGCCAGGTAAATCCCATGGATAGAGGAGGCTGGCAGGTTGCAGTGCAAGGGGTCGCAGAGAGTCGGAGACGACTGAGCAACCAGCACTTTCGTTTTCACCAAGCTGCACTTAGCACTGCTGAAAGTGTCTTTGTTAATCACCCCAAATCCTTCAAATATGAAGGTAAACGTGAATGAATTAAGACTGGCCTCCCTTTCATGAACAGTGTCTTACATTCTCTTAATACTGCACTCCTTCTCAACCGGAGTCCTTCAAAGAACATTCGCAGTAATTTGAGTGACCAGCTCCCAAGGATAGTACAAAAATATAGATAGTACCATTCCAGAGGCATCGTATACAAGTTTGTTTATTGTGTATAATGATAGCGTTAGTGCTTTTTTTTTTAATTTCTGTGTCTTAAGTATTCTTGGAATTTCCTTTGTCAGAATCTTTAATGAGCACCATTGCATGCCAGTGATTTTTTCCAGGTTTAAAAACAGGCTGCCTGCCACGTCATTCATTTTATGCAGTAAAGAACACGACCTTTGTCATTTTGTTGCCTTCCATTGTTAATGTACTAAATTTAATGTAGTCTAAAACTTGCTGAAATCTTCCTTTCCTCCTCATTCCTAGAACTCCAAACAAGTCTCGAGGCTTCAGCCAAGACGGCTGTGCCTGGGGCCTTCCTGCCCGTTCTCTTGCGTCTCAGCATGCTGGGACGCAGCAGCTGCGCCCCGAAACTACAATCCCCCAAGAGGCTCGAGGGCTCCGCCGGCTGGGTCCTTTCTCTCGTACTCCTGGAGTAAGAGAATGCGGAGAACTGGGCGGCGACAGAGAAAAGCCAAATGTACTCCTCGTCTCCGAGAAATGCCATATTGTGCCACGCCCCGGTAAAGAAGTTAGAGAAATGTTAAATATCCTGGGTTTTCAGAAAGATCGTCAGGTTTTCCTTGGCTTCGTTAGGGCCATTCGAACTGTCTGTATTAACGGGATCATTCTGAAACTGTCGTGCACCTCTTCCTATGGGTCGGTCAGAGAGTCTGTGAGTATTGAGTGAATCACCGATCCCTTGGTAGCTTAGATGGTAAAGCCTGCCATGCGGGGTCGGGTAGATCCCCTGGAGAAGGAAACGGCAGCCCACTCCAGGATTCTTGCCAGGTAAATCCCATGGATAGAGGAGGCTGGCAGGTTGCAGTGCAAGGGGTCGCAGAGAGTCGGAGACGACTGAGCAACCAGCACTTTCGTTTTCACCAAGCTGCACTTAGCACTGCTGAAAGTGTCTTTGTTAATCACCCCAAATCCTTCAAATATGAAGGTAAACGTGAATGAATTAAGACTGGCCTCCCTTTCATGAACAGTGTCTTACATTCTCTTAATACTGCACTCCTTCTCAACCGGAGTCCTTCAAAGAACATTCGCAGTAATTTGAGTGACCAGCTCCCAAGGATAGTACAAAAATATAGATAGTACCATTCCAGAGGCATCGTATACAAGTTTGTTTATTGTGTATAATGATAGCGTTAGTGCTTTTTTTTTTAATTTCTGTGTCTTAAGTATTCTTGGAATTTCCTTTGTCAGAATCTTTAATGAGCACCATTGCATGCCAGTGATTTTTTCCAGGTTTAAAAACAGGCTGCCTGCCACGTCATTCATTTTATGCAGTAAAGAACACGACCTTTGTCATTTTGTTGCCTTCCATTGTTAATGTACTAAATTTAATGTAGTCTAAAACTTGCTGAAATCTTCCTTTCCTCCTCATTCCTAGAACTCCAAACAAGTCTTGTCTTTCACTCAGGTGCCTTTGTGTGGCTTGTTTTTCGCTTCGTCTAGAGTTGGCAGTTGATGATGACGTTTTTGTCTGTTTCACATTGCCATCCTTGTGGCCAGATGCTTCATCTCCTAGAGAAACTACGTCAGTGACTTGAGAAATACTGCCTCGTGTCCTGTCTCCCATTTTCTAAAATGTCGTGAACCACTGACTTGTTACTGATTTGTGAGCCCAGATAAGCACTGTCTTACACTGTAGCCAGGACTGAGAACATTTGCGGCACAGTGAGTGTTAGAGAGCTGCTGTCTGTTGAGAGAGTCTTCTATAAAATGGGACACTAAAAGGTTCTGAAACCTCCCCTTCTTCCCCCACCTACCCAACCCACAAGAGTAGGAGTGCTGGCTGGGGGTATATGTACTGTCTGTCCCATCTGACACCACATCTCTGTTTCCTGTTAGGTGGTGGTAATCATTAGTTCCAGGGTATTCTGCCATGTTGACGCAAGCCGCTGTAAGGCTTTTTAGGGGGTCCCTGCGCCAAACCTCCTGGGCACATTGGGGGCAGAGGGAGCTGCGCCTGTATCAACTTGCTCCTTTCACAACGGCTCACAAGGACAAGTCACTTTCTGATAAAAGAAGGTTGGTGCCCATTACCTTCTTTATTATCTGCGAGCAAAGATCTTCACTTAGTTTCTAACCTGTTAAGCCTCACAGTGATTCACAAGGACAGGCCACTTTCTGATAAAAGAAGGTTGGTGCCCATTACCTCCTTTATTGCTCTGGTAGCAAAGATATTTCACTTAGTTTCTTATCTGTTAAGCCTCTGGCTACGTACCCAAACCAGTAGTCCTTCCTCAGTTTCTCTGTAATAAATACAAATTCTCAGTCCATAAATTCTTTTTCTTTTTTAATTTTGGCCTCTTTTATTGGTCCTTCATTTATTTGTTTTTCATCTATCATAATTCTTTGACTTGTGTGGGCCTTCCATCGCAGTGGCCTCTCTCATCGCAGAGCACCAGCTCTGGGCACATGCACTCCAGAGTGCTCGCTTGGAATTGGACACACTGGTTCAGCTGCTCCACGGCACATGGGATCTTCCTGGGCCAGGGATGGAACCGGTGCCCCTTGGCACTGCAAGGCGGACTCTACCCACTGGACCACCAGGGAAGCCCAGTCCATAAATTCTCGAGATGACTTTTAGGTCTTATTCTAGAACATTGCTGAGAACAAAACCCTTACGTGAATAAAGAATTTCTAATGCAGATTATTTTCCCTTCCCTGTCTCCCTGGAATTTCTTTGCTTCTGAGATTAATTTGGTTTCTACTCTTAGTTCTTATTCCTGGAACCTTTTTGGATTATTCTTATTATTAATTTAAAGGACAACAGCCAGTTCAATGGAAAACAGGCTTATTATGTTAATGCTAGGAATAATCAGATAGGCTTAGATGCTTGCTGAATGAAATCACAATAAATCTAGCACATTATTCTGGAAAGGCAACTTTACAACTGTTACAAAACAGATTATATCCAGAGACACTTACTTTGAGGCCCTCAAAGTCAGTTTTCTTAATTATAAGATGATCATTTCAAATCTCCAATTAAGTTTTTTTTAATTGAGTTATTCTAAACCCATAGATAGCTAGGAATGTGCCCTGAAACCACAATAAACAGGCATGACTAAGGATCATTTGCCATGGTTCATTATTACAGGATATTCAGTTAACATCGGTGGTTTGAGAGACTAATAGGAGGAGAGTGTCTATTATTTTAAACAAGAAACTTGCCCAGACTCACAAAATTGGTAGGTAGGTGTGTCAGAATTTAGCCCCAGACAATCTGGCTTCAAAGATGGTATATTATCCCCTACATCAGGCTGTTTTATGTACTATTCTACCCAATTTGTTGTCAAAAGTCAGGCTCCACTGGGGAAAGTGAACTCTGGCCAGTGCTGAGGCTCTTGTCAATGTACTGAGTGATCATTGCTCCAGGAGAGATTGTCAGTGGAGTGTCTCCCTGAACTCTAAATAGCCGCCTCTTCTTCATCCCACTCCTTGCAAGAGAGAAGAGAGGTAAAACATTTTTTCCTGGTATAACTACAAACTAATATGTAGGCCTTTTCTCCTTATGTATCTTGATTTTTAGATGGGACCTAATGCCATGGACCTGTGACTGGAAAAGAGACTGAGAGAGATCTTTCATATCTTTATTCTATGTTTATTTTTATCTTTGTCGATTTCATGTATAGAGTTTAGTGACTAAGAGATAACCGTAGGGAATCTACCCACTGGACACCAGGAAGCCCAGTCCATAAATTCTCGAGATGACTTTTAGGTCTTATTCTAGAACATTGCTGAGAACAAAACCCTTACGTGAATAAAGAATTTCTAATGCAGATTATTTTCCCTTCCCTGTCTCCCTGGAATTTCTTTGCTTCTGAGATTAATTTGGTTTCTACTCTTAGTTCTTATTCCTGGAACCTTTTTGGATTATTCTTATTATTAATTTAAAGGACAACAGCCAGTTCAATGGAAAACAGGCTTATTATGTTAATGCTAGGAATAATCAGATAGGCTTAGATGCTTGCTGAATGAAATCACAATAAATCTAGCACATTATTCTGGAAAGGCAACTTTACAACTGTTACAAAACAGATTATATCCAGAGACACTTACTTTGAGGCCCTCAAAGTCAGTTTTCTTAATTATAAGATGATCATTTCAAATCTCCAATTAAGTTTTTTTTAATTGAGTTATTCTAAACCCATAGATAGCTAGGAATGTGCCCTGAAACCACAATAAACAGGCATGACTAAGGATCATTTGCCATGGTTCATTATTACAGGATATTCAGTTAACATCGGTGGTTTGAGAGACTAATAGGAGGAGAGTGTCTATTATTTTAAACAAGAAACTTGCCCAGACTCACAAAATTGGTAGGTAGGTGTGTCAGAATTTAGCCCCAGACAATCTGGCTTCAAAGATGGTATATTATCCCCTACATCAGGCTGTTTTATGTACTATTCTACCCAATTTGTTGTCAAAAGTCAGGCTCCACTGGGGAAAGTGAACTCTGGCCAGTGCTGAGGCTCTTGTCAATGTACTGAGTGATCATTGCTCCAGGAGAGATTGTCAGTGGAGTGTCTCCCTGAACTCTAAATAGCCGCCTCTTCTTCATCCCACTCCTTGCAAGAGAGAAGAGAGGTAAAACATTTTTTCCTGGTATAACTACAAACTAATATGTAGGCCTTTTCTCCTTATGTATCTTGATTTTTAGATGGGACCTAATGCCATGGACCTGTGACTGGAAAAGAGACTGAGAGAGATCTTTCATATCTTTATTCTATGTTTATTTTTATCTTTGTCGATTTCATGTATAGAGTTTAGTGACTAAGAGATAACCGTAGGGGTGTAGAGCTGGGCAGGAGTGTTTCCCCAGGCTATTCGTATTTTTGATATGTGGCAATGGGGTAGAATGTAGGGAACTCCTCAGTCACCTGTCACAGACTTTTTTCATCTTTCTGACAGTGAGATAAAGAGACGCCTGAAAGCTGAGAAGAAAATAGCAGAGAAAGAGGCCAAGCAGAAGGAGCTCAGTGAGAAGCAGCTAAGCCAGGCTGCTGCTGCTGCCACAAGCCACACTGCTGACAATGGTGTCGGCGCAGAGGAAGAGAGCTTGGATCCAAATGTGAGTTCTCGGGACCACTGCCTTCACTGGGCACAGGGACGCTTCATGTGAGGCTCTTGGGAAATTACTCAGGACAAGACAGTAGGTGAGACCAGAGATTGAGGCGATAAACAGGAAATTGAACAGGGACCAGGATGGATGAGGGTGGGCCCACCACTCCATAGGCATCGCCCTGTGCATTTTTCTTGTCAACTACTTAACATATGGGAGATACAATACTTCCAAGGGCCTGATCTTCCTTGGAGCTAGCTGGATCTTATTGCAGTCCCAGATAAAATGTCCCCTTAGAGGTGAGCTAGGCTTTACTGTAGCCCAGAAGTTGGTAGACTATGGCCCACGGCCCAAAGCCACCACCTACCCCCATCCCTCCTCCCTAGTTGTACAAATTGTGTTGAAACACAGCCATGCCCATTTGTTAACATGCCTAATGCTGCTTTCACACTACAATAGAGTTGAGCAGTTGCATCAGAAAAAGTTTGCTGACCCCTGATACAGAATATTCCTTTTTCACACTCTCCAGGCCTATAGGCCTGCCTTGGGGAAAAGTTTGGTGTGTGACCAGGGGTAGGAAAATAAGTGACTCACTATGCAGATGTGTCCCCAAAAGTGGTATCCAAAGCCACCTCTACCAGTTAAATGTACTATTTTAGGGAATTCCCTGATGATCCAGTGGTTAGGCCTCCACACTTCCACTGCTCAGGGCCTGGGTTTGATCCTTCACAAGCCTCACAGCATATGCCCCCCCACCTCAAATAAATAAATAACATTATTTTAGGTAGAAATATTTTTCTTTCTGTTGAATCTTGCATTTTGGAATTATGGCCTATATCCAGCTATGGGTCTGGCCGCCCTGCATATTTAAGTACAATTCTCATCCAATCCTGTAATTTCAAGGCTGCAGAAAGGTTAAAGAAACTTACTGTATTGGGTCCCCTCTTGAGGCAGAATACTGTACTCTGCTAGACTGGCCTCTGGTCTGACCAGGTTCAACTTCTGAAAAACTTTTCTGTTTTTTTGTTTGTTTGTTTTTATCAGCAATACTTCAAAATTCGTAGCCAAGCAGTCCACCAGCTGAAGGTCAGCGGGGAAGACCCTTATCCACACAAGTTTCACGTAGACATCTCGCTCACTGACTTCATCCAAGACTACAGTCACCTGCAGCCTGGGGACCATCTGACTGACATCACTTTGAAGGTGGCAGGTAGGAACATTCCCTGGCAATTTGCTGAGCTCCCACAGCAGGCAGGCCTCTCCAGGTGCACAAAGATCTCAGATGGTCTTGCTCTTAAGTCGCTTGTGTCTGAGACTGGATTGCTAGAGGGATGCCAGTAGGTCTGTGCACAGGAGGTAGAGCAACCCTAAGGCCTGAGGCCACATTCCAGTGGAGATGCTGCAGAGGAAGGGGCATTCTTTGTGAGGGACTCCTGACCTGGGGCTACTTGTCCATAGTCCTTTATGAGGACTTCTCTCCATCAGTGGGAGCCATGACCCTAAGCGCCTTAAAATTCAGATCTTTGTTCTAGACCCTAGGCTTTGAAAAATCTGCTTTCACACTACAATAGAGTTGAGCAGTTGCATCAGAAAAAGTTTGCTGACCCCTGATACAGAATATTCCTTTTTCACACTCTCCAGGCCTATAGGCCTGCCTTGGGGAAAAGTTTGGTGTGTGACCAGGGGTAGGAAAATAAGTGACTCACTATGCAGATGTGTCCCCAAAAGTGGTATCCAAAGCCACCTCTACCAGTTAAATGTACTATTTTAGGGAATTCCCTGATGATCCAGTGGTTAGGCCTCCACACTTCCACTGCTCAGGGCCTGGGTTTGATCCTTCACAAGCCTCACAGCATATGCCCCCACCTCAAATAAATAAATAACATTATTTTAGGTAGAAATATTTTTCTTTCTGTTGAATCTTGCATTTTGGAATTATGGCCTATATCCAGCTATGGGTCTGGCCGCCCTGCATATTTAAGTACAATTCTCATCCAATCCTGTAATTTCAAGGCTGCAGAAAGGTTAAAGAAACTTACTGTATTGGGTCCCCTCTTGAGGCAGAATACTGTACTCTGCTAGACTGGCCTCTGGTCTGACCAGGTTCAACTTCTGAAAAACTTTTCTGTTTTTTTGTTTGTTTGTTTTTATCAGCAATACTTCAAAATTCGTAGCCAAGCAGTCCACCAGCTGAAGGTCAGCGGGGAAGACCCTTATCCACACAAGTTTCACGTAGACATCTCGCTCACTGACTTCATCCAAGACTACAGTCACCTGCAGCCTGGGGACCATCTGACTGACATCACTTTGAAGGTGGCAGGTAGGAACATTCCCTGGCAATTTGCTGAGCTCCCACAGCAGGCAGGCCTCTCCAGGTGCACAAAGATCTCAGATGGTCTTGCTCTTAAGTCGCTTGTGTCTGAGACTGGATTGCTAGAGGGGATGCCAGTAGGTCTGTGCACAGGAGGTAGAGCAACCCTAAGGCCTGAGGCCACATTCCAGTGGAGATGCTGCAGAGGAAGGGGCATTCTTTGTGAGGGACTCCTGACCTGGGGCTGCTACTTGTCCATAGTCCTTTATGAGGACTTCTCTCCATCAGTGGGAGCCATGACCCTAAGCGCCTTAAAATTCAGATCTTTGTTCTAGACTGCTTTACCCTAGGCTGTATTTCGAGAACACTCTTAATTTTTGTGGGATCTTCTCCATAATTCAAAAAATTCTGTCTTTCATTTATACCTCCCGAAAATATTCCTATATGAAACTATCAGTTGTAGAAAATTTAGAATATTGAAACAGTCAGAGAGGCAAAGAGAGAAAAGTTTAATTACCGATAATCCCACCACCTACAGAGAACCTCTGCCCCCAAATTTCTTTTTCTTAAAGTCCAGTGATTTTACTAAAATAAGGTTTACCTATATGTTATGTTATCTAGGTATATCTACCAATTGTATCTTTGCTTCTTTTCAGTATTTGTTTTGTCCCTTTTTCTCAGTTTTTTTTAATCTTTTTTGTACTTTCATCTTTAACTTTTATCCTTCTTTCAGGTGCTTTCATTGTCTGTATAGATGTTATTCTTGTTATTCTCCGTTTTTAAATTTAACAGCTTTGGTATGCACATGGGCAGGCAAAGGACCTTTGCTATGTTTTGTTTTTCTTGGTTTTGGGGGGTTTTTTGTGGGGGCGTCACTTTTACTGGTCTTTCATTTATTTATTTTCATCCATCTTTGTTCTTTGGCCCTTGTGGGCCTCCCATCGCGGTGGCCTCTGTTGTCGCAGAGCACCGGTTCTGGGCGCATGCACTCCAGAGCTCTGGCTCAGTAATTGGACACATCCGTCCAGCCGCTCTGTGGCATGTGGATTCTTCCCAGGCCAGAGATCGAACCGGCGCCACTTGCACTGCAAGACAGAGTCTTTACCTACTGGACCACCAGGGAAGCCCTGGGTTTTTTTTGAATGTGAGATTTATTTTCCAGAATAGAAGCTCAATTCAGGTAGCTTTCTGATTTCACTGAGCTCTCTCTTCTGTTATGTTTGTGAAGCATTCAGAAATACAGCAGCTTGCTTTCTGGAATTTTCTGGCTTTCCTCCTTCCTTACTTTTGTTGGACTTTCTCTGTTTCCCCAGTCTTGTTCAGCTTTGTGGGACCTTGTCCCAGGAGAGATCCGTTGCCATTAAATGTAGAGGGTTCTTGGGAGCTCTACTAAAGGGCTTCATCCCCTAGCCCTTCTTCATGCAGCCCACTGTACTCACTTGTAGGGCAGTGAGCTATACTCCTTTACTTAGCTCTGCCACATTTTCCAGTGAATACCTCTGACTTTTGGGGAGACTTCCAGTTCTCAGACCTGTCAGAGAGAGACCTCATTGCTTCTCGTAGCTTTTTCCTGTACGGAGGTCCTGGGGCCCTTGGTGTTTTCCCCTATGCTTATATATGGGGATCTTAGGAATGTCTTCCCACATCATTTTTTTTTTTTTGGTGGGGTGGGGAGGGGGGGGGGCGGGCGGGCCACTTCTATTGGTCTTTCATTTCTCTATTTTCTTCCGTCTTTGTTCTTTGGCTCCTGTGGGCCTCCCATCGCAGTGGCATCTGTCGTTGCAGAGCACCAGCTCTGGGCACATGCGCTCCAGAGCTCCGGCTCGGTGATTGGACACATCAGTCCAGCCGCTCCGCGGCACGTTGGATCTTCCCAGGCCAGGGATCGAATCGGCGCCCCCTGCACTGCAAAGCAGTGTCCTTACCCACTGGACCACCAGGGAAGCCCCCCAGATCATTTTGTTGTAAATTTTGTCTATGGCTTTTTTGCCCTTCCCTGTCTAGTTGTGCGTTCTATTTTTATGTGGGGATTTAGGAAGATCCAAAAACTAAACATTCCAACATTCCAGGAATCCAGTGAGCACCTTTAAAAGCCAGATCTTCCTACACATCTTTAACTGATTTAAATGGGTAGCCAGCGTTGTCCTGGAGAAAATGGCAGAGCTTAGGCCTTGGGCTAAAATCAGATTTCTCTAGTTTATGTTCTGCCTGGATGTAGAAAATGCAGAGTGAGTTTTTTTGGCACTGATACCGTGAATTAGCTGCTAGCTTCTGGTCTGTCGGTATTTTTGCTTTCTTTCTCTAGGTAGGATCCATGCCAAAAGAGCTTCTGGGGGAAAGCTCATCTTCTATGACCTTCGAGGAGAGGGGGTCAAGTTGCAAGTCATGGCCAATTCCAGGTATGCAGAAATACCCAGTTGCAGACCTTTCTAGATTGGCCCAGAGCAACAAAACTGGGAACAAAGGTCCATGTGGCCTTCTTTTCCTATTGGAAATAAAAGTTAAAATGAGTGGTGTATGGTTGGGAAAATAAAAAGGCCTTCTGGTCACCTTGAAAATAATGACTGTTCTTGGGTTGTGTAGCAGTTAAAAATAAAAGATAATATTTTAAAATATTTAACCTTAACTCTAACAGTCTTCTTGGCTTCACTGTAACAGCTTAGCAAGGGTTCTAAAGTAAACCAGAGGTCAGTTTTAATTTGGGATATTGTACACTGAGTTAAGTTTTCCATTCACTTAGGAATTATAAATCTGAAGAAGAATTTATTCGTATTAATAACAAACTGCGCCGGGGAGACATAATTGGAGTTCAGGGCAATCCTGGGAAAACCAAGAAGGGCGAGCTGAGCATCATCCCCTATGAAATCACACTGCTGTCTCCTTGCCTGCACATGTTACCTCATCTTCACTTTGGCCTCAAAGACAAGGTGAGCTCTCATGGCCTCCTGGCTCTGGGTTAGCATACCATTGACTCAGACACATCAGTAATTTCTGTCTGTTCCTTCTCATTTAGGAAACACGGTATCGTCAGAGATACCTGGACTTGATCCTAAATGACTTTGTGAGGCAGAAATTTATCATCCGCTCTAAGATCATCACGTATATAAGAAGTTTCTTGGATGAGCTGGGATTCCTTGAGGTGATGGAGAGTTCTTACCTGACGTGATGGGCTGCCTTGCTGTGCTTGCCTCTTACTCTTCCTTCCCTTCCCTTCCCCACAGGTGTATCTTGTGTCAGTATCCTTCATACTCAAGGAAAAGTCCCCTTTCTTACCAGCGTCTTGGTTCCATCTTGTTTATTTAGTGCACCAATCAGGAAGGTAGGACAGGACTTCCAAGAAGAAGTAGAGAAGGCCATCCACATGCTAATGATTCCCTGTTCAATGTGTTAACCAACTCATTTTGCCTTTTGTTTGTTTGTTTTTTTAATTTGGCCTCTTTTATTGATTTTTTTAATTTATTTTCATCCATCTTTACTCTTTGGCCTGTGTGGGCCTCCCATTGCAGTGGCCTCTCTCGCTGCAGAGCACTGGCTCTGCAGAGCTCTGGCTTGTAATTGGACACACCAGTCCAGCTCCATGGCACGTGGGATCTTCCCAGGCCAGGGATCCAACTGGTGCCCCTTGTACTGCAAGGCAGACTCTTTACCCACTGGGCCACCAGGAAGCCCTATGTGCAACTTATTTAAACTGAAACTGAAAGTTTAAGAAAGATTTTAGAGCAAGAAAATTTTAATGTTTTCTAATTGTATGAGAAACATGAAAACATGTTGGCATAAAACAAATTCAGGCAATAAAGAAATAAATAGAAGCAAAACTGAAAGTCCCCTTTCATTGTTTCCCAATTAATTTCCTCTCAGACTTGAATTTGAATACATGTCCTTCCTTGTCATCTACTCTGCCAAAACTGGACATTAGTGTTTTGGAGACATCCATGGCATCCTGGAAACCTCTTTTGAAATCACACTGCTGTCTCCTTGCCTGCACATGTTACCTCATCTTCACTTTGGCCTCAAAGACAAGGTGAGCTCTCATGGCCTCCTGGCTCTGGGTTAGCATACCATTGACTCAGACACATCAGTAATTTCTGTCTGTTCCTTCTCATTTAGGAAACACGGTATCGTCAGAGATACCTGGACTTGATCCTAAATGACTTTGTGAGGCAGAAATTTATCATCCGCTCTAAGATCATCACGTATATAAGAAGTTTCTTGGATGAGCTGGGATTCCTTGAGGTGATGGAGAGTTCTTACCTGACGTGATGGGCTGCCTTGCTGTGCTTGCCTCTTACTCTTCCTTCCCTTCCCTTCCCCACAGGTGTATCTTGTGTCAGTATCCTTCATACTCAAGGAAAAGTCCCCTTTCTTACCAGCGTCTTGGTTCCATCTTGTTTATTTAGTGCACCAATCAGGAAGGTAGGACAGGACTTCCAAGAAGAAGTAGAGAAGGCCATCCACATGCTAATGATTCCCTGTTCAATGTGTTAACCAACTCATTTTGCCTTTTGTTTGTTTGTTTTTTTAATTTGGCCTCTTTTATTGATTTTTTTAATTTATTTTCATCCATCTTTACTCTTTGGCCTGTGTGGGCCTCCCATTGCAGTGGCCTCTCTCGCTGCAGAGCACTGGCTCTGCAGAGCTCTGGCTTGTAATTGGACACACCAGTCCAGCTCCATGGCACGTGGGATCTTCCCAGGCCAGGGATCCAACTGGTGCCCCTTGTACTGCAAGGCAGACTCTTTACCCACTGGGCCACCAGGAAGCCCTATGTGCAACTTATTTAAACTGAAACTGAAAGTTTAAGAAAGATTTTAGAGCAAGAAAATTTTAATGTTTTCTAATTGTATGAGAAACATGAAAACATGTTGGCATAAAACAAATTCAGGCAATAAAGAAATAAATAGAAGCAAAACTGAAAGTCCCCTTTCATTGTTTCCCAATTAATTTCCCTCTCCAGACTTGAATTTGAATACATGTCCTTCCTTGTCATCTACTCTGCATATTTACATACATACCAGTGCATGTTGTAGCTGGGGTACATGTGTAAGTGTTTTACAAGGGTTTTACTTTTTGCTTTAAACATAAATGAAGTTACACTGTATTACAATGGACTTCTCTACCCCCAATATATTCTGGGACCCTTGCATGTCCATATATTTGTGCTTGTGTATGTGTGTTCTTTTTGATGCTCCGTAATTATTTCTTCTGTTGATAGCTTTAAGTTTCTGATTTTTTCCCATAACGTTTTGCTGAACATCTTTGTGCACATGTACAAGTGTTTCTGTATGGTGGATTTAAGTCAAAAGATATCAGTCATTACATTTTTAAGAAATACTGCAAAATGAACTCAAGAAAGGTCATACCCATTTAGAGTCCCACTGACAGCCTGTGAAAGTTTATAGTACTGTATTAACAGTGTTTGGTTTTAATTGAGACATTATGCTAGAAAACCAGGCTAGCTCTACTTTTTGTCAAGCACTTGCACATTACTGTTGAACTTAAACTTTTACTTGGGATATAATAGTCTTAGACTATCACAGTCAAAGCATGAGCCATCCCCAAGAACTCTAGTTTGAGAACCTCTGTCTGGGAACTAAATGTTTTTCCCTCTCTTTTAGGTTGAAACTCCCATGATGAACATCATTCCAGGGGGAGCTGTGGCCAAGCCTTTTATCACCTACCACAATGAGCTGGACATGAATTTATATATGAGAATTGCTCCAGAACTCTACCATAAGGTAATCAATAAAAGATGCCTAGTGTCCTTAGGGAAGGAGAAGGCTGAAAAATGTTGGCTAGACAGGTACAGTCAGAAACGAGACGAACAGTGAGGGTAGAACCACCAGGAGAGTGTTGTAAATATCAGACTGTGAGTGTTCTATTTCTGGAATTTCTCGGATCAGGAGAATCTTCTAGGGCAAAGGGAGTGTCTTTCCTAGGTGTACATATCTTCCTAACTTACTTTGTTTCTTATAATACTCTTAAGTTTATAATTCTTCTTATTATTATATCTGATTTTAGTCTCTCTTTTTTTTAATTTTGTCCTCTTTTTTATTTGTTTTTTATTTATTTATTTTCATCCATCTTTTTTATTTGGCCTGTGTGGACCTCCCATTACAGTGGCCTCTCTCACTGCAGAACACCAGCTCTAGGCACATGTGCTCCAGAGCGCTGGCTCGTAATTGGACACACCAGTCCAGCCACTCCATGTCATGTGGGATCTTTGCGCGCCAGGGATTGAACTGGTGCCCCTTGCACTGCAAGGTGGACTCTTTACCACTGGACCACCGGTGAAGCCCTGGTTTTAGTCTTTTATAGAAGAATGAGTTGAATCTCTGCCTGAAAGTTGGAAATATCCTAAAATCACCAGAATAAATATCAAGGACTATGTCATTAGTTGCAAACAACAAAAGCTGTTCCAGTATTTAAGTAAAAGAAAAATGTATTCAAATATATAAGGAAGCTCAGAATTTCCAGGAGGATCAGAGAACCAGGCTTGGAGACGTCACAGCTAGGAATGGTTCTGAATCATATGACAGGGCTGTTCCCATGAAGAACCCAGTATCTTCCATCTCCCAGTACCTACCACAGCTCATAAGTCTGGCTCTTGGCACAGGTCATAAGCCATATTATCTCTGGCCCCTTTCACTAGAGGAGATTCTGTGCTATTCTTGCATCCTCTTTGCATGTGGGTATTTCACAGATGTGTCTGATAGGGGAGTTTGAGTCATGGCACCTGCATCCTAACTCCCAAAGAGGCTTCTTTCTTATGGAAACTCACACAAGATGGGGCCAGCCCAGACAAAGAAAGAGTATTCAGTGACCTTAGGCACAGGGAATGAATTATAATTATCCACAAAGACCTGAAGAGAGTAAGGCACAGCATTTGCGTAGAGACCTTTGAAAGCATGCCTTGAGCTATGAAAACCAAATTACAGATTTTGTAGGCAGACATTTTCCCCAGTCAGACCAGGTGAGCTGCTGTGACCCTGAGCATGTGTTATTAGATGCTGGTGGTTGGTGGCCTCGACCGGGTTTATGAAATTGGACGCCAGTTCCGGAATGAAGGAATTGATTTGACTCACAAGTTTATAATTCTTCTTATTATTATATCTGATTTTAGTCTCTCTTTTTTTTAATTTTGTCCTCTTTTTTATTTGTTTTTTATTTATTTATTTTCATCCATCTTTTTTATTTGGCCTGTGTGGACCTCCCATTACAGTGGCCTCTCTCACTGCAGAACACCAGCTCTAGGCACATGTGCTCCAGAGCGCTGGCTCGTAATTGGACACACCAGTCCAGCCACTCCATGTCATGTGGGATCTTTGCGCGCCAGGGATTGAACTGGTGCCCCTTGCACTGCAAGGTGGACTCTTTACCACTGGACCACCGGTGAAGCCCTGGTTTTAGTCTTTTATAGAAGAATGAGTTGAATCTCTGCCTGAAAGTTGGAAATATCCTAAAATCACCAGAATAAATATCAAGGACTATGTCATTAGTTGCAAACAACAAAAGCTGTTCCAGTATTTAAGTAAAAGAAAAATGTATTCAAATATATAAGGAAGCTCAGAATTTCCAGGAGGATCAGAGAACCAGGCTTGGAGACGTCACAGCTAGGAATGGTTCTGAATCATATGACAGGGCTGTTCCCATGAAGAACCCAGTATCTTCCATCTCCCAGTACCTACCACAGCTCATAAGTCTGGCTCTTGGCACAGGTCATAAGCCATATTATCTCTGGCCCCTTTCACTAGAGGAGATTCTGTGCTATTCTTGCATCCTCTTTGCATGTGGGTATTTCACAGATGTGTCTGATAGGGGAGTTTGAGTCATGGCACCTGCATCCTAACTCCCAAAGAGGCTTCTTTCTTATGGAAACTCACACAAGATGGGGCCAGCCCAGACAAAGAAAGAGTATTCAGTGACCTTAGGCACAGGGAATGAATTATAATTATCCACAAAGACCTGAAGAGAGTAAGGCACAGCATTTGCGTAGAGACCTTTGAAAGCATGCCTTGAGCTATGAAAACCAAATTACAGATTTTGTAGGCAGACATTTTCCCCAGTCAGACCAGGTGAGCTGCTGTGACCCTGAGCATGTGTTATTAGATGCTGGTGGTTGGTGGCCTCGACCGGGTTTATGAAATTGGACGCCAGTTCCGGAATGAAGGAATTGATTTGACTCACAATCCTGAGTTCACCACCTGTGAATTCTACATGGCCTACGCCGATTATCATGATCTCATGGAAATAACAGAGAAGATGATTTCAGGTGACCCCTCCTGCTCCTGTTCTTTTCACACGTATCTGAAGGGCTGGTGTGCTGCTTGCAACTGGACTTCCTGTTGGCCCTCTTTAAATGACACATTTCTTTCCCAGGGATGGTGAAACACATTACAGGTGGTTACAAGGTCACCTACCATCCAGATGGCCCAGAGGGCCAAGCCTGTGAGATTGACTTCACCCCACCCTTCCGGAAAATCAGCATGGTAGAAGAGCTTGAGAAAGCCCTGGGCATTAAACTGCCAGAAACTCACCTCTTCGAAACTGAAGGTAGAGTGATGCACTCCTCTACTGTAGGGCCCTCCTTCCTGTTCACTTCTGAGTTGGATTAGGTCAGGACTAGAATTCCCCATGCAGTTCTTAATATATTTTTCAGTGGGCTAGGGTGGTGTCTTCTGTCCTAACTTGTATGTTTGTATCACAGAAACTCGCAAAATTCTTGAGGATATCTGTGTGGCAAAAGCTGTTGAGTGCCCTCCTCCCCGGACCACAGCCAGGCTTCTTGACAAGGTGAGAGGCCGAGCACTGGGCAGTATATGCCCTCCTCCACTGGTAATGCCCCTTGCTCCCTGTGAAGAAGAACTCCACTGTAGAGAATGAGCTCCAGCTTCACAGGAAAGTTCTAAAGAGAGAAATGAAAGAACAAGTTTTGAATTCCCTACCTCCAGAAAGGTTCTTTCTTATTTTGGAAACTCACACAAGATGGGGCCAGCCCAGACAAAGAAAGAGTATTCAGTGACCTTAGGCACAGGGAATGAATTATAATTATCCACAAAGACCTGAAGAGAGTAAGGCACAGCATTTGCGTAGAGACCTTTGAAAGCATGCCTTGAGCTATGAAAACCAAATTACAGATTTTGTAGGCAGACATTTTCCCCAGTCAGACCAGGTGAGCTGCTGTGACCCTGAGCATGTGTTATTAGATGCTGGTGGTTGGTGGCCTCGACCGGGTTTATGAAATTGGACGCCAGTTCCGGAATGAAGGAATTGATTTGACTCACAATCCTGAGTTCACCACCTGTGAATTCTACATGGCCTACGCCGATTATCATGATCTCATGGAAATAACAGAGAAGATGATTTCAGGTGACCCCTCCTGCTCCTGTTCTTTTCACACGTATCTGAAGGGCTGGTGTGCTGCTTGCAACTGGACTTCCTGTTGGCCCTCTTTAAATGACACATTTCTTTCCCAGGGATGGTGAAACACATTACAGGTGGTTACAAGGTCACCTACCATCCAGATGGCCCAGAGGGCCAAGCCTGTGAGATTGACTTCACCCCACCCTTCCGGAAAATCAGCATGGTAGAAGAGCTTGAGAAAGCCCTGGGCATTAAACTGCCAGAAACTCACCTCTTCGAAACTGAAGGTAGAGTGATGCACTCCTCTACTGTAGGGCCCTCCTTCCTGTTCACTTCTGAGTTGGATTAGGTCAGGACTAGAATTCCCCATGCAGTTCTTAATATATTTTTCAGTGGGCTAGGGTGGTGTCTTCTGTCCTAACTTGTATGTTTGTATCACAGAAACTCGCAAAATTCTTGAGGATATCTGTGTGGCAAAAGCTGTTGAGTGCCCTCCTCCCCGGACCACAGCCAGGCTTCTTGACAAGGTGAGAGGCCGAGCACTGGGCAGTATATGCCCTCCTCCACTGGTAATGCCCCTTGCTCCCTGTGAAGAAGAACTCCACTGTAGAGAATGAGCTCCAGCTTCACAGGAAAGTTCTAAAGAGAGAAATGAAAGAACAAGTTTTGAATTCCTACTGTACTGAGCTCTGTGCCAGATAGTTACGTTACCTTAGTCAATCCTGACCAACCATTGAGCAGCTTCAGATAAACCCCCGTAGTGTCAGGAGTAGATAGGAGCTGAGTCCTTCACCCCCAGGGCTGAGCCAGTCACAGTGCCATTTAGCAGGGTTCTCTAGCTCTGCTCTGGTTTCTCCTTCAGCTTGTCGGGGAGTTTCTGGAAGTGACGTGCATCAACCCTACCTTCATCTGTGATCACCCGCAGATAATGAGCCCTCTGGCTAAATGGTAAGGCAGAATGCGGTGTGGTGGTTATGTGTTGCCGTGTGATAGCCTCAGAACTTAGCGCCATAAAGCAGTTTATTCTGAAGAGTTTGTGGGCTCACTAGGTAGCCTTTCTGCTCCACGTGGTGTTGGCGAGGGTAACTCAAGTGGCGTTTTTTACCTAGGAACTCTGCCAGGGTGCCATCATCTGTCCCTCATGAGATCTCATCTTTCAGAGCCTCTTCCTGGGGCCGCTCTAGCAGCAGAGCCAGGGCTCCAAGCGGAAGCATTCTGAAAGAATAACTCCTGATGTGCAAACACATACAAAGCCTCTGCTGACGTCCTACTGGCCAGAGCAAGTCATCTGGGCAGCCCAAAGTCAGTGTGGCAGGGACTGCTGAAGGGTATGAACACAGGGGGCATGGTTCGGTGCATAGTCTACTGTTGTGAAGATACCTAGAGCTTCCTGGTCTCTGACCCTCCTCAGTAACCTACCAAATGATTTGGTACTGAGGATACATACAGGCTTCGGGTCATAGTCAGTAAGAATTCTGAGTCCACTAGATTGCAGGAGTTCTTGTGTGTACGATGTGTTCTGTGTATTCAGCTTCCCCGGTGGTCTCCTGTCCCCAGGCACCGCTCGAAAGAGGGTCTGACTGAACGCTTTGAGCTGTTTGTCATGAAGAAGGAGATATGCAATGCCTACACTGAACTGAACGACCCTGTGCGACAGAGGCAGCTCTTTGAAGAACAGGCCAAGGTGAGGAGCATATGCCCCCTCACCAGAGAATACCCACATCAATCCTGGTCGGTATTTGGTCTGCAACCCCTGGTGACCTGAACAGAAATGAAGGCTGAAAGCCACGGGCCTCACCGGAGGAAGTCACGTTTCCTGATGAAGAAGCTGGCCAGTTTTGGCCCTTAAATTTCTATATAAATGGAGCTTAGGCCTGATTATCTGTGGGGGCCTGGTCATTAACTTTTGAGAAAGGGTAGCAATGGGAAGACAGAGCGCCCACAGGCTGCCAGCACTGGCACTGCCACTGATGGGTGGCTGAGGAGGTGGGGAGAGACTGTTGGGAATTACTAGTCTCTGAAATCCAGCTTCACTGGACTTGGAAAGCCCCAGGCAGTGGAAGTATTTGCATTTTGCAGAGAAGTTCACATGTATTCGGAGGTAGGGTTCATCAGTCCTTCAAAAAAATGGCTTTGTCCTGGAGTTCCTGGGAAGCCAATTCCCAGTGAGTGCTGGGTGTCCAGAGCAGCCCTGGGATGGACATGCCTCGGAAGTGCTCTCTCAGACGACGGAGAGAGTGGAGCTTGGAACAGCATCACTGTGGTGCTCTTCTCCTCTAGGCCAAAGCCGCTGGCGATGATGAGGCCATGTTCATAGATGAAACCTTCTGCACCGCCCTAGAATACGGACTGCCCCCCACGGGTGGCTGGGGCATGGGCATCGACCGCGTCACCATGTTTCTCACAGACTCCAATAACATCAAGGTACATGGCAGCCCTGAAGGAGCACCATTGTGTTGGAGGTGGTGGGTTGGCGGGGAGCGGGCCTGGAGCACCAGGAAAGGGTTTGGTCCGGGAGGAGGGACAGGCAGAGAAGTTATATGGGAATTCACAAGAGGAGGGTCAGCGCATCTGACCTTTTGAAATTTGGGGGTTTTCTACCTAGGGCAGAAGAAATACTAATTGTTCGCATTTCTTAAGGATCCAAGGAGCATGCTAAGCCACCCACATGCGTTACTTCATTTAACTTAAGTCTACCTGTGGCATGTAGAAACTATTGCTATCCCCGTATTTATAGTTGAAGAAATCATTTGAATAGAACCTCTTTGTTCCATCATTTGATATTGTAAGCTAGGCAGTACTGTGCTTTTTTTTTTTTTTTAATTGGCTCTGGGTCTTAATTGCAGCATGCAGGATCCTTTAGTTGTGCATTTCTTCTTTTCCACTGTTTGTGAGAGAGGGACTAAATTGAAATGAAACAACACTGATTTCCGGGTTTTAGTGATAACAGTAACCAGGGGCAAAAGGAGTCCATGGATAGCCAAGAAAAAGTGCCCGTTTTAGAAAGGGTAGCAATGGGAAGACAGAGCGCCCACAGGCTGCCAGCACTGGCACTGCCACTGATGGGTGGCTGAGGAGGTGGGGAGAGACTGTTGGGAATTACTAGTCTCTGAAATCCAGCTTCACTGGACTTGGAAAGCCCCAGGCAGTGGAAGTATTTGCATTTTGCAGAGAAGTTCACATGTATTCGGAGGTAGGGTTCATCAGTCCTTCAAAAAAATGGCTTTGTCCTGGAGTTCCTGGGAAGCCAATTCCCAGTGAGTGCTGGGTGTCCAGAGCAGCCCTGGGATGGACATGCCTCGGAAGTGCTCTCTCAGACGACGGAGAGAGTGGAGCTTGGAACAGCATCACTGTGGTGCTCTTCTCCTCTAGGCCAAAGCCGCTGGCGATGATGAGGCCATGTTCATAGATGAAACCTTCTGCACCGCCCTAGAATACGGACTGCCCCCCACGGGTGGCTGGGGCATGGGCATCGACCGCGTCACCATGTTTCTCACAGACTCCAATAACATCAAGGTACATGGCAGCCCTGAAGGAGCACCATTGTGTTGGAGGTGGTGGGTTGGCGGGGAGCGGGCCTGGAGCACCAGGAAAGGGTTTGGTCCGGGAGGAGGGACAGGCAGAGAAGTTATATGGGAATTCACAAGAGGAGGGTCAGCGCATCTGACCTTTTAAAATTTTGGGGGGTTTTCTACCTAGGGCAGAAGAAATACTAATTGTTCGCATTTCTTAAGGATCCAAGGAGCATGCTAAGCCACCCACATGCGTTACTTCATTTAACTTAAGTCTACCTGTGGCATGTAGAAACTATTGCTATCCCCGTATTTATAGTTGAAGAAATCATTTGAATAGAACCTCTTTGTTCCATCATTTGATATTGTAAGCTAGGCAGTACTGTGCTTTTTTTTTTTTTTTAATTGGCTCTGGGTCTTAATTGCAGCATGCAGGATCCTTTAGTTGTGCATTTCTTCTTTTCCACTGTTTGTGAGAGAGAGGGACTAAATTGAAATGAAACAACACTGATTTCCGGGTTTTAGTGATAACAGTAACCAGGGGCAAAAGGAGTCCATGGATAGCCAAGAAAAAGTGCTTCTTAACCTTAAGAATTCACTCTCTCCTGTAGGAAGTACTTCTGTTTCCTGCCATGAAACCTGAAGACAAGAAGGAGACTGTAGCCCCCGCTGATGCCCCGGAAAGCACAGCAACGGGCACATCTGTCTAGAAAATAGTAACTGCGAGTCATGTGATCTGCACATCTTTGCATTTCTGTAAAAGATAGGAGACTGCGAGGGAATTCCTGTGTGTGTTGCTGCCTGTTTGACTATCACATTTCACTTCAGCCCCCGGAAGAGAGGAGGGGGATCAGAATTCCTTTTTACTCCTTGTTATCAAATAAACCATTTATCTCTACTCCTGTCTCATCACTCTTTTTACTTTTGGAATGTCATCTTATTTCTCAGACAGCTGACCTAATGAATGTTTAGGATTCATCACTTTATTCATTCAACAGATTTATATCAATGTCTGCTCTGTGCCAGCCACTGTTCTAAGGGATTGGGGATGCAGCAGTGAACAAAAGCAAAGTTCCTGCTCTTGTGGGATTTATACTCTTGCTTTAGTGGCAGGAGTTTGCGAGGGCAACTAAACAAGAAACAAGTCCATATTATTTCTGGTAGTGATGCATACTAAGAAGCAACCTATAGCAGGGAGAAGGGACAAAGATGCTACTTTAGATAGAAGCAGGTGCTACACTGCAGATGTGTTCAGAGAAGACCTAGGTAACATTTAAGTAAAGGTCTGAATGGAAAAGCATAGTCTAGACCAGGGGGCAAGACAATATCAAGGTTTTAAGATAACAAACGAGAAAGGAGAGCTGTCATTGACTTGATATGGAAAAAAACTTACAAGTTTCAGAAGGAAGGCTAAGTGTGTGACTTTGGATATACTAAATTTAACATGCTTGTTAGGTATTGGGTGAAAAGAGAGGGTAGGATGTTGGATAGGGATAGTCTGGTGTGTTCATTTTCAGCTCAGTGAAAAAAAATGAGAGGCAAAAAATGGTGAAAGTCCAAGGTTAGCGCAACAATCCAAGGGGAGACAACAGCGGTTGGGATTAGGGTTTTGCCATAAAAGAACTGGATGGATTCAAGAGACAGATTAACAGGACTATGTAATAGACAATATTTAGGATTATATGGAAGTGAAGGGAAAGAAAAGGACAAGGTGATTAACTTTACAATTCATGCAACTGGATGAAAAGCAGTACTAATCCCTGAGAGAATCCTGGAAGATGATTCCACCAGAAATCTTAAGAAAACAGAAGACAGAGTCAGTCACAGGCTTTCCTAGTTAAGTCTAGTGAGTGGGTAAGAATCTGCCTGCCAATGCAGGGGACACGGGTTTGATCCCTGCTCCATTAAGACCCCACATGCCTCACAGCAACCAAGTGCCTGTGCCACAACTACTGATCCTGTGCCCTAGAGCCCATGCTCCACCACTGCAACAAGAAACCGCGCTGCAAGAAATACCCCCACTCACCACGACCTGAGAAAACCTACACGCAGCAAATGAAGACCCACCACAGCTAAAAAATAAATCTTAAAAAAGTCGGCCAGATTAAACATGTTACAGGGACAAGGAACAGGATCCTTACAAAGGACCCAATTCTAATGGCTCTGTGCCAGCCACTTTGGGGGATGCAGCAGTGAACAAAAGCAAAGTTCCTGCTCTTGTGGGATTTATACTCTTGCTTTAGTGGCAGGAGTTTGCGAGGGCAACTAAACAAGAAACAAGTCCATATTATTTCTGGTAGTGATGCATACTAAGAAGCAACCTATAGCAGGGAGAAGGGACAAAGATGCTACTTTAGATAGAAGCAGGTGCTACACTGCAGATGTGTTCAGAGAAGACCTAGGTAACATTTAAGTAAAGGTCTGAATGGAAAAGCATAGTCTAGACCAGGGGGCAAGACAATATCAAGGTTTTAAGATAACAAACGAGAAAGGAGAGCTGTCATTGACTTGATATGGAAAAAAACTTACAAGTTTCAGAAGGAAGGCTAAGTGTGTGACTTTGGATATACTAAATTTAACATGCTTGTTAGGTATTGGGTGAAAAGAGAGGGTAGGATGTTGGATAGGGATAGTCTGGTGTGTTCATTTTCAGCTCAGTGAAAAAAAATGAGAGGCAAAAAATGGTGAAAGTCCAAGGTAAGCGCAACAATCCAAGGGGAGACAACAGCGGTTGGGATTAGGGTTTTGCCATAAAAGAACTGGATGGATTCAAGAGACAGATTAACAGGACTATGTAATAGACAATATTTAGGATTATATGGAAGTGAAGGGAAAGAAAAGGACAAGGTGATTAACTTTACAATTCATGCAACTGGATGAAAAGCAGTACTAATCCCTGAGAGAATCCTGGAAGATGATTCCACCAGAAATCTTAAGAAAACAGAAGACAGAGTCAGTCACAGGCTTTCCTAGTTAAGTCTAGTGAGTGGGTAAGAATCTGCCTGCCAATGCAGGGGACACGGGTTTGATCCCTGCTCCATTAAGACCCCACATGCCTCACAGCAACCAAGTGCCTGTGCCACAACTACTGATCCTGTGCCCTAGAGCCCATGCTCCACCACTGCAACAAGAAACCGCGCTGCAAGAAATACCCCCACTCACCACGACCTGAGAAAACCTACACGCAGCAAATGAAGACCCACCACAGCTAAAAAATAAATCTTAAAAAAGTCGGCCCCAGATTAAACATGTTACAGGGACAAGGAACAGGATCCTTATTCTTAGAGGAGGTCTGTGAGCCATTTCCTCTGATCTAGAAAGACGGGGGTCAATTAACTTGCACTTTGCTAGCTTTTGAGGGGTAATAAGTAAATCCTCTCTCAACTTTAGGAATTGTGGTATACACTTGCTGAATGGTACAGACTCCTGAACTATCCAGACAGCTATACTACCTATTACTATCTGAAGGTTTTAACCTGAGCTGTTAATAAGCCACTAACCACATGTGGCTATTGTACATTTGAAATATAGTTGGTCAGAATTGATACGTATTATAAAGTGTACATATATCAGATTTCTGAAAATCAGCATATAAAACATATATAAAACACCTCAACGTTAAAAAATAGATATATTGATTACATGTTGAAATAGGATAGGTTAAACATAGGGTTAAAGTTCATTTCACCTATTTCTTTCGACTTTTTAAAATGTAGCTACTAGAAATTGTTTAAGTACATATCTGGCTCGAATTATATTCCCGACAGCAGTGTTTCAGACAAAAATTCAGTCTAGTGTTCCAAGATACATCATTTTACTGTTTGACTCTGCTACAGTGCGATCGGCTTCCCGCGTTCCTTTCACCCGTACAAACGCACAGCGCCGGAAGTCGGATCTGTGTCGCCGCACCTGGCTCCGCCCCTTAGCGACCACAAAGCCCAGCATGCGCTGAGCGCCTCGTGAGAAGATTAACTTTACAATTCATGCAACTGGATGAAAAGCAGTACTAATCCCTGAGAGAATCCTGGAAGATGATTCCACCAGAAATCTTAAGAAAACAGAAGACAGAGTCAGTCACAGGCTTTCCTAGTTAAGTCTAGTGAGTGGGTAAGAATCTGCCTGCCAATGCAGGGGACACGGGTTTGATCCCTGCTCCATTAAGACCCCACATGCCTCACAGCAACCAAGTGCCTGTGCCACAACTACTGATCCTGTGCCCTAGAGCCCATGCTCCACCACTGCAACAAGAAACCGCGCTGCAAGAAATACCCCCACTCACCACGACCTGAGAAAACCTACACGCAGCAAATGAAGACCCACCACAGCTAAAAAATAAATCTTAAAAAAGTCGGCCGCAGATTAAACATGTTACAGGGACAAGGAACAGGATCCTTATTCTTAGAGGAGGTCTGTGAGCCATTTCCTCTGATCTAGAAAGACGGGGGTCAATTAACTTGCACTTTGCTAGCTTTTGAGGGGTAATAAGTAAATCCTCTCTCAACTTTAGGAATTGTGGTATACACTTGCTGAATGGTACAGACTCCTGAACTATCCAGACAGCTATACTACCTATTACTATCTGAAGGTTTTAACCTGAGCTGTTAATAAGCCACTAACCACATGTGGCTATTGTACATTTGAAATATAGTTGGTCAGAATTGATACGTATTATAAAGTGTACATATATCAGATTTCTGAAAATCAGCATATAAAACATATATAAAACACCTCAACGTTAAAAAATAGATATATTGATTACATGTTGAAATAGGATAGGTTAAACATAGGGTTAAAGTTCATTTCACCTATTTCTTTCGACTTTTTAAAATGTAGCTACTAGAAATTGTTTAAGTACATATCTGGCTCGAATTATATTCCCGACAGCAGTGTTTCAGACAAAAATTCAGTCTAGTGTTCCAAGATACATCATTTTACTGTTTGACTCTGCTACAGTGCGATCGGCTTCCCGCGTTCCTTTCACCCGTACAAACGCACAGCGCCGGAAGTCGGATCTGTGTCGCCGCACCTGGCTCCGCCCCCTTAGCGACCACAAAGCCCAGCATGCGCTGAGCGCCTCGTGAGAAGACCCTGAAGGAGCCGCCTCTTCGTGACGTCACGTCCGCTGCGCCGCACAGAGTCAGTTCCCTTCCTTCGAGAGAGCGCGTGGTAAAGCTGGGAGGGGAGTGTCAGTGAGAGGGTTGGGTCGCGGAGCTGAGGGCGAGCGAATGAGGGGACCCTCACGGCTCCTGGGTCAGGTTCCCTCTGTCTAACTTCCCTGAGCTCTTTTTGTGTGGGGAGAGGATGTGAGAACAGGACCTCTCCCACCACGTGTCTGGTGGGAAAATGCGGCACCTTTCATGGAAATGCCAACATCCTCGCGCAAAGAGTTCCTGCTGTGGGCGAGCGCGGGACGCGTGGCTGCGCTGGAGCATCCTGCAAATCCCAGGTGGCAGACACCCACCTTGTCCCTACTGCACGGGCCTGGAGTGTCCTGTAACTGGACGAATGGGCCCCAGGATGGCGAGGAGCGTATTGAAGAGGGGCTTAAGGGAAGTAGGCTTCCCTTCCAACCTTTCTAAAAAGGCTTTTCGCCCCTGGCCTTAACTTTTCATTGAAAAGGAAGTGGGTTTTTAAGTTTTTTGTACCTGTTAAGACATGCGGTTTCTGAATGTGAGCAAAGAACTAACAACTGAACTTTTTTGTTTGTATTAAAAAATGATTCACATTCTAGAAGAGAGTGGATTTGAAGTTGAGTTGACTCAGTGTAGCGAAACATTCAAGTACTGGGTATGCTTCCCGACAACTCTTGAGAATGGTGATTCAGTTCTGGGCTGCTACTTCGTAGAGTCTTCTGGCAAGTTCTGTCTTCCTTGGCTATTATGGTTTGTGTGCCTATGGTTTAATTTCAGGTGGATGCCAGAGTGTCAGCCTTCATAAAGTACACTGCTTTGTGATGCCCCTGCTCTCCCCACACCCCCATAAGGGAAATCTCTTCCAAACAGAGGATGTGGGGCTATCACATGCCTTTCTTCTGCTTACAGGAGATAGAAGATTTATGCTGTGAGAGCTCTGTCTTTTACTGCAGTGGCCCAGTTTCAACCTTAGCATGGGGAACTAAGATCTAGCAAACCAGCCTATGGGACAAAAGAAAAAAAAAAAAAAAAATGCTGGTTTTCTGACTTCTAAATAATGATTTATGTCAGTTCCTGCCAATTCTTGATTTAAATTACTATGGTCTGATTTACTATGACCATTTATTGAAATAACAGCCCGCACATCAGAACTGTTAAAGTGGAAAACAGAGGCCTATTAGAATTTAAGAGTTTGAGTGAAAAACCACCTGTGCACCAAAGCAGAGGTAGTTGGGAGCCTTCTGCAGACAGGAAGCAGGTACTTTCCTAGAGAAAATACAGAAGCAAAATAGGAAATCATTTGATTGGCTACAACTTGAAGCCTTGCTGACTGCTGTTGGTTGTCCATAGCAGTTTTGATTTTGTAACCTTGTATTTACAGGCTTGGATTGGTTTGCTTAAATATTAAATAGCCCATCAGCGCGGGACGCGTGGCTGGGAATCCTGCAACCCAGGTGGCACCCTTGCCACTGCACGGGCCTGGAGTGTCCTGTAACTGGACGAATGGGCCCCAGGATGGCGAGGAGCGTATTGAAGAGGGGCTTAAGGAAGTAGGCTTCCTTCCAACCTTTCTAAAAAGGCTTTTCGCCCCTGGCCTTAACTTTTCATTGAAAAGGAAGTGGGTTTTTAAGTTTTTTGTACCTGTTAAGACATGCGGTTTCTGAATGTGAGCAAAGAACTAACAACTGAACTTTTTTGTTTGTATTAAAAAATGATTCACATTCTAGAAGAGAGTGGATTTGAAGTTGAGTTGACTCAGTGTAGCGAAACATTCAAGTACTGGGTATGCTTCCCGACAACTCTTGAGAATGGTGATTCAGTTCTGGGCTGCTACTTCGTAGAGTCTTCTGGCAAGTTCTGTCTTCCTTGGCTATTATGGTTTGTGTGCCTATGGTTTAATTTCAGGTGGATGCCAGAGTGTCAGCCTTCATAAAGTACACTGCTTTGTGATGCCCTGCTCTCCCACACCCCATAAGGGAAATCTCTTCCAAACAGAGGATGTGGGGCTATCACATGCCTTTCTTCTGCTTACAGGAGATAGAAGATTTATGCTGTGAGAGCTCTGTCTTTTACTGCAGTGGCCCAGTTTCAACCTTAGCATGGGGAACTAAGATCTAGCAAACCAGCCTATGGGACAAAAGAAAAAAAAAAAATGCTGCTTTTCTGACTTCTAAATAATGATTTATGTCAGTTCCTGCCAATTCTTGATTTAAATTACTATGGTCTGATTTACTATGACCATTTATTGAAATAACAGCCCGCACATCAGAACTGTTAAAGTGGAAAACAGAGGCCTATTAGAATTTAAGAGTTTGAGTGAAAAACCACCTGTGCACCAAAGCAGAGGTAGTTGGGAGCCTTCTGCAGACAGGAAGCAGGTACTTTCCTAGAGAAAATACAGAAGCAAAATAGGAAATCATTTGATTGGCTACAACTTGAAGCCTTGCTGACTGCTGTTGGTTGTCCATAGCAGTTTTGATTTTGTAACCTTGTATTTACAGGCTTGGATTGGTTTGCTTAAATATTAAATAGCCCATCACAGCATTAGAGTATCATCAGTGTAATGGTCTCCTTTTTTAATTAACTTAATGCAAAGAGTTAATTGTAGAAAAATCACTTGTCTGCATTGGGTCTCAGTAGAGCCTTGCCTTTTGGGGGAGGGGGGGGGCGACATATTTGGTTTTGTCCATCACCGTATGATATTTTTTACTCAAAAGCTTTTCATACATTTCAGTGACCAGATGAAGTCAATGAGGGAACATCAATAGAGTGAACAATGAGAATAGTCTCAATGGAAGTACTCCAGGCCTCTCTTAGGTCTGATCTGCTTCATGGTTTCTTATTCTTGGTCTTACCATATCCATCACAGTTCCACTACCCACCAAGGAACTCAAGTCAGTCAGGAAATTCAAAAAAATTTTTGTAATATTAATCTCAGTTGACATTAACTATGCTCTTCATAGTACCAACTGCTTTTGTTAATATTGTTTTAGCCTCACAATAGTTCCAGTGGATTAAATACTAGTCTCTGTTATCAGATGACACAAAAAGATTAAGTAATCTGCCCAATATCTCATATTAATTTGTAGCAAAACCAGAATTTGAATCCAGAAAGGGTAACTCCAAAGCCCTTGTTCTGAGAAGCAGAACTGCTTTCTCTCACTTGAGTGGTGAGAAGCCATTAGGCTTGGTCACTTCTCCCCCTCAGCATCATAAAATGTTGTAGAAGAAATTAAAAGTGTTGATTTCTTGATGGGGGCGTCAGCAGAGGTGTACTAAAGGGAGCTAAAGAACCTCTGTGCTGGGAGGGAAAGAAAATGTCTGGGAAAAAAAAATGGATAGAAAAGAAAAACCTTTTCCCCAGAAAGATAAACTTTGGTGAGGTCTGTATGAAGCAAGCTGAGGTCCGCAGCCCTTTACATGCTGTTTACAAATGAAAAGTGGAGTAACAAAGATACTTCCTTCTCATATGCTTTTTTTGGGGGGAGAGGTGGGGCGGGCCACTTCTATTGGTCTTTCATTTATTTATCTTCATCCATCTTTGTTCTTTGGCCCGTGTGGGCCTCCCATCGCAGTGGCCCCTGTTGTCATAGAGCACCGGCTCTGGGCGCATGCGCTCCAGAGCTCCAGCTCAGTAATTGGGCACATGGGTCCAGCCGCTCTGCGGCACGTGGAATCTTCCCAGGCCAGGAATCAAACCGGCGCCCCTTGTACTGCAAGGCAGTGTCCTTACCCACTGGACCACCAGGGAGGCCCCCTCGTATGCTTTTATTTTAAGTATTGGGTTCGAATTCATTAGAACCATGACAAATAGCCAACATTAAGGAAAAATACAACTTGAAGAAATAGGGCATCTTCTGGAGTGGTAAGATTTGCGACTTTGTGATCTTTCATTAAAGATGAAAAGAAAGCAGAGGGATGGCTGGAGAAAATGATACACAGACTTACAAACAGAGAAACTCCACTATAAACAGGAATGGGCTACATCTGAACACCTGTTGAAACACCATTGTGGGCTTGGAGCATCTTTTGTTGGTTCTCTGTTCTGATGGTTGTGGGTTTTGATCAGGGCCTCAGCACCATGTGGACCGCGGATGAGATTGCCCAGCTGTGTTATGAGCACTATGGGAGCAGGCTGCCCAAGCAAGGGAAGCCTGAGGCCAACCGCGAGTGGACGTTACTTGCAGCCGTGGTGAAGATACAACCCATAGCTGACCAGGCCTGCGACTGCCCTGACAGACCAGAGCAAGGTGAGACCTTTTCTTCCTGGAACGCTCTCTCTCCCAGTATGAGACACAGGCTAGACAGGGATGGTGGTGGTTGGGTGGGAAGCACGATGTTGGGCACATTCCGCTGCTCCTGGCCAGATGATGTGGTACCTCTGGTGGTGGGAAATGGTCTGCGGGAACCCTAGACCTCAGTTGAGTCAGCCTGTGGGAGAACACTCGGAAAGCAATGTGCAGACTTATTAAACCAGCCAACCATTCAGATTCTGAGGGCTTACCTTATGATTGACTTTTTTTTTCCCCTCTCAGTGACAAAGGAAGTTGTTTCAATGGGAACAGGAACCAAATGCATAGGCCAGTCCAAAATGAGGAAGAGCGGTAAGCCTGGGGTCTAAACAGGGCATGTTAGGGAGTTTTTGGAAGCCAGTATGCATGTCACCCATTCCTCTCTGTGGCAGAGCAAAGGGGCCTTATTGCTAGGTGCCTGACCTTTCAATTCCCGCTGATTGTCTCTTCAGTTGGAAGTACAGAACTCATTTAAAGAATGGAAATATGCTGTGGAAGCAAAAGCCACCAGGAGCATCCTTCTGAGTGGATTGAAAGTTGGCCAGTTATTTTCACAGGCAAACCAAAAGTTCCCTGAACTTACGTTTCCATAGAACATCTGAAGCCCCAGAAAGCAACCATGAATCAAACAGAAATTTTGGCACGAGAAAAAGTATGAAAATCCCTTAGAGTCTGGCATCTTCAACCAAAAGTTCCCTGAACTGTACGTTTCCATAGAACATCCCTGAAGCCAGGAATAGCAAAAACAGCCAAAGAAACTCCACTATAAACAGGAATGGGCTACATCTGAACACCTGTTGAAACACCATTGTGGGCTTGGAGCATCTTTTGTTGGTTCTCTGTTCTGATGGTTGTGGGTTTTGATCAGGGCCTCAGCACCATGTGGACCGCGGATGAGATTGCCCAGCTGTGTTATGAGCACTATGGGAGCAGGCTGCCCAAGCAAGGGAAGCCTGAGGCCAACCGCGAGTGGACGTTACTTGCAGCCGTGGTGAAGATACAACCCATAGCTGACCAGGCCTGCGACTGCCCTGACAGACCAGAGCAAGGTGAGACCTTTTCTTCCTGGAACGCTCTCTCTCCCAGTATGAGACACAGGCTAGACAGGGATGGTGGTGGTTGGGTGGGAAGCACGATGTTGGGCACATTCCGCTGCTCCTGGCCAGATGATGTGGTACCTCTGGTGGTGGGAAATGGTCTGCGGGAACCCTAGACCTCAGTTGAGTCAGCCTGTGGGAGAACACTCGGAAAGCAATGTGCAGACTTATTAAACCAGCCAACCATTCAGATTCTGAGGGCTTACCTTATGATTGACTTTTTTTTTCCCCTCTCAGTGACAAAGGAAGTTGTTTCAATGGGAACAGGAACCAAATGCATAGGCCAGTCCAAAATGAGGAAGAGCGGTAAGCCTGGGGTCTAAACAGGGCATGTTAGGGAGTTTTTGGAAGCCAGTATGCATGTCACCCATTCCTCTCTGTGGCAGAGCAAAGGGGCCTTATTGCTAGGTGCCTGACCTTTCAATTCCCGCTGATTGTCTCTTCAGTTGGAAGTACAGAACTCATTTAAAGAATGGAAATATGCTGTGGAAGCAAAAGCCACCAGGAGCATCCTTCTGAGTGGATTGAAAGTTGGCCAGTTATTTTCACAGGCAAACCAAAAGTTCCCTGAACTTACGTTTCCATAGAACATCTGAAGCCCCAGAAAGCAACCATGAATCAAACAGAAATTTTGGCACGAGAAAAAGTATGAAAATCCCTTAGAGTCTGGCATCTTCACCTTCTGGATGCCAGTTGACAGATTCCTCCTTCAGTTTGTTTCGCTCGTCTCCTAACCTTTCCTCCAGGATACGAGGCAGCTGTTGCGATACCACTGTTGATTGAATTCAGCAGAATCGTATCAGCATGGGCACAAGTGTAGCGCCAGGGTGCAAAAGATCTGGACCTCTGTCCTCCGAATGAAGATTTTCCAATATATCAGAAGTTCTCAGCTAGGGCAGATTTCCCCCCAGGAGACATTTGACTATATCTGGAGGCATTTTTCATGTCAAAACTGAGAGGAGAGGAATATGTTGGTGGTCTCTAGTGAGTAGAGGTCACAAATGCTGTCAAACGTCCTGTAATACACAGGACAGCACCCCCCACCCCCCGCGGCCACACAACATACACACAAACACACAAAGCGTTTTCCAACCCAAAATGTCAGTAGTTGAGGAAACCCTGCTGTAAATGCTTTGCCAGTAATGATTGTAATGCTTTCTGGCAAAGCCCTCCAGGAGTTACATGGCTTATCTGGGCGCTGGAAGAAACTGCCGTGTTCTGCTGTTAGGAACCAGGCCTCTCCCAGTTCCATTTGTCTTCACTAATGTCCTGTCTTTGCCACAGGAGACATCCTCAATGATAGCCATGCTGAAGTCATAGCCAGAAGGAGTTTCCAAAGGTAAAACCATATCCCCAGAGAGTTTGAACTAGCCTGGATGGGGGCCCCCAGAATTTGCATTTCTAATAAGTTCCCAGGTAATAACTGCTTATGTCAGCCTCTGAACTGTCCTTAATATAGTCCTGGTCGGGCTTCCCTGGTGGTCCAGTGGGTAAGGATACCGCCTTGCAGTGCAAGGGGTGCCGGTTCGATCCCTGGCCTGGGAAGATCCCGCGTGCCGCGGAGCGACTGGACCGATGTGTCCAATTACTGAGCTGAAGCTCTGGAGCGCATGCACCCAGAGCCGGTGCTCTGCGACAACAGATGCCACCGCAATGGGAGGCCCACACGGGCCAAAGAACAAAGATGGATGAAACTAGACAAACGAAAGACCAATAGAAGTGACCCGCCTACCCCCTCCCTCCCCACCCCACCCCCACCAAATAAATAAATAAATAAATCTTAAAAAAAAAATAGTCCTGGTCTAGACAGGTTTCTCAGGCTTGACTATGCTTCAGAATCACCTGGAGGGTTTGTTAAAACCCGTATAGCTGGGCCTATCCCTAGAGATTCTGATTCAACAGATCCAGGTGGAGCTTGAGAAGTTGTATTTCTTTTGTTTATTTATTTTTTTAATACTTATGTATTTATAAGGCCTCCTCGGGTCTTCGTTGTGGCGTGGGAGATCTTGTATTATGCAGGGTATGTTGATGTGGTGTGTGGACTCTCTAGCTGCGGCACATGGGCTCCAGTAGTTGCAGCTTGGAGGCTTAGTTCCACGGCATGTGGGATCTTATTTCCCCAGCCAGGGATCAAACCCTAGTCCCCCACATTGCAAGGTGGACTCTTAACTACTGGATCACGAGACGTTCCAGAAGTTGCATGTCTAAACACTTCCAGCTGATGCTGCTGGTTCATGGACCACATTTGAGAATCACTACATCATTCTCATAATTCCAAGTTGTAACCAGTCCCATTGGTCTGCAGTATCGTTTTCCTTCTTAAAAATCACCCAGCTAGAGTCTTTCCTTTTACCACAGAGATTGGTTGTTTGTCCTGATAACCTCCTGCGTCCCTTTAGGTACCTGCTCCATCAGCTCCACTTGGCAGCCACTCTGAAGGAGGAGAGCATCTTTGTCCCTGGATCTCAGAAAGGACTGTGGAAACTGAGATCAGACCTCTTGTTTGTGTTTTTCTCCAGTCACACACCCTGTAAGTATAGTCAAGCCTTTGAATTTGTGTTACATCGTCTGTCCTTATTGTTGTCTTATCCATGGATGTGTTTCTCAAAAAAATGCTCTAACAAGCATGCAGTTACAGCCACTGATGGTGCCTTTTTGTGAACAGCCCACTGTGTCTAATCACTTCTCTACCAAGAAAAAGTGGAGGGAGCTTCATTCATGCTATTATTCAGTTCTCAGTTCTCAACCAGAATCAGGAAGCTTTAAGTTCCAAAACCAGCAATAGGACTTAGATGTCCAAAGCTGTGAGTTCTGTGGTGAGTTATCCTGAAGCTCTTTTCATTCATTCATTAAATACATATTTCTACTACTTGTCAGGCAGGTATGACATACTGTTATGTAGCAGCGAATAATACTAGTCCCTTGCTTACCCTTTAATTTTTTAGGAAATACTGACAGTTAATTGCAGTTAGTTAAGGTGGATTTTGGTGATTTTAGAAAGATGTTCAGGTGCTGTGGTTGTATTAGGCAGGAAGACCAGGCCTGACCAAGGGTGTCATTTCTATCCTTTGTTACTGTCTTGAAAATTGAGAATAATTTCTGCCCTTGTAGATAGCAACTCAGGGATGGTGGTAAAATTATCTCACCCTTAAAACTTTGAATTAGGGCTTCCCTGGTGGTCCAGTGGGTAAGGACACCGCCTTGCAGTACAAGGGGCGCCGGTTCGATCCCTGGCCTGGGAAGATCCCGCGTGCCGTGGAGCAGCTGGACTGATGTGTCCAATTACCGAGCTGGAGCTCTGGAGCGCATGTGTCCGGAGCCGGTGCTCTGCGACAACAGAGGCCACCGTGATGGGAGGCCCACATGGGCCAAAGAACAAAGATGGATGAAAATAGATAAATGAAAGACCAATAGAGGTGGCCCGCCCGCTCCCCTCCCTCCCCACCACCCCCCTACAAAATAAATAAATAAATAAATCTTTAAAAAAAAAAAAAAAAAACCTTTGAATTAAGAGGCTTCCCTGGTGGTCCAGTGGGTAAGGACACTGCCTTACAGTGCAGGGGGCGCCGGTTCGATCCCTGACCTGGGAAGATCCCACGTGCTGCGGAGCGGCTGGACTGATGTGTCCAACTACCAAGCCAGAGGCCTGGAGCGCATGCGCCCAAAGCCAGAGCTCTGCAGAGAGAAAGGCCACTGCAATAGGAGGCCCACACAGGCCAAAGAACAAAGATAAATAAATGAAAGATCAGTAGAAGTAGCCAAAAAAAAAAGATTGAAATAAGTATATAAGATTGCCTCATGAGTATTAAACTTTAAAACTAGCACATCCATTAGAGCAGATAGGTAATCACTCTTAAGAGACAATAACTAAAGATCTTAATTCAAATAAAAAGTATGATATACCTTATAAAAGAACAGAAAAAAATGGCATACCAAGGGAGGCAAGACTCATCCAATATTCTGTCCTTAACAGGGCCTTTGGACCAAGTCACGCAAGGACCAAAGGATGTTTCTTAACTCACTGCTTCTTTAACTGTAATGTGAATAATATGCATCCACGGATCTTGTTAAATTTTGTAGTAGGTCTGGGGTGGATCCAGATGCCTGCATTTCTAAGCAGCTCCCTAGTGATGCCAGTGGTGTTGGTCCATGGGTCACACTTTGAATAGCCAGGGCCTCGTTGATCCCAGCAGCAGGTGTGGCATTCTTGTGGCGAGAGATACATCTGGGGATCACAGCTGGCCTGACTGCCTAACAAACTATGTAAATCAGTGGTCCATAGGCTGCTACTGCTCTGTGAGAGAGCACTGGTACAAGGCCAGATGAGAAAAATTGTAACTGTTCAGTGAATCTTTCAAAAATAATGAAAAGTAGACTTTGTAGAGGTCTTAATAGGTCAAACAGCTGACAACACTATTAATCTTAAAAATATTCTGGAGCGGGCTTCCCCTGGTGGTCCAGTGGATGGGGACACCGCCTTGCGGTGCAAGGGGCGCCGGTTCAATCCCTGGCCTGGGAAGATCCCACGTGCCGCGGAGCGGCTGGACTGATGTGTCCAGTCGCCGAGCCGGAGCTCTGGAGTGCATGCGCCCAGAGCCGGTGCTCTGCGACAACAGACGCCACTGCAGTGGGAGGCCTACACGGGCCAAAGAACAAAGACAGATGAGAATGGAGAAATGAAGGACCAGTGGAGGTGGCCCGCCCGCTCCCCTCCCTCCCCAACCCGACCTCTGCCCAGAAGTAAATAAATAAATAAATCTTTAAAAAAAAAAAAAAATATTCTGGAGCTTTTACCGGTCTATGAAATCAAAATCTAGAACCACTGGTCTGACTCTCTGGGTCATGGGTAGTCTTTCACAATGCAGGAAGTCTTCCCACTGCAGGAAGAAAGAACACTAGAGAATGTGCCTATCTGACTCCCTTGGCATTTATACTCCTTACTAATTGATGAGTTGGTGCCTGAGTTGGCCACTTCAGACTCTTATGTCTGAATTGTGTTAGCATGAGTCAGACTCTCGAGTTCAGGCATTTGTCAAGATCACATTTCCAAGCCTTCAGTGTGGGAGGTGAGCCCTGGGGAATTCTCCAAAGTCACTGTCACCTTGTGAGGTCTCTGGAAGCCTGCCAGCCAGCCTCTCTGGCAGCACTCCCACTTCTGCATCTCTTGCTTTTCCCACTCTTAGGTTCTAAAGACCACAGATGTATTATTTACACACTTTAGAGAAGCAGTACACATTAGGTTAGTGTTTGAAGAAGCTCCCTTCTCATGGGAAAGCTATGCTTTTTACCGACCTCTGGTTTTCTTTGTCTCCCTGTAAATACAGAGTAGGTCAGAAATCTCTAGGGAAACATCAGTCATGTCATTTACTGCAAGTCTTGACTGTGAGGACGTGCAAGATGGGGAAATTGTGAGCATTATTTGCCAAGTTATTTAACCATGAGATCAATCCTCCACTTTTATTTTCCAAGGCATCTTATGGGATTACCTTCAACAAAATGCACTTGGAAAACCATGCTTATTTTAAGTCAGGGACAACTCAGGACAGTTTGACTTCCCAAGGAATATTTGGCAGCATTTTGATGGTGCAAGGGGCGCCGGTTCAATCCCTGGCCTGGGAAGATCCCACGTGCCGCGGAGCGGCTGGACTGATGTGTCCAGTCGCCGAGCCGGAGCTCTGGAGTGCATGCGCCCAGAGCCGGTGCTCTGCGACAACAGACGCCACTGCAGTGGGAGGCCTACACGGGCCAAAGAACAAAGACAGATGAGAATGGAGAAATGAAGGACCAGTGGAGGTGGCCCGCCCGCTCCCCTCCCTCCCCAACCCGACCTCTGCCCAGAAGTAAATAAATAAATAAATCTTTAAAAAAAAAAAAAAATATTCTGGAGCTTTTACCGGTCTATGAAATCAAAATCTAGAACCACTGGTCTGACTCTCTGGGTCATGGGTAGTCTTTCACAATGCAGGAAGTCTTCCCACTGCAGGAAGAAAGAACACTAGAGAATGTGCCTATCTGACTCCCTTGGCATTTATACTCCTTACTAATTGATGAGTTGGTGCCTGAGTTGGCCACTTCAGACTCTTATGTCTGAATTGTGTTAGCATGAGTCAGACTCTCGAGTTCAGGCATTTGTCAAGATCACATTTCCAAGCCTTCAGTGTGGGAGGTGAGCCCTGGGGAATTCTCCAAAGTCACTGTCACCTTGTGAGGTCTCTGGAAGCCTGCCAGCCAGCCTCTCTGGCAGCACTCCCACTTCTGCATCTCTTGCTTTTCCCACTCTTAGGTTCTAAAGACCACAGATGTATTATTTACACACTTTAGAGAAGCAGTACACATTAGGTTAGTGTTTGAAGAAGCTCCCTTCTCATGGGAAAGCTATGCTTTTTACCGACCTCTGGTTTTCTTTGTCTCCCTGTAAATACAGAGTAGGTCAGAAATCTCTAGGGAAACATCAGTCATGTCATTTACTGCAAGTCTTGACTGTGAGGACGTGCAAGATGGGGAAATTGTGAGCATTATTTGCCAAGTTATTTAACCATGAGATCAATCCTCCACTTTTATTTTCCAAGGCATCTTATGGGATTACCTTCAACAAAATGCACTTGGAAAACCATGCTTATTTTAAGTCAGGGACAACTCAGGACAGTTTGACTTCCCAAGGAATATTTGGCAGCATCTGCAGACATTTCTGATGGTCAAACTCAGGGGGCGCTATAGATATCTAGTAAGTAGAGACCAAGAAGACTAAACATCTTATAATATATAGGACAAGCCCCATGGCAAAGAATTATCTGGCCCAAAATGTCCACGTGGAGGTTGAGAAACTTTGGTCCAGTCTAGTGTTTCCAAAATTTCCCGTGATAAGAATAGCTTGGGATCTTTGTTAAATAATTCAGTTTTCAAGACTCCGACCCCTGACAGATTCTAGCTCAGTAGGTCTAGGATAGGGTCTTCAGCAAGAACCCCAGAGAACTCTTGTTGGGGAAATTAGGAAAATTATTAATAATAACAATAATAATAATTAAGTGTTCTTAATTCATCTCAGGTCAGCGAGGAGAATAGAATTAAGCTTCCTGTAAGGCAGTGGTTCTCAAACTTGAGGTTGCAGCAGAGTCACAGAGAGGGCTTGTTGAAACAGACTGCTGGGTACCACCTCCGGAGTTTCTGATTCAACGGGTCTACTGTGGATCCCGAGAACTGGCATTTCCAGCAAGTTCCCAAGGGATGCTCATGTGGCCAGTCTATGGGCCTGACTCTGAGAACCACTGGTTTAAGGGATTTCTTCTTCTGCAGGTGGGGATGCCTCCATCATACCAATGCTTGAATTTGAAGATCAGCCTTGCCGGCCTGTCAGTAGAGATTGGGCCAGTAACGCATCAGTAGAAACTAGTGATAACCTAGAAGCTCCTGAAGATAAAAGGAAATGTGAAGATCCAGGTAGTCCTGTGACCAAAAGGATGAGGCTGGAGCCCAGGAGTCCTGATGATACGACTCACCATCAGAGTTTTGGCAGTCAGGAAAGTGGCCCAGATTCACCAGACGTCAGCAGCTCTAACCTCACGGCAGAGGAACTGGTCATTGGCACTGGAATGACCCCTGATTGTTCCAAAGTGGTGGATATTTATAGAACTGGAGCCAAGTGTGTGCCTGGAGAAGCTGGGGACTCGGGGAAGCCTGGTGCTGCGTATCATCGGGTGGGGCTGCTCCGAGTGAAGCCAGGCCGGGGGGACAGGACTTGCTCCATGTCCTGCAGTGACAAGTTGGCACGGTGGAACATCCTTGGCTGCCAGGGGGCACTCCTGATGCATTTCCTAGAAGAACCCATCTACCTGTCAGCTGTGGTCATTGGGAAGTGCCCGTACAGCCAGAAGGCCATGCAGAGAGCATTGATTGAGAGGTGAGAGGGCAGGGAGGAAGCCATCGTTCCAAGAAACAGTCTGAGGGTTTGTCCAAAGAGCCTTGAACATAGATAGATACATGCAAAAAGTTAGGAAATTGTCCTGAGAAAGTAAAGTGTTCAAATATTTAGCTTTGTGTATACTAACGAGGAAAAAGAAGCAAACCACTTAAATGACCAGCCATAAAAGATTGTGATTTTTGTTACACAAAAATAATACTGATGAGTATCTAATATAGAAAGATGTTTACAACGTTTAAAGAGCAATTTAGAAAGTAAAATGAGTTCATTTCAGTCCAAAAGTGTATATGCCCATAAAAAAAAAGTTACAGAAGGATATACACCAAGGTGTTAATATAGTTACCTCTGAATTGTGGTTTTCTTCTTTGTGATTGCTCTATATTCTTTTTGGTTTTCTGTACCACACATATATTGCTATTATGATGTTTAAAAAACCCTCAAACATTAGTGTTAATTTTTAAAAAGAAAAAAAGACAAAGGATGACCACTCAAGTGGTCAGCTGTTATGTAAAACAGTTTGGCAGTTCCTCAAAAGTTAAACACAAGCTTATTCCATGACCCAGCAATCCTACTCCTAGGTATATATAGGGAATTCCCTGGTGATCCTGTGACTGGGACTCTGTGCTTCCATTCCCTGGCTGTGGGAATCTGTTCGTCCTTTGATGGTTATTTTCCTTTGGGTGTATTATGAATAATTCTGCTCTGAACATTCATATACAAGTTTTTGGGTGGATATTTTGGGTGTACATAAAGAACAACAGCCAAACCTGATTGATGCCATAGTAACTGAAGCCAGAATATGCGCCCTTGTCAGAGGCACCTCGCCTAAAGCCGACTCTTGGAAGCACTGCCAGGATATGACCCACTAATTCCACTCCCAGGCTCATACCATCCTCCCCATAAATATATAAATAGATCCACCCACCTTCTAAGGCCTTTGCCTCCCACTGAGACAAGTTGGCACGGTGGAACATCCTTGGCTGCCAGGGGGCACTCCTGATGCATTTCCTAGAAGAACCCATCTACCTGTCAGCTGTGGTCATTGGGAAGTGCCCGTACAGCCAGAAGGCCATGCAGAGAGCATTGATTGAGAGGTGAGAGGGCAGGGAGGAAGCCATCGTTCCAAGAAACAGTCTGAGGGTTTGTCCAAAGAGCCTTGAACATAGATAGATACATGCAAAAAGTTAGGAAATTGTCCTGAGAAAGTAAAGTGTTCAAATATTTAGCTTTGTGTATACTAACGAGGAAAAAGAAGCAAACCACTTAAATGACCAGCCATAAAAGATTGTGATTTTTGTTACACAAAAATAATACTGATGAGTATCTAATATAGAAAGATGTTTACAACGTTTAAAGAGCAATTTAGAAAGTAAAATGAGTTCATTTCAGTCCAAAAGTGTATATGCCCATAAAAAAAAAGTTACAGAAGGATATACACCAAGGTGTTAATATAGTTACCTCTGAATTGTGGTTTTCTTCTTTGTGATTGCTCTATATTCTTTTTGGTTTTCTGTACCACACATATATTGCTATTATGATGTTTAAAAAACCCTCAAACATTAGTGTTAATTTTTAAAAAGAAAAAAAGACAAAGGATGACCACTCAAGTGGTCAGCTGTTATGTAAAACAGTTTGGCAGTTCCTCAAAAGTTAAACACAAGCTTATTCCATGACCCAGCAATCCTACTCCTAGGTATATATAGGGAATTCCCTGGTGATCCTGTGACTGGGACTCTGTGCTTCCATTCCCTGGCTGTGGGAATCTGTTCGTCCTTTGATGGTTATTTTCCTTTGGGTGTATTATGAATAATTCTGCTCTGAACATTCATATACAAGTTTTTGGGTGGATATTTTGGGTGTACATAAAGAACAACAGCCAAACCTGATTGATGCCATAGTAACTGAAGCCAGAATATGCGCCCTTGTCAGAGGCACCTCGCCTAAAGCCGACTCTTGGAAGCACTGCCAGGATATGACCCACTAATTCCACTCCCAGGCTCATACCATCCTCCCCATAAATATATAAATAGATCCACCCACCTTCTAAGGCCTTTGCCTCCCACTGAGACATGGGTCCATGGTCCTGGATACTCTCTTTCTTGAGGAGTGAGCTTAAATTTCATGCATTTTCCCACACATCTAGGTGTCAGAGTGTCTCGGCTTTACCAGAAGGCTTTGGAGTTCAAGAAGTGAACATACAGCAGTCAGATTTACTGTTTGAACAGAGCCGCTGTGCGGTGCAGGCAAAAACAACTGACAGCCCAGGCCGACTTGTTCCTTGTGGGGCAGGTAAGGGATCCAGGTTCCACTTGCTCTGGAGTTCATTGTCCCCAGGCTGCAGAGTGGCCTAGGAGGGACTGCCTCCTCCCAGCCTTGGGTATGTTTACCATGCAGGTTGTCAAAAACATGGGTTCGAGAGACATCCTCACTGGGTCAAGATCATGCTCTGTGTGACCCTGGGCAACTTGTCGTCTCTTAGCCTCATTTTTCTTCATCTTCAGATAAGAATTTACCATTTACTTGTCAGGGTTATTATGAGGAATGAATGAAAAATCCTGTTTCATGCATTTACTGTGTGTCCAACATGTAATAAATGCTCAGTGATTGTTAGCTTTGATGATGAAGACACATCGTGAGCCACTTTATACTGTTGTGCTCTGGAGGGCAGGCATCAAAGTGGCAGCCACTGTCTCTTGACGTCATATCCAACTCTTTTGGGTCTGCTGTGCAGTGGTAGGGAAATATTTTTTTTATTAAACTACCTCTGACATTTACAGAAAACTAAACAGTTTTAACCCTCGAATCTTATCTTTGCCTAGCCATCAGCTGGAGTGCAGTGCCTGAGCAGCCCCTGGATGTCACCGCCAATGGCTTTCCACAGGGAACAACAAAGAAAGCAATCGGACGCCTTCAGGCCAGGTACAGAATACCGGGGCCGAAGGAGATGGTGGCAGTGGATTCACAGCTCACCACTCACCAATTCCAGAACTTTTCATCACCACAGAAAGAACCCCACCCCTGTCAGCCTTCACTCCCTGTCGTCTTCTCCAGCCCTTGGCCGCTACAGATCTGTTGTTTCTAGGGATTTACCTGTTCTAGACTTCACTGCATGAAATCATACAATATGTGGTTTCTTTCACTGAGCATGAGCTTTTCCAGGTTCATTCACGTTGTGTCAAGTGTCACTGCTTTGTTCCTGTATTCCATTGTATGGGTATACTAGTTTGGGGGGCAGGGGTTGTTTGCTTGTTTTTATTTTTTAATTTTTTGCCTGTACAACTTGCAAGATCTCAGTTCCTCGACCAGGGATCAAAACCTCGCCCCCTGCAGTGGGAGTGCAGAGTCCCAACTACTGGATCATCAGAGAATTCCCTGGGTATACCAGTTTTTTAATCTGTTCATCCATTGATGGGTATTTTACTTTTGAATAAATATTATTATGAATAATAATTCCACTCTGAACATTCATATACAAGCTTTTGGGTGGACATTTGTTTTCACCTCTCTTGGGTATATCTAGGAGTAGGATTGCTGGGTCCTGGGGTAACCATATGTTTAACTTTTGAGGAACTGCCAAACTGTTTTATATAACAGCTTGCACTGCAAAGCAGTGTCATTACCCACTGGACCACCAGGGAAGCCCCATCGTTTATTTTTAATCCAGCCTCTCATTGCAGAGCACCGGCTCTGGGTGCATGCACTCCAGAATGCTGGCTCATAATTGGACACACTGGCCCAGCCACTCCTTGGCATGTAGGATCTTCCTGGGCCAGGGATCAAACTGGTGCCCCTTTCATTGCAAGGCGGACTCTTCACCCACTGGACCACCAGGGAAGCCCCTCTTTTTGTTTTTTGAGAGTGTCTTTTAAAGCACAGAAGTTTTACCTTTTGGGGAAGTCCCATTTTATCTGTTTTTTGAATTTCATGGTTTGTCCTTTTAGTGTCATAGGTAAGAAGCTGCAGTCTAATCCAAGGTCACAAATAGTAGTATTTTCCTCTTCTCATAGTTTTAGCTTTTATGTTTAGGACTTTGATCCATTTTGATTTAGTTTTTGTAAGGTGTGAGGTAGCGATCCAACTATATGCCTTTACATGTGGATGTCCCTTGTCCCAGCATCATTGCTCAAAAGACTTTTCTTTGACCTGGAAGGTTTTGAAAAGTACACTTTCTTGGGCTTTGCCACCAGAGACTCTGGTTTAGTAGAACAGGACTGGAGCAAGTGCCGTGAAAACGATACTTTGCAGCTTCAAGTTGGCTTTTGTTGAAATGTGGAGCCTGTGACTTGCTGGATGTGAGACCTGGCTTTCATGCCTGCTTGTTTGGAGATTCATGTATCTGCCTTATTAGTTCTTCTTTTGTTCAGTGTTCATCTTGGCCACTCCACTTTTCACTCCCTGTGAGCCTAGGAGGGTCTGCAGTAACCTATGGGCGGGCGGGGCTGTTGGGTAGTAGCCTCTCCACCAAAGACATGGCCGTCTGTCTGGATTGAGCTGCCTGTGAGTGACTGTTATAGGACTCCAACAGTTTACAAGCAGTCCTTTCCACTCTGAGTGGCTCTTCTGTGTCTTTTTTATGCCCTTATAAAGAATTACATTTAAAGTTCACAGGTGTATTGGTTTATTTTCTTTTTGACATGCTTATTTCTCCCTTAACAGAAACAATAATAACAACTTATATGTTTTTAGACTTAAAAAAAAAGTTTTTTTCTTCACGAACACTAACTAGGGTTCAGATGGTCTATTCCGCATACCTGATCTGTCTCTTGATAACCTAAGCTGTTGAATTGAGTACTATTTTATGAAATTGTTAGCAGTAGAGGTTTTTTGTTTGTTGCTATTTTGTTGTGTATTTTGTTGTTGCTGTTTTGTTTTTGTGTTTAGGGGTAGAGTTATTTTGATCAGTTTTTTCTCAAGGACCTCCCAGCTTTAGGCCAATATCTGCATCTCTCAGGGGACCAGCACTTAACCACAAACCAGAATGTGTGAGCAGAGCAGGTCAGGAGGGACAGGGACCACGTTTCTTGCCTTCTGCTGTCAGTGACAGATTAGCAGGAACTCATGGTGGCCCCACCCACCTGACTGTGGCTTCAGCTTGCTGTTTTGCTGAGGTCTAAAGGCTCTTCACAGTGAACCTGCACCATGTTTTACCTTAAAGCTTACCTTACCACTGCTTTCTGGTTCAAAATTACCATCCTTTCTCCAGATTCCCAAAGTGCTGTTTTCTAGCTAGTCCCATTATGTCGGTGTTTTCTGTGTGATTGGGGGTGCCCATGTTCTCACCCTGGCTCTGTCTCCACTTACCCAGGTGCCTTTGGACAACTCCAATAGCTCTCTGGGCCTCAGTGTATCTGTATCTATAGAACGTAGATATTGGAGAAGATGAATTGAGGTCTCTGACATGTTGTGAATGTCTCCATTTGGAAGGAAGACTCCATACAGGAGGGTGTTCATGGTGGAAAGAGCAGAAACTTTGCAGTTCAAGTGATGGATGTTTAATTCCAGGCTCCTTTTCCTGCCCCCCAGTAACTGAGCAAATTACTTTACCTGTTTGAACCCCAGTTTCCCTAACAGTAAAACAAGAGTGACTCAGAGTATATGTCACTCAGGAATGTTGTGAAAATTGAGAGAAAGAGGGAGAAAATGCCTCTAACATAGTGCAGAGCTTGCAGTTGATGTCTAGTTAAGATGGATTTCCCCTTCAGTCATCAAATGATGCCGGATATTATGTTTGAAAGAATGATTTGATGGAATTCTAAAGACTGACTGCTACTAGGGAGAGCGGGTTTTCTCAATTCTCATTCCTGAGTGCCCTCCTGGGACCACCAGTTTTAGGATGATCTGGCATGTTAACTCAAGATTAGGATGTTAGAAACATTTAAAATACTAGTGCAGCACTCAAAGGTAATATTTGTCATAGCTATTTTTATCATTGGCCACTTCTATTGTTCTTTCATTTATTTCTTTTCATCCATCTTTGTTCTTTGGCCTGTGTGGGCCTCCCATCGCAGTGTCCTCTCTCATTGCAGGGCACTGGCTCTGGGCACATGCGCTCCAGAGCTCCGGCTCGGTAGTTCGACACATTGGTCCAGCCGATGTGGGATCTTCCCAGGCCAGGGATCAAACTGGTGCCCCTTGCACTGCAAGGCAGTGTCCTTACCCACTGGACCACCAGGGAAGCCCTTGTTGTAGCTTTTTAAAATTAACTTTTATTGGAGTATAGTTGCTTTACAATGTTGTGTTAGGTCTAAAGGCTCTTCACAGTGAACCTGCACCATGTTTTACCTTAAAGCTTACCTTACCACTGCTTTCTGGTTCAAAATTACCATCCTTTCTCCAGATTCCCAAAGTGCTGTTTTCTAGCTAGTCCCATTATGTCGGTGTTTTCTGTGTGATTGGGGGTGCCCATGTTCTCACCCTGGCTCTGTCTCCACTTACCCAGGTGCCTTTGGACAACTCCAATAGCTCTCTGGGCCTCAGTGTATCTGTATCTATAGAACGTAGATATTGGAGAAGATGAATTGAGGTCTCTGACATGTTGTGAATGTCTCCATTTGGAAGGAAGACTCCATACAGGAGGGTGTTCATGGTGGAAAGAGCAGAAACTTTGCAGTTCAAGTGATGGATGTTTAATTCCAGGCTCCTTTTCCTGCCCCCCAGTAACTGAGCAAATTACTTTACCTGTTTGAACCCCAGTTTCCCTAACAGTAAAACAAGAGTGACTCAGAGTATATGTCACTCAGGAATGTTGTGAAAATTGAGAGAAAGAGGGAGAAAATGCCTCTAACATAGTGCAGAGCTTGCAGTTGATGTCTAGTTAAGATGGATTTCCCCTTCAGTCATCAAATGATGCCGGATATTATGTTTGAAAGAATGATTTGATGGAATTCTAAAGACTGACTGCTACTAGGGAGAGCGGGTTTTCTCAATTCTCATTCCTGAGTGCCCTCCTGGGACCACCAGTTTTAGGATGATCTGGCATGTTAACTCAAGATTAGGATGTTAGAAACATTTAAAATACTAGTGCAGCACTCAAAGGTAATATTTGTCATAGCTATTTTTATCATTGGCCACTTCTATTGTTCTTTCATTTATTTCTTTTCATCCATCTTTGTTCTTTGGCCTGTGTGGGCCTCCCATCGCAGTGTCCTCTCTCATTGCAGGGCACTGGCTCTGGGCACATGCGCTCCAGAGCTCCGGCTCGGTAGTTCGACACATTGGTCCAGCCGATGTGGGATCTTCCCAGGCCAGGGATCAAACTGGTGCCCCTTGCACTGCAAGGCAGTGTCCTTACCCACTGGACCACCAGGGAAGCCCTTGTTGTAGCTTTTTAAAATTAACTTTTATTGGAGTATAGTTGCTTTACAATGTTGTGTTAGTTTCTGCTGTAGAGCAAGGTGAATTAGCTGTGTGTATACATATATCCCCTATTTTTTACATTTCCTTCCCATTTAGTTCACCGCAGAGCACGGAGTAGAGTTCCTTGTGCTTGACAGTAGGTGTTCACTATTTTATACATTTATTGTTGTTGTGTAGTCACTAAGTCTTGTCTGACTCTTTTGCAACCCCATGGACTATAACCCACCAGGCTCCACTGTCCATGGAATTTCCCAGGCAAGAATCCTGGAGTGGGTGCCATTTCCCTAGTGTGTATATGTTGATCCTAATCTCCCAATTCATCCCAACCCTTCCTACCCGTCTTGGTATCCATAAGTTTATTCTATACACCTGCATCTTCATTTCTGACTTGCAGATAAGCTCATCTGTACCATTTTTCTAGATTCCACATATAAGCAATATTATACGATATTTGATATTTGCTTTTCTCTTTCTGACTTACTTCATTCTGTATAACACTCTCTAAGTCTATCCTTGTCTCTGCAACTGGCACTCTTTCATTCCTTTTCGTAGCTAAGTAATACTCCATTGTATGTATGATCACATCTTCTTTATCCATTGCTCTGTCAATGGCATTTAGATTGCTTCCATGTCCTGGCTATTGTAAATAGTGCTGCAGTGAACATCAGGGTGTGTGTATCTTTTTGAATTATGGTTTTCTCTGGGTATATACCCAGGAGTAGGATTGCTGGGTCATGTGGTAGTGCTATTTTCAGTTTTTTGAGAAACCTTCATCCTGTTCTCCATAGTGACTTGTATCAGTTTACATTTCCACCAACAATTCCCTTTTCTCCACATCCGCTCCAGCATTTATTGTTTGTAGATTTTTTTTTTTTAACAGTTTTGTTGTTTATTGTCACACATCAAGCTGAATCCATGTAAATTTTTTGATGATGGCCATTCTTATTGATGTAAGGTGACACCTCATGGTAATTTTGATTTGTATCTCACTAGTGTTTAGTAAGGTTGAGCATCTTTTTCATGTGTTTGTTGGCTGTCTCTATGATGGCCAACAAACACATGAAAAGGTAGTATTTAAGTCTTTGTGTTTATGGAAAACTGAGGTAATAACAGAAATCAGATATCCCTATTTTTACATTTCCTTCCCATTTAGTTCACCGCAGAGCACGGAGTAGAGTTCCTTGTGCTTGACAGTAGGTGTTCACTATTTTATACATTTATTGTTGTTGTGTAGTCACTAAGTCTTGTCTGACTCTTTTGCAACCCCATGGACTATAACCCACCAGGCTCCACTGTCCATGGAATTTCCCAGGCAAGAATCCTGGAGTGGGTGCCATTTCCCTAGTGTGTATATGTTGATCCTAATCTCCCAATTCATCCCAACCCTTCCTACCCGTCTTGGTATCCATAAGTTTATTCTATACACCTGCATCTTCATTTCTGACTTGCAGATAAGCTCATCTGTACCATTTTTCTAGATTCCACATATAAGCAATATTATACGATATTTGATATTTGCTTTTCTCTTTCTGACTTACTTCATTCTGTATAACACTCTCTAAGTCTATCCTTGTCTCTGCAACTGGCACTCTTTCATTCCTTTTCGTAGCTAAGTAATACTCCATTGTATGTATGATCACATCTTCTTTATCCATTGCTCTGTCAATGGCATTTAGATTGCTTCCATGTCCTGGCTATTGTAAATAGTGCTGCAGTGAACATCAGGGTGTGTGTATCTTTTTGAATTATGGTTTTCTCTGGGTATATACCCAGGAGTAGGATTGCTGGGTCATGTGGTAGTGCTATTTTCAGTTTTTTGAGAAACCTTCATCCTGTTCTCCATAGTGACTTGTATCAGTTTACATTTCCACCAACAATTCCCTTTTCTCCACATCCGCTCCAGCATTTATTGTTTGTAGATTTTTTTTTTTTAACAGTTTTGTTGTTTATTGTCACACATCAAGCTGAATCCATGTAAATTTTTTGATGATGGCCATTCTTATTGATGTAAGGTGACACCTCATGGTAATTTTGATTTGTATCTCACTAGTGTTTAGTAAGGTTGAGCATCTTTTTCATGTGTTTGTTGGCTGTCTCTATGATGGCCAACAAACACATGAAAAGGTAGTATTTAAGTCTTTGTGTTTATGGAAAACTGAGGTAATAACAGAAATCAGATAAAAGACCCTCATTTTCCAGAAGTTTAATTTCACTGTTTGCCCCAAAGTGGCAAATTCTTGTAAAGCTTCTTTGCCCTGAAGAAGCATATCCTCTTTCCATCCTGCATGAGCTACCACAGCATCCTGGAGAGATCATTACATGGCTCATTGGATTATAAAAGAGAAGGATAAGAGAGTAAACAAAATATGACTAAATGTGTTGGAATAAAGATTGGACTAGGTTGAATGTGGATGGGTACTCTTTAAAAAATTATCTATGTATGTGTAGCTTTCCTAGCTCTTTGATGCAGCAACCATCATGTTAACCAACTCACCAGGAAGACTTTTAATACCTAAGAAGGTAATCCTCACTGCTGAAAGGAACAAGGATGCATGGAACATAGCAGCTAGCTGCCACTGAGATAATTTTGCCCCACAGATGGCATTAGTGGTGGTTATTGGCTGGGCCTCTTTGACAGAACAATCATTAGTATAGTCACTCCATTCTGCTGTTGAACAAGTTTTGAGAAAGGTCTTCCTCTGGAGAGAGTTCTTCAGCAGAGGAGACATTCCCAATCTATAGCTATAATACCTTAACATTACTCATGAGGTGACTTAGACCAAAAGCCTTCATAAGAGAAAGTGCCATTTGTTACCCCCAAGGGAAGAATGCTGAAAACATAGGTCTGGTCTCACAAACTTGCTAACTTGATGGCTTCTAATGGTGACACTGGAGGCCTTGACATTTCACCAGTGTTGATGGTATATAGAACCCAGCTGGCTCATTCCCGTGAGGTTTAAGTGATGTGTTTCTTCCATGCACTTTGAGTGGATCCCGTCTCCAGACTACAGAGCATGGTGTGGTTGATTGCTAAGACTTCTTGTGAATGAAATGTTGTGACATATTTCATTAATGCTCTGCAATTATATAGCCAGATGTTCTCCCATAGTTGTACATTGGTGGCCACTGGGTTATAGCAGAATCATGTAAGGTGACACCTCATGGTAATTTTGATTTGTATCTCACTAGTGTTTAGTAAGGTTGAGCATCTTTTTCATGTGTTTGTTGGCTGTCTCTATGATGGCCAACAAACACATGAAAAGGTAGTATTTAAGTCTTTGTGTTTATGGAAAACTGAGGTAATAACAGAAATCAGATAAAAGACCCTCATTTTCCAGAAGTTTAATTTCACTGTTTGCCCCAAAGTGGCAAATTCTTGTAAAGCTTCTTTGCCCTGAAGAAGCATATCCTCTTTCCATCCTGCATGAGCTACCACAGCATCCTGGAGAGATCATTACATGGCTCATTGGATTATAAAAGAGAAGGATAAGAGAGTAAACAAAATATGACTAAATGTGTTGGAATAAAGATTGGACTAGGTTGAATGTGGATGGGTACTCTTTAAAAAATTATCTATGTATGTGTAGCTTTCCTAGCTCTTTGATGCAGCAACCATCATGTTAACCAACTCACCAGGAAGACTTTTAATACCTAAGAAGGTAATCCTCACTGCTGAAAGGAACAAGGATGCATGGAACATAGCAGCTAGCTGCCACTGAGATAATTTTGCCCCACAGATGGCATTAGTGGTGGTTATTGGCTGGGCCTCTTTGACAGAACAATCATTAGTATAGTCACTCCATTCTGCTGTTGAACAAGTTTTGAGAAAGGTCTTCCTCTGGAGAGAGTTCTTCAGCAGAGGAGACATTCCCAATCTATAGCTATAATACCTTAACATTACTCATGAGGTGACTTAGACCAAAAGCCTTCATAAGAGAAAGTGCCATTTGTTACCCCCAAGGGAAGAATGCTGAAAACATAGGTCTGGTCTCACAAACTTGCTAACTTGATGGCTTCTAATGGTGACACTGGAGGCCTTGACATTTCACCAGTGTTGATGGTATATAGAACCCAGCTGGCTCATTCCCGTGAGGTTTAAGTGATGTGTTTCTTCCATGCACTTTGAGTGGATCCCGTCTCCAGACTACAGAGCATGGTGTGGTTGATTGCTAAGACTTCTTGTGAATGAAATGTTGTGACATATTTCATTAATGCTCTGCAATTATATAGCCAGATGTTCTCCCATAGTTGTACATTGGTGGCCACTGGGTTATAGCAGAAATCTCATGGGCTCACCTATCAGTATTTCAGAGGGAAATATGAGCATGTGGGGCAATGTATTAGTTTATTTTTTGGTATTCCTCTTTTCTGGGTGACATATACAATGGAAATGTTGAGTTTGGAAGACTCATCAGACTTCCTGAACAATAAATTGCATGGTCATGTCACCAAAAATGGTTGCAGAGTCTTAAATCTGGAGGTGGAATCTTTGATTCTAGGTAGCAGTGAGCACATCAACTTATCTATCTGAAAACATACATATAACATAAATAATGACTGTTTTCAACTGGGTAAAACCAACTGTGATATAGTATTAATTGTCTGAAAAGAAAAAAAATTCTGTATTCCCTTTTTTGGAGTCATGGACTCCTGGCTTTATTCTTCATGTTTCTGTTAGCTATAAACTTCATTCTCTTCTCTTTTCATGCTTAGACCTAGAAAACATAGGGAGCTGCCAGACAGCCTCATTTCTTTGTCCTGTATGAGGTTTTCCAGGACCATCACTTCCTGCTCAAATATATAGAATCATTTCTCTCCAAAGTGCCCTGGCTGTATTACCAGAGAGTAAAATCAGCACCTAAAATTCATGTTCAAAGGATCCACATTTGTTTCTTACAAGTCCTTGAGGTGTTAGGTTAATCTGGCCAGTTAGTGTGTCAGTGGGTGAACTAGGCAAAATACTGTGAGAAGCTGTGAGGCTTGGCTAAATGTAAATTTTTTTGGCGGGGGTGGGAGGTTTGGGGGAGGGAGGGGGCGGACAGGCCACTTCTATTGGTCTTTCATTTGTCTGTTTTCATCCATCTTTGTTCTTTGGCCCGTGTGGACCTCCCATCGTGGTGACGTGTGCACTCCAGAGCTCCGGCTCGGTAATTGGACACACTGGTCCAGCCGCTCCGCGGCATGTGGGATCTTCCCAGGCCAGGGATCGAACCGGTGCCCCTTGCACTGCAAGGCAGTGTCCTTACCCACTGGACCACCAGGGAAGCCCCTAAAAATAATTTCTTAATTGTCTTATCAGTGACATGAATTAGTCATCATTATTCGCACGTATATAAAACTACTGGATAAGTAAAAGATTTAACATTACAGTTGCCTTTGGTGACCACACTTTGGCTGTCTTTTCACTCCTATTCAACAGATTATTTTGTCCTTGAGTAACTTTTTTAGTTCTAATGCAATCATATAAACACTTGCCCTGTGTTTCAGTTCTGTAAGTTCATTTTCAGTTCCAAAGGATTGATATTTCAATCTGACAGTTCTTACTCAGTGGCAGCTTTGGCTACAATTCCTTATTAGCTCTCCCAGGTCACCGTATTCATTGAGTGGAAAAAGTAAGAGCACTTTGAGCTACAGGGATTGTACTTATCTGACATCTTACTGGTCCACCTGCAGTGACCCAAAACATGGTTATATATAAAAAGCTCTCATAGCTCCCTGTCAGAGAAACTCATTTTTTTTTCTTCATAGAAGAAGAAACTGTAGTAATTTTACTGAAATCTACATGTTTTAAGTGAACACGTATCGGACGTATATGATATATATATGTCTCTGTGTGTGTGTGTGTGTGTATGTGTATGTTTCTGGGCATATATATATGTTTCTGGGCTTTCTTTTCTGTTCCATTGGTCTGTTTTTCTCTGTACCAAAGCCATACTCTTAATAACTATAGGTTTATAATAAGATGATATGTATTAGGGGGAAAGTTCACTTGTTTTGTCTTTTAGAGTGTCTTGGCTTTTCTTAGAGTTTTAAATCTAAAGATCGATTTGGGGAGAATTGACATCCTTGTTTTGTTTTTTATTAAGTTAAGTTCTGCTGGTAAATTTTTGGCGGTGGATTGGGGAGGGAGGCGGACAGGCCACTTCTATTGGTCTTTCATTTCTATGTTTCCATCCATCTTTGTTCTTTGGCCCGTGTGGACCTCCCATCGTGGTGACGTGTGCACTCCAGAGCTCCGGCTCGGTAATTGGACACACTGGTCCAGCCGCTCGCGGCATGTGGGATCTTCCCAGGCCAGGGATCGAACCGGTGCCCCTTGCACTGCAAGGCAGTGTCCTTACCCACTGGACCACCAGGGAAGCCCCTAAAAATAATTTCTTAATTGTCTTATCAGTGACATGAATTAGTCATCATTATTCGCACGTATATAAAACTACTGGATAAGTAAAAGATTTAACATTACAGTTGCCTTTGGTGACCACACTTTGGCTGTCTTTTCACTCCTATTCAACAGATTATTTTGTCCTTGAGTAACTTTTTCAGTTCTAATGCAATCATATAAACACTTGCCCTGTGTTTCAGTTCTGTAAGTTCATTTTCAGTTCCAAAGGATTGATATTTCAATCTGACAGTTCTTACTCAGTGGCAGCTTTGGCTACAATTCCTTATTAGCTCTCCCAGGTCACCGTATTCATTGAGTGGAAAAAGTAAGAGCACTTTGAGCTACAGGGATTGTACTTATCTGACATCTTACTGGTCCACCTGCAGTGACCCAAAACATGGTTATATATAAAAAGCTCTCATAGCTCCCTGTCAGAGAAACTCATTTTTTTTTCTTCATAGAAGAAGAAACTGTAGTAATTTTACTGAAATCTACATGTTTTAAGTGAACACGTATCGGACGTATATGATATATATATGTCTCTGTGTGTGTGTGTGTGTGTATGTGTATGTTTCTGGGCATATATATATGTTTCTGGGCTTTCTTTTCTGTTCCATTGGTCTGTTTTTCTCTGTACCAAAGCCATACTCTTAATAACTATAGGTTTATAATAAGATGATATGTATTAGGGGGAAAGTTCCCTTGTTTTGTCTTTTTAGAGTGTCTTGGCTTTTCTTAGAGTTTTAAATCTAAAGATCGATTTGGGGAGAATTGACATCTTTCATTGTTAAGTTTTCAAACCAGGAATATGGTGTTTATTTCTGTATATAATAAGTTCAGTTTAGTTGCTCAGTCGAGTCTACCTCTTTGCGACCCCATGGACTGCAGCCCACCAGGCTTCCCTGTCCTTTAACATCTCCTGGAGCTTGCTCAAACTCGTGTCCGTTGACTCAGTGATGCCATCCAACCATCTCATCCTATGTCATCCCCTTCTCCTTCTGCATTCTATGTTTCCCAACATCAGGCTGTTTTCCAGTGAGTCATCTCTTCACATCAGGTCAAAGTATTGGACCTTCAGCTTCAGCATCAGTCCTTCCCTCTATATAACGCTGGTGCCAGATTGGCAGCTGTGGCCCACATTTAAAATAGTTTTGAATGTTCACCTATTTATGTCTTTTCATATATATTTCAGTCAAGTTTTATGGTTTTCTTCATGTACATTTTCACATCTTTTTTTATTGGATTTATTTCTTGATGTTGTATTAGTTATCTGTTGCTGTGTAACAGATTATACACCCACCCCCTGGGGGAAAAAAAAAACTTAGTGCCTTATTTTATAGTCTCTGTGGGTCAGGAATTTGGGAGGAGCTTAGCTGGATAATTCTGACTCGGGAGCTCATGAGGTTGCAATCCAATATGTCAGCCAGGACTACAGTCATCGAAAGCTTGACTGGGGCTGGAGGATCCAGTTTCCAAATGGCTCGTGTGACTACCAGACTAGTGCTGGCCGTTGACAGGAGGCCTCAGTTCCTCTCGGTTTGGGTCTTTCCATAATGCTGCAAGTATTCATCCTTACATTGTGAAGGCTGGTTTCCCCCCAGAGCAAGCAGCCCAGGAGAGCAAGAAGGAGGTTAGAGTCTTTTATGAGCAGCCTCAGGAATCACACTACAGCCCAATCTCTTAATGGTTATTCGGGTCAGCCCTATTCAACATGAGATGGCATTGCATAAGGGCATGAATTCCAGGAGGCAAGAATCACCATTCAGAGATTGCCACCACAGGTGCTATTTTAAGTAATTTTCTTTCATTTCATTTTCTGGTCATTACTACTGCAATTTCTTTTTTTATTTCTTTCTTACAAGAAATGTTTGTATCCAGCAATGTTGCTAACTCTTATTATTCTAATGCATCTGAGAATTCTTTTGAAAATTGTTAATATAAACTGTCTTTTGCAAATAGTATTTCCTTTGCAAACCTCCACTCTTTTTATTTTCTTTTTCACTTACTATGCTGACTAGAGCCAATGATATCACAGTCATCTCTGAATAATGACTTTGGTTTTTTCTTTCCAATCTTTATTCCTTTTATTTCTTATCTTACTGGATAGACTGTATAATGTTGGATAAAAGCAGTAATAGCAAGTATCTTTTTTATTCCTGATTTTAAGGACATATATTTCCTGTAGGTTTTTTTTAAAGATACCCTTTATGAATTTAAATACTGTCTTTCTTAGTCCTAGTTTGCTAAAAGATCTTAAATCATTCAGTGGATGTTGAGTTCTAACGAATGCTTTTTTTGTACATATTTTCCTCATAATTATATTATTTTACTCCTTTAATCTGTTAATGAGTTCCATCATTTTTTTTGTTGGGGCTTTTTTTTTCCTGTGAAAGCAGCCTGCTTCCCTGGCAGCCCAGTGATTAACTTTCACTGCTGTGGGTCAATTTGGGAGGAGCTTAGCTGGATAATTCTGACTCGGGAGCTCATGAGGTTGCAATCCAATATGTCAGCCAGGACTACAGTCATCGAAAGCTTGACTGGGGCTGGAGGATCCAGTTTCCAAATGGCTCGTGTGACTACCAGACTAGTGCTGGCCGTTGACAGGAGGCCTCAGTTCCTCTCGGTTTGGGTCTTTCCATAATGCTGCAAGTATTCATCCTTACATTGTGAAGGCTGGTTTCCCCCCAGAGCAAGCAGCCCAGGAGAGCAAGAAGGAGGTTAGAGTCTTTTATGAGCAGCCTCAGGAATCACACTACAGCCCAATCTCTTAATGGTTATTCGGGTCAGCCCTATTCAACATGAGATGGCATTGCATAAGGGCATGAATTCCAGGAGGCAAGAATCACCATTCAGAGATTGCCACCACAGGTGCTATTTTAAGTAATTTTCTTTCATTTCATTTTCTGGTCATTACTACTGCAATTTCTTTTTTTATTTCTTTCTTACAAGAAATGTTTGTATCCAGCAATGTTGCTAACTCTTATTATTCTAATGCATCTGAGAATTCTTTTGAAAATTGTTAATATAAACTGTCTTTTGCAAATAGTATTTCCTTTGCAAACCTCCACTCTTTTTATTTTCTTTTTCACTTACTATGCTGACTAGAGCCAATGATATCACAGTCATCTCTGAATAATGACTTTGGTTTTTTCTTTCCAATCTTTATTCCTTTTATTTCTTATCTTACTGGATAGACTGTATAATGTTGGATAAAAGCAGTAATAGCAAGTATCTTTTTTATTCCTGATTTTAAGGACATATATTTCCTGTAGGTTTTTTTTAAAGATACCCTTTATGAATTTAAATACTGTCTTTCTTAGTCCTAGTTTGCTAAAAGATCTTAAATCATTCAGTGGATGTTGAGTTCTAACGAATGCTTTTTTTGTACATATTTTCCTCATAATTATATTATTTTACTCCTTTAATCTGTTAATGAGTTCCATCATTTTTTTTGTTGGGGCTTTTTTTTTCCTGTGAAAGCAGCCTGCTTCCCTGGCAGCCCAGTGATTAACTTTCACTGCTGTGGGTCTGGGTTCGATCTTTATACAGGGAACTTATATCCCATAATTTGAGTGGCACAGTGCAGCCAAAAACAGAAAACAAAAAAAAGCAGCCTTATATTCCTGAATGCCAACAGCCGCTCTGACACAGATAAGGCCCAAAGAGAGTGGCATGTGGGGACTCAGGTTGCCGTTTAAGCGGTGATGTCTCCAATAGCCTAGGTCCCAGCCAGGTAAGGGAGTTTTTTAGCGGACTGTACAACTCCCTGTTTCATATATGCCAGTAGTGTCCTCTGTATCTCTGCTGATGGTATGATTTTCAAGGACGGAGAGGGTTATGATATGTAAAATAAGACTGTACACTGTTGGCACACACACTTTCCAGCTTCTGGGTCAGTCCATGAATTGTGTATATGAGGGAAAGGAAGGAGGCACGTACACCGTAGGTCCCAGCTGTCATGAATGGGCAAGACCAAGAAGACCCAAGTGTCTAGTAAGGAATTCACACGGACTTTCTTCACTACTCCAAACTATGACCGTCTTGAAGCCTGATTTCAAAGCAAAGGGTTCACTTCCCAAGGACTGTCATGACCCCAGGACAGTTTTTTAGGGGTTTTCAGGTAGGGCTCACTCGAAAGGTAGACTGCTCCTTTGCAAACCTCCACTCTTTTTATTTTCTTTTTCACTTACTATGCTGACTAGAGCCAATGATATCACAGTCATCTCTGAATAATGACTTTGGTTTTTTCTTTCCAATCTTTATTCCTTTTATTTCTTATCTTACTGGATAGACTGTATAATGTTGGATAAAAGCAGTAATAGCAAGTATCTTTTTTATTCCTGATTTTAAGGACATATATTTCCTGTAGGTTTTTTTTAAAGATACCCTTTATGAATTTAAATACTGTCTTTCTTAGTCCTAGTTTGCTAAAAGATCTTAAATCATTCAGTGGATGTTGAGTTCTAACGAATGCTTTTTTTGTACATATTTTCCTCATAATTATATTATTTTACTCCTTTAATCTGTTAATGAGTTCCATCATTTTTTTTGTTGGGGCTTTTTTTTTCCTGTGAAAGCAGCCTGCTTCCCTGGCAGCCCAGTGATTAACTTTCACTGCTGTGGGTCTGGGTTCGATCTTTATACAGGGAACTTATATCCCATAATTTGAGTGGCACAGTGCAGCCAAAAACAGAAAACAAAAAAAAGCAGCCTTATATTCCTGAATGCCAACAGCCGCTCTGACACAGATAAGGCCCAAAGAGAGTGGCATGTGGGGACTCAGGTTGCCGTTTAAGCGGTGATGTCTCCAATAGCCTAGGTCCCAGCCAGGTAAGGGAGTTTTTTAGCGGACTGTACAACTCCCTGTTTCATATATGCCAGTAGTGTCCTCTGTATCTCTGCTGATGGTATGATTTTCAAGGACGGAGAGGGTTATGATATGTAAAATAAGACTGTACACTGTTGGCACACACACTTTCCAGCTTCTGGGTCAGTCCATGAATTGTGTATATGAGGGAAAGGAAGGAGGCACGTACACCGTAGGTCCCAGCTGTCATGAATGGGCAAGACCAAGAAGACCCAAGTGTCTAGTAAGGAATTCACACGGACTTTCTTCACTACTCCAAACTATGACCGTCTTGAAGCCTGATTTCAAAGCAAAGGGTTCACTTCCCAAGGACTGTCATGACCCCAGGACAGTCTAGAGTTTCTTCCTCGGGTGACTGGTCTGATTGAACTTTATAGCCACAGTTCAGGTAGGGAGCAGCACTCAAGTCTCTGAAACAAAGCTTTCAATGTCTTACAAGCACTGCTACCCACGAGGCCAGCTCCCTTGAAAGGAGGTAGCCAAACACAGGTGATGGGTATCCTTGGGGGCAAAATTTAGTAATAATTCCCTCTGCTTTTACCCCATTTCAGCCTGTCACCTTGATAATTTCACTGCTAATAACATTTATAAAATGTGAATCATTTCTATGTGTCGGGTCTAGATTTTTCTTCCTATCAAGTGCTGGTGAAAATAGGGGCTCAGGACATTCATGGTATCTAGAAAGATACCATGTGTATCTTTGGGCGTGGTGTAGATTAAACTCTGAATAAATCCTCTTGGTCTTCTTTTTCCAAACAGATCCCGAATCAGCAAAGTTGAGCTCTTTAGGTCATTCCAGAAGCTGCTAAGCAGTATTTCAGAGGACAGATGGCCAGACTCCCTCAGGTAATGCCATTGACCTGTATTTTTCATATTAGGGAGACTTCTGGTTTAATTTTGCTCATGAGTGGCAGGAAGTTTTGGCAGGAATGGTGGTTCAGTAGGCCAGTGGGTACTTAATACTGACCACATGCTCTTCAGTCCTCCAGCCCCAGCTGTAGACATGTGTGTGATCTGAGGTGTGATGGATACGTAGTTGGTGGAACAGAGTCTCAAGAGCCTAAGGATAGAATGGGGGCCTGGCCCCTTCCAGATCCTCCTTTTATTCTACATTCAGAGGGAGAGCACTGTGGGAATGTGAGTGTTGAGGGGGAATATGTTCTGTTTGGAGTATCGTTCACCTTTTCTTTTGTCCACATTAGTGGTTGTGAACTGAACCTCGATGATTTAAATTACTTTCCAAACAGGAACACAGAGACTATAAACCACTTCAGGGGCAGGAGGGTGGCGGAATTCAGATGCTAACGATCAGAGTTAGGCCAGATCTCACAAGGTAAGAGCACAGTCCCCACAAGCTGGCCTCCCCGAGCCACATACTAGGGTGCCCCAAAGCCACTTATTCACAGAACTCAAAGGATCCCGGGTCTAGAGTTTCTTCCTCGGGTGACTGGTCTGATTGAACTTTATAGCCACAGTTCAGGTAGGGAGCAGCACTCAGGTCTCTGAAACAAAGCTTTCAATGTCTTACAAGCACTGCTACCCACGAGGCCAGCTCCCTTGAAAGGAGGTAGCCAAACACAGGTGATGGGTATCCTTGGGGGCAAAATTTAGTAATAATTCCCTCTGCTTTTACCCCATTTCAGCCTGTCACCTTGATAATTTCACTGCTAATAACATTTATAAAATGTGAATCATTTCTATGTGTCGGGTCTAGATTTTTCTTCCTATCAAGTGCTGGTGAAAATAGGGGCTCAGGACATTCATGGTATCTAGAAAGATACCATGTGTATCTTTGGGCGTGGTGTAGATTAAACTCTGAATAAATCCTCTTGGTCTTCTTTTTCCAAACAGATCCCGAATCAGCAAAGTTGAGCTCTTTAGGTCATTCCAGAAGCTGCTAAGCAGTATTTCAGAGGACAGATGGCCAGACTCCCTCAGGTAATGCCATTGACCTGTATTTTTCATATTAGGGAGACTTCTGGTTTAATTTTGCTCATGAGTGGCAGGAAGTTTTGGCAGGAATGGTGGTTCAGTAGGCCAGTGGGTACTTAATACTGACCACATGCTCTTCAGTCCTCCAGCCCCAGCTGTAGACATGTGTGTGATCTGAGGTGTGATGGATACGTAGTTGGTGGAACAGAGTCTCAAGAGCCTAAGGATAGAATGGGGGCCTGGCCCCTTCCAGATCCTCCTTTTATTCTACATTCAGAGGGAGAGCACTGTGGGAATGTGAGTGTTGAGGGGGAATATGTTCTGTTTGGAGTATCGTTCACCTTTTCTTTTGTCCACATTAGTGGTTGTGAACTGAACCTCGATGATTTAAATTACTTTCCAAACAGGAACACAGAGACTATAAACCACTTCAGGGGCAGGAGGGTGGCGGAATTCAGATGCTAACGATCAGAGTTAGGCCAGATCTCACAAGGTAAGAGCACAGTCCCCACAAGCTGGCCTCACCTCAGAACGCAAGCCACATACTAGGGTGCCCCCAAAGCCACTTATTCACAGAACTCAAGAAAGTACCATACTTTCAGTTGCCTCTTATTGTAAAAGACACAAATAAGGACCCGATAAAAGAAGGGACACATAGGTCAAGGTCTACAAGTGTCACTATGTCCCCAGGATGCATCACCCACCCAGCGTGTGACTGTCTGTCACACCACCCAGGAAGCTGACCTACGTTTCAGTGCCCAGAGACTTTATTGAAATTTCATCATTAAGCATGGGTGATAGAATCACTGGCCACGTGATGTGATTAAGATCAATCTCTGCCTTCTCATCTCCCCACCCTAGGATGTCAGACCAATATCAGATGGGTCAAGACCTCAACTCTGTACTCTCATGGTTAGTCTCTGGCACAGCCAAACCCATCCTGAAACTATCTAGGGCCCACTGTGAGTCACCTCATTAAGCAAATACCAAATATCCAGTTGTGATCTGAGGGGTCCACCATGAATAACAAAGACATTTCTATCCTCAGGGAAATTCTACAGGTTTAGGGGTGCCTTCCCAGTAACTGGCAACAAAGATCAGCCAAATTCTTTTTTATACAAGAGTAGGGAAGTGAAGGAGTAGCTAGACACTTCTATATGAAGAGGCTTCCTGTTTCACCATCATGTATCATCCCATCAGTACTGATGCCCTCTATTCAGCCGTGGTCAGTTTGCGTGTTTCTTGTCTGGAAGAATGAATCAGACCGGAACTACATGGGTTTTCATACATTCTTTATGTTAAAAACAAAGCTGGACTTAGGTAAGGAGAGTCTTCATTTGAAAGGTTCATTGCAGTAAGAGACAGGGCCTGTTACAGTAGGCACAAGACTAATACAATAACAGGAGCACTGCAGTCCTCAGATCTGTAAACCTCTTAGAGACCAAAGGAGTTTTCTTTTATATGGAGAAGTTCTGTCTAAGCAAAGTTAGAACCGGAAATGGCGGAGTGGGGTGAGCAGATAGTGCAATGGGACCATTGAACAGGAAGTGTGGATTCTCAGGAGGGGTTGCTAAAAGGAGGGGCTGTTACACATGCTGATGCTGGCTCCAGCTGAGAGTGGCTCAGAGTGCAGGGGTCTGGGGAAAGAAGAGAAGCATAACTAGTATTTGGCCAATTAGCAGATAACGTTGAGATTTTTGTCATTGGGTACAGACAGTTCAGCTAATCATTTTGAGACAAAGAATGGGTGATTGGTGGTGGGTCTGTGTCTGGCCTTATCATAGGTAAACCAAGGGACATCCATGAGTCTGTCTAAATCGTGAAGAAGACTGGTATTTTGTAATCAGCCATTTCCTACAACACAGAAGCCTGGTTGGGAGTTTTCGTGGTCATAGCTTGTTGTAGGAACTGAGAGTTAAGGTAAAGTTTACTATTGTCATGTGTGTAGCTCTCATCCATTAGCCACCAAAAATCAATGGAAAATTGATCAAACAACTAAAATGAGTGTCTGCTATGATTAGCAACTTGGCTCTGTGCCGTAGTGAGTGAAGAAGCTACTTGAGTCTCCTCAGATCTTAGCAAAGAATGAAAGAATAAAAGCAGGGTAAAGCCTGAATTAGTGAGCTGTGAGTTTGTTTCTTCAAGTATGAGATGACAAAGACAGAGCTTAAGGTCAGGGCTGGGTCATGAAGAGGGCTCGGAAGGGCCTGATTCGAGTTTGATCAAAGGAAAAGAATCTTTGTCACAAGAAAATCTTTTTATCTGGTGTGAGTGTTACAGATAGTCTTCAGCCCACCAGCCATCCTTCAGCAGTCACAGACACTAAGGGATTTGGGAAAGGGTGTTGGCTTTCAGTACACAGGAGAATGTGACTAAGATGAAAAGGGCTTTGGGAAGAGGCAGTTGAGAAATTTCTAACGGCACGATCCTAACAGTGAAAATTATAGACATGTAGAAAACATTAAATGAAGTAGTAGATAGTTATTCTTTTTTATCTGATTCCAGCAGAGCTAAAATAAAAAATAATATTCTACTTATTCTTAGCTGTTTTAATCCATATTGTTTTATAGTGAATTCCCTACAAAGGAGGTAAGAGTCACTCTAGGACAGCATAATGAAACCCTCCTCTTTCTGAGTCTCTTATAATAAATCTGCCCAGCCAATTGCTGAGGTGTCTTGCTGGCCAGTGGTGAGCTGGCCAGTGGTGAGCTGGCCAATGAGAACCTGTGTGCTTGGTGGTGTGTGTGCATTAGGAAGCAGAAGCTAGAGACATACCAAGAGTACAAGGAAGCTGCATCTACGTACCAGCAGGCCTGGAGCACCCTCCGGAAGCAGGCGTTTAGATCCTGGATCAGAAACCCACCGGATTATCACCAATTTAAATGAGCAACAGGGTGTCTTCCATTCATTCATTCTGGGCCACCTTCTTCCTACATGCTGGACAAGCCTCAGCTTTTCTTGTGGCTGCTTAGAAAAATAGAGCCATCTACCAGAGAAATTCTATGATGATGGTTGGGAGTTTTCGTGGTCATAGCTTGTTGTAGGAACTGAGAGTTAAGGTAAAGTTTACTATTGTCATGTGTGTAGCTCTCATCCATTAGCCACCAAAAATCAATGGAAAATTGATCAAACAACTAAAATGAGTGTCTGCTATGATTAGCAACTTGGCTCTGTGCCGTAGTGAGTGAAGAAGCTACTTGAGTCTCCTCAGATCTTAGCAAAGAATGAAAGAATAAAAGCAGGGTAAAGCCTGAATTAGTGAGCTGTGAGTTTGTTTCTTCAAGTATGAGATGACAAAGACAGAGCTTAAGGTCAGGGCTGGGTCATGAAGAGGGCTCGGAAGGGCCTGATTCGAGTTTGATCAAAGGAAAAGAATCTTTGTCACAAGAAAATCTTTTTATCTGGTGTGAGTGTTACAGATAGTCTTCAGCCCACCAGCCATCCTTCAGCAGTCACAGACACTAAGGGATTTGGGAAAGGGTGTTGGCTTTCAGTACACAGGAGAATGTGACTAAGATGAAAAGGGCTTTGGGAAGAGGCAGTTGAGAAATTTCTAACGGCACGATCCTAACAGTGAAAATTATAGACATGTAGAAAACATTAAATGAAGTAGTAGATAGTTATTCTTTTTTATCTGATTCCAGCAGAGCTAAAATAAAAAATAATATTCTACTTATTCTTAGCTGTTTTAATCCATATTGTTTTATAGTGAATTCCCTACAAAGGAGGTAAGAGTCACTCTAGGACAGCATAATGAAACCCTCCTCTTTCTGAGTCTCTTATAATAAATCTGCCCAGCCAATTGCTGAGGTGTCTTGCTGGCCAGTGGTGAGCTGGCCAGTGGTGAGCTGGCCAATGAGAACCTGTGTGCTTGGTGGTGTGTGTGCATTAGGAAGCAGAAGCTAGAGACATACCAAGAGTACAAGGAAGCTGCATCTACGTACCAGCAGGCCTGGAGCACCCTCCGGAAGCAGGCGTTTAGATCCTGGATCAGAAACCCACCGGATTATCACCAATTTAAATGAGCAACAGGGTGTCTTCCATTCATTCATTCTGGGCCACCTTCTTCCTACATGCTGGACAAGCCTCAGCTTTTCTTGTGGCTGCTTAGAAAAAAAATAGAGCCATCTACCAGAGAAATACATCTCTTCTATGTGAGATAGATGGAATTCTGGGCAAGAAACAGTCTATTCTTGGTTGAGCTGTGCTTTCAAACTGTGGTGCTGGAGAATACTCTTGTGAGTACACTGGACAACAAGGAGGTCAAGCCAGTCAATCCTAAAGAAATCAGCCCTGAATATTCATTGGAACAGCTAATGCTGAAGCTCCAATACTTTGGCCATCTGATGCAAACAGCCAACTCACTGGACTTTTCCCTGATGCTAGGAAAGATTGAAGGCAGGAGAAGAGGGTGATAGCAAATGAAATAGTTGGATGGCATCACTGATTCAGTGGACATGAACTTGGGCAAACTCTGAGAGATGGTGAGGGACAGGGAAGCCTGGCATGCTGCAGTCCATGGTGTTGCAAGAGACACGATTTGGTGACTGAACAACAACAGTTCTGATTGAAGTAGCTCTCTACTAAAATAACATCTTGATAATGACCTTGGTGTGTGTCCTATGTTTTATTGCTTCTCTAAGAATGTGAAATGTGATGTTCTTTAAGTACTCTCTAGTAGCTCCATTGTGTGTGTTCCTCATTGATTCAGCAAGTATTGGTTGGGCTGAGATGATGTTTGCATCTCTGCAAGTTTCAGAGCTTCACCTGTCAGAGTGGACATGTATTTTGTATACTCAGCCTTTCTTTCTTTGTAGAACCACCCTTCCCTGCTTTATCCCTGAGACCTGGGTGAAGCGAACTTTACTCCAAGAATGTGAGCCAGCCCTGAACAGCCCTTAACAGTCCTATTGCCAAAGCAATCAGAAAAGATTCCCTCTCTTCTTGTATTGGGAGATGTAAACGCCGGGTCATCTTGGGACTGCCTATGGCTGCCTTTGCCAACTACCCAGAGACAGTCAGCTGGAAAACAAAGGCAGTGAAGGGAACATGTGAGAGAATCAAAGCTCTCGTGACCTTGTCTGGATGCGTGAAACTAATGCCTGCTCCAGACTCCACTTATGTGAGATTAATTCCTATTGTTCTTTTGAGTAAGTTCTATTGATTCCATTTTCCATGACTTTCATTGGAAAGAGTTCCCTCTAAAAGGCCAAACAAAAGTCCCTGTAGCAATTCAGCAGCATGCTTAGAAACCTATTCTGTTTTTACTAACATCTAGCATTTAATTCTCACCCTCTTCACACTCTTAATGTATTGACTGAAAGTGGAAGTTCTCCATGTTGGGATTATGCAAGGTCCTTGTTGGTTCTTCAGTATTTCTTGAAAGCTTTAAAGATTTTTAGTAACAGCTTTATTAAGGCATAATTCACATACCAAAAAATTCACCCATTTAAAGCATACAGTTCAGTGGTTTTTAGTATGTCCACAAAAGTGTACAAAGTCATCACAATTTTAGAAAATTGTGTTCAAAACTGGGGACAGGGGTGCTGTCTGACCCAGTCTGGTACCCATTAGTGGCCGCTCCTCGTATCCCCTCAGTGCCCCCACCACTAACCGCAGGGCAAGCAGTAGTCTATTTTGTATTTCTATGATTTGTGAAATGCTAGGGCATCAGGAAGCCTGGCATGCTGCAGTCCATGGTGTTGCAAGAGACACGATTTGGTGACTGAACAACAACAGTTCTGATTGAAGTAGCTCTCTACTAAAATAACATCTTGATAATGACCTTGGTGTGTGTCCTATGTTTTATTGCTTCTCTAAGAATGTGAAATGTGATGTTCTTTAAGTACTCTCTAGTAGCTCCATTGTGTGTGTTCCTCATTGATTCAGCAAGTATTGGTTGGGCTGAGATGATGTTTGCATCTCTGCAAGTTTCAGAGCTTCACCTGTCAGAGTGGACATGTATTTTGTATACTCAGCCTTTCTTTCTTTGTAGAACCACCCTTCCCTGCTTTATCCCTGAGACCTGGGTGAAGCGAACTTTACTCCAAGAATGTGAGCCAGCCCTGAACAGCCCTTAACAGTCCTATTGCCAAAGCAATCAGAAAAGATTCCCTCTCTTCTTGTATTGGGAGATGTAAACGCCGGGTCATCTTGGGACTGCCTATGGCTGCCTTTGCCAACTACCCAGAGACAGTCAGCTGGAAAACAAAGGCAGTGAAGGGAACATGTGAGAGAATCAAAGCTCTCGTGACCTTGTCTGGATGCGTGAAACTAATGCCTGCTCCAGACTCCACTTATGTGAGATTAATTCCTATTGTTCTTTTGAGTAAGTTCTATTGATTCCATTTTCCATGACTTTCATTGGAAAGAGTTCCCTCTAAAAGGCCAAACAAAAGTCCCTGTAGCAATTCAGCAGCATGCTTAGAAACCTATTCTGTTTTTACTAACATCTAGCATTTAATTCTCACCCTCTTCACACTCTTAATGTATTGACTGAAAGTGGAAGTTCTCCATGTTGGGATTATGCAAGGTCCTTGTTGGTTCTTCAGTATTTCTTGAAAGCTTTAAAGATTTTTAGTAACAGCTTTATTAAGGCATAATTCACATACCAAAAAATTCACCCATTTAAAGCATACAGTTCAGTGGTTTTTAGTATGTCCACAAAAGTGTACAAAGTCATCACAATTTTAGAAAATTGTGTTCAAAACTGGGGACAGGGGTGCTGTCTGACCCAGTCTGGTACCCATTAGTGGCCGCTCCTCGTATCCCCTCAGTGCCCCCACCACTAACCTCAGGGCAAGCAGTAGTCTATTTTGTATTTCTATGGATTTGCCTATTTGAACTTTCTCTTTTTTTTCTTTTTGAACATTTTATATAAATGGAATCATACAGTATGTGTGTTCTATGACTGGCTTCTTTCATTTAATGTGTTCTAAGATTCATAATATTATCATGTGAATTGGTAGCATGATTCAGTACTTTGCTCCTGTTTATAGGATAAAAATTACATTCAATTCTGTGGATATACCACTTTTTGTTATCTAATCAACTGATGGTCATTTAGGTGTTTTCCAGTCTTTGGCTATTGTGAGTATTGCTGCTAGAAACATTCACTGGGACTTCACTGGTATTCCAGTGGCTAAAACTCCACGTTCCCAGTGCCGAGGGCCCAGGTTCGTTCCCTGGTCATGGAACTAGATCCCTGGTGCCTCAGCTAAGACCCAGCAAGGGCTTCCCTGGTGGTCCAGTGGGTAAGGACACCGCCTTGCAGTGCAAGGGGCGCTGGTTCAATCCCTGGCCTGGGAAGATCCCACGTGCTGCGGAGCAGCTGGACCGATGTGTCCAATTACCGAGCCAGAGCTCTGGAGAGCAGGCGCCCAGAGCCGGTGCTCTGCAACAACAGAGGCCACTGCGATGGGAGGCCCACACGGGCCGAAGAACAAAGATGGATGAAAAATAGATAAAGCCCAATAGAGTGCTTCCCCTGGTGGTCCAGTGGGTAAGGACACCGCCTTGCAGTGCAAGGGGCGCCGGTTCGATCCCTGGCCTGGGAAGATCCCACGTGCTGTGGAGAGGCTGGACCAATGTGTCCAATTACCAAGCCGGAGCTCTGGAGCGCATGCGCCCAGAGCCGGGGCTCTGCAACGACAGACGCCACCGCGATGGGAGGCCCACAGGAGCCAAAGAACAAAGACGGATGAAAATGGAGAAATGAAAGACCAATAGAAGTGGCCTGCCCATCCCCAACCCGACCCCCGCCCAAAATAAATAAATAAATAAATCTTGAAAAAAAAAAAGACCAATAGAAGTGGCCCGCCCGCAACCCTCCCTCCCTCCCCAACCCATGCCTCCTGCCCCCCCCACCCCCTGAAAAAAGACCCAGCAACCCAGCACCACCAAGTAAAAAATTCATGTACAGGTTTGCATGTGACCATATGTTCTTATTTTATTGCAGAAGTAATATGTAAGGTTTTTTGTCTTTTTAATTTATCATTATAGCTTTTTTTTCCTGTGCCATGTGCCTTGTGGAATCCTAGTTCCCAATCAGGGATAGAATCTGAGCCATGCTGGTACATATATACAATGGAATACTACACAGCTATAAAAAGAAATGCAGAAGAATCAGCCCTAATGAGGTGGCCGGATCTAGAACCTATCATAAAAAGTGAAGTTAGTCAGAAAGAGAAGGACAAGTACAATATACTAACACATATATATGGAATCTAGTAGGATGGTGATGATGGCACATGCAGTGAAGCGTTCCCAGTGCCGAGGGCCCAGGTTCGTTCCCTGGTCATGGAACTAGATCCCTGGTGCCTCAGCTAAGACCCAGCAAGGGCTTCCCTGGTGGTCCAGTGGGTAAGGACACCGCCTTGCAGTGCAAGGGGCGCTGGTTCAATCCCTGGCCTGGGAAGATCCCACGTGCTGCGGAGCAGCTGGACCGATGTGTCCAATTACCGAGCCAGAGCTCTGGAGAGCAGGCGCCCAGAGCCGGTGCTCTGCAACAACAGAGGCCACTGCGATGGGAGGCCCACACGGGCCGAAGAACAAAGATGGATGAAAAATAGATAAAGCCCAATAGAGTGCTTCCCCTGGTGGTCCAGTGGGTAAGGACACCGCCTTGCAGTGCAAGGGGCGCCGGTTCGATCCCTGGCCTGGGAAGATCCCACGTGCTGTGGAGAGGCTGGACCAATGTGTCCAATTACCGAGCCTGAGCTCTGGAGCGCATGTGCCCAGAGCCGGCGCTCTGCAACGACAGACGCCACCGCGATGGGAGGCCCACAGGAGCCAAAGAACAAAGACGGATGAAAATGGAGAAATGAAAGACCAATAGAAGTGGCCTGCCCATCCCCAACCCGACCCCCGCCCAAAATAAATAAATAAATAAATCTTGAAAAAAAAAAAGACCAATAGAAGTGGCCCGCCCGCAACCCTCCCTCCCTCCCCAACCCATGCCTCCTGCCCCCCCCACCCCCTGAAAAAAGACCCAGCAACCCAGCACCACCAAGTAAAAAATTCATGTACAGGTTTGCATGTGACCATATGTTCTTATTTTATTGCAGAAGTAATATGTAAGGTTTTTTGTCTTTTTAATTTATCATTATAGCTTTTTTTTCCTGTGCCATGTGCCTTGTGGAATCCTAGTTCCCAATCAGGGATAGAATCTGAGCCATGCTGGTACATATATACAATGGAATACTACACAGCTATAAAAAGAAATGCAGAAGAATCAGCCCTAATGAGGTGGCCGGATCTAGAACCTATCATAAAAAGTGAAGTTAGTCAGAAAGAGAAGGACAAGTACAATATACTAACACATATATATGGAATCTAGTAGGATGGTGATGATGGCACATGCAGTGAAGTGACGGAAAGACACAGACAGTGGACATATGGACATTGTGGGGAAGGAACAGAGGGTGGGAGGCGTAAAGGAAGTAGCATGAAGGCCTGTACTATCATATGTGAAGAAAATAGCTATAGTCATTGCTCTGTGAGAAAAGCAGATCCTTCACAGGTGCTGTATAACGGTCTGGAGGGGTGGGATGGTGGGGGATATACATATGACTAATCTGAGAACATACATATCTGTAAACAACAAAACTCTGTAAAAGTTAAAAGTAAAATAAAAGTTTCAAAAAAGAATGCAGAAGAATCAGTCCTAATGAGGTGGCTGGTAGAACCTATCATAAAAAGTGAAGTAAGTCAAAAAGAGAAGGACAGGGACTTCTCTGGTGGTCCAGTGGGTAAGACGCCACACACCCAATGCAGGGGACGTGGGTTCAATCCCTGGTCAGGGAACTAGATCCCACATACCACAACCAAGACCTGGTGCTGCCAAATAAAAATATATTAAAAAAAAGAGAGAGAGAGAAGGACAAGTACAATATACTAACATATATATAAAGAATCTAATAGGATGGTAATGATAACACACACAGTGAAGCAACAGAAAGACAGACATGGACAGTGGACATATGGACATTGTGGGGTAGGAACAGTGGGTGAAAGCATAAAGGAAGTAGCATGAAGGCCTGTACTATCATATGGGAAGAAAACAGCTCTAGTCATTGCTCTGTGAGAAAAGCAGATCCTTCACAGGTGCTGTATAACGGTCTGGAGGGGTGGGATGGTGGGGGATATACATATGACTAATCTGAGAACATACATATCTGTAAACAACAAAACTCTGTAAAAGTTAAAAGTAAAATAAAAGTTTCAAAAAAGAATGCAGAAGAATCAGTCCTAATGAGGTGGCTGGTAGAACCTATCATAAAAAGTGAAGTAAGTCAAAAAGAGAAGGACAGGGACTTCTCTGGTGGTCCAGTGGGTAAGACGCCACACACCCAATGCAGGGGACGTGGGTTCAATCCCTGGTCAGGGAACTAGATCCCACATACCACAACCAAGACCTGGTGCTGCCAAATAAAAATATATTAAAAAAAAGAGAGAGAGAGAAGGACAAGTACAATATACTAACATATATATAAAGAATCTAATAGGATGGTAATGATAACACACACAGTGAAACGATGGTAAAACAGGTATGGACAGTAGATATATGGGCATAGTGGGGAATGAACAGTGGATGGGAGGCGTAAAGGAAGTAGCATGAAAACCTGTACTATCATATGTGGAAAAAAAACAGCTATTGTCATTGCGCTGTGAGAAACAGGGACCCTGCAGGGAAGGTGTGCAATGGCCTGGAGGAGTGGGATGGGGGGAATATACATATGACTAATCTGGGATCATACATATCTGTAAACAACAAAACTATGTAAAAGTAAAAAGTAAAAATTAAAGAAAATAAAAGAATCTGAGCCATGGCAGTGAAATTGTCAAGTCGTAGTCACTGGTCTGCCAGGGAATTCCCCATAAGTTTTTCATAAAGTTATCCTTGAACTTTTGTCTATGAGGAATTCATTTAGTTGGCAGCAATGAAAGACAAAATCCTCACTACCAAGGCCAGATTTCCCATATGCTGCTTTAATCAGCTTTTATCTGACCCAATATGCTGTGATATGAGAGCAGTTAAGATACCTCGACTGGGCTTCCCTGGTGGTCCAATGGGTAAGGACACTGCCTTGCAGTGCAAGGGGCACCAGTTCGATCCCTGACCTGGGAAGATCCCACGTGCTGCGGAGCGGCTGGACCAATGTGTCCAGTTACCGAGCCGGAGCTCTGGAGCGCATGCATCCAGAGCCAGTGCTCTGTGACAAGAGGCCACCACGATGGGAGGCCCACATGGACCAAAGAGCAAATATGGATGAAAATAGACAAATGAAAGACCAATAGAAGTGGCCCGCCTGCCCCCCTCCCTCCCCAACCCTCCACCCCACCAAAAAATAATTAAAAAAAAAAAAAAGATACCTCGACTGGCAGAAGCTTTTATCCACAGAAGATTATGCAGCACTCTCATGAGATTCTGTTTTAAAAGATAAAGATTTATTTAAGAATGTATGGTGGCTCTCTTTTTGCAGACGACATGATATTATACATAGAAAATCCCAAAGACACGGTTACAAAGCTACTAGAGCTAATCAACGAATTCAGCAAAGTCGCAGGATACAAAGTCAACACACAGAAATCACTGGCATTCCTATACACAAACAATGAAAAATCAGAAAACGAAATCAAAGAGGCAATCCCCTTCACCATTGCAACCAAAAGTTTCTAATAGGATGGTAATGATAACACACACAGTGAAACGATGGTAAAACAGGTATGGACAGTAGATATATGGGCATAGTGGGGAATGAACAGTGGATGGGAGGCGTAAAGGAAGTAGCATGAAAACCTGTACTATCATATGTGGAAAAAAAACAGCTATTGTCATTGCGCTGTGAGAAACAGGGACCCTGCAGGGAAGGTGTGCAATGGCCTGGAGGAGTGGGATGGGGGGAATATACATATGACTAATCTGGGATCATACATATCTGTAAACAACAAAACTATGTAAAAGTAAAAAGTAAAAATTAAAGAAAATAAAAGAATCTGAGCCATGGCAGTGAAATTGTCAAGTCGTAGTCACTGGTCTGCCAGGGAATTCCCCATAAGTTTTTCATAAAGTTATCCTTGAACTTTTGTCTATGAGGAATTCATTTAGTTGGCAGCAATGAAAGACAAAATCCTCACTACCGAAGGCCAGATTTCCCATATGCTGCTTTAATCAGCTTTTATCTGACCCAATATGCTGTGATATGAGAGCAGTTAAGATACCTCGACTGGGCTTCCCTGGTGGTCCAATGGGTAAGGACACTGCCTTGCAGTGCAAGGGGCACCAGTTCGATCCCTGACCTGGGAAGATCCCACGTGCTGCGGAGCGGCTGGACCAATGTGTCCAGTTACCGAGCCGGAGCTCTGGAGCGCATGCATCCAGAGCCAGTGCTCTGTGACAAGAGGCCACCACGATGGGAGGCCCACATGGACCAAAGAGCAAATATGGATGAAAATAGACAAATGAAAGACCAATAGAAGTGGCCCGCCTGCCCCCCTCCCTCCCCAACCCTCCACCCCACCAAAAAATAATTAAAAAAAAAAAAAAGATACCTCGACTGGCAGAAGCTTTTATCCACAGAAGATTATGCAGCACTCTCATGAGATTCTGTTTTAAAAGATAAAGATTTATTTAAGAATGTATGGTGGCTCTCTTTTTGCAGACGACATGATATTATACATAGAAAATCCCAAAGACACGGTTACAAAGCTACTAGAGCTAATCAACGAATTCAGCAAAGTCGCAGGATACAAAGTCAACACACAGAAATCACTGGCATTCCTATACACAAACAATGAAAAATCAGAAAACGAAATCAAAGAGGCAATCCCCTTCACCATTGCAACCAAAAGAATCAAATATCTAGGAGTAAACCTACCCAAAGAAACAAAAGAATTGTACACAAAAAATTACAAGACACTTATGAGAGAAATTAAAGAAGACTTAAACAGATGGAGAGATAGTCCATGCTCCTGGGTCAGAAGAATCAATACTGTGAAAATGACCATGCTACCAAATATCATTTACAGATTCAATGCAATACCTATTCAACTATCATTGACATTTTTCACAGAACTAGACCAAAGAATCACACAGTTCATATGGAAACACAAAAGACCTCGAATAGCCAAAGCAATCCTGAGAAAGAAATACAGAGCTGGAGGAATCAGCCTCCCTAACTTCAGACTCTACTACAAAGCAACAGTCATCAAGACAGTATAGTACTGGCACAAAAACAGAACTATAGACCAATGGAACAAGATCGAGAACCCAGAAATAAACCCACGCACCTATGGGTACCTTATTTTTGACAAAGGAGGTGAACATATAAAATGGGACAAAGACAGCCTCTTCAACAAGTGGTGCTTGGAAAATTGGACAGCTACATGCAAAAAAATGAAGTTGGAACATTCCCTGACACCATACGCAAAGATCAACTCAAAATGGATTAAAGACCTAAATGGAAGACCAGAAACCATCAAACTCTTAGAGGAGAATATAGGCAAAACCCTCAAGGACATCAATCAAAGCAAGATCTTCTCTGACCCGCCTACTAAAATAGCGGAACTGAAAAGAAAAATGAACATGTGGGACCTCATGAAACTTAAAAGCTTTTGTACAGCAAAAGAAATTACAAAAAAGCTGAACAGATACCCCACAGAGTGGGGGAAAATCATAGCAAATGAAACAGCAGACAAAGCACAACATGAGATTCTGTTTTAAAAGATAAAGATTTATTTAAGAATGTATGGTGGCTCTCTTTTTGCAGACGACATGATATTATACATAGAAAATCCCAAAGACACGGTTACAAAGCTACTAGAGCTAATCAACGAATTCAGCAAAGTCGCAGGATACAAAGTCAACACACAGAAATCACTGGCATTCCTATACACAAACAATGAAAAATCAGAAAACGAAATCAAAGAGGCAATCCCCTTCACCATTGCAACCAAAAGAATCAAATATCTAGGAGTAAACCTACCCAAAGAAACAAAAGAATTGTACACAAAAAATTACAAGACACTTATGAGAGAAATTAAAGAAGACTTAAACAGATGGAGAGATAGTCCATGCTCCTGGGTCAGAAGAATCAATACTGTGAAAATGACCATGCTACCAAATATCATTTACAGATTCAATGCAATACCTATTCAACTATCATTGACATTTTTCACAGAACTAGACCAAAGAATCACACAGTTCATATGGAAACACAAAAGACCTCGAATAGCCAAAGCAATCCTGAGAAAGAAATACAGAGCTGGAGGAATCAGCCTCCCTAACTTCAGACTCTACTACAAAGCAACAGTCATCAAGACAGTATAGTACTGGCACAAAAACAGAACTATAGACCAATGGAACAAGATCGAGAACCCAGAAATAAACCCACGCACCTATGGGTACCTTATTTTTGACAAAGGAGGTGAACATATAAAATGGGACAAAGACAGCCTCTTCAACAAGTGGTGCTTGGAAAATTGGACAGCTACATGCAAAAAAATGAAGTTGGAACATTCCCTGACACCATACGCAAAGATCAACTCAAAATGGATTAAAGACCTAAATGGAAGACCAGAAACCATCAAACTCTTAGAGGAGAATATAGGCAAAACCCTCAAGGACATCAATCAAAGCAAGATCTTCTCTGACCCGCCTACTAAAATAGCGGAACTGAAAAGAAAAATGAACATGTGGGACCTCATGAAACTTAAAAGCTTTTGTACAGCAAAAGAAATTACAAAAAAGCTGAACAGATACCCCACAGAGTGGGGGAAAATCATAGCAAATGAAACAGCAGACAAAGAATTAATCTCCGAAATCTACAAGCAACTCAGACAACTCAGCACAGGAAAAACGAACAACCCAATCAAAAAATGGGAAAAAGATCTAAAGAGACGCCTCTCCGAAAAGGACATACAGATGGCCCAAAAGCACATGAAATGATGCTCAACCTCGCTTATTATTAGAGAAATCCAAATTAAAACTACAATGAGATATCACCTCACACCCGTCAGAATGGCCATCATCCACAAATTGACAGACAATAAATGCTGGAGAGGGTGCGGAGAAAAGGGAACCCTCTTGCACTGCTGGTGGGAATGTAAACTGATACAGCCTCTATGGAAGACAGTATGGAGATTCCTTAAAAAACTAAACATAGAAGCACCCTATGACCCAGCAATCCCACTATTAGGCTTATATCCTGATGAAATCAAAACTGAAAGAAGCACCTGTACCCCAATGTTCATTGCAGCTCTCTATACAATAGCTAGAACATGGAAGCAACCTAGATGTCCATCGACAAATGAATGGATCCAGAAGCTCTGGTACATATATACAATGGAATACTACTCAGCTATTAAAAGAAATGCAGAAGACTCAGTCTAATCACCCTAGGGCCAGGTACCAGAAAACCAGGAACGGTCACGGTGCCTCAGAGTTCACTGAAAGTAGTCACCACGCTCCCAGTGCCTCCTGACCCACCCTGGTGCTTCCCCATGTAGCTGCTCCTGGCACGGCATGTCCCCTTCTACATTTTCAAACATTCTCCTAGGGATTCACACACACAGCACTTAAAGCAGGGGGCAGTGATATCTGACTGTGTGTGTGAAGTATTTGCAATCAGGGAAGCTCACCTGAGCCTTGGGTCCTGACATCCTATGATACACAGGACAAACCCCCACAATGTAGAATTATCCAGCCCAGAATGTCTGTATAGTCAAAGCTATGATTTTCCCAGTAGTCACGTATGGGTGTGAGGGTTGGCCCATAAAGAAGGCTGAGTGCCGAAGAATTGATGCCTTTGAAACTGTGGTGTTGGAGAAGACTCTTGAGAGTCCCTAGGACTGCAAGGAGACCAAACCAGTCAATCCTAAAGGACATCAACCCTGAATACTCATTGGAAGGAATGATGTGGAAGCTGAAGGTCCAGTACTTTGGCCATCTGATGCGGAGAGACGACTCGCTGGAAAAGAGCCTGATGTTGTGAAGAATAGAAAGCAGATCAAGAAGGAGACGACAGAGGATGAGATGGCTGGATGGCATCAATTAAAACTACCGCTTATTATTAGAGAAATCCAAATTAAAACTACAATGAGATATCACCTCACACCCGTCAGAATGGCCATCATCCACAAATTGACAGACAATAAATGCTGGAGAGGGTGCGGAGAAAAGGGAACCCTCTTGCACTGCTGGTGGGAATGTAAACTGATACAGCCTCTATGGAAGACAGTATGGAGATTCCTTAAAAAACTAAACATAGAAGCACCCTATGACCCAGCAATCCCACTATTAGGCTTATATCCTGATGAAATCAAAACTGAAAGAAGCACCTGTACCCCAATGTTCATTGCAGCTCTCTATACAATAGCTAGAACATGGAAGCAACCTAGATGTCCATCGACAAATGAATGGATCCAGAAGCTCTGGTACATATATACAATGGAATACTACTCAGCTATTAAAAGAAATGCAGAAGACTCAGTCTAATCACCCTAGGGCCAGGTACCAGAAAACCAGGAACGGTCACGGTGCCTCAGAGTTCACTGAAAGTAGTCACCACGCTCCCAGTGCCTCCTGACCCACCCTGGTGCTTCCCCATGTAGCTGCTCCTGGCACGGCATGTCCCCTTCTACATTTTCAAACATTCTCCTAGGGATTCACACACACAGCACTTAAAGCAGGGGGCAGTGATATCTGACTGTGTGTGTGAAGTATTTGCAATCAGGGAAGCTCACCTGAGCCTTGGGTCCTGACATCCTATGATACACAGGACAAACCCCCACAATGTAGAATTATCCAGCCCAGAATGTCTGTATAGTCAAAGCTATGATTTTCCCAGTAGTCACGTATGGGTGTGAGGGTTGGCCCATAAAGAAGGCTGAGTGCCGAAGAATTGATGCCTTTGAAACTGTGGTGTTGGAGAAGACTCTTGAGAGTCCCTAGGACTGCAAGGAGACCAAACCAGTCAATCCTAAAGGACATCAACCCTGAATACTCATTGGAAGGAATGATGCGGAAGCTGAAGGTCCAGTACTTTGGCCATCTGATGCGGAGAGACGACTCGCTGGAAAAGAGCCTGATGTTGTGAAGAATAGAAAGCAGATCAAGAAGGAGACGACAGAGGATGAGATGGCTGGATGGCATCATGAGTCAATGGACATGAGTCTGAGCAAGCTCCAAGAGATGGTGATGGACAGGGAAGTCTGGCGTCAATGGAGTGGCAAAGAGTCAGACACAACTGAGTGACTGAACTGAACTGAAAAATGTCAGTTGTGCTGAGGTTGAGGAACTTGATCCAGGGATTACAAAGTGGTTAATGTCTCTTTTTTTGGATGTACCTTGTGGCTTGTGAGATCTCAGTTCCCCAAACAAGGATTGAACCTGGGCCACTGCAGTGAAAGCCCCTAGCCTTAACCACTGGACAACCAGGGAACTCCCAGATTTTGAGTATTTTAAGATCACTTGAAATAGCTCCTCTGTAGTTACTGCTCCACATCTATACACAGTTAATTTAGTTTAATTTCCCTTTCCAGTTTTAGGGGGACTTTTTTTTTATTTATGTAAAATTTAAAACAGTTTAAAGATGCATTCACAGAGGTTTTCCATCTTTGTCCTCTTCTGTTTCTTCCTGTCCTCTGTAGTAACTGTTTTTATTAGTTGCTGATGGACATTTCATATTCTTCCTTCTGAAATGGATAGAATATTTTGTTTTTTGCCAGTGTATCTTTTGGACAGATTCTTAGAAGTGGTATTCGTTGTGTCAAAAGTTAACATACAATTTTCTTCACTGAAATGTGTCTTCAAAGTTCTGTTTCTAAATACGAGTGCAAAAGAAGTAAAATGTAGGACAGCATGATAACATTCCATTTCTATAATAAAGATAAAAGGCAAGTATCTATCTTTTTGCTAAACTGTCTCTGAATATATACATAGGAAACCAGTAACTCAGGGCCTATGGGGAAGGAAAGTGAATGGCTGAGGCCTGGGAGTAGAAGGGAGACTTTTCTCTGAATACATTTTTTTTTAAATTATTTATTTATTTGGCTCCATTGGATCTTAGTTGCAGCATGTGGTATCAAGTTCCCTAACCAGGGCTTGAACCCAGGCCCCCTGCACTGGGAACACAGAGTCTTAACCACTGGACCACCAGTGAAGTCCCTCTCTGAATACATTTTGTATTTGCTTATTTTTTAAAATCTTGAGCTATGTTAATATAGTACAACTTAAGTATATATATAGAGAGAGAGAGCGCGCGCGCACGCAAGAGAGAGAGTATTGTTTGTTTAATTATTGACTGTGTTACATGGCATATGGGATCTTAGTTCCCCCCACCAGGAATTGAACGTATACCCCCTGCATTGGCAGCACAGAGTCTTAACCACCTGACTACCAGAGAAGTCCCTAAAGTAAATTTTAGAAAATTAAAACATTATAGAAAAAGTTTGAAATCTGTTTTAAACCATAGAAACACCAGAGCATATTCAGAAGTGACATGGTATAGGGAAGAGGGTCTCAGCTTGCTTTAGGCAGCTAATTCCACTGAATTCTCTCTTTACTAACAAAAAAAATCTGGCTCATTCGGGGAAGTTTACATTTTCCTCTTTGTGTTCACGAGTGGGCGCTAATGTGATGATGGCGTATATAACTTGTATTCTAAGTTTCAAAAAGTTGGCTTGATTTAAATAATTTTGTGTGTATATTCCATGTAGTCATTTCTGCCTCAAAGCGTGCGGTTAAATGCCTAGTTTTATGGACTTTCTCGGTGCCAAGCATTAGCTCACTGTCTAGGGAGACAAGCTGATGTGGAGAAAATGACCCATGCTGGCCGCCAGCGCTCTGCTTGGAAAAGAAGCAGGCCCCGTCGGATTTGGTCGTGTCTGTGGCTGGTGGAAAGCTTCCTCCACCTGGACCTTGGCAGCACTTTTTGGCTTTAAGACAATGTTCTGAGCAACCCTTCCCCAAAGTTTTCCAGTTTCTAAGACCCAGGTCCCCCGCTGACAAGTGAAACAGCTTAGGACAGTGTTAGGGTTTAAAGTGCCACTGCCCTCCTGTGATGATGTCTGGAGAAGGCAGAGATGCTGTTGAGAGGAGTCCCACTGTAGCAGCAGGTTAATGAAACTAGGAAACAGCTTCCAAGTAGGAAACTAATGCACATGTGCTCACTTTCAAGGGCTCAAGCAATTCTTTCCATTGGAACAAAGGCAGCTATTCTGAAGGAGTGGTATGGAACAGAGAAAGAGCCAAGGACGCCGATGCTTTAAAGACCTTTATTTTCCAGCACGAAGGCTCTTTTTATACCACATCTTGAAGAATCATATTTAATGGTTAGCCTCCACATCTTATAAACGTGAATCCCTTTAAACCTAAATATGTCTTTACTGGAGCTAAGACTGACTTTCCAGAAGAATGTCCAGATGGACCCAAAACAAATCCTAAATAATACCTGTGGTCCAAAAAGGGGGAGGAAAATTCTGTAAAGAGACACTTCAGGGCTACAGGCAGATTTGTGTACATTTGGTTTTTATTTCTTAAAACTGGGGACCCAGAACTAGTCAAAAGGGATGAAAGTCAGAGCAGGGGTCATTGCTGGGTGCAGAAAGATGGGAGAAGGGAATTGAGTGAAAAAAGAGACAAGGGAACTTCTTGGATGATGGACACATTCCATGTTTTGACTGGAGAGTTACATGAGTGTAAGCGTTTGGCAAAATGTATTAAGCTGTACACTTAAAGGTCTGTGCATTTTATTGTATGGAGTCACATATCAATATAAAAATGTAAAAAAGAAACTAGTCATTATCAGTGACTTGGCATAGTAGAATAAACATTGATTTAAATATTCAAGTATTAATAATTATGTTCTAGTACCAACTGCCATACATCCTGTGTGGATGCAGAGAAAGCATTTAATCTTTGAATTTTAACCTGTCACCTGATCTAGAAAATGAGGCCCCAGGATTAAGATGTTCAGTTTTTTTCAACATTGAGGTTAGATTTCTCATCAAAATTCTTAATTGGGTAGATAATGCAAAGAGAAATTTTCTCCAAGAAACTCAGCTCCTTGACATTGTGAGATATTGTATGGCCTCAGTCATGTCGGTAACAAGGGAGGGATAGAAATAATTTTTGCCTCAGTAACCCAGGTACTATACTAACACTGTAATGCACTGTAATAACAGTGTATTAAAAAGCAGAGGCATCACTTTGCTGACAAATATCCATATAGTCAAGGGCATGGTCTTTCCAGTAGTCATGTATCGACGTGAGTATTGGACCATAAAGAAAGGCGAAGTGCTGAAGAATTAATGCTTCGCTGAAGAATTGATGCTTTCAAACTATGGTGCTGGAGAGGACTCTTGAGAGTCCCTTGGACTGCAAGGAGATCAAACCAGTCAATCCTAAAGGAAATCAACCCTGAATACTCATTGGAAGGACTGATGCTGAAGCTGAAGCTCCGATACTTTGGCCACCTGTTGTGAACAACCAGTTCATTGGAAAAGACCCTGATGTTGGGAAAGATTGAAGGCAGAAGGAGAAGGGGGTGGTAGAGGATGAGGTGGTTGGATGGAATCACCAATTCAATGGACGTCAACTTGGGCAAACTCCAGGAGATGGTGAAGGACAGGGAAGCCTGGCATGCTGCGGTCCATAGTGTTGCAGAGTTGGACACGACTTGGCAACTGAACAAAAAACCCAGGCTCGGGATTTGTATGTGGATGTTTTGTCTCTCATTCCAGTGAGCCAGCAGGATGAGGAACTAGCTTCTAGAACTAAGTGTGTTCAGCACTGCTTTTCAGTCTCCAGATTCAGCAGCTGTCTCAATGGGAAAAGGCAAAGGCAGAAAGTCACTCCAAGTGGAGACCCAGGCTGCCAAATGTTGGTCTCAAGCACATGTTCCCTGAACTTGGGCTTGGCTCCACGAGAAGAGCTCACAATGGAAACAGTGATGGCTGTTTGCTCAGGCAGCCAAGAGAATGAAAAGCACATTGAAACCCGGCAGTGTCTCCATGGGGAGAGGCACTGCGGGCCCCTGGGTGGTGAAACCAACCTGACAACAGAGCAGGATCACAGAGCCCGTTCCCAGCATCTTTATTCAGTTCAACAACAGACCTTTATGTGCACGCTCTCAGGAAATCACTGAGAAATTAAACTGTGGGCAACCCAAGCTTTGCCCAGCAGTAGATGCACAATCAACCCTAATTTGTCCCTGTTTTCATTGAATTCAGTTCTGTTAATTGAGAGAAAACAAAGAGCTCTTCTCAATGTATGTTTCCTGTGTCTCCCCTTGTAAGAGTTTATCAACTTCCTTTTTTATTGCTACCACTTGTGGACTGTTTTGACCTCCAGTCCGTGCCTCTTCAGTTGGTATTTTCCTGCCGTATTTTTCCTCCTTTCCCTGGTGCTGTTGTGAATGCCCTCCTATCCCAGCTCATCAATAACTGCTGGGCTCAGAAAACAGCTGGCAGCCAAAGAAACAGGCTTTGGGGTGAGGGAGTAGGAGTCTCATCTGACTCCAAGACACCTATGCCGACACAGGCAGATCATGCCTCCCAGTTCTTGCCTTCCTCATGAGAGATGAAAGCCAACATGAGTTACTATATCGCTTACATATACTTTGGGGAAATTCTCTTCTAAAATAAAGGATGGCACATAAGGGGGTGGTAGAGGATGAGGTGGTTGGATGGAATCACCAATTCAATGGACGTCAACTTGGGCAAACTCCAGGAGATGGTGAAGGACAGGGAAGCCTGGCATGCTGCGGTCCATAGTGTTGCAGAGTTGGACACGACTTGGCAACTGAACAAAAAACCCAGGCTCGGGATTTGTATGTGGATGTTTTGTCTCTCATTCCAGTGAGCCAGCAGGATGAGGAACTAGCTTCTAGAACTAAGTGTGTTCAGCACTGCTTTTCAGTCTCCAGATTCAGCAGCTGTCTCAATGGGAAAAGGCAAAGGCAGAAAGTCACTCCAAGTGGAGACCCAGGCTGCCAAATGTTGGTCTCAAGCACATGTTCCCTGAACTTGGGCTTGGCTCCACGAGAAGAGCTCACAATGGAAACAGTGATGGCTGTTTGCTCAGGCAGCCAAGAGAATGAAAAGCACATTGAAACCCGGCAGTGTCTCCATGGGGAGAGGCACTGCGGGCCCCTGGGTGGTGAAACCAACCTGACAACAGAGCAGGATCACAGAGCCCGTTCCCAGCATCTTTATTCAGTTCAACAACAGACCTTTATGTGCACGCTCTCAGGAAATCACTGAGAAATTAAACTGTGGGCAACCCAAGCTTTGCCCAGCAGTAGATGCACAATCAACCCTAATTTGTCCCTGTTTTCATTGAATTCAGTTCTGTTAATTGAGAGAAAACAAAGAGCTCTTCTCAATGTATGTTTCCTGTGTCTCCCCTTGTAAGAGTTTATCAACTTCCTTTTTTATTGCTACCACTTGTGGACTGTTTTGACCTCCAGTCCGTGCCTCTTCAGTTGGTATTTTCCTGCCGTATTTTTCCTCCTTTCCCTGGTGCTGTTGTGAATGCCCTCCTATCCCAGCTCATCAATAACTGCTGGGCTCAGAAAACAGCTGGCAGCCAAAGAAACAGGCTTTGGGGTGAGGGAGTAGGAGTCTCATCTGACTCCAAGACACCTATGCCGACACAGGCAGATCATGCCTCCCAGTTCTTGCCTTCCTCATGAGAGATGAAAGCCAACATGAGTTACTATATCGCTTACATATACTTTGGGGAAATTCTCTTCTAAAATAAAGGATGGCACATAAACTATGATACAAAGGTTGAAAACCCAAAACATTCAAGAATAGGAAATCTTTAAGAAGTAGATGGAAGAAAGGAGGGTGAGTGGAAGTAGGGTGAACTGCAAAGTTTCTTGTCCAAAAAGGAACCATTTTTTTTGTTCTGGCAGATGGTTGTTAGATCTTCAGAATTTTTTTGAGGAGAAGCAAGGTTATATTTTATATGTGTGTGTCTGTGTGTGTGTCTGTGTGTGTGTGTACATGTCTAGGGACCGCATATAGTCACAGGCATTCATAGTTTACAACTTCTACGACAGATTTTGACCACAGACTTGAGTTTGAATTGTGACTCCAGGAGGCTCTTCTGAGTGTCTGATTTTGGGTGGTTAAGAGCATTTTCAGAGTATCCGTGTTCTCACCTTTGACTGAGGATGGCACCTGGCAGTGGGGCTGTGACTGTGAGCTGAGACGCTGTTCAGCACAGGCATGAGGAGGGCGGCCTGCTCCGTGTGCAGAGCCAGACTTGGTCTCCTGCTGCTTCTCATAAAGGACTTTTTGCAGTTTCCTAATTCTGATTTCCAGAGCTGCTTCTAACAAACATGGAATCCTGTTGGGCAAATGTTTGTGAAGCCCCTTGCTGCACACCGGGGGCTTGTCTACTTGCATGCACCACCCCACGCCACATCTGGAAGCAGCAGCCCACCTCCAGCAGCTACGGAGGTGGGCAAGCAGAGCTGTTGATCACAGAGATATATATAGATCCTCCTATCTAACTCTCAGGCTTTTTTTCTTTTTTTTTTTAAACTCTCGGGGCTTTGCCTTCTCGATGTCAACCACCAGGATTTTCTTTTTTTTGTTCTCCTTGAGGAAATAAAAATAAAAAGGGGAACTTTAAATCCCCAGTTGTGCTTTTTTAAAGCATTCTACCATTCAGTCTAAAGAAGAGGAAGGCTTTTGAGAATAAGAACATTTCTAATGCCTCCTCCTAAATTCTCCTTGAAGATGCTTGAGCCACATTCAGGACTGGTGCCTGGGTGTACCCACCTGCCCGTGCCTTCTGTGTGGCCACAGTGTGTTTCAGCCACTGCTACAAGATTAAGATGCATGAGCACTTGTTACATAGGCTCTCAGTTCCAGGTGGACATGCCATACACCTTCTGAAACCCTCAGTATAGTGGACTTTGTGTTGTGCACCTGAAATACAAGGAGGGGGGTTAGTCCTGTTGTTACTTCTTGACTGACAGGGAAGGTGAGCAAATGACTTTGCAAGAAAAACAAGGATGGCGGTGATGGAGGCTAGCGCCCAGCTTGGGAGAGAGAAGGGCACAGGAAGCTCTCCCAGCAAAGTGACTCAGTTACACATGAAGCTCGTCTTTTTTCAGATTCCTTGCTTTTTTAGGTTATTAAAGAAAACTGAGCAGACTTCCCTGTGCTACACTGTAGAACCTTGTTGGTTATCCACTGTAAATATAGCCATGTGTACGTGTCAGTCCCAAACTCCCAATTTATCCTTCCCCGAAGACTTGCCCTTTTGGTAACGATAAGTTTGTTTTCTAAGTCCATGAGTCTGTTTCTGTCTTGTAAATAAGGCCATTTTTTTTTTTAAGATTCCGCATATAAGGGATAACGTAATATTTGTCTTTCTCTGTCTGGCGTATTTCACTTAGGATGATAATCTCCAGGTCCATGCATGTTGCGGCAAATGTCATGATTTCATTGGTTTTAATGGCAGTGTGAGAATGTGTGTGTCTGTCTTCTTCCTTCCTTCCCAGCTCTTTTTTTAGTTCATTACTTATATTCTTGACTGTGCTGGGTCTTTGTTGCTACCTGAGACTTTCTCTAGCTGCAGCGAGCAGGAACTCCTCTCTAGTGGCAGTGCTCAGGCTCCTCATGGTCTTGCTGGGGAGCACAGGCTCTAGGGCACACTGGCTTCAGTAGTTGCGACGCATGGATTCAGAACTTGTGGTTCCACACTATAAAACCCAGTGTCACCAGCTGTGGCGCACAGGCTTACTTTCTCCTCTGCATGTGGGATCGTCCCAGACCAAGGGTCCAGCACTGCAGGTTCTTTACCACTGGGGGCCACCAGGATGTACCATGCCATTTCTCCTTTTTTGAAGATGCTTGAGCCACATTCAGGACTGGTGCCTGGGTGTACCCACCTGCCCGTGCCTTCTGTGTGGCCACAGTGTGTTTCAGCCACTGCTACAAGATTAAGATGCATGAGCACTTGTTACATAGGCTCTCAGTTCCAGGTGGACATGCCATACACCTTCTGAAACCCTCAGTATAGTGGACTTTGTGTTGTGCACCTGAAATACAAGGAGGGGGGTTAGTCCTGTTGTTACTTCTTGACTGACAGGGAAGGTGAGCAAATGACTTTGCAAGAAAAACAAGGATGGCGGTGATGGAGGCTAGCGCCCAGCTTGGGAGAGAGAAGGGCACAGGAAGCTCTCCCAGCAAAGTGACTCAGTTACACATGAAGCTCGTCTTTTTTCAGATTCCTTGCTTTTTTAGGTTATTAAAGAAAACTGAGCAGACTTCCCTGTGCTACACTGTAGAACCTTGTTGGTTATCCACTGTAAATATAGCCATGTGTACGTGTCAGTCCCAAACTCCCAATTTATCCTTCCCCGAAGACTTGCCCTTTTGGTAACGATAAGTTTGTTTTCTAAGTCCATGAGTCTGTTTCTGTCTTGTAAATAAGGCCATTTTTTTTTTTTAAGATTCCGCATATAAGGGATAACGTAATATTTGTCTTTCTCTGTCTGGCGTATTTCACTTAGGATGATAATCTCCAGGTCCATGCATGTTGCGGCAAATGTCATGATTTCATTGGTTTTAATGGCAGTGTGAGAATGTGTGTGTCTGTCTTCTTCCTTCCTTCCCAGCTCTTTTTTTAGTTCATTACTTATATTCTTGACTGTGCTGGGTCTTTGTTGCTACCTGAGACTTTCTCTAGCTGCAGCGAGCAGGAACTCCTCTCTAGTGGCAGTGCTCAGGCTCCTCATGGTCTTGCTGGGGAGCACAGGCTCTAGGGCACACTGGCTTCAGTAGTTGCGACGCATGGATTCAGAACTTGTGGTTCCCACACTATAAAACACAGTGTCAACAGCTGTGGCGCACAGGCTTACTTTCTCCTCTGCATGTGGGATCGTCCCAGACCAAGGGTCCAGCACTCGCAGGTTCTTTACCACTGAGCCACCAGGGATGTCGTTCATTTCCAGCTCTTAATAGAGTAGCTGTTCTAAATTGTTTTTCTTAGATTTATTTTAAAGTTTTGCTTTTCCACATTTAGATGTTTAATTCATCTTGAGTTTGATGCATGATATAATCGATATCCATGTATGTATAACCAGTTATAAAATAATGGATTAACTAGTTCACCATTTCTCTTTTGATTTTTCACACCATCACTGCTATATTTTAAACAAGGGTCTGTTTCTGAGTTTCCGATGTGTTTCCTGGTTTATGTATCTGTTTCTTTGCCATATGGCACAGTCTTAATTACAGCTAACAGAAATCTCTCTGGCTTGTTTTTCTTAACACTTCTTGGTTATTCTTGGCTTTTGCTGTCCAATGGATGGATTTTACCATCAGTTGTCAGATTACACAGACACACACACACCTGATTGGGATTTTTATTGAAATTGCATTAAACTCAGATTAATCTGGGGGCAGTATGCATTTTTTACAGTAGTGGATGTTCTCATCCCTGAATATGGTACATTAGTGTCTCTCTCCTTTTATGTCCTTCAATAACAATCATTTTCTCCATAAAGGTCTTACATATCTTATATTGTTTATTCCTATGCACTTATACCCCTGGAGAAGGAAATGGCAACCCACTCCAGTATTCTTGCCTAGAGAATCCCCATGAATAAAGGAGCCTGGAAGGCTACAGTCCATGGCGTTGCAAAGAGTTGGGCACGACTAAAGTGACTCACACACACACTCATGCACTTAATACAGTTTACTTCTATTGAAAATGAATTTTTTCCCAGTATTATCCCCTAATTGGTCATAACTGGTGTGTAGAATCATCATCCACATTTGTAACCAATCTGGTATCTAGCAACCATGGAGAACTTTCTTACTCTAATTTGTGTAGGTTATTTTAGATTTTTCTGTGTAGATAATCACGGTCTGTATGTTTAACAGCTTCACTGAGATATAATTCACATACCATAGAGTTCACTTTTCAGATTTCCCTGTTAGGTTGTGTGCCGGGCCTGTACTCCTTCAATCTGGTCTCTTGATTTCTGGCCTCGGGTGGTCTTCTCTAGAATGAAGAATGCTAACACCTTCCATTTATTGTTATATGTACCCTTGACCTGGAACCACAGCCTTGCCCCCAGGCAATACTACTGTTTCTTGGCTGCTCTTCCCAGTCTCTGCATCCCCTCCCTTCCCTGATTTGTTGTTGTTCAGTCCCCAAGTCGTGTCCTATTCTTTGGACCCCATGGAATGTAGCATGCTAGGCTCCTCTGTCCTCCACTGTCTCCCAGAGATTGCTCAAATTCATATCCATTGAGTTGATGATGCATCACCCTTTCCTGATTAGCAAGGGTTTGAATCTGCCCTTTGGGACTCAGGGAAGGTCATGGAAGCTGGAGTCTTTTTTCCTATAAGAAATGGGGACACGGAAAGGTTTCCATGCCCAGTAGCCCCACAGGGTCCTGCTCAGTTTCTGTAATAATGATATATCCATATAATGCAATATTAAAATACATGAAAAGGCTTTCTATGAACTGAAATACAAGGATCACCAGGATATACTGTTAATTGAAAAAAAAGCAATATACTTAGGTATATATAATGTGCTCTTATATCAGAAAAAAAAAACATATCCCTATTTAACTGGACTTCCAAAAACAAATTCTGAAAAGAGTATGCCAGTAAAAGGAGTTTCCCAAAAGGTGCAGGGTTAAGGTAGTCAGAAAACAGCAGTAGGGGCTTCCCTGGTGGTCCAGTGGGTGGAGAGTCTGCCGTGCAGTACAAGGGGCACTGGTTCAATCCCTGGCCCAGGAAGATCCCACATGCCATGGAATCGCCAGACCGTGTGTCCAATTACAAGCCAGCACTCTGAGCGCTGGTGCTCTGCGAGGAGACTGCAATGGTCATAACTGGTTTTAGACTCCACATTTGTAACCAATCTGGTATCTAGCAACCATGGAGAACTTTCTTACTCTAATTTGTGTAGGTTATTTTAGATTTTTCTGTGTAGATAATCACGGTCTGTATGTTTAACAGCTTCACTGAGATATAATTCACATACCATAGAGTTCACTTTTCAGATTTCCCTGTTAGGTTGTGTGCCGGGCCTGTACTCCTTCAATCTGGTCTCTTGATTTCTGGCCTCGGGTGGTCTTCTCTAGAATGAAGAATGCTAACACCTTCCATTTATTGTTATATGTACCCTTGACCTGGAACCACAGCCTTGCCCCCAGGCAATACTACTGTTTCTTGGCTGCTCTTCCCAGTCTCTGCATCCCCTCCCTTCCCTGATTTGTTGTTGTTCAGTCCCCAAGTCGTGTCCTATTCTTTGGACCCCATGGAATGTAGCATGCTAGGCTCCTCTGTCCTCCACTGTCTCCCAGAGATTGCTCAAATTCATATCCATTGAGTTGATGATGCATCACCCTTTCCTGATTAGCAAGGGTTTGAATCTGCCCTTTGGGACTCAGGGAAGGTCATGGAAGCTGGAGTCTTTTTTCCTATAAGAAATGGGGACACGGAAAGGTTTCCATGCCCAGTAGCCCCACAGGGTCCTGCTCAGTTTCTGTAATAATGATATATCCATATAATGCAATATTAAAATACATGAAAAGGCTTTCTATGAACTGAAATACAAGGATCACCAGGATATACTGTTAATTGAAAAAAAAGCAATATACTTAGGTATATATAATGTGCTCTTATATCAGAAAAAAAAAACATATCCCTATTTAACTGGACTTCCAAAAACAAATTCTGAAAAGAGTATGCCAGTAAAAGGAGTTTCCCAAAAGGTGCAGGGTTAAGGTAGTCAGAAAACAGCAGTAGGGGCTTCCCTGGTGGTCCAGTGGGTGGAGAGTCTGCCGTGCAGTACAAGGGGCACTGGTTCAATCCCTGGCCCAGGAAGATCCCACATGCCATGGAATGGCCAGACCGGTGTGTCCAATTACAAGCCAGCACTCTGGAGCGCTGGTGCTCTGCGAGGAGACTGCAATGGGAGGCCCACAGAGGCCAAAGAATAAGGATCGATGAAAATGGATAAATAAAAAAAAGCAATAAAAGAGGCCAAAATTTAAAAAAAAAAAAAAAAGAAAAGAAAACAGCAGTAGGAGGACTTCTCTTAAGTCTCTAAAAGGTTTACCTTTTTGGAGACTTAATATTTGAACCATGTGAATATACTGACTTAAAAAAAAAAAAAAAGTACCTTCTCATGACACAAGCCATTGCTGTCTGTGTCCAGCTGTCCTGCCAGGGGGCCCACAAACCCTCCTCCTGGCCTGGCAGATGTAGGAGCTACTTCTCTGACCCATTGAAAAGAAAGTGAATAAAGGACATGGTCACACTGCAATGCCTTTATAAGAGGAAGTTTTATTGTTAATTATTTACCTTAATAGTTTCAGAAAGAGGAACAGATTAGCTCAGTTCAACATGATTGGCAGTTGGCAGAATCTAGTAAAGCAAGTGTTCTGATTGCTGTGATTTAATTTGGATGTTTTTTTAATACTTCACCATCTACCACTTCAAATATCATCCAGAGTAAATGCATCATCTCCCCTTTCCCTTTAATTCCCATGTACCTCACTTCAATATGGAAATATCTTCATTAAATAAGATTCCCAGAGGAATAAGATCTCTGGAGAGGATAGCCAGGAGTACAGTGCACAAAAAGAAAAACTCAAAATAAAACTCTGTATGATAATTTACTAGTCTAAGGAAACAAAAACCTTCCAATATATTAAGAAATAAATCCAGTTACAAATGCACTGATAGGTCTATGTGAAGAGGTTCAGGTAGAGTAACTGAAAACGGCCGGTTATTTACAAGATACACAAGCAGGAATGGTGCACCTAGCCCAGCGCTGGCCCTCAGAAGCCAAAAGTGTTCTCTCCACTGTAGGCCACATACAAGAATCCATCTTCATCTTTCTCCTTCTCGTACAGCTGTCCCATAGTTAGGCTTGAAAGAGAAAAACAAAAACAAACAAAAAAAACAACACTGAGAAATGGTTTGAGGACTGAGTCAGGCTGTGGGGAGAAAGATGGCTTGAGGACAGGAGCTTCACTCCTCTCTGACACTTTGGTAGTAGGTGATAAAAGGAATTAGGCCTCTGGGAATCAGAGGATTAGACTAGAATCGCCCTCATCTCTCAAGCCAAGGCCCTCACACCAAGTAAATCCTTCAGAAGCCAGCTCTAGCTCCCAGCAAACCTGGCTGGTTAGCACTGGTTAGTGCTTTCACAGTGCCTTCGAAAGGCCGAGGGCTAGGGAGGAAAAAAATAGTAAGAGACTAAGAGGCCCATCTCTGTAGGAATGGAGGACAAAAGAGAGGAAGAGTCCCTGTGCTTTCCTTCAGGCTGGTGTCCTTGAAGATTTGTAACTCATGCCTAACAGGATAAGAACGAGTGGGTTCATTCTTGCGGAAGCTCCCCCGCTAGAAACCTATGCCCCAAAGATCTGCATCAGCGTCATCAAAGGGAAGTTACATCCCTCCTGCATAATGCAAGAAGTTCTCAGGTTGTATTGGGAGCCAAAGAAGTCCTGCCTAAGAAGTCTCCAGAAATAGATACTGCTCCAACGAAACATGTCAGTGGGAGAGCTGCCTTTCCCTCAGCAGTGAAACAGAGTGCAGCAAAGGAGACCTGAGCCCCTTCTCTGCCATGAAGCTGAGCTGCACTGGTCCAGAGTAAGGCGAGTGACACCTGGAACTCTGGCCGTGTGACTGCACTGTTGGCGGTGAGCAGGAGGTCTAGATGTGTCCTCAACATCAGTGAGGGGGTGTCAACCAGAACCAGCAGTGTCTGAAAGCCAGCTCGAGACATCAGAGGTCACTAAGCCAGAAAGGTCACAACAGATGCTTAAATGCAGGATTCAAAAAAAAGGGCCACTGTGTACATAAAGAGGGGTCAGAACCTCAGGCTGGGAGAGCTAACACTGCCTCACCCAGCTGCTTTGCTCCTGGCTGCTAGGTGGGACCACCTTGTAAAAGGGAGAGACCACACTTACAAAGGGTTTTTTCCTTCCCTATTCTCCCTGCTCCTTTTCAGGCTCAGCCAGTCAGGGGCTGTGTGGGTGGGTGAGAATTAGTAACAATGTAGGAGTGGATGAGTATGAACACAAAATGGCCTGTTGCTGGCATCTTGTACAATTAAGAACTGCGCTCTCTGCAGGCTCTGACGTGGGATTTGTAAAATTAAGGACTCCCTGAAACTGCTCTGTCCGCTTGAAATTTCTGCTGATAGAAATGTCCTCAATTTCTGCTTCCGTGCAGTAGCCAGCTCTAGCTCCCAGCAAACCTGGCTGGTTAGCACTGGTTAGTGCTTTCACAGTGCCTTCGAAAGGCCGAGGGCTAGGGAGGAAAAAAATAGTAAGAGACTAAGAGGCCCATCTCTGTAGGAATGGAGGACAAAAGAGAGGAAGAGTCCCTGTGCTTTCCTTCAGGCTGGTGTCCTTGAAGATTTGTAACTCATGCCTAACAGGATAAGAACGAGTGGGTTCATTCTTGCGGAAGCTCCCCCGCTAGAAACCTATGCCCCAAAGATCTGCATCAGCGTCATCAAAGGGAAGTTACATCCCTCCTGCATAATGCAAGAAGTTCTCAGGTTGTATTGGGAGCCAAAGAAGTCCTGCCTAAGAAGTCTCCAGAAATAGATACTGCTCCAACGAAACATGTCAGTGGGAGAGCTGCCTTTCCCTCAGCAGTGAAACAGAGTGCAGCAAAGGAGACCTGAGCCCCTTCTCTGCCATGAAGCTGAGCTGCACTGGTCCAGAGTAAGGCGAGTGACACCTGGAACTCTGGCTGTGTGACTGCACTGTTGGCGGTGAGCAGGAGGTCTAGATGTGTCCTCAACATCAGTGAGGGGGTGTCAACCAGAACCAGCAGTGTCTGAAAGCCAGCTCGAGACATCAGAGGTCACTAAGCCAGAAAGGTCACAACAGATGCTTAAATGCAGGATTCAAAAAAAAGGGCCACTGTGTACATAAAGAGGGGTCAGAACCTCAGGCTGGGAGAGCTAACACTGCCTCACCCAGCTGCTTTGCTCCTGGCTGCTAGGTGGGACCACCTTGTAAAAGGGAGAGACCACACTTACAAAGGGTTTTTTCCTTCCCTATTCTCCCTGCTCCTTTTCAGGCTCAGCCAGTCAGGGGCTGTGTGGGTGGGTGAGAATTAGTAACAATGTAGGAGTGGATGAGTATGAACACAAAATGGCCTGTTGCTGGCATCTTGTACAATTAAGAACTGCGCTCTCTGCGAGGCTCTGACGTGGGATTTGTAAAATTAAGGACTCCCTGAAACTGCTCTGTCCGCTTGAAATTTCTGCTGATAGAAATGTCCTCAATTTCTGCTGTCCAGTGCAGTAGCCACTATCTGGATTCAGCACTTGAAATGTGGCTCATCTGAACTGTGATGTGCTCTAAGTGTAAAACATACACAAGATTTCAAAGTATGAAAGAAAGAAGATGTAAACTATCTCAATTTTGATTACACATTGACATTTTGGATATACCAGATAACACAAGATAGATTATTTGGGTTTTTTTTGTTTTCTTTTCTGTTTTATTATTTTTTAAAAATTTGGCCTCTTTTATTGATCTGTCATTTAGTTACTTTCATCCATCTTTTGTTCTTTGGCCTGTGTGGGCCTCCCATTGCAGCGGCCTTCCCTGTCGCAGAGCACTGGCTCTTGGCGCATGCACTCCAGAGCGCTGGCTCATAACTGGACACACCGGTCCCGCCACTCTGCGGCATGTGGGATCTTCCCAGGCCAGGGATCAAACCAGCACCCCTTGTGCTGCAAGGTGGACTCTTTACTCACTGGACCACCAGGGAAGCCCTGTTTTTGTTTTTTAATGTGGCTACTAGAATATATAAAATTACACATGTGGCCTGCATGCCCTTTCTACTGACTGCACTGCCCTGGAACACGTGAGCCCTCAGGAGGCAGGGAGTAGGAAAACACTTGTTGTGGGGTGGTGGGCCTCCGTCTCAGCTGCACAGCAGAAAAACAGGTAGCTTGAAAGACATGCCCAAGCCCTACCCCAGACCAATGAAATCAGAAGCTTTGGAGGTAGGACCCAGGTATAAGTAAGTTTTAAAATGCCCAAGATGATTTCATGTGCAGCCAAGTTGAGAAACAGTCCCTTTGCCAGAGGGAGAGCTGCTTGTCTTTGTTTTGGGAGATGCTTTTAAAGATATAAAAACATGTTAGAGTGACAAGCCAGGAAGTAGAGTGCAGAGCCAGCAACTAGCAAAGGGCCTGAAAATAAGTAGCCAAGTCTCTCAAGAAGACTTTTACCCAGAGGCTGGGGATGCTCCAAGGAACCCAGCTTTTCCCTGAAACGCCTCAAAATAAGGCCAAGGGGAAAACAGTTACCATTACTGCCACCACTCTCTCTGCCCCACTGGGTACAAGTGTCCAGGGTGCTCTTGACAAGACCTGAACTACAAGTTCCCGGGTGCCATTGCCAGAGGGGTTTGGAAGCAGAAGACACTGTGCAGTTCAAAGGCAGCCACCCCTGTTGCCTATGTCAAGTTTGGTTCTACCTGCAACACTTAAGTTCTACTCTTCTCCTAACAAGTTATAAGCCCGAGGGCAGTGACTCTAAATCCTGCTACTGAGTTAGAAATACCTGAGGAGCTTTATAAACCCCAGACTCTGAGTGCTGTTCGAAGTGAACAATGACCATAGAACAACTACTGTCTAAGGCAAGCTCTGAGACAGGGTTGTGGGAGAGGGGCCTATAATGGTGTGGCTTTCTGTCTATAGATTCCACTGTCTTTTAGTAAAACTTGGGTTTATAAATCTTTTTAACAATGTCCTAGCAGCTGTAGAAGCCGACCATAAAAATTCTAACTATAATAGCAAACACTTAGGTTCCCAGCACTGGTTCTAAGTGCATTTACTCTTTACTCTCAGAAGAGTCTGAGGAGGCAGGTGTCTTAGAATCTTAGGATCAGGATTATGATCATAGGTTCACAGATAATAAAAGTGAGGCCCAGGGGCTTCCCTGGTGGTCCAGTGGGTAAGGACACCACCTTGCAGTGCAAGGGGCACCAGTTTGATCCCTGGCCTGGGCAGATCCCACATGCCGTGGAGCGCCTAAACCGATATGTCCAACTACCAAGCTGGAGCTCTGGAGCGTGTGCACCCAGAGCCGGTGGTCTGCAGCGAGAGGCCACTGTGTAGGAGGCCCACACAGGACAAAGAACAAAAAACAGATAAGTGAATGAAAGATCAACAGAAGTGGCCAAAAAGAAAAAAAAGAAAAAGATATATATAAAAAAAAAAGTGAGGCCCTGATCGCAAACCTAGGAGACGTCCTTCCCACCAAGTTTTGCTGGCTTCATGTGAATACTCAAGTAGATCCAATGACCCAGGGTCAGCATTCTTGTATCTCCTGCAAAGACTGCCCTTAGAACAGTGCTTCTCACACACATGTATATATACATGCATATGGAATCACCTGGAAGGCCTGTTAAAGTTCTGTTTAGCTTCTGAATGTCAGGGTCAAGCCTGAGAGTGGTCATTTCTAACGAGTTCCCAGGGAAGACCATAGCTGCCAGCCTCTGTACCACACAAGAAGCAGGTCTTAGGGCCACTCCTTTAGATCCTGTATGTTGACAGCTAGATGGCTCTGCCTAATGACCTCAAGAGCCCTCTCACTCTTCTCCGCCACGCAGCATCATGTGGAAAGTTTTTCTTTTCTTTTTTTTTTTAACATGGAAACTCTTTTAGTTGGCCATAGCATTGTCCTTATACTCAGGGTATCCCTTGGGCAGGAACTTGAAAACTCAAAATGCTCAAAGCTGGGAGCTAAATGCTCCGGTCAGCAGCCCATGACTGAACACCTGATTCCAAGGCTTCCCTAGGTGCCAAGAAAGCATCTGTACAGTGGAATCTGAAAACAGCACTTGTGGGATCAGGCCACACACAGAATCAGAATGACTTGGTCTGGAGCCAGAAAACGAGCTGGGCTACAAATATAGTTTAAAAAAGCAGTTTTTAAAAAAGTACCACTGAAAAAAAAAAAAAAAGCACTATTAAAAGAAGAGCCAAATGGAAAGGCAGGGATGCAGAATATGCCCGGCTTCAGCAGGCAGTGTCTGGCAGAAGGCCAGCCCCCAGCCCCTGTTACTAATGCACCACTGCGGCGTATTACACACACTCATCCAAGGATACTGCTAAGTACTAGGGGACGACCACCTTCGAGCTATGAATCTGACAAGGAAAGAAATGGGAAAAGCCAATGGCAGATTTATGCCATGGAGTCAAACTGAGGTGTGTGGGCCTGAGGGAAAAGAACCGAAACTGCCCCCTAAAATCCTATCTCCCACCCCCTCTCTCCATTCAAGATCAAACAGGTCTAGACCAACTCACCAATAATAAAGTAACTTTTCAGAAGGATCCACATCCAGGAATGGCTGTGCTGCCGAGGGCAAACTAGTTTGTTTGTTTGTAAACTAGTTATAAGCTACTTAATAGCCTATGAATTGGGGGCGGCTGACCCATAACTGTGTGGATGCCCAGTCCCTGTACAGCCTTCGCCTGGGCCCAGCCAAGGTCAGGTCGGCGAGGCTGTGGGATCCAGCCTGACTCATGAGTTGGCTGGACCAGTGGGCCACCTGGCCATCCATCTGCTTTGGACACCACGTGCTTCCACTGAACCTGGATTTGTTTCTTTTCCAGCAGAGGAAGTGGGGGGAGGTGCAGTGGGAGAACAGTGGCCACTGCTGTGGATCCTGGAAAGACGTGGGCCTCAAAGTGGAAGATAATATAGCTCTAAAGGCTCCCCAAGAGTCTAAAATACAAAAATTCACCACTGCTTATTCTTTTTAATCAGATTTTTCTCTGATACAAATACTCTACTCCACTGCTATAATAAACCCTGCTCTTGAAAAGGTATTTACCCAGAAATGATCAAAAGTACTAAGTTTAAGCATATTTCTAAATAAAGCTTGAATGGACTGTGAGGCACATGTTACTTAGTACCTTTTTACGAGCCAGGAACAAACAAACAAACAAAAAAAGAACCAGGAACAACCAAAACCATAATCTTAAACAGCACAGTTTTCCCAATTTAACATTCCCAAATTATAACATCTTAGATATATTTAATGTAATAAGATACTCTAGTTTCTGTTTTAAACAAAGGACTCACAAGACTCTTATTTGAGCTCTAAACAAAGGAGATCCAAGTTCTACCTCTAAAGCCAAGAATGGGGAACTTACACACTGATTCTCTTTCTCAAGTTCTGTATGCCCCAAGGCACCATCAGTTTTCCTTTCATTTTTGTCCTTATTCTAGATGCAGGCGCCTATGCAGAGAATTCAACTTTCCAGTGCTAAATGGGAAAAGGCAGATGAGATCTCCCCTTTGAAAAGAAAAAAAAGACTAGAAAGAATATAGAAAGTAAACTCTTAGGGACTTGCTTCTGTCTCAACCTCTAGAGTCTACTTAATACTGACTACTTAAACAATGATCACATTATTTTACATGATGACCACCTGTGCTTCAGAACACTCCTGAAGTCTTGCTCCAAGACAGGAATAAATGAAGTTACTTCTGCTTAGCCGCACACATAGTGATCCTTGTGCAGATGTTTGTTATGGGATGTAGGAGGGCTCATCCTTTCTCAACTCTGATTTTCCCAGCCATTCTCCAAAGGCTGCAAACACTGGTTAATAGTTAAAGGAGACTCCATGCTTCCCTAAGGAGGCTGGAAAGTGCTAAGGAAGAGGCTGCTACTGCCTTCGGGAGGAAATGGTGAAGCTGAGTCAAACAGTAGCTTTATGAAGAAGCCTGACAATTTCATTTGTGCAGGCATCAGGTGATCAGCAGTTGTATAAAGCCCAAGGATGTCACATGCCTCTTCTGTTTATAAGCAAACTTGTTTTTAAGAATAAAACCTCCAAACAAAGAACTACTGCATTCAATGTGGGGCAGGAAATCATTAACTGGGCCAAAGGAGCTGAAGGGCTGGGTTAGAGGGGTTGGTTAGTGCTGTGGGTCACTGCTGTAATCTGTTTTAGGGAGGATTCTTACCAGGTTGGAAAGACAAATAAAAATCAGAGAGAAAAATGGCCCTGAAGCTGCCTCTGCTGCCTTGAGAAGCACTTTTCATTTCCAATTCTATCTGTATCATAGGGATATTGGGGGAGCGGGCATTAGTTAAAATCTGCACCCTGGGGCTTCCCTGGTGGTCCAGCGGGTAAGGACACTGCCTTGCAGTGCAAGGGGCGCCGGTTCGATCCCTGGCCTGGAATCCCACGTGCCGCGGAGCGGCTGGACCCATGTGTCCAATAACCGAGCTGGTGCTCTGGAGCACATGTGCCCAGAGCCGGTGCTCTGTGACAACAGAGGCCACCGCAATGGGAGGCCCACACGGGCCAAAGAACAAAGATGGATGGAAACAGATAAATGAAAGACCAATAGAAGTGGCCCCCCCCCCCCCCCCCCCCCCCCCCACCCCGCAAAAAAGAAAAAAAAAAATCTGCACCCATTGTAACTGTTAGACTAACGTAATCTTAAGAGTCTCCAGAAGCCTGCCACATTTCTTCAGGAAGTAACAAAGGATCAGAATGGAGGAAAACAAAACTCAATACCACAGGTCTTACTCATATACTTCCTCCCACCAAGAAGCCACCTCTGGGAAAGAAAACAGTGGGCGGTCAAGGAGCTGCACACGTTACAGGTGGCATGAATGAAGATTTACCTCCCCCACCACCTTAAGGGAAGTGGAAAGTGACCAGAGACGCCCAAGGCTTCACCAGCCTCGCCTGGAGAAGAGTGCACCCCGCACCACAGTGGCCCAGATGGCTGGGAAGGAAGGCTGGAGAGCCCCACGGGGTGACAAGGTGACCCCTGGCAATACCACAGCTTCCGGAGCTATAGTTGTAAGCAGACCAATGGCACCCATTAGGCAGGGCCAGGAAGTGGAAGTGGTAAAGACTGGGAAAGAGAAAATCAGACCAAAAAGTAGCCAAAGTTTTCCACTTTTCATAGGAAATGGACTAGAATTTGGCTTAGGCCTTTTGGAGCTTTCAAGGATTTTTAAAAGAAATCTATTTTGGCCACACTGGGCAAGTTCCAAGGGCTTCTTAAAGCCCTTACTACTTTTGGGGGGATAACAAATGAAACTCAGAAGGAAAGGGGCCAGCATCTGGCTCTGTTACTCAAATCAGTAACAGCAAAGGACTGACCAGGGTACAGACTGAGCCAGAAAATTCTTCTCTTTCCACAGAAGACTAAAGCTGAGCTGTCACCTACCTAGAAGGGAACTGTAATGTCACTGCCTAGATTCAGGCCCCCCAGGGTATCCCAAAGACTGCTTCCAGGCAGCATGAGAGCAAGAACAAGAGGGCAGTTACTCTGATAGTAACAGCAGGTGCTTCCAAGGGAGGTCTAAGTGGGTAAAGAGACCTCAGAGCCCTTTGCTGGCCAGCAGCCATTTCCGGGTACCTGAGGATCAGGAAGCTGCTCTCAGCGTACTCTCACAGGCCAGAGCTGAGCCTGGAGAGCAAGCAGAGGCAGGGTGATTAACTGAAGCCGAGCCTCAGCAGGGCCCACGGACTCCTGAGGAAGAATGACAGGACTTATTTCAGGATCACCTGGAGAAAACCTCATTTCAGGCTTCAATTCTACGGATGGCTAAAGCCTAATTAAGTCCTGAACTAAAAGGATTCTTTGGTATCTGAGGCTGAATTTCATCTTTAAAGTCCAGGCCTTGTTCTAGTTTCTTAACCTAAAGTGCACACCCGTCTCTTGCAGCCCTTTCTCGTCCTCCTTGGGCTCCTGCTGTAAGGGAACACAAAATTTAGACTTCTAGTCAGGACCTTGAAGAGTTTTCAGACCGCCCAAGTTTTGAGTTCTATTAAGCAACCAAGCAGATGGCCAGTACCAGTAAACACCTCTCACCTGGACTGCGGGACTGTCTTATCCACAAACAGAAAGATGGCCTTTTCAGAAGGAAGCTGGATCCTTTTCCTGATGATCCACATGAACTGAGCCACAGTGATGTCAGATGGAACCAGGTACTTCCGTTTGTCAATGTCAACAATCTGAGAGCCTGAGACCTTTTCCACAATCACCTGCGAAAGCAAAGAAACGTCAGGACTGGATTTCTAACGTGCGACTCTAGCCTTGCATTGCTGGAGTGCTGATGAACAGTACGTGGGCAAGGAGGTGGGTGGGAAACGGCATAACACGAGCAAATACGGCCCTGGTTTAATAAACCACACTCTGGAGGTTAGGAACTGATATAAATGTGTTACAGGGAAACGGTAAGTGCTTTTTTGTGGTCCATTACTAATACCTTTCTCATCCCTGATCTTGGCATGCCTAATAGAAACACAGCCCGCACTACAAAGCTTTTCAACATTTTGTCTGGGTAGACTCGAGACTATCTGGTGAGGGTTTCCACCAGCCTGTTACTCCAGGGCCCCAGAATGGATCTGCCTTCACACTACAGGGGAACTAAGATTCCAAGGAACACAGGAAATGAGAATGGATGGACCAATGGGGATGACCAGCAATCCTAGGCAGCCAAGAACCAAGGTCTTTATTTGGCCTGTTGCTTCTCTCACACTTTTTTTCCCCAAGGAGGAAAAACTAACAGATTCAAATGGGTAAAGAGCCCTCAGAGCCCTTTGCTGGCCAGCAGCCATTTCCGGGTACCTGAGGATCAGGAAGCTGCTCTCAGCGTACTCTCACAGGCCAGAGCTGAGCCTGGAGAGCAAGCAGAGGCAGGGTGATTAACTGAAGCCGAGCCTCAGCAGGGCCCACGGACTCCTGAGGAAGAATGACAGGACTTATTTCAGGATCACCTGGAGAAAACCTCATTTCAGGCTTCAATTCTACGGATGGCTAAAGCCTAATTAAGTCCTGAACTAAAAGGATTCTTTGGTATCTGAGGCTGAATTTCATCTTTAAAGTCCAGGCCTTGTTCTAGTTTCTTAACCTAAAGTGCACACCCGTCTCTTGCAGCCCTTTCTCGTCCTCCTTGGGCTCCTGCTGTAAGGGAACACAAAATTTAGACTTCTAGTCAGGACCTTGAAGAGTTTTCAGACCGCCCAAGTTTTGAGTTCTATTAAGCAACCAAGCAGATGGCCAGTACCAGTAAACACCTCTCACCTGGACTGCGGGACTGTCTTATCCACAAACAGAAAGATGGCCTTTTCAGAAGGAAGCTGGATCCTTTTCCTGATGATCCACATGAACTGAGCCACAGTGATGTCAGATGGAACCAGGTACTTCCGTTTGTCAATGTCAACAATCTGAGAGCCTGAGACCTTTTCCACAATCACCTGCGAAAGCAAAGAAACGTCAGGACTGGATTTCTAACGTGCGACTCTAGCCTTGCATTGCTGGAGTGCTGATGAACAGTACGTGGGCAAGGAGGTGGGTGGGAAACGGCATAACACGAGCAAATACGGCCCTGGTTTAATAAACCACACTCTGGAGGTTAGGAACTGATATAAATGTGTTACAGGGAAACGGTAAGTGCTTTTTTGTGGTCCATTACTAATACCTTTCTCATCCCTGATCTTGGCATGCCTAATAGAAACACAGCCCGCACTACAAAGCTTTTCAACATTTTGTCTGGGTAGACTCGAGACTATCTGGTGAGGGTTTCCACTACAGCCTGTTACTCCAGGGCCCCAGAATGGATCTGCCTTCACACTACAGGGGAACTAAGATTCCAAGGAACACAGGAAATGAGAATGGATGGACCAATGGGGATGACCAGCAATCCTAGGCAGCCAAGAACCAAGGTCTTTATTTGGCCTGTTGCTTCTCTCTGAACTAAGTTTCTAATTTATCCCTCCTGCCTTCCCCAAAGGAACAGTTCACAAGCAATAAGCTACAATAACAGGTCTAGACGTCCTCAAAAATAAACAAGGGTTACAGAAACTATCTTCTCATCATGGAATAAATACAGGATAAGTACTATTGATTAGTGGCTTTTCAGATTTTCTTTTTTTTTTTTTTTGGACAGGAAAGGATGACAGGGTCAGGGTGAGAAAAAGGAACTAGAAGTCAGGTAAAGAAGGATTGGCTCAAAGTTAAAGCCAAATGTCCGGAGACTAAAGTACCACTTCCAAGATCAAAGTGAACATCTCCCTCCACCATCATTCCCTAAAGTGGCTGTGACCTGTTGCCCTGTCCTAGAACATCGTTCCTTACATAATTGGCTAGGGAGCTCAGAGGCTGCTGACATCTCGCTGGCCTAGATCGGGAGATTCAGCACCGAGGCATCCTGAACAGCATCAACTCAAGCCCCTCACGGCCCGGCCTCCATAGCCCCTCACCCAGTTTGGCGCATCTACTACGACTGCGACTGGCCTCTAAACTTGTCAACTGTTGAATAGCCTGGGGCCCTATCACCGGTCCCAAATGGCAGGGGTGACAGCGAGGTGAGGGGGCGGGGAAGCCACTCACCGGAACCCGGTCGGGATATTTCGCTCGGATCTTCGCAGATTCCACGCATCTGTGTTCTAAGGGAGAGACACACCGGGCTGACCATCGCCCTTGCCTGCCGACTAGCTCCCAAACCTCCGGCCTCCCTCCCTCCGTGACCTGCGCACTCCCCAGGTCCTCGTTCGGGCGTCCGGACGACCTCGGTCCTTGGTCCCCTGGCTCCGGCAGGGCCCGCAGAGGGCGGCGCAGGGTGGGTGGGCAGCCTCCCGGGGTGCCAGGACCTCGGCGACCCGAGCTCAGAGTGAGGCATCCGCCCTGCCCGGCCCAGCCTAGGGCGGCCCGAGTGGGGGAGGGGGTCCACCCACCGCCCCAGCCAAGGAACACAGGAAATGAGAATGGATGGACCAATGGGGATGACCAGCAATCCTAGGCAGCCAAGAACCAAGGTCTTTATTTGGCCTGTTGCTTCTCTCTGAACTAAGTTTCTAATTTATCCCTCCTGCCTTCCCCAAAGGAACAGTTCACAAGCAATAAGCTACAATAACAGGTCTAGACGTCCTCAAAAATAAACAAGGGTTACAGAAACTATCTTCTCATCATGGAATAAATACAGGATAAGTACTATTGATTAGTGGCTTTTCAGATTTTCTTTTTTTTTTTTTTGGACAGGAAAGGATGACAGGGTCAGGGTGAGAAAAAGGAACTAGAAGTCAGGTAAAGAAGGATTGGCTCAAAGTTAAAGCCAAATGTCCGGAGACTAAAGTACCACTTCCAAGATCAAAGTGAACATCTCCCTCCACCATCATTCCCTAAAGTGGCTGTGACCTGTTGCCCTGTCCTAGAACATCGTTCCTTACATAATTGGCTAGGGAGCTCAGAGGCTGCTGACATCTCGCTGGCCTAGATCGGGAGATTCAGCACCGAGGCATCCTGAACAGCATCAACTCAAGCCCCTCACGGCCCGGCCTCCATAGCCCCTCACCCAGTTTGGCGCATCTACTACGACTGCGACTGGCCTCTAAACTTGTCAACTGTTGAATAGCCTGGGGCCCTATCACCGGTCCCAAATGGCAGGGGTGACAGCGAGGTGAGGGGGCGGGGAAGCCACTCACCGGAACCCGGTCGGGATATTTCGCTCGGATCTTCGCAGATTCCACGCATCTGTGTTCTAAGGGAGAGACACACCGGGCTGACCATCGCCCTTGCCTGCCGACTAGCTCCCAAACCTCCGGCCTCCCTCCCTCCGTGACCTGCGCACTCCCCAGGTCCTCGTTCGGGCGTCCGGACGACCTCGGTCCTTGGTCCCCTGGCTCCGGCAGGGCCCGCAGAGGGCGGCGCAGGGTGGGTGGGCAGCCTCCCGGGGTGCCAGGACCTCGGCGACCCGAGCTCAGAGTGAGGCATCCGCCCTGCCCGGCCCAGCCTAGGGCGGCCCGAGTGGGGGAGGGGGTCCACCCACCGCCCCAGCCTCCAGGGTCGGGCCAACGACCGAGCGCTTACCCAGCGAGTGGTCCTCCTTGAACATCCACTTCATGGCGGCGGCGGGGAAGGGACGCAGCCGGCTCTCGGAGCCGCGAAGCTCAGCTCACCAACCACAACAACAACGACGGCGGCGGCGGCGGTGACTACACGGCAGGCGGGACTTCCGGCTGCCGGAGCCTAGCAACCGGCAGGGGGCGGGGCTTCCGGCTCCGCTCGCCTGGACGCCGCGCCAAGGGGCGGGGCAGGAGAGGGCGCTTACGGAGTGGGGCTGACGGAGCTGGCGACAGATTCCGTGAAGGATATTGATGACAAGGGAGGGGATTTGTGAGAATTGGTAACAGGAGTGGGGTCTCGGTGGACGCTGGTAAAGAGAAAGGCTGAGTGGGGGTCTGGCTGATAGGACAGAGCTCTTACTGTAGGAGACAGTTCATCAGGGAAGTCCGGGGCGGGGAGTGGGGATAAGGGGGATCCTGTAGGTATGAATGACCTGGTGGCTGGTGATGGCAAGGGGTCTATTTAGGGCATTAACATTTTGGGGAGTATTATTTAGACTAGTTACAGGTTCGGGGCACAGTCTGGGGGGTGACTACTTTGATGCGACTGTGAGGAGGGGTACTGACGACAACGCGGGAGTTCAGTACTAACGACAATCATAATCGGTTGCATTGGACCTAGAAATGGATTTTAAGCAAATCCCATTTCCTTCCCTTATTCGCGAATAAATATTTGAATAAACATTTAAGAAGAGGTATCATCCTATGGTGAATTTGGGTCGGTAAACACCAAAGCCTGCAAAAAATAATAATAAAATGTGTATGGAATTTAAAAAAAGAGGTATCATAACTATGCATTTGAGGAGTGTAACATCCCACTGATAACAAAGAGACCACTTAACCTTAATTCTGACCACACACCTTCAGGTTTTCCGGTGATGTCATTCCTGTCTTCCTCCAAGACTCATCAGGGAAGTGCGCTCTGGTCCATCCGTCTGTTTATGAGCTGGTGAATATGTAAGAAGATATTCAGTTAATTGGGCACATGATCCTTACCACGTGCTTGTGATTCTGATCGGAAAGGCTTGTATGTTAGCACATTGTCAATCGTCATTTCCTCAGCTGAAACTGCTAATGGATACTGTGAAATCTAGCTTCATTCTAAAGGTATTTTTATTGTTTTTAAGATTGCTTGTTTTTTTGTTTTTTAATGAAAAATCCTTTGAATTTCATGCCTGGAAATTTTTGTTGTTCCGTGTAAGAGCACCATTGGAAGTGTTAGCAAAAATGCAGTAAACAGACAACACCCACGCTTATGGAGTTCACATTCTAGTGGGGCAAAGTGAAAAAAGAAACATGTTGGGTAGCGATAGGCGCTGTTTAGAAAAATAAAACATGGTTGCTGACTAGAGAGTGATGGTGGAATTGAATTCTAATTAGATGAAGTGGTTGGCATATTTCTGGGAACAGAAAGGAACCCCTTGTGGCTGGAGCTGAATAAGAGGGTGTGCGTTAGGAGGTGAGATCAAAGAACTCTAGAAAAGTGCGTTGAGTTTTGAATTCCATCTGAAGAACTTTGGATTTTATCTAGAGTGAGATGAGAAGGCACCGGAGGGTTATAAGCAGAAGTGTGACATATGCGTTTGCTAGCCTCTGTGTAAACTGTAGACTACCAGGGTTGAAGAAGGAAGCAAGAGAACAGTTAAAAGGCTATTGTGATAATCCAGGTATAAGATTATATTGGAGTAAGGTGCCCAAGAGACACATCCAAATAAAGATGTAGAGTACACGGACGAATCTATGAGTCTCAGATTCAGGTATCACACTAGATGAGATCAGCTAGAGTGAAGGTATAAAAATGAAAATAATCCATTTTGCAAAAAAAATTAAACACTGAGGAATACTGGAGATGGTTGATAGTTGTTCACCCTCTGACAATCAGTGAATCAGTGAAGGCGTTAGAAATTGGACCAAAGACTCATGCTTCCCTTTAGAGAGCTGCGCATTGTGTCCTCGTTCAAAGTACACCATCTTGCACCTGGAAGACTTTGGTATGCTTCTTAGTGGAGAGATTGCAGCTCACCAACTTAGAAGTATGTGTGTCAGCTGACGGTCTCAATGAAGTGCAGTGTGTCTTCTACCTTTACCTACCTATTTTTCCCTTGCTGCTTGGCATGCAGGGATCTTAGTTTAGTCCCCCATCCCACCCCCAGGGATCCAACCCATGCCCCCTACACTGGAAGTGCAGAGTCCTAACCCCTGGGCCGCCAGGGAGTTAGTTCCCTTTACCTACCTTCCTGATGTCTTTTTCCAGTTCACCATTCTAACTGGTTTCTCTGGTCTGTCTTGATGATATGCACCACCTTCTTTTCCTGTTGGATCATTATATTTAGCTTACTGAATGTTCTAAGGACACTGGCTGTCTTCCTTGAGGTTAAATGGAGAGGTGATTCAGGAGGAGAAATAGGATGATGAACATATGCAATTACACAGTACAAAACATTTAAATTTCAAATCTTAGAAACATATATGACCACGGACACTGAGGAATGGCTAGGGCAATAAGGGCCAACACAAAGCCAACTTGGGCTTATCAGGAAAGACTTCAAAAGTCATGTACACACTGCCTTGTTTGAAATGGATAACCAACAAAAAACTGTTGTATAGCACATGGAATTCTGCTTAATGTTATGTACCAGCCTGAATGGGAGGCTGGGTTTGGGAGGAGAATAGATACATATATATGTATGGTCAAGCCCCTTCACTGTCCAACTGAAACTATCACAAAATTATTAATTGGCTATACTCCAGTAAAAATGTTTTTGGTATCAAAACACACACACACACAGAGAACCCAGAGATAAACCCACGCACCTATGGGTACCTTATTTTTGATAAAGGAGGCAAACATATAAAATGGGACAAAGACAGCCTCTTCAACAAGTGGTGCTGGGAAAATTGGACAGCTACATGCAAAAAAATGAAGTTGGAACATTCCCTGACACCATACACTAAGATCAACTCAAAATGGATTAAAGACCTAAATGGAAGACCAGAAACCATCAAACTCTTAGAGGAGAATATAGGCAAAACCCTCAAGGACATCAATCAAAGCAAGATCTTCTCTGACCCGCCTACTAAAATAGCGGAACTGAAAAGAAAAATGAACATGTGGGACCTCATGAAACTTAAAAGCTTTTGTACAGCAAAAGAAATTACAAAAAAGCTGAACAGACACCCCACAGAGTGGGGGAAAATCATAGCAAATGAAACAACAGACAAAGAATTAAGCTCCAAAATCTACAAGCAACTCAGACAATTCAGCACAGGGAAAACGAACAACCCAATCAAAAAATGGGAAAAAGATCTAAAGAGACACCTCTCCAAAGAGGACATACAGATGGCTCAAAAGCACATGAAACGATGCTCAACCTCGCTTATTATTAGAGAAATCCAAATTAAAACTACAATGAGATACCACCTCACACCTGTCAGAATGGCCATCATCAAAAAATCTGCAGACAATAAATGCTGGAGAGAGTGTGGAGAAAAGGGAACCCTCTTGCATTGCTGGTGGGAATGTAAACTGATACAGCCTCTATGGAAGACAGTATGGAGATTCCTTAAAAAACTAAAAATAGAAGCACCCTATGACCCAGCAATTCCACTATTAGGTTTATATTCTGATGAAATCAAAACTGAAAGAAGCACCTGTACCCCAATGTTCATTGCAGCTCTCTATACAACAGCCAAAACATGGAAGCAACCTAGATGTCCATCGACGAACAAATGGATCCAGAAGCTCTGGTACATATATACAATGGAATGCTACTCAGCTATTAAAAGAAATGCAGAAGACTCAGTCCTAATGAAGTGGCTGGCTCTAGAACCTATCATAAAAAGTGAAGTAAGTCAAAGAGAGAAAGACAAATACAGTATACTAACACACATATATGGAATCTAGTAGGACGGTCTTGATAACACATGCAAGGAACTCATGGAAAAACAGACAGAGCATAGACATAGGGACATTGTGGGGAAGAAATAGGGAGGGGGAAGCATGGAGGGAGTAACATGGAAACCTATACTGTCATGTGTGGAAAAGATAGCTAGTGTCATAGTGCTAAGGGAATAGGAGTGCTTACAATGGCTTGGGGCGAAGGCCTGGAGGGGTGGGACGGGGGGATCTGGGCGGGTGGGGACCATGGATATGCAATGACTGATCTGGGAACATAACATGTCTGTGAACAACAAAACTCTGTAAAACCTTTAAAATAAAGAATAAACACACACACACACACACACACACAGACACACACACACATTTGTTATATTGTGAAAAAAAGAAGTAATTATTATATAACAGAAACCAAAAAAAGACTTTACAGAGAATGTTAATCTTACGTTTCAGAAAGAAGGGTACCTTTTCCAAAGTGAAAATATTCCTAACAGACGAAATAAAGGCTGGAGATGGAAAAGGGAATTTGGAAGCCAAAAGTTTAGTGATATAAATGCCAAGGTAAAGGAGATGTTAGAAAGTGTTGAAGTAAACATTCAGGAGGTCTAAACTGATTCAAGAGACCCTCAATGGGAGCTTATCAAAAGGAGTAGACTATGATTAAAATGCATAGAGTTTTAAAAATATATTTATTTGGCTGCACTGGGTCTTAGCTGCAGCATGCAAGATCTTCTTTACAGCACATGGGATCTAGTTCCCCAGGCAAAGGTCAAACCCAGACTCCCTGTACTGGGAGTGTGGAGTCTTAGTCAATGGATCACCAGGGAAGTCCCAAAATGAATAGTTTTAAGAAAATTACTATCTTTGTCCTTGGAGGTAAACTGCATGAAACACCAGAATATTATGGAAATGGCAACAGAGAAGTCAGTTGCTAATCATGAATATGTGAAAAGGAAACAACATACACAAATCTTTAGCATTTACAAACATCTAATCTCTCTCAAAGAATTGCAATAAAACCACACACACACACACACAAAAACCCAGCTTCCTAAAATCTTTCAAGCAAAGACTAAATATTAGTATGCGTTGTTATAAATACTTTGGCAAACCTCATGGCATCTCAGAGGAGGCTGAAGCACTTCAGACACCCAGATTCTTCGTAGTGACCTCCCTCATTTCAGCAGTGACTAAGCTGACACCCGCTACAGAGTGTGCTTCCTTCTGCTGAAGGGAGCTCGGAAGGCCTACACCTCCTCCCTCAGAGCTGAGGCAACCTTAGGAAACAAGACCAGAACCATCTATTCTACATTTTATTTTAATGGTTATTTAAGTAAATGAAAAATATTCACTAAAAGTATAGACAGAATATAATGGCAGAAGCATAACAAAGATTTAAGCCTAACAATTGTATTTAAGAGATGTGCTACCACCCCAAAAAAGCTTTAAATCAAGAATGAGTAGTAATGGACCAGACATGTCAAAAAAAATGACTTATCACTGATGACACGGTCACCTAGGACTGTGCTAAGGGTCCTGGATAGTTTTCCCATATGAGTAGGTCTTGACCTCTCTCTTTGCTAGGATCTCAGCTGTTCTCGTCATCTAAAACCCACTTCTAGGTTATAGGAACTAGACTTATCATGGTGATTGTTTTGAAATACTGAGTCACTATGTTGTATAACAGGAACTAACATAGCATTGTGGTCAATTATCCTTCAAAAACAAACTCATTAAAAAGAGATCAGATTTGTGATTACCAGAGACAAGGTGGAGGGAGGGGAAATTGGATGAAATCAGTCAGAAGGTACAAACTTCCAGTTATAAATGAATCCTAGGGATGTAACGTACAACATGATAAATATAATTGACACTGCTTTTACGTTATATATGAAAGAGTAAATCCTAAGAGTTCTCATCACAAGAAATTTTTTTCTATTTCCTTAATTTTTAACCTATATGAATGAGGGATGTTCACTTAACTTACTGTGGTAATCATTTAATGATGTACATAACTCAAATCATGTTTACACCTTAAACATACACAGTGTTATATGTCATTTATAGCTCAATAAAACTAGAAGGAAAAAAGGAACTACTTCTAGGTTGCCTTCAAAATAGGAGCATCTACGACTGGACTTCATTCGGAGCACAGACCTCACACTATTTCTGGGGACTGCAATGTGATCCTTTTGGGCCTTTTGATGAAGAACTTGGCTGTTGACCACATTTAAAAAAAATCCTTCTGCCACGTTTGAAATACTAGGGGGCAAATAGGACGGTGGGGAAAGCATTCAATTAAGTAAAATTCTAACGTTATCTTTGAGGAAGATCACAGCTTCCCCTAAAATAAGTAACTAAGCTTGTGCCCAATTAAGGTAACAAAGTATGGTAGAGCTACACAGTAATTACCTTTTTTTTTTTTTTTCCTAACAGGAGATTTGTCTCCTGTTTCCGTGTCTGTCCTGCTATGGAATATAGTGAGAACGATAGGAAATTTGGAGACAAAGGAACCTGGTTTGGTCTTCGTCCACGACCACATTCATGTTTTCTGTTTGCCTTCTACGTAGTGTTTGCTGGATTGGTTGGATTTAAGTAAGTACACAATGAACCACACTGGGGATTAACAGATGACATATATGCAAATACTTACTTTAAGTCGACATTTATGAAGATCTTATTTTACAAAAACGTTAACAATGCCCACGTTACGGGTGCTTGGAAACAGCCTTCGGGAAAGCGTAAGGAAACCGTAAAGCGCGACTACAGTACGCGTGCGGACACCGCCCCCCGTTAGCCGCACCCCTACGGAAGCCCGCGTCCTTGCTATTGGTTCCTGTCCCTGCGCCGTAGGTTGCCGTGGAGACCAAGGCACAGGCAACCAGGAGAAGCCAAAGTTGGTCGAATTTCTGGAACCGCGAAGGGGTCCCGACCTCCCGGCCGGAATCCGCACGGTGCTCATGGCGCTCTATGAGCTCTTCTCTCACCCAGTGGAGCGGGGCTACCGCGCGGGCCTCTGCTCCAAGGCCGCGCTGTTCCTGCTGCTGGCCGCCGCGCTCACGTACATCCCGCCGCTGCTAGTGGCCTTCCGGAGCCACGGTGAGCTTGCCCCGCGTGGTGCGCGATGCGACTCTCCGCGGCGCCCGAGCTGCCTCCTGACCTCAGCCCCTCCGCCTCCCACTCTCTTGATCTCAGGGTTTTGGAACTAGAAGGAAAAAAGGAACTACTTCTATGTTGCCTTCAAAATAGGAGCATCTACGACTGGACTTCATTCGGAGCACAGACCTCACACTATTTCTGGGGACTGCAATGTGATCCTTTTGGGCCTTTTGATGAAGAACTTGGCTGTTGACCACATTTAAAAAAAATCCTTCTGCCACGTTTGAAATACTAGGGGGCAAATAGGACGGTGGGGAAAGCATTCAATTAAGTAAAATTCTAACGTTATCTTTGAGGAAGATCACAGCTTCCCCTAAAATAAGTAACTAAGCTTGTGCCCAATTAAGGTAACAAAGTATGGTAGAGCTACACAGTAATTACCTTTTTTTTTTTTTTTCCTAACAGGAGATTTGTCTCCTGTTTCCGTGTCTGTCCTGCTATGGAATATAGTGAGAACGATAGGAAATTTGGAGACAAAGGAACCTGGTTTGGTCTTCGTCCACGACCACATTCATGTTTTCTGTTTGCCTTCTACGTAGTGTTTGCTGGATTGGTTGGATTTAAGTAAGTACACAATGAACCACACTGGGGATTAACAGATGACATATATGCAAATACTTACTTTAAGTCGACATTTATGAAGATCTTATTTTACAAAAACGTTAACAATGCCCACGTTACGGGTGCTTGGAAACAGCCTTCGGGAAAGCGTAAGGAAACCGTAAAGCGCGACTACAGTACGCGTGCGGACACCGCCCCCCGTTAGCCGCACCCCTACGGAAGCCCGCGTCCTTGCTATTGGTTCCTGTCCCTGCGCCGTAGGTTGCCGTGGAGACCAAGGCACAGGCAACCAGGAGAAGCCAAAGTTGGTCGAATTTCTGGAACCGCGAAGGGGTCCCGACCTCCCGGCCGGAATCCGCACGGTGCTCATGGCGCTCTATGAGCTCTTCTCTCACCCAGTGGAGCGGGGCTACCGCGCGGGCCTCTGCTCCAAGGCCGCGCTGTTCCTGCTGCTGGCCGCCGCGCTCACGTACATCCCGCCGCTGCTAGTGGCCTTCCGGAGCCACGGTGAGCTTGCCCCCCGCGTGGTGCGCGATGCGACTCTCCGCGGCGCCCGAGCCGCCTCCCTGACCTCAGCCCCTCCGCCTCCCACTCTCTTGATCTCAGGGTTTTGGCTGAAACGGAGCAGTTACGAGGAGCAGCCGACCGTACACTTCCAGCACCAGGTGCTGCTCGTGGCCTTGCTAGCATCCGAGCCAGGCGGATTCCTCGCCTGGAGCACATTCCCCGCCTTCAACCGGCTGCAGGGGGATCACCTGCGCGTCCCGCTCGTTTCGGTGCGTGGTTCCCGCCTGGGTCCAGCCCGTCCAGACTGGGCTGCTGTGGGAATGAGGGAAGAGGTGGGAGGAAACGGGCAAGCGGCCCCGGTCCCATCCAGGGGAGCCCAGCTTGTGTCTGAAGGAGTTACGCCTCCACGGAAGTTGTGTGCACAGGCTCACTGACACAAGCTTACGTTTAATTTCCTGGGGAGCAAATTTGTTCATAACAGTCGACTTAGCCGCCCACCACCCCGATAAATTAGTTAGCTACTGCTGTCAGAATCTTTGTTCTCTACAGAGGCTCTCCAGCCCCCGTCATTTCCGTGGGCCTGGCCCTTCCTGGTGGAAGAATGGTCGCAAAATTTGCTCTATGAGTTGTGCCGAGCGGTGTTCTCATTAAATCACCCGGTTTTGCCTCTCAGTCGTGCATCTTCACACGGTCGAACCATTAGGGCTGGCATTTTTATGCACACTGACACGTGGAAGCCAACGCGCTGATTGGTTAAGCGACCTCCAGACCGTGCTGCTGGCCCAGGCGCGCCTGCCTGGGCTCACGTTCTTAGGCGCCGCTCCATGCTGCGGCTGTCTGGGATAAAATGAAGCCTTTTACTGTCTTGTCATGTAGTATCTGGTTCAAGATAAGTGAGTGCTACCTTTGCAGTTGCCCCTTTACACTCATTTTCGGTAAACATTTCCCTTTGGAAGTGGGGAAATTCTGGATTTCCTTCTTCCAAAGTTGAATCTCTTTAGGTATCTCTGAGATGATTGGCCTATAGTCAGATTTGTGTAGTTAAAAAAAAAAATGCAGACTTTTTTTTTTTTTTACCAGCAACGGAATAAAATGAAAAAGTTGAATATGATTGACCATATGAATAACCACAAACAAAATATGGTTTTGATTACCTTTTATGATTACATTGTTTTTCTAATTATGAAAATGCCCGCTCTTTGAAAATAGAAGAGTTACAGATACATATGACATAAAATTGAAGGCTCAATGTGGCACACGTATCAATAGTTGTTAATTAACCTTCATTTTAAGGTCTGCTGGTGACTTCTTGGATGGTCCAGTAGTAAAGAATTTGCCTGCCAATGCATGAGACACCAGTTCGATCCTTGGGTCAGGAAGATCCCTTGGAGAAGGAAATAGCAACCCACTCCAGTATACTTGCCTTGTAAATCCCATGGACAGATAAGCCGGCTGGGCTATATAGTCCATGGGGTCACAGAAGAGCCGGGCACACCTTAGCGACTAAACAACCACCAGCAAGTATTTCATGATATGGAAAACTATAATGGATTTGCCAGTTTCCTGTAGGAGGATTTTTAAATTTGCTTTTACTTTTTCACTACTAGAAAATTGCAGTGGACACGATTTTGAATAATCATACACCTTTAAACATCAAATCATGAGGAACTGGAGTAGAAGCTGTTTGTTGAAATTGCATAAATACATAAAAAACTAAACAAGCAAATACAATAAATATTAAGTCCAGAAAAATAAAGAGTAAGGAAGAGAAAGGAGAAATAATCCAAAAGTTAAAAAAAAAGAAAAAGAATCAGAGTTATGAATAAGATTTCCATAATCATACTTAGGTAAACACCTAATGTTGACTAACCAAAACAAGAGTTTAACTGTACTGGGTGGTGGGAAGAGAGAAAGAAAACAAAATCATCCCTTTCTATGGGAAGACAATAGACAATGTCTGAAACAGAAATTGAGAGGTGCAATTCAAATGTTATTTAAAGACATGAAGGTACCTTTCTAAATAATCAAAAGTGAAATATGGTTAAGTCATGTAGTATCTGGTTCAAGATAAGTGAGTGCTACCTTTGCAGTTGCCCCTTTACACTCATTTTCGGTAAACATTTCCCTTTGGAAGTGGGGAAATTCTGGATTTCCTTCTTCCAAAGTTGAATCTCTTTAGGTATCTCTGAGATGATTGGCCTATAGTCAGATTTGTGTAGTTAAAAAAAAAAATGCAGACTTTTTTTTTTTTTTACCAGCAACGGAATAAAATGAAAAAGTTGAATATGATTGACCATATGAATAACCACAAACAAAATATGGTTTTGATTACCTTTTATGATTACATTGTTTTTCTAATTATGAAAATGCCCGCTCTTTGAAAATAGAAGAGTTACAGATACATATGACATAAAATTGAAGGCTCAATGTGGCACACGTATCAATAGTTGTTAATTAACCTTCATTTTAAGGTCTGCTGGTGACTTCTTGGATGGTCCAGTAGTAAAGAATTTGCCTGCCAATGCATGAGACACCAGTTCGATCCTTGGGTCAGGAAGATCCCTTGGAGAAGGAAATAGCAACCCACTCCAGTATACTTGCCTTGTAAATCCCATGGACAGATAAGCCGGCTGGGCTATATAGTCCATGGGGTCACAGAAGAGCCGGGCACACCTTAGCGACTAAACAACCACCAGCAAGTATTTCATGATATGGAAAACTATAATGGATTTGCCAGTTTCCTGTAGGAGGATTTTTTAAATTTGCTTTTACTTTTTCACTACTAGAAAATTGCAGTGGACACGATTTTGAATAATCATACACCTTTAAACATCAAATCATGAGGAACTGGAGTAGAAGCTGTTTGTTGAAATTGCATAAATACATAAAAAACTAAACAAGCAAATACAATAAATATTAAGTCCAGAAAAATAAAGAGTAAGGAAGAGAAAGGAGAAATAATCCAAAAGTTAAAAAAAAAGAAAAAGAATCAGAGTTATGAATAAGATTTCCATAATCATACTTAGGTAAACACCTAATGTTGACTAACCAAAACAAGAGTTTAACTGTACTGGGTGGTGGGAAGAGAGAAAGAAAACAAAATCATCCCTTTCTATGGGAAGACAATAGACAATGTCTGAAACAGAAATTGAGAGGTGCAATTCAAATGTTATTTAAAGACATGAAGGTACCTTTCTAAATAATCAGGTAAATGAGGTGAAATTATTTGCTGTGTGGGCAGAAGTCTGCTGGTTTTTTGTAACACTGTTGAACATTTTGACTGTTTAAACGATACCGTCTTTTACATTTGATTTTAAAGATGGAACTGAAGTAGAGACAAATTTCTTTCAATAGGTCCTCCCTAATCGTGAGATGTTGCCTGCATTTTTTAATTTATTCCTGTGGTTGTAATGCCTCTGGGGAAGGGTGGCTGTAGATAAAGAGGCCAGCACTTAGGGGTGCTTCCTTTTCCCTGTAAACTCACTGTTCCACCTGTGTTCCTTTCCAAAAGTGGAACCAAAGGTGTTTGTTGTTTGTATTACGAACCCCCAGAAAATGAACCTGTTAGTTTTACTTTAGGTTTGCTTTCCCCGTCTAAACTGTTTTGGGTTCCCAGTTGGATTGCTAGTTAGCCTCTTATCTCTGTAACCAGAAACCACTCCCTTGAGGGCACCACCCATGAGCCCCCTGCTGCTGGGGTGTGTGTGTGTGTGTGTACCTCTTCCTTTTATGGTGCTACGTGGTACCCAGAGCTGTCAATACGCTTTAATACTGGGTAATTTTACTGTAAAACATAAAACCAAAGCTCCTTTTTCTTAGTCATTTTCCCCCCTCTCCATTCTAAGGCAGTGTCTATAAATAAATTATGACCTTGTCATCTCCAATCTTTCTCAGTAAATTATTTGCTTTCTTCGTGGCTGAACTCTTGGTTTGAGAATAGTTTAAAATCATGAGATACAAACAAATGAGTTAGAAGATATAAGGGAACTGCAGAAAAAAAGTAGGTAAAAATTCTAAGAGGAAGGGCTTCCCCTGGTGGTCCAGTGGATAAGGACACCGCCTTGCAGTGCAAGGGGCGCCGGTTCGATCCCTGGCCTGGGAAGATCCCACGTGCCGCGGAGCGGCTGGACTGATGTGTCCAATCACCGAGCCAGAGCTCTGGAGCGCATGCGCCCAGAGGCGCTCTGCGACAACAGACGCCACCGCGATGGGAGGCCCGCAGGAGCCAAAGAACAAAGACGGATGAAAACAGAGAAATGAAAGACCAGTAGAAGTGGCCCGCCCTCTCCCCTCCCTCCCCAACCCGACCAAGAATACTGGAGCAAGAATACTGGAGTGGGTTGCCATTTCCTTCTCCAGGGGATCTTTCTGACCCAGGGATTGAACGCAGGTCTCCTGCATCACAGGCATATTCTTTACCAAAGTAAGCTATGGGAAGTCCCTGTACAATGTGTACAGCTGCATTAAGATTTATAACAAGAGTGGCATTTATGTTTCTCAGAACTGTCTTCTGTAGTACAGTATAATACAGAAAAAGACTTAACAAGAGAAATATGGAATGAATCATTAATTCACTACCAGATGTTAAACTATATCTTAAAGCTCTGTTAAATAAAGTACCATGGTTTGGGGAATTGTATAAAAAGAATGGAAATGAACCCAAATATGACAAAGGTGGTATTTTTTTTTCTAGTTTTTATTTTACTTTTTACTTTTACAGAGTTTTGTTGTTTACAGATATGTATGATCCCAGATTAGTCATATGTATATCCCCCCATCCCACCCCTCCAGGCCATCACAAAGGTAGCATTTTAAATCAGTGAATAAAGATGGAGCTAGTCCCCAGAAACTATACAGCAGAATTAAAGTCCAGATAGATCAAAATTAAATTTAAAATATGAAGTCACAAAACTACTGAAACAAATGAATGAAAGCTTTTAGATCTCAGAGTAGGACATAAAATCTAGAAGGCATAAAAGAAACTTCTGTGATAAATGCAAGTATATAAAAATAATTGTAAAAATCATTGGCCTGGTGAAAACCATAAGCAAAGTCAAAACTCTTATGAGGCCAGAAGGAGAAGGGGACGACAGAGGATGAGATGGTTGCATGGCATCATGGACTCAATGGACATGAGTGTGAGCAAGCTCCCGGAGATGGTGAGGGACAGGGTAGCCTGGCGTGCTGCAGGCCATGGGGTGACAAAGAGTTGACACAACTGAGCAGCTGAACTGAACTGACTGATGGGAAGGTTCAAGAGACCCTTAAAAGTAAGATAGTTCCACATAATTTTCTTTTTTAATATTTATTTTCACCCCTCCCTTTGCAGTGACCTCTCTCGTTGCAGAGCACCAGTTCTGGGTGCACACGCTCCAGAGTGCTGGCTCGTAATTGGACACACTGGTCCAGCCGCTCCGCGGCACGTGGGATCTTCCCAGGCCAGGGATTGAACTGGTGCCCCTTGCAGTGCAAGGCGGACTCTTTACCCACTGGAGCACCAGGAAGCCCTAATTTTTTAAAAGACTTCCTAAAAGCCCAGACCAATGGATTTTAGTTCTCTTTGTGAATGGTTTTTTTTTTTTTTAAGTGCTCAATCACCAGTGTGCTGCATGGCACAAAGGACAAAACTACATAGAAAAGTATGGAGAATATTGAGTAGAAAAGTGATTCAGAAGAATCACAATGTAGAGAGTTTGAAGAATCCCTGCATCAATTTATTTTACATATATTTTTCTAAGTGCATAAATATGACATCTGATATTAATACGCCAAAGTCTAAGCTTTTAGACTTCCAATAAGTACAAAATAAGCACCCTGAGTGATTAGACAGCATTGTGTCACACAAAGTTTAATTAGAAATATTTTTGCTTTCTTTTTTTTTTTAATATTTTATTTATTTATTATTTTTTTTAAAACAGTATATTTTTTTAACATTTATTTTATTTATTTATCTTTTGGGGGAGTGGGGTGGGGAGGGAGGGGGACGGGCGGGCCACTTCCATTGGTCTTCCATTTCTCTATTTTCATCCGTCTTTGTTCTTTGGCTCCTGTAGGCCTCCCATCGTGGTAGGCTCTGTCGTCGCAGAGCGCCGGCTCTGGGCGCATGCGCTCCAGAGCTCCAGCTCGTAATTGGACACATGGGTCCAGCCGCTCCGCGGCACGTGGGATCTTCCCAGGCCAGGGATTGAACCGGCGCCCCGGCGCCCCTTGCACTGCAAGGTGGTGTCCTTACCCACTGGACCACCAGGGGAAGCCCATATTTTTGCTTTCTTACCGGCATATAAAATATTGGTATATTTTATAATTGATGGTATCTTCGATTCATTGAAATATAGGTCGCAAGGATTTTGTAGGTCTAGAAGACATAGTGTAGTGAGTGGTTCCTACTCTGCTAGGGACCCAAAGACTGGCGTCAGAGAGCATTTTCAGTATAAAAAAGTGGGACACCTGAATGAGAACAAGTGTATGGTAAAGTGGACATGGGTATAAACTAGGAGATTCACCTTACATGAAAGAATATGACTCTAAAAAAACAATGACTCTAAAGAATAAGAGGGGAAAAAAAAAAAAGAATAAGAGGTGTGGGACTTCCCTGGTGGTCCAGTGGTTAAGAATCTGCCTACCAATCTAGGGCACAGGGGTTTAATCCCTGGTCTGGGAGTGGAGCCTGTGCTCGCCAACTACTGAAGCCCTTCCACCGAGAAGCCCGCACATTGCAAATAGAGAGTAGCTCCGATTCACTGCAACTAGAGAAGACACGTGCCAAACAAAGACCCAGAGCACCCTCAAAGATATATATATATATATATATATATATATATATATATATATACATATATACATATATACATAGAACAAAAGGTATGAAAATGAGCAAAAGCCAAGTGAAATTCCAACGAATTAGCAAGACCTGTAGAATCCCCTGTGAGGAAAAAGTGTTCCAAGTCAGAATGCTCTGAAAACAATGGCAGTGAGTTAAGTTTCCAGCTACTCTTACGGTCAGATGCTGTGATGGTTATTAGGTCTCGTCTCAGCCCTGAACGTGCCTTCTCTACTCTCCTTTGTGATGCTCATGCTGAGACACTGGAAACCACATGCTCCTCTGCCCACTGGCTCCCTGTTAGATTCTGCCAGTAGGAGGCATTGGCGAGCCTTGTTCTGGAGGTGGCAGAAAACCAGAAATTGCAACCTCAGTGAAGATCCATGGCTGGGGAGATGCAAACAGCAGGATCACATCCTACCTCCAGCTTCACTGACTGCCTCCGTGGGTTCTCCCTCCAGCTCCCAAGCCACCAGCACCAGCTGACAGCACTCCTTTTTTTCGGTTTTTTTTTTTTTTTTTTGAGGTCTGAGTCCCAGCTCCTTGAGGGGATGATGCCAGCCTCTTCCTTTCTCTTCTCCAGCCCTAGGTAGTTACCCTCAGAAGGTGTTCCCTTTTTGGTTTTTTACCCCACTTCGATTCATTGAAATATAGGTCGCAAGGATTTTGTAGGTCTAGAAGACATAGTGTAGTGAGTGGTTCCTACTCTGCTAGGGACCCAAAGACTGGCGTCAGAGAGCATTTTCAGTATAAAAAAGTGGGACACCTGAATGAGAACAAGTGTATGGTAAAGTGGACATGGGTATAAACTAGGAGATTCACCTTACATGAAAGAATATGACTCTAAAAAAACAATGACTCTAAAGAATAAGAGGGGAAAAAAAAAAAAGAATAAGAGGTGTGGGACTTCCCTGGTGGTCCAGTGGTTAAGAATCTGCCTACCAATCTAGGGCACAGGGGTTTAATCCCTGGTCTGGGAGTGGAGCCTGTGCTCCGCAACTACTGAAGCCCTTCCACCGAGAAGCCCGCACATTGCAAATAGAGAGTAGCTCCGATTCACTGCAACTAGAGAAGACACGTGCCAAACAAAGACCCAGAGCACCCTCAAAGATATATATATATATATATATATATATATATATATATATATACATATATACATATATACATAGAACAAAAGGTATGAAAATGAGCAAAAGCCAAGTGAAATTCCAACGAATTAGCAAGACCTGTAGAATCCCCTGTGAGGAAAAAGTGTTCCAAGTCAGAATGCTCTGAAAACAATGGCAGTGAGTTAAGTTTCCAGCTACTCTTACGGTCAGATGCTGTGATGGTTATTAGGTCTCGTCTCAGCCCTGAACGTGCCTTCTCTACTCTCCTTTGTGATGCTCATGCTGAGACACTGGAAACCACATGCTCCTCTGCCCACTGGCTCCCTGTTAGATTCTGCCAGTAGGAGGCATTGGCGAGCCTTGTTCTGGAGGTGGCAGAAAACCAGAAATTGCAACCTCAGTGAAGATCCATGGCTGGGGAGATGCAAACAGCAGGATCACATCCTACCTCCAGCTTCACTGACTGCCTCCGTGGGTTCTCCCTCCAGCTCCCAAGCCACCAGCACCAGCTGACAGCACTCCTTTTTTTCGGTTTTTTTTTTTTTTTTTTTGAGGTCTGAGTCCCAGCTCCTTGAGGGGATGATGCCAGCCTCTTCCTTTCTCTTCTCCAGCCCTAGGTAGTTACCCTGCAGAAGGTGTTCCCTTTTTGGTTTTTTTTTACCCCACTAATGACTATATTATTAATTAACCCCTATGCTAAACCCCCTGTTTAAAATAACTTTTTTGTGTGTGTGTGGCCACTTCTATTGGTCTTTCATGTATTTATTTCAGTTCATCTTTGTTCTTTGGCCTGTGTGGGCCTCCCATCAGTGGCCTCTGTTGTCGCAGAGCGCCGGCTCTGGGCGCATGCGCGCCAGAGCTCCGGCTCGGTAATTGGACACATGGGTCCAGCCGCTCCGTGGCACGTGGGATCCTCACAGGCCAGGGATTGAACCGGCGCCCCTTGCACTGCAAGGCAGTGTCCTTACCCACTGGACCACCAGGAAAACCCAAAATAACTTTGTGTTTTTTCTGTTTGTTTGTTTGTTTCTGATTGGATGCTGATGGATACAGTTGAACTGATGGTCGTTCAGTAAATCCAACAGTGCCTGGGTTTATCCTGTGTAGTTTGTTAGTATTGATTTCACATATACCTGTAAAGGATTAACCTGTTTTAATCCCAGAAATGTTTGAAATTAGGGTTCTTACCAGCTGTTACAGAATCGGGAGTCAGCAAACTTAAGTCCTAGTCCTGGTTCTGTCACTGGGTTCCATACCCTTTCTTGGCCTCAGCGTAGTTATAAAACAGAACAATAGTACTACCTCTCTAATTATTGTGAATTATTATCAGTAATAATACTTATGGGCTATGCAGAGGGATGAGACAGGATGATTCTTGGATGTAAAAATTGCTCTCGGGACTTCCCAGGTAGTCCAGTGGCTAAGACTCAGTGGTCCCAATGCAAGGGGCTGCTCAGTCCCTGGTCAGGAACTAGATCCCACATGCCCCAACTAAGAGTTGTGCCTGTTAGATTCTGCCAGTAGGAGGCATTGGCGAGCCTTGTTCTGGAGGAAAAAGTTGCAACCTCAGTGAAGATCCATGGCTGGGGAGATGCAAACAGCAGGATCACATCCTACCTCCAGCTTCACTGACTGCCTCCGTGGGTTCTCCCTCCAGCTCCCAAGCCACCAGCACCAGCTGACAGCACTCCTTTTTTTCGGTTTTTTTTTTTTTTTTTTGAGGTCTGAGTCCCAGCTCCTTGAGGGGATGATGCCAGCCTCTTCCTTTCTCTTCTCCAGCCCTAGGTAGTTACCCTGCAGAAGGTGTTCCCTTTTTGGTTTTTTTTTACCCCACTAATGACTATATTATTAATTAACCCCTATGCTAAACCCCCTGTTTAAAATAACTTTTTTGTGTGTGTGTGGCCACTTCTATTGGTCTTTCATGTATTTATTTCAGTTCATCTTTGTTCTTTGGCCTGTGTGGGCCTCCCATCAGTGGCCTCTGTTGTCGCAGAGCGCCGGCTCTGGGCGCATGCGCGCCAGAGCTCCGGCTCGGTAATTGGACACATGGGTCCAGCCGCTCCGTGGCACGTGGGATCCTCACAGGCCAGGGATTGAACCGGCGCCCCTTGCACTGCAAGGCAGTGTCCTTACCCACTGGACCACCAGGAAAACCCAAAATAACTTTGTGTTTTTTCTGTTTGTTTGTTTGTTTCTGATTGGATGCTGATGGATACAGTTGAACTGATGGTCGTTCAGTAAATCCAACAGTGCCTGGGTTTATCCTGTGTAGTTTGTTAGTATTGATTTCACATATACCTGTAAAGGATTAACCTGTTTTAATCCCAGAAATGTTTGAAATTAGGGTTCTTACCAGCTGTTACAGAATCGGGAGTCAGCAAACTTAAGTCCTAGTCCTGGTTCTGTCACTGGGTTCCATACCCTTTCTTGGCCTCAGCGTAGTTATAAAACAGAACAATAGTACTACCTCTCTAATTATTGTGAATTATTATCAGTAATAATACTTATGGGCTATGCAGAGGGATGAGACAGGATGATTCTTGGATGTAAAAATTGCTCTCGGGACTTCCCAGGTAGTCCAGTGGCTAAGACTCAGTGGTCCCAATGCAAGGGGGCTGCGTTCAGTCCCTGGTCAGGGAACTAGATCCCACATGCCCCAACTAAGAGTGTGCATGCTTCAACTAAAAAGATCCTGTATGTCACAACAATGCCTCAGTATAACCAAGTAAATGAATCAATAAAAAAACTTCAAAAAAAAAATTAAGCTGCACATATACCTTATAGAAATAGGGTGATAGTGTGATTTACGAATTCTCTTTAGCCAGAAATACTCATTGGATTTTTTTTTCAATTTATGGCTATTCTGGGTTTTCACTGCTGCTGCAGGCTTTCCTCTAGTTGCAGGGAGTGGGGGCTACTGTCCAGATGAGGTGAGCAGGCTTCCTGCTGCAGTGACTTCTCTTGTTGTGGAGCTCGGGCTCTAGGGCACATGGGCTTCAGTAGTGGCAGCACATGGGCTCCATCGTTGTGGCTCCGAGGCTCTAGAGCCCAGGCACCCTAGCTCTGGCTCACAGGCTTAGTTGCTCCACAGCATGTGGGATCTTCCTGGATCCTGCCTGTAGTCCTGAACCCAAGAACTGCCACTTCCCCCAAGCCTGAATGCTCTAGAGACTGTGCTCTGCAACAAGAGAAGCTACCACAGTGAGAAGCCCATGCACCACAGCCACGAAGACCCAGCACAGCCAACCAGACAGACACAATTTTTTTAAAAAAGTAAATGGAGGGCTTCCCCTGGTGGTCCAGTGGATAAGGACACCGCCTTGCAGTGCAAGGGGCGCCAGTTCGATCCCTGGCCTGGGAAGATCCCACGTGCCGCGGAGCGGCTGGACTGATGTGTCCAATCACCGAGCCAGAGCTCTGGAGCGCATGCGCCCAGAGCTGGCGCTCTGCGACAACAGATGCCACTGCAATGGGAGGCCCGCAGGAGCCAAAGAACAAAGACATGAAAACAGAGAAATGAAAGACCAGTAGAAGTGGCCCGCCCGCTCCCCTCCCTTCCCAACCCGACCCCCGCCGCCCAAAATAAATACATAAATAAATCTTTAAAAAAAAAAAAAAAAAGTAAATGGAGGGCTTCCCTGGTAGCTCAGTGGTGAAGAGTTCGCCTACTAGTGCAGGAAACACCGGTTTGATCCCTGACCGGGGAAGATCCCACATGCTGCAGAGCAGCTAAGCCTGTGAGCCACAACTACGGAACCTGTGCTCTAGAGCCTTGGAGCAGTAACTGTTGAGCCCATGTGCTGCAACTACTGAAGCCCATGTGCCCTAGAGCCTGAGTTCCACAGCAAGAGAAGTCACCACAACTAGAAGCTTGCTCACCTCCACTAGAGAGTAGCCCCTACTCCCTGCAACTAGAGAGGAGCCTGTGGCAGCAGTGAAAGCCCAAAATAGTCAAAAATAAATAAATAAATAATTTTTTTTTTAAAGTAAATGGAATTAGGTAACTCCATCAGTGGTCCAAGTGATAACACAGCAGTGGACTCCCCCTTATTTCTAGCTCCAGGGAACAAGCGTCGTCCTTGGTGACAGGTCCTCTGCGGGAGAGGCACCGTCTGCACCATCACTCATCCCCTTGGCCTTGAACCAGCCTTCGTTTCTTCTCCAGCTCATGCTCTGCCCAGTGGCACTGGCCTCATCTCAGTCTCTTAAACACTAACCCACTTTCACCCAAGCTCATGTGCTTATTAGCCTGGATTCCTCTTGTTTCTGTATTTTATCACCTCACTTCACCTGACTTCTCAAGTAGCCAGATATTCCTGGATATTTTCTATATGGATTTCTGTTAAATTCTACCCTGATCTTCTCGGATTTTAGCTTGCTTCACTTTTCTTTGTGGTGCTTAGCAATACCTGATGTTAGCACATTTTTATTTGTTGACTTACTTTCTGCGTCCCTGACTGAGAAAGTAATTTCCATTAGGGTAGGGACTTTGTCCTTTTTTTTTTTTTCTCTTTTTTGCCATTGTATTCCTAGAACCTGAAGCAATGCCTGCCACATAGCAGGCCCTCGGAAAATATTTGACAGGTAAAAGAGTGGATTTACCAAGTAGATACCAGTTATGTTGGTGTGCCAGATCTCTGTCCTCTATGAACATGGAGTAAAAGCGTGCCTGTTTTTTGCAAAAAGATCTTTCATAACCAACATCTGCTACTTGAGTTTAGGTCTGGACATTTTGGTCCTGGAAGGAGGAATAGATTTGAAATCAAAGATGTGGTTTCCCCAAAAATAGCCATACTAGTGCAGGAAACACCGGTTTGATCCCTGACCGGGGAAGATCCCACATGCTGCAGAGCAGCTAAGCCTGTGAGCCACAACTACGGAACCTGTGCTCTAGAGCCTTGGAGCAGTAACTGTTGAGCCCATGTGCTGCAACTACTGAAGCCCATGTGCCCTAGAGCCTGAGTTCCACAGCAAGAGAAGTCACCACAACTAGAAGCTTGCTCACCTCCACTAGAGAGTAGCCCCTACTCCCTGCAACTAGAGAGGAGCCTGTGGCAGCAGTGAAAGCCCAAAATAGTCAAAAATAAATAAATAAATAATTTTTTTTTTAAAGTAAATGGAATTAGGTAACTCCATCAGTGGTCCAAGTGATAACACAGCAGTGGACTCCCCCTTATTTCTAGCTCCAGGGGAACAAGCGTCGTCCTTGGTGACAGGTCCTCTGCGGGAGAGGCACCGTCTGCACCATCACTCATCCCCTTGGCCTTGAACCAGCCTTCGTTTCTTCTCCAGCTCATGCTCTGCCCAGTGGCACTGGCCTCATCTCAGTCTCTTAAACACTAACCCACTTTCACCCAAGCTCATGTGCTTATTAGCCTGGATTCCTCTTGTTTCTGTATTTTATCACCTCACTTCACCTGACTTCTCAAGTAGCCAGATATTCCTGGATATTTTCTATATGGATTTCTGTTAAATTCTACCCTGATCTTCTCGGATTTTAGCTTGCTTCACTTTTCTTTGTGGTGCTTAGCAATACCTGATGTTAGCACATTTTTATTTGTTGACTTACTTTCTGCGTCCCTGACTGAGAAAGTAATTTCCATTAGGGTAGGGACTTTGTCCTTTTTTTTTTTTTCTCTTTTTTGCCATTGTATTCCTAGAACCTGAAGCAATGCCTGCCACATAGCAGGCCCTCGGAAAATATTTGACAGGTAAAAGAGTGGATTTACCAAGTAGATACCAGTTATGTTGGTGTGCCAGATCTCTGTCCTCTATGAACATGGAGTAAAAGCGTGCCTGTTTTTTGCAAAAAGATCTTTCATAACCAACATCTGCTACTTGAGTTTAGGTCTGGACATTTTGGTCCTGGAAGGAGGAATAGATTTGAAATCAAAGATGTGGTTTCATATCCTGTCTTTACCAATACTAGCCATACTCCATAAATCCCTTAACCTACCAGGGACTTGATTTTTTTTTATCTGTACAATGGGGATAGCACTTGCTCTGCTTACCTTTGATTTACTGTAAAGATCATATAAAATGTATTTCTTTCCCTCTGAGACTGTATTAGAGTCTGAATTCTTCTGGCATTTCTCTCCTGGCCACTGTTCTCTCTCGCAAGTTGTTGATCTTTGTCCTCCTGTCTAACCCTAAAGATCCAAAAAAGCCGTGGACCCACTACAGAGAGGGAACCTGACTTTGTCTTCCAAGTCTTCCCAGATACCAACTGAAAAAAATTCGTAGGAAGACAAGGCAGCCTCTTTTTCATCCTACTCATAATTGCTAATACATAATTGCCTGGGTAATGTGATCATCAGCCCTGGTAACAGATATCCCTGGCCTACACCTGCAGAGCTGATGGAACAAGACAGAGCAAATAGTATCCAACAGAAGAGAGAGAGTAGGCTTCTCTCTAACAAGGCCCAGGATAAGGACATTATTGTCTAGAAGGAAAGAAATGATTGAAAGGTTCTGAAAACTGAGATCGCTCCATCTCAAACAGCCTTATTAACCTGAAAAAGAACAAAGACTCTCTTCCCTCACGTAAAGGTATAGAGGAAAAACCAAATGAATCAGTAGATGGGGAATACCGTTGGGAATGCTGATACACCATAGTGGAATCCTTCTGGAAACCTACAGTGGAAAAGGATCAGTGGTAACAACAAGGTCCAGAGTTGTGCTAAGGAATCCTGTCACCCACGAGCACATTTCAGTGACCATCTTTCCTGCTGGTCCTCCTAGGGTCAAGGTGAGGTTAAGACTGGATTCTGGTGGTTTTTAATGAGCTTTAATGTATCTTTCTCCCTCCTTGGATCTCTATTTTCCCCACTTCCATATCCATAATTTATAAAGTACTTGTGTCGTTTAATGCCTTTACTGATTTTACTTCACTTTCTTTTTCATTGTATTGATTGGTACTAAAAGATGCACTAGGTTTTAAAGCCCTGACATCAATCCAGCGTTGAAAATCTGAGGCAAAGATATTGTGGTTAAAGAATATATAAATAGATGCTGGTGTTTTTTTCTGCTGAGTCTGTGTGGGAAATGCAGAATGGTTAAGAATCTTTCTTTTCTGTTTTAAAACGTTGACTTCTGCAGAAGTAGAAATCTGTTCTCATGTGCTATTTAAATGTTCCAAAACTCAGGCATATTTGTCCCCCAAAATGTTCAATTTTCTGTTTTACAACTCTGACCTGACTTTGTTTCTCTCGCAAGTTGTTGATCTTTGTCCTCCTGTCTAACCCTAAAGATCCAAAAAAGCCGTGGACCCACTACAGAGAGGGAACCTGACTTTGTCTTCCAAGTCTTCCCAGATACCAACTGAAAAAAATTCGTAGGAAGACAAGGCAGCCTCTTTTTCATCCTACTCATAATTGCTAATACATAATTGCCTGGGTAATGTGATCATCAGCCCTGGTAACAGATATCCCTGGCCTACACCTGCAGAGCTGATGGAACAAGACAGAGCAAATAGTATCCAACAGAAGAGAGAGAGTAGGCTTCTCTCTAACAAGGCCCAGGATAAGGACATTATTGTCTAGAAGGAAAGAAATGATTGAAAGGTTCTGAAAACTGAGATCGCTCCATCTCAAACAGCCTTATTAACCTGAAAAAGAACAAAGACTCTCTTCCCTCACGTAAAGGTATAGAGGAAAAACCAAATGAATCAGTAGATGGGGAATACCGTTGGGAATGCTGATACACCATAGTGGAATCCTTCTGGAAACCTACAGTGGAAAAGGATCAGTGGTAACAACAAGGTCCAGAGTTGTGCTAAGGAATCCTGTCACCCACGAGCACATTTCAGTGACCATCTTTCCTGCTGGTCCTCCTAGGGTCAAGGTGAGGTTAAGACTGGATTCTGGTGGTTTTTAATGAGCTTTAATGTATCTTTCTCCCTCCTTGGATCTCTATTTTCCCCACTTCCATATCCATAATTTATAAAGTACTTGTGTCGTTTAATGCCTTTACTGATTTTACTTCACTTTCTTTTTCATTGTATTGATTGGTACTAAAAGATGCACTAGGTTTTAAAGCCCTGACATCAATCCAGCGTTGAAAATCTGAGGCAAAGATATTGTGGTTAAAGAATATATAAATAGATGCTGGTGTTTTTTTCTGCTGAGTCTGTGTGGGAAATGCAGAATGGTTAAGAATCTTTCTTTTCTGTTTTAAAACGTTGACTTCTGCAGAAGTAGAAATCTGTTCTCATGTGCTATTTAAATGTTCCAAAACTCAGGCATATTTGTAAAAAAGGGGAAAAAAACACCAGCAACAAAACCAAAAAAAAGGTCAAAGGAGACAATCAAAAAAGAAGAACCCATCCAGATGTTTGCCTTGTTCTTACCACCACTTCCAGGTCCCGACCAGTTTAGCCCTGAAATACGTGAGAAGTGCAAGTGGACTGCTCAGGGACCATGCACGTGTGTTTCTTCCCTCAGTTTTGATCCACTTAATTTTCTCTTTTTTCTTTCGTTGAGAGATCTAATGCTTGTGTGTGCCAGAGAGTTGAAGTGTGTGTCCGACAGTGAGAGGGAGCCCTCCCAGACTTTTTTTTTTTTACTTTTTTTTGGCTCTTCTGGGTTTTCACTGCAGCGGCAGGCTCTTCTCTAGTTGCAGGGAGTGGGGTATTCTCTCAAGTTGAGGTGAGCAGGCTTCTAGTTGTGGTGACTTCTCTTGTTGTGGAACTCGGGCTCTAGGACACACGGGCTGCAGTAGTGGCAGCACATGGGCTCAATAGTTACCGCTTCGAAGCTCTAGAGCACAGGCTCCGTAGCTGTGGCTCACAGGCTTAGCTGCTCTGCAGCATGTGGGATCTTCCCCGATCAGGGATGGAGCCCGCGTCTCCTGCATTGGCAGATGAACTCTTTACCACTGAGCTACCAGGGAAGCCCCCTCCCAGACTTAAGAACCAAGGTCATCAGCCTTTTTTGAATTTCCTAGACTAGAGAAGAAGACAAGAACCAGGATGGGAAGATGGACATGTTACATTTTAAACTGGAGCTTCCCCTGCAGTCCACAGAGCACGTTCTTGGGGTACAGCTCATCTTGACTTTCTCCTACGAACTGCATGTGAGTTATTTCCCTTTTGTTTTTCTTTATTTGTGGTTGTTTGTTGTTGTTGTTGTTGTTAATATTTATTTAATTCTTTGACTGCACTGGGTCTTTGTTGCTGCGTGTAGGTTTCCTCTAGTTGTGGCCTGCCGGGGGCTGCTCATCCTTGTGGTGTGCGGGTTTCCCATTGCAGTGGCTTCTCTTGTTTTTGGAGCACAGGTTCCAGAGCATGGGCTCTGGCTTTCAGTTCCTCCACAACACGTGGAGTCTTCCTGGACCAGGTATCGAACCCATGTCCCCTGTCTTGGCAGGCAGAGTCTTATCCACTGCACCACCAGGGATGTCCAGAACAGAGCCCCCTTTCTGATGTTTGGGAAGACTCTGCAGAGGTGTCGCTTAGGATTTACCTGCTGAAATTAAATTTGAATGTTTTTCATGAAGGGCACATTAATTTCCACAAGCTGTTAATAGCTACGAGGGTTCTGGGCAGAGTACTTCCTGCATGGCTAAGCTAAACACTGGAGGGATGGCTTAGGCTTCAGCCACAGGTGCGTGATGCTCAGAACCCAGAAACCTTCAGATCTGACTGAAATTGATAGAGTCTCCCTTTCTAATGGTTTCAGAGGATGTCAACGTTCGTGATGCAGAGCATGGCGTTTCTCCAATCCTCCTTCGCTATTCCAGGGGCCCAGTTATACGTGAATGGAGACCTGCGGCTGCAGCAGAAGCAGCCCCTGGGCTCCGGTGGCCTAGATGTCCGGTACAACGTAAGGATGCCTCGTACTGCCCATCTCTTTCGGTTCTGTACTGTACTGTTTATCAGGTGCTTTGAAAAGGGAGCAAGGAACGCTGGAAATAGCATTTCTCTGTGCATGGCACAGAAAAGGATTTCTGAGGAATTCTTTCCATGAATCCTTTCAAAATATACAGCAAGATATCCCTGTGATTACATCTTCAAATAAGAGGGAGAAAAATCTTTGTATCTAAGAACAGAATTGTTTATAGTTTTGGGGTGTGCATGCACACACACACACACAGTGTATTTCAGGTGATCTTTTTCAGTTCATGTGAAACAGTTAAAAAAGAATACTTACCACCATTTGCTAAGCTTGCAACGTAAGCCAGCCCTGAGTTAAGAGGTTTAAGTGCATCATCTCCTGGAGTCATCACAGCAGCCTCCCGAGGTGCCTTCTGTGGCAGTGCCCTTGCTCCTCAGCTCCTGGTCCTGTCACTGTCCCCCTTCCTCCTGTCTAGCTCTAGGGTCCCTTTTTTGCTGTTCTTCAGGCCAACAAAGAAGCCTCCTGCCTCAGGGTTTCGGCATTTACCTTTCCCTCTACCAAATATCCACACGGCTTCTCCTACTGCTTTGTCTTGCCCCTGCTCAAAGCCCCCGAGTGCAGTCCTTCCCTGACCAGCCTTCCAAAGAGCATCCACCTGTCCCGCCATCACCTCTCACCCAGGCTTAGTCTTCTGACCTTCACCTGAAATATGAAAGAGACGTTTGCAGTTTGTTCATTTGCCCTCTCCCGCAGCAGTAAAACTCTGCTGTCTTCTTTTTTTTTTTTTTAAACATTTTATTTTTTTATTTATTTATCTTTTGTGGGGTGGGGAGGGAGGGGGGACGGGCGGGCCACTTCTATTGGTCTTTCATTTCTCTATTTTCATCCGTTTTTGTTCTTTGGCTCCTGTGGGCCTCCCATCGCGGTGGCCACTGTCATCGCAGAGCACCGGCTCTGGGCGCATGCGCTCCAGAGCTCCAGCTCGGTGATTGGACACATCAATCCAGCCGCTCCGCGGCACGTGGGATCTTCCCAGGCCAGGGATCAAACCAGCGCCCCTTGCACTGCAAGGCGGTGTCCTTACCCACCGGACCACCAGGGGAAGCCCTCTGCTGTCTTCTGTGTTCTCTCACCCCAGTGCTTAAAACAGCGCCTGCCGCACTGTTGGCACCCAGACAGAGTTGATGAGGGAATGAACTGTCATTTCACACTTGAGGAAACTGGAGCTTACTGGGATTAATTAACTTTCCCAAAGCCCCACAGAGCCTTGAATTTGTCTCATGCCTCTGATCACTTGTTACTAACCTTTATGTTATCACAAGGGGCCCCATGTAACTTGGGCTAGGCTAGTATTGAAAATAAGTATGGGGCTTTCCTGGTGGTCCACTGGGCCTTGCAGTGCAGGAGGCCCTGGTTCGATCCCTGGCCTGGGAGGATCCCACGTGCCACGGAGCGGCTGGGCGGATGTGTCCACATGGGAGCCAGCACTCTGGAGCACATGCGCCCAGAGCGGGTGCTCTGCAACGAGAGGGGCCACTGTGATGGGAGGCCCACACAGGCCAGGGAATCGAGATGGATGAAAATAAACAAATGAAAAGTCAATGAAAGAGGCTAAAAATTTTAAAAAGAAAATAAGTATGAAAATAAAAATAAAAAGGAGAAATAAACGTGAGATGATATCAGTTATTATAATCAGGATGGTTCCAGGTAAACGGGAATTCCTGGTCATCATAGCTATTATCAACATACTTTTTCTAAGGCGGGACTATAAGATCTGAAGTGTATTCTTGCCTGGAAAAATCTCATGGACAGAGGAGCCTGGTGGCCTACAGTCCATGGGGTTGCCAAGAGTCAGACATGATGTAGTGACTGAGCACACATAAGATATAAACTTAATGTAGCACTTTTTTTTTTTTTAATTTTGGCCTCTTTTATTGGTTTTCCATCTGTCTGTTTTCATCCATCTTTCATCCCTTGCCCTGTGCGGGCCTCCCACTGCAGCGGCCTTTCTTGCTGCAGAGCACCGGCTCCAGGCGCATGCGCTCCAGAACTCCAGCTCGCAACCCAACCCGACACACCGGTCCAGCCACTCCGTGGCATGCAGGATCATCCCTGGCCAGGGATCAAACTGGTGCCCCGTGCTCTGCAAGGCAGACTTTTTACCCACTGGATCACCAGGGAAGCCCTAATGTAGCACTTTCTATGTGAAGGTTTCTTTATTAAATTACGTCAGCAGGAATGTGATACTAGAGGGCACTGCTTTCTTCAAAGGATTATGGGCTTATTCCTATGTGCACTTTATCCTATTTCCATTTCTGCATCTCGAAGAGATCCTTAGGGAGTAACCAGGCAAGCGCAAGAAAAAAACAGAGGAGCTGAAAATGTACTTTCTTTAAAAAATTAGAATCATTTTTCCCATTGGAATAGAGAGGGGAATGATATAAATAGCTTTAAAACCTGTAAGGGGTAGATACTGACCCCTTGTTTTCATCCCTGCGGAAGCAAAGACTGAGAGTTAATGACTTAAATTGTTGCTAAAGAGTTCATTCACCTTTGAAGAAAAGTTTGCTAATGCTGGAGTAGGCCCCCAAGTGCCAGAGGGTGATCTCTGAGATGAGCCTGGTGGAGGGGGCAGAAGGGTAAGAAAATCAAAAGCGGAAGTCACGAGGGTGCTCACACCACATTCTCCCGCTGCATCCCAGGTGTCTGTAATAAATGGGGCCAGCCCTTTTGCCAGAGACTACGACCTCACCCATATTGTTGCTGCCTACCAGGAAAGAAACGGTGAGTCGTGGGGAAGGTTCATCCAACTGCTTCTCAAGGACTCTGCAGGTTAATGAGGGTGTTGGAGAAACAGCGTCAGAGCCCTTATCACACGGAAAAATACAGACCAGGATGTTCTTGCCTGGAAAAATCTCATGGACAGAGGAGCCTGGTGGCCTACAGTCCATGGGGTTGCCAAGAGTCAGACATGATGTAGTGACTGAGCACACATAAGATATAAACTTAATGTAGCACTTTTTTTTTTTTTAATTTTGGCCTCTTTTATTGGTTTTCCATCTGTCTGTTTTCATCCATCTTTCATCCCTTGCCCTGTGCGGGCCTCCCACTGCAGCGGCCTTTCTTGCTGCAGAGCACCGGCTCCAGGCGCATGCGCTCCAGAACTCCAGCTCGCAACCCAACCCGACACACCGGTCCAGCCACTCCGTGGCATGCAGGATCATCCCTGGCCAGGGATCAAACTGGTGCCCCGTGCTCTGCAAGGCAGACTTTTTACCCACTGGATCACCAGGGAAGCCCTAATGTAGCACTTTCTATGTGAAGGTTTCTTTATTAAATTACGTCAGCAGGAATGTGATACTAGAGGGCACTGCTTTCTTCAAAGGATTATGGGCTTATTCCTATGTGCACTTTATCCTATTTCCATTTCTGCATCTCGAAGAGATCCTTAGGGAGTAACCAGGCAAGCGCAAGAAAAAGACAGAGGAGCTGAAAATGTACTTTCTTTAAAAAATTAGAATCATTTTTCCCATTGGAATAGAGAGGGGAATGATATAAATAGCTTTAAAACCTGTAAGGGGTAGATACTGACCCCTTGTTTTCATCCCTGCGGAAGCAAAGACTGAGAGTTAATGACTTAAATTGTTGCTAAAGAGTTCATTCACCTTTGAAGAAAAGTTTGCTAATGCTGGAGTAGGCCCCCAAGTGCCAGAGGGTGATCTCTGAGATGAGCCTGGTGGAGGGGGCAGAAGGGTAAGAAAATCAAAAGCGGAAGTCACGAGGGTGCTCACACCACATTCTCCCGCTGCATCCCAGGTGTCTGTAATAAATGGGGCCAGCCCTTTTGCCAGAGACTACGACCTCACCCATATTGTTGCTGCCTACCAGGAAAGAAACGGTGAGTCGTGGGGAAGGTTCATCCAACTGCTTCTCAAGGACTCTGCAGGTTAATGAGGGTGTTGGAGAGAAACAGCGTCAGAGCCCTTATCACACGAAAATACCAAAACCAGTGAAACCTTCCACTGTGGAAGGTGAACAGGTTACTCAGGATTTGTTCTTTTCCTCCTGACCCAAGGACGCATACCCAACTGTCTCCTCCAGTGGTTGTGTGGGCCAACAGGTTAGTGCCAAGTAACTGGTGGATAGATAGATTAGATAGATAGATAGATAGATAGATAGATAGATAGATAGATGAATGATTGATAGATAGATTAGATAGATAGATAGATGATAGATAGATAGATAGATAGATAGATAGATAGATAGATAGATGAATGATTGATAGATAGATTAGATAGATAGATAGATGATAGATAGATAGATAGATAGATAGATAGATAGATAGATAGATAGAGGTATGTGAGTTGCTCCCCGTGCCGCAGATTTCTAAAATGGAGACATAGGGAACCTGAGTGCCTCACCCCATGTCAGCAGCTGAAGTAAGAGAGAGCACCCAAGATTCTGGCTGAAAGGCAGAAGGTGCCCATCCCTTCCAAGAGCCGAGGCACTCAGGTCGGCCCCGGGTGTGTGCTCGACTCAGCACATCTGGCTGCTTGGTGGTCTGAGGTTTCCTCTAAAGGCATCTAAAGCATTACTTGGCAGCCAGATATCATAGATATGCTACACAGACATTTAACAAGTCAAGGGACTGCAATTTTATGTGTTTATTTTTATTTCATGTAATACATGAATTGCTTTATTCCAAAAATAAAAGAATTTTATTAAAACATATCTGCAATCAGCTTTTCTTCCTTCTAATGACTTAAATTGTTGCTAAAGAGTTCATTCACCTTTGAAGAAAAGTTTGCTAATGCTGGAGTAGGCCCCCAAGTGCCAGAGGGTGATCTCTGAGATGAGCCTGGTGGAGGGGGCAGAAGGGTAAGAAAATCAAAAGCGGAAGTCACGAGGGTGCTCACACCACATTCTCCGCTGCATCCCAGGTGTCTGTAATAAATGGGGCCAGCCCTTTTGCCAGAGACTACGACCTCACCCATATTGTTGCTGCCTACCAGGAAAGAAACGGTGAGTCGTGGGGAAGGTTCATCCAACTGCTTCTCAAGGACTCTGCAGGTTAATGAGGGTGTTGGAGAGAAACAGCGTCAGAGCCCTTATCACACGAAAATACCAAAACCAGTGAAACCTTCCACTGTGGAAGGTGAACAGGTTACTCAGGATTTGTTCTTTTCCTCCTGACCCAAGGACGCATACCCAACTGTCTCCTCCAGTGGTTGTGTGGGCCAACAGGTTAGTGCCAAGTAACTGGTGGATAGATAGATTAGATAGATAGATAGATAGATAGATAGATAGATAGATAGATAGATAGATGAATGATTGATAGATAGATTAGATAGATAGATAGATGATAGATAGATAGATAGATAGATAGATAGATAGATAGATAGATGAATGATTGATAGATAGATTAGATAGATAGATAGATGATAGATAGATAGATAGATAGATAGATAGATAGATAGATAGATAGAGGTATGTGAGTTGCTCCCCGTGCCGCAGATTTCTAAAATGGAGACATAGGGAACCTGAGTGCCTCACCCCATGTCAGCAGCTGAAGTAAGAGAGAGCACCCAAGATTCTGGCTGAAAGGCAGAAGGTGCCCATCCCTTCCAAGAGCCGAGGCACTCAGGTCGGCCCCGGGTGTGTGCTCGACTCAGCACATCTGGCTGCTTGGTGGTCTGAGGTTTCCTCTAAAGGCATCTAAAGCATTACTTGGCAGCCAGATATCATAGATATGCTACACAGACATTTAACAAGTCAAGGGACTGCAATTTTATGTGTTTATTTTTATTTCATGTAATACATGAATTGCTTTATTCCAAAAATAAAAGAATTTTAGAACATAACTTAAACACATGTATCTGCCAATCAGCTTTTCTTCCTTCGTTCCTTCCAGTCATTGTCCACAGGCACATTTTTGATACAGCTCCTGTCACAGTTCAGAGACAGTTTGTATCTTCTGTACTTTGTCATATAAGTATTCTCCATGCTGCTACAAAGTTTTCCTTGGTTTTCTTTTTAGAGGTAGCATAGTGTCCCTTTGCCTAGCCGTTCCACAGCTGTTTCCAGGTTTTTTACCTACTTTGACAAACGTTTTAACAGATAATAGGTGAGCAGCTTGGAACATTCAATTATTCTTTCATTTTGAATGATTTCTCTGGGAGGAGTTCAGAAGTGCAGAATTGACCCCAGAGGTCAAACTATTTTGTACCTCTTGTTATTGTATTGCCTAAGAGCGCATTCACGCCTTACTGTGTTGCAGTAACCACCGTCCTGACTGACGCCAACCCCGTCTGGCTGGTGGGACGGGCTGCAGAGGCTCCGTTTGTGATTAATGCAGTCATCCGGTACCCCGTGGAAGTCATTTCATATCCTTTCTGCTAAAGGGCCAACAGGAGCTGGGTTTCGAAAAAAAAGGATTCCTCCATGGTCTCTAGAAGGAACAGATGTGGGAAGCCTCAGAGTGGAAATTGCTACCGTGGTAGCCCCACACAAATGGCTCTGTCTGTCTGCAGTTAATACAGGGACAAAAAAATATTCATTTCCTGTTGATGTGTCCTTTTGAGCAAATTCTTCTAGGTCAAAATCATACATATTTATATCTTAATAATCTTTGATTTATATCTTAATAATCTTTGATTGTCTCTTTTTATCTTAAGGGCATTTGGAACATTTTTGTCATTTTTTGTATCAACTAACCCTTTGGTGTAACATTTTCTACAGAAATGTCATCTGTGACTCCTTAACTGTTTGTACTTATCTACCAGGATTCTGGGAAATGATGAAGTTCGCCTGGATCCAGTATGTCAGCATCCTACTTATCTTCCTCTGGGCATTTGAAAGAATCAAAAGATTTGTGTTTCAAAACCAGGTGGTGACCACAATCCCTATCACAGCGATGCCCCAGGGAGAACTGTATAAGGAACATTTATCATAAGAAGACCCTTTCTGAAAACTCTTAAGCAGGACCCTGGCTACCTCACTGTTGTCTTCCGAGAATTGCCATCTTTGGAAATTTCTGAAAAGAGTCGGTGGACACTTGCCTCCGTGCTTTTCCCGTCAGAGACAAAGAACAATCCTTTCTAATTTTCCTCTACACAAATTCTATATCTTCAAAGCGTCTTCAGAGATAATCAGTGGCTAGTTTGTAGAAATGTTTCTGAGGATTCCCGAAGGCTGTAATTTGCTTTTGTTTTGTTTTGTTTTGCCTCAGACTTGGATCTCAGGAGGAAACTACAGTCAGTTCCGACAGCTTGGAAAGAGTCCCATCTCTGGTCAAGTAAAGACTTTTCCTCTCTCCTGAGAAACATGCTGTGTATTTCTCCCCCACTGTTGTAAACCAGGTTTTACTCTTTTCAGGGCCCTCTGGGGACAGATATGCAAATCCTCACGGGCTGCAGAGGCTCCGTTTGTGATTAATGCAGTCATCCGGTACCCCGTGGAAGTCATTTCATATCCTTTCTGCTAAAGGGCCAACAGGAGCTGGGTTTCGAAAAAAAAGGATTCCTCCATGGTCTCTAGAAGGAACAGATGTGGGAAGCCTCAGAGTGGAAATTGCTACCGTGGTAGCCCCACACAAATGGCTCTGTCTGTCTGCAGTTAATACAGGGACAAAAAAATATTCATTTCCTGTTGATGTGTCCTTTTGAGCAAATTCTTCTAGGTCAAAATCATACATATTTATATCTTAATAATCTTTGATTTATATCTTAATAATCTTTGATTGTCTCTTTTTATCTTAAGGGCATTTGGAACATTTTTGTCATTTTTTGTATCAACTAACCCTTTGGTGTAACATTTTCTACAGAAATGTCATCTGTGACTCCTTAACTGTTTGTACTTATCTACCAGGATTCTGGGAAATGATGAAGTTCGCCTGGATCCAGTATGTCAGCATCCTACTTATCTTCCTCTGGGCATTTGAAAGAATCAAAAGATTTGTGTTTCAAAACCAGGTGGTGACCACAATCCCTATCACAGCGATGCCCCAGGGAGAACTGTATAAGGAACATTTATCATAAGAAGACCCTTTCTGAAAACTCTTAAGCAGGACCCTGGCTACCTCACTGTTGTCTTCCGAGAATTGCCATCTTTGGAAATTTCTGAAAAGAGTCGGTGGACACTTGCCTCCGTGCTTTTCCCGTCAGAGACAAAGAACAATCCTTTCTAATTTTCCTCTACACAAATTCTATATCTTCAAAGCGTCTTCAGAGATAATCAGTGGCTAGTTTGTAGAAATGTTTCTGAGGATTCCCGAAGGCTGTAATTTGCTTTTGTTTTGTTTTGTTTTGCCTCAGACTTGGATCTCAGGAGGAAACTACAGTCAGTTCCGACAGCTTGGAAAGAGTCCCATCTCTGGTCAAGTAAAGACTTTTCCTCTCTCCTGAGAAACATGCTGTGTATTTCTCCCCCACTGTTGTAAACCAGGTTTTACTCTTTTCAGGGCCCTCTGGGGACAGATATGCAAATCCTCAGCACTTTCCACTCCTGGGCATCTACATTTCCCATTCAGGACCGATTTCCAGAACTGAGAGGCCTTTAACTGGCGATCTGGAGGGAGAGAAAGGGAGCGCTCCCGAGCACATGTGAGCACGTGTGGAAGGGTGGGCGACGTGAGGACACTAGGAGCATCGCTCCACCTGCCCGGAGGCTAACAGACAGTCATCTGTGGGCAGCTCAGCTGAACAGTCCTTTATCCCTGCCCGCGCTGAGGCTGGCTCTTGGCCCTCTGTCTGTGCCCCTGGCATAGCAGGCTGCAGTCAGGAGTGCTGCCCCATTCACAAGCCCCTCAGCCACAGTGGGGGAGGTAGGCAGTGTTAACAACAGGTTCTTTCTCCCTGGCCCTCACCCAACAGGCTGGACACTTGCCACTCCTCCTTGACAGCCCTCCCCCTTCTTGAAAAGGACACGGGTGACAGAGGAGCTGTTGTTGGTACTGCCTCCTACTGCCTGACAGCCACCGAGTTCACGCAGAGGGCTAACGGGAAGCCCAGCTACTTGTGGTTGCTTTGCCTGAGGAACAGGCTGCCCATCAGAGTGGGCCGCTTGGGGGAGGACACACCAGGAGCAGGGAGGGGATAAACAGGATGCTAGCTGGGCAGCCCAGTCCAGGCCTGGCCACTAAAAGAGTGACACGCTGTCCGGCTAGATCACCCTCATGACTAAGTGAGCGTCTGTCAAAGAGACCTCTGCCTTCCACTCCCTTCCACACACTTTTGGTGTGTGCCTCAGTGTACCCTGGAGACTCAGATTTTACTTCTAAAGCACCTTTTCGTCCAGGCTGACCAAAATAAGAATTTTTGGAAACAAAGCTGTCTTGAAGTATTTAAGCACAAAAACATCCTAAGACTAGTCCTTCTACCTTTTAATGTTTTGGGCTATTTATATGCCTAGGATGTTTTGGGTTTTTTTCCCCTTGAGATTTAAATAAAAAATGGTTTCTGGTTTGAATCACCAAAAGGTAATGAGTGTGGGAAGAAAGCTGAAGATGTGTATCAACATGGCTTCATGTTTTGTTAAATTATTTTCCATGCCAAATGTGTATACAGAGCCATGAGTTTTGTAACTTCATAATTAAAATGTTCACACTGGAAGGTTGCGTGTGGCTCTTTAGAGGGAGGGTATTTGGAGAGGGGAGAATGGGAGGGCAGAGGTTTCGCACACTCCTGGTTATTCACCAGCAGCCTTGCTTTGCCAGGACTCTGCCCAAAGAGCTCAGAGCTTTTGTTAGCTCTTTGGCAAAAACCTTCTGGTCCTGCCCCAAGTCAATGTGAGTTTTTGGTGGAATCCACAGGGCATGTGGAAAACCACAGGCTGGAAAATTACAACCGCCTCTGGTGAATACCAGATTTGTTCACAGATCAGATGTTGGTAGCCTCACCGTACAGTTGCAGGTAAACCGTGGCAAATACACAGACATTTATCAACGGGGCTGTAACCCATAGCTGTGTCAGCGTCTTAGACAGTTTATTTCACAGGGCGGACATCTGTTATTTTGCCAAATGATTATCTGGTTTCTATTTGAATCAGGTGAGGTGCCATCCTCTATGAATAAAAGAGCAATTAACAAAGGCTTCTTTCTTTTTCTTCATGTTCATGCTTTGTAAAAGAAGTTTTATCTCTGTGTGACCGTGTAAGTTCTAAATGGCTATGGGGGGAAATGTGTAATTACAGAAATCTAAAGAAAATAAGTTACCTTAGTTGCTATCTTTGAAGCTGTCTGTTGGCATTCTTTATACACATGCGAATCTTTACCGGTCCAAAGCAACTCTTGCCTTCCCACTCCCTTCCACACACTTTTGGTGTGTGCCTCAGTGTACCCTGGAGACTCAGATTTTACTTCTAAAGCACCTTTTCGTCCAGGCTGACCAAAATAAGAATTTTTGGAAACAAAGCTGTCTTGAAGTATTTAAGCACAAAAACATCGTAAGACTAGTCCTTCTACCTTTTAATGTTTTGGGCTATTTATATGCCTAGGATGTTTTGGGTTTTTTTCCCCTTGAGATTTAAATAAAAAATGGTTTCTGGTTTGAATCACCAAAAGGTAATGAGTGTGGGAAGAAAGCTGAAGATGTGTATCAACATGGCTTCATGTTTTGTTAAATTATTTTCCATGCCAAATGTGTATACAGAGCCATGAGTTTTGTAACTTCATAATTAAAATGTTCACACTGGAAGGTTGCGTGTGGCTCTTTAGAGGGAGGGTATTTGGAGAGGGGAGAATGGGAGGGCAGAGGTTTCGCACACTCCTGGTTATTCACCAGCAGCCTTGCTTTGCCAGGACTCTGCCCAAAGAGCTCAGAGCTTTTGTTAGCTCTTTGGCAAAAACCTTCTGGTCCTGCCCCAAGTCAATGTGAGTTTTTGGTGGAATCCACAGGGCATGTGGAAAACCACAGGCTGGAAAATTACAACCGCCTCTGGTGAATACCAGATTTGTTCACAGATCAGATGTTGGTAGCCTCACCGTACAGTTGCAGGTAAACCGTGGCAAATACACAGACATTTATCAACGGGGCTGTAACCCATAGCTGTGTCAGCGTCTTAGACAGTTTATTTCACAGGGCGGACATCTGTTATTTTGCCAAATGATTATCTGGTTTCTATTTGAATCAGGTGAGGTGCCATCCTCTATGAATAAAAGAGCAATTAACAAAGGCTTCTTTCTTTTTCTTCATGTTCATGCTTTGTAAAAGAAGTTTTATCTCTGTGTGACCGTGTAAGTTCTAAATGGCTATGGGGGGAAATGTGTAATTACAGAAATCTAAAGAAAATAAGTTACCTTAGTTGCTATCTTTGAAGCTGTCTGTTGGCATTCTGATACACATGCGTTTAATCTTTTGTTTCTAATTTTTCCTTTTGCCATCATAAACATCAGTTCTGTCAGCCTTGCATATACATCCTTTTTGCTCATTTATTTCCTTAAGATAGATACTAGAAAGAAATGACAAATTCAGAAAGCTTATGACCATTCTTAAAGATTTGAATTTCATCTCAGCAAACCACACCCTGGAAAGAAGGCACTAATGTATACTCTCAGGCCCAGAGATTTCTTTTCCTTCCCACCACAGATTACAAGAGGTCAGAACTGTCTATCTTTTTCAGATGCTTGGACTCTGTTATCTGTAGAGGGAAATAACATTTTTATTTATTGAAAGATACCCTGTATTTACCGGGACCTGCTATCAAGCCTGCGTCTCTGGCCTGAGGCTAGAGCGGGAGGGGACCAGAGGAGGGGAACAGCCAGCTGCAGGACCAACTCCTGAGGGCCACCTGGCGCCCTGACCCCGCTCAGCTCAGCTAATGCTCCTCGCTGCCCAGCCCGATCTCCAGGTGCCCGGGACTTGGCTAGGGCTGAGGCCAGGGGCTTGGGAAGCGGTCTGAATTCCTTTAGCGGCGAGGATGTCACCGAGAGCGAGGAAGGGCAAAATGAAGATTCGGTTTCCTTCACAAGGGCCTTTTGTGTTCCCAGGAACCTCCCTTCTCTAGGGACCGGAGGGGAAGACAGCGTTTTTGGTCAATTAGTGGTATGAGAGGTGCGAGCGCTTTCTGGCACGATGGGCCAAGCCGCGCGCCCCGGCCGCCCCCCGGGCCCACCTGTGCCCTCCTCCCCGGGGCTCGCCCGCGCCCGCCCCTCCCCCGAGGCGTGGCCCCTCGGCCCGCGGTGGGCAGGGTAGCCGGAGCCGGGGGCCAACCGGCTCGTTCCTTCCTTCCCTCCCGCCCCGGCGCCCGCCCGCCCGCTTCGGGACCGCAGCCACGTCTGAAAGCGCCTCATTGTGCGCGCTCCGCTCCGGCCGGCGGCGCCGAGCAGCACGGGGGCCGCGGGCGGCCGCACAGGTAGCGCGAGGCGCGGGGCTGGGCGCCCAGGGGGCTCCGAGGCAGGACGGCCCGAGTCGGTTTCCTGTCCTGGCCCCGGTCTTCCCCCAGTGTCCCATTCTTACTTCTTATCCCCTCTTTTTTTAGGGGACTCCTGTCCTGTTTGCAGATTCCCGTCGCTTTGGGTCTCCAGGTGCCGCGGATCTCTTGGGATCCGCTTCCCAAGTCCACGCCTCTTGGAGCCCTCTGCCCAGGGTCACTGGGGCCCGGTCAGAGCCTCGGGACCCTGCGGCCTCTCCCGGCGACGAGACAGCGGCCGCGGAGTGGAGCTTGGAAAAGACGACGTCCAGGAGCCTCGGCTGAGACGGGGGCCACGGGCGTCTGCCTCCCGCGACGCCAGTCGGCCAGGGACGCCTCGCTTGGGTACGTGGGTTCGTCCTCTTCGCGCGCGGAATGCCCACGCCCTGGGCGGCCTGGGCCTCGGTCGGTGGCCCAGCCGGGGAGGCATTGATCTTGCAGTCCTGTGGGCTGTGCCGGTTGGAGCTGAGGGTGGTCGTGGTGGTCTTGGTTTTATCACAACGTGAAAAGGGCATCGCCGCCCCAAGTGCCTTCCTGGGGCTTCAGCTGCACAGGCGATCACTTCTGGGGGATTCCCTGCCTCTTACAACTGGAGTTTCAGAGAGTACGGCTTTAGTTTAAAAAAAAAAACTTTCCCAGGGCTTTTTCCACGGAACCCTGGAGAAAAAGCAGCTCGGAGGGAATTCGGAACCAGATCCAGCTGAATTTGAGTCTGGCCGCCCCCTGCTCCCGGCAGCTGGATTTTGGGCAGCAATAGTACCTCTCTTGGCCTCAGCATAGGTGCCCAGCAAATGCCGACTCTTTTCTCTTCCCTCTCCTATGGGAAGAATGAGGATGGGAGAACTGAGGCCTCAAACGCAGAAAAGACTTGGCTGAGGTGAAACCATGAGCGTGTGAGCCAAGTACCAGAGCTAATAAGAATAGCATGCTGCTCAGTGAGCCTTCCCCATGCTGTTGGCCATGGTTAGGCTGTTCCATTTATTCATCTCCACACCATGCCGTAGGCACAGTTAGAGCCTCGAATCAGAGTCATTTGAAGCCCAGCAATGTTAATCAGTGACCTGCTCAAAGTCACACACCCCAGTGCTTGTAGAGCAAAATTTAATCCAATCTGGCTTCAAAAGCCAGGTTTTAAGCCATTATTCACTCTCTTCTGGTTTTTTTTCTTAATTTTTATATTTTGGCCTCTTTTATTGGTTGGTCCTTCATGTATTTATTTTCATCCATCTTAATTCTTTGGCCTATTTGGGCCTTCCATGCAGTGGCCTCTCTTTTTCCAGAGCATGCATGGGCTCCAGAGGCCATAATTGAACACACCCCAGTCCCAGGTCACTGGGGCCCGGTCGCCGGACCCTGCGGCCTCCCGGCGACGAGACAGCGGCCGCGTGGAGCTTGGAAAGACGCTAGGAGCCTCGGCTGAGACGGGGGCCACGGGCGTCTGCCTCCCGCGACGCCAGTCGGCCAGGGACGCCTCGCTTGGGTACGTGGGTTCGTCCTCTTCGCGCGCGGAATGCCCACGCCCTGGGCGGCCTGGGCCTCGGTCGGTGGCCCAGCCGGGGAGGCATTGATCTTGCAGTCCTGTGGGCTGTGCCGGTTGGAGCTGAGGGTGGTCGTGGTGGTCTTGGTTTTATCACAACGTGAAAAGGGCATCGCCGCCCCAAGTGCCTTCCTGGGGCTTCAGCTGCACAGGCGATCACTTCTGGGGGATTCCCTGCCTCTTACAACTGGAGTTTCAGAGAGTACGGCTTTAGTTTAAAAAAAAAAACTTTCCCAGGGCTTTTTCCACGGAACCCTGGAGAAAAAGCAGCTCGGAGGGAATTCGGAACCAGATCCAGCTGAATTTGAGTCTGGCCGCCCCCTGCTCCCGGCAGCTGGATTTTGGGCAGCAATAGTACCTCTCTTGGCCTCAGCATAGGTGCCCAGCAAATGCCGACTCTTTTCTCTTCCCTCTCCTATGGGAAGAATGAGGATGGGAGAACTGAGGCCTCAAACGCAGAAAAGACTTGGCTGAGGTGAAACCATGAGCGTGTGAGCCAAGTACCAGAGCTAATAAGAATAGCATGCTGCTCAGTGAGCCTTCCCCATGCTGTTGGCCATGGTTAGGCTGTTCCATTTATTCATCTCCACACCATGCCGTAGGCACAGTTAGAGCCTCGAATCAGAGTCATTTGAAGCCCAGCAATGTTAATCAGTGACCTGCTCAAAGTCACACACCCCAGTGCTTGTAGAGCAAAATTTAATCCAATCTGGCTTCAAAAGCCAGGTTTTAAGCCATTATTCACTCTCTTCTGGTTTTTTTTCTTAATTTTTAAATTTTGGCCTCTTTTTTTTCATTGGTCCTTCATGTATTTATTTTCATCCATCTTAATTCTTTGGCCTATGTGGGCCTTCCATGCAGTGGCCTCTCTTGTTCCAGAGCATGCATGAGCTCCAGAGCGCTGACTCATAATTGAACACACCAGTCCAGCTGCTCCGCAGCATGTTGTGAGATCTTCCCAGGCCAGGGATCGAACCGGTGCCCCCTGCACTGCAAGGCGGACTCTTTACCCACTGGACCACCAGGGAAGCCCTCTTCTGTTTTGTATGTACCACTGCTGCCTAGGCTTGACACTTTCTGTTCCTAGGGTGCTAGGGTCACTTGGACCTGGTGAGGCTATTGTCTTTGAGTTTTCCTAATGCGAAGGTTTTCCCTGGGATTCATAGAACATAGTGTGACCCAGGATTTTTAGGACTCCTGAACAAATACTTGTAAGTGAACTATATGCCAGACATTATTCAGAGTACTTTATAAATGTTAAATGAGTTAATATTTATAAATCAAATCAAGCCCATCAATTGAGTTTTATATCCTATTTACAGATTTAAAAAAAATCCAAAACACACAGATAGATAAAGTAACTTGCTCAAGATCACACAGTAAGTGATCAGAGTGGAGGTCATACTTTTAGCCCTTGTGCCATACCTACTACCTGGTATGAGTGAGATAGGGTCCCACTTCTAGTCTAGTCAGGGGACTTAGGTACAGAAATGCATGATTAAGAGTACTCTGGGGCTTCCCCTGGTGGTCCAGTGGGTAAGGACACCTCCTTGCAGTGCAAGGGGCGCCGGTTCGAGCCCTGGCCTGGGAAGATCCCATGTGCCGCGGAGTGGCTGGACTGATGTGTCCAATTACCGAGCAGAGCTCTGGAGTGCATGCGCCCAGAGCCGGCACGCTGCAATGACAGACGCCACCACGATGGGAGCTGCTCAGTGACCTTCAAAGTTCCATACACCCCTCTTCCAATGGTTTGGGTTAATCAGTGACCTGCTCAAAGTCACACACCCCAGTGCTTGTAGAGCAAAATTTAATCCAATCTGGCTTCAAAAGCCAGGTTTTAAGCCATTATTCACTCTCTTCTGGTTTTTTTTCTTAATTTTTAAATTTTGGCCTCTTTTTTTTCATTGGTCCTTCATGTATTTATTTTCATCCATCTTAATTCTTTGGCCTATGTGGGCCTTCCATGCAGTGGCCTCTCTTGTTCCAGAGCATGCATGAGCTCCAGAGCGCTGACTCATAATTGAACACACCAGTCCAGCTGCTCCGCAGCATGTTGTGAGATCTTCCCAGGCCAGGGATCGAACCGGTGCCCCCTGCACTGCAAGGCGGACTCTTTACCCACTGGACCACCAGGGAAGCCCTCTTCTGTTTTGTATGTACCACTGCTGCCTAGGCTTGACACTTTCTGTTCCTAGGGTGCTAGGGTCACTTGGACCTGGTGAGGCTATTGTCTTTGAGTTTTCCTAATGCGAAGGTTTTCCCTGGGATTCATAGAACATAGTGTGACCCAGGATTTTTAGGACTCCTGAACAAATACTTGTAAGTGAACTATATGCCAGACATTATTCAGAGTACTTTATAAATGTTAAATGAGTTAATATTTATAAATCAAATCAAGCCCATCAATTGAGTTTTATATCCTATTTACAGATTTAAAAAAAATCCAAAACACACAGATAGATAAAGTAACTTGCTCAAGATCACACAGTAAGTGATCAGAGTGGAGGTCATACTTTTAGCCCTTGTGCCATACCTACTACCTGGTATGAGTGAGATAGGGTCCCACTTCTAGTCTAGTCAGGGGACTTAGGTACAGAAATGCATGATTAAGAGTACTCTGGGGCTTCCCCTGGTGGTCCAGTGGGTAAGGACACCTCCTTGCAGTGCAAGGGGCGCCGGTTCGAGCCCTGGCCTGGGAAGATCCCATGTGCCGCGGAGTGGCTGGACTGATGTGTCCAATTACCGAGCAGAGCTCTGGAGTGCATGCGCCCAGAGCCGGCACTCTGCAATGACAGACGCCACCACGATGGGAGGCCCACAGGAGCCAAAGAACAAAGACGGATGAACATAGAGAAATGAAAGACCAATAGAAGTGGCCCACCTGCTCCCCTCCCTCCCCAAGCCGACCCCCGCCCAAAAATAAATAAATAAATAAATCTTTTTCTTAAAAAAAAAAAAAAAGGGTACTCTGGGGCTTTCCTGGTGGTCCAGTGGGTAAGGACACCGCCTTGCAGTGCAAGGGGCGCCGGTTCAATCCCTGGCCTGGGAAGATCCTGTGTGCCACAGAGCGGCTAGACCCATGTGTCCAACTACTGAGCCAGAGCTCTGGAGTGCATGCACCCAGAGCCGGTACTCTGCGGTGATAGAGGCCACTGTGATGGGAGGCCCACACAGGCCAAAGAACAAAGATAGATGAAAATAGATAAATGAAAGACCAATAGAAGTGGCAAAAAAAAAAGAGTACTCTGGTAGTGGGCTTGCCTGGTAGCTCAGTGGTGAAGAGTTCACCTGCCAATGCAGGAGACACGGGTTTGATCCCTCATCTGGGAAGATCCTATATGCTGCGATCACCTAAGTCCATGATGAGCCACAAGTACTGAACCTGTGCTCTAGAGCCTTGGAGCCACAACTATGGAAGCCCATGGGCCCTAGAGCCCGAGTTCCACAGAAAGAGAAGGCACCACAACAAGAAGCCTGCTCACCTTCACTAGAGAGTAGCCCCGACTTCCTACAACTAGAGAAGAGCCTACAGCAGCAGTGAAAACATGGAATAGCAAAAAATAAATAAATAAAAGCAAAAAAAAAAAAAAAAAAAGTACTGTGGTAGTGATAGCAGCATTAACAAGGATTTCCCGATATCACCTAAGACGCTGTCCGTATTAACATTTCTCTGATTACCTCAAAGATATCTTCTTGTACTGGGTTGGTTTAAATCTGAATCCAAACAAGGGCCACACATTGTCTTGGGCTGTTTTGTGTTTTGAGTTGTTTTCTTCAAAACAGTGCCTTCCTTTTTTCTTTTTATGTCATTGACTGGTAGAAATGATTTGCTTTTTAAAAAGAAACGATTGAAAATAAGAGGTTAAAAAATATAAACCAGAGGAACATTCCAGATGATCTCCGTCTAAGAGGGCTCAGTCCACACCTGCGAGAACACAGAGGAAGGTGCAAAACGAGCACCCTCTGTCCCATTCCCCGCAAGTGTGACTGCAGGGAGGAGATGGGAGTCTCAGACCTGGGGGCCCTCCAGCTGTCAGGGGCTGTGATTTAGACCAAGTGAGGTGCAGTGTAAGGTGTGCTTTGAGTATCCCTAAAGTTCAGAGCCGAGGAAAAGGTTTTCTGTATTGATATCTGCTCATCTGCTCTGAAATGCCCCCAGTATGGCTCTGAGCCAAGGAGATGGGAGGCTCCTTTCCCAGACTAACTAGATTTCATTTCCCAGTAGATTCTTGCAGGCAGATCTGCTTCCTCCAGCAGGGTCTGGGCTCTGTTATTGTACCCTCCCAACCTCTGGCTGATGCCACGAAGCTGCTCCTCAGGGCTTAAGGCCAGGCACGTCTCCTGCCACTGGCTGGCCCAGCCCGGAGCCCAAAGGCTGAGTGTGGGGTTGGAGCCCCAACAGGTGGTCTTCCATGATTCCCACTCCACCACAGACTCCCTTGTTTCTCCTCCCCTCTCTCCCCTTTCCTCCTTTGGTGCTCTTCCTTCGTCTCTTGTTTTTCTTTCTCCTCTTCCTTCTCATCTTTCCTCCTCTTGCTTGCCCTCCACGTCAGCCTTCTCTCCAATAGATGTTTTGGGTTCCATTAGACCTGGTTTGTCTCCAAGGGTGGCCCTTGATGCCTCAGATCCATGCATCCCTCATCCGGAATCCTCTTTTCTTTAGTCTTTGGGATTCCTGAACAAGCTGACCTCCAGCTGATGCCAAACTGAGAGAAATCTGAGCCAGAGGTTCATACCTAGTGTTACCTTTCACTCCCTTTAGATTCTGTGCCAGGGCTGGGAGATGCTGGTGACAGGAGGAGCTGGCAAGTCAAGGGCAGCCAGAGCAGCACCACAGGGGAGCACTGCTCAGAGAGCTGGCTGATCCCCGTGCTCCTGCTTGTGCTCTGCAGGGCAAAGCCTCCTCGGCCCCGTAGCTCAGTGTTCCCATCTGTGCATCAGCTAGAATGATACCCCTTCCTCTGTCGCTCAGACCAAGAACTAGTCAGGGATGGTTAAAAGGGATATGACAGAAGGAGATACAGGACAAGTCAGGATCATTCCCTTCTGATTTGGATCACAGAGTATCTGATATCAATTCAGCAAATATTTATTAATATCATCTCACTCAGGCTTTGCGACAATCCCTGACATGACATTTTCTTGTCTTATTCAGGCAGGATTGTTAATTCTTTTTCTTTTGTTTTTTTTAAAGCAATTTAGTGATCGTAATGTTAAGTTATTTTTTGTTTGGAAAAAATAAGATTTTTACAGTCTCTACCTCCTGAAATGTGTCATCAAGTTTAAATAGCTAGGTAACTTTTTAAAATTTTTTAATGGAGCCTACTCTTTGAGTGACTGAGTCACACACTCTTTGAGCCCTATAGTTTGTAGGCACTGAAAATTTATCAGTATGTGACTGCTCTTTCTGAAAGGACAGGCATCAAAAAACTGTATCACCCTCCTGCCAGTGCAGGATGAGTTCCATGTTCTCCTGTGTGTGGTGGGCAATGTGTCTCAGTGACTTGAATACACAGGATCTCAGATTTCTACTATTGGAGGGCTAATCTTGCTAATTCTGGATACAAAACAAGGCCCCGGACTTCCCTGGTGGTCCAGTGGTTAAGACTCCATGCTCCCAATGCAGAGGATGTGAGTTTGATCCTTGGTCAGGGAACTAAAATCCCACATGGTGTGCTGTGCAGCCAAATACAAACAACAACAACCAAATAAAACCAAGACTAGGTTTATAAGGCAAGCATACTCCAATTAAAAACATTTTTTTTAAAAAAAAGCAAGGTCCCGCCAAGGCCTTTCAAAAAAACTGATTGGCATTTTCCTCTGCCTTATCTTGGTTTTTTTTTTCTTTTTCTAAAATTTTATTTATTTATTTATTTTTGGCTATTCTGGGCTTTCACTGCTGCCCAGGCTCTTCTCTAGTTGCAGGGAGTGAGGGTTACTCTCTAGTGGAGGTGAGCAGGCTTCTTGTTCCGGCAACTTCTCTTTTTGTGGAACTTGGGCTCTAGGGCACACGGACTTCAGTAGTTGCGGCTCCAAGGCTCTAGAGCACAGACTCCGTAGTTGTGGCTCACAGGCTTAGTTGCTCTGCAGCATGTTGGATCTTCCTGGGTAAGGGATCGAACCCATGTCCCCTGCACTGGCAGGCAAACTCTACCACTGAGCTACCAGGAAAGCCCTGCCTTGTTAATTGAGATGTTTATAGGCCATCATATTAGCCATTATTATAGAAAACAGGGCAGAGACATTTTTCTTCCTCTTAGTCCCTTTTCCTTCCCTCCAAATTCCTGTATTTACATAAACCCCATGCTTCAGTACACAGAACACTTCCCTTTTTTGGGAGGTGGGGGATGGGCTGTGCCTTGTGACTTGTGGGATCTTAAATTCCCTGACCGGGATTTGAACCCTGGCCCTTGGTATGGACAGCACCGATCCTAAAGACTGGACCATCAAGAAAGTCCTGATACTTCCTCTTCACATACTTCTTACTGAATTGTTTCATATACTTCTGCTTCACATTCCTGGAGGCAGGTATTAGTACTATTTCTCTAATTATAAATTTACACGCGTGACGTTCTGTGTGTAGTAAGGGGGAAGGAATAAAAGATTTGGGGAAATTCAAAGAGCAGTTCTGGGTAGTTTGCATGGAATAGCGCACGTACAAGTTGAAAATCCTGTGCTGTCACCCCATCAGCCGTTTCTCGTGGTGAGAGTTCCAGGAAAGCACGTTATCACTAGGTTTTGCTTTCTTTAATGGAAAATCTGCTATGAATGGGACTGGATTCAGTGGATGATTTTTTTTTTTTCTGTGCCTACCGCCTGTTTGGACTTCCTCTGACCCTTGAACATGAAATGCTTCTTCTTGGAGCCTTCAGAGATGCTGCTTCATCTAACTGACATACTGAATTCTTCTCTCTCCCTGTTCCCTCACAGACCCCTTCCCATAGTTAATTCCGACTCAGCCATCAGATCCCAGTACAAAAAGCAGATTTCTCTACTTGCCCTTGGCTTCAGGCTCCCACGCCACTGTCCCTGCCCTTCTTTACTCTTACGGTGCTTGTGGTTAAATGATCACTTGTTTCGTGGTGACCTTCTCAGCTAGAAATTAAGCTGAAGGCAGTGGCCACGTGTCAGTATTTCATGCTTTGCACATAACGGCCATGTAATAAACATCTACAGAATAAATGAAGTAGCACATGTACATACACTAAAGAATTTTGTATAAAACTTCAGGACAGGGCTTCCCTAGTAGCTCAGTGGTAGAGAGTTCGCTTGCCAACGCAGGAGACAAGAGTTCAATCCCTGATCCGGGAAGATCCCACATACCCACGGAGCAACTAAGCCCGTGAGCCACAACTGTGGAGACTGTGCCCTAGAACCTGGGAGTCACAACTGTTGAGCCCACGGCTGCAATTACTGAAGCCCGTGTGCCCTAAAGCCTGAGTTCCACAAAAAGAGAAGTCGCTGGAACAAGAAGCCTGCTCACCTCCACTAGAGAGTAGCCCTCACTCCCTGCAACTAGAGAAGAGCCCAGAATAGGCAAAAATAAATACATAAATAAAACTTAAAAAAAAAAAACACACAAAACTTCAGGACATTTACAGGATTTCTATAAATATCTGTTACTTTTTCTTTTAGGTCCTATATACTTTAAAATTTTATCTATTTATATATTTTTAGTTAAATATAGTTGATTAATAATGTTTTGGTATATAGCAAATATATATATATTCTTTTCCATTATAGGTTATTATTAAATATTGAATACAGTTCCCCATGCTATACAGTAGGCCCTTATTATTTATTTTATATATAATCATGTATGTCTGTTAATCCAAAATTTCTAATTTGTCCTCCCTTCCCTGTTGGTAACCACAAGTTGGCTTTCTATTTTAGTTTGTTTTTTTTACGTTTTTTTTGGGGGGGGTGGGAGGGCAGGTTGGGGAGGGAGGGGAGCGGACAGGCCACCTCTATTGGTCTTTCATTTATCTGTTTTCATCCATCTTTGTTCTTTGCCCGTGTGGGCCTCCCATCACAGTGGCCTCTGTTGTCGCAGAGCACCGGCTCTGGGCACATGCGCTCCAGAGCTCAGGCTCGGTAATTGGACACATGGGTCCAGCCGCTCCGTGGCACGTGGGATCTTCCCAGGCCAGGGATTGAACCGGCGCCCCTTGCACTGCAAGGCGGTGTCCTTACCCACTGGACCACCAGGGAAGCCCTCTATTTCAGTTTTGTAAATAAGCTTATTTGTATCACTTTTTTAGACTCCACATATGAGTGATATCTTACGTTTTTGTTTTTGCTTTTTCCTCTGTCTAACTTGCTTAGTATGATAATCTCTAGGCCCATCCATGTGGCTGCCAATAACATTATTTCATTCTTTTTTATGGCTGGGAAATATTCTTTTGGGTATATGGACCTTCATTATCCATTCATCTACTTATGGACATTCATAAGCAATGCTTAACAAATGAATGTTGAGGTGCATGTATCTTTTTAGAGGTGTCATCCTTTCAAATATATGCCCAGGAGTAGGGTTCCTGGGTCATATGGGAGCTGTATTTTAGTTTTCTGAGAAACCTCCATGTCTTCTCCACAGTGGCTGTACTTCTGTATTAATGCCTTCCCCCCAACCGCGTAGGAAGGTTCCCAAGAGGAGAAAACTCCATACCCACAGAATTTTGTGCCACCTCTATGTATCATCTTTTCCAAAAATTAGACAAATAATAAAAAATGTGCCCAGAAAAACTTAAAAAAGGATTCATAGGAGAGGCAAATGGCCCTTCCAGGATGGAAGGCTTCACTGGGCAAAAGCTTAGGAGTGGCACCACCCAGAGCCCCACACTGGGAGTCTGGCACTTGGATTCAAACCCCTGACCCGCCTATTACCACCTGTGTATCCATGTCGCTGACCCCCATTGCCTCAATTAAAATTTTTACCTCCTAGGGATTTGGGGAGAATAAAATCTATATCACAGTGCCTGTCTGACATGTTCTTCCTCACTGGAACCCTGGGACAGTTGGTGGTGTGCTGAACGTAATGTGCCTTCTTGGAAAACTCCCAGCTGGGAGCTGGATTCTCTGGACACTGTGTATGGGTAGAATGTTTCCATCTGCTTCCTAGTTCTTGAGTTTCAATCATAGGATCAGATAACAGCTCCTGTATTGTGTGTGTCACTTAAGAAGACCCCTGGCATCCCTGGAGTGCAGGTAACAAGCACCTTGGCCTGGGGCAAGATCCTCCTCGGGGCAAGCCGTGAACCATGACCAAAATAAATTTTAAAAATAAAATAAAAAATTGAGGACTTCCCTGGTGGTCCAGTGGGTGGGGAGTCTGCCTTGCAGTGCAGGGGACACTTGTTCAAACCCTGGCCTGGGAAGATCCCACATGCCGCAGAGTGGCCGGACCAGTGCGTTCAATTATAAACCAGCGCTCTGGAGCTCATGCACCCAGAGCCAGTGCTCTGCAACAAGAGAGGCCGCTGCAATGGGAGGCCCACACAGGCCAAAGAATAAAGATGCATGAAAAGTAAATAAATAAATAAATAGAGGCCAAAGTTTTTTTTTTTTTAATAAAATGAATAAAATAAAAAATTGAGATCATAATGCCCACCTCAGGGGCCATTGAGTTGAATAACCTAGTGTGCATTTGTGCTCAGCCGCTAAGTCGTGTCTGACTCTTTGTGACCCCATGGGCTATCGTAGCCCACCAGGCTCCTCTGTCCATGGAATTTCCCAGGCAAGAATGCTGCAGTGGGTTGCCATTCCCTTGTCCGGGGAATCTTCCCGACCCAGCGAGAAACCTCCATGTCTTCTCCACAGTGGCTGTACTTCTGTATTAATGCCTTCCCCCCAACCGCGTAGGAAGGTTCCCAAGAGGAGAAAACTCCATACCCACAGAATTTTGTGCCACCTCTATGTATCATCTTTTCCAAAAATTAGACAAATAATAAAAAATGTGCCCAGAAAAACTTAAAAAAGGATTCATAGGAGAGGCAAATGGCCCTTCCAGGATGGAAGGCTTCACTGGGCAAAAGCTTAGGAGTGGCACCACCCAGAGCCCCACACTGGGAGTCTGGCACTTGGATTCAAACCCCTGACCCGCCTATTACCACCTGTGTATCCATGTCGCTGACCCCCATTGCCTCAATTAAAATTTTTACCTCCTAGGGATTTGGGGAGAATAAAATCTATATCACAGTGCCTGTCTGACATGTTCTTCCTCACTGGAACCCTGGGACAGTTGGTGGTGTGCTGAACGTAATGTGCCTTCTTGGAAAACTCCCAGCTGGGAGCTGGATTCTCTGGACACTGTGTATGGGTAGAATGTTTCCATCTGCTTCCTAGTTCTTGAGTTTCAATCATAGGATCAGATAACAGCTCCTGTATTGTGTGTGTCACTTAAGAAGACCCTGGCATCCCTGGAGTGCAGGTAACAAGCACCTTGGCCTGGGGCAAGATCCTCCTCGGGGCAAGCCGTGAACCATGACCAAAATAAATTTTAAAAATAAAATAAAAAATTGAGGACTTCCCTGGTGGTCCAGTGGGTGGGGAGTCTGCCTTGCAGTGCAGGGGACACTTGTTCAAACCCTGGCCTGGGAAGATCCCACATGCCGCAGAGTGGCCGGACCAGTGCGTTCAATTATAAACCAGCGCTCTGGAGCTCATGCACCCAGAGCCAGTGCTCTGCAACAAGAGAGGCCGCTGCAATGGGAGGCCCACACAGGCCAAAGAATAAAGATGCATGAAAAGTAAATAAATAAATAAATAGAGGCCAAAGTTTTTTTTTTTTTAATAAAATGAATAAAATAAAAAATTGAGATCATAATGCCCACCTCAGGGGCCATTGAGTTGAATAACCTAGTGTGCATTTGTGCTCAGCCGCTAAGTCGTGTCTGACTCTTTGTGACCCCATGGGCTATACGTAGCCCACCAGGCTCCTCTGTCCATGGAATTTCCCAGGCAAGAATGCTGCAGTGGGTTGCCATTCCCTTGTCCGGGGAATCTTCCCGACCCAGCGATCAAACCTGGGTCTCCAGCATTGGCAGGTGGGCTCTTTCCCACAGAGCCCCCAGGGCAGCCCCACATCACCCAGCACTTGAAGTAACTTGGGTGAGGAAATAGGAGTTAGTGTTTCCTTCCTCTCTCACCCTTGTCTCGAGAAGCACACCCTGGAGAGGAAGCAACGTGTGCAGAGCAGGTGGGCGGCTGCTGTCCGGGTCTTCCAGGTGATCCGGGGATGGACGTGGGATCCACGAGGCAATTCTGGGCCCAGAAGAAGACAAGAGCTGTTGGGCATCCTGCACCCACCCCTTCAGGCCCCTGACACGGGAGGGAGTAGAGGGAGGCTCTGTGCTCACAGTTGAAACGCCAGCTGCCCTCAGTGGTGACATGGACAGTGAGGTTGGCTTGGTGGGGAGCAAATGCTGTGAAAGGAAAGAGGAAACTTCCAGGTCTTTCTCTTCCCAAGTGGCTCATCCTTGAGATCACTGCAGGAAGGACAGTACAAAGAGGAGAAAACTCTGGAACATCAGGGTATGGGAACTGGGCTCAGTGTTCCTCCTACTCTGTAAGATGCTCCATGGGACATTCTTTTTTCTTTTTAATTTTGACCTTTTAATTTTTTTAAAAATTTATTTATTTTCATCCATCTTTATTCTTTGGCCCCTGTGGACCCCACTTTGCAGTAGACCCTCTCGCCACAGAGCACCGGACCCAGGAGCATGCGCTCCAGAGCGCCGGCTGGAAATTGGACACACCGGTCCAATGTGGGATCTTGGCATGTGGGATCTTCCCAGGCCAGGGATCAAACTGGTGCCCCTTGCACTGCAAGGCAGACTCTTTACCCACTGGACCACCAGGGAAGCCCAGGACATTCTTTTTTAATTAATTTGTATTCAAGTATAGTTAACTCTCAATGTGGTGTTAGTTTCTGCCGTACAGCAAAGTCAATCAGTTATACATATATATCCACGCTTTTGTAGATCCTCTTTCCTTGTAAGTCATTACAAAGTACTGAGTAGAGTTCCCTGTGCTACAGGAGGTCCTTATGGGTTATCTGTCTTATATATAGTAGTGTGTGTATGTCAACCTCAGTCTCCCAGCTTATCCCTCCCCACCTCACCCCCCACACTCCAGGACATTCTTAAGATCCACTAAAGGACTCAGGTGTGGTTGGGGCTACCAGGGCTCTGGGAGATGCTAGGATTCTAAGTGTAGGAGCCCTCAGGGGTCTTCTCTGGGTGGAGACGTCCCATAGTTCCTCCTCTGAGACACAACTGAAGGATGTGGCCCTAGCATGCGGTGTGTATGGCTCTTCACCCAGCCCTTTCCTCGTGTGTGTGCAGCATCCCTCATGACAACCTTCAGGTCAAACATTATCATCCCCATCTTGAGTCTTGGAGAATTAAGGACATTTGCCCCACGTCTCACAGCTCTTGAGCGGCATCACAGGGACTCACCAGCTGGAGAGACTTTCATCTCACTTCCATCTGGGAAAATGTACCCAGGTGCCTCCCAGTGCCTGCCCAGCTCTGTCCAGGGGCAGGGCAGCCAGGCTCCTGCCCAAGAGGAACTTTCTCTCCGAGAAGAGAGAGCCCTCCCAGGGTGAAAGGCCATCTCCTTCCATCGGACTCTGACCCAGCCTCTCTCCTGCTTTCCCAGTCCCTGAAAACCCTCCAGAGGATCCAGAGATCCTCTCGCATGGATCTGTGATCGAAGTGGGCAGCTCTCCCAGGAGCCCGGGACAGCCGTAAGTAACCTCAGCCTGAAAAAGCTTGATTCTGCCTTCATCTCTCTCCTCCTCTGGCTTCATGTCACCTCTCCCTTAACTAGTTTCTTCTGCCAACTCACACGAATCCAGAAGGAATCTGTGATTCCTGCAGGACTTCACTCTTCATGGGTGAGAGCAACGGTTGCTGTTTTTTGTCTATTCATTTGTTCATTCTGAGTAGCAAAAGTAATATCTGCTTGTTTAAAAAGTCAAACAATGCAGAAGCACACTATGTAGAAAGTACAAATTTTTGGTTATGAGAGTTACTACATGCCCCACCTCTCCATGCTCATCCCAATATTTCAGGGTCAGAATGAATCCCCTTTTACAGATGGGTCAACTGAGTCATGGAGGGATGAAACATTTGGTCCAAGATAGTAGGCTAGGAAGCGGCAGAGCCAGGAGGTCTATGCTAAATCGCCTGTCAAGCTCTTTAGATAAACAACTTAAAATTGTTCCCCTGAAAGGAATTTTAAGCAAAAATCAGGACTTCCATTTTAAATATATTTCCCCCACTAGAAAGAAAAGGGCTGGAGAGAGAAAAAGAGAAAAAGAAAAAAACATTGCCCATGGTCTTGTGCAACTGGCCTTTCGCTCTGCAAAGACTGGACCGTGGCTCATACCTTAAAGCCTTGAGACTGGAAGAAGTCTGATTCCTGAGAGAGCGCCCAACTGAGACGGCTGGGCCTTCGGAGGTCCCCAAGAGGGGTGGGCACCCCAAGTAAGGGGGGTCAAGTCCCGTGATGGCTCACTCTCAGTCCCAGACAGGACTCGGGATGTGGGATGGGCGAGCGGCCCAAGGTCCCTGACGGCTGCGCGCTCCCTCTGCAGGTCCCCGGCAGCGGCATGTGGCTGCGGCGCATCTCCAGCACGGCGGTGACGGCGCTCCTGCTGGCGCAGACCGGCCTCCTGCTCTTCCTGGTCTCCCGGCCCAGGCTGCAGTCCCCGGCGGGCAGCGAGGAGCGGGTGCACGTGCTGGTGCTGTCCTCGTGGCGCTCGGGCTCGTCCTTCGTGGGCCAGCTCTTCAGCCAGCACCCCGATGTCTTCTACCTCATGGAGCCCGCGTGGCACGTGTGGGCCGCCCTGTCGCAGGGCAGCGCATTGGCTCTGCACATGGCGGTGCGTGACCTGGTCCGCTCGGTCTTCCAGTGCGACATGGATGTGTTCGACGCCTACCTACCGTGGAGGCGCAACCTGTCCGACCTCTTCCAGTGGGCGGAGAGCCGGGCACTGTGCTCGCCGCCCGCCTGCCACGCCTTCCCGCGCGGCGCCATCAGCAGCGAGGCGGTGTGCAAGCCGCTCTGCGCGCGGAGGCCCTTCAGCCTGGCTCAAGAGGCCTGCCGCTCCTACAGCCACGTGGTGCTCAAGGAGGTGCGCTTCTTCAACCTGCAGGTGCTCTACCCGCTGCTCAGCGACCCGGCACTCAATCTGCGCATAGTGCACCTGGTGCGCGACCCCCGGGCAGTGCTGCGCTCACGCGAGCAGACGGCCAAAGCCCTGGCACGCGACAACGGCATCGTGCTGGGCACCAATGGCAAGTGGGTGGAGGCCGACCCGGACCTGCGCGTGGTGCGCGAGGTGTGCCGCAGCCACGTGCGCATCACAGAGGCCGCCACCGGCAAGCCACCGCCCTCCCTGAACGGCCGCTACCGCCTGGTGCGCTTCGAGGACCTGGCGCGGGCGCCACTGCCAGAGATCCGAGCGCTGTATGCCTTCGCGGGCTTGAGCCTCACGCCACAGCTCGAAGCCTGGATCCACAATATCACACACGGGGTCGGACCTGGTGCCCCCCGTGAGGCCTTCAAGACCACGTCCAGGGACGCGCTCAACGTCTCGCAGGCCTGGCGCCACGCGCTGCCCTTCGCCAAGATCCGCCGTGTGCAGGAGCTGTGTGCCGGCGCGCTGCAGCTGCTGGGCTACCGGCCAGTGTTCTCCGAGGAAGAGCAACGCGACCTCACCCTGGACTTAGTGCTGCCACGCGGCCCGAGCAGCTTCAGCTGGGCCTCTTCTGCTGCTGAGCACCCTGGGCCGTAGCGGAGGCCCCCAGCTGTGGCTGACCGTCACCAGGGCCAGGAGACTCACGCCGTGATGTGGAAGGAGCTGGGGCACTTGATGCTGAGAGTTTCGGAGGGCTGCCCTGTAGTAGGACAGGACCGTGTCTCAAACTGTGTTTCTTTCTCCCCGCTTTTGTCTTTCCTTTGGGTCCTCTTTAGGAGCTGAATGGGCTTCCTGGATGACTCAGCGGTAAAGAATCTGCCTGCAGCGCAGGAGAAGCAGGTCTCATCGCTGGGCAGGGGAAATGCCCTGGAGGAGGGCATGGCAACCCACTCCGCTATTCTTACTCGGAGAATCCTATGGACAGAGGAGCCTGGTGGGCTGTGATCCGTGGGGGCAAAGGGTCCCACAGGACTGAAGTGACTGAGCACGCATGTAGGAGCTGAATTCCCTGCGCACACACTCTTCGTGGAAAGCAGACTCATGCCCCCAGTTCCTCTAGGCACAGGGGATAAGTTCAGATGACTTGGTTCTACTCCAACACTTTCTTTTCCCTCAGGATGCCTCATTCTGCAGCTGAGAAGGCTGGGAGTGGAGGGGTACTGTGGCGAGCTGGCCCCTGATGTTGTACGTCTCTGCCTCCACACCCTCCAGACTCTGGTCCCCCTCATCCCCTGGCACCACACGACACCAAAGCCAATTCTTTTCTATTCACCTGTATCTTTAGCAAGAAATCAGCCAAGGTGCCTCTATCTTGTGGTCTTCCCTTCGTCTCTCTCTGCCCCAATCTCCTGGGATCCCCCACACCACCCCATCACCTGCCTAGGTAAGGTAAAGCTTTGATTTGTCCTGATGGGAAAGCTCCCACTTACAGAAATAAACGTATTTAACCTGTATAATACAAATTAGAGTTTACAGCCTGTAAGGTTTGAGATGAGAAATGCAGAAGTGAAGGGACTTGTCCAAGGCCCTTCCAGGAGAAGGAGGATGAAGGGAGAGAGAGGGCTATGCTTCAGGGCTGCAGTGGAGAGGAGAGGGTGAGTCAGGCTTGCAGAGACCTGTCTTCTGGACAAAGAAGGGGCAGATTGCCCCATCCTATTTGCTGAAAGAATCAGCAGTCTGCCATGGCTAGGACCTCGGCTTCAAGGTGAGATGTGGGAGCTCTGGGTCTAGAGTGGAGCATCTAGGGAGCCTCCTGGATAATCCTAGGGGAGCAGTGAGCAGGGAAAGTGGAGGAAGAGAAGGCTGGGCAGCAAGCCGGGCAAAGCATGTGGCAGAGCAGAGGTTGGCAGGAAGATTAGTGCCTGGAGGGCAAGTCACGGGGTGAATGTAACTAGATAAAGCTTGCCAGGAGCTTGGAAGAAAAAAGGGTCTAGAGTGCTTGTCTTCCCATGGTCCTTATGTGCCAGGCCCTGGGGAGGAACAAAGTATGATTCCTAGCTGCAAGCTACGCCTGCCTCTGTGGGCAAAGAGTCTTACTAAACAGATGCTGGATTTTAAAAAGGAAGGGGTTAGGGGTGGGCGAGAGGGGAGGATGCCGGTTGTGTAGAAGCCTAATCCTGAACTCAGGAAATGAAAAGTCAGCAAATGATCAAAAAATGTTTCAAAGAAGGAGGAAAAACGCTCACAGAATGTGTAGAAAGGACAGGGAAGTGACTTTGAGTCCATGTAAACAGACTACCCCCCAACGCACCAGGTTACAGAGCTGGGGTGGGGACTGACAGTGGTCGGCAGAACACCTGAGCCCATTCACTCAGGGAAGTGAGGGCATTGCCCTCACTGTTGCCATCCGAGACCAGAACGGTTGGAGGTTGCTAGCTTCCAGTTCTCAGCTTGGGTGTGGTCTTGGATTGAATTGCTGGGACCCACATCCTTGGGGCAAAGTAGGCAGAGCAAGGGCCATCTGACACTTTCCATTTCTTTTCTTGCTGGGAGCAAAGGTATACTGACCTTGAAGCTGAAGCTTCAGGATGCCTCAGTCAGGGATCTGTCCAGCTATAAGAAACTTCAAGCAAGCTTTCATCTGCCCATGCTCACAACAGTATGGAGAAGGTATTTAAAACCCATTGAATGCTTTAAGCTTCAGGAGGGGCATGCCATGTTGGGCTGAGTGGAGAGGAGAGGGTGAGTCAGGCTTGCAGAGACCTGTCTTCTGGACAAAGAAGGGCAGATTGCCCCATCCTATTTGCTGAAAGAATCAGCAGTCTGCCATGGCTAGGACCTCGGCTTCAAGGTGAGATGTGGGAGCTCTGGGTCTAGAGTGGAGCATCTAGGGAGCCTCCTGGATAATCCTAGGGGAGCAGTGAGCAGGGAAAGTGGAGGAAGAGAAGGCTGGGCAGCAAGCCGGGCAAAGCATGTGGCAGAGCAGAGGTTGGCAGGAAGATTAGTGCCTGGAGGGCAAGTCACGGGGTGAATGTAACTAGATAAAGCTTGCCAGGAGCTTGGAAGAAAAAAGGGTCTAGAGTGCTTGTCTTCCCATGGTCCTTATGTGCCAGGCCCTGGGGAGGAACAAAGTATGATTCCTAGCTGCAAGCTACGCCTGCCTCTGTGGGCAAAGAGTCTTACTAAACAGATGCTGGATTTTAAAAAGGAAGGGGTTAGGGGTGGGCGAGAGGGGAGGATGCCGGTTGTGTAGAAGCCTAATCCTGAACTCAGGAAATGAAAAGTCAGCAAATGATCAAAAAATGTTTCAAAGAAGGAGGAAAAACGCTCACAGAATGTGTAGAAAGGACAGGGAAGTGACTTTGAGTCCATGTAAACAGACTACCCCCCAACGCACCAGGTTACAGAGCTGGGGTGGGGACTGACAGTGGTCGGCAGAACACCTGAGCCCATTCACTCAGGGAAGTGAGGGCATTGCCCTCACTGTTGCCATCCGAGACCAGAACGGTTGGAGGTTGCTAGCTTCCAGTTCTCAGCTTGGGTGTGGTCTTGGATTGAATTGCTGGGACCCACATCCTTGGGGCAAAGTAGGCAGAGCAAGGGCCATCTGACACTTTCCATTTCTTTTCTTGCTGGGAGCAAAGGTATACTGACCTTGAAGCTGAAGCTTCAGGATGCCTCAGTCAGGGATCTGTCCAGCTATAAGAAACTTCAAGCAAGCTTTCATCTGCCCATGCTCACAACAGTATGGAGAAGGTATTTAAAACCCATAATGTATTCATGGAAACTTTGACTTAGAACGGTTAGGGTCTCATGGCTTAATATATGGGTTGGAACTCAAAGTCACAGCTTTGACGTCAATTCTTATGATTCTAACAAGTAAGCTGAACTAGGGATGTGGCAGAGGACTCCATCACAGGCTTCAAAAGCCAGATCATTCCAAGAGACCTGGGTCTCTGGGTGTCAAGCAGCTATCCTGGCACTTCGTGGTTTTGTTTGTCCTCAGTTTTATCGAGGAAGAATGGACATACATCACTCTATAAGTTTAAGGGGTATAGAATAATGGTTTGATTTACCTAAATTGTGAAATGATTACTGCAGTAGGTTTAATTAACACCAACCATCTTAGATAGATACAATAAAAAGAGGAGAAAAATGCAATTTTTAAATTTATGAATGTCGTAAGAGGGAATTCCCCAGCACGAGTGGTTAGGACTCTGCATTCTCACTACCAAGGGCCTGGGTTCAATCCCTGATTGGGGAAGTAAGATACTACAAGCCACATGGCATGGCCAAAAATAAAGTAAATGTTCTAAGAGATGAAGATTGAATACCTCCATGTCTTCTCATCTTCTCTTCAAAAATTTATCCCATACTTTTAATAATATAATTGACCTACAGTACTACGTTAGTTTCAGGTGCACAACATAGTGATTTGATATTTCTAAATATTACAAAATGATCACCACCATCCTGGGTTTGAGCTGCAGACATCTCAAGGTGGGCAGTTGGCTGGGGAAATGGGGCCCTTGCCACTGGTCCCTTTCCTTCCCACATGCACCCCCAGGTCCACATTGCTGGCCTCGGCGTAAAGGCAGGCTTCTGGCCCCAACTGTCAGGAGCACATTGTTAAGTGGAGGAGTGAACTAGGAAATGGCCAACCATGGGTATGTGCAGGCAGAAAGAAGGTCCAGCAAGAGGTTCATGGTGCCAGAGGCTAAGAATAGGGAGTCATTGATCCCTGATAGGGTCCAGGAAGGCATTTGGAGCAGGGTTCAGAGCCCAGCCTGATACAGGCATCCACAAGTTTCATTTGTCCCCGCTCAGGTCACAGATTGTCTCTGCAACAGCAAGATGAATGGCCTTTGCTAGATGACTCATCTATTCTCACCTGTTTCCTGGGGTTCCAGGATGGCAACAGTGGCTCGCAGATGCTGCTGCTGCCCATGGGGCCTTCTGGGCAAGTCTCTGCCAGAGCTACAGGGCCCAGCCGATTCCCAGCAAGCCTCTAGGTGAACCCAGATCGGGTTTCAGGACGAAGGCAGGCAGTGCTCTGTCCAGTGTTTTAATAAGTTAGCCCAGGGTCAGGCCCTGGGGACATAGTAGTTGCAGTCCTTACTCATGTGGGGGGCACACATGCTAAATACATAGTCCTATAGATAAATATGCAACTGTTGATTGTGTTCTAAGAATAAAAAGAATGGGTAGAGGGTGACCTACTTTAGTGTGGACACTTACCTTTTTGAAGAAGAAAATGTTTCCCTGGATCAGGAAGATCTAACCCTGGAGTTTCCTCCTGGAGGAGGAGATTGCAACCCACTGCAGTATTCTTGCCTGGAGAATCCCACGGACAGAAAAGCCTCACTCCGGGGGGGATCAGCAAGATACTACAAGCCACATGGCATGGCCAAAAATAAAGTAAATGTTCTAAGAGATGAAGATTGAATACCTCCATGTCTTCTCATCTTCTCTTCAAAAATTTATCCCATACTTTTAATAATATAATTGACCTACAGTACTACGTTAGTTTCAGGTGCACAACATAGTGATTTGATATTTCTAAATATTACAAAATGATCACCACCATCCTGGGTTTGAGCTGCAGACATCTCAAGGTGGGCAGTTGGCTGGGGAAATGGGGCCCTTGCCACTGGTCCCTTTCCTTCCCACATGCACCCCCAGGTCCACATTGCTGGCCTCGGCGTAAAGGCAGGCTTCTGGCCCCAACTGTCAGGAGCACATTGTTAAGTGGAGGAGTGAACTAGGAAATGGCCAACCATGGGTATGTGCAGGCAGAAAGAAGGTCCAGCAAGAGGTTCATGGTGCCAGAGGCTAAGAATAGGGAGTCATTGATCCCTGATAGGGTCCAGGAAGGCATTTGGAGCAGGGTTCAGAGCCCAGCCTGATACAGGCATCCACAAGTTTCATTTGTCCCCGCTCAGGTCACAGATTGTCTCTGCAACAGCAAGATGAATGGCCTTTGCTAGATGACTCATCTATTCTCACCTGTTTCCTGGGGTTCCAGGATGGCAACAGTGGCTCGCAGATGCTGCTGCTGCCCATGGGGCCTTCTGGGCAAGTCTCTGCCAGAGCTACAGGGCCCAGCCGATTCCCAGCAAGCCTCTAGGTGAACCCAGATCGGGTTTCAGGACGAAGGCAGGCAGTGCTCTGTCCAGTGTTTTAATAAGTTAGCCCAGGGTCAGGCCCTGGGGACATAGTAGTTGCAGTCCTTACTCATGTGGGGGGCACACATGCTAAATACATAGTCCTATAGATAAATATGCAACTGTTGATTGTGTTCTAAGAATAAAAAGAATGGGTAGAGGGTGACCTACTTTAGTGTGGACACTTACCTTTTTGAAGAAGAAAATGTTTCCCTGGATCAGGAAGATCTAACCCTGGAGTTTCCTCCTGGAGGAGGAGATTGCAACCCACTGCAGTATTCTTGCCTGGAGAATCCCACGGACAGAAAAGCCTGGTGGGCTACAGTCCAGGGGGTCCCAAAGAGTTGGACACGACTGAGCAGCTGAGCATGCATATGTTTCTGCCTCCGTAGTTCCAACTGCCCTGCAACCTAAGTAACAATCAGAATTCTCAAAAATTGATAAATTTGGGCTGTTGGGTGGCTGACAAGTGACCTCTCATTGTGATTCATTTTGTGTTTCACTGATGGATGAGGTTAAGCATTTTTTCCTATTAATGTTGTTATTGGGCACTTGTATTTCTCTTTGCTGAAAGACCTATTCAGGTCTTTGATTTGTCATTTTCTTATTAATTCTTTGAAGTGCTTAATATGTTCTGAATGCCACTTCTGTGTCAGTTATATGTATTGCAAATATTTGTCTACCAGTTTGTGACACGTCTTTATAATTTCTTTGTAGTAACTCTTGAGTAACACCAGATCATAAAGTAATTAAATTTACCCTTCCTTTCCTTTATGATGTTTGTTTTTTTTTTTTTAAAGATTTATTTATTTATTTAATTTGGGCGGGGGTCGGGTTGGGGAGAGAGGGGAGTGGGCAAGCCACTTCTATTGCTCTTTCATTTCTCTATTTTCATTTGTCTTCGTTCTTTGGCTCCTGTGGGCCTCCCATCGCGGTGACGTCTGTCGTTGCAGTGCACCGGCTCTGGATGCATGCGCTCCAGAGCTCCGGCTCGGTGATTGAACACATCAGTCCAGCCGCTCTGCGGCACATGGGAGCTAGAGCTACAGGGCCCAGCCGATTCCCAGCAAGCCTCTAGGTGAACCCAGATCGGGTTTCAGGACGAAGGCAGGCAGTGCTCTGTCCAGTGTTTTAATAAGTTAGCCCAGGGTCAGGCCCTGGGGACATAGTAGTTGCAGTCCTTACTCATGTGGGGGGCACACATGCTAAATACATAGTCCTATAGATAAATATGCAACTGTTGATTGTGTTCTAAGAATAAAAAGAATGGGTAGAGGGTGACCTACTTTAGTGTGGACACTTACCTTTTTGAAGAAGAAAATGTTTCCCTGGATCAGGAAGATCTAACCCTGGAGTTTCCTCCTGGAGGAGGAGATTGCAACCCACTGCAGTATTCTTGCCTGGAGAATCCCACGGACAGAAAAGCCTGGTGGGCTACAGTCCAGGGGGTCCCAAAGAGTTGGACACGACTGAGCAGCTGAGCATGCATATGTTTCTGCCTCCGTAGTTCCAACTGCCCTGCAACCTAAGTAACAATCAGAATTCTCAAAAATTGATAAATTTGGGCTGTTGGGTGGCTGACAAGTGACCTCTCATTGTGATTCATTTTGTGTTTCACTGATGGATGAGGTTAAGCATTTTTTCCTATTAATGTTGTTATTGGGCACTTGTATTTCTCTTTGCTGAAAGACCTATTCAGGTCTTTGATTTGTCATTTTCTTATTAATTCTTTGAAGTGCTTAATATGTTCTGAATGCCACTTCTGTGTCAGTTATATGTATTGCAAATATTTGTCTACCAGTTTGTGACACGTCTTTATAATTTCTTTGTAGTAACTCTTGAGTAACACCAGATCATAAAGTAATTAAATTTACCCTTCCTTTCCTTTATGATGTTTGTTTTTTTTTTTTTAAAGATTTATTTATTTATTTAATTTGGGCGGGGGTCGGGTTGGGGAGAGAGGGGAGTGGGCAAGCCACTTCTATTGCTCTTTCATTTCTCTATTTTCATTTGTCTTCGTTCTTTGGCTCCTGTGGGCCTCCCATCGCGGTGACGTCTGTCGTTGCAGTGCACCGGCTCTGGATGCATGCGCTCCAGAGCTCCGGCTCGGTGATTGAACACATCAGTCCAGCCGCTCTGCGGCACATGGGATCTTCCCAGGCCAGGGCTTGAACCGGCGCCCCTTGCACTGCAAGGCAGTGTCCTTAATCACTGGCCCACCAGGGGAAGCCCTGATGTTTGCTTTTTGTGCCTAGTTTAAGAACTCCTTCGCTACCATGAGACAAAGATAGTCAACATTTATCTTCTGGAAGTTTTATAGTTCTTCATCTCACTACAAGTGAAACAACAAGTTGGTGGATAGCTAACAAACAAAGACAGACACACCAAGTTTTTGTTTGCTCTATATTTGCTTCATAATTTTCTTGTAGGAGTTTGTATTGTTTTTCAGGGGTTTTATTATTGAAATATAGTTGACCTACACTACCATGTGAGTTTCAGTTGTACTACATAGTAAGTTGGCATTTGTGTACATCATGAAATGTCACTACAATAAATCTAGTACCATCTGTTCCCAGGCAGTATGTTGTTGACATATTCCTTATGCTGTACCCAATGCTACAGTACTTTTCAGTTTAAAGTGAAGTTTTCCTCCTAAATATTTTTCCTTCCAAATGGCTGCATTGTCTTCCAACTTCTTTCACCTGGTTGCTGAACCATCTGATTCTCATTGCCAGATGCATATGCATGTACGTCTTTATCTTCCTACCTACCTACCCACCTCTGTATCTATTTACTTGTCTACTGTCTGCCCATCTATCATCTATCATTCATCTATCTACATCCCCTTCCTGAGTGCCTAGCATTCTAAGTCGCTTCAGTTGTGTGAGACTCTTTACGACCCAATGGACTGTAGCTCACCAGGCTCCTTGTCCAAGGGATTCTCCAGGTAAGAATACTGGAGTGAGTTGCCATGACCTCCTGTAGGGGAATCTTCCCCACTCAGGGATCGAACCTATGTCTCCTGCCTTGCAGGCGTATTCTTTCCTACCCAGCGCCGCCTGGAAAGCCCCTCTCCCTATCTATATCTAATCCCACTTATTTCCGATAGGTGGCGCTGCAAAGGACAGAGTCGAGCGCGCCCCACTGGAGCAGGAGCGACTTCTCCAGGAGGGGGCGTAGCCCGTAGGTGCTAAGTCTCGGAGAGCCGTACGCAACGTCAGGGGCGGGAACGACTTTCGCCCCGCCCCCGCCATCTGCGGCGCCCTCTGATTGGAGGGAGGAGCTATCACTTGGCAGAGCCGTTGGGGTAGGAAGAAGAGGGCCTCGGCCGAGGGTGAAGCAGCCGAGGTGTGGAGAGCAGAGTGGGCTGTGAGAGCGAGCCACGGCAGCACTTCAGGCGCTCTCCGTCACCTCTCTGCGGTGAATGGCGGCGGGATGGAGCACGAGGGGAGCGGCGGCAGCGGGGGGTCGGCCGGGCTCCTGCAGCAGATCCTCAGCCTGAAGCTTGTGCCGCGGGTGGGCAACGGGACCCTGTGCCCCAACTCCACTTCTCTCTGCTCCTTCCCAGGTACTGGCCCCGCCCCGCGCCTGCGCACTGCGCGTCCCTTCGCGGCCGCCGGCACCCCTTCCCCAGCTGCCGGCGAGCTTCCTGCGGTCGCGCTCGCCGGGGGCTGCGCTGCTCCTGGAAGGAGGTACCCTTTCCCTTGGTCGAGAGCTGGGGGCCGTAGCCCTTTCCTCTACCCCCTTATTTCTTTGGCTGCCCCTCTGGCCAGACTACCCCGATCCAGCGGTGGGGGCGAGGTCGTATGGAGCGGTGGACCCGTCGGCGAACGGAACTCGGCCACCGCCCGAACTGATCTCGCTCTTGAGAGTTTCCAAACGCCCCAGCTTCAGACGTGAACTCGTCCCCAGCCCTGTTGGCGGCCGTCGCTCAATGTCTGGGGCGAGGAAGGCGGTCATCCCCGCCTTTGGCAGGGGGCGCTGGTTGAGCCCAGTCTCTTTAGTTAGCACCGGCCTCTCGGTTTTCGCCTCTGGGACGGTGCATCGGCCCAGTCGGGCCGAAGGCCGTCAGTCCGAACTCGCACACCCTTTGGTTCCTAGGGTAGCCCAACCTCTGCACCAGGAGATCGTCTGCGGGTCGCTTACCACCCGCTTCCATATCCACTCCCATATCCACCCTCTCCAGCAGCTTCTCTTTCTAGGAATCACTTTCTTAGACCTGTTGCCGAGCCCTCCACTGCAAAGGACAGAGTCGAGCGCGCCCCACTGGAGCAGGAGCGACTTCTCCAGGAGGGGGCGTAGCCCGTAGGTGCTAAGTCTCGGAGAGCCGTACGCAACGTCAGGGGCGGGAACGACTTTCGCCCCGCCCCCGCCATCTGCGGCGCCCTCTGATTGGAGGGAGGAGCTATCACTTGGCAGAGCCGTTGGGGTAGGAAGAAGAGGGCCTCGGCCGAGGGTGAAGCAGCCGAGGTGTGGAGAGCAGAGTGGGCTGTGAGAGCGAGCCACGGCAGCACTTCAGGCGCTCTCCGTCACCTCTCTGCGGTGAATGGCGGCGGGATGGAGCACGAGGGGAGCGGCGGCAGCGGGGGGTCGGCCGGGCTCCTGCAGCAGATCCTCAGCCTGAAGCTTGTGCCGCGGGTGGGCAACGGGACCCTGTGCCCCAACTCCACTTCTCTCTGCTCCTTCCCAGGTACTGGCCCCGCCCCGCGCCTGCGCACTGCGCGTCCCTTCGCGGCCGCCGGCACCCCTTCCCCAGCTGCCGGCGAGCTTCCTGCGGTCGCGCTCGCCGGGGGCTGCGCTGCTCCTGGAAGGAGGTACCCTTTCCCTTGGTCGAGAGCTGGGGGCCGTAGCCCTTTCCTCTACCCCCTTATTTCTTTGGCTGCCCCTCTGGCCAGACTACCCCGATCCAGCGGTGGGGGCGAGGTCGTATGGAGCGGTGGACCCGTCGGCGAACGGAACTCGGCCACCGCCCGAACTGATCTCGCTCTTGAGAGTTTCCAAACGCCCCAGCTTCAGACGTGAACTCGTCCCCAGCCCTGTTGGCGGCCGTCGCTCAATGTCTGGGGCGAGGAAGGCGGTCATCCCCGCCTTTGGCAGGGGGCGCTGGTTGAGCCCAGTCTCTTTAGTTAGCACCGGCCTCTCGGTTTTCGCCTCTGGGACGGTGCATCGGCCCAGTCGGGCCGAAGGCCGTCAGTCCGAACTCGCACACCCTTTGGTTCCTAGGGTAGCCCAACCTCTGCACCAGGAGATCGTCTGCGGGTCGCTTACCACCCGCTTCCATATCCACTCCCATATCCACCCTCTCCAGCAGCTTCTCTTTCTAGGAATCACTTTCTTAGACCTGTTGCCGAGCCTCCCACTCCTGTGTTGGAGATCTTTGACATCGCTTCTTTCTGGCTCTTAGTCCCATTGGAGCGTCTGCTGGGCTTGATAGCAGAGGTTTCCAACATTAGAAATCGAAATAGAAAGCTATCGGGCTAAGAAAACTTAGAGGAGATAAAAATACTAGGGAAGGCTGGAAAGAAAGCCTTTGAGGGGAGAGCACGATTGTGTGTTGGCCCTTTAAAGGCAGGAAGACTGAGCTCAGGGGTGATTGAAGGGTGGGGTTGTGCTCTCCAGCTAAGATGACCGATACTTTGACTCAGTAAACAATGCGGGAACCAGCCTGAGACCTGCAAAGGAAGGAGGGATGGGTTACTGGCTGCAGTTGTAAACAAGGCACCTGTGATTTCTCGTCCACTGGGCAGCGACGGCCAGGCGCCATTCAGTGGACACCAGGGACTTGCTGTGTATTACCTTCCCGGGGTTTACCTCCGACGTGTTTGTGAAGTAGTTAATAAGATCATAACCACATTGAGGCGGATACTGATGTTAGCTTGAAATTACGCCTATAAGGGTAATCTGGCAAAAGGTATCAAAAGATACTAAGATCACATTTGACAGCGACAACAAATACGTGGCATTCTGGAGACACTGTCCAAAAAAATGAGTCTGGAGGCTTTCCTGGACCAGATGGGTCTGTTTTCGTTGCTTCCTTACTTTTCCCTCAACTGGTTTTTTTTTTTTTTTTTTTTTGTAATATTTATTTATTTGCTTGTCTGTGCTGTGTCTTAGTTGAAGCATTCAGGGTCTTCTGGTTGAGGCATGCGGGATCTAGTTCCTTGACCAGGGATTGAACCAAGGCCCCCTGCACTGGGAGAATGGAGTGCTGGTGAAGTCCCTCCCTCAGCTCTTTATTTAGAAAATTTTGAAGCATACTGAAAAATTGAAATGATAGTGTAACAAATACCCCATACCCTTTAATTAGATTCGTTTTTAATATTTTGATTCTTTTGCTTTCTGTCTATGTGTATATACCATGTTAACTTTCTCCAAAGCCTTTCAGAAGGAAGTCACAGCAGTAATAGCACTCTTTCTAGGAATCACTTTCTTAGACCTGTTGCCGAGCCTCCCACTCCTGTGTTGGAGATCTTTGACATCGCTTCTTTCTGGCTCTTAGTCCCATTGGAGCGTCTGCTGGGCTTGATAGCAGAGGTTTCCAACATTAGAAATCGAAATAGAAAGCTATCGGGCTAAGAAAACTTAGAGGAGATAAAAATACTAGGGAAGGCTGGAAAGAAAGCCTTTGAGGGGAGAGCACGATTGTGTGTTGGCCCTTTAAAGGCAGGAAGACTGAGCTCAGGGGTGATTGAAGGGTGGGGTTGTGCTCTCCAGCTAAGATGACCGATACTTTGACTCAGTAAACAATGCGGGAACCAGCCTGAGACCTGCAAAGGAAGGAGGGATGGGTTACTGGCTGCAGTTGTAAACAAGGCACCTGTGATTTCTCGTCCACTGGGCAGCGACGGCCAGGCGCCATTCAGTGGACACCAGGGACTTGCTGTGTATTACCTTCCCGGGGTTTACCTCCGACGTGTTTGTGAAGTAGTTAATAAGATCATAACCACATTGAGGCGGATACTGATGTTAGCTTGAAATTACGCCTATAAGGGTAATCTGGCAAAAGGTATCAAAAGATACTAAGATCACATTTGACAGCGACAACAAATACGTGGCATTCTGGAGACACTGTCCAAAAAAATGAGTCTGGAGGCTTTCCTGGACCAGATGGGTCTGTTTTCGTTGCTTCCTTACTTTTCCCTCAACTGGTTTTTTTTTTTTTTTTTTTGTAATATTTATTTATTTGCTTGTCTGTGCTGTGTCTTAGTTGAAGCATTCAGGGTCTTCTGGTTGAGGCATGCGGGATCTAGTTCCTTGACCAGGGATTGAACCAAGGCCCCCTGCACTGGGAGAATGGAGTGCTGGTGAAGTCCCTCCCTCAGCTCTTTATTTAGAAAATTTTGAAGCATACTGAAAAATTGAAATGATAGTGTAACAAATACCCCATACCCTTTAATTAGATTCGTTTTTAATATTTTGATTCTTTTGCTTTCTGTCTATGTGTATATACCATGTTAACTTTCTCCAAAGCCTTTCAGAAGGAAGTCACAGCAGTAATAGCACTTGACACCTAAGGCTCTATAACGTGTATCATTTAACATGAGGACATTTTCTCCACAGCCAGAAAAACCATATTGCACCCAAGAAATTTAACATTGATTAGAATATTATCTAATGTATAGCCTTACTTAAAACTATTCAGTTGTCTGGATATTTATACCTTTCTTTTAAATTCCAGAATCTAATCAAGGATTACACATTGCATATAACTGTCTTGTCTTTTTAGTCTTGTCGAATCCAGAATAGTTCCTCCATCTTTGTTTAAGTTTCTTGGGACTGACATTTTTGAAGGCCAGGCTAACTGTTTCACAGAATGTCCTACAGTCTAAGTTACCTAATTACATCTTCATGATTAGATTCAGATTGAGCATTTTTGTTCAGAAGGCTGCCTACACAGGTGATGTCTGCTTCCCAGGGAGAATTAGGAGACATATAAGACAGTTTGTATCTTTATTAATAACACTAAGTTAAATCACTTGCTGAAGATGGTGTTTATCAGAGTCTCCACTGTAAGCATTCTATCCTTTTGTAATAAGTCATATGTGTGGTGATATTTTGAAACTGAATATTCTGTTCAGTCTATCTGATTTTTAGGTGCCTTTTCTTTTTTAAAAAAGATTAAGATAAGTAGATTTGGAATGATAGTTTTACTTCTTGTAGTAGAGAGTCTGTAGCTAAGCAAATTGTTTTGCTTTCAGGAATTGTTCTGAAATATTAACCTACAGTCGGTGCTTGAATGTATGGGTACTTCTATGGATATATAACTTGAGAGTGGTGATCATCAAAGATCATTCCTTTAGGAGGTATACACTGGTCAGGTGCAGGCTCTTGGCTGGGGGCATAAACATGCATGAGATACAGCCCTTGGCCACAAGTTGATCGGAATGAAATGGGTAAACATGTTGGATAAACACATAACCTCACTGCTATGTCTCTTCTTTAGCTGAAATGATAGATATAATAGGTGCACGGAAAAAAAAAAAAAAAGGTGCACAAAGTGTAATCCTTTGTGAGGCACCAAAGCCTGCTGACAGGGAATTTCATTCATTGTCCTGATTCTGGAATTGTTTCTATTTTGGCCCCACAGAAAAGGTTACTTGCATTCTATGCCAACTCGATATGGCAAAGTGATTGCTCTGAAATACTCTGTGGTTTATCACTGTCAGGAAGCTTTGAATTGATTTCTTTTTTTTAAAACCTGCATTTGCTGTTTAGCCCTTTAGGTTTTGCCTACCCCTCCTTATTCCAAGTGGTTCAAATTTCTTTGGTAGTTGTCCTTTTTAACAAACCTGAATGCTGAGAAAGGCAGATTTTTTCCCCTTTTGCATCAGGAATAACATTCACTTTCTAAAGGTATGAATTTCACTGTATTAACACTTTCAGTATCAAAGTTTATCTTCTTTTAGGGGGCGCCGTGTTGCATGGCTTGTGGGATTTTAGTTCCTAGACCTAGGGATCGAATCTTGGCCCTCAGTAGTGAAAGCACAGAGTCCTAACCACTGGACTGCCAGGCAATTCCCCAAAATGTATCTTCCGATAAACTAAAACCCACTGATGTTTCCGTTGTGCCATTGCTGGAGTCAAGAATAGGTCACACTTGGATCGGTCATTTACTCATTCAGTCTACTAATTGACTTTGTGTCTGTTGTGTGTCTGTTAAGTTTCCTAGGAGCAAGAAAAGGGTATGTTGATGAAGAAGACAAATGAGCTTTCATTCTCTAGGGGAGAGAGGAAACAAAATTTAAAAGTATGGAAAGGAGGGACTTCCCTAGCAGTCTAGCACTTCCAGTGCAAGGGACTCAGATTCAAGGAAACAGATCTCACCTGCCTTGCAGTACAGCAAAATTAATAAAAGTATGGAACGGAAGACAGCGGTGAGTATAAGACTAGGTAGGGAGCCAATGAGTGTCAGGACTCCTGTGTCAAGTGGAATGTTCTTTTTTACTTAAGGTCACGAGGAAGCTGTCTGTGATGATGCCACTGGAGATGAAATCTGAAAGGAAATGAGGATCAAATCACACAACTGTTGGGAAAAGAACGTTCTGGGCCAAAGGCAGGCGGTTCAGAGGCCCTGGGGCAGGAGCTTGCTTAAGCCACATGAAGGAGACCAGTGCAGTGGGAGAAACAATACAATGTGGGCCAGGCTGGGGTAGGGGGGGTCAGCGGAGATTGAGGACAGATCCTCAAAAGCCATAGTAGAGGGTTTTGAGCAGAGGAAGGATGATCTGAATTTTTTTTTTTTAATGTACATAATTTAATAATTTTTTCGCAGAGTTTGCGACCATCGCAAAAAGCAACTTTAGAATTTTTAGTCACCCCAACCAGAAACTGTCCCCATCAGCACTGACTTTCTGGCTTTGTATGGAGAACAGGTGGGAAGCCATGGTCCAAGTTGGTTTTGCCTACCTCCTTATTCCAAGTGGTTCAAATTTCTTTGGTAGTTGTCCTTTTAACAAACCTGAATGCTGAGAAAGGCAGATTTTTCCCCTTTGCATCAGGAATAACATTCACTTTCTAAAGGTATGAATTTCACTGTATTAACACTTTCAGTATCAAAGTTTATCTTCTTTTAGGGGGCGCCGTGTTGCATGGCTTGTGGGATTTTAGTTCCTAGACCTAGGGATCGAATCTTGGCCCTCAGTAGTGAAAGCACAGAGTCCTAACCACTGGACTGCCAGGCAATTCCCCAAAATGTATCTTCCGATAAACTAAAACCCACTGATGTTTCCGTTGTGCCATTGCTGGAGTCAAGAATAGGTCACACTTGGATCGGTCATTTACTCATTCAGTCTACTAATTGACTTTGTGTCTGTTGTGTGTCTGTTAAGTTTCCTAGGAGCAAGAAAAGGGTATGTTGATGAAGAAGACAAATGAGCTTTCATTCTCTAGGGGAGAGAGGAAACAAAATTTAAAAGTATGGAAAGGAGGGACTTCCCTAGCAGTCTAGCACTTCCAGTGCAAGGGACTCAGATTCAAGGAAACAGATCTCACCTGCCTTGCAGTACAGCAAAATTAATAAAAGTATGGAACGGAAGACAGCGGTGAGTATAAGACTAGGTAGGGAGCCAATGAGTGTCAGGACTCCTGTGTCAAGTGGAATGTTCTTTTTTACTTAAGGTCACGAGGAAGCTGTCTGTGATGATGCCACTGGAGATGAAATCTGAAAGGAAATGAGGATCAAATCACACAACTGTTGGGAAAAGAACGTTCTGGGCCAAAGGCAGGCGGTTCAGAGGCCCTGGGGCAGGAGCTTGCTTAAGCCACATGAAGGAGACCAGTGCAGTGGGAGAAACAATACAATGTGGGCCAGGCTGGGGTAGGGGGGGTCAGCGGAGATTGAGGACAGATCCTCAAAAGCCATAGTAGAGGGTTTTGAGCAGAGGAAGGATGATCTGACTTTTTTTTTTTAATGTACATAATTTAATAATTTTTTCGCAGAGTTTGCGACCATCGCAAAAAGCAACTTTAGAATTTTTTAGTCACCCCAACCAGAAACTGTCCCCATCAGCACTGACTTTCTGGCTTTGTATGGAGAACAGGTGAAAGGCCAGATCAAGGGCTTCCCTGATGGTCCAGTGGGTAGAGACACTGCCTTGCAGTGCACGGGGTGCCGGGATCTTCCCAGGATCCCTGGCCTGGGAAGATCCCACATGCTGTGGAGCAGCTGGACCGATGTGTGCAACTACCATGCCAGAGCTCTGGAGCGCATGCGCCCAGAGCCAGTGCTCTGCGGCGACAGAGGCCGCTGTGATGGGAGGCCCACACAGGCCAAAGAACAAAGATGGAAATAGATGGAAGACCAATAGAAGTGGCCAAAGAAAAAAAAAAGGCCCATGTCATTAAAAAAAAAAAAGGCCAGATCAAGGTAACTAAGAGCTAGCTAGGGCTGGGGCCAATAAACCATTAAGGTTGAAGCAGGCCAGAAGGGCAGCTCATAAACCTGGGGTAAGTGGGGGGTTAGGCAACGGGCCTTGGGAGAGAGACAGCAAGCCACAGTTGGTCGTCCTGGTGGCCAGTCCTCGTTGTTAGAGGAAGGTATCTAGGAAAAACTCAATTTTCCTTTACTCTCTCACTTCTGCCGCACTCACCACACATCTGGTGCCAGAAGTGCTTTTTCCACACACCAAGCAATTCTGGGACACCAGTTAGGTGTCCTACAATTCAGTTCAGTTCTGACACTATCTACTTGCTGTTGGCTTCCCACAGGTTAAAAGCCCATTTCCACAAGATTGCCCCAGCCCTCCGCTTCAGATGCCAAAGTCCAGTGGGTCACATGTGCTTCTGATCAGCCTAGAAGGGGGAGCGGAAAGGGAACAGGCGGTTCAGAGGCCCTGGGGCAGGAGCTTGCTTAAGCCACATGAAGGAGACCAGTGCAGTGGGAGAAACAATACAATGTGGGCCAGGCTGGGGTAGGGGGGGTCAGCGGAGATTGAGGACAGATCCTCAAAAGCCATAGTAGAGGGTTTTGAGCAGAGGAAGGATGATCTGACTTTTTTTTTTTAATGTACATAATTTAATAATTTTTTCGCAGAGTTTGCGACCATCGCAAAAAGCAACTTTAGAATTTTTTAGTCACCCCAACCAGAAACTGTCCCCATCAGCACTGACTTTCTGGCTTTGTATGGAGAACAGGTGAAAGGCCAGATCAAGGGCTTCCCTGATGGTCCAGTGGGTAGAGACACTGCCTTGCAGTGCACGGGGTGCCGGGATCTTCCCAGGATCCCTGGCCTGGGAAGATCCCACATGCTGTGGAGCAGCTGGACCGATGTGTGCAACTACCATGCCAGAGCTCTGGAGCGCATGCGCCCAGAGCCAGTGCTCTGCGGCGACAGAGGCCGCTGTGATGGGAGGCCCACACAGGCCAAAGAACAAAGATGGAAATAGATGGAAGACCAATAGAAGTGGCCAAAGAAAAAAAAAAGGCCCATGTCATTAAAAAAAAAAAAGGCCAGATCAAGGTAACTAAGAGCTAGCTAGGGCTGGGGCCAATAAACCATTAAGGTTGAAGCAGGCCAGAAGGGCAGCTCATAAACCTGGGGTAAGTGGGGGGTTAGGCAACGGGCCTTGGGAGAGAGACAGCAAGCCACAGTTGGTCGTCCTGGTGGCCAGTCCTCGTTGTTAGAGGAAGGTATCTAGGAAAAACTCAATTTTCCTTTACTCTCTCACTTCTGCCGCACTCACCACACATCTGGTGCCAGAAGTGCTTTTTCCACACACCAAGCAATTCTGGGACACCAGTTAGGTGTCCTACAATTCAGTTCAGTTCTGACACTATCTACTTGCTGTTGGCTTCCCACAGGTTAAAAGCCCATTTCCACAAGATTGCCCCAGCCCTCCGCTTCAGATGCCAAAGTCCAGTGGGTCACATGTGCTTCTGATCAGCCAAGGTTTCCATGTCCTCCTTGTTCTGTGAGAGCGGAGCTTCCCTTGTGGTCCAGTGGGTAAAGAGTCCACCTTGCAGTGCAAGGGGCACCTGTTCGATCCCTGGCCCACGAAGATCCAACATGCCGCAGAACGGCTGTACCGGTGTGTCCAATTATGAACCAGCACTCTGGAGTGCATGCACCCAGAGCCAGTGCTCTGCAACAAGAGGCCACTGCAATGGGAGACCCACACAGGCCAAAGAATAAAAAGACGGATGAAAAATAAATATAAATAGAACGGTCTTGTCTATTCTAGGTTATTTCTAAAAAAAAATAAAATGCGAGAGCAGCTTACGGAATTAAGGAAAACAGTTCACTTGCTAGGCTACTGGTATATTGCCAAGGATAAAAAGGATGGAAATGAACATCTCATAAAAGAGAGCCCACCAAGAGTTTCTTCATAAGAATAGAAGACACTCCTAGAAGTTCCAAGGTATTTAAGAGCTCTGCCTCAGGAACCAGGGTCCCTGATTAAGTCTTGGAACAAAAGAGTTTCCTCGCACCGTTATCTGCAAGGGTTTTAGGAATCAGGAGTAGAGTCCAGATATATATGCATTAGTATTTCCCAAGGGAACAAGTGGATCCCTGGCAGGTAGATGGGGGTGGGTAAGAGGCATTTCACGGGGGTCGGCGTGGACACATGCAGGCTGGTGGGCAGTTAGCATCCAGGCAGGCCAGCACTGAACTGTAGGCCTGGGGTGCTCCACTTAAACCCTGACTGCAAAGGCACTGGCTGTGTTCATACAGTTGTTTGACCTGGAACATGAGGCAGAGTGGAGCCAGGTGAAAGGACAGCTGGACACCAAGCTTCATGCCACTCACTTGGTTTATGCTTGTATTTCTGCTAATTGAGGCCAGGCTGGTCTTAAGGCCATGCTTGGAAATGAGATGACTTGGCTGAGGAGGCTAGAGTGCCTGAGAGCCAGCTGTTACAAAGTCCTTTGTTAACACGGAACTTAGACAACTCTGTTATCTATGTGGCTTTTCTCTTTAACTCAAATTTCTGTCTGAAAATTATTCTGAACACCCTGTGGTGAGGGATCTTTGCCTTTTTAAAATTTTCATTCTTGTTCACTGACGAGCATGGCATAAGGAATGGGCTCAGTAAGTGTTTGCTGAATGAACCAACTCTCAGCACTGGTGTTCGCTTGCTCTCGCTACTGAAACAGTTCACCACATGCCTAGTGGCTAAAAACAACACCCATCGATTAGTCCCGGAGCTCAGAAGGCCAAAACCGGTCAGCAGAGCCATCTTCCTTTCGAAGGCCCTAAGGAGAATTTGTCGCCTTGTCTTTTCCATCTTTTACAGGTCACTTGCATTCTTTGGCTTATGGCACCTTCCTCCCTCTTTTTTTTTTTTTTTTTAATTTGGTCTCTTTTGATTGATTTTTTATTTATTTATTTTTCATCCATGTTTATTCTTTGGCCTGTGTGGGCTTCCCATTGTGTAGCCTCCCTCGTTGCAGAGCACTGGCTCTGGGTGCATGCTCTCCAGAGCGCTGGCTCGTACTTAGACACACCGGTCCAGCCACTCCCCGGTACATGGGATCTTCCAGGCCAGGGATCGAACTGGTGCCCCTTGCACTGCAAGGTGGACTCTTTACCCACTGGCCCACCAGGGAAGCCCACCTTCCTCCATCTTTAAAGCCAACAGCATAGCATCTTCAAATCTCTCTGACTCTGACCCTTTTATGGGGACCCTTGATTACAATAGGCCCACCTCTAAAATCAAAGATACGTCCCCCTCATCCCAAGATACTTAATCTCATCAGCCCTGCACGCTCCCTTTTATGAGGTCAGGTTGCATTTTTATAGGCTCTGGGGTGGAGGACATGGGCATCTTTGGGGCCGCTTCTGCCACCAGTGCTTAGTCTGATTTCCCCTTACAGCATTTATTTCTGATTAATAACCTGATTTATTCTTCAGCATGGGGAAATGATGTGACTTTAGCTGCCAAAGTAAACAAAGCTGAAAATAACGCACTTTATTTGAAACAGTGAACCAGGAAATCCTGTAAGATAGATAGACAAGATTTTTGACAGTGTATGGAGCCAGGGAAATGAAAAGTACTACATGATAATCAATTAATAGCTGTTAAATAGATGGCAGATTAAGGTGCAGTATTAAAGGGATATCACTTAGTTTTTTTTAAGTGTTTTATTGATTGAGGTTTGCCTTAGCTATTAGAGTCCTGCAGTAATTCCATCCATCTGAAAAGTGTTTTACAAATTGTACTGCTCATCTAATATGATAAAGCCTTTTTTTCCTACTTAGAGTGACTTAAGTGACGCTCCATAGGATATGGAGGCACTGGGGAAGCTAATGGATGTGGCTTAGGATTGTAGGAAGGTGCATACTGCTTCTCCTCAGCGATTCAGGGAGGAGCTGACCTGCTGCCGGATCCTGTGTGCACACAGACCTTTCAGCTTTTAGAAAGTTGAGATATGAGTTGCTAGCCCAGCAAGACTCCTTGCTCCAGGGAAGTGGAAACAAGTGAGTGGTGGTGTCCACCAGGGCTGCTGGAACAAAACACCGTGGATCTAGGGACTTAAACAGCAGATGTGAATTTTCTCACAGTTCTGGAGACGGAAAGTGCAAAATGAGGGTGCCGGCATGGTCAGGCTGAGGGCCCTCTTGGGCCACCTTCTTGATATGTCCTCACTCGATGGGAAGAGAAAGAGAACGAGACACTGAGAGAGATCTGTCTTGCTCTTGTAAAGCCATGGCCTGTCAGATTGGGGCTTCCATGCGTGGATTCATTCTGTAGCACCCAAACGTCCAGACCCACCGTTACTGAAGTTACCAACTTAGTGTGTCTCTGGCAGATCAAGGCCTCCCCTCCCAGTTCACTGCCCTCATGGTTCTGTGGCAGCCGATCAGAAACCACAATCTAGCAGGACCTTGAGTTGCTGTGGCAAGCAGTGCCTATCTCTAAAATTTGGAGAGCTCCAGCGGAAGCCCTGTGACAGCAAGGCCCAGGACCGTTGAGTTGGCTGGGCAGGCGTGCCAGAAATCTATAAGATTTATTCTTCAGAAAATGAACTTTAGCTGCCAAAGTAAACAAAGCTGAAAATAACGCACTTTATTTGAAACAGTGAACCAGGAAATCCTGTAAGATAGATAGACAAGATTTTTGACAGTGTATGGAGCCAGGGAAATGAAAAGTACTACATGATAATCAATTAATAGCTGTTAAATAGATGGCAGATTAAGGTGCAGTATTAAAGGGATATCACTTAGTTTTTTTTAAGTGTTTTATTGATTGAGGTTTGCCTTAGCTATTAGAGTCCTGCAGTAATTCCATCCATCTGAAAAGTGTTTTACAAATTGTACTGCTCATCTAATATGATAAAGCCTTTTTTTCCTACTTAGAGTGACTTAAGTGACGCTCCATAGGATATGGAGGCACTGGGGAAGCTAATGGATGTGGCTTAGGATTGTAGGAAGGTGCATACTGCTTCTCCTCAGCGATTCAGGGAGGAGCTGACCTGCTGCCGGATCCTGTGTGCACACAGACCTTTCAGCTTTTAGAAAGTTGAGATATGAGTTGCTAGCCCAGCAAGACTCCTTGCTCCAGGGAAGTGGAAACAAGTGAGTGGTGGTGTCCACCAGGGCTGCTGGAACAAAACACCGTGGATCTAGGGACTTAAACAGCAGATGTGAATTTTCTCACAGTTCTGGAGACGGAAAGTGCAAAATGAGGGTGCCGGCATGGTCAGGCTGAGGGCCCTCTTGGGCCACCTTCTTGATATGTCCTCACTCGATGGGAAGAGAAAGAGAACGAGACACTGAGAGAGATCTGTCTTGCTCTTGTAAAGCCATGGCCTGTCAGATTGGGGCTTCCATGCGTGGATTCATTCTGTAGCACCCAAACGTCCAGACCCACCGTTACTGAAGTTACCAACTTAGTGTGTCTCTGGCAGATCAAGGCCTCCCCTCCCAGTTCACTGCCCTCATGGTTCTGTGGCAGCCGATCAGAAACCACAATCTAGCAGGACCTTGAGTTGCTGTGGCAAGCAGTGCCTATCTCTAAAATTTGGAGAGCTCCAGCGGAAGCCCTGTGACAGCAAGGCCCAGGAGTGGTCTCAGGCCAGCGGTGGCAGACAGAGCCAGGGTGGCAGCTGCTCGGAGTTCCTGGAGTCAGGCGTGTATCCCATTTGCCCACCCCCAGATAGCGGGGAGAGACCAGAGTCTCTTTTAAGTGGTTTGGGAGGGGCTGGTGAGGACTCAGGGATTAAAGATGTTACTGCTTTAGCGGGAACTGCCTGGCTCTGTTTCATGGCAGGGGGTGTGGAGCTGGCAGTGGGCGGTGCACAAGGGGACCTTGGCGGGGAGAGGCCAGGGTGCAACAGTAGTGGCCCAGGCAGGAAGGGCGGTACCTGAACACCAGACTCTGCAACCTCTGGAGCTGCCGTCAAGAAGAGAGGTCAGGCATTGCTGCACAGTGCTCCGTCAGTGGGACTTACACTTGTTCTTATGAGAGGAAAAGCATCTAAGTGAATTTTCAAATCTGGGGGAACCTTTTCTTCAGTGTGTGGGAGTAGAGGTAGCTCGTCAGGAATTGGCCGACCTTTTCTGTAAATGGCCAGATTATAACTATTTTACGCTTTGCAGTTCCTACGGTCTCTGTCACTGTTTTAGCCCTGCTCTTAGAGCTTGGAAGCACCCAGAGACACGATGTAAGTGAATGGGCCTAGCTGTGTTCTGGTAAGGCTTTACGCACAAAAACAGGTGCTAGCCATAGTTACTGAACCCTCCAAAACCATTCATGTTTGGGGATTTCCCTGGTGATCCACTGGCTAAGACTCTGTGCTCCCAATCCAAAAGCATCAGTGGGGCTTCCCTGGTGGTCCAGTGGGTAAGGACACTGCCTTGCAGTGCAAGGGGTGCCGGTTCGATCCCTGGCCTGGGAGGATCCCAAATGCTGCGAAGTGGCTGGACCGCTGTGTCCAATTACTGAGCCAGAGCTCTGGAGCGCATGCGCCCAGAGCCAGCACTCTGCGATGACAGAGGCCACTGCGATGGGAGGCCCACAAGAGACAAACAAAGACGGATGAAAATAGACAAATGAAAAAGCAATAGAAGTGGCCCGCCCACCTCCTCCCTCCCCAACCCGCCCCCCTCAAAATAAATAAATAAATAAATGTTTAAAAAAAAAAAGCATCAGTGTTTGGATATTCGACTAATGAACTTCCACGGCATCTGAATACTTTTAAAAATGAACTGAGTATGATGACTGCCCCTTTGTAATGACTGCGCAGGGGAAGCTGGTGACGTCCTCCCTTTCTTTGCTTTCCCTTGCAGAGATGTGGTATGGCGTGTTCCTGTGGGCACTGGTGTCCTCCGTCTTCTTCCACGTCCCCGCAGGATTACTGGCCCTCTTCACCCTCAGACATCACAAATATGGTAGGTTCATGTCTGTAAGCATCCTGTTGATGGGCATCGTGGGACCAATTACTGCTGGAATCTTGACAAGTATGTTAGACATTTCAAATACAGTCCACACGTTTCATATGAATAGTCAGTTAATTTTAGGAACCATTTTAAAAACATGTCTGAGTGGGATAAAGAAGTGAGAGTAACCTTTAACCGCAGGTCCTTGGTTTTTGGTTTTGTTTTTTTTTTTTTTATGTGTTGTTCTCTTCTCACCTCAGTCCCCTCTTATTTGACTAACATCTGAGTCAGATTTTTGTCTTGCTGACTTTGTGAAATATGTCTTGTGATCTAGGTCACTAGCAAAAGAAGATTATTTGTCTTTTTAGAAGCTGCTGCTCCTTTCTGTTAAACTGTCACTTCACTGATTTGTGGCATTCCAAGCTGGTTGACGAATTAGTTCCGTTCATCTGGGTGTCATTATTTTAAGGATGGAAGAATTCTTGTTTAGAAAAGTACCTGGTTGGGATTTCCCTGGTGCTTCAGTGGTTAAGGCTTCGCCTTTCAATGCTAGGAATGCAGGTTCAATCCCTGGCTGGGGAGCTAAAATCTCACATACCTCATGAACAAAACCATAAAAGGTAAAACAGAAGCAATATTGTAACAAATTCAGTAAAGATTTAAAAAAACAAAATGGTCTATTTCAAAAAGAAAAATCTTAAAAAAAAAAAAAAAACAAACAACAACTTTTTTTTTTTTTCCCCTTCCAGGACTTTCTGAATAAGAATGGGAGTAACATTCATAATTATACATTATTTTTACCTGTTTGGTGTCTTTTGGGTGGGGATGCAGCTTTTGTTCATGTGACAGGGATGAGAATAAGTTTAAATCATTTTTAAGCTTATAACAAAATATAAATAACATGTATTATTTTACATAAATTAAAAATTATAAGAAAGCAAAAATAAAAATGCTCCAGTACTATATTCCTAAATGGTAACCATAGTTTGCATTTTGGTATATGCTTTCAAACTTTCTTCTAGGTAAACATAATTTTTTTTCACTGTGATTTTAGACTTTGAACTTCAAGCAGACATCTCCCTCTGTCTCTTTGACTTCAGGGGTTTTTTGGGGACAAGGTGGCCTAGTTTCTCTGTGTTCTGTAGATGGTGAAAGCTTCTTGATAAGGCAGTGGGGAGGCCGATTTTCTCCTCTCTGCATTAAGGAGTTTCCATAACTGGCTTTAAACAATATTTTTAACTATATCACCTACTGCTATCTTTAGAAAGCCTCTGCTCCAGTTTCCTTACTGGATTATTAGCCCTAAGGCCTGTTTTATCACTAAAATAGCAATAGTATTACTGCTGTCAGAGAAAACAGCAATGCTGTGAGACGACTAAAGGAAATAATGTATATATAAAACACTTCACAGAATATCAACACATAATAATTGTGCAGTAAGCATCATGTTCATGTCTTTCTTTGACTCTAGTGCATACTGTCTACTCCCTTGCCATTTTGCTGCTCCTTCTGGTTTGCTTTTTCCTGCGTTCCCTTCATCATCCAAATCCCACTTTGGGGCCCAGTTCAAGTTCTTTAAGTTTTTTCTGATCCCACCTACTTTTTTGGAGATAAATTAGAAAGAGGCCCAATGGAACACATGCCTCTCACGTGTTGGTATTAACAGCACAGTGTGTATGCACTGCCACTAGTATTTTTCTTTCTTCTCCTTGAAATATTTCATATACCTTCACATCACATTGATACACGGTGTTGACATTTGATTGAAACACGATATATTGTCTTGGATTATCCAAAATCTATTTCATGCTTGTGTGTTCTGTCTTGTGTCCCCAGCTATATTCTCTGACCAAGGGGAATTTTGTTTGGAGCATTTTGGAGTCAGGTAGAGGGAAGATTATCTGGGGGAACTTTAGATCTGTTGTTTTCAAATGATTGAATTCTTGACTTTTTCTTGGTACAATGCTGAGTCCCCGTGAGTGATTCAGGGTACCTGAGTAGAAACAGATGTTTGTTTTGTTTACTCAATTTTGTAGGAAGTTCTACATACTTTGTAGGAATTTTGTAGGAAGGACTAACATAATGATATGGGGAACAGAAAGGAATCCTGGAATATCTCTCCCCACAAGCAGATCAGTAGGCCTAGGGTCTCTCTCCCTTCCTTTTCTCCTCCCTCCCTCCTTTTTTTTTTTTTTTTTTACTGTACCACATGACTTGTGGAATTTTGGTTCCCAAACCAGGGATTGAACCTGGGCCATAACAGTGAAAGTGCTGAATCCTGGCCACTGACCCACCAGGCTATTTCCTCCATCCATTTCTTGAAGGAACCCTGTGGATAGTACAAGGCAGGGTGGGGTTTCCCTGTGGTTGCTCCTGACATATTTCCTGCTCAGTTTCACACAGAAGATTTTCTGTCATTTATTGCCAAGAATTTGTTAGGTATCTGTTGTATGCCTGGGAAATAAGAGATGTTTTGAGTTTGTAATTGGGTGATGTGGAAATTGCAGTCTTTGTGATTTCCGCTATGACTTCTAGGTGATTTTATTCAATAAATCTCGGAGACTCCACTTGAAGGGAATCCGTTTTCAATAGCTAAAAGCACTTGTTGGTGACTTGCAAACCGTACAAGGAATATTTAAAACCTCGTCAGCAAAAAGAATAGGGAAAACAAAACGTTTCTATAATGTTTAACTTTTAATGTCAAAAATTCAGATCATTCTACTTAGAGTTTTAAGTGCTGTAATTCCCTAATGATATTCACTTCGTCTTTTTTTCTTTAAACACACGTGAATTTTTGAACAGGTGCAGCGATTGCTGGAGTGTACCGAGCAGCAGGAAAGGAAATGATTCCATTTGAAGCCCTCACCTTAGGCACTGGACAGACGTTTTGTGTAGTGGTGGTCTCCTTTTTACGGATTTTAGCTACTCTATAGCACATGTCCTTGTGCTATGATGGTGAATTGAAGTTTTATAGAATCCTCAAAAAGAATACATTATGGGATGTAGCATTTTCTTATTTCTTCAAACAGAAGCACTTTGAATGAAAAAATATATGAAGAACAACATTTCAGACCTCTCTTCAGTCTGAAGTTCCGAAAACTAAAGATCTTTTTGCACTCATTGTTCTGAACCCAAAAAGAAAAAAAAATGAAATTTCTTTTCTTTCTGTTCTTTATGTATTTAAATCAGACAGTTTTATAGGGGCACCATTACCCAAGCCTGGTCAGCAGTGCTTCTGGGTTGGCATCCTTCACACTGGAACTTACAATGTCTTGTGAGAAAATGCAGCTTTGCATATTTCAGAGAAACTATAGAACATATTGGTTTATTTCTGAGCAGAGTATACTGTACTAAAATCTTACTTGATCTAATCTTGATTAACATTTGGCAGACTCTTCTCTTGCTACATCTGCCTGACAGTTAAGTGCTAAGTAGGTTTTGGTTGAGTATAACAGTGAGAACAAATGGGAAGAAATAAAACACACAAAAAACCCCGTAACTCAAGTAGTGGCTTCCATTCCACTACAAGGAGCTAACTCCTGAATGAAGTGACATTTTATGGATAACTGTCTTGACCCCTGATTATTTTATATATTTTAAGACCTATGAATTTCCTATTTTGTACCTTTTCTCAAAATAAGGTAGGTAATTGAGAATTTTCCCACTAAACTCCTGTACCACCTTTTCCTATCACTTTTTTGATTTTTTTTAGTTTCATTGGAGACACGCCCCATTAAAAAGTCCGAATGGAAAATTCTCAGCCATATTGGTCAGGGTACTCATGGACATTGAGACAGACACACAGAGAAAGATACTTTAAACATTCTGTTACCATTTTTCTTAGTAACTTTGGCTTGCTCATCGCTCTTGAAAAATTGTGTAAGTGAAGCTTAAGCTGGAATTAGTGGTTATTGATTTTCTAGTCTTAATGTGGTTACCTAGTGGTGGGTGTTCAGCCCACTTTTGCAGTGTTGGGTAATGACTCCCAGAAAGTGCCTGAAGTTTAATTTTCAGATATGCCTTCCACTGTGCCCTTTACATTTTCTTTCAAGAGAATTTATATTCTTAAAGAGAATTAAATATCAGAGTTTTTTAAAGCCCAATTTTAGCTCTTTTAACTTTTCTTCTAATGCCTAACTTTCTTTTTCATCTAAAGGCCAGAAAACTGTGACTTTCAAAAGGATTGCAAAAATTAAGTATCTAACTTTATCCTTAACCACCTAACTGGCTTGTATAAAATATAGTCATTGTTACCTGTTTTCAGAATAGTTTCTGGAAATTAAATCTGACATTTTGAAAGGAAATTTTTCATTATGAGTGTAAAGCTACCTGCCCATGAGCTCATGTGCAGTGCTGTTTTATTTAAAGCAATATGCACTCTGGCTTCTGAGTAAAAATAGCCAGAAGGACCAATTTACCAGTGGTAGTCACAGAGAAAAATGACAAAAGATTACAAAAAGTATGTGAACATTTTCTTTTAATGAATAACCCATTAGGCCACTTACCAAAATTAGTGATAGTGATAAATATACTCTGACTAGTTGGAAAATTATAGGAGTTGGGTGCAGGCAAATAGCCCTTACAAATTCCCCAACAAGATAACTCTCCAATGCTCAAATCTTTATTTGCAAGCAAATTTTTATGTCTTTAGTTCAAGACTCCATTTTTCAGTTCAGTGTGTTGGATTTTGAAAAAGTCACCCTTCAGTTTAAGAAATGTTCCTTCATCTCTATTGAAGGATGTCTCTTAGCATTCTCACCTAAAATATTCCTTTGGATAAAATTTCACAAATTGAACATGGACTAGTGGTCAGTGGGTTCCTATCCCCAAATGCGGATTTTTCAACATATTGATCCATGACTTAAATGTTTGGATATTTTTATTCTAGAGCCAAGACACACACAAAAAATGCAGTTTGAAAGTTGTCTTTGTTTTCGTCTGTTTCTTGTTTGATTATCCACTGTTTTTAAAAACTTCAAATATAAAATGGATCTTCAGATTATATTGAATTATTGAATGTTTCATCCATCCCAGTATGTGAACATTCTCCTATGAATAAATGAATATAGACTTTTATAACTTGAGCTTTGTGACTTGAAATGTTTTCAGGGAGAAACAGTTTGAATGATAAGGAGTGTCTACTGCCCTTTACGGTTTATTTTTCTTCTTAATTTCTCATCTCAAATACACAGTTATTTGGGAGTGATTGCTTAGCTGAAAAAAATACTGGCATTTGTGTTGAACCTATTATTTTTTTTCACGACAGCTCCTGAGACGTTTTACCATCTACTGAGTTGCCTAGAGACCTGTGCAACCACCCCTCCCCCAGTTGTGGGTCTACTTTTCTTTTTTTTTTTTTTATGAGTGAGAAGGAGGTAGCCCCAACCATAAAAAAGCTGATTTCTGGATTCTTTAAGATGGAGGTTTTAGGGGAAAGACATTTCATGTAAACTTAAATCCAGTACAAATGTGTAACGAATATTCCAAGATACAGATGTCTCATTATAGTATTTATTAACTCAAAACATTACTTAGGAAATGTCTAAACTAGGAAGAAAGAGTTCATATGAATAGTTATCTTTAAACCGTTCTGTTTTCTAAGTCTTGAAATTGTGTCTCAGCTTTTGATTCCAAAAGCTACTCTGGTTTGAAAGAAGTTCTTACAACCAGTGCAGTGCACACCAACCTTCTGTAGTAGACGGCTTCCTGGAATTGGAGCCCTGGTGCCATGAGCTGTCCTCAACGCAGAGGGTCCTGTGTACATGCCGTTTCTGTTTCATGCACTCTGTTATGCTGCTTGTGGTAAAATCAGCTTAACTTTTTGTATTAGATTATTTCACTAAATGCTACAATCAAAATGATCAAATCTTTGTACCATAGAAATTTATTTAAATTTTATTTTTCTACTGAAATTTCTAATTCTGGTATAAATGTTTATCAATAAAGATTACTTTCAATTTGAAATTTTTTGCTCTGTTTCTTGTTTGATTATCCACTGTTTTTAAAAACTTCAAATATAAAATGGATCTTCAGATTATATTGAATTATTGAATGTTTCATCCATCCCAGTATGTGAACATTCTCCTATGAATAAATGAATATAGACTTTTATAACTTGAGCTTTGTGACTTGAAATGTTTTCAGGGAGAAACAGTTTGAATGATAAGGAGTGTCTACTGCCCTTTACGGTTTATTTTTCTTCTTAATTTCTCATCTCAAATACACAGTTATTTGGGAGTGATTGCTTAGCTGAAAAAAATACTGGCATTTGTGTTGAACCTATTATTTTTTTTCACGACAGCTCCTGAGACGTTTTACCATCTACTGAGTTGCCTAGAGACCTGTGCAACCACCCCTCCCCCAGTTGTGGGTCTACTTTTCTTTTTTTTTTTATGAGTGAGAAGGAGGTAGCCCCAACCATAAAAAAGCTGATTTCTGGATTCTTTAAGATGGAGGTTTTAGGGGAAAGACATTTCATGTAAACTTAAATCCAGTACAAATGTGTAACGAATATTCCAAGATACAGATGTCTCATTATAGTATTTATTAACTCAAAACATTACTTAGGAAATGTCTAAACTAGGAAGAAAGAGTTCATATGAATAGTTATCTTTAAACCGTTCTGTTTTCTAAGTCTTGAAATTGTGTCTCAGCTTTTGATTCCAAAAGCTACTCTGGTTTGAAAGAAGTTCTTACAACCAGTGCAGTGCACACCAACCTTCTGTAGTAGACGGCTTCCTGGAATTGGAGCCCTGGTGCCATGAGCTGTCCTCAACGCAGAGGGTCCTGTGTACATGCCGTTTCTGTTTCATGCACTCTGTTATGCTGCTTGTGGTAAAATCAGCTTAACTTTTTGTATTAGATTATTTCACTAAATGCTACAATCAAAATGATCAAATCTTTGTACCATAGAAATTTATTTAAATTTTATTTTTCTACTGAAATTTCTAATTCTGGTATAAATGTTTATCAATAAAGATTACTTTCAATTCTGTGAACTAGAACTGTTTTTTTCTTTTTCAGTGTCCATTGAACTTAATCTTTTGTAATGAAAATGTCCAACTTAAGTGTTTTTATTTTTTATAACTTAGTATCTAGCATATATGTTTACCTGTATTCCCTTTATATTCAACTTACTAGTTTATGGTAAAATTTTTGTCCAAAGATGTGATTAAACACTACTTACATGTGGACTTGAGGCTTATGAACTCTGCTTTCTGGGCTGTATGTGACCATCAAAAGGTTTTGTATGATTTCACACTGGGATGGTTGAAAGCTGATAACAGTTTGTAAAAAAAAAAAAAAATGTATTATTTCAATAGTAAGTTCACATGAAGAGGGTCTCCAAGGTTGGTTCAGTATTCTTTGTCATCTTAAAACTTTTTCTGGGGCTTCCCAGGTGGCCCAGTGGGTAAGGACACTGCCTTGCAGTGCAAGGGGCGCTGGTTCGATCCCTGGCCTGGGAAGATCCCACGGGCCGCAGAGCGGCTGGACCCATGTGTCCAATTACAGAGCTGGAGCTCTGGAGCGCATGCGCCCAGAGCCGGTGCTCTGCGACAACAGAGGCCACCGCGATGGGAGGCTCACAGGGGCTAAAGAACAAAGATGGATGAAAATGGACAAATGAAAGACCAATAGAAGTGGCCCGCCTGCTCCCCTCCCTCCCCACCCCACCCCCCTCAAATAAATAAATAAATCTTAAAAAAAAACACAAAACTTTTTCTGCTCTGTCATTTTTAGCAGTTTGGGTATGCACCCCTTGGTCACAAGGTAATTGCTGGAGTTCCAGGCATTGCAGACAGACAGACATTGTCTAGCAAGAGACCATCCACCTGTTCTCTTTTTTTTTTTAAATTAGGTATAACATACAGTGAGGTGCACAAATCAAATGTATTGATACATTTTTTGTATTAATGAATTTTTGTGTATTTATTACATTTAGGTGAAGTGGTAGTACTTTGATCAAGATATAGAATGTTGGGCCCCCCTGGTAGTCCAGTGGGTAAAGAATCCACCGTGCAGTGCAAGGGGCACCAGTTCGATCCCTGGCCTGAGAAGATCCCACGTGCCACAGAGCGGCTGGACCGGTGTGTCCAATTACGAGTCATTGCTCTGGAATGTATGCGCTCAGAGCCAGCGCTCTGCAAAGAGAGAGGCCACTGCAATGGGAGGCCCACACAGGCCAAAGAATTAAAAAAAAAAAAAGGATGGATGGATGAAAGTAAATATAAATAAAAAGAGACATGATGGGGAGAAGAAAAGCAAAAAAAGATATAGAATGTTCCTAGCACCCCAGAAGCATGCAGAGCTCCGCCAGAAAGCTCTGCTCCAATATTTTATGTATCCCAGCAGAGGAGGAGCTTTTTTGTTTCCAAAAAAGGTGATAACCCAAGATTGGACAGTGTAAAGAGACTTGAGAGTCTAAAGATGCTGAATTTGGCTGGAAGGGAAGGACCCCATAAATTACTGCAGAAAGAATGTTGCAGAGAAAAAACCAATTCTGAATCCAGGTTGGAAATTGTTTGAATTGGCTTTTCATTGCTTTAGTGTGGTGACCACAGCGAGCTAGGACTGGGTAACAATAACAGGGTAGTAGTGAACCAGGAAACTTGTAAGGAGTTGGGGTTTGTGCTGTAGCCAACTGGAGACATTTGTCTCAAAGGATTGGCTCAGTTTCAGCCTATTTCTGTTTAGGGGATTATGTGTTGAAATCTCTCAGTTTTGAAATGCTGGTTTATTGAGTGTTCCTTACACCAACCAACATCTTGGACACTAGTAGGGAGGGTGTACAACAATTCAGCTCAATTCTGACCCTACCCAGAGTTAGCACCAGATTCCACAGGTTAAGGGCTCAGTCATACAAGATCCACTGCCTCCCATACCCCTTACCCCCCAACCCCGGGATCCAGACATCAGTTGCAAGTCCAGGTTGTTACCTGTGCTTCTGACTGATTGGCTATAATTTGGGTTCAACTAATTTGTTAGAATGACTCATAGAACTCAGGCATTTTACTTATAAACCACTGGTTTATCATGAGGATATAACTCAGGAACAGCCAGCTGGAAGAGATGTGCAGGGCAAGGCATGGAGAAGAAGTGTGGAGCTTCCATGCCCCCTCCAGGGGCACCATCCTTGAATTTCTGTGTGTGGAACTGGGACGCTCTCAGCCCTGTCCTTTGTGGTTTTATGGAGACTTCATTACCTATGCATGATTCATTAAATCATTGGCCATTGGGGATGAATTCAGAGATGAGGCTGTTATTTATTTTGGCTATTCTGGGTTTTATTTTGGCTATTCTGGGTTTTCACTGCTGCTACAGGCTCTTCTGGAGTTGTAGGGAGTGGGGGCTACTCTCTAGTTGAGGTGAGCAGACTTCTTGTTGCTGTGATTTCTCTTGTTGCAGAACTCGGGCTCTAGGGCACATGGGCTTCAGTAGTGGCGGCACCTGGGCTCAATAGTTGTGGCTCTGAGGCTCTAGAGCCCAGGCTCAGTAGTTGTGACTCCTGGGCTTAGTTGCTCTGCAGCATGTGGGATCTTTCGAGATCAGGGATTGAACCCGTGTTTCCTGCATTGGCAGGCGAACTCTTTACCACTGATCTACCAGGGAAGCCCCCAAATTAACTAAATCTTGAAGGCAAAATATCTGCCTTGTAGACACTATTCAGCTTCTGCTATGAAACAGCTGTGGAATCAGAGGTCATCCACGCTTTTTTGTTCCACCTCCAATGCACTGGCATATGGTTTGTGCTTTTCCCATTAAGTGCTTGTGAACTCGAAGCTCTGTATACAAGAAAGGGTTTGCATTTAAAGTCACCCTTCGCATTGGTGAACAAAAAGTAGGGTTGCAGGATACTGGAATGATTTAAAACCAGGAGCGCTTATAAAAAGAAATGCATTTGAATCAGTTCTAACGAGGTGGATGAATCTAGAACCTATTATTCAGAGTGAAGTATGTCAGAGAAAGATAAATGCTGTATACTGACACATGTATATGGAATCTACAAAGATGGTGCTGATTAATGAATATGCAGAGCAGCAATGGAGAGGCGGACGTGGAGAACAATCTTACAGACATTGAGGTGAGGGAGGGGAATATGCTATGGAACTAGGGGATCTCAAACAGGGGCTCTGTGGTGACCTGGAGGGGTAAGATGGGAGGGATATGGGGAGGAGGTTCAGGGGTCAGAGCGGGGAACATATGTATACCTATGGCAGATTCAGGTCAATGTGTGGCAGTAAACAACGAAATTCTGTAAAAAAAAAAAAAAGCCCCATGCCCCATTTTTTTCCCAAATAATAATAATTTTTTTAAAAGCCAGGGGTACTGGAGGTCATTCATGTTACATAGATTCTTCTGCCAACATCCCTGAAAAAAGAATAAACTAGTTTCATCAGCGTTGAAAACCTGCTCTTCCACATAGACCCCTTTACAGTATAACATTTAGAAAGTATTGTGTAAAATTTTCTGCAGCCTCCTGATGTGCAGAATTTGCCTCAGCTTCAAGCTTAACATTATTCACCATATACTGCCTTTTGAAATGTGTAAGGCAGCCTGCGCTGGCAGAGAAGAGCTTCACATTTTTCTGGCCGCGGGGAACGTGACTGTAAATTTCTTTGGCATTCAGTCTCACAACAATGCTGTGCACCAGACCTTTTCTTTTTTTTTTATCGGTTGTCATTTCATGAATCCATAAATTGAGCCGCTTTTCCTTAGCTTATTCGCGCTCTATGGATGTCATGTTAGCAGCCTCAGGTACAGATCAGCGAATCTGCTAATACTAAACTCACGGCCAACAGCACTACAACTCATATCTGAACAAAGCTTATCTAACACACGTATTTTCTCCAAAAGGCACATCACAGCCTTCTCGCCCTTAGGAACGTTAAGCTGCACAGCAGCACTACGCTCAGAGGTCATTTTCAACAGCGAAATCAACAAGAGAGAGCACAAAAACTAAAACAAAAATCGCGGCACTAAAAAGATTGGGAAGGCGATACTTATTTACACTAAGAACTGAAGCAAGATAGTGGGTGGTCTGCCTCCAACCTCGGTACAAACACCACTCGTTAACTCAAAATTTTCTCTTGTGCCTGTCCACGAATAACTCCAGAAAGCACCTCAAATATTGCTTTTGGGGGTGACCACTTATTTTCACACGCAAGTGAATTCCAAAACTCCAACCTGTGAATAATAAAGTTCAGTTGTATTCTCATGGGCAAAGCTTAAAAAACTGTCAAGACTACAAGTTCCAGCATGCACCGCTTCAGGACGGAGCCCGCCTTTCAGGGGTCAGAGCGGGAACATATGTATACCTATGGCAGATTCAGGGTGATGTGGGGCAGTAAACAACGAAACTCTATAAAAAAAAAAGCCCCATGCCCCATTTTTTTCCCAAATAATAATAATTTTTTTAAAAGCCAGGGGTACTGGAGGTCATTCATGTTACATAGATTCTTCTGCCAACATCCCTGAAAAAGAATAAACTAGTTTCATCAGCGTTGAAAACCTGCTCTTCCACATAGACCCCTTTACAGTATAACATTTAGAAAGTATTGTGTAAAATTTTCTGCAGCCTCCTGATGTGCAGAATTTGCCTCAGCTTCAAGCTTAACATTATTCACCATATACTGCCTTTTGAAATGTGTAAGGCAGCCTGCGCTGGCAGAGAAGAGCTTCACATTTTTCTGGCCGCGGGGAACGTGACTGTAAATTTCTTTGGCATTCAGTCTCACAACAATGCTGTGCACCAGACCTTTTCTTTTTTTTTTATCGGTTGTCATTTCATGAATCCATAAATTGAGCCGCTTTTCCTTAGCTTATTCGCGCTCTATGGATGTCATGTTAGCAGCCTCAGGTACAGATCAGCGAATCTGCTAATACTAAACTCACGGCCAACAGCACTACAACTCATATCTGAACAAAGCTTATCTAACACACGTATTTTCTCCAAAAGGCACATCACAGCCTTCTCGCCCTTAGGAACGTTAAGCTGCACAGCAGCACTACGCTCAGAGGTCATTTTCAACAGCGAAATCAACAAGAGAGAGCACAAAAACTAAAACAAAAATCGCGGCACTAAAAAGATTGGGAAGGCGATACTTATTTACACTAAGAACTGAAGCAAGATAGTGGGTGGTCTGCCTCCAACCTCGGTACAAACACCACTCGTTAACTCAAAATTTTCTCTTTGTGCCTGTCCACGAATAACTCCAGAAAGCACCTCAAATATTGCTTTTGGGGGTGACCACTTATTTTCACACGCAAGTGAATTCCAAAACTCCAACCTGTGAATAATAAAGTTCAGTTGTATTCTCATGGGCAAAGCAAATTAAGTGTATACGTTAAATGAAAGCAGCTGAGCTTTACGAAGACTACAAGTTCCAGCATGCACCGCTTCAGGACGGAGCCCGCCTTTCGCCAACGGCCACAATAGCCTCAAGTCCGAGGCTCTGGAGAAGGAAAAAGCAACCTTATTCCAGCCGTCTTGACTGGAAATACCACGGGCAGAGGAGCCTGGCGGGCTACAGTCCATGGGGTCGCAAAAAATTGACCGCGATTAAACGACTGAGCGCAGCACCGAGGCTCTGGCCGGAAGTGACGCATTTCGACCCTGTGCGTGTGCGGTGCGCGTGCGCCGCAGAGCCCCCGCCACCCCAGCCGCCTTCGCGCACGCAGCGTAGCTATCATCTCTACCTAGATTTTTGCCGTTGGAGGCAGCTGTTGCGGCGTTGTAGGCCCCGCGCGGAACCGACATGGAGGAGTTCAAGTCCGAAGGTTTCTCCACGGCGAAGGAGGACGAGGACTACGTGCCTTCGGGTGAGCCGTCGTTCGGGGGCGAAAGGCGACTTGCCCCGCCCCGCGCCTCGGCGGAGGCTCGCGTTGCCCGTCGTTTGTGGGCCCGGTGGGCGGGTGGCGCGGTTCTCGAGCGGCCCTGAGGCCTTCTCTGCCTTCCCGCCCTGCGCGGCCCCGGTGGCCGGAGCTGTGTACAGCGGGACGGCTCCCGCGGCCGCTTCCGTGGGCCTGGCTTCGGCCAACGCCCCCTCTCCGAGGGCGGGAACCTGTGGGTGAATTCGCCGTTAGTGGTGCTTGGGTATGGCTTATCCTCAGCAACGCGTAGCTCTTCTGAAAGGCCATCTTAGGCAGACCCTGCCTCCCCAGGAACTGCTGGCATCCCGTCCCGGTTGCATCGCTCCAGTTTCTGTGCTCAAAAGAGAGTTGTTTAAAAAGTTCGCATAATAATTCTCTGCTTTTTTGCAGCCTCTGGACTCAATGCTGTTTTCAGACTTTTGTTTTTGTATGTTGCCGATATCTTGGTTCTCTGTGCACCAGGGCCAAACAGAAATAGGCAGAGCTATGGAGAAGAAAGACAGAGTGGCTTTTTTGCTTTTGCCAGACAAAGTGGAAGCACAGTAGGCTAGCGCCTAAGAACTGTGCCTGTCTCCCTGCTGAGCCGGGACAGGTTATATAGTTATGTGATGAGGATTCAAGGCAGCCACAGTCAAGTATTTTGCAAAGTTTCAGAAAGGTTGCTGATGAGGTTAGGGTCCTTGCAGGGTCTTAGGTGGTCCAGTTTCCCAATCTTGGTGAGCCCTTCTGGTCCTTTAATCTTGCCTCCGGTGGTTTTGTTGCTTTTCCTCCTTTGACCAGCGACTATTACTCTCTTTGGAACTGAGAAAAGGTCATGGAGGCTGCAGTCTTATCTATACGAAAGGAGGGAATCCCTCAGGGCCCAGATCAAACATCATATATAGGTTTCTAAAACAACAGCCCAAATGTTACGTACCTGTCCCTTGGCCACCCCCCCGTCATCCTTGTGGAGGCAGTGTTCGGGTTGTAGGCCCGCGCGGAACCGACATGGAGGAGTTCAAGTCCGAAGGTTTCTCCACGGCGAAGGAGGACGAGGACTACGTGCCTTCGGGTGAGCCGTCGTTCGGGGGCGAAAGGCGACTTGCCCCGCCCCGCGCCTCGGCGGAGGCTCGCGTTGCCCGTCGTTTGTGGGCCCGGTGGGCGGGTGGCGCGGTTCTCGAGCGGCCCTGAGGCCTTCTCTGCCTTCCCGCCCTGCGCGGCCCCGGTGGCCGGAGCTGTGTACAGCGGGACGGCTCCCGCGGCCGCTTCCGTGGGCCTGGCTTCGGCCAACGCCCCCTCTCCGAGGGCGGGAACCTGTGGGTGAATTCGCCGTTAGTGGTGCTTGGGTATGGCTTATCCTCAGCAACGCGTAGCTCTTCTGAAAGGCCATCTTAGGCAGACCCTGCCTCCCCAGGAACTGCTGGCATCCCGTCCCGGTTGCATCGCTCCAGTTTCTGTGCTCAAAGAGAGTTGTTTAAAAAGTTCGCATAATAATTCTCTGCTTTTTTGCAGCCTCTGGACTCAATGCTGTTTTCAGACTTTTGTTTTTGTATGTTGCCGATATCTTGGTTCTCTGTGCACCAGGGCCAAACAGAAATAGGCAGAGCTATGGAGAAGAAAGACAGAGTGGCTTTTTTGCTTTTGCCAGACAAAGTGGAAGCACAGTAGGCTAGCGCCTAAGAACTGTGCCTGTCTCCCTGCTGAGCCGGGACAGGTTATATAGTTATGTGATGAGGATTCAAGGCAGCCACAGTCAAGTATTTTGCAAAGTTTCAGAAAGGTTGCTGATGAGGTTAGGGTCCTTGCAGGGTCTTAGGTGGTCCAGTTTCCCAATCTTGGTGAGCCCTTCTGGTCCTTTAATCTTGCCTCCGGTGGTTTTGTTGCTTTTCCTCCTTTGACCAGCGACTATTACTCTCTTTGGAACTGAGAAAAGGTCATGGAGGCTGCAGTCTTATCTATACGAAAGGAGGGAATCCCTCAGGGCCCAGATCAAACATCATATATAGGTTTCTAAAACAACAGCCCAAAATGTTACCGGTACCTGTCCCTTCGGCCATCTCGCGCTTTCCCCAGGCTCCCCTGTTTCACAACAAGTGTCTGCCCGCTTAGTCACTCAGGGTCAGACAAAACCAAAAAGAAATTTTGGGGGCTTCCCCTGGTGGCGCAGTGGGTAAGGACACCACCTTGCAGTGCAAGGGGCGCTGGTTCGAGCCCTGGTCTGGGAAGATCCCACGTGCAGCGGAGCGACTGGACCGATGTGTCCAATTACCGAGCCAGAGCTCTGGGGTGGATGTGCCCAGAGCTGGTACTCTGCGACAACAGAGGCCATCGCGATGGGAGGCCCACATGGGCCAAAGAACAAAGATGGATGAAAATAGAGAAATGAAGGACCAATAGAGGTGGCCCGCCCGCTCCCCTCCCTCCCCAACACGACCACTGCCCAAAATAAATAAATAAATAAATAAATCTTTTTAAAAAAAAAAGAAGCAGCCTTGGGAGTTGTCCTTAAACGACATTCTTTTGGTCCAGCTAATCCTTAAATTCTGTTTGAGTCTGCATCGAAGATGAATTTCTGGTCTCCCCTGTCACCAATCTCGCTCTGAGCCTCCATTTTCACTGAGACTCGCCAAACCCTCCCAGCGGGTTTCTGGGGTTCCATTCTTGTCCACCAAGGTTTTACCTCTTAATAAGTCACTTCAGTCATGTCCAGCTCTTTGTGACCCGCCAGGCTCCTCTGTCCATGGAGTTCTCGCAAGAATAGGCTTTTATTTTTTTTTAATTTTGGAGTCTTTTATTGTTTTTTACTTATTTGTTTATCTTCATTCATCCTTAGTCTTTGGCCTGTGTGGGCCTCCCATTGCAGTGGCCTCTCTTAGCAGAGCACTGGCTCATAATTGGACATACCTATCCAGCTGCTCCATGGCATATGGGATCTTCCCCGGCCAGAGATCAAGCTGGTACCTCTTGCAGTGCAAGGTGGACTCTACCCATAGGACCACCAGGGAAGCCCTGGGGTTAGACTCTTATTAAGTGTCTCCTTTTTTTAGTAATGACTTTGTCAACATCATGTGACTGAAGCACGTGGTAGTTGTAGTTACTGCTTTTCCTGCAATAGTGTTTTCTGGAGCTAATAATTGCCATTTTGTTGTTGTTGCTTAGTCACCTATGTACTTAATACTGATTTGATCTTAAACAGTCGAGATTGTTTAAATCACCGCCCAACATATTGAGAGATTATATAATCATTCACGTTTTTGAAGTCCATCTTTGTCTTCTGACATACTCATTTGTCTTGGTTTTATCATTTTTAAATCTAAAATCTTACATCATGACCACTATGGATGTTCCGTTTATCTCCCTTTTCTCTTGGATTCACTCTTCCTTGGGTCCCCAGATGTCTTCTTTCTTGGTATGTTCCACCAAAATGATGGTAAATCCTCAACTAACTTTTTTGTGTGTGTGTGAGGGCCACTTCTATTGGTGTTTCATTTACCTGTTTTCATCCATCTTTGTTCTTTGGTCCCTGTGAGCATCCCATCAGAGCACCCTCTGTCTCCGCAGAGCACCAGCTCTGGGCGCATGCACTTCAGAGCTCCAGCTCGGTAGTTGGACACATGGGTCCAGCCATTCCGTGGCACATGGGATCTTCCCAGGCCAGGGATCCAACCGGCACCCCTTGCACTGTGGACCACCAGGGAAGCCCTCTCAACTAACTTCTCTTTGGGGAGGGGGGCGGGTTGGGGAGGGAGTGAGGTGGGCAGGCCACTTCTGTTGGTCTCTCATCTCTCTATTTTCATCCATCTTTGTTCTTTGGCCCGTGCGGGCCTCCCATCACAGCGGCCTCTGTCGTCACAGAGCACTGGCTCTGGGCGCATGTGCTCCAGAGCTCCGGCTCGGTAATTGGACACATTGGTCCAGCCGCTCCACGGCATGTGGGATCTTCCCAGGCCAGGGATTGAACCGGAGCCCCTTGCACTGCAAGGCGGTGTCCTTACCCACTGGACCACCAGGCAAGCCCTCAGCTAACTTCTTGAAGAAAGATGCATACTAGAAATTTTTTTTTTTTTTGAAACCATGACGGCCTGAAAATAGCCATGTGACCCTCAGACGTGATTAATAGTTTGGTATGGAATTCTGTGTTCTATAATACTTTTCTATCTGAATTTGAAGGTATTTCTCCATTTTCTAAGTTTTCAATGTTTTTATTAAAAAATTTCATTGCTAATTTTTACTCATTTGCATAATATTTGTCCCTGGAAGCTGATAGAATCTTGTCTTTTTTTTTTTTTTTTTTAGTTTTGACCTCATTTATTTATTTATTTATTTATTTTTATTAATTTTCATCCATCTTTATTCTTTGGCCTGTGTGGGTCTCCCTTTGTCATGGCCTCTCTCGTTGCAGAGCACTGGCTGTTGAGTGCATGTGCTCTGGAGCGCTGGCTTGAGCGCTGGCTTGTAATTGGACACACCGACCCAGCCGCTTGGCAGCATGTAGGATCTTACCAGGTCAGGGATCGAACTGGTGCTCCTTGCTCTGGAAGGCGGACTCTTTACCCACTGGACCACCAGGGAAGCCCAGAATCTTGTCTTTGTTCCTGATATTTTCTGATATTTCCCAGTGATATCCATCCTTCTATAACTTTTTAACTTTGGGGGGACAGCCTTCCCTTTATTTTTTGCAATCATCATTATTTATATGTTGACTCTTACGTTCCACTTTGTGGACTGGTGCTTCTGTTGAGTTTCTTTCTCTTTCCGTAAGCTTTCTGTCAATTTCTTCCTTGTGCAGCCTGGCATTGGGGTTGGTGACTGGGATGGCCAAGTGGGCTGCTCTTTCCACAATGATTTCTGTGTTCTTAGAGGACATGTTGGGAGCAGTCACAGCACAGTAAGCGAATCAGCAGCCTTTCTGCTTTTTGGTGTTATAGACCAGAAACTTCCAGAAGTCACTGGGGAGCATATGCTTTGTTTTCTTGTTGCCCGGTTTGAGCATCAACATGTAGTCCTTCGATATTTTTAATTTTGAATAACATTTTTGTTCTTTGAAAACTTTCAAATAGCATCATGTTCTTATTTCTTGAGTGGAGTATCTTCCTGCTCTTACAGTATTAATAATGCTTTAAGGTTTCTTGCCTTGTGAGATGCCCACACTCTAGATGTTTCTTTCGTGGCTGCTCTCACTTTCCAAGATGACCCCATCCCCCGGGGCCACCTTGGCCTTTGGCATTCTATGTATGGGATGTGTATTTCTCTAAAATACTTACTTCTTAACCTTTCTAATAATAATGATAATAATGCTCTAAATATTTCTACTTTTATGTACAGTAAAATTCACTCTTAGCCGTGTTCTGTGAGTTTTCAACAAATGCTTAGATTTGTGTAACCGCCACTGGAATTGAAGAGTTTCAAGGCCACCCTTACCTTTCCTTCAAAATAGATCATATTGTCTGGGCATAGAAGGTTTTATTTCTTCTTTCCCAATAAGCATACCTTTTCTTTTTTTTTTTTTTTTTTTTGTATTATTTTGAGCCAGATTGCTTTTTTATAATATTTTGAGACAGATTATTATTTGCTTCACACAGCAATAAAACTTATATATTTTACTTTGTGTATGTGCGGGCTCAACCGTGTCCAAGTCTTTCGAGCCCCTGGACTGTAGTCTGCCAGGTCTTCTGTCCTTGGGATTCTCCAGGCAGGAATACTGGAGTGGGCTGCCATTTCTTACTCCAGTATACCTTTTGTTTCTTTTGCTAGCCTTATCGTACTTAATAAATTCTAATGTGTATTGAATAGGAGTCATGAATGTGGACATCCTTGCTTTGTTCCCAGGTTGTTGCAATCATCATTATTTATATGTTGACTCTTACGTTCCACTTTGTGGACTGGTGCTTCTGTTGAGTTTCTTTCTCTTTCCGTAAGCTTTCTGTCAATTTCTTCCTTGTGCAGCCTGGCATTGGGGTTGGTGACTGGGATGGCCAAGTGGGCTGCTCTTTCCACAATGATTTCTGTGTTCTTAGAGGACATGTTGGGAGCAGTCACAGCACAGTAAGCGAATCAGCAGCCTTTCTGCTTTTTGGTGTTATAGACCAGAAACTTCCAGAAGTCACTGGGGAGCATATGCTTTGTTTTCTTGTTGCCCGGTTTGAGCATCAACATGTAGTCCTTCGATATTTTTAATTTTGAATAACATTTTTGTTCTTTGAAAACTTTCAAATAGCATCATGTTCTTATTTCTTGAGTGGAGTATCTTCCTGCTCTTACAGTATTAATAATGCTTTAAGGTTTCTTGCCTTGTGAGATGCCCACACTCTAGATGTTTCTTTCGTGGCTGCTCTCACTTTCCAAGATGACCCCATCCCCCGGGGCCACCTTGGCCTTTGGCATTCTATGTATGGGATGTGTATTTCTCTAAAATACTTACTTCTTAACCTTTCTAATAATAATGATAATAATGCTCTAAATATTTCTACTTTTATGTACAGTAAAATTCACTCTTAGCCGTGTTCTGTGAGTTTTCAACAAATGCTTAGATTTGTGTAACCGCCACTGGAATTGAAGAGTTTCAAGGCCACCCTTACCTTTCCTTCAAAATAGATCATATTGTCTGGGCATAGAAGGTTTTATTTCTTCTTTCCCAATAAGCATACCTTTTCTTTTTTTTTTTTTTTTTTTGTATTATTTTGAGCCAGATTGCTTTTTTATAATATTTTGAGACAGATTATTATTTGCTTCACACAGCAATAAAACTTATATATTTTACTTTGTGTATGTGCGGGCTCAACCGTGTCCAAGTCTTTCGAGCCCCTGGACTGTAGTCTGCCAGGTCTTCTGTCCTTGGGATTCTCCAGGCAGGAATACTGGAGTGGGCTGCCATTTCTTACTCCAGTATACCTTTTGTTTCTTTTGCTAGCCTTATCGTACTTAATAAATTCTAATGTGTATTGAATAGGAGTCATGAATGTGGACATCCTTGCTTTGTTCCCAGGTTGTTGTTTTTGGTTTGTTTTTTTTTTTGACCTCTTTTATTAGTTTTCTATTCATTGAATTTCATCCATCTGCATTCTCAGGCCTGTATGGGCCTCCCATTGCAATGGCCCCTCTCTTTCATTGCAGAGCACCAACTCTGGTCACATGCGCCCAGAGCTCCGGCTCGGTGATTGGACACATCAGTCCAGCCGCTCCGCGGCACGTGGAATTTTCCCAGGCCAGGGATTGAACTGGCGCCCCTTGCACTGCAAGGCGGTGTCCTTACCCACTGGACCACCAGGGGAAGCCCTAATTTAAAATTTTAACAGCTTTTTTTTTTTTCCCTGGGATAAAATATACTGGGTATAAAAACATAACAATAACTTTGCTATACACCTGAAGCTAATGCAGCATTGTAAAACAAGTATGCCCCAATAAAAATAAAAATTAAAAAACAAAAACTAAAAAAATGTATATACACTGAATATCTTATTATTCTGCATTACTGAATTTGGTTTGCCAAAATGTTGTTGAGATGTTTTACATCTGTTTATGAGGGGTGTTGGTCTGTAATTTTCTAGTAATTTCCATGTCTCGTGTTAATATCAAATAATGCTAGCCTAATGAAATGAGGCTACAATCTCTGTTTTCTTTTATTACCCTATTTTATTTACCCTGTTTATTTTATTTACCCTATGTTTGTTTGGGGATTATCCTGTTAGAGATGTTGTCTAATATTTTCTGTGATTTTTAGTTGTTTGATGGCATGGAGGACTGAAAAGGTGATGCAGGCTCTGAGTCTTCGGACAAGATTTGTTCATTTTCTGTGAAATACTGAATCACTATGCTGTGCCCTGAAACTAATGTCAGCTATACTACAATTTAAAAATGGTTAGTTGGGGGCTTCCCTGGTGGCTCAGTGATCAAGAGTTTGCATGTCAATGCAGGAGACACCGGTTTGATTCCGGATCTGGGGAGATCCAACATACTGCGGAGCAACTAAGTCTGTGACCACAACTGTTGAGCCTGTGCTCTAGAGCTTTGGAGCCGCATCTGTTGAACCCATGTGCTGTAACTACTGAGGCCTGTGTACCCTAGAGACTTGAGTTCCACAACAAGAGAATTCACTGCAACAAGAAGCCTGCTTACCTCAACTAGAGAGTAGCCCCACTCCCTGCAACTAGAGAAGAGCCTGTGGCAGCAGTGAAAACCCAGAATAGCCAAAAATAAATAATAAATAAATAAAAATTAAAAAAAAAATCAAAATGATTAGTTGAGGGCTTCTCTGGTGGTCCAGTGGTTAAGAATCTGCCTTGTAATGCAGGAGACATGGGTTCAATCCCTGGTCCAGGAAAATCCCACATGCCACAGAGAAACTAAGCCTGTGCACCACTGCTACTGAACTGACACTCTTGAGCACACAAGCTGCAATGTCTGAAGCCCAAGCACCCTAGAGCATGTGCTCTGCAGCAAGAGAAGCCACCACAGTGAGAAGCCCTCACTTCACAACTAGAGAATAGCTCCCTCTCTTCACATCTAGAGAAAGTCGGCGCAATAATGGAGTCCTAGCACAGCCAAAAAATAATTAAAAAGAAATAAAGAAAAAAAATTTTTTAAATAATAAAAATGATTTGTTCATTTTGTGCTTTTTTGTCTCTAGGCATGTTATTCTTTTTCTTAGTCTTACAGTGAATGCATGGAGTTTAATTACAATTTCTGTTGTTGTATAGTTTGAAATTTGCTCTTCTCTTATCATTGAGATTGAGTATCTTTTTCATGTTTAAATCTAGAGCTTTATACATCTCTTTGATCTGTCTGCAACATTCACCCATTTTTATGAAGAAAAATAAGTTGTATTATTACAAAAGGAGTGCACGAACTTTGTCGAAAATTAGAAAATGCAAGTAATTAAGCATAAAAAAATCAGAATTATTACATTCTCACCAGCTAGAGATTATCAGCATTGATCCCTTAGTGAAACCCTCTTAGATCTTTCTTCTGTTCTCAGCTATTATTATTAATATTTGTTTTTTTCCCTAACCAGAAATCCTACTTTTTTTCATGTTTCTTTGTAACCTGCTCTTTTCAGTGATCTCCCTATCCATTTCAGTAAACTATGAATTCATTTATTATACAAACCATTTTCATAGCTTTTTTGTGTAAGTCACAGACTACTTGTGTCATCCAGTTGTTCCATCCCTTACATCTGTTTTGATCTATTACACTCTCATTTCTGTGACATAGATTGACGTAGGAGACCAGGCTGTACATCATGCAGAAGGTGATTTTTGTCTGGTTGCTCCCTCATGGTACTAGATGATTCCTTTGTCTCTTGCATTTGCAATAAATTGGAGCTTAGATCTAAATACTAAGATCTAAGTGGGTTCAAATGGAATAATTTTTAAAAAAATATTTTATTTGTATTTATTTGGCTGCATTGGGTCTCAGTTGTAGCATGTGGGCTCTAGTTCCCTGACCAGGGATCGAATCTGGGTCTTTTGCATTGGGAGCACAGAGTCTTAGCCACTGGACCACCAGGGAATTCCTGGAATGATTTTTTATTAAACTTTTGTTTATTTATTTTTATTCATCTTTATTCTTTGGCCTGTGTGAGCCTCCCATTGCAATGGCCTCTGTTGTTGCAGAGCACTGCTGGCTCCTAATTGGACACACCAGTCCAGCCCCTCCATAGCATGTGGGATCTTCCCAGGCCAGGGATCGAACTGGTGCCCCTTGCATTGCAAGGTGGACTCTTTTCCTGCTGGACCACCAGGAAGCCCAAATGAAATAATTTTAAAGTTATAAGCGGACGTGTGTATTTCATAATGCGTAACATCAGAAAAAAACAAAATACTTGGTTAATTCCATAGTTGTGACCTCTGGGTCAAAATGAAAAGAGTTTGATCCCTTTCCATTCCGTTCCTTTCAGTTCAGTCAAGCTACTCAGTCATGTCCAGCTCTTTACAACCCCATGGACTGCAGCACTCCAGGCTTCCCTGTCCTTCACCATCTCCCAGAGCTTGCTCACACTCATGTCCATCGACTCAGTGATGCCACCTACCCATCTCCACCTCTTCCTCCCCTTCTTTTGCCACCATCAGGGTCTTTTCCCATGAGTCATCTCCTCGCATCAAGTGGCTATAGTATTGAGCGGGTTCAACATCAGTCCTTCCAGTGAATATTCAGGATTGATTTCCTTTATGATTGACTGATTTGATCTCCTTTCAATCTAGGGACTCTTCATGAGTCTTCTCAACACCAGTGAATATTTTAGCGCCTTCTTTATTGTGTCATCCAGTTGTTCCATCCCTTACATCTGTTTTGATCTATTACACTCTCATTTCTGTGACATAGATTGACGTAGGAGACCAGGCTGTACATCATGCAGAAGGTGATTTTTGTCTGGTTGCTCCCTCATGGTACTAGATGATTCCTTTGTCTCTTGCATTTGCAATAAATTGGAGCTTAGATCTAAATACTAAGATCTAAGTGGGTTCAAATGGAATAATTTTTAAAAAAATATTTTATTTGTATTTATTTGGCTGCATTGGGTCTCAGTTGTAGCATGTGGGCTCTAGTTCCCTGACCAGGGATCGAATCTGGGTCTTTTGCATTGGGAGCACAGAGTCTTAGCCACTGGACCACCAGGGAATTCCTGGAATGATTTTTTATTAAACTTTTGTTTATTTATTTTTATTCATCTTTATTCTTTGGCCTGTGTGAGCCTCCCATTGCAATGGCCTCTGTTGTTGCAGAGCACTGCTGGCTCCTAATTGGACACACCAGTCCAGCCCCTCCATAGCATGTGGGATCTTCCCAGGCCAGGGATCGAACTGGTGCCCCTTGCATTGCAAGGTGGACTCTTTACCTGCTGGACCACCAGGGAAGCCCAAATGAAATAATTTTAAAGTTATAGCGGACGTGTGTATTTCATAATGCGTAACATCAGAAAAACACAAAATACTTGGTTAATTCCCATAGTTGTGACCTCTGGGTCAAAATGAAAAGAGTTTGATCCCTTTCCATTCCGTTCCTTTCAGTTCAGTCAAGCTACTCAGTCATGTCCAGCTCTTTACAACCCCATGGACTGCAGCACTCCAGGCTTCCCTGTCCTTCACCATCTCCCAGAGCTTGCTCACACTCATGTCCATCGACTCAGTGATGCCACCTACCCATCTCCACCTCTTCCTCCCCTTCTTTTGCCACCATCAGGGTCTTTTCCCATGAGTCATCTCCTCGCATCAAGTGGCTATAGTATTGGAGCTTCGGCTTCAACATCAGTCCTTCCAGTGAATATTCAGGATTGATTTCCTTTATGATTGACTGATTTGATCTCCTTTCAATCTAGGGGACTCTTCATGAGTCTTCTCCAACACCACAGTTAAAAGGAATCAATTCTTCAGCGCTCGGCCTTCTTTATGGTCCAGCTCTCACATCCATACATGACTACTAGGAAAACCATATACAGACTGTACAGACTATACAGACTTCTGTGACATCTCTACTTTTTTAATATGGTATCTAGGTTTTCCAGAGCTTTTCTTCCAAGGAGCAAGTGTCTTTTAATTTCGTGGTAGCAGTCGCCATCTGCAATGACAGCCTGCAGTCTGTCACTGTTTCCATTGTTTGCCCATCTTTTTGCCACGAAGTGATGGCACCAGATGTCATGATCTTAGGTTTTGAATGTTGAATTTTAGGCCAGCTTTTTCAGTCTACTCTTTCACCTTCATCAAGAGGCTCTTTAGTTGCTCTTTGCTTTGTGCCACAAGGGTGGTGTCATCTGCTTCCCTGAGGTTATTCATCTTTCTCCTGGCAATCTTGAATCCAGCTTGTGCTTCATCCAGCATGGAATTTTGCATGGTGTACTTTGCATATAAATTAAATAAGCAGGATGACAATATATAGCCTTGATGTACTCCTTTCCCAGTTTGTGACCAGTCCATTGTTCCATGTCCAGTTCTGTTTGTCATTTCTCTTACTGTGAAGATGAATCCTTAACGTGATTAACATAACAACTTCCTTGCTTTTATCTATAACATAAAAGAAATAGCTTCAAAATTTTGACCTTGATTTACTGCTCTTAATACAACATTTTTGATCTTTAGCATGCATCTTACTAAGGATGTACAGTCAAAATACAGTTTCTAAACTGTATCTTGGAATAAATTCTTAGTGAATTGTGTTATCATTTTAGTTATGTTTATATTTTTATTTAAACTTTGCTTAATTTAAGAGGTTTTCGGAATTCTGCAGAGAGAGAAACACAGAGGACCCTTCCTTTACCACAGCCTACCCCACCCCCGAGCTTGCTCACACTCATGTCCATCGACTCAGTGATGCCACCTACCCATCTCCACCTCTTCCTCCCCTTCTTTTGCCACCATCAGGGTCTTTTCCCATGAGTCATCTCCTCGCATCAAGTGGCTATAGTATTGGAGCTTCGGCTTCAACATCAGTCCTTCCAGTGAATATTCAGGATTGATTTCCTTTATGATTGACTGATTTGATCTCCTTTCAATCTAGGGGACTCTTCATGAGTCTTCTCCAACACCACAGTTAAAAGGAATCAATTCTTCAGCGCTCGGCCTTCTTTATGGTCCAGCTCTCACATCCATACATGACTACTAGGAAAACCATATACAGACTGTACAGACTATACAGACTTCTGTGACATCTCTACTTTTTAATATGGTATCTAGGTTTTCCAGAGCTTTTCTTCCAAGGAGCAAGTGTCTTTTAATTTCGTGGTAGCAGTCGCCATCTGCAATGACAGCCTGCAGTCTGTCACTGTTTCCATTGTTTGCCCATCTTTTTGCCACGAAGTGATGGCACCAGATGTCATGATCTTAGGTTTTGAATGTTGAATTTTAGGCCAGCTTTTTCAGTCTACTCTTTCACCTTCATCAAGAGGCTCTTTAGTTGCTCTTTGCTTTGTGCCACAAGGGTGGTGTCATCTGCTTCCCTGAGGTTATTCATCTTTCTCCTGGCAATCTTGAATCCAGCTTGTGCTTCATCCAGCATGGAATTTTGCATGGTGTACTTTGCATATAAATTAAATAAGCAGGATGACAATATATAGCCTTGATGTACTCCTTTCCCAGTTTGTGACCAGTCCATTGTTCCATGTCCAGTTCTGTTTGTCATTTCTCTTACTGTGAAGATGAATCCTTAACGTGATTAACATAACAACTTCCTTGCTTTTATCTATAACATAAAAGAAATAGCTTCAAAATTTTGACCTTGATTTACTGCTCTTAATACAACATTTTTGATCTTTAGCATGCATCTTACTAAGGATGTACAGTCAAAATACAGTTTCTAAACTGTATCTTGGAATAAATTCTTAGTGAATTGTGTTATCATTTTAGTTATGTTTATATTTTTATTTAAACTTTGCTTAATTTAAGAGGTTTTCGGAATTCTGCAGAGAGAGAAACACAGAGGACCCTTCCTTTACCACAGCCTACCCCACTGTGCTCTGCCCTGGCCCTTAAAGATAGCAATTTTCCTTAGTAATACAGTACAGCCAGGTACCCACCACTGTGGGTTTTCATTTACAAGTCTTTTGCTGTAGTCATTTTACTCAGGTTTTAGGAGGAAGCAAACTTCCATTTGTGTGTTCAGGCACCTCAAGAAACACTTTCACTTACCATTTGACATCTAAAATATGAAACTTTCTTCAGTTTTATAACTCTCGTATTGACTATTCTGTCGACCTCAAATGCTTATTTGCCAAATTTTCCTATGGCTGGCTCACTCAGCAGTCTTTTTAAAGAGTTTTCCCTATTTTTAGTGATTAATTTAATTTTGGTTGCCCTGGGTCATCTTTGCTTTTGTGGAGGCTTTCTCTGGTTTTGGCGAGCAGGCCTAATCACTCCTTGTGTATAGGCTTCAGTAGTGACGGCTCTTGGGCTCTAGAGCTCAGGCTCAGTATTTGTAGCAAAACAGCTTAGTTGAGCCATGGCATGTGGAGTCTCCCCAGATGAGAGATTGAACCCATGTCTCTTGTGTTGGAGATGGATTTTTATCCACTGAGCCATCAGAAAAGTCCAGGGGTTTTCTAATTATTTTTTAGTCATCTTCATTTGTGGATGTCTCCTAGAGGAGATTAATTCTAACGTTTTAGTTTCGTTTCCTCTATATTTCCTTTGTTTGTTTACAGTTCTACCTTTGATATTAGAGGCTTTCCTTAAGTGTTTAGTGGTCTCCGTTCATTGTGAGTGAAATATTTAAAAACTACTTGGAAGTTCTTGGTTATTAAAACTAGCACTGTGCTCACTTCGGCAGCACATATACTAAAATTGAAACGATACAGAGAAGATTAGCATGGCCCCTGCGCAAGGATGACACGCAAATTCGTGAAGCATTCCATAAAAACAAACAAACAAACAAAAAACTAGCACTGTTTGTAATGGCCCCAAACCAAATGTCTTATCAACAGAGGAATAGGTACATAAATTGTATCATTTCAGTCATTCGCTAAATTGTGGTGTAGGGTACAGTGAAATGATATTTAGGGTGAGAATGAATAAGTTATAGCTCCATGCTTTACCTTAACTGGTAAAGAATCCTCCTGCAGTGCAGGAGACCTGGGTTCCACCTCTGACTTGGAAAGATCCTCTGGATAAGGGAAAGGCTATCCACTCCAGTATTCTTTTTCTTTTATTTAAAATTTTTGGCCTCTTTTTGTAAATCGGTTATTTATTTATTTATTTTCATCCATCTTTATTCTTTGGCATGTGTGGGCCTCCCATTGCAGTGGGCTCTTTCATTGTAGAGCACAGGCTCTGGGGCGCATGCCTTCCAAAGCTCTGGCTCATAGTTGGACACACTGGTCCAGGCACTCCTCGGCACATGGGATCCTCCCAGGCCAGGTATCAAACCCGTGCCCCTTGCACTGCAAGTCGGGCTCTTTACCCACTGGACCACCAGGGAAGCCCCACTGCAGGATTCTTGCCTGGAGAATTTCATGGCTCCTCCATGGGTCACAAAGAGTCAGACAAGATGGAGCGACTTCACTTACATGCAAGGAATTAGATGACTTAACAAATGTTGCATGGAGGAAACCAATTCTGACTCCATGTTGCGAATTGTTTCTTGGACTTGCCCTTTGTTGCTTTTGTTAATTGTAATCATAGAGAAAGGTTTGCCACAGAGAATTCTGCCTCTCTGCCTACCTGAATAAAGTGCCTTTATTCAGAACCCTGTTTACCTGTAGATAGCTGGAAGGGAGAAATTAACACATTCGCTGTCTGAGACTTGCCATTCTAGGAGATATTTGCCAGATTAATGGCCTTTTTACTTTGCTTCCTTACCTCCCCTCATCTCTGATTTTTAAAAGAACCTGGCATCTAAACCTCAATGAGATGGTTATTTTGAGGAACTAATCTGCCATTTTCTCTGTCAGCTGCTTCCCAAATAAAGTTGTTTTCCTTGCCTCAACACCTCATCTCTTGGATTTATTGGCCTGTTGTGTGACAAGCAGAGCAAGCTTGGGGTTGCTAGCACAAATAGGATGTTGAGTGGAAGAAGCTAGATGCAAGAGTGCGTATCGTAAGCGTCCTTTTAAGGCTCAAAAACAGATGAGACTATTCTGTGATGCTGGACTTGAGGACAGTGGTCCCTGTGGTGTGGGTGGTGGCTAGGGATCGCAGCAGGGCACAGGGGCTTCTGCAGTGCTGCTCATGTTCTCCTTCAGTTGCGTCTAGTTATATAAGTGTGTTCACTTTGCATAATTTCGTTGGCCTTTACGTAAGCATGTGCACTTTTTGGTATGTTATACTTGCAGTAAAAGCTTATGTAGGGCTTCCCTGGTGGTCCAGTGGGTAAAGAGCCCACCTTGCAGGGCAAGGGGCACCAGTTCGATCCCTGGTCTGGGAAGATCCCTTGTGCCGCGAAACGGCTAGACTGGTGTGTCCAATTACGAGGGAGCTGTCTGGAACACATGCGCCCAGAGCCGGTGCTCTGCAGTGAGAGAGGCCGCTGCGATGGGAGGCCCACACAGGCCAAAGAATGAAGATCTGATGAAAACAAATAAATAAAAAACCAATAAAAGAGGCCAAAATTAAAAAAGAAAAAAAACTCATGTAAAATCAAAAAGAAAAAATCTGATGCAGTCTGTGTGTTTACAGGATCTGTTGACTGATAGCCACAGAATGTGGTCAGACTGGGCATCCAAGCAGCACTTTTGCTGGGAACACTGAATGTCACTGTCTGAAGATGGGAAATTGATATGTTTGTTTTTTTCTGTTACATCTGACCAGAAGCCTTTAAACCATTTTCTAAACCTCTATTATTGATAGTATAAAGTGTGTTTTCTTTAGTTTGAAAGATATCCGAGATGAGGTAGAAACATCCATTTCTTCTTTGAAAAGTATAGTAGTGAATCTGGAATTTGTTCATTCATTCAGCATATACTTCTAAAGACATGCAGATCTGTGACCTCATGGTGTGTGGAGCATAGCAGAAATTGCAAACGTTAAATATAAGTGGAATAAGTTAAGGACGGGAATACGGACTGTCTTGGAGGCCTAGAATAGGGGAACTTATCCTCATCTTCAGAAACTTGGGGGACAACCTGCAGAAAATGATATTTTAGTTTGGTGAAAAACAGAGGAAAGTACTAGAGTTTTTCTTAATGAAAATGTGGCATCTTGATGTGAAAACTTTTATTCCTGTCTGTCTGACCACCCTTCCTGATTTCAGGTGGAGAGTGCCATGAGGAGGCTGTAGATGAGTTAATGAAGGAAGACGAAGTGGGTGGTGAAGAGGAGACACAGCAAACCAAAGGGATAAAGAGAAAGGCTGAGAGCATTCTGCCCAGGTGATGCTGCCCTCGAGGCCCTTAGAAGTCAGGGGCTGTTGTCACAGCCATCCAGATTGCTGACATTGGTCTGATGACAGATTTCTTGCTGCCAGGATTTCTCACCTTTTCTCATTGAGAGAAATATTTGGTGACATTTTAGGATTAAATTTTCATTCTCTGGAAAGCTTTGAAATCTTTCGATCTTTAATTTAAAAAAAATCATATGTAATGAACGCACCTGATTTAAAATGACAAACTCAGGAATTCTCTGGCAGTCTAGCAGTTAGGACTCTGTACTTCCAGTGCCGGATCCTGGGTTCACTCCCTTTCAGGGACCCAAGCTGCATGGTGTGCCAAATGAAAAAAGAAAAGAAAAAGTCAGTTACTGCAAAAATATGTACCTTATCCCTAGCTTTTGTTGCTTTGTCTCAAGAGAATTATGTTACCAGAGATAGCTCTGTGTATGTGCAAGCATGTATATATTTACTGCTCTTTATTTTTGCAGGGGGCGTGGCTATTAGCTTGTAGCATCTTAATTTTGCAACCAGAGATTGAACTCATGCCTTTGTGGTGGGATCATGGAGTCATAACCACTGGACTGCTGGAGAAATCCTTGTACTTCCTAGTCTTAAAAAGAAAAAAATTACCAATAGTAATATACTCTGCATTTCGTTTCTCACCTAAGAGATCTTTAGAGTGTTCTTATCTTTACTACAGCAGATAGGACTGCAGTGAATATTCATGTGTGTGGAGCATAGCAGAAATTGCAAACTTTTGGGAATAAGTTAAGGACGGGAATACGGACTGTCTTGGAGGCCTAGAATAGGGGAACTTATCCTCATCTTCAGAAACTTGGGGGACAACCTGCAGAAAATGATATTTTAGTTTGGTGAAAAACAGAGGAAAGTACTAGAGTTTTTCTTAATGAAAATGTGGCATCTTGATGTGAAAACTTTTATTCCTGTCTGTCTGACCACCCTTCCTGATTTCAGGTGGAGAGTGCCATGAGGAGGCTGTAGATGAGTTAATGAAGGAAGACGAAGTGGGTGGTGAAGAGGAGACACAGCAAACCAAAGGGATAAAGAGAAAGGCTGAGAGCATTCTGCCCAGGTGATGCTGCCCTCGAGGCCCTTAGAAGTCAGGGGCTGTTGTCACAGCCATCCAGATTGCTGACATTGGTCTGATGACAGATTTCTTGCTGCCAGGATTTCTCACCTTTTCTCATTGAGAGAAATATTTGGTGACATTTTAGGATTAAATTTTCATTCTCTGGAAAGCTTTGAAATCTTTCGATCTTTAATTTAAAAAAAATCATATGTAATGAACGCACCTGATTTAAAATGACAAACTCAGGAATTCTCTGGCAGTCTAGCAGTTAGGACTCTGTACTTCCAGTGCCGGATCCTGGGTTCACTCCCTTTCAGGGACCCAAGCTGCATGGTGTGCCAAATGAAAAAAGAAAAGAAAAAGTCAGTTACTGCAAAAATATGTACCTTATCCCTAGCTTTTGTTGCTTTGTCTCAAGAGAATTATGTTACCAGAGATAGCTCTGTGTATGTGCAAGCATGTATATATTTACTGCTCTTTATTTTTGCAGGGGGCGTGGCTATTAGCTTGTAGCATCTTAATTTTGCAACCAGAGATTGAACTCATGCCTTTGTGGTGGGATCATGGAGTCATAACCACTGGACTGCTGGAGAAATCCTTGTACTTCCTAGTCTTAAAAAGAAAAAAATTACCAATAGTAATATACTCTGCATTTCGTTTCTCACCTAAGAGATCTTTAGAGTGTTCTTATCTTTACTACAGCAGATAAGACTGCAGTGAATATTCTTCCTGTGTGTCTTTGTACACATGTACCTTTGTAGATCAGCTCTGCAGAATTGTTTGACCCAGTGTTACATATAATAATAAAAGAAAATTGTAAGTATAGGCAAATTACCTTCTATAAGACTGGCACAAAATTTCTCTCTCATACCAGTGAAATCATGAAAATTCTCACAAGCTATTTAACTCTTATAAGGAAGTCTTTCAGTAGCAGTCTTCCTGGCCTTTAAAACAAAAAGTAGATTGTAGAAAAAGAATTTTGAGTATTAGATCATTCATTTGAAGTCAGAAAAGTTTTAGGAGACAACTTACTGTTAAGTTTTAGGCCCAATACTTTTATCCTTGAGTTTTTCTATATTACATCTTTCCTTTCTTCAGAAAATTAGGAGAACATGGATTGCCTTCTCCTTACCTCCTTAGAACTCTAGGAAGAAACATTGTGAATAAATGTGAGCCTCTCTTCAGTCTCTGTTCTCCAAATGGAGTGACTTTTAAAAAGCCAAAAATATCTGACATGTACATATCCTTAGAGCCCACTTTTTGAACATACTGATTCTGTGAAGTGACTTTGGGTGTTTTCTTGGTGAGAATAGCACATCCTGATTCAGAAGTAAACTATATATTTTAGAGTTTTGAGAAAATGCTGACTGTAAGAACTCGGTTCTTTTTTTCTTCCACAAAATTTCAGCTTAACCTTTCCTACTGACTATAACGTGTGTTAATCACTAGTCCCTGATTTAAAAGTTTTCTGAGGTTTACAGCATTATGTTTGGAATTCGGGAAAGAATAACTGCAATTATTTTGTCCGTTTATTTTGTCTTTCTTTTTCCTTATGACTGTTGTGATTAGGAAGAGTAAACACAGTGGCCTCCCTCAAGCACAGGAGGACGAGGAGGAAGCCAGCAAGGAATCTGGAGGAGGTGGCAGTGAGAAGGAAGATGCAGCTACAGAGCAGGAGAAAGGCGTTGAGTCAGAGGATGCAAGGAAAAAGAAGGAAGATGAAGTCTTGGCCAGCTCCGTCAATGACGCAGAACCAGAATCGAAAGTGCCTCCAAGTACACCAGCTAAAGTAAGTTCATAGGTGAATGGGGTGAATTGTTTTCAGAAATTCCCCAAATAGATTTTTTCAATTTACAAACTGAGATTTGAGTCTTCACAGCAGAGATCAGACTAGCTGCCTTTAAGTAGTAACTACTAAGTGAAAAGTAAAGCATTCCCTATGGGAGGTGACACATAAGCTTTTCTAATCAAAGCAATATTCAGTGAGTATTTAAGTGATCAGAGATGAAACAAGTGTTAAGAATAGCCAGGAACAGCAGGTATGGGTATATCTTTTAGTTTTCATTTTTATATCAAACTGAGTCCTGTTCTTTTTCATAGGCGGAAGAGGAGACTGAAGAGATGAGTTCAAGTGAAGTGGTCAGGGCAGAAGAGCAAGAGAAACCTAAAGAAACACAAGAAGCTAAAACCACTGCTGGTGAAAAAGTTGGGTAAGATGGCATTTACAGACTTCAAAGCTAGTTCTTTTAAAGGAGCATCTTTCTTGTAATATATATTTTACTTTTTTATTAAAGCTGAGCTGGAAATGTGACTCTGAAACAAAAAATGTACTTAGAGCCCACTTTTGAACATACTGATTCTGTGAAGTGACTTTGGGTGTTTTCTTGGTGAGAATAGCACATCCTGATTCAGAAGTAAACTATATATTTTAGAGTTTTGAGAAAATGCTGACTGTAAGAACTCGGTTCTTTTTTTCTTCCACAAAATTTCAGCTTAACCTTTCCTACTGACTATAACGTGTGTTAATCACTAGTCCCTGATTTAAAAGTTTTCTGAGGTTTACAGCATTATGTTTGGAATTCGGGAAAGAATAACTGCAATTATTTTGTCCGTTTTATTTTTGTCTTTCTTTTTCCTTATGACTGTTGTGATTAGGAAGAGTAAACACAGTGGCCTCCCTCAAGCACAGGAGGACGAGGAGGAAGCCAGCAAGGAATCTGGAGGAGGTGGCAGTGAGAAGGAAGATGCAGCTACAGAGCAGGAGAAAGGCGTTGAGTCAGAGGATGCAAGGAAAAAGAAGGAAGATGAAGTCTTGGCCAGCTCCGTCAATGACGCAGAACCAGAATCGAAAGTGCCTCCAAGTACACCAGCTAAAGTAAGTTCATAGGTGAATGGGGTGAATTGTTTTCAGAAATTCCCCAAATAGATTTTTTCAATTTACAAACTGAGATTTGAGTCTTCACAGCAGAGATCAGACTAGCTGCCTTTAAGTAGTAACTACTAAGTGAAAAGTAAAGCATTCCCTATGGGAGGTGACACATAAGCTTTTCTAATCAAAGCAATATTCAGTGAGTATTTAAGTGATCAGAGATGAAACAAGTGTTAAGAATAGCCAGGAACAGCAGGTATGGGTATATCTTTTAGTTTTCATTTTTATATCAAACTGAGTCCTGTTCTTTTTCATAGGCGGAAGAGGAGACTGAAGAGATGAGTTCAAGTGAAGTGGTCAGGGCAGAAGAGCAAGAGAAACCTAAAGAAACACAAGAAGCTAAAACCACTGCTGGTGAAAAAGTTGGGTAAGATGGCATTTACAGACTTCAAAGCTAGTTCTTTTAAAAAGGAGCATCTTTCTTGTAATATATATTTTACTTATTATAAATGTATTGGCTGCACTGGATCTTCATTGCTGGACCTGAGCTTTCTCTCATTGAGGCATGTGGGAGGTCCTGTCTAGTTGAGGTGCGTGTGCTTCTCACTGGAGCGGCTTCTCTTGTCTGAAAGATTGGACTTAGTTGCTCTCCACCATGTGGGATCTTCCTAGAGCATAGGTCAAACTGATGTCCCCTGCATTGCAACAGGAATTCTTAACCATTGAACCACCTAAAAAGGAACATTTTTCTATCCTCTTTTCCAGGGGATCTTCTCCACCCAGGAACATTTTTCTAAATGGTGTTAATCCTCTTTGCTTGTTCCAGCCTATTTAAATATTTTGGATGAGTTCTATTTGAACTCAAGGAAAACAGTGGCTCTGTTACTTATCAGGAAACATGAGAATGGTCCTTTCATGTATGCTAATGTAGTTTGGGGGTAGTGCGAAATGGTTGACTGAATGGAAACAAGAAAATGTAAGAACTAAGCATTACATATTTGACTTCTCTTGTTGCCGTGCATTGTGGTTTTGGCTATTTCTCCCTTTATTACTTTCCTTAAATTCGATGTATAGTCCCCGCCCCAGCACCCCCCAAACGTTTTTTTTTTTTTTTAAAGATTTATTTATTTATTTTGGGCGGCGGTCGGGTTGGGGAGGGAGGGGAGCAGGCGGGCCACTTCTCTTGGTCTTTCGTTTCTCTATGTTCATCCGTCTTTGTTCTTTGGCTCCTGTGGGCCTCCCATCGCGGTGGCGTCTGTCGTTGCAGAGTGCCGGCTCTGGGCGCATGCGCTCCAGAGCTCTGGCTTGGTAATTGGACACATCAGTCCAGCCGCTCCACGGCACATGGGATCTTCCCAGGTTGGGGATTGAACCGGCGCCCCTTGCACGGCAAGGAGGTGTCCTTACCCACTGGACCACCAGGGGAAGCCCACCCCCCAAACTTTTGAAGTCAGATAACAAAGTACTAGGAGAGAAGTTTGCTTCTGGTACTGTTTCTTTGTCTCAACATTATTTTTTCAGGTGATTCATAGGTTTGTTACTAGTTGAGAAAAACTGTGTAAACTTAATACTCCTGGCTGTTCTAGCTGAGAGCCACATGCCTAGAATTTCCTCTTCCCCATTTATTTAAAATTTTATGAAAACAAAAGATTGGTAAGATAGAACTAGATAAGAACAGATGAAGTTCTTGCCAGCATAATGATTTTCATGCCTCTTTGAGGTGCTGTGCTTCTCAGGAGCTTCTCTTGTCTGAAAGATTGGACTTAGTTGCTCTCCACCATGTGGGATCTTCCTAGAGCATAGGTCAAACTGATGTCCCCTGCATTGCAACAGGAATTCTTAACCATTGAACCACCTAAAAAGGAACATTTTTCTATCCTCTTTTCCAGGGGATCTTCTCCACCCAGGAACATTTTTCTAAATGGTGTTAATCCTCTTTGCTTGTTCCAGCCTATTTAAATATTTTGGATGAGTTCTATTTGAACTCAAGGAAAACAGTGGCTCTGTTACTTATCAGGAAACATGAGAATGGTCCTTTCATGTATGCTAATGTAGTTTGGGGGTAGTGCGAAATGGTTGACTGAATGGAAACAAGAAAATGTAAGAACTAAGCATTACATATTTGACTTCTCTTGTTGCCGTGCATTGTGGTTTTGGCTATTTCTCCCTTTATTACTTTCCTTAAATTCGATGTATAGTCCCCGCCCCAGCACCCCCCAAACGTTTTTTTTTTTTTTTAAAGATTTATTTATTTATTTTGGGCGGCGGTCGGGTTGGGGAGGGAGGGAGCAGGCGGGCCACTTCTCTTGGTCTTTCGTTTCTCTATGTTCATCCGTCTTTGTTCTTTGGCTCCTGTGGGCCTCCCATCGCGGTGGCGTCTGTCGTTGCAGAGTGCCGGCTCTGGGCGCATGCGCTCCAGAGCTCTGGCTTGGTAATTGGACACATCAGTCCAGCCGCTCCACGGCACATGGGATCTTCCCAGGTTGGGGATTGAACCGGCGCCCCTTGCACGGCAAGGAGGTGTCCTTACCCACTGGACCACCAGGGGAAGCCCACCCCCCAAACTTTTGAAGTCAGATAACAAAGTACTAGGAGAGAAGTTTGCTTCTGGTACTGTTTCTTTGTCTCAACATTATTTTTTCAGGTGATTCATAGGTTTGTTACTAGTTGAGAAAAACTGTGTAAACTTAATACTCCTGGCTGTTCTAGCTGAGAGCCACATGCCTAGAATTTCCTCTTCCCCATTTATTTAAAATTTTATGAAAACAAAAGATTGGTAAGATAGAACTAGATAAGAACAGATGAAGTTCTTGCCAGCATAATGATTTGATATAAGTCCACCATGAAATGATATGTAATATGTATTTTCAGTGTTCATCTTCTATGCGTCATCAGTGGTCAGTTATAGTCATTTATCCTATCAAGTTATAATTATGTTTAAGTTATATTTCAGTGGGAAAAAGGAATTTTGGATGCATAAATTTCCTATGTGTCGATTTTTATTTTCATGGGAAATACAATTCAGAATATTGTATGAAGCATGTTAACTTATAGGAACTATTCTTCAGGTTCTAAACTTTGACTCTTACAATTTATTTGCTTCTGAAAATAAGTTCACTTCATTGTACGAAAATACTGAGATTGTTAAGAGTACTAAACTGGGCATTCCCTGGTGGTCCAGGTATTAGGAGTCAGTGCTTTCCTGCCGAGGGCCCAGATTCAGATCCTGGTTGGGGAACTAAGATCCCACAAGCTGGCTGTCTGGGCCAAAAACAAAGACCCAACAACAACAACAACAAAAACCATGCAAGCAGACGGATAAGCATGTTTTACTGTCTGATTGAGATCTTTAAATTGGGTCCATGTGGTTATTGTTTCTCTTCTGAAAGCACTAAGTTTATTCTGTAGCTCATCATTCTCACAGCGCTTTCTTCATAACCATGGTTCATCATCATACATGGTAACATATCCATATTAATGACCAGCTTTCAGTTTATCAAAAGACTGTCTGTCCTTTTTAATTTAATGCATTAGCTTTACATAATCCACAGGTTTTACTACTGTGCTAAGTGTAGTGGGTTTTTTTTCTTTTGTAGTAAGATTTTTCTCAATGAAGGAAGCAGTGTGTGATTTATGTCCTAGCACAAACTCTTTAATCTAAACTGCTTACCTGTCTTGCAGCTGTGTCATTGGAACTTATTCTTCCAAACACTTGCATTTCAAATCTCATCTGTTGGCACGTGATCCTACTTTTAGGATCACGTGCCAACAGATCAACGTTAGTTAATATTTGTCAGCAAGAAACTGATAAGAGACTCCTTTGTATCACCGTCATGTTTAAATCACATATACTAAAATAAGTTTTGTATAAGCAATCACCTGTTATTCTTCAGATTGTTTTGAAGAAACACTTGACTTTGTTGTGTTTTTTTTCACTTTGTTTTTAATGTTGAGTTTTTTTAGTGTTGAGTTTCAAATCAACTATTTCATGTCCTCTTTCCCCCTCATCAAGAGGTTCTTTAGTTCTTGTATACTTCCTGCCATTAGAGTGGTGTCATCTGCATATCTACATTTGTTGATATTTCTCCTGGCAATCTTAATTCCAGCTTGTGGTCCATCAGTTTGGGCATTTCACATGATGTACTCTGCATATGAGTTATCTAAGCAGGGTGACAATATTCAGCCTTGTTGTCCTCCTTTTCCAATTTTGAACTAATTCGTTGCTCCATGTCCAGTTCTAACTGTTGCTTTTTTAACCTCATACAGGTTTCTCAGGAGACAGGGAAAGGGCTCTGGTTTGACGCCGGAACATGAGCCCCCAAGACCAGAAAGTGTCCAGCGTGCTCCTGGGGAAGAGCAGAGGGCAGTTACCTCTAGTAAGCGAAAGTGGAAACGACGTTCAAATGTTGTCGTGTCAGGTGAAGAGAGTAAACTCCGATGCTGCAAAGAAGAATACTGCATAGGAACCTGGAATGTTAGATCCATGAATCCAGGTAAATTGGATGTGGTGAAGCAGGAGATGGACAGAATAAACATCGACATCTTAGGAATCAGTGAACTAAAATGGACAGGAATGGGTGAATTGAATTCAGATGACCATTATATTTACTACTGTGGGCAACAGTCCCTTAGAAGAAATGGAGTAGCTCTCATAGTCAACAAGAGAGTCCGAAATGCAGTAATTGGGTGCAATCTGAAAAACGACAGAATGATTTCCGTTCGATTCCAGGGCAAACCGTTCAACCTCACAGTAATCCAAGTCTATGCCCCAACTCCTTATGCCCCGGAACCTGAAGTGTACCGGTTCTATGAAGACCTCCAACACCTTCTGGAAATAACACCAAAAATAGACGTCCTTTTCATCATAGGGGATTGGAATGCAAAAGTAGGAAGTCAAGAGATACCTAGAATAACAGGCAAGTTTGGCCTTGGAATACAGAATGAAGCAGGGCGAAGGCTAATAGACTTTTGTTACCGGAACAGGCTGGTCATAGCAAACACACTCTTCCAGCAACACAAGAGACGACTCTACACGTGGACATCACCAGATGGTCGTTTCCGAGATCAGATTGATTACATTATTTGCCGCCAAAGATGGAGGAGCTCTGTACAGTCAGCAAAAACAAGACCGGGAGCTGACTGTGGCTCAGACCACAAGCTCCTTATTGCGAAATTCAGGCTGAAGTTGAAGATAATACCGAAAACCAGTCGGAGATACAGGTATGGCCTAACTCCAGTCTCTTACGTAATACATTTTCAATACATATAAGTTGATAGAGTCAGGAGATTAAGAGAATACAGGGGAACAGAAATTAATCCTGATTTAATCTAGAACTGTTACTTAAACGTAAAGCTCAGCAGACAGAATTTATAGGAAGCCTGATGGTTTTTTCTTTGTTATTTATGCCCTTAGATTTTGTTTTTCTCTTTTCAAGGGTCTCTCTCTTTCTTTTTATTTTCCCCTTTTGTATACTTGGTGTCTCTTTCCTTGATGCAGAGAGACAGATGAAGTGGGTGAAACATCTCAAGAAGCTAAATCTGTTTTCAAGCAAACTGAGAAAGGAAAACCTCAGGCTAACGTCCCTTCAAATGTGTCATCACTTCCTGGTGGGTCCGGGTGAGTACCTGGTGGTGTCAACCTTATGTGTCTGGCATATTGGAGAAGATGTTTCAGTACAGGGACACTGTTTACCTGAGTTCTCATGACTCATTTCTGTCTTTTTTTTTTTTTTTTAAGATTTATTTATTTATTTATTTTGGGGTGGGGTGGGGAGGGAGGGGGTGGGTGGGCCACTTCTATTGGTCTTTTATTTATCTGTTTTCATCCATCTTTGTTCTGTGGCCCGTGTGGGCCTCCCATCGCGATGGCCTCTGTTGTCGCAGAGCACCGGCTCTGGGCGCGTGCGCTCCAGAGCACTGGCTCAGTAATTGAACACATGGGTCCAGCCGCTCCGTGGCACGTGGGATCTTCCCAGGCCAGGGATGGAATCGGTGCCCCTTGCACTGCAAGGCAGTGTCCTTACCCACTGGACCACCAGGGAAGCCCACAACTCATTTCTTGAGAGAATGATTCTGCTGCTGTTCTGCCTTTGCTGAAGTAGTTCTGAGAAAGGAGAGTATAGAGTTAAATTATTGTTGTTCAGTCACTCAGTCACGGCTGATTCTTTGCAACCTCATGGACTGTAGCTTGACGGTCCTCCCTCTCCCTCACCTGCTCCAGAAGACTGCCGAAGTTCATGTCCATTGCCTCAGTGATGCCTTCCAGCCATCTCATCCTCTGACACCCTCTTCTTCTGTCCTCAGTCTTTCCCAGTAATAGGGACTTTTTTCAGTGATTCAGCTATTCTCATCAGATCAAAATACTGGAGCTTTAGCATCCTTCCTTCCAATGATTATTTAGGGTTGATTTCTCTTAAGATTGTTTTTTTCTCCTTGCTGTCCAGGGGACTGTCAGGAGTCTTCTCCAGCACCACAGTTCAAAGACATCAATTCTTTGGAGGAAAGAACAGGTTTTTTCTTTTTAACCTACATTTAAGAAGTAAAGCTGACAGTTAAGTAGGAGGAGTTAGGGCACTCGCCCAGAGAGAGCTGAACGTGGAATACTCCTTTCAGAGCACCGAGCACCTCTGATTCCTGAGGAGAGCCCTCTCCTTGAGGTGTTTGGGGTACAGTAAATCACCTGCAGTTGCTTTGCTGATGCTTCAGTCAGTTTGTTGCTCTTATTACAGTTGCAGTGCATACCAGCCTTCCCTAGAAGACCATTGTTGGGATGTGAGGTCCCAGTGCTGTTATTTGTCCACATGCAGAGGATTCCTGATACATGCGTTTCTGTTTTGTATGCTCTCTTAGGCTGCTTGTGGCTAAAATCAGCTTAACTTCTGTGTTAGATGGTTTCACTAAATGCTACGGTCAAAATGATCAAATCTTAGTACCATAGAAAATTATTTAAATTTTATTTTTCTGTTGATGTTTGTAAGCCCCTTATAAATGTTTATCAATAAACAGTTACTGGTCTTCTCTGGTGGCTCAGTGGTGAAGAATCCACCTGCTGATGTGGGAGACAAGGGTTTGATCTCTCGTCCAGGCAGATCTCCCATGCGGTGGGGCAGCTAAGCCTATGTGTCACAACTGCTGAGCCTGGGCTCTAGAGTAGGAGCCACAACTACTGAGGCGCCTGCACCCTAAGCCCTGTGCCACAATAGAAGAGGCCGCTGCAATGAGAAGCCTTCACAACGCAGCTAGGGAAAGGCCTTCGCAGCATAGTCAAAAATAAATAAATACATTTTTAAAAAGAATTTCTGTCACTTCTGTGAACTAGAACTATGTTTACTTTTTCATTGGCAAATGAATATAATCATTTCTAATAAAGCTTATATATGGATGTATGTAACAGACTCTAGAGAGTTTGTGTTTGATTTTCTCAGTGAGCATCACAATAGTTTAGTAGGGGAGTAACAGAATATTTGTCTGAATTCATCCTTTAGGATGAAAGGAATCTTTCTCAGTCTTATTTGTTTATTTGTCTTTTAAAAATTTTTAATTTTTTTTATTTTTAGTCTTTCTTTTTTAATTAATACATTTTATTTTGGGTTGTGCTGAGTATTTGTGCTGCCCTAGGGCTTTCTGTAATTGAGGAGGTAGGTGTCTACTCTGTAGTTGTGGTACTTGGGTTTCTCATTGCCTTGGCTTCTCTTATTGGGGAGCATAGGTCTGTGTGCGAGAGCTTTAGTAGTTGTGGCCCTGGCCTCAGGATTGTGGTGCATGGGCTTAGTTGTTCCAGCATGTATAATCTTCCTGGATTAGGGATCAAACCCGGGTCCTCTGCATTGGGAGGCCGATTCATGTCCTTTCTACCACCAGGTAAGTCTCAGCCACTGAAGATTCTTAACGTATAACTCTCACACTTAACTTTGTACCGATTGTGTGGGTGAGCAGGAGTGAGATAGTTCTTTATGAGAAAATTCGGTTATAGTCCTAAGAATCCTAGAAGGAAGAAGAGAAAAAGTAGAGACTTCTTTTCCTTGCAAATCTTGGACTTATAGGATTTGTCTCTCATTATTCTGAATGACCTGTTTGAACACTCAGAATAACACAGTAACGATAATTTTTGGACCCTCCGACAGATTGGCATTTATTTATTTTAATAGGCAAAAAGTAGATTTATTCAGATTCAGAGAGAAGCACACTCCACGGACAGAGTGTGTGCCATCACAGAGGACGAGTGTGGCCCAAATTGGCATTTAAGCAAAATTCTTTAGTTATTTTTTTTGACTTGGGTAACCCAGGCAGGCATTTCCATTCTTTCTCTGAAGTTTCTGGCACCGTTCATATCTTTATTTGATCCTTTAGGACTCAGTTTTATTGGAGGATTTTTTCTCAGAATTTCAACAGAATTCTCAGTCATGTTGCTTTCTTTCACTCCTGAATCACTGTGTAGCCAGTTTTAAGGAATTTCGTTTCATCTTTGGCTTGTTGTAGCTCTAGAACAGGAGCCTTCTTCAGAGTATTCCCGGTTGTCTGTCCTGTTGCTTTTCTCCTTGAAACAATGCCAGTGTGTCTCTCCAACTACTCCACCTCCCTGTCCCCACTTTGACGGAAGCGTGAGCACTCCTGTGCAATGAGGTGCAGTGGGAGAGCCCTTCCGTCTTCACATGGGGGACCCACGTGGGCTGGGCTGTGATCAGGGCTGACTGTCACGTGACAGTAGTAGTGGCGGGGGTTTGAGAGACCTCTGGCTTTTGTCTGCTGTTGTTTCATTTGTTAAATTAATAAGGGGAAAATGTCTTTATCTAGAAGTGTTAAAGTAAACTTTGATCATAATGCTCATCAGCCAGAATTTACAGAAAATCCAGTGTTTTTTTCTTGTTATTGATGCCCCTTTCTTAGATTTTGCTTCTCTCCTTATATTCCTCTTGAAAACTTGGTGTCTCCTTCCTTGGTGCAGGGGGACTAAGGACTTGGGTGAAACATCTCAAGAAGCGAAATCAGTTGTCAAGCAAAATGAGAAAGAAGAACCTCAGGCTAATGTCCCTTCAGCTGTGCCATCACTTCCTTCTGAGTTGGGGTGAGTAGTCTAGTCTTAGGCCCAGGTGTACTTGCAATGTTGGAGAAGATGTTTTCAGTACAAGATGCCTTTTACCTATAGCTCTCATGACTCTGTTCCTAAGAGAAGCAAATCCTGTTGCTCTTCCGCTTTGCTGAAATACTTGCCAAAATGAAGGATATTATGTTAAATTAGCTATGTTTCTTGTTTGATTCTGATAAAAGTCCTAATGTATAATGTTCTTTCTTTGGAGGAAGGAAAAAGTCCTTTCTTCTTAACCTACATGTTAAAAGTAAAACCAGCAGGGGCTTCCCTGGTAGCTCAGTGGTAAGGAGTTTGCCTGCCAATGCAGGAGACAGGGATTCAACCCCTGGTCTGGAAAGATCACACATGCCGCAGAGCAACTAAGCCCTTGAGCCACTACTATTGAGCCTGTACTCTAGAGCCTCGGAGCCGCAATTGTTGAGCCCATGTGCTGTAATTGCTGAAGCCCGTGTGCCCAAGAGCCCGAGCTCCACGACAAGAGAAGTCACTAGAACAAGAAGCCTGCTCACCTCTGCTAGAGAGTAGCCCCCACTCCCTGAAACTTGAGAAGAGCCTGCAGCAGCAGTGACAACCCAGAAATCAATAAATAATAATTAAAAGTAAAGCCAGCAGTTAACTAGGAGGAGGCAGGGCACTCCCCTAGAGAGAGGTGAAGATAGAGCACTTCCCTCACAGCACTCAGCAACTCTCAGTCCTGAGGATAGTTCTTTCTCTCCTTGAGGTGTTTGGGATAGAATAAATCACCTATAGGCATCAGTTTGTTGCTTCATCCTTTCTCCCCTAAGCAGTGAAGATTTATTTTATATTTTTACATTAAGAAAAAAAAAATCATTGGTTTTCCTGTCAGATTAAGAGTTTTAATGGGGTGGTAAATCTTTCTCATCTTTGCATCCCTGGCTCCAGAACAATCCTGTGTACACTAGTGTGCATCGACCCCAGTGTAAGCCCAGCAGGGAGGTGAAGCGGTGTGGGGAGGCAGCCAGTGCAGGGTGTTTTCTAGTTGCTGCTGGTGGTGGATGCTTATCAGTCCCTCTGGACAACTTGGCAAGAGCAAGGAGGCTGGGATGTTTATCCATCCATGCCAGCTCAGCTGCTCCATTTTGCTCAGGCCGTGAGCTGCAGGTCCTTGAAGTGGTGCTGTTCTCGGGTGTCATGGCAGTGAGTCTAGGTACCTGACGATGGGCTCCATCCCCATCTCCGTCACAGTTCTCATTGCTTCTTCATCCCAATGTTTCTCTCCCAATGGAGCAGCTAGATGGCGGAAGTCTTGTAGTAGTCACACAGGCACCTAAGAAGGAAGAGGATTTGAGTGCTTGCTACCACAGTGGAAATGAGGTGAACACCGAGGAAGGCGGCCTGAGAGGAACTGAGTTCTCCAGACTGATCCAGTCTAGGCCAGAACTTTTCAAGCTGTCATTTGCGATCATCACTTAAGAACAATGTAACAAAGTAAAAGTCCTCACCAGTGGACAGCCAAGGAATTTTCCATTTCACTTATTGTGCTTGCACAGGGTGACAACATTAACTATTTTCTGTGAATACTGAGACAAAAAATAGGAGGCTCTTGACTGAAAAATGTTTTTAGCTTTCTAATCATTGCATTGTTTGAAAGTGTTTTTTTGTTTGTTTTTTTTTAATATTGCACCTTAAACATGTAGTTCTTTGGGTGTAGTTGTGCAGATGGAAAAATATTGCCATTTGTGTTTAACATTGTCTTTTTTCACATACAGTTTCTGAGACATTTTGTCAACTACTGACTTGCCTTTAGACCTGTGCAAACTTCCTCCCCTGCCAGTTGTATTTCTACTTTTCGTTTTTTTTTGTGAGTAGGAAGCAATAGCTCCATCCATAAAATCTGATTTCTGGATACTTTAAGATGGAATATTTAGGGGAAAAGCATTTCCCATAGCCTTGAATTCATTCACTAATGAATAATGGATATTCCAAGGTAAAGATGTCTCATTGTGTTATTTTATTTTTTCTAGCAAAACATTACTTAGGAAATGGCTGAACTAGGGAGGAAAAGCTCATGCAAATAGTTATCTTTAAGCCCTTAGATTGTGCACGTATGTAAACTGTATGTTAGCTCTTGATCTTAAAAGCTTCTGTTTTAAATAAAGTTCTTACTACAACTGCAGTGCATGCCAGCGTTCCCTAAGAGACAGTTTTTTGGGATGTACAGTGCAGGTACCATTAGCTGTCCACACATGGAAGGTTCTGGGTGCTTGTGTTTCTGTTTTCTCCACTCTGTTAGGCTGCTTGGGGCTAAAATTGGTTAAACTTTTGTATTAGATTCTTTGTCTAAATGCTTCAGTCAAAATGATCAAATCTTTGTGCCATAAAAGTTTAATTAAATTTTATTTTTCTACTACCATTCCTAATTCTGATCTGACTCTTTGTCAGTAAAGAATTACTTTAAATTTGTGAACTAGAACCGTTTTGTCTTTTTCCGTGGCTAGTGAATATAATCATTTATAATTACGTTTATATTTATATATGTGTGTGTGTGTGTGTATGTATATAACTTAGAGAATACTCTTGAAATTTGAATTTGGTTCTCTGAGTAATACTGAGTCACCACAAGAATTGAGTAGGGGAGATATCAAGTTTTGAGTTGAACTTGCCCTTCACGATTAAAGCAGTATTTCCCAGTGAAGAGAATGTTTTTTTTAAACTTAGTTATTATTTTTGGTTGTGCTAGGTCTTCATTGCTGCACAAGGGTGTTCTGTAGTTGTAGAACAGGGGGCTACTCTGTAGCTGTGGTAGGTGGGCTTCTCATTGCCGTGGCTTCTCTTGTTAGGAAGCACAGACTGTACGTGTACGGGCTTCGGTAGTTGTGACTCTGGGCTCAGTAGTTCCAGCACTAGGGCTTAGATGCTCCGGCATGTGGAATCTTCCTGGATCAGGGATCGAACCCATGTCCCCTGCATTGGCAGGCTGATTCTCATCCACTGTACCACCAGGTAAGGCCCCACCACTGAAGATTCTTAATGTAAAACTCTGCAGCTCTTATTTTCTGTCAATTTGTGGGTGACAGAAAACTGAGCAGGAGTGAGAGAAAATCTGGTTCTTGTCCCAAATGGCTGAAGGGAAGAAGAGAAAAGACTAGGACTTGTATTCCTTGCAAATCTGGGACTTAAAGGATTTGTCTCTCATTATTCTGAATGACCTGTTTGAACATGCAGCCTAACACAGTGACAATTATCTTGAACTCTCTGACAGGCACAATGGCATTAATCAAAATTCTCAGATATCTGTTTTTATTGATTTGGGAAACCCAGGCAGGCATTAGGCATTTCCCTTCATTATTGAAAATTTCTGGCACCATTCATATCTTTATTTGATGCTTTAACTCAGTTTTATGAGGGCAGTTTTTTAAAAGTATTCCCAATTTTCTGTGCTGTTGCTTTGCTCCTTGAAACAATGCCAGTGTGTCTCTCCAACTACTGTCAAAATGATCAAATCTTTGTGCCATAAAAGTTTAATTAAATTTTATTTTTCTACTACCATTCCTAATTCTGATCTGACTCTTTGTCAGTAAAGAATTACTTTAAATTTGTGAACTAGAACCGTTTTGTCTTTTTCCGTGGCTAGTGAATATAATCATTTATAATTACGTTTATATTTATATATGTGTGTGTGTGTGTGTATGTATATAACTTAGAGAATACTCTTGAAATTTGAATTTGGTTCTCTGAGTAATACTGAGTCACCACAAGAATTGAGTAGGGGAGATATCAAGTTTTGAGTTGAACTTGCCCTTCACGATTAAAGCAGTATTTCCCAGTGAAGAGAATGTTTTTTTTAAACTTAGTTATTATTTTTGGTTGTGCTAGGTCTTCATTGCTGCACAAGGGTGTTCTGTAGTTGTAGAACAGGGGGCTACTCTGTAGCTGTGGTAGGTGGGCTTCTCATTGCCGTGGCTTCTCTTGTTAGGAAGCACAGACTGTACGTGTACGGGCTTCGGTAGTTGTGACTCTGGGCTCAGTAGTTCCAGCACTAGGGCTTAGATGCTCCGGCATGTGGAATCTTCCTGGATCAGGGATCGAACCCATGTCCCCTGCATTGGCAGGCTGATTCTCATCCACTGTACCACCAGGTAAGGCCCCACCACTGAAGATTCTTAATGTAAAACTCTGCAGCTCTTATTTTCTGTCAATTTGTGGGTGACAGAAAACTGAGCAGGAGTGAGAGAAAATCTGGTTCTTGTCCCAAATGGCTGAAGGGAAGAAGAGAAAAGACTAGGACTTGTATTCCTTGCAAATCTGGGACTTAAAGGATTTGTCTCTCATTATTCTGAATGACCTGTTTGAACATGCAGCCTAACACAGTGACAATTATCTTGAACTCTCTGACAGGCACAATGGCATTAATCAAAATTCTCAGATATCTGTTTTTATTGATTTGGGAAACCCAGGCAGGCATTAGGCATTTCCCTTCATTATTGAAAATTTCTGGCACCATTCATATCTTTATTTGATGCTTTAACTCAGTTTTATGAGGGCAGTTTTTTAAAAGTATTCCCAATTTTCTGTGCTGTTGCTTTGCTCCTTGAAACAATGCCAGTGTGTCTCTCCAACTACTCCACCTCCCTGTCCCCACTTTGACGGAAGCGTGAGCACTCCTATGCAGTGAGGTGCAGTGGGAGAGCCCTTCTGTCTTCACATGGGTGACCCACGTGGGCTGTGATCAGGGTTGACTGTCATGTGACAGAAGTAGTGGCGGAGATTTGAGAGACCTCTGGCTTCCGTCTGCTGTTGTTTCATGTGTTAAATTAATAAGGGGAAAATGTCTTTATCTAGAAGTGTTAAAGTAAACTTTGATCATAATGCTCATCAGCCAGAATTTACAGAAAATCCAGTGTTTTTTTCTTGTTATTGATGCCCCTTTCTTAGATTTTGTTTCTCTCCTTATATTCCTCTTGAAAACTTGGTGTCTCCTTCCTTGGTGCAGGGGGACTAAGGACTTGGGTGAAACATCTCAAGAAGGTAAATCTGTCTTCAGGCAAAATGAGAAAGAAGAACCTGAGTCTAACGTCTCTTCAGCTGTGCCGTCACTTCCTATCAAGTCAGGGTGAGTAGTCTAGTCTGAGTCTCCTTGAGGTGTTAATGATAGAACAAATCACTTGTAGTTGATTTGCTGACATTGCAATCAGTTGCTTCATCCTTCCCCCTCCAAATCAGTGAAGTTTTTTTCTGTATGTTTTTACTTTAAAAAAAGAAAAGAAGAATCATTGAATTTCTTGTCAGGTTGAGTTTTTATAGGACAGGCTTTTCTCAGCTTTGCAGCCCTGGCTCCAAACGATATTGTTTACACTGGTGTGCATCGACCCATATATTGTGTATCCTCTTTCTTGAAAATATTTATGACTCAATGAATTGATTTCACAATCTGTTACAGCCTGTATTTGATAAATAGTGCTCTAGGCTACATATAGAATTAGTCTTCTGCAGACTTATCTCTGGGTTAACAGGCTTGTATCTGGTATTATTAAACAGTGTGGGGGCTTCCCTGGTGGTCCAGTGGGTAAGGACACCGCCTTGCAGTGCAAGGGACGCTGGTTGGATCCCACGTGCCGCGGAGCAGCTGGACCGACGTGTCTTTATTTGATGCTTTAACTCAGTTTTATGAGGGCAGTTTTTTAAAAGTATTCCCAATTTTCTGTGCTGTTGCTTTGCTCCTTGAAACAATGCCAGTGTGTCTCTCCAACTACTCCACCTCCCTGTCCCCACTTTGGAAGCGTGAGCACTCCTATGCAGTGAGGTGCAGTGGGAGAGCCCTTCTGTCTTCACATGGGTGACCCACGTGGGCTGTGATCAGGGTTGACTGTCATGTGACAGAAGTAGTGGCGGAGATTTGAGAGACCTCTGGCTTCCGTCTGCTGTTGTTTCATGTGTTAAATTAATAAGGGGAAAATGTCTTTATCTAGAAGTGTTAAAGTAAACTTTGATCATAATGCTCATCAGCCAGAATTTACAGAAAATCCAGTGTTTTTTTCTTGTTATTGATGCCCCTTTCTTAGATTTTGTTTCTCTCCTTATATTCCTCTTGAAAACTTGGTGTCTCCTTCCTTGGTGCAGGGGGACTAAGGACTTGGGTGAAACATCTCAAGAAGGTAAATCTGTCTTCAGGCAAAATGAGAAAGAAGAACCTGAGTCTAACGTCTCTTCAGCTGTGCCGTCACTTCCTATCAAGTCAGGGTGAGTAGTCTAGTCTGAGTCTCCTTGAGGTGTTAATGATAGAACAAATCACTTGTAGTTGATTTGCTGACATTGCAATCAGTTGCTTCATCCTTCCCCCTCCAAATCAGTGAAGTTTTTTTCTGTATGTTTTTACTTTAAAAAAAGAAAAGAAGAATCATTGAATTTCTTGTCAGGTTGAGTTTTTATAGGACAGGCTTTTCTCAGCTTTGCAGCCCTGGCTCCAAACGATATTGTTTACACTGGTGTGCATCGACCCATATATTGTGTATCCTCTTTCTTGAAAATATTTATGACTCAATGAATTGATTTCACAATCTGTTACAGCCTGTATTTGATAAATAGTGCTCTAGGCTACATATAGAATTAGTCTTCTGCAGACTTATCTCTGGGTTAACAGGCTTGTATCTGGTATTATTAAACAGTGTGGGGGCTTCCCTGGTGGTCCAGTGGGTAAGGACACCGCCTTGCAGTGCAAGGGACGCTGGTTGGATCCCACGTGCCGCGGAGCAGCTGGACCGACGTGTCCAGTTACCGAGCCGGAGCTCTGGAGCACATGCACCCAGAGCCGGTGCTCTGCGACAACAGAGGCCACTGTGACGGGAGGCCCACACGAGCCAAAGAACAAAGATGGATCAAACTGAATAAACGAAAGACCAATAGCAGTGGCCAGCCTGCCCCCCTCCCCCCAAAAAAAAGAAAAAAAATTATTAAACAGTTTGTCCTAGATTTATTCAAAGTGTTACTATGAAAGTTACCTGTGGATTAAGTAATAGATAGCAATAAAGGCAATTTCTTCTGCCTTAGTAGTATAGTTAGTTTCGTGTTGAGTACCTCATGCAAAATGCCAGGCTGTTTGACTCACAAGCTGGAATCAAGATTGCTGGAAGACATAAACAACCTCAGATACGCAGATGATACCACTCTAATGGCAGAAAGTGAAGAAGTAAAGATCCTCTCCATGAAGGTCAAAGAGGAGAGCGGAAAAACTGGCTTAATTCAGGATTCAAAAAACTAAGATCATGGCATCCCATTCTTTCATTCGTGACAAATAGATGGGAAAAAATGGAAATGGTGACAGACTTGATTTTGGGGAGTGGCTCCAAAATCACTGTGGAGAGTGACTGCAGCCATGAGTTTAAGAGCCACTTGCTACTTAGAAGGAAAGGTATGAGAAACCTAGGCAGCATATTATAAAGCAGAGACATCACTGTGCCAACAAAGGTCCACATAGTCAAAGCTGTGGTTTTTCTAGTAGTCACGTATGCATGTGAGAGTTGAACCGTAAAGAAGTCTTGAGTGCCGGGGAATTAATGTTTTCGAGCTGTGGTGCTGGAAAAGACTCTTGAGGGCACCTTTGACGGCAAGGAGATCAAACCAGTCAATTGTAAAGGAAATCACCTCTGAATATTCATTGGAAGGACTGATGTTGAAGCTGTAGCCCCAATACTTTGGCCACCTGATGCGAAGATCTGAGCCAGTGGAAAACATCCTAATGCTAGAAACTGTTGAGGGCAGGAGAAGAGAACAGTGGAGGATGAGATGATTGGATGGCATCGGTGGACGTGAGTTTGAGCAAACTGCACCGCCTTGCAGTGCAGGGACGCTGGTTGGATCACGTGCCGCGAGCAGCTGGACTGATGGGTCCAATTACCGAGCCGGAGCTCTGGAGCACATGCACCCAGAGCCGGTGCTCTGCGACAACAGAGGCCACTGTGACGGGAGGCCCACACGAGCCAAAGAACAAAGATGGATCAAACTGAATAAACGAAAGACCAATAGCAGTGGCCAGCCTGCCCCCCTCCCCCCAAAAAAAAGAAAAAAAATTATTAAACAGTTTGTCCTAGATTTATTCAAAGTGTTACTATGAAAGTTACCTGTGGATTAAGTAATAGATAGCAATAAAGGCAATTTCTTCTGCCTTAGTAGTATAGTTAGTTTCGTGTTGAGTACCTCATGCAAAATGCCAGGCTGTTTGACTCACAAGCTGGAATCAAGATTGCTGGAAGACATAAACAACCTCAGATACGCAGATGATACCACTCTAATGGCAGAAAGTGAAGAAGTAAAGATCCTCTCCATGAAGGTCAAAGAGGAGAGCGGAAAAACTGGCTTAATTCAGGATTCAAAAAACTAAGATCATGGCATCCCATTCTTTCATTCGTGACAAATAGATGGGAAAAAATGGAAATGGTGACAGACTTGATTTTGGGGAGTGGCTCCAAAATCACTGTGGAGAGTGACTGCAGCCATGAGTTTAAGAGCCACTTGCTACTTAGAAGGAAAGGTATGAGAAACCTAGGCAGCATATTATAAAGCAGAGACATCACTGTGCCAACAAAGGTCCACATAGTCAAAGCTGTGGTTTTTCTAGTAGTCACGTATGCATGTGAGAGTTGAACCGTAAAGAAGTCTTGAGTGCCGGGGAATTAATGTTTTCGAGCTGTGGTGCTGGAAAAGACTCTTGAGGGCACCTTTGACGGCAAGGAGATCAAACCAGTCAATTGTAAAGGAAATCACCTCTGAATATTCATTGGAAGGACTGATGTTGAAGCTGTAGCCCCAATACTTTGGCCACCTGATGCGAAGATCTGAGCCAGTGGAAAACATCCTAATGCTAGAAACTGTTGAGGGCAGGAGAAGAGAACAGTGGAGGATGAGATGATTGGATGGCATCGGTGGACGTGAGTTTGAGCAAACTCTGAGAGATGATGAAGGACAGGGAAGCCTGGCATGCTGCAGTCCATGTGGTCTTAAAGAGTTGGACATGACTTGAGTGAATGAATAACAAGAAGAACAGAGAGTTATTCAGTAGATTGATTCAGTCCTTGACATGGCATAGCAGTCATGGGCTCACCTATAAATATATATGTATCCATTTTTCCCCAAATTCTCCTCCCATCCAGGCTGAGATTGAGAAAGTTCTACAGTAGATGATTGTTGGTCATTCATTTAAAATATATCAGTGTGTACATGTCCACGCCAGACTTCCCAGCTATCCCTTCCCCTCAACCATTGTACCCCGCCATCTGCATCACAACAAAAGATGTTTCTTGAAGTCTGTGAATCTGTTTCTGTATTTTAAGTAAGTTCATTTGTATCATTTCTTTTCCGATTCCACATATAGGACATGTCACATGATACTTCTCCTCTGTTTGACTTACTTCACTCAGTGTGACATACCCTGGGTCAATTCACGTCTCTACAAATGACCCAGTAGCATTCCTTTTTGATGGCGAAATAATACTCCATTGTATAGATGTACCCAATCTTATTTAACCCTTTGTTAATGGACGTATAGGTTTTTTCCATGTCCTGCATATTATAAATAGTGCTGTAATGAACAATTGGGATGCATGTGTGTCTCTTTTTTTCTTTTTTTTTAGGATGTGTCTTTTTTTTTTTTTTTACCTTTTACAGAGTTTTGTTGTTTATAGGTATGTATGATCACAGATTAGTCATTTGTATATCCCCCCCATCCCACCGCATGTGTCTTTTTGAATTGTAGTTTTCTCTGGATCTGTGTCTAGGAGTGAGATTGCTGAGTCATGTGGTATTTATGTATTTAATTTTTACGGAACTTCCACAATGTTATCCATAGTGCCTGTATCAATTTATAGTCCTATCAACAGAGCAGGGCAGTTCCCTTTTCTCTACACCCTCTCCAGCAACTATTATTTGTAGATTTTGGAATGATGGCCATTCTGACCTGAGTGGGGTGATTCCTCGTAGTTTTCAGGCTGAATTCTGAGTCCAGCGAAGACTGTTGGGGAACTATAGCCAGGGAGAACTGGGGGCGAGAGGGTAATCTGTGGATGGACCAGTGCTAAGAGGAGACATTTAAGTTGGGGAGATTCTTACTCAGCTGCCATAACAGGGTTCTTGTTGAAGGCAGGCAAGGACTTGTACACCAAAGACAGGAAATGAGGAAATTGTTTAGATGCTGAGAGTGATCAGGTATCAGAGGTGGATGATTCTGTTCAAACTGATTTAGCAGGATTCTTGTTAAAACTAAGCTAATTTTAAGCAAGCCCATCAGGGACCTTGGCCAAGCCTGAAACTTGGTGAAGAAGAGGTTTCAAAGGAGCCTAAGTAAGGTTAGATCAAAAAGAGAGTCTTGTCTATGCAGGACAGTGTCAGGGGCAGAGAGTAGCATGGAAATGGACCTAGAGGATTCTAGAGAGGTTAACCAGTGACATGTCTTTTAGGAGATTAAGCAACTACCTTCTTTGTGAAGGGGTAAAGTGAAATTCAAGGAAAATCAGTTTCTTTGATAGCTATAAAGAAACATAACAGTACAAGGATGTCTTTCTGAGTCAAAAAGTCCTCACAATTTGTACATGAAAATGGGGAGATATTACATTATGATACGTATATGGCACACACATAGTATGCAGAGTCTTCAGGGGAAGAATCTATAGGAAATATCTAACTTACTAAAAGAATTATATAATGCAGTAAAAATTTTTTCATTTTCATTTTTTGAATTGCTTCATTGAGATACACACATACAAAAAAAGATAATTGAAACATTTTGTTACTGTTTGTTTTTTAGTGACTTTGGTACTCATGGCTCTTGGAATATCATTTAAATGCAGCATAAACTAGAGTTAGTGGTTTTTACTTAGTTGCAGGTCTGAAGCCTACTTTTACAATATTGGATAATTTTAGCTCTTTTAACATTTTCTCTAATGCGCCTGTCTTTTTCATTTTAAGGCCTGAAATCTCTGACCTTCAAAAGAACCAGGATTGCAGCAATTAAGTTTCAGACTATATCCTTAACCACCTAAACTGGTTTGTACAGTCATTGTTACCTGTAGTTTTCAGGCTGAATTCTGAGTCCAGCGAAGACTGTTGGGGAACTATAGCCAGGGAGAACTGGGGGCGAGAGGGTAATCTGTGGATGGACCAGTGCTAAGAGGAGACATTTAAGTTGGGGAGATTCTTACTCAGCTGCCATAACAGGGTTCTTGTTGAAGGCAGGCAAGGACTTGTACACCAAAGACAGGAAATGAGGAAATTGTTTAGATGCTGAGAGTGATCAGGTATCAGAGGTGGATGATTCTGTTCAAACTGATTTAGCAGGATTCTTGTTAAAACTAAGCTAATTTTAAGCAAGCCCATCAGGGACCTTGGCCAAGCCTGAAACTTGGTGAAGAAGAGGTTTCAAAGGAGCCTAAGTAAGGTTAGATCAAAAAGAGAGTCTTGTCTATGCAGGACAGTGTCAGGGGCAGAGAGTAGCATGGAAATGGACCTAGAGGATTCTAGAGAGGTTAACCAGTGACATGTCTTTTAGGAGATTAAGCAACTACCTTCTTTGTGAAGGGGTAAAGTGAAATTCAAGGAAAATCAGTTTCTTTGATAGCTATAAAGAAACATAACAGTACAAGGATGTCTTTCTGAGTCAAAAAGTCCTCACAATTTGTACATGAAAATGGGGAGATATTACATTATGATACGTATATGGCACACACATAGTATGCAGAGTCTTCAGGGGAAGAATCTATAGGAAATATCTAACTTACTAAAAGAATTATATAATGCAGTAAAAATTTTTTCATTTTCATTTTTGAATTGCTTCATTGAGATACACACATACAAAAAAAGATAATTGAAACATTTTGTTACTGTTTGTTTTTTAGTGACTTTGGTACTCATGGCTCTTGGAATATCATTTAAATGCAGCATAAACTAGAGTTAGTGGTTTTTACTTAGTTGCAGGTCTGAAGCCTACTTTTACAATATTGGATAATTTTAGCTCTTTTAACATTTTCTCTAATGCGCCTGTCTTTTTCATTTTAAGGCCTGAAATCTCTGACCTTCAAAAGAACCAGGATTGCAGCAATTAAGTTTCAGACTATATCCTTAACCACCTAAACTGGTTTGTACAGAATACAGTCATTGTTACCTGTTTTCAGAATAGTTTCTCGTAGTGAAATCTTACATTTTTAAAGGAAGGTCTTCATTGAGAGTGTAAAGCTAACTGCCCATGAGGTTATGTGCAGAGCTATTTGATTTAAAGCAGTGTGCACTCTGGCTTCTGATTTAAAATAGCGAGACAACCAGTTTACCAAGGGTAGTCAAAGAGTAAAATTATAGAGGATTACAAAAAGTAAGTAGATATTTCCTTTAACCTAATAGGCCATTATACCACTTTGCAAAATTATAGTGATAGATACACTAACCAGGTTGGAAGATTATAGGATTTGGATGTAGGCAAATGTCTATAAATTCTGTAACAAGATTACTCTCCAATATTCAAATCATTCTTTCAAGCACATTTTTGTGTCTTCAGTTCAAGAGTCCCATTTTTTTCAGTTCAATGAGCTGGATTTTGAAAAGTAGGTATTCAGTTTAAGAAATATGTTGTATTAAATGATTATAATCATCTCTGTTGAAAGATATCTCTTAGCATTCTCACCTAAAATATTTTTTTTGGATACAATGTCACAAACTGAACATGTGCTAGGGGTCAGTGGATCACTTCCCCTAAACACTAATTTTTGAACATACTTATCCATGACTAAGTGTTTGGTTATTTTTATTTTAAAGCCTAGACACTAAAACTCATACATTTTGAAAGTTGTGTTTTGTTTTTTTGTTTCTTATTTGATTATCCATTGTTTTTAAAAATTTGAAATATAAAATGGGTTTTCATATTATATTGAATTATTGAATGTTTCATCTTTCCCAATATGTGAACATTTTCCTGTTTGTTTATATAACTCGAGCTTTGTGCCTGAGATGTTTTCAGGTGGAAACTATTTGAATGATAAGGAATGTCTTTTCCCCCTTAGGCTTCATTTTTTCTTCTTAATTCCTCGTCTAAAATAAAGTTTGTTTGAGGGGCCCCGGCTTTCCTTGCATTTGCGGGGGGCTCTGTTGTGTCCAATCCTGGGCTTCAAAAGAACCAGGATTGCAGCAATTAAGTTTCAGACTATATCCTTAACCACCTAAACTGGTTTGTACAGAATACAGTCATTGTTACCTGTTTTCAGAATAGTTTCTCGTAGTGAAATCTTACATTTTTAAAGGAAGGTCTTCATTGAGAGTGTAAAGCTAACTGCCCATGAGGTTATGTGCAGAGCTATTTGATTTAAAGCAGTGTGCACTCTGGCTTCTGATTTAAAATAGCGAGACAACCAGTTTACCAAGGGTAGTCAAAGAGTAAAATTATAGAGGATTACAAAAAGTAAGTAGATATTTCCTTTAACCTAATAGGCCATTATACCACTTTGCAAAATTATAGTGATAGATACACTAACCAGGTTGGAAGATTATAGGATTTGGATGTAGGCAAATGTCTATAAATTCTGTAACAAGATTACTCTCCAATATTCAAATCATTCTTTCAAGCACATTTTTGTGTCTTCAGTTCAAGAGTCCCATTTTTTTCAGTTCAATGAGCTGGATTTTGAAAAGTAGGTATTCAGTTTAAGAAATATGTTGTATTAAATGATTATAATCATCTCTGTTGAAAGATATCTCTTAGCATTCTCACCTAAAATATTTTTTTTGGATACAATGTCACAAACTGAACATGTGCTAGGGGTCAGTGGATCACTTCCCCTAAACACTAATTTTTGAACATACTTATCCATGACTAAGTGTTTGGTTATTTTTATTTTAAAGCCTAGACACTAAAACTCATACATTTTGAAAGTTGTGTTTTGTTTTTTTGTTTCTTATTTGATTATCCATTGTTTTTAAAAATTTGAAATATAAAATGGGTTTTCATATTATATTGAATTATTGAATGTTTCATCTTTCCCAATATGTGAACATTTTCCTGTTTGTTTATATAACTCGAGCTTTGTGCCTGAGATGTTTTCAGGTGGAAACTATTTGAATGATAAGGAATGTCTTTTCCCCCTTAGGCTTCATTTTTTCTTCTTAATTCCTCGTCTAAAATAAAGTTGTTTGAGGCTGCTTCCTTGCATGCGTGCTCTGTTGTGTCCAACTCCTTGGGACCTTATGCAGTCCTCTGTCCATGTGATTTTCCAGGCAAGAATGATGGAATGGGTTGCCATTTCCTCCCTCCAGAGGATGTTTGGGTTTCAGGAATCGATTCCAAGTCTCCTGCATTGCAGGCAAATTGTTTTATTGCTGAGCCAATTGAGAGCTCCTTGGGGGTTGTTGGTTAGATGAAAAAATACTGGCATTTATGTTGAACATTTTGTATTTTCACATATAGCTTCTGAGACGTTTTGCTAACTGTTGACTTCTAGAGATAGATGCAACCATGTCTCCCCAGCTATGTGTCCACTTTTCCTTTTTTTTATGACCTGGATGGAAGCAGCCCCAACCATAAGAGCTGATTTCTGGATTTTTTAAGATTGAAGTTTTAGGTTAAATGCATTTTGTGTTAACTTTAATCCATATACAAATAAGTAATGAAAATTCCAAGATAAAAATACCTAATTGTGCTGTTAATTTTTTTCAGCAACACATTACTTAGGAAATGTCTAAACTAGGGAGAAAAAGTTTGTGCAGATAGTTTTCTTTAAGCCCTTACATTTTCTAAGTTCTTTACATTGTTTTGTTTTTTTTTTTTTTGATTCCAAAAGCTCCTCTGGTTTGAAGTTCTTACTATAGCAGCAGTGCATACCAGACTTTTCTAGGAGACCATTTTTTGGGATATGAAGTACTGGTGCCATTAGCTGTCCACATGCAGAAGGTTCCATGTACCCGCATTTCTTTTTTCTGTATTGTTAGCGTGGTTGTCACTGAAATCAGCTAAACTTTTCTGTTAGATTCTTTTCACTAAATGCTTCTGTCAAAATGATCAAGTCTTTGTAACATTGGAAATTATTTGAATTTTATTTTTCTACTGACATTTTAAATTCTGGTATAAATGTTTATCAATAAAGAATTACTTTCAATTCTGTGAAGTAGAACTGGTTTTTTAAGTTTCTTTATTGTTATGTTTTTTATAACTTAGAGAAGACTCTTGAGTGTTGCTTGGATTGCAAGGAGATCAAACCAGTTAATCCTAAAGGCAGTCAACTGTGAATATTCATTAGAAAGACTTTTGCTGAAGCAAAGAGCCCAGTACTTTGACCACGTGATGTGAAGACCTGATTCACTGGAAAAGACCCTGGTGCTGGGAAGGATTGAAGGCTAAAGAAGAATGGACCAGCAGAGGATCACCAGCTCAGTGGACATTGGAGGAAATTCCAGTCACCTACTACAGTCCATGTGGTCACAGAAAGTTGGAAAATATGTTTCTGTATTTCCTTCATGTTCAGCTTAGTAGTTTATAGTAAAACTCTTGTCCAAAATTTGATTAAACACTACTTACACGTGATTTGAGTCTTATTAATTCTGCTTTCTGGGCTATGTGTTACCATCAAAAGCTTTTGTGTCATTGCACACTGGGATGACTGAAAACTGATATAGTTTGTGGAAAAATTAAAAAATTTATATATGTATCATTTCAATAGTAGTTCTACAGGAAGAGATATCAAGGTTGGTTCAGTATTCTATGCATCATAAAATGTTTTCTGCTCTGCCATTTGCAGCAAATTCAGTGGTCCGATTTGATTGCTTATCCCATGGTCACAAGGTAACAGCTTAGTTCTAGGCATTGCAGAAAGGCATACAGTGTTTTGCCACACCCTCCTTCAGAAGATCTTCCCATACTGGGAACTGAACTCGCAGCTGCCTTTGTCTTGTGCATTGCAGGCAGACCCACTGATCCACCTCAGAGGCCCCTCTGTTCAAAGACAGTATATTTAATAATCTGTACAGGTAATGATATATAGTATATGCATGCATGCTAAATCCCTTAAGTTACATCTGACTTTGAGACCCTTGTAGCCTGCCAGGATCTTCTGTTCATGGGATTTCCCAGGCAATAAGATTGGAGTGGGTTGCTGTTTCCTCCTCTAGGAGATCTTCCCAACCCAGGAATGGAACCCGTGACTTTTGCATCGCCTGCATTGGCAGGCAGATTCTTTACCACTAGTGCCACCTGAGAAGCCCCATATAATGAAACAGTAATTTCAGTGGTGAGGTTGCTGGAAGTCATTTTGCAAATGAGGAAAAGGTTGGCAGGCTTTAGAACCTCTTGTACTACCAGAATACAAACTTGGGCTCTTGAGTGTTGCTTGGATTGCAAGGAGATCAAACCAGTTAATCCTAAAGGCAGTCAACTGTGAATATTCATTAGAAAGACTTTTGCTGAAGCAAAGAGCCCAGTACTTTGACCACGTGATGTGAAGACCTGATTCACTGGAAAAGACCCTGGTGCTGGGAAGGATTGAAGGCTAAAGAAGAATGGACCAGCAGAGGATCACCAGCTCAGTGGACATTGGAGGAAATTCCAGTCACCTACTACAGTCCATGTGGTCACAGAAAGTTGGAAAATATGTTTCTGTATTTCCTTCATGTTCAGCTTAGTAGTTTATAGTAAAACTCTTGTCCAAAATTTGATTAAACACTACTTACACGTGATTTGAGTCTTATTAATTCTGCTTTCTGGGCTATGTGTTACCATCAAAAGCTTTTGTGTCATTGCACACTGGGATGACTGAAAACTGATATAGTTTGTGGAAAAATTAAAAAATTTATATATGTATCATTTCAATAGTAGTTCTACAGGAAGAGATATCAAGGTTGGTTCAGTATTCTATGCATCATAAAATGTTTTCTGCTCTGCCATTTGCAGCAAATTCAGTGGTCCGATTTGATTGCTTATCCCATGGTCACAAGGTAACAGCTTAGTTCTAGGCATTGCAGAAAGGCATACAGTGTTTTGCCACACCCTCCTTCAGAAGATCTTCCCATACTGGGAACTGAACTCGCAGCTGCCTTTGTCTTGTGCATTGCAGGCAGACCCACTGATCCACCTCAGAGGCCCCTCTGTTCAAAGACAGTATATTTAATAATCTGTACAGGTAATGATATATAGTATATGCATGCATGCTAAATCCCTTAAGTTACATCTGACTTTGAGACCCTTGTAGCCTGCCAGGATCTTCTGTTCATGGGATTTCCCAGGCAATAAGATTGGAGTGGGTTGCTGTTTCCTCCTCTAGGAGATCTTCCCAACCCAGGAATGGAACCCGTGACTTTTGCATCGCCTGCATTGGCAGGCAGATTCTTTACCACTAGTGCCACCTGAGAAGCCCCATATAATGAAACAGTAATTTCAGTGGTGAGGTTGCTGGAAGTCATTTTGCAAATGAGGAAAAGGTTGGCAGGCTGAAATCTGTCAGCTCAACCTCAGAGGTTTGGTTCTCACCGCTGTTGAGCAGAGAAATAGCTCCAGAAAGATTAAAGAGACTGGGCCAAATTGGAAATGACGCTCAGCTGTGGATGTGTCTGCTAGTGAAAAAAAGTCTGATGTTATAAAGAACATTACTGCAGGGCTTCCATGGTAGCTCAGTGGTGAAGAGTTCGCCTGCCAATGCAGGAGACATGGGTTCAAGCCCTGAGCCGGGAAGATCCCACATGCTGTGGAGGAACTAAGCCCGTGAGCCACAGCTATTGAGCCCGTGTTCTAGAGCCTTGAAGCCTCAACTATTGAGCTCATGTGTCACAACTACCTATGTCTGTGTGCCCTCGAACTGGAGTCCCACAACAAGAGAAGTCACTGCAACAAGAAGCCTGCTCACCTCCACTGGAGAGTAGCTCCCACTCCCTGCAACTAGAGAAGAGCCTGCAGCAGCAGTGACAACCCAGAACAGCCCAAAATCAATCAATCAATTTTTAAAAAATATTGAAAAGAACATTATTGCATAGGAACCTGGAATGTTAGATCCATGAATCCAGGTAAAGTGGATATAGTCAAGGAGGTAGCAAGAGTGAACACATTTTAGGAATCAGTGAACTACAATGGATGGGAATGGGCAAACTTAATTCAGATGACCATTATGTCTACTACTGTGGGCAAGAATCCCTTAAAAGGAATGGAGTAGTCATAGTCAACAAGAGTTCGGAATGGAATGTGTGTGTGTTAGTTGCTCAGTTGTGTTCGACTCTTGGCAACTCCATGGATTGTAACCTGCCAGGATCCTCTATCCTTGGAATTATCCAGGCAAGATACAAAAGTGGGTTACCATTGTCTTCTCCAGGGCATCTCCCCATCCCCAGAATCGAACATGAGTCTCCTGCATTGCAGGAAGATTCTTTAACATCTGAGCCACCAGGGAAGTCCTCTGAAATGCAGTACCTGGGTGTAGCCTCAGGAACAACAGAATGATCTTGGTTCTTTTCCAGGGCAAACCATTCAGTATCACAGTAATCCAAGCCTGTGTCCCAACCACTAATGCCAACGAAACTGAACAGTTCTAAGGCCTACAAGACCTAGAACTAACCCCCCCTAAAAGATGTCCTTTTCATCTTAAAGGACTGGAATGCAAAAGTAGGAAGTCAGAGATACCTGGAGAAACAGGCAGGTTTGACCTTGAAGTACAAAATGAAGCAGGGCAAAGGCTAACAGTTTTGTCAAGAGAACTGGTCATAGCAAACACCCTCTTCCAACAGCCCAAGAGACTATTCTACACATCGACATTACCAGATGGTCAATACCAAAATCAGATTGGTTGTATTCTTAGCAGTCAGAGATGGAAAGCTCTATAGTCAGCAAGAACAAGACGAGTCACTGCCACTGGCTCAGATCATGAGCTCCTTATTGAAAAATTAGGCTTAAATTTAAAGTTCGGAAATCCCTAGACGATTTAGGTATAACCTAAATCAAATCCCTTATGATTATACAGTGGAGGTTGAAGAATAGTTTTAAGGCATTAGATCTGATTGCCTGATGATGGACAGGAGGACTGTAACATTGTAAAGGAGGCAGTGAAAAATCGAAATGAGAGGAGGCAGAGTTGTCTGAGGAGGGCTTAAAATTGCTGAGGGAAAGATGTACCTGGATGTAGTATGAATCCAGGTAAAGTGGATATAGTCAAGGAGGTAGCAAGAGTGAACACATTTTAGGAATCAGTGAACTACAATGGATGGGAATGGGCAAACTTAATTCAGATGACCATTATGTCTACTACTGTGGGCAAGAATCCCTTAAAAGGAATGGAGTAGTCATAGTCAACAAGAGTTCGGAATGGAATGTGTGTGTGTTAGTTGCTCAGTTGTGTTCGACTCTTGGCAACTCCATGGATTGTAACCTGCCAGGATCCTCTATCCTTGGAATTATCCAGGCAAGATACAAAAGTGGGTTACCATTGTCTTCTCCAGGGCATCTCCCCATCCCCAGAATCGAACATGAGTCTCCTGCATTGCAGGAAGATTCTTTAACATCTGAGCCACCAGGGAAGTCCTCTGAAATGCAGTACCTGGGTGTAGCCTCAGGAACAACAGAATGATCTTGGTTCTTTTCCAGGGCAAACCATTCAGTATCACAGTAATCCAAGCCTGTGTCCCAACCACTAATGCCAACGAAACTGAACAGTTCTAAGGCCTACAAGACCTAGAACTAACCCCCCCTAAAAGATGTCCTTTTCATCTTAAAGGACTGGAATGCAAAAGTAGGAAGTCAGAGATACCTGGAGAAACAGGCAGGTTTGACCTTGAAGTACAAAATGAAGCAGGGCAAAGGCTAACAGTTTTGTCAAGAGAACTGGTCATAGCAAACACCCTCTTCCAACAGCCCAAGAGACTATTCTACACATCGACATTACCAGATGGTCAATACCAAAATCAGATTGGTTGTATTCTTAGCAGTCAGAGATGGAAAGCTCTATAGTCAGCAAGAACAAGACGAGTCACTGCCACTGGCTCAGATCATGAGCTCCTTATTGAAAAATTAGGCTTAAATTTAAAGTTCGGAAATCCCTAGACGATTTAGGTATAACCTAAATCAAATCCCTTATGATTATACAGTGGAGGTTGAAGAATAGTTTTAAGGCATTAGATCTGATTGCCTGATGATGGACAGGAGGACTGTAACATTGTAAAGGAGGCAGTGACCAAAACCATACTCAAGAAAAAGAAATGAGAGGAGGCAGAGTTGTCTGAGGAGGGCTTAAAAATTGCTGAGGGAAAGATGTACCTGACTGAATGGAAAGTTTCAGAGAATAGCAAGGAGAGATAAAGCCTTCTTATCTGAACAATGTGAAGAAATCAAGGAAAACGAGAATCGGAACGACTAGACATCTCTCCCAATAAAATTGGGAGATTCCAAGGGAACATTTCTTGTAAAGATGGGCACAAAACACAGAAACTGCAAGGACCTAAAAGAAGAAGGGATTAAGAATAGGTGGGAATAATTGGGACTTCCCTGGTGGTCCAGTGGTTAAGACTCTGTGTTCCCAGTGCAGGGGGCCTGGGTTCAAGCCCTGGTCAGGGAACTTGATACCACATGCTGCAACTAAGATCCAATGGAGCCAAATAAATAAATAATTTAAAAAAAAAAAAAAGAATAGGTGGGAATAATAAATGGAAGAACTATAGAAAAAAAGATCTTAATGACCTAGATGACCTGGGTGGGGTAGTCACTAACCTGGAGCCAGACATCCTGGAGTGTGAAGTCAGGTGGGCCTTAGGAAGCACTGCCAGGAACAAAGCTAGTGGAGGTGATGTAATTCCAGATAAGCTACTTACAATCCTAAAAGACGATGCTGTTAAAGTGTTGCAGTCAATATACCAACAAATTTAAAACAAAACAAAACTCATCAGTGGCCATAGGACTAGGAAAGGTCAGTTTTCATGCCAATCTCAAAGAAAGGCATTGCCAAAGAATGCTGAAACTACCATACACTTAACGCTCATTTCACATGCTAGTAAGGTAGTTCTCAAAATCCTTCAAGCTGGACTTTAAGTCTATGAGAATTTCCAGATATATAAGCTGGATTTGGAAAAGGCAGAGAAACCAGAGATCAAATTGCCAACATCCATGAGATCATGGAAAAGGCAAAGAAATTCCACAAAAACATTTGCTTTATTGACTACACTAAAGCCTTTGACTCTGGATCAGAACAAACTGTGGGAAATTCTCCTTCTTCTTATTTTTTTCCTGTGTGGGCCTCCTATTGCAGTGGCCTCTCTCCTTGCAGAGCATTGGCTCTGGGCACATGCACTCCAGAGTGCTGGCTCGTAATTGGACCCACTGGTCCAGCTGTTCCACGGCACATGGGATCTTCCTGGGCTTGGAATCAAACCGGTGCCCCTTGCAGTGCAAGGTGGACTCTTTACCCACTGGACCACCAGGGAAGCCCCAACAAACTGTGGGAAATTCTTAAAGAGATTGGAATACCAGACCACCTTACCTGTCTCCTGAGAAACTCATATATGCACGGACAAGAATTAACAGAACCAGAGGATTCCCTGGTGGTCCAGTGGGTACGGAGTCCGCCTTGCAGTGCAGGGGGTGCTGGTTCGATCCCTGGCCTGGGAGGATCCCACGTACCACGGAGTGGCTGGACCAGTGTGCCCAGTTATGAGCCAGTGCTCTGGAGCGCCTGCACCCAGGGCCGGTGCTCTGTCATGAGAGAGGCCGCTGCAGTGGGAAGCCCACACATGCCAAGGAATGAAGATGGATGAAAATAAATAAATGAAAAAAAAAAAAAGAATTAACAGAACCAGACGGAACGACAAATTGGTTCAAAATTGGGAAAGAAGTATGTCAAGGCTGTATATTGTCACTCTGCTTATTTTACTTACATGCAGAGTACATCATGTGAAATGCTGGCCTATCTGATCGATACGCTGGAATCAAGATTGCCGGAGAAATATCAGCAACCTCATATATGCATAGGATACCACTCTAATTAGAAAGTGAAGAGGAACTAAAGAGGAGAGTGACAAAGCTTGCTTAAAACTCAACATTCAAAAAACTAAAATCATGGCATCCAGTCCCACCCTTTTTTATATATGGCAAAATAGATGGGGGAAAGTGGTGTAAATGACAGATTTTATTTTCATGGGCTCTAAAATCACTGCAGATGGTGCCTACAGCCACGAAATTAAAGAAAAAACTTGTTTGAAAGAAAAGCTATGAGAAACATAGCTTGTTGATAAGCGGAGACATCACTCTGCTGACAAAGTCCGTATAGTCAAAGCTATGGTTTTCCCAGTAGTCATGTGTGGGTGTAAGAGCTGGACTATAAAGAAGGCTTGAGTGCCAAAGAATTGACGCTTTTAAACTGTGGTGTTGGAGAAGACACTTGAGAGTTCCTTAGACTGCAAGGACACCAAACCAGTCAATTCTAAAGGAAATCAAATCTCAAAATTCATTGGAAGGAATGATGCTGAAGCTGAGGTGCCAATATTTTGCCTTCCTGATGTAAAGAGCTCACTCATTGGAAAAGACCCTGATGCTGGGAAAGATTGAGGGTAAGGGGAATGGGGAACGGAAGATGGGATGTTTGGATGGCATCAATGACTCATGGACATAAATTTGACCCATCTCCAGGAGATAGTTAAAGACAGGAAAGCCTGGGATACTGCAGTTGATGCAGTGGCAAAGCGTTGGACATGACTGAGCAACTGAATAAGAATAAGGACTTGACAGAGTTGGCACCTTTCCCTCCTAAACTAGCTGCAGAACCTGGAGCAGCCCTGTCTGCTTGACTTTTTACCTCAAATATTTAAGCATCTTGGCATAGGGAGAAAGGCATAGGAAGTTTAGTGCTTAAATGTGAGGCTTTGATCAAGCATAGCTTCATACTCTTCCATGTTAATGAAATTTCTTTTCAAAGGCAGAGTTCCATTCTTATATTTAGCTTGCTCTAAGAGGGAGAATTCCTGGATTTTTCGGCTGACCGTCATCACCACTTGCTCTTCAGTGACTCTATAGAGTCTTGTTTTGTCTTCTGGTCCAAGTCTTTGTTGGTGGTTTCTGTTGCTTTCTCTGCCAAAATTTCCTCCACATCTTCCCTCACATATCTTCTCCACTTATTTGCCATGTGATATGCATTATGTTTTTGACATTGTTCTTTATACTTTCTGCAACACCTTCAGAGCCTTTGAAATTTTTCAGTCTGGCCAGAAGTTTTCCAACAGCTATTGATTGCTCCCTGCTTGATGTTGTTCTATGCTATGGCAATATAATCACGTTGGGTATAGTGATGACTTCCAGTCCATCATGGTAGTTTTCCTTGTTGGCCTTGAGAGCCTCAAAAGCCTTGCTAATAAAGCAACCTGATATGCTGTAGGCTTTATCCAGGAACTGGAAGAGGGACTTAGTATTTGGGGACATAAAGAGACTCTGCTGATAGTCAAAGCTATGGTTTTCCCAGTAGTCATGTGTGGGTGTAAGAGCTGGACTATAAAGAAGGCTTGAGTGCCAAAGAATTGACGCTTTTAAACTGTGGTGTTGGAGAAGACACTTGAGAGTTCCTTAGACTGCAAGGACACCAAACCAGTCAATTCTAAAGGAAATCAAATCTCAAAATTCATTGGAAGGAATGATGCTGAAGCTGAGGTGCCAATATTTTGCCTTCCTGATGTAAAGAGCTCACTCATTGGAAAAGACCCTGATGCTGGGAAAGATTGAGGGTAAGGGGAATGGGGAACGGAAGATGGGATGTTTGGATGGCATCAATGACTCATGGACATAAATTTGACCCATCTCCAGGAGATAGTTAAAGACAGGAAAGCCTGGGATACTGCAGTTGATGCAGTGGCAAAGCGTTGGACATGACTGAGCAACTGAATAAGAATAAGGACTTGACAGAGTTGGCACCTTTCCCTCCTAAACTAGCTGCAGAACCTGGAGCAGCCCTGTCTGCTTGACTTTTTACCTCAAATATTTAAGCATCTTGGCATAGGGAGAAAGGCATAGGAAGTTTAGTGCTTAAATGTGAGGCTTTGATCAAGCATAGCTTCATACTCTTCCATGTTAATGAAATTTTTTTTCAAAGGCAGAGTTCCATTCTTATATTTAGCTTGCTCTAAGAGGGAGAATTCCTGGATTTTTCGGCTGACCGTCATCACCACTTGCTCTTCAGTGACTCTATAGAGTCTTGTTTTGTCTTCTGGTCCAAGTCTTTGTTGGTGGTTTCTGTTGCTTTCTCTGCCAAAATTTCCTCCACATCTTCCCTCACATATCTTCTCCACTTATTTGCCATGTGATATGCATTATGTTTTTGACATTGTTCTTTATACTTTCTGCAACACCTTCAGAGCCTTTGAAATTTTTCAGTCTGGCCAGAAGTTTTTCCAACAGCTATTGATTGCTCCCTGCTTGATGTTGTTCTATGCTATGGCAATATAATCACGTTGGGTATAGTGATGACTTCCAGTCCATCATGGTAGTTTTCCTTGTTGGCCTTGAGAGCCTCAAAAGCCTTGCTAATAAAGCAACCTGATATGCTGTAGGCTTTTATCCAGGAACTGGAAGAGGGACTTAGTATTTGGGGACATAAAGAGAACTTCTTCATTGGGTTGGGCATTTTTACGTTCTTCAGAGCAATGGACTGGGGTATTATCCAAAATTAACAAAGCCTTGAGGGCAAAGTTTCTTCCCTGGAGATAGTATTCAAGTTATGGTATGAAACAGCTGTGGAACCAATCAGAGGTCATCCACGCTTTTTTGTTCCAGTGGACTGGCAAATGGCTCATGCTTTTCCTGTTAAGTGTTTGTGAATTGAAGCGCTGTGCACTAGTAGGGGTTTGAACTTGAAGGCGCTCTTGTACCCTATGTCCAAAGAGAGCAAAGCCACTGCACGAGAAGGTTGGAGATATGCAGTCACAATCAAATGTAATTTCATACCCACCAAGTGAGTGACCCAGAAACTGGAGAACGATACTACCAAAGGCTCAAGAGTAAGTTTCCAGTGTAAGAATCCAGCAGGGACTGGGAATCCCCAGGGAATCCAACTGTGAAAGCCAGCAGGATTTGATTAATGGACTTGTCTTAATTGTAAGTTGTAATTACCATAAAGGTAAATGGATTAAATACACCAACCAAAAGACAAGAGAGTGGATGGGTGGATGAAAACTTGTGTGTGCACTTCCACACAACACAGCACTCTACTGAAACCCACAAAGTGTGTGCAAGTATTTTATATTGTCAAGTTAATTCAACAGCACTCTACTGAAACCCACAAAGTTGTGCTATAGAGTCTGGCTTCCAAGTCTTTGTTGGTGGTTTCTGTTGCTTTCTCTGCCAAAATTTCCTCCACATCTTCCCTCACATATCTTCTCCACTTATTTGCCATGTGATATGCATTATGTTTTTGACATTGTTCTTTATACTTTCTGCAACACCTTCAGAGCCTTTGAAATTTTTCAGTCTGGCCAGAAGTTTTCCAACAGCTATTGATTGCTCCTGCTTGATGTTGTTCTATGCTATGGCAATATAATCACGTTGGGTATAGTGATGACTTCCAGTCCATCATGGTAGTTTTCCTTGTTGGCCTTGAGAGCCTCAAAAGCCTTGCTAATAAAGCAACCTGATATGCTGTAGGCTTTTATCCAGGAACTGGAAGAGGGACTTAGTATTTGGGGACATAAAGAGAACTTCTTCATTGGGTTGGGCATTTTTACGTTCTTCAGAGCAATGGACTGGGGTATTATCCAAAATTAACAAAGCCTTGAGGGCAAAGTTTCTTCCCTGGAGATAGTATTCAAGTTATGGTATGAAACAGCTGTGGAACCAATCAGAGGTCATCCACGCTTTTTTGTTCCAGTGGACTGGCAAATGGCTCATGCTTTTCCTGTTAAGTGTTTGTGAATTGAAGCGCTGTGCACTAGTAGGGGTTTGAACTTGAAGGCGCTCTTGTACCCTATGTCCAAAGAGAGCAAAGCCACTGCACGAGAAGGTTGGAGATATGCAGTCACAATCAAATGTAATTTCATACCCACCAAGTGAGTGACCCAGAAACTGGAGAACGATACTACCAAAGGCTCAAGAGTAAGTTTCCAGTGTAAGAATCCAGCAGGGACTGGGAATCCCCAGGGAATCCAACTGTGAAAGCCAGCAGGATTTGATTAATGGACTTGTCTTAATTGTAAGTTGTAATTACCATAAAGGTAAATGGATTAAATACACCAACCAAAAGACAAGAGAGTGGATGGGTGGATGAAAACTTGTGTGTGCACTTCCACACAACACAGCACTCTACTGAAACCCACAAAGTGTGTGCAAGTATTTTATATTGTCAAGTTAATCCTATTTCTATTATGACTTGCAATTGTAATTATCTTTTCATTTTTGTTTCTGGCTATTGATTGTGAAAACTGATGAACAGCTTTTACTATTGTGATTATATAACTATAATTTGCTTAATATCATTGTGATTGGTCAACAGAAAATAATAAAATTCTGTATCACTAAAAATACCATTTAACAGAAAAAATTATAAACACTTTTTACAATCCAGATGAATATCAAAATATGTTAGAATTTTTTTTGAAAAATATAAATGCCCAGGTACATGTTTAAAAACAACTGGACTATATATGATCTTTTATGTGGTTTGTTTCATATTTTCTATTTCATATTCCATGCACCCATTTCATTTAGTTTATGGTTTCCAATATCGCCATCTGTTTTTTTTTTTAAGGTAAGAAATGGATTTATTCAGATTCAGAGAAAGCACACTCCACAGACAGAGTGTGGGCCATGGCAGAGCAAATCCAGTGGCCTCCATCTCTTTATTTATTGCTGTTTTTTTCACAACCTTTATCAAGCATAGTAGAAAAACTTTTGTATCCATATATATATATATATGAATAGTATGTATAACATTTTAGAAAACTTACGAATTTTTGCATAGCTAAAAAATTTATGACATTTTGATTCCACTTGTTTGACTTCATATGCATAGAATGGTAGATTTCTAATTTATGTTCAGTCAAAACTTTGATATAGTTACATGTATTTTGGCATCTAGCCTTTACTGCTAACAGTCTAGAAAATGTATTATCTTGATTCCTAAAAATTTTTTTTGAATGAGGCTTGAAATTCTAATCCAGCTCTGAATATATAAAGATATACTATGTTTTAAAAAATGGAAAATTAACATATGATACAATATTAACTAATGTACAGATTTTGTTCAAATTTCACAGAATTCTATGCTAGTTTCCATTATTTTTTTCCATATCATATTCAAGACTCCACATTGTGTTTTATTGTGTTGAGCAGCTCTTTAGCTGTAGGCAACAAATTCTGGTAAATTCTCTTTTCATTTTTTTTTTTAATTTATTTTGGGCGGGGGTCGGGTTGGGGAGGGAGGGGAGCAAGCAGGCCACTTCTATTGGTCTTTCATTTCTCTATGTTCATCTGTCTTTGTTCTTTGGCTCCTGTGGGCCTCCCACCGCAGTGGCGTCTGTCATTGCAGAGCGCCGGCTCTGGGCGCATGCGCTCCAGAGCTCGGGCTCGGTAATTGGACACATCAGTCCAGCCGCTCCGCGGCACGTGGGATCTTCCCAGGCCAGGGATCGAACCGGTGCCCCTTGCACTGCAAAGCGGTGTCCTTACCCACTGGACCACCAGGGGAAGCCCTCTCTTTTCATTTTTATTCTTTTACCAATATTTTCTAATTTTCCTTGTTACGGCATCGTGAACACACTTATTTAAAAGTGGACATTTCATTTCCAAATACATGGGATATTTAATGTATCTTTAATATCAGTTTCCAATTTTTTGATTTCTCATTTAAATGCTTTCTTCCCAGCAATCATCATCTGTTTTTTTTAGTCTTCTAACTTGATCAAGGCTTTCAGTGGCTAAGTCAAAGGTCACATGGCACTTGAAAATATGTGGGTTAATTTCAAATTATCTTTTGATATTGATTTCTAATATAATTCCATAGTGATGAGAATAGACTCTCTATGGTTTCAGTACCTTCGGACCATGAAACTTTTGCACCTATTGTATGTCCTTGGATATGTTCCAGTTTCTCCTAGTTTGTAGTCTATGTGAACTTGAATAGAATTTGTATCCTACTGTTATGTGAAGATTGTATAAATCTTAATAGGCTCATAGTGCTTTTCACATCACCTATATCCATCTACTTCTCTATATATTCAATGTATAAATTTCTAAGAGTTTGATATTGACGCTTCAACTGAAAATCTTAATTTATCTACCTAAAAATAATTCTTACTATATATTAATAGTGGAAATATATGTAACTTTGTTCTGTATTTTCCAAATCACCTGTAAATGTGTTATCATACTTTGTTAATTAAAAAAATAAAATAGCAGAGAAGAAAAAATGTCACCCTTGACATTGGTGCACAAAAATAAGGTTGCATAGTCCTAGAATGATTCAAAGCCAAGGGCTTTGGCGGCCACTCATGTTATAGTTCTTTTGCAAATGTCCTTGTAAAATAAGCCTCTTTCATCAGCATTGACAACCTGTTCTTCCACATAACACTTTTCCTGTATGTAACATTTAGCAGTAGTGTTCAAATTCCTCTACAGCTACTTGATCTGCAGAGCTTGCCTCACGTGCAACACTATTCATACCTTGTCACCTTTTGAAACGTGCAAGCCAGCCAGTGCTAGCCAAGAAGGGCTTTAGGGTGTTTCTGATCCTAGGTAACATGATGGTAAATTTCTTTGGTTTTCAGGCTCACCACACTGCTTGTCCACCTGACCTTTTTTATTGGTTGTCATCCCATGAATCCACAAATTGAGCTGCTCTTCTATCTTTTCCATAGCTTCCTGTGCACTATGAGTATCATCGCTTAAGCACTTTCCAGAGCAGCCTCACCTATAGATCAGCAAATTTCATTTTTCTTTTTCCTGATGTACTGGATTGTTGATTTATTAACATTGAAGCTGCCACCCACAGCACTACAACTCATACCTGAACAAAGCTTATCTAAGATGTATTTTCTCCAAAAGGGACATCCATCACAGCCTTCTTGTGTTTAGGAACATTAGGGAACACTGCGACTCCATGTGCTTAAAGCCCAAAACAGTTTCCTAGTTTGTAGTCTACTTGTATGTCCTTGGATATGTTCCAGTTTCTCCTAGTTTGTAGTCTATGTGAACTTGAATAGAATTTGTATCCTACTGTTATGTGAAGATTGTATAAATCTTAATAGGCTCATAGTGCTTTTCACATCACCTATATCCATCTACTTCTCTATATATTCAATGTATAAATTTCTAAGAGTTTGATATTGACGCTTCAACTGAAAATCTTAATTTATCTACCTAAAAATAATTCTTACTATATATTAATAGTGGAAATATATGTAACTTTGTTCTGTATTTTCCAAATCACCTGTAAATGTGTTATCATACTTTGTTAATTAAAAAAATAAAATAGCAGAGAAGAAAAAATGTCACCCTTGACATTGGTGCACAAAAATAAGGTTGCATAGTCCTAGAATGATTCAAAGCCAAGGGCTTTGGCGGCCACTCATGTTATAGTTCTTTTGCAAATGTCCTTGTAAAATAAGCCTCTTTCATCAGCATTGACAACCTGTTCTTCCACATAACACTTTTCCTGTATGTAACATTTAGCAGTAGTGTTCAAATTCCTCTACAGCTACTTGATCTGCAGAGCTTGCCTCACGTGCAACACTATTCATACCTTGTCACCTTTTGAAACGTGCAAGCCAGCCAGTGCTAGCCAAGAAGGGCTTTAGGGTGTTTCTGATCCTAGGTAACATGATGGTAAATTTCTTTGGTTTTCAGGCTCACCACACTGCTTGTCCACCTGACCTTTTTTATTGGTTGTCATCCCATGAATCCACAAATTGAGCTGCTCTTCTATCTTTTCCATAGCTTCCTGTGCACTATGAGTATCATCGCTTAAGCACTTTCCAGAGCAGCCTCACCTATAGATCAGCAAATTTCATTTTTCTTTTTCCTGATGTACTGGATTGTTGATTTATTAACATTGAAGCTGCCACCCACAGCACTACAACTCATACCTGAACAAAGCTTATCTAAGATGTATTTTCTCCAAAAGGGACATCCATCACAGCCTTCTTGTGTTTAGGAACATTAGGGAACACTGCTACTCCATGTGCTTAAAGCACAGTGAGGCCAATCAATACTAAAACATTAGAGTTGGAGCAGAGGTTTATTACAGATTAATACAGTAGGGGGCATTCATGCCCTAAGAACCCCAAGGTTTCAGAAAGTTTTCAGCAAGCCCGTTTAAAAATGAGGTGAGAGAGAGGCATAGGTAGTTGTTGCAAACTCGTTGGAGTCTGATCCTTTGTCCTTTAGGTCAGGTCATGTTCAGGTAACAATGTTCCTAGAAACCTCTACCAAGCGAATGTTATGCTCTGTCTTGACAACAAAGGGCAAGATCCCAAGGTCCAACTTTGATCCTCCAGGGTCCCAGTCTTGGCTGCAAGGAGGCAGATGTCAGTTGGTAGCTCCTTCAGGTCCAGGTTCTCACACTCTGCCCAGCTGTCATCTCTGAAGAAGCCTGGTGCCCATCCCAACTGGCCGTCAGTCTCCTTAGGCCACCCAAATGGGTGACAGCATGTTTCACAGACTGTAATCCAGGTAGACGGCCACTGCTATTAGGCTGCAGGCAGGGATGGGGGTGAGGTTTACCCATGCCTCAATTGCTGAGCCAGTGTTAGTGGAGGGTCTTAGTGAGGACTTTAGAGCAGTGTAGGGCGTTAGTCCTGGGCCCACCAGCTCACCCACTGGCCCAAGGCTGGGTTACCTGGAGGGCTTCCTGGAGAAGGCCTGAATCTGCCTCTTACCTCATCTCCACCTGATAATGACACCACTTAGCCTTGGCTGAATGACTAACCTAATGGTCTCTTATTGACAGTTTCTTGTGGGCAGGGCCCACTGAGGCAGTGGCCAATGGTTTAGCAAGACCTGTTGCCTAGTAACAGGGACCAGAGAAATGAGGCACAGCAATCGCTGCCTACAAAGGACTGTGCTCATCCTGCTCTGTTAAGTAGTAAGGTTGGGGATCATTCTGAACAGCGAAATCACCAACAGGAAAAACAAAACAATAGCAAAAAGAAAAAACAAACAAATAAGAAACCCTGCGGTACTAAAGAAACCGTGAAGACATTCACACTAGCAGAGCTGAAGCAAGATTGTGAATTGCCCCACATCCAGCCTCTGTACAACCCACCACTCTTTAACCGAAACCCCTTTCCCCCCACAAGTAAGCCAATTCAAAATATAATAACGAAGGTCAGCTGTATTCCCACGGTCAATTAGAGTTGGAGCAGAGGTTTATTACAGATTAATACGGGGGCCCTAAGAACCCCAAGGTTTCAGAAAGTTTTCAGCAAGCCCGTTTAAAAATGAGGTGAGAGAGAGGCATAGGTAGTTGTTGCAAACTCGTTGGAGTCTGATCCTTTGTCCTTTAGGTCAGGTCATGTTCAGGTAACAATGTTCCTAGAAACCTCTACCAAGCGAATGTTATGCTCTGTCTTGACAACAAAGGGCAAGATCCCAAGGTCCAACTTTGATCCTCCAGGGTCCCAGTCTTGGCTGCAAGGAGGCAGATGTCAGTTGGTAGCTCCTTCAGGTCCAGGTTCTCACACTCTGCCCAGCTGTCATCTCTGAAGAAGCCTGGTGCCCATCCCAACTGGCCGTCAGTCTCCTTAGGCCACCCAAATGGGTGACAGCATGTTTCACAGACTGTAATCCAGGTAGACGGCCACTGCTATTAGGCTGCAGGCAGGGATGGGGGTGAGGTTTACCCATGCCTCAATTGCTGAGCCAGTGTTAGTGGAGGGTCTTAGTGAGGACTTTAGAGCAGTGTAGGGCGTTATCCCTGGGCCCACCAGCTCACCCACTGGCCCAAGGCTGGGTTACCTGGAGGGCTTCCTGGAGAAGGCCTGAATCTGCCTCTTACCTCATCTCCACCTGATAATGACACCACTTAGCCTTGGCTGAATGACTAACCTAATGGTCTCTTATTGACAGTTTCTTGTGGGCAGGGCCCACTGAGGCAGTGGCCAATGGTTTAGCAAGACCTGTTGCCTAGTAACAGGGACCAGAGAAATGAGGCACAGCAATCGCTGCCTACAAAGGACTGTGCTCATCCTGCTCTGTTAAGTAGTAAGGTTGGGGATCATTCTGAACAGCGAAATCACCAACAGGAAAAACAAAACAATAGCAAAAAGAAAAAACAAACAAATAAGAAACCCTGCGGTACTAAAGAAACCGTGAAGACATTCACACTAGCAGAGCTGAAGCAAGATTGTGAATTGCCCCGCATCCAGCCTCTGTACAACCCACCACTGGTTAACCGAAAATTTTCACACTCTGCGCATGTGCGCGAATAACCCCAGCCGGCGAATATTTATTTTTTAACAAGTAAGCCAATTCAAAATATAATAACGAAGGTCAGCTGTATTCCCACGGTCAAAACAAAATTTCTTTAGGCCTACGTACAAGTCAAAGCCGCTGAGCACTGAGGACTACAAGTTCCAGCATGCACCGCTTCAGCCCGCGTTCGTCCAACCGCCCCAATCCGGTCTAGCTCGCGGCGTCGGGCCGGAAGTTTTGCCTTTCGATCACGTGCCACGCTCCGCGTCTGCGCACACGCGGCGGGGTTTGGAGGGTTGCCGAATCAGGCGCCATTGACTTGTCCGTGACTCCGTCGTGTCTCCCTAGAACTCTGTTGTTAGGAGCAGCTGCCGCGTCCTAGTTGGTTCCCCGCGACAGCGACATGGAGGAAGTCGACTCCAAAGACATCTCCAGTTCGAAAGCCGAGGACTGCGTGCCGTCGGGTGAGCGGTTCCACCTGAGGCTAAAGGCGACTTGCCCCGCCCAGCGCCTCGCCCGAGGCGCGCTTTGCAGTTTTTGCGTTGGCCCGGCGGGCGGGTGGCCAGGTTCTCTCGCGGCCCCGCGCCCTCCGCCGCCTGCCCACCTCGCGCGGCCCCCTGGGACCCGGTTGTGTACCCCGGGACATATCGCGCGGTTTCTCCCCGGGGCCTGGCTTCTCGGAGCGAGAACCTCATCGGGAACGCGGCCGCTGGCGGCGGTCTGGCACCGCGTATCCTTAGCAACCCCGGATTCTTTTGAAAGGCAGTCTTAGCCCCAGACCTTCCGTGCCCAGGGACGTGCCAGGTGGCGTCAAATCCCAGATACCTTCACTTCCTGTTTTCAAAACGGATTTGGTGGTTAAAAAGTTCCCAGAACGACGCCCTTTACTTCTTTGCAGCGTTCATAGCCCTAGCTCTCTTTTCGGACCTTTGTTGTTTTGTTTTTCTATGGGCTTCCAAAATAGAACCCCAAAGAAACCGTGAAGACATTCACACTAGCAGAGCTGAAGCAAGATTGTGAATTGCCCGCATCCAGCCTCTGTACAACCCACCACTGGTTAACCGAAAATTTTCACACTCTGCGCATGTGCGCGAATAACCCCAGCCGGCGAATATTTATTTTTTAACAAGTAAGCCAATTCAAAATATAATAACGAAGGTCAGCTGTATTCCCACGGTCAAAACAAAATTTCTTTAGGCCTACGTACAAGTCAAAGCCGCTGAGCACTGAGGACTACAAGTTCCAGCATGCACCGCTTCAGCCCGCGTTCGTCCAACCGCCCCAATCCGGTCTAGCTCGCGGCGTCGGGCCGGAAGTTTTGCCTTTCGATCACGTGCCACGCTCCGCGTCTGCGCACACGCGGCGGGGTTTGGAGGGTTGCCGAATCAGGCGCCATTGACTTGTCCGTGACTCCGTCGTGTCTCCCTAGAACTCTGTTGTTAGGAGCAGCTGCCGCGTCCTAGTTGGTTCCCCGCGACAGCGACATGGAGGAAGTCGACTCCAAAGACATCTCCAGTTCGAAAGCCGAGGACTGCGTGCCGTCGGGTGAGCGGTTCCACCTGAGGCTAAAGGCGACTTGCCCCGCCCAGCGCCTCGCCCGAGGCGCGCTTTGCAGTTTTTGCGTTGGCCCGGCGGGCGGGTGGCCAGGTTCTCTCGCGGCCCCGCGCCCTCCGCCGCCTGCCCACCTCGCGCGGCCCCCTGGGACCCGGTTGTGTACCCCGGGACATATCGCGCGGTTTCTCCCCGGGGCCTGGCTTCTCGGAGCGAGAACCTCATCGGGAACGCGGCCGCTGGCGGCGGTCTGGCACCGCGTATCCTTAGCAACCCCGGATTCTTTTGAAAGGCAGTCTTAGCCCCAGACCTTCCGTGCCCAGGGACGTGCCAGGTGGCGTCAAATCCCAGATACCTTCACTTCCTGTTTTCAAAACGGATTTGGTGGTTAAAAAGTTCCCAGAACGACGCCCTTTACTTCTTTGCAGCGTTCATAGCCCTAGCTCTCTTTTCGGACCTTTGTTGTTTTGTTTTTCTATGGGCTTCCAAAATAGAACCGGGCCTAAATGTTAACCCATTCGTACCCCTTCGCGATCCCGGGTATGCCCAAGCTCTCCATCTCAGATTCATCTGCGCGCCCAATCGCTTAGGGTTTAAAACAAAACAAAACAAAAATCGTACAAGGCCTTGGGAGTTGTCGTTATTCTCGTTCTTTGCTCAAACCCGTCATTACATTCTGTTTGAATCTACATATAAGATTTGTTTCTGATTACTGTCACCGGTCTCGCTCTTACTGAACTACCATTACTATTTGTGTGTGTGTGCTTAGTCGCTCAGTGGTGTCGGACTCTTTGGGACCCCGTGGGTAGTGAACCCGCCAGGCTGCTGCGTCCGTGCAATTTCCCAGGCAAAACTAGGGTTGTCCTTACATCCTTCAGGGGATCTTTTTTTATTATTTTTTTTTTTTCAGGGAATCTTCTTGACCCAGGCATCCAGCCTGACTCTCCAGTGTTCTCCTGCACTGCGGGCGAATTCTTTACCCGCTGAGACAAGAGGGTAGCCCACCATCACTTAGGTGATGCTTCCCATCCGGTTTGCTGGGCTTTTATTCTTGTCCACTAACTTTGCTGTTTCAGTATTGACCAGCGTGATCATTTGAAAACTACTTTTCATTTTAACCAAATTTAGCATGCGCCTGTTTAAAAATAGTCAAGTATTTCCAAAAGGTTTATTTATTTATTTTTTTAATTTATTTATTTATTTATTTATTTTTGTACAAGGTTTATTTTTAAATTGAACCATTTCCCTTACTTCTCCTTTCTATCTGTCATCCCCAGAAGAAACTACTTTCTTCTTTTGAACTTTGGTATTTACACCGTCTGTTGACTTAAGGCATTAATTGTTAGGTCTTCTTTTAACACCCCCTTGAGACTCCCCGCTCACTGCCAACACACTTTTTCACCTTCAGACCCTCCCCAACTCCCCAGCCTGCCAGTGTTCGTACATCAGTTTGGCTTGGACTGTTATTAAATGTTTCCTCTTTTTTTTCTGTAATAACTTTGTGAATATCATGTGACTGAACCATATGGTATGTAGAGTTACTGTTTTTGCTGCACTAGTTTTTTTCTGGAGTGAGTAATTTTCATTTTGTTGTTTCTTAGTCATCTATGTACTTACTACTGATTTGATTATAAACTCTCAGAATTATTTAAATAACCTCCCAACACATTTAGATTATTTAAAACAAAACAAAACAAAAATCGTACAAGGCCTTGGGAGTTGTCGTTATTCTCGTTCTTTGCTCAAACCCGTCATTACATTCTGTTTGAATCTACATATAAGATTTGTTTCTGATTACTGTCACCGGTCTCGCTCTTACTGAACTACCATTACTATTTGTGTGTGTGTGCTTAGTCGCTCAGTGGTGTCGGACTCTTTGGGACCCCGTGGGTAGTGAACCCGCCAGGCTGCTGCGTCCGTGCAATTTCCCAGGCAAAACTAGGGTTGTCCTTACATCCTTCAGGGGATCTTTTTTTATTATTTTTTTTTTTTCAGGGAATCTTCTTGACCCAGGCATCCAGCCTGACTCTCCAGTGTTCTCCTGCACTGCGGGCGAATTCTTTACCCGCTGAGACAAGAGGGTAGCCCACCATCACTTAGGTGATGCTTCCCATCCGGTTTGCTGGGCTTTTATTCTTGTCCACTAACTTTGCTGTTTCAGTATTGACCAGCGTGATCATTTGAAAACTACTTTTCATTTTAACCAAATTTAGCATGCGCCTGTTTAAAAATAGTCAAGTATTTCCAAAAGGTTTATTTATTTATTTTTTTAATTTATTTATTTATTTATTTATTTTTGTACAAGGTTTATTTTTAAATTGAACCATTTCCCTTACTTCTCCTTTCTATCTGTCATCCCCAGAAGAAACTACTTTCTTCTTTTGAACTTTGGTATTTACACCGTCTGTTGACTTAAGGCATTAATTGTTAGGTCTTCTTTTAACACCCCCTTGAGACTCCCCGCTCACTGCCAACACACTTTTTCACCTTCAGACCCTCCCCAACTCCCCAGCCTGCCAGTGTTCGTACATCAGTTTGGCTTGGACTGTTATTAAATGTTTCCTCTTTTTTTTCTGTAATAACTTTGTGAATATCATGTGACTGAACCATATGGTATGTAGAGTTACTGTTTTTGCTGCACTAGTTTTTTTCTGGAGTGAGTAATTTTCATTTTGTTGTTTCTTAGTCATCTATGTACTTACTACTGATTTGATTATAAACTCTCAGAATTATTTAAATAACCTCCCAACACATTTAGATTTATCAATCCTCCAGTTTGTTTGAAGTGCATGTTTGTTTTCTGACCTGCTCCGATTTGGCTTGCTTTTTACCATTTTTAAACTCAAGATCTTTCATTATGCCCACATCTCTGGATGTTCTTTATCTCCCTTTTCTCTTAACTGTCCTGATTCTTGAGTTCTATAATGTCTTCTTTCTTGGTATGTTCCACCTGAATGGGAATAAATCCTCAAAGAACTTCTTGAATAAAGATGCATGGTGGAAGCATTTCTTTTTCTTTTTTCTTTTTTTTGGGAGACCATTACTATAACCAGGTGACCCTCAGGTTTGATTAATAGTTTGGTATGGAATTCTGTGTTTTATAAAAATTTTCTGTCTAAATTTTGAAAGTATTTCTCCATTACTTTTTAAGTTTCCAGTGTTTTTATTAAAAAGTCTCTTGTTGCTAGTTTTTACTCATTTATATAAAGTTTGTTTTCTCTGGAAACTGATAGAATCTTGTCTTTGTTCCTGATATTTTGCAGTAATATCCATCCTTCTGTAACTTTGTAAATTTGAGAGGACAGTTGTCTTCACTTTTTTTTTTTTGTGATCATCATTATTTATATATTGACTCTTATGTTACACCTTATGGACTGATACTCTGTTTCCTCACTCTGACGTTTTCTTTTGCTTTATGGAAATATTTCAGTATTTTAGTATCCTGCCTTTCTGTTGAGTTTCTCTTTCCCAAAGCTTTCTGTCAATTTCTTCCCTGTGCAGCCTGGCATTGGAGTTGGTGACTTGGATGGCCAGGTGGGCTGCTCTTTCCACAGTGAATTCTGGGTTCTTAGAGGACATGTTGGGAGCAGTCATAGCACAGTAAGCAAATCAGCAGCCTTTCTGCTTTTCGACGTTATAGACCAGCAACTTCCAGAAGCCATTGGGGAGCCTGCCCTTTGTTTTCTTGTTGCCCTCGTAACCAGGGTTGGGCATCAAGATGTGGCTCTTGGATATTTTTAATTTTGTATAACTTTTTTTTGTCTTTGAAAACTTTAAACTAGCAGCATATTCTTGTTTCATGAGTGCAGTATCTAACTGCTCTATGGATATTAATAGTGCTTTAAGACCTCTTGTTTTCTGAGATGCCCCATACTCAGGGTATTTCTCCCATGACCACTCACTTTCCAAGATGATCCCATATCATGGGGCCACTTTGACCTTTGGAGATGGTTGGCATTATGTCTATGGAATGTGCATCTCTCTAAATAAAGCCCATTTTTAACTATCAAATAATAGTGATAATAGTGCTCTAAGAATTTCTTATTTTAACTTATGGACATTAAAATTCACTCATGCAGTGTTCTGTATTTTTTTTTTTTAAAGATTTATTTATTTACTTATTTTGGTGGGGGTGGGGTTGGGAGGGAGGAGAGCAGGCGGGTCGCTTCTATTGGTCTTTCATTTGTCCATTTTCATCCATCTTTGTTCTTTGGCCCGTGTGGGCCTCCCATTGCAGTGGCCTCTGTTGTCGCAGAGCACCGGCTCTGGGCACATGCACTCCGGAGCTCCGGCTCGGTAATTGGACACATCAGTCCAAGCCGCTCTGCGGCACGTGGGATCTTCCCAGGCCAGGGCTCGAACTGGTGCCCCTTGCACTGCAAGGCGGCGTGCTTACCCACTGGACCACCAGGGAAGCCTGTTCTGTATGTTTTTGACAAACGTTTATCAAGATTTATGTAACCACCGCTAAGATTACAGTTCCAAGACTATCCTTACCCTCATCTACTCCCCCAAATAGATCATACTATGTATAAAAACCATTTTATTTCCTCTTTTCCAGTATGCATACCTTTTATTTCTTTTTCTAGCATCATTTTACTTTGCACAGTTCCAGTGTGTATTGAATAGGAGTGGGTGAGTGTGCACATCCTTGCCTTGTTTGAGTGTTAGGGAGAAAGCATGCATGTTTTACCATTCATTGTATGTTAACTGTAGGTTTTCATAGATGCCTTGAGTGTGTCTTAAGCACTTTCCTGTCATTGGGGAGCCTGCCCTTTGTTTTCTTGTTGCCCTCGTAACCAGGGTTGGGCATCAAGATGTGGCTCTTGGATATTTTTAATTTTGTATAACTTTTTTTTGTCTTTGAAAACTTTAAACTAGCAGCATATTCTTGTTTCATGAGTGCAGTATCTAACTGCTCTATGGATATTAATAGTGCTTTAAGACCTCTTGTTTTCTGAGATGCCCCATACTCAGGGTATTTCTCCCATGACCACTCACTTTCCAAGATGATCCCATATCATGGGGCCACTTTGACCTTTGGAGATGGTTGGCATTATGTCTATGGAATGTGCATCTCTCTAAATAAAGCCCATTTTTAACTATCAAATAATAGTGATAATAGTGCTCTAAGAATTTCTTATTTTAACTTATGGACATTAAAATTCACTCATGCAGTGTTCTGTATTTTTTTTTTTTTAAAGATTTATTTATTTACTTATTTTGGTGGGGGTGGGGTTGGGAGGGAGGAGAGCAGGCGGGTCGCTTCTATTGGTCTTTCATTTGTCCATTTTCATCCATCTTTGTTCTTTGGCCCGTGTGGGCCTCCCATTGCAGTGGCCTCTGTTGTCGCAGAGCACCGGCTCTGGGCACATGCACTCCGGAGCTCCGGCTCGGTAATTGGACACATCAGTCCAAGCCGCTCTGCGGCACGTGGGATCTTCCCAGGCCAGGGCTCGAACTGGTGCCCCTTGCACTGCAAGGCGGCGTGCTTACCCACTGGACCACCAGGGAAGCCTGTTCTGTATGTTTTTGACAAACGTTTATCAAGATTTATGTAACCACCGCTAAGATTACAGTTCCAAGACTATCCTTACCCTCATCTACTCCCCCAAATAGATCATACTATGTATAAAAACCATTTTATTTCCTCTTTTCCAGTATGCATACCTTTTATTTCTTTTTCTAGCATCATTTTACTTTGCACAGTTCCAGTGTGTATTGAATAGGAGTGGGTGAGTGTGCACATCCTTGCCTTGTTTGAGTGTTAGGGAGAAAGCATGCATGTTTTACCATTCATTGTATGTTAACTGTAGGTTTTTCATAGATGCCTTGAGTGTGTCTTAAGCACTTTCCTAGCTCATTGCTAGCTCAGTCACGTAACATTACCAGACTCGTGTTTTTATGCTCACCATTTTGCAGATAAAGAAATAGAGGCACCTAGAGTTGCTCAGCTAGATAGTAGCTGTGCTGGGACCTGAATCCTAAAAGGCTTCACGGGTGGTGCAGTGGTAAAGAATCTGTTACCAAGTACTACTAGCTCGCTCTGCTTGCCGCAGGACAGGCCAATGAATCTAAGAGAGGAGGTGTTGGCCACTGGATTTGTTCTGCCATGGCCCACACTCTGTGGAGTGTGCTTTCTCTGAACCTGAATAAATCCATTTCTTACCTATTAAAAAAAAAGAGGGAGAGAGAGGAGGTGTTGAGGCAAGAACTATGACTTTATTCAGAAAATTAGTAGTCTCGGGCTTCCTTGGTGGTCCAGTAGGTAAGGACACCGCCTTGCAGTGCAAGGGGTGCCGGTTCGATCCCTGGCCTGGGAAGATCCCACGTGCCGCGGAGCGGCTGGACCAATGTGTCCAGTTACCTAGCCGGAGCTCTGGAGCTGCATGCGCCCAGCGCTGGTGCTCTGCGACGAGAGAGGCCACTGTGATGGCAGGGAACAAAGATGGATGAAAATAGATAAATGAAAGACCAATAGAAGTTGCCCGCCTGTCCCCTCCCTCCCCAACCCACCCCTCCCCGCCTCCAAAAAAGAAAATTAGTACTCTCAGTTTGTCAAAGTGTCCATATTGTCGGTGTCTGAGAGAGAAGCGATGGGGAACTAAAGTCAAAGGACAGAATAAGGAGCAGCAGTGAGGAAATAAAGAGCATCTTGGTTCCAGGAAGGGCCAGTTTTCAGAAGGGGTTTGTTAATGTTTCCATTGTAGCTATTAACAGGTGAACAGGGTCAGATTATCTCTCTGTGAGCTAAACAAAGGCTTTTTAGTTTAACAGTCAGGCAGAGGCGGGGCATGGTCCTGTGAAAGTGTTAAGTCACTCATTCAGGTCCAACTTTAGGGTCCTCTGAGGCAGGGTATTTTCTGATTTTAGCAATAAAGTTAGAGAAACAGTTTCCAAGATGGAATTAGAATTGGTTTCTCCTCTGCAGCAATTCCCCACAGAATCCATTCCACAACCTTGTGGAAAAAGAGCATGAAGAGTGTTCTGCTTGTCAAATTGAATCTTTCTGGGAGTGTCCGCCATTGGTGCCAATGTTCCAAATGTTGAGATTTGTCTTCGTTTTGTTCCTCTTGGGAAAGTCTCCTTTACACTTTTAGACTTACAGATACTGAACTTCAAATCCAAGAGACAGTATCTTAAGATAAGAAATTCAGCACTTTTCCGTGTTGGGAAGATGCAAGAGTTAGGGCTCATTAAAATTATTTTCTTGGTATGTACCTCAGCTCTCTGGAAACCTGTAGTCCTGTATTCTGAAGAATTTCCTCAGGGTTCACCAGAAGGAGTCTTTGCAGTCTGATGACTGCTAGGTGGTAGGTTATTCCCCTCACATTGAAGGGCTGCAGTCACTGATTTTATTTCTCAAGTCTTCCCCTCTTAATCAAAGATTTTAAAAATTTTTTGGCCTCTTTTTTCATTGGTTGGTCCTTTATTCATTTTCATCTACCTTTATTCTTTGGCCTGTGTGGGCCTCCCATAGCAGTGGCCTCTCTCTCGTCACAGAGCACTGGCTCTGGGCGCATGAGCTCCAGAGCATTGGCTTGTAATTGGACACTCTAGTCCAGCCACTCCACGGCACGTGGGATCTTCCAGGGTCAGAGATTGAACTAGTGCCTCTTGCACTTCAAGGTGAACTCTTTACCTACTGGACTACCAGGGAAGCCCTAGGCAAAAATTCTTAAAAAAAAAAAATTGTTGTCTGCCCCAACCCTTAGTTGCAGGTTCTTAGTTTCCCTCCCAGGGATTTAACCAAGATTCCCTGCACTGGGAGTGCAGGGTCTCAACCACTGAACCACCAGGCACATCCCTAGGTGAAAATTCTTGATGTGCCTCTCCAGGTGTTAAGTTTTGGACCAGGCTCCATCAGTAATTGAAAATTCTCTGAATTCTATCTAACTGTAATCCAGGAGACATTTTTACCTCGTTGCTTCTTCTCATACCTAGGATCTTACTATTACAATTATTTTATGTTACAGATGTGGTTTTCTCAAAATGTTTAGCTGTAGAGGTTTTGTTGAAGGCCTGATTACATATTGGTTACTGCAAGAAACGACATTCTTTTATTTATTTATTTATTTATGGCTATTCTGAGTTTTCATTGCTGCCACAGGCTCTTCTCTAGTTGCAGGCAGTGGGAGCTACTCTTTAGCTGAGAGGAGCAGACTTCTTGTGGTGACTTCTCTTGTGGAACTCGGGCTTTAGGGCACACGGACTTCAATAGTTGCGGCCCATGGGCTCAATAGTTGCGGCTCCGAGGCCCTGGAGCACAGGCTTAATAGTTATGGCTCACGGGCTTAGTTGCTCTGTAGCATGTGGGATCTTCACAGATCAGGGATCAAACCTGTGTCTCCTGCATTGGCAGACGAGTTCTTTACCACTGAGCTACCAGGGAGGCCCCAAGAGACAACCTTCTTAAAAGTTAGACAGGATGTAAGTAATGCAGCTATTAACATTGACAATGAAAAAGACAAGCACAATTAGAAAACAAAGAACAAATTTAAACAATGATTAGTGTAACTAGTTGTAATCCACTTGCAATAATGAAACTACCAAAGAAGTCATAACTGATATAATTGGCTCTCTGCAGTTTCTTTGTACTGACCATGCACACTTATGCATGGCTTAATCTTTGAGACAAGCATATGTTACTGGTAGCATTAACCAGGTAAACAGGAAAAAGGTAAATGTTTCAGTTCTGTGAGAGTTGAACTGTAAGACTGAGCACTGTATAATTGATGCCTTGGAACTGTGGTACTGGAGAAAACTCTTGAGGGTCCCTTGGATTGTGAGGGAGCTAACCAGTCAGTCCTAGAGGAAATCAACACTAAATATTCATTGAAAGGATTGATGCTGAAGCTCCAGTACTCTGGCCACCAGAAGTGAAGAACTGACAGTGGAAAAGACTTTAATGCTGGAAAAGATTGAAGGCAGGAGAAGAAGGGGCGACAGAGGATGAGATGATTGGATGGCATCACCAACTCAATGGCCATGAAAGTAAAAGTTGCTCAGTCGTGTCGACTTCTTATGACCCCATGGATTGTAACCTGCCAGGCTCCTCTGTGGAATTCTCCAGGCAAGAATAATGGAGTGGGTAACCTTTTCCTTCTCCAGGGACTCTTACCAACACAGGAATCAGGCCCAGGTCTTTTGCAGGTGGAGTCTTTACCTCTGAGCCGCCAGTGGAGCCCAGTGGACGTGAGTTTGAACAGATTTCAGGACATAATGAAGGACGGGGAAGCCTGGTGTGCTGCAGTCCAAAGAGTTGGACACTACTGAGCAACTGAACAACAACAAATAAAAGAAATAGTTTTAAAACACCAACACCGATACTACTAGGAATAGAATATTTTTTGGTCTTTAGAATGCATCTTGTGAAGGATATGCAGTCAAAATACTATATCTAAAGTCCATGGAGTATATCCTTTCTTTGCTTATGCTGTGTTATCATTTTGGTTATGTTTATTTATTTAAACTTTGCTTTATTTAAGGGATTTTCCGGATTTTCTCCAGAGAGAGAAACACAGAAGTCTTGCTATGCCTCTGCCTATCCCACTGTATTCTTCCTTGATCCTTAACACTTACAGATATTGATTTTCCTTAGTTTTCTGTTTTTCCCTGTAGTTTTGCCTTTTTATACTTTATTTGTATAAAGTAATAAAGTACAGCCAGGTACCCTCCACCAGGAGTAGTCTTCACAAGTCTTTTTGCTGTAGTCATTTTACTCAGGTTTTAAAGGAGGAAGCAAAATTACATTTATGTGTTCAGACCATTCATGAAATGCTTTTACCCTCCACGGTACCTTGTATTGAACTGTAAGACTGAGCACTGTATAATTGATGCCTTGGAACTGTGGTACTGGAGAAAACTCTTGAGGGTCCCTTGGATTGTGAGGGAGCTAACCAGTCAGTCCTAGAGGAAATCAACACTAAATATTCATTGAAAGGATTGATGCTGAAGCTCCAGTACTCTGGCCACCAGAAGTGAAGAACTGACAGTGGAAAAGACTTTAATGCTGGAAAAGATTGAAGGCAGGAGAAGAAGGGGCGACAGAGGATGAGATGATTGGATGGCATCACCAACTCAATGGCCATGAAAGTAAAAGTTGCTCAGTCGTGTCGACTTCTTATGACCCCATGGATTGTAACCTGCCAGGCTCCTCTGTGGAATTCTCCAGGCAAGAATAATGGAGTGGGTAACCTTTTCCTTCTCCAGGGGATCTTGCCAACCCAGGGATCAGGCCCAGGTCTTTTGCAGGTGGAGTCTTTACCTCTGAGCCGCCAGTGGAGCCCAGTGGACGTGAGTTTGAACAGATTTCAGGACATAATGAAGGACGGGGAAGCCTGGTGTGCTGCAGTCCAAAGAGTTGGACACTACTGAGCAACTGAACAACAACAAATAAAAGAAATAGTTTTAAAACACCAACACCGATACTACTAGGAATAGAATATTTTTTGGTCTTTAGAATGCATCTTGTGAAGGATATGCAGTCAAAATACTATATCTAAAGTCCATGGAGTATATCCTTTCTTTGCTTATGCTGTGTTATCATTTTGGTTATGTTTATTTATTTAAACTTTGCTTTATTTAAGGGATTTTCCGGATTTTCTCCAGAGAGAGAAACACAGAAGTCTTGCTATGCCTCTGCCTATCCCACTGTATTCTTCCTTGATCCTTAACACTTACAGATATTGATTTTCCTTAGTTTTCTGTTTTTCCCTGTAGTTTTGCCTTTTTATACTTTATTTGTATAAAGTAATAAAGTACAGCCAGGTACCCTCCACCAGGAGTAGTCTTCACAAGTCTTTTTGCTGTAGTCATTTTACTCAGGTTTTAAAGGAGGAAGCAAAATTACATTTATGTGTTCAGACCATTCATGAAATGCTTTTACTTCCCACTTGCTGTCTAAGATACCAAACTTGCTTGATTTTAGAAACCTTGTATTGACTATCCTGTTGACCTCAAATGCTTATTTCGCAGATTTCCTATGGCTGATTCATTCTCATCATCTTTGTTCTTTTAGTGTTTTTTTCTAATCAGTGCTGTCATATTCATAGCCGTTTTTAAACTTCATGCCACAAACTCTTTCTTAGTTATTCATTACCTTCATCCATCTTTATTCTTTGGCCTGTGTGGGCCTCCCATTGCAGTGGCCTCCCTCGCAGCAGAGCACCGGCCCTGGGCGCATGCGCTCCAGAGTGCTGGCTCGTAATAGGACACACTGGTCCAACCGCTCCACAGCACGTGCGATCTCCCAGGCCAGGGATCGAACTATTGCACGGCGGACTCTTTACCCACTGGGCCACCAGGGAAATCCCATATTCGTAGCTTTTAAGAGTTTTCTAATTTTTTTTTCTTTCTCTCTTTTTGTTTTGGCCACTTCTATTGATCTTTCATTTGTTTATCTTTGTTCTTTGCCCTGTGTTCATTGTGAGCTAAACATTTAAAAAGTAAATGGGGCTTCCCTGGTGGTCCAGTCCTGGCCTGGGAACATCCCACGTGCTGGACCAGTGTGTCCAGCTGCCAGGTCAGAACTCTGGAGCGCGTGCACCCGGAGCTGGTGCTGTGCAATGAGAGAGGCCACTGCGATGGGAGGCTCACACAGGCCAAAGAACAAAGATAAATAAATGAAATGTCAGTAGAAGTGGCCAAAAAAAAAAGTAAATGGATCTGGAGGAATATTCAAAATACTGCTCTCTATAATGGCCCCAAACCAAATGTCCATCAACAGGAATGGATAAAACAAAACAAAACAAAAAACAGGAATGGATAAATACATTGTGGTATGGTCATATAATGATATAATATTCAAGAATGACAGTGAATAAGCTACAGCTTCATGCAGGGAACTGGGTGACTTACAGATAGAATGCTGAGCAGAGGAAGCTGGATGCAGGAGTATGTAGTAGATGTCTGCTGAAGGCTCAGAGACAGATGAGACTACTCTGTGATGCTGGACTTGAGGACGGCGGTCCCTGTGGTGTGGGTGGTGGCTAGGGGTCGCAGCAGAGCACACGGGCTTCTGCAGCGCTGCTCATGTTCTGCTCCTTCAGTTGCGTCTACTTATGCAAGTGTCTTCACTTTGCATAATTTCATTGGCCTGTACGCATGTGTTCTTTTGGTATGTTACACTCAAAAGCTTATGTGAAGTAACAAAAATCTGGTGGAATCTCTGTGTGTACAGAATCTGTTGACAGGTACCCACAGAATGGTCAGACTGGGTATCCAAGCAGCACTTTTTCTGGGGACCCTGAATGTCAGTGTCTGAAGACAGAAAGTCTGTGTGTTTTTTTCTGCTGTCTAACTTGAAGTTTGTAAACCTCTTTTATTGATAAGACAAGGTATCTTTTGATCCAAGATCAGGTGGGAACTATCCCGCCCCTTTGGGCCACCAGAAATCCCATATTCGTAGCTTTTAAGAGTTTTCTAATTTTTTTTTCTTTCTCTCTTTTTGTTTTGGCCACTTCTATTGATCTTTCATTTGTTTATCTTTGTTCTTTGCCCTGTGTTCATTGTGAGCTAAACATTTAAAAAGTAAATGGGGCTTCCCTGGTGGTCCAGTCCTGGCCTGGGAACATCCCACGTGCTGGACCAGTGTGTCCAGCTGCCAGGTCAGAACTCTGGAGCGCGTGCACCCGGAGCTGGTGCTGTGCAATGAGAGAGGCCACTGCGATGGGAGGCTCACACAGGCCAAAGAACAAAGATAAATAAATGAAATGTCAGTAGAAGTGGCCAAAAAAAAAAGTAAATGGATCTGGAGGAATATTCAAAATACTGCTCTCTATAATGGCCCCAAACCAAATGTCCATCAACAGGAATGGATAAAACAAAACAAAACAAAAAACAGGAATGGATAAATACATTGTGGTATGGTCATATAATGATATAATATTCAAGAATGACAGTGAATAAGCTACAGCTTCATGCAGGGAACTGGGTGACTTACAGATAGAATGCTGAGCAGAGGAAGCTGGATGCAGGAGTATGTAGTAGATGTCTGCTGAAGGCTCAGAGACAGATGAGACTACTCTGTGATGCTGGACTTGAGGACGGCGGTCCCTGTGGTGTGGGTGGTGGCTAGGGGTCGCAGCAGAGCACACGGGCTTCTGCAGCGCTGCTCATGTTCTGCTCCTTCAGTTGCGTCTACTTATGCAAGTGTCTTCACTTTGCATAATTTCATTGGCCTGTACGCATGTGTTCTTTTTGGTATGTTACACTCAAAAGCTTATGTGAAGTAACAAAAATCTGGTGGAATCTCTGTGTGTACAGAATCTGTTGACAGGTACCCACAGAATGGTCAGACTGGGTATCCAAGCAGCACTTTTTCTGGGGACCCTGAATGTCAGTGTCTGAAGACAGAAAGTCTGTGTGTTTTTTTCTGCTGTCTAACTTGAAGTTTGTAAACCTCTTTTATTGATAAGACAAGGTATCTTTTGATCCAAGATCAGGTGGGAATATCAGTTTCTTCTTTAAAAAATTCACTAGTCGATTTGGAATTTCTGTTCCTTCAGCATATATTTCTAAAGACATGCACAACTGTGTCTTTGTAGTATGTGGAGTGCAGAAAAAATTGCAGATATTAAGTGTAAATGCAGTGAGTTGAGAGAAATATGGACTTCCCTGGAGGCCTACAATAGGGATACTTCGTCTTCAGAAACTAAGAGGACAGCCCTCAGAAAATGATCTTTTAGTCTCTAAAAGAATAAGGGAAAGTACTAGACTTTTTTCTTAATTAAAATGTATCATCTTGGGACTTCCCTGTGGTCCACTGGCTGGGACTGCATGCTCCCCATACAGGGTTTGATTCCTTGTTGGGGAACTAGATCCCGCATTCTACAATTAAATGATTCTGCATGCCATGATGAAGACTGAAGATGCTGTGTGCTACAACTAAGACCTAGGACAACCAAATCATTAAGTTAATGAGGGGCTTCCCTGGTGGTCCAGTGGGTAAGGACATCGCCTTGCAGTGCAAGGGGCGCCAGTTCGATCCCTGGCCTGGGAGGATCCCAAATGCTGCGAAGTGGCTGGACCGATGTGTCCAGCTGCTGAGCCGGAGCTCTGGAGCACATGTGCCCACTGCAATGGGAGGCCCACACGGGCCAAAGAACAAAGAACAAAGGTGAATGGAAATAAATAAATGAAAGACCAATAGAAGTGGCCAAAAAAAATTAATAAACTGAAAAAAAAGTGACATCTTGATGTGAAAACTTTCATTCCTGCCTGACTACGCTATTATGTGATTTCAGGTGGAGAGTGCCATGAGGAGACTGTAGATGAATTAATGAAGGAAGACGAAGTGGGTGGTGAAGAGGAGACAGAGCAAACCAAAGGGATAAAGAGAAAGGCTGAGAGCATTCTGCCCAGGTGATGCTGCCCTCGAGGCCCTTAGAAGTCAGGGGCTATTGTCACAGCCATCCAGATTGCTGACATTGGTCTGATGACAGATTTCTTGCTGCCAGGATTTCTCACCTTTTCTCATTGAGAGAAATATTTGGTGACATTTTAGGATTAAATTCTCATTCTCTGGAAAGCTTTGAAATCTTTTGAGCTTTAATATTAAAAAATCATATATAATAAATATACCTAATGTAAAATGAAATTTTGATTAAAAAAATTTTTTTTTAAGCTACACAGTGATAGAATCTTAGTTTTCTGCCCAGAGATTGAATTCATGCCCATGTGGTGGAAGCATAGAGTCATAATCACTGGACTGCTGGACAGTTCTCTGTACTTATTCTTAAGAAAAAATATAAATAGTAGCATACTCTAAATTGTTCTTATTTCACACCTTGGAGATGATGCTATAGCAGTACATTTAGCTATATCTTTTTTTTTTTCCAGTGACTGCATAGTGTTGCATTATGCAGATAGACGGTACTTTTAAGATTCCGTTATTGAGAGACCTTTACAGCGTCTTCATCTTTGCTACAGAAGATAAGACTGCAGTGAATATTCTTTGTATGTGTCTTTGTACACATGTACGTTTGTAGATCAGATCTCTAAAACTGTTTGACCTAGCATTATATGTCATAAAAAAAAAATCAGGCTGGTGCTCTGCGATGAGAGAGGCCACTTCAATGGGAGGCCCACACAGGCCAAAGAGCGAGCATGGATGAAAATAAATAAATGAAAGACCAGTAGAAGTGGCCAAAAAGAAAAAAAAAATCAGTATAGGCAAATTACCTTCTATAAGCCTGGTAGTGAATTGTACTCCCAAGAAAAAGCATGAAAATTCTCACAATTGATTTAACTCAAATAAGGGAGCCTTTCAATATGTCTTTAATTGTCTTTAATTTGATGCTTCTGTCTTCCTGGGCACTGAAATAAAAAGTACATTGTTGGAAAAGGTTTTGAATAGTAGATGATTCCTTTGTAATCTGAATAGGCATAAGGAATTAACTCTTTAAAGTCTTGGGCCCAAAGGTTTTGTCCTTGATTTTTTCTGTATTCCATCATTCTATCTTTAGAAAGTCAGAAGAAACAAGACTTCCCCACACCTTACCCCCTCGGAACTCTAACCAAAAAAAGTGTGTATATATCTTACGTTCTTTTCAATCTGTGTTCTCCAAATGAAGTGGCTTTTAAAAAGTCAAGAATATCTGGCATATGTATATTCTTGGAGCTGTCTTTTTGAATCAACTGATTCTGTGACTTGTTTTGGATGTTTTCTTGGTAAGAATAGCTAGCCAAGCTTAGAACAGTATGTTTTGATTCTGAGTATTTTGGGAAAATGCTTACTGTAGGAATCCAGTTCTTTTTTTCCTTCCACAAAATCTCAGCTTAACCTTTCCCACTGACTGTATCATGCATGTTAATCACTAGTCCCCAGTTTAAGAGTTTTCTGAGATTTGCAGCATTATGTTTGGAGTTCAGAAAGGAATGACAAATTATTATGCTTGTTTGTCTTTTGTTTCTTCTTCCGTGTGACTGTTGTGATTAGGAAGAACAAACAAGGTCGTCTGTCACTAGAACAGGAGGACGAGGAGGATGCCAACAAGGAATCTGGAGGAGGTGGCAGTGAGAAGGAAGATGCAGCTACAGAGCAGGAGAAAGGCGTTGAGTCAGAGGATGCAAGGAAAAAGAAGGAAGATGAAGTCTTGGCCAGCTCCGTCAATGACGCAGAACCAGAATCAAAAGTGCCGCCGAGTACACCAGCTAAAGTAAGTTCATAGGTGAAGGTTCAAATTCTCCAGATAGATTTTTTTTCAATTTACAAACTAGATTTGAGTCTTCACAGCAGAAATCAGACTAGCTGCCTTTTGATAGTAACTCTGCTGAAAAGCCAAGCATTCCCTGTGAGAGGAAACATAACATGATTTTGTTATGACTCAAATAAGGGAGCCTTTCAATATGTCTTTAATTGTCTTTAATTTGATGCTTCTGTCTTCCTGGGCACTGAAATAAAAAGTACATTGTTGGAAAAGGTTTTGAATAGTAGATGATTCCTTTGTAATCTGAATAGGCATAAGGAATTAACTCTTTAAAGTCTTGGGCCCAAAGGTTTTGTCCTTGATTTTTTCTGTATTCCATCATTCTATCTTTAGAAAGTCAGAAGAAACAAGACTTCCCCACACCTTACCCCCTCGGAACTCTAACCAAAAAAAGTGTGTATATATCTTACGTTCTTTTCAATCTGTGTTCTCCAAATGAAGTGGCTTTTAAAAAGTCAAGAATATCTGGCATATGTATATTCTTGGAGCTGTCTTTTTGAATCAACTGATTCTGTGACTTGTTTTGGATGTTTTCTTGGTAAGAATAGCTAGCCAAGCTTAGAACAGTATGTTTTGATTCTGAGTATTTTGGGAAAATGCTTACTGTAGGAATCCAGTTCTTTTTTTCCTTCCACAAAATCTCAGCTTAACCTTTCCCACTGACTGTATCATGCATGTTAATCACTAGTCCCCAGTTTAAGAGTTTTCTGAGATTTGCAGCATTATGTTTGGAGTTCAGAAAGGAATGACAAATTATTATGCTTGTTTGTCTTTTGTTTCTTCTTCCGTGTGACTGTTGTGATTAGGAAGAACAAACAAGGTCGTCTGTCACTAGAACAGGAGGACGAGGAGGATGCCAACAAGGAATCTGGAGGAGGTGGCAGTGAGAAGGAAGATGCAGCTACAGAGCAGGAGAAAGGCGTTGAGTCAGAGGATGCAAGGAAAAAGAAGGAAGATGAAGTCTTGGCCAGCTCCGTCAATGACGCAGAACCAGAATCAAAAGTGCCGCCGAGTACACCAGCTAAAGTAAGTTCATAGGTGAAGGTTCAAATTCTCCAGATAGATTTTTTTTCAATTTACAAACTAGATTTGAGTCTTCACAGCAGAAATCAGACTAGCTGCCTTTTGATAGTAACTCTGCTAAGTGAAAAGCCAAGCATTCCCTGTGAGAGGAAACATAACATAAAGCAGTTTTCCCTGAGCATTTTGAGTGGTGTTTTCTTTTTTTTTGGCCACTTCTCTTGGTCTTTCATTTATTTGCATCTTTCTTCTTTGGCGTGTGTGGGCCTCCCATCGCGGTGGCCTCTCTCGCTGCACAGCACCAGCTCTGGGCGCATGCGCTTCAGAGCTCTGGCTCAGTAGTTGGACACATCGGTCCAGCTGCTCTGCGGCACGTGGGATCCTCCCAGGCCAGGGATCGAACCGGCGCCCCTTGCACTGCACGGCGGTGTCTGTACCCACTGGACCACCAGGGAAGCCCTATTTGAGTGTTTTGAGATGAAGCAAATGTTAAGAGTAACACACAGTATATCTGGGTGGAATGTTTAGTTGATATTTTTATATTAAACTGATTACACTTCTTTTTCATAGACAGGAGAAGAGACTGAAGAGACACGTTCAGGAGAAGAGCAAGAGAAGCCTAAAGAAATGCAAGAAGTTAAACTCACCAAATCACTTGTTGAAGAAGTCAGGTAACATGACATTCACAAACTTCAAAACTAGTTCTTTAAAAAGGAACATCTCTCTTTTAATATGTATGCATTATTAATTTATTTATTCATTGGCGTGGAGGAGGAAATGGCAACCCAGTCCAGTATTCTTGCCTGGGAAATCCCATGGACAGAGGAGCCTGGTGTGCTGTAGCCCATGCATCTCAAAGTGTTGGACACAACTGAGTGACTAAACAGCTTAACAACAATGGCACATTCATTGGCTGCACTGTTTGTTTTGTTGGTGCAACTCAGCTTTCTTTAGTTGTGGCAAACAGAGGCTCCTGTCTTATTGTATTGTGCACCCTTCTTCTGTTGGCTTCTCCTTCTGCATTTCACGGGCTCTAGAGCACAGTCGCAGGTAGTTGTGGTGCACAGACTTAGTTGCTTTGCAGCATGTAGTGTCTTTGTAGACCTGGGGTCAAACCAGTGTCTTCTGCATTGCAAGGTGAATTCTTAGCTACTGGAGCACCTAAAAAGGAACATCTTACTAAGTGGTGTTAGACATCTGTCCTTGTTCCAACTTAATTTTATTGTTTTGGAAGAGTTTATATTTGAACTGAAGGAAAACTGTGTGTATGCTAAGTTGCTTCAGTGTTGTCCAACTCTTTGCTACTCTGTGGACTGTTATCCACCAACCTCCTCTGTCTCTGGGATTATCTGGGGAAGAATACTGGAGTTGGCTTCCATTTCCTCCTCCAAGGAATCTTCCTGACCCAGGGATTGAACCTGCATCCGTTATTTCTCTGGCTTTGGCAGAGGGCTTCTTAGTGCTGGTGCCACCTTGGAAGCCTCAGAGAAAGCAGTGGCTCCTTTAATTATCAGATGAGAATAGTCCTTTCACATATGGTAACATAGTTTGGGAGTAGCATGAAGTGGTTGACTGAATGGAAACAAGAAAATGTAAGAGTTAAGCATTACATACTTGGTTCTACTTCCTGGTTTCCTTGCATTGTCACTTTGTTTATTTTTCCCTTTATAACTTCCTTAATGTTGAAGGATAAGCCCAAATAAAACCTTTGAAGTCAGGTGACAAAGGTACTATTACTTTGTCATCTCAATATTATTTTTTCAGGTGATTCATAGGTTTGTTCCTAGTTTAGTAAAACAGTGTAGCCTTAATACTGTAGGCTGTTCTAGATGAGATCCACACGCTTAGAATTTCCTCTTGCCCATTTATTTAAAATTTTAATATGAAAACAGCAAATCTGTAACAGATAAATGAGAACAGATGAAGTTCCTGCCAGTNTAATGATTTGACATGGGTCCATCATGAAATTAGTAGTCCTAGTTCTATCAAAGAAAGATGAATCAGGAGACATGTTTGTTTACAAAAAGCAAATCATTCAGTCTCTTGATGTCATTATTCTGTATTTTGTTTTTCCTTTTATCAAGGTAAGAACGTTACTACACCTAGAGTCAATGTGAGAAAGAACTAGTGATAAGTGAGAAGTTTTAAGTAGAAAGTGTAAGTTAGTTTTAGCACAAAGTTAGTCTTTGAGACCTGGGGTCAAACCAGTGTCTTCTGCATTGCAAGGTGAATTCTTAGCTACTGGAGCACCTAAAAAGGAACATCTTACTAAGTGGTGTTAGACATCTGTCCTTGTTCCAACTTAATTTTATTGTTTTGGAAGAGTTTATATTTGAACTGAAGGAAAACTGTGTGTATGCTAAGTTGCTTCAGTGTTGTCCAACTCTTTGCTACTCTGTGGACTGTTATCCACCAACCTCCTCTGTCTCTGGGATTATCTGGGGAAGAATACTGGAGTTGGCTTCCATTTCCTCCTCCAAGGAATCTTCCTGACCCAGGGATTGAACCTGCATCCGTTATTTCTCTGGCTTTGGCAGAGGGCTTCTTAGTGCTGGTGCCACCTTGGAAGCCTCAGAGAAAGCAGTGGCTCCTTTAATTATCAGATGAGAATAGTCCTTTCACATATGGTAACATAGTTTGGGAGTAGCATGAAGTGGTTGACTGAATGGAAACAAGAAAATGTAAGAGTTAAGCATTACATACTTGGTTCTACTTCCTGGTTTCCTTGCATTGTCACTTTGTTTATTTTTCCCTTTATAACTTCCTTAATGTTGAAGGATAAGCCCAAATAAAACCTTTGAAGTCAGGTGACAAAGGTACTATTACTTTGTCATCTCAATATTATTTTTTCAGGTGATTCATAGGTTTGTTCCTAGTTTAGTAAAACAGTGTAGCCTTAATACTGTAGGCTGTTCTAGATGAGATCCACACGCTTAGAATTTCCTCTTGCCCATTTATTTAAAATTTTAATATGAAAACAGCAAATCTGTAACAGATAAATGAGAACAGATGAAGTTCCTGCCAGTATAATGATTTGACATGGGTCCATCATGAAATTAGTAGTCCTATTTCTATCAAAGAAATATGAATCAGGAGACATGTTTTTTTAGAAAAAGCATATCATTCAGTCTCTTGATGTCATTATTCTGTATTTTGTTTTTCCTTTTATCAAGGTAAGAACGTTACTACACCTAGAGTCAATGTGAGAAAGAACTAGTGATAAGTGAGAAGTTTTAAGTAGAAAGTGTAAGTTAGTTTTAGCACAAAGTTAGTCTTTGATTTTTTTCTTTTTGTGTTTTAATTGGTAAATTCTGGATTTTTTACCTTTTTGTTTCAGTCTCCCTACACTTGAAAAATGTGGTGCTTAGGTGGCATAGTGGTAAAGAATGTGCTTGCCAGTGCAGGAGACGCAAAAGACGTAGGTTGAATCCCTGAGTTGGGAAGATCCCCTGGAGTAGGAAATGGCATTCCACTCCAGTATTCTTGCCTGGAAAATTCCACAGACAGAGGACCATGGCAGGGTACAGTTTATAGGGCTGCAAAGAGACCAGGACTGAGTGACTGAGCGCACACTCACATGAATTAGCTATTGCTAATGATGAGCCTTTTCCTGACAGGAATCCCTCTTGGATATTAGAAGTGGTCTGTAACTTAATTACTTGAAATTATTTTGATATCGAATCTCTATCATTCTGAATTCTTTTTATGGAAAGTTGCCGATTCTGCTTTGTCATTTAGTTATTTCCCTGGGATTTTATCTTGTGCCTTCATTTGGAAGATAACCCTCTGCCTTTTCATTTTATTAGCTTTCTGTGATGTGGTTTTTCTTCTGGCTTCTGTAAACTGCTTGTTGGGAGGACATGATACAAGTTGTAGCTAACTTTTATGACTCTGCAGCCACGAAGAGCCACCCAGTTTCTAGGGCTTATGACGTACACTGTCATTTCCTGGGGGTACTGGCAGGCTCTGGAAGAGGATGGAGGTTGGGAAATTTATAGCAACCATATTTGGGAAATAGAGTTTACTAAAAGATTCTCTTACTGCTGTTTAACCTTTAGATGAGAATAAGAAACTTAGCCCCTTAAATATTAGTGTTCTCATTCATGGATGAGAAGTGTGTTAGCTCTTGCTACAGAATTGCTACAGACCATCCCAGAACAAATAAACACTTGGTATATCACCAGTAAGCATTTATTTATAGATTTATAACTAAAAAGTACCAGATCTATTTATTAAAAGCACCAGATTTTTATTTATTTATAGATATCTGGTGTCCACGCTGCTGGTTGGGTTCAAACCTGCAGCAGGTGTCTTTCAGCCATCCCTAAGGGATATTCTTTTTTTTTCTTTTGAGGGGAAAGTAAAGTTTATGAGAGTGGGGAAGGGAGAGTCGCTGCCAGTAGAGTGGGCCGGTTTAAGGGAGAATCAGCATGGAAGACGCTGCTAGAACAGTGGGTCGGCTCAAAGGAGAGCCGACCTTAAGCCGGGGTCTTTGATTCCTTTTGTAGCTGGTGTCTAAGGAGTGGCACCGGGGTCTGAAGGATTGGGCGGTGTGCTATAGCCCAGGGGAGGGGAGGACAGTCAGGGTCTTGCATTCCAAGACCCTCCTAGTTTGCCTTGTTCTTTCATCCTTGGGCACCACGTTCCTCCCTCTCTCTATTTTTAGGGCCAATTCTTTGGCCCCTTTGGATACCCTGCTCATGTCTAACTATCTGCCTATTTCCCTTCTCAGGCATTTGGGTACCCAGTCTCAAGGGAAAAGGGGCGATGACTGCTGTGGCTTCTTCAAGCTGAATGGGGACATTGTGAGGCTCTGGGTTCCCAGTGCGTGCTCTCTGTCAGGGTATATTTAGGGAGGAAGGTGCGGCTCCACAGAACGGTATGGCAGCTTGTTATAATGTAATGCAAGTATCAACTGGCTGGTATCCTTGCTGTAAGATCACCTGGAATTGAATCTTTTTGTACCTGTCAGGAGATGAACTTAAACAGTGCGTTAATAATGCAACGGCCAAATAGTAAAATCAGGAGGAGAGTGATGGCAGATTCGAGAAGAGGTAAAAAGAGTATTATATTGGGTAGGACCTCTTTGACAGTTTGTCAGATAGTATTTGTATCAGGGGCCTCTTTCCCAAAAGAATGCAACCATTTAGCCTGTTCATATATTTTTCCTGAGAGGATTGAGGAGTAGTGAGCAGAACTAGAGAAGGAAGTTAGGGCAGAATAAGTAGCCCATGTGTCAATCAGAAAATCTATGATGGCCCCCACCACATCCAGGGTCACCCGGGGCTCCTCCGGTTTTATAGGAAGCCTTATAAAAGCCTGTAGATTAAGCTCTGGGCACCTTCAGTCATCTGTACCAAGGGAGTCAAGACCCAAAACGTGATCTGACTCCTGTTTCTGAGAGTTGACTATCACCGATGGTGGAGTCTGACTCCAATTTCTACTCTCATTGCCCAGTTTCGAAGTACCCCTGGTGCTGGGCGGTGGTGGTGTTGGCCTTCCCGCTTGAGGGCGGGAGGGACAACTCCTCCAGTGGCCCTTCTGGTGGCAGATAGGGCAAGGGGTGTCGGGTGGCGGAGTGAGGCAGTTTCTGACAGCGTGCCCTGACTGACACCGCTGGAAGGTCAGTGGAGGTTTAGTACCCAGTGATTCCTGCTGTGGAAGGGACCGAATAATGGCAAGAACCATATATTGAGCTTGTCGTTTTAACTTTTTTCCTTCTCTTGCTCCTGCCTATTACTAGAAGTCTGCTTGTTAAACACTTTAAAGGCCGTATCAAGCAACTCAGAGGATGGGGTTTGTGGGCCCTTTTCTAGTTTTTGTAACTTTTGTACTTTTATAGTACCTAAGTCTCCATGAGCTACTTCCCTTAGGGGGAGCATATTGGGACTTGGATCCAAGCGTCGGGCTGTCTGGGATCGAGTATTAGAAGATGAAAGAGGATCTGCTATTGGATAAGGAGGCAGAGCCTGTGGGGCTGAAGGCTGAGAAGGAGGAGGATGAGATCGGACACAGGAAGGGTCATCCAGAATATCTGGCGGATGAAGAGTTGGGGAGAGGCAAGGCAATAGAGCTGTAGTGAAGAGGCACATATGACATATCTTTCTTAGGCATGGATCCTGGCTGAGGGCCATGAAGGCCTGAATGTAAGGAACCTCAGAATCCTTTCCCCATCTCCGACAATCCTTTTCTTGAGGAGGTCAAATTAGAGCTGTAGGTAGAACATTTAGCCTGTTCATATATTTTTCCTGAGAGGATTGAGGAGTAGTGAGCAGAACTAGAGAAGGAAGTTAGGGCAGAATAAGTAGCCCATGTGTCAATCAGAAAATCTATGATGGCCCCACCACATCCAGGGTCACCCGGGGCTCCTCCGGTTTTATAGGAAGCCTTATAAAAGCCTGTAGATTAAGCTCTGGGCACCTTCAGTCATCTGTACCAAGGGAGTCAAGACCCAAAACGTGATCTGACTCCTGTTTCTGAGAGTTGACTATCACCGATGGTGGAGTCTGACTCCAATTTCTACTCTCATTGCCCAGTTTCGAAGTACCCCTGGTGCTGGGCGGTGGTGGTGTTGGCCTTCCCGCTTGAGGCGGGAGGGACAACTCCTCCAGTGGCCCTTCTGGTGGCAGATAGGGCAAGGGGTGTCGGGTGGCGGAGTGAGGCAGTTTCTGACAGCGTGCCCTGACTGACACCGCTGGAAGGTCAGTGGAGGTTTAGTACCCAGTGATTCCTGCTGTGGAAGGGACCGAATAATGGCAAGAACCATATATTGAGCTTGTCGTTTTAACTTTTTTCCTTCTCTTGCTCCTGCCTATTACTAGAAGTCTGCTTGTTAAACACTTTAAAGGCCGTATCAAGCAACTCAGAGGATGGGGTTTGTGGGCCCTTTTCTAGTTTTTGTAACTTTTGTACTTTTATAGTACCTAAGTCTCCATGAGCTACTTCCCTTAGGGGGAGCATATTGGGACTTGGATCCAAGCGTCGGGCTGTCTGGGATCGAGTATTAGAAGATGAAAGAGGATCTGCTATTGGATAAGGAGGCAGAGCCTGTGGGGCTGAAGGCTGAGAAGGAGGAGGATGAGATCGGACACAGGAAGGGTCATCCAGAATATCTGGCGGATGAAGAGTTGGGGAGAGGCAAGGCAATAGAGCTGTAGTGAAGAGGCACATATGACATATCTTTCTTAGGCATGGATCCTGGCTGAGGGCCATGAAGGCCTGAATGTAAGGAACCTCAGAATCCTTTCCCCATCTCCGACAATCCTTTTCTTGAGGGTATCTGGGTCAAACTTTTTTCCAGTTCCTGAGGATACAGCCAAGGGGTGAATCTCATCAAATGGCTTGGTAATTTCAACCATATGGCTAAGGCGCCCATGTGACTAGGCACCAGGGGCCCGTGCGACTAAGGCACCAGGAGACCGTGCGACAACAGCACCAGGGAACCTAAACCATGCAGTCAAGGCACCAGCCAGGGGATGACTCACCATTAGAAGATCCTCAGGAACGTGTAGGCAGTTGTTATGACGATTTGGGGTCTGCGAGGTCCTTGAGGGTGATCCAGACCGAGGAAGAGGAAGCGAGAGTAAGCAGAAAGAAAACTGAGGATTCCGCCTAAAATCCTATCAGGGAGGCGGTGGCCAGGGAAAGATGGGCTCTGTACTTTTACTTCAACCGCTATGTGCCTACCGTGATGCACGGAAGTTGTCTTGCTGGGGGCGGATGCCCTTGTGGCCTGATCTGTTCCGTGACCCCCTTATCTCACAGGGCAGTCTTCAAGTGGCAGGTGCCCTAGTGGCCTTTAAATGCGTGACCCGTGCCCACACAATATTATTTGGCTTAATCCTCAGTTAGAAGGAAGTCAAAAGGAGAGACCCTCACCCGGTCGGGCAGCAGCTACTGGGACACAGTAGGCAGTGGGGCCTTTGGAGCACACCAGAGGGTGACCCTGGCCAGAGCTCCTCAGTTGCTTCGACAGCCACTGGCCTGTTCGCAGAGGGTCCCTGTGAGAAAAGAGAAGCGAGGAGGTGGGGGAAGAAACCCCAAGCTTCCCTGTACGGGCCACCAAAATGTCGAGGTCCCTGCACGGGTTGGAAAAGAATTTCCAGACACGAGACAGAGGGGAAAGTAAAGTTTATTAGAGTGGGGGAAGGGAGAGTCACTGCCAGTAGAGCGGGTCAGTTTAAAGGAGAATCAGCATGGAAGACGCTGCTAGAACAGTGGGTCGGCTCAAAGAGAACCGAGCCTAAGGGATATTCTTATGGCTACAGGGAGGAATTCAGTGGGTACGTGAAACAGCACAAATACATTTAAAGCTTTTCCTGTCAAGTCAGCTGAACTCTCATTGAAAGTTTTTTTTTTTTTTTTAAAGATTTATTTATTTATTTACTTTGGGCGGGGGTCTGGTTGGGGAGGGAGGGGAGTGGGCGAGCCACTTCTATTGGTCTTTTTCATCCGTCTTTGTTCTTTGGCTCCTGTGGGCCTCCCATCGCGGTGGCGTCTGTCGTTGCAGAACACCGGCTCTGGGTGCATGCTCTCCAGAGTTTGCGTCTGTCGTTGCAGAGCACCGCCTCTGGGCGCCTGCGCTCCAGAGCTCAGGCTCGGTGATTGGACGCATCAGTCTAGCCGCTCCGCGGCACGTGGGATCTTCCCAGGCCAGGGCTCGAACCAGCGCCCCTTGCACTGCCAGGCAGTGTCCTTACCCACTGGACCACCAGCGGAAGCCCCTCTCATTGAAAGTTGAAGTCGTATATCCAAGCTCAGCATCAGTGGGGTGGAGGAGTGTCTTCTTGGTCAACAGGGAAGGAGTGAATATTTGTAGAATGCTGATTTTACCCGTCATATAGGCTCTCCCTCTGTTTTCGATTCTTCACGCTTAGAATAGAGACATTTACTTAAGAGGACAGTTGTTCAGTCCTAAAGCTGTGTCCAGCTCTTTGCAGCCCCTAGTGGCCTTTAAATGCGTGACCCGCCACACATATTATTTGGCTTAATCCTCAGTTAGAAGGAAGTCAAAAGGAGAGACCCTCACCCGGTCGGGCAGCAGCTACTGGGACACAGTAGGCAGTGGGGCCTTTGGAGCACACCAGAGGGTGACCCTGGCCAGAGCTCCTCAGTTGCTTCGACAGCCACTGGCCTGTTCGCAGAGGGTCCCTGTGAGAAAAGAGAAGCGAGGAGGTGGGGGAAGAAACCCCAAGCTTCCCTGTACGGGCCACCAAAATGTCGAGGTCCCTGCACGGGTTGGAAAAGAATTTCCAGACACGAGACAGAGGGAAAGTAAAGTTTATTAGAGTGGGGGAAGGGAGAGTCACTGCCAGTAGAGCGGGTCAGTTTAAAGGAGAATCAGCATGGAAGACGCTGCTAGAACAGTGGGTCGGCTCAAAGAGAACCGAGCCTAAGGGATATTCTTATGGCTACAGGGAGGAATTCAGTGGGTACGTGAAACAGCACAAATACATTTAAAGCTTTTCCTGTCAAGTCAGCTGAACTCTCATTGAAAGTTTTTTTTTTTTTTTTAAAGATTTATTTATTTATTTACTTTGGGCGGGGGTCGGGTGGGGGAGGGAGGGGAGTGGGCGAGCCACTTCTATTGGTCTTTTTCATCCGTCTTTGTTCTTTGGCTCCTGTGGGCCTCCCATCGCGGTGGCGTCTGTCGTTGCAGAACACCGGCTCTGGGTGCATGCTCTCCAGAGTTTGCGTCTGTCGTTGCAGAGCACCGCCTCTGGGCGCCTGCGCTCCAGAGCTCAGGCTCGGTGATTGGACGCATCAGTCTAGCCGCTCCGCGGCACGTGGGATCTTCCCAGGCCAGGGCTCGAACCAGCGCCCCTTGCACTGCCAGGCAGTGTCCTTACCCACTGGACCACCAGCGGAAGCCCCTCTCATTGAAAGTTGAAGTCGTATATCCAAGCTCAGCATCAGTGGGGTGGAGGAGTGTCTTCTTGGTCAACAGGGAAGGAGTGAATATTTGTAGAATGCTGATTTTACCCGTCATATAGGCTCTCCCTCTGTTTTCGATTCTTCACGCTTAGAATAGAGACATTTACTTAAGAGGACAGTTGTTCAGTCCTAAAGCTGTGTCCAGCTCTTTGCAGCCCCACTTTCTGTCCCACACCAGGCTCCGCTGTCTTCCACTGTGTCCTGCAGTTTGATCACATTTGTGTCTGTTGAGTTGGTGATGTTATTTAAACATCTCATCCTAATAAAAAGTCCTCATCCTCTGATTTTTCCTTTTCCTTCAGTCTTTCCCAGCATCAGGGTCTTTTCCAGCAACTCGGCTCTTCACATTGGGTGGCCCAATTATGGGGTCTTCAGCTTCATCAGCAGTCCTTCCAGTGAATATTCAGAGTTGATACTTTTAGGAATGACTGCTTTGTTCTCCTTGAAGTCCAAGGGGCTCTCAAGGATCTTCAGAAGGATCAGTTCTTCTGTGCTCAGCCTTTTTATGGGCCAACTCTCACAGCTGCCCACGACTACTGGAAAATCTGTTTATTTGACTGTATGGATCTTTGTCGACAAAGTGATGTCTTTGCTTTTTAGTATGGTGGCTAGGTTTTTTTATAGCTTTCCTTCAAAGGTCCAGGTGTTTTTTTGTTTGTTTTTCCTTTAACATTTTTTGGCCTCTCTTAATGTTTTTTTTTTTTTTTTAACTTATTTATTTTCATCCATCCATCTTTATTCCAGAGCGCTGGCTCGTAATTGGCCACACCGGTCCAGCCATTCCGCAGCATGCGAGATTTTCCTGGGCCAGGGATCAGACTGGTGCCCCTTGCACTGCAAGGCAGACTCTTTACCCACTGGACCATCAGGGAAGCCCGGTCCAAGTGTTTCTTAGTTTCTTGGCTGTGGTCATGATATGCAGTGATTTTGAAACTCAGGAAAATAAAGTCTGTCACTGCATCCACTTTTACCTATCACTGCTTCTACTTCTTTTTTTTTTTTTAAGATTTATTTAATTAATTTATTTATTGGGCGGGCCACTTCTATTGGTCTTTCATTTCTCTGTTTTCATCCGTCTTTGTTCTTTGGCCCGTGTGGGCCTCCCATCGCGGTGGCGTCTGTTGTTGCAGAGCACCGGCTCTGGGCGCACGCACCCCAGAGCTCTGGCTCGGTAATTGGACACATCGGTCCAGCCGCTCCGTGGCACGTGGGATCTTCCCAGGCCAGGGATGGAATCGGTGCCCCTTGCACTGCAAGGTGGTGTCCTTACCCACTGCACCACCAAGGGAAGCCCACTGCTTCTACTTCTATTTGCCATGAAGTGATGGGACTGGATGTCCTGATCTTAGTTTTTCTAATATTGTTTTTCAAGTCAGGTTTTTTAGTTCTTTACCATCTTTAAGAGGCTGTTTAGTTCCTTTTTACTTTGTGCCATTAGAGTGGTATTATCTGCATATCTACATTTGTTGATACCTCTCCTAGCAGTCTTGATTCTAACTTACAAGTCATCCATCCTGGCATTTTGCACGATGTACTTTGCATAAAAGTTAAATAAGTAGGGTGACAGTATGCAGCCTTGTCATACTCCTTTCCCTTTTTTGAACCAGTCTGTTGTTGTATGTCCAGTTCTGTTTCTTTTTGAAACTGTTTCTTCTTGACCTGCATACAGGTGTCCCACGACTACTGGAAAATCTGTTTATTTGACTGTATGGATCTTTGTCGACAAAGTGATGTCTTTGCTTTTTAGTATGGTGGCTAGGTTTTTTTATAGCTTTCCTTCAAAGGTCCAGGTGTTTTTTTGTTTGTTTTTCCTTTAACATTTTTTGGCCTCTCTTAATGTTTTTTTTTTTTTTTTAACTTATTTATTTTCATCCATCCATCTTTATTCCAGAGCGCTGGCTCGTAATTGGCCACACCGGTCCAGCCATTCCGCAGCATGCGAGATTTTCCTGGGCCAGGGATCAGACTGGTGCCCCTTGCACTGCAAGGCAGACTCTTTACCCACTGGACCATCAGGGAAGCCCGGTCCAAGTGTTTCTTAGTTTCTTGGCTGTGGTCATGATATGCAGTGATTTTGAAACTCAGGAAAATAAAGTCTGTCACTGCATCCACTTTTACCTATCACTGCTTCTACTTCTTTTTTTTTTTTTTTTAAGATTTATTTATTTATTTATTTTGGGCGGGGGTCGGGTTGGGGAGGGAGGGGAGCAGGCGGGCCACTTCTATTGGTCTTTCATTTCTCTATTTTCATCCGTCTTTGTTCTTTGGCCCGTGTGGGCCTCCCATCGCGGTGGCGTCTGTTGTTGCAGAGCACCGGCTCTGGGCGCACGCACCCCAGAGCTCTGGCTCGGTAATTGGACACATCGGTCCAGCCGCTCCGTGGCACGTGGGATCTTCCCAGGCCAGGGATGGAATCGGTGCCCCTTGCACTGCAAGGTGGTGTCCTTACCCACTGCACCACCAAGGGAAGCCCACTGCTTCTACTTCTATTTGCCATGAAGTGATGGGACTGGATGTCCTGATCTTAGTTTTTCTAATATTGTTTTTCAAGTCAGGTTTTTTAGTTCTTTACCATCTTTAAGAGGCTGTTTAGTTCCTTTTTACTTTGTGCCATTAGAGTGGTATTATCTGCATATCTACATTTGTTGATACCTCTCCTAGCAGTCTTGATTCTAACTTACAAGTCATCCATCCTGGCATTTTGCACGATGTACTTTGCATAAAAGTTAAATAAGTAGGGTGACAGTATGCAGCCTTGTCATACTCCTTTCCCTTTTTTGAACCAGTCTGTTGTTGTATGTCCAGTTCTGTTTCTTTTTGAAACTGTTTCTTCTTGACCTGCATACAGGTGTGACAGGCAACAGGGAAGAAGCTCTGGCATGACGCCAGAAGATGAGCCCCCCAGGTCGGAAAGTTCTCCTTGTGCTCCTGGGCAAGTGAAGAAAACTGGTACTAACGCCTCCAGTAAGAATGAACCAGCTGGGGCAAAGTGGAAAGGACAGCCTGCTGTGGATGCATCAAGTGACGAAAGTAAACTCCGATGCTGCAAAGAAGAATACTGCATAGGAACCTGGAATGTTAGATCCATGAATCCAGGTAAATTGGATGTGGTGAAGCAGGAGATGGACAGAATAAACATCGACATCTTAGGAATCAGTGAACTAAAATGGACAGGAATGGGTGAATTGAATTCAGATGACCATTATATCTACTACTGTGGGCAACAGTCCCTTAGAAGAAATGGAGTAGCTCTCATAGTCAACAAGAGAGTCCAAAATGCGATAATTGGGTGCAATCTGAAAAACGACAGAATGATTTCCCTTCGTTTCCAAGGCAAACCATTCAACCTCACAGTAATCCAAGTCTTTGCCCCAGCTCCTTATGCTGAAGAAGGTGAAGTGTACCGGTTCTATGAAGACCTCCAACACCTTCTGGAAATAACACCAAAAATAGACGTCCTTTTCATCATAGGGGATTGGAATGCAAAAGTAGGAAGTCAAGAGATACCCGGAATAACAGGGAGGTTTGGCCTTGGAATGCAAAATGAAGCAGGGCGAAGGCTAATAGACTTTTGTCACCACAACAGGCTAGTCATAGCAAACACCCTTTTCCAACAACCTAGTAGACGGCTCTACACGTGGACATCACCAGATGGTCGTTTCCGAGATCAGATTGATTACATTATTTGCCGCCAAAGGTGGAGGAGCTCTGTACAGTCAGCAAAAACAAGACCGGGAGCTGACTGTGGCTCAGACCACAAGCTCCTTATTGCAAAATTCAGGCTGAAGTTGAAGATAATACCGAAAACCACTCGGCCGTTCAGGTATGATATAACTCAGATCGCTTATGATTATACATTTGAGTTGACAAATGAGAGGAGATTAGGAGAATACAGGGGAACAGAAATTATGCCTGAGACAGGATAAAACCAGATTTTAGGGGGCTTTTTTTTTTTGAAAAAAAATTTTTTCTTTTTGGGCCACTTCTGTTGTCTTTCATTTATTTCCATCTCTGTTCTTTGGCCTGTGTGGGCCTCCCATTGCAGTGGCTTCTCGTTGCAGAGCACCAAGTCTGGTGCACACGCTCCAGAGCTACAGCTTGGTAGTTGGACACGTGGGTCCAGCCACTCTGCGGCACGTAGGATCTTCCAGGGCAGGGATCGAATCAGCACCCCCTACACTGCAAGGTGGTATCTTTACCCACTGGACCACCAGGGAAGCCCCTAGGGGGCTTTTAATATGAGGTGCAGCAGATTGTATTTGATTCTGTGAGTTATCCTGAGCCATCACAAGAACTTGGGTAGAGGAGTAACAGCATGTTCTTCTTTTTTTTTTTTTAAAGATTTATTTATTTATTTATTTTGGGCGGGGTCGGGTTGGGGAGGGAAGGGAGCGGGCGGGCCACTTCCATTGGTTTTTCATTTCTCTATCTTCATCCGTCTTTGTTCTTTGGCTCCTGTGGGCCTCCCATTGTGGTGGCGTCTGTCGTCGCAGAGCGCTGGCTCTGGGCGCATGCGCTCCAGAGCTCCGGCTCAGTAATTGGACATATCAATCCAGCCGCTCCGCGGCACATGGGATCTTCCCAGGCCAGGGATCGAACTGGCGCCCCTTGCACTGCAAGGCGGTGTCCTAATCCACTGGACCACTAGGGGAAGCCCCCAGCATGTTTTTCTGTTTGAGGTTATCCTTCAAGATTAAAGCAGTCTCTGAGGATTCTTTATTTATTATTTGTTATTTTTACTTTATTTTATGTTTGGTTGCCAAGTGTTCTTTGCTACACACTGGCTTTGATCTTTGCTGAGAGCGGGCTTATTCTCTAGAACTGTTACCGTGAACTTCAATCATAAAACTCTGCAGCTAGAATTTATAGAAAGTCCAGTGGTTTTTTCCTTCGTGTTATTTTTTTTCGTGTTATTTTTACACCCCCCCTTTATCTAGATTTTGTTTCTTTTTATTCCTCTTGTAAACTTGACGTCGCCTTCTTTGGTGCAGGGGGACTAATGAAGCGGATGACACATCTGAAGAATCGAAACCCAGCTCAGAGCAAAAGGGGAAAGAGAAACCGCAGGCTAGTGTCCCTTCAGCTGTGTCGTCAGTGCCGGGCGGATCAGGGTGAGTAGTCTGGTCTCAGCCCAGGTGTACCTGGCCTGCTGGGAAGGATTTCTTGAGTACAGTGACAGCCTTTGCCTGTTTTTTTGGCATCTCCATTTTTCCTTTTTTTCCGGTAGTTGGACACGTGGGTCCAGCCACTCTGCGGCACGTAGGATCTTCCAGGGCAGGGATCGAATCAGCACCCCCTACACTGCAAGGTGGTATCTTTACCCACTGGACCACCAGGGAAGCCCCTAGGGGGCTTTTAATATGAGGTGCAGCAGATTGTATTTGATTCTGTGAGTTATCCTGAGCCATCACAAGAACTTGGGTAGAGGAGTAACAGCATGTTCTTCTTTTTTTTTTTTTAAAGATTTATTTATTTATTTATTTTGGGCGGGGTCGGGTTGGGGAGGAAAGGAGCGGGCGGGCCACTTCCATTGGTTTTTCATTTCTCTATCTTCATCCGTCTTTGTTCTTTGGCTCCTGTGGGCCTCCCATTGTGGTGGCGTCTGTCGTCGCAGAGCGCTGGCTCTGGGCGCATGCGCTCCAGAGCTCCGGCTCAGTAATTGGACATATCAATCCAGCCGCTCCGCGGCACATGGGATCTTCCCAGGCCAGGGATCGAACTGGCGCCCCTTGCACTGCAAGGCGGTGTCCTAATCCACTGGACCACTAGGGGAAGCCCCCAGCATGTTTTTCTGTTTGAGGTTATCCTTCAAGATTAAAGCAGTCTCTGAGGATTCTTTATTTATTATTTGTTATTTTTACTTTATTTTATGTTTGGTTGCCAAGTGTTCTTTGCTACACACTGGCTTTGATCTTTGCTGAGAGCGGGCTTATTCTCTAGAACTGTTACCGTGAACTTCAATCATAAAACTCTGCAGCTAGAATTTATAGAAAGTCCAGTGGTTTTTTCCTTCGTGTTATTTTTTTTCGTGTTATTTTTACACCCCCCCTTTATCTAGATTTTGTTTCTTTTTATTCCTCTTGTAAACTTGACGTCGCCTTCTTTGGTGCAGGGGGACTAATGAAGCGGATGACACATCTGAAGAATCGAAACCCAGCTCAGAGCAAAAGGGGAAAGAGAAACCGCAGGCTAGTGTCCCTTCAGCTGTGTCGTCAGTGCCGGGCGGATCAGGGTGAGTAGTCTGGTCTCAGCCCAGGTGTACCTGGCCTGCTGGGAAGGATTTCTTGAGTACAGTGACAGCCTTTGCCTGTAGCTCTCCATCCTCTTTTCCTTTTTTAGTTTTTGAATTCCATCTCCCAGATTCCTTTTTCCTGGAAAATGTCTTCTTCCCAAAAACAAGGTGTTGGAACACACACATACATTCATGGAGTCTAGGATTCAGAAGATTGAACACAAGACCAAATCAGAAAGAATCCTGAGGGTGACAGCAGGAGGGACTCAGGCTGTGAGAGCACGGAGCCCACACTTAAGACTGCAGAAATCTGTAAGAATAGAGTCTTAACAAATCCCGCCATACTTGAAGATTTTGAAAAGATGTATATAATTAAGTATGTAGGAAATTCAACCAGTATAAAAACCCCAGAAAATCAATTCACTCCAGGGTGGAAAAAATGCACTGGAAAGAAAAAGATAACTTAGCGACTATACAATGTGATACCTAATCATAGGTAAACCACCTAATACACTCTTTGAAACTTCATAGATTGTACCATTAGGCTTCTTTGTTCATGGGATTTCCAAGGAAGAGTACTGGAATGGCTTACCATTTCCTTCTCCAGTAGACTCCTTTCCTGACGGAAGAAGCTGCTGCTTTTCTGCCTTTCCTAAAATATCTGCCAAAATGGAGGGTGCATAGTTGAGTTAGCTCTACAGTTCTTGTTTGATTCTGAGAAGAGTCCTAATTCATAGTGTTGACCACAGAGCTGAATGTGCAGTAGACTTCATACTTAAAAGTAAGTTTTGAATGAAAATATCAGCAGTTCATCAGAATTTGTAATAAAGATTTGGGTTTAGTACTTCCTTCTACTTGTACGGATCTCATAGGAACAGAAAGAGGTCAAAGCTGAGTTACAAATAATTTTATTAACACATAGTCAAGAAATTAATAGTTTTTGTCCCTTCATATTTTCCATAGTATGTGAGATACCTTGAGCTAAAGATTAGAATTCTTTCCATGGAGTAAAGAAAAAAAATTTTTTTTTTTAACTCATGTGTAAGAAGTGTATCCAACACTTGAGTAGGAGGGGCCAGGAGACTCACCTGGGGAGAGCTGAACATGTACCACCCACATCACGGCACTCATCAGCTCTGACCATTGCGTAGAGCTCTTTCTGAGATGTTTGGACTACAAGTCACCTGTAGGGCTTTTGCCGACCTTCAGTCAGTTTGTTGCTTCATTCTTTCTCCTGCAAAGCAATGAATTTTTTTTTTTTCCTGTTTTTCCATTAAAAAGTAATAATAATTGGCTTTCCTCTCAGAGTATAAGGTGATTTTTAAAAATTCTTTAAAAAATTTTTGGCCTCTTTTTATTGATTTTTTATTTAATTTTCATCCATCTTTTTTTTTTTTAAGAATTATTTATTTATTTGGGGGGGTGGGGAGGGAGGGGAGCAGGCGAGCCACTTCTATTGGTCTTTCATTTATCTATTTTCATCCATCTTTGTTCTTTGGCCCGTGTGGGCCTCCCATCACAGTGGCCTCTGTTGTCGCAGAGCACCGGCTCTGGGCGCATGCACTCCAGAGCTCCGGCTCAGTCATTGGACACAGGGGTCCAGCCACTCCGCGGCACGTGGGATCTTCCCAGGCCAGGGATCGAACCAGCGCCCCTTGCACTGCAAGGCGGTGTCCTTACCCACAGGACCACCAGGGAAGCCCCAGTCCATCTTTATTCTTTGGCCTATGTGGGCCTCCCGCTGCAGTGGCCTATCTTGTCACAGAGCACCGCCTCTGGGTGCATGTGCTCCAGAGCGCTGGCTCATAATTGGACACACTGGTCCCGCTGCTCCGTGGCACGTGGGATCCTCCCAGGCCAGGGATCAAACTGGTGCCCCCTGCACTGCAAGGCGGACTCTTTACCCACTGGACCACCAGGGAAGCCCCAGTCCATCTTTATTCTTTGGCCTATGTGGGCCTCCCGCTGCAGTGGCCTATCTTGTCACAGAGCACCGCCTCTGGGTGCATGTGCTCCAGAGCGCTGGCTCATAATTGGACACACTGGTCCCGCTGCTCCGTGGCACGTGGGATCCTCCCAGGCCAGGGATCAAACTGGTGCCCCCTGCACTGCAAGGCGGACTCTTTACCCACTGGACCACCAGCGAAGCCCAGGGTATGAGTTCTTACAGGGCAAACCTTCCTCATCTCTGTAGCCCTGTGTAACACTGTGTTCCTCAAGCAGCACTGTGTACACTGTTGTGCGCTGACCCAAATAGAAACCCTGAGACAGCGGTTGGAGTGCAGGTCTTTAGGAGTGAGAGGTGATTCCAGGGAGCCCCAGCAGGGAGGTGAAACGGTGTGGGGAGGGAGCCAAGCCAGGTTGTGTTTTCTAGCTTCTGCTGGTGGTGGATGCTTCTCAGTTCTGTTGGACTTTGCAAGGGTGAGGAGGTTGGCATACTTATCCTCCATCTCCCTTCTGTCCCAGCTCATCTGCTTCCATGGCACTCCATGCCCATGAGCTCCAAACGTTTACAGTGATGCTGTTTTCAGGAAGTCATGGCGGTGAAGGCAGGGACATGAGGTAGGGGTGTGTCCACATCTGCTCCGTAATTTTTATCAACTTCTCAACTTTTCTCTCATATTGGAGCAGCTAGGTGGTGGAAGTCGTGTAGTATTTAAACAGGAACCTATGAAAGAAAAGGATTTGCGTGTTTGCTACCAAGTGGAAATGAGGTAAACACCATGGAAGGTGGCTGTGAGAGGGAACAGAGTAATGGGAGGAGAGTTCTCCAGGCTGACCCCATTAATCATCTAGGCCAGCACTTCTCAGGCTATTGTCTTTTTTTTTTTAAAGATTTATTTATTTATTTATTTTGGGCGGGGGTCGGATTGGGGAGGGAGGGGAGCAGACGGGCCACTTCTATTGGTCTTTCATTTCTCTATTTTCATCCGTCTTTGTTCCTTGGCTCTTGCGGGCCTCCCATCGCGGTGGCGTCTGTTGTCGCAGAGCACCGGCTCCGGGCACATTTGCCCCAGAGCTCCGGCTGGGTCATTGGACACATCCGTCCAGCCGCTCTGCGGCATGTGGGATCTTCCCAGGCCAGGGCTCGAACCGGCGCCCCTTGCAGTGCAAGGCGGTGTCCTTATCCACTGGACCACCAGGGGAAGCCCTTCTCAGGCTATTGTTGGCAGTCGTCATTTAAGAGAAGAAAAAGTCTCAGAACTAGAACTGTTCTCAGTGATCAGTGTATGTTATCTTCTTTTTTCATTAAACTTTTCAATTTTGATTAATCTTTTCCAGTAAAGTTTTGTAACAGTGTGTTCCTCAAGCAGCACTGTGTACACTGTTGTGCGCTGACCCAAATAGAAACCCTGAGACAGCGGTTGGAGTGCAGGTCTTTAGGAGTGAGAGGTGATTCCAGGGAGCCCCAGCAGGGAGGTGAAACGGTGTGGGGAGGGAGCCAAGCCAGGTTGTGTTTTCTAGCTTCTGCTGGTGGTGGATGCTTCTCAGTTCTGTTGGACTTTGCAAGGGTGAGGAGGTTGGCATACTTATCCTCCATCTCCCTTCTGTCCCAGCTCATCTGCTTCCATGGCACTCCATGCCCATGAGCTCCAAACGTTTACAGTGATGCTGTTTTCAGGAAGTCATGGCGGTGAAGGCAGGGACATGAGGTAGGGGTGTGTCCACATCTGCTCCGTAATTTTTATCAACTTCTCAACTTTTCTCTCATATTGGAGCAGCTAGGTGGTGGAAGTCGTGTAGTATTTAAACAGGAACCTATGAAAGAAAAGGATTTGCGTGTTTGCTACCAAGTGGAAATGAGGTAAACACCATGGAAGGTGGCTGTGAGAGGGAACAGAGTAATGGGAGGAGAGTTCTCCAGGCTGACCCCATTAATCATCTAGGCCAGCACTTCTCAGGCTATTGTCTTTTTTTTTTTAAAGATTTATTTATTTATTTATTTTGGGCGGGGGTCGGATTGGGGAGGGAGGGGAGCAGACGGGCCACTTCTATTGGTCTTTCATTTCTCTATTTTCATCCGTCTTTGTTCCTTGGCTCTTGCGGGCCTCCCATCGCGGTGGCGTCTGTTGTCGCAGAGCACCGGCTCCGGGCACATTTGCCCCAGAGCTCCGGCTGGGTCATTGGACACATCCGTCCAGCCGCTCTGCGGCATGTGGGATCTTCCCAGGCCAGGGCTCGAACCGGCGCCCCTTGCAGTGCAAGGCGGTGTCCTTATCCACTGGACCACCAGGGGAAGCCCTTCTCAGGCTATTGTTGGCAGTCGTCATTTAAGAGAAGAAAAAGTCTCAGAACTAGAACTGTTCTCAGTGATCAGTGTATGTTATCTTCTTTTTTCATTAAACTTTTCAATTTTGATTAATCTTTTCCAGTAAAGTTTTCCAGCTATTTCATAAATATGTATGTATGTATGTGTGTGTGTGTGTGTGTGTGTGTATATATGTATAAAACTTAGTGAAGACTCTTCAGAGTTTGTGTTTGATGCTTTCAGTAACACTGAGCCATCACAAGAACTTCAGTTGGGGAGTTAACGGAGTGCTTATTTCTTTTCGTGAAGTTATCCTTCAAGATTAAAGTAGTCTTTCCCAGTGTAAATTCTTTTTATTTATTTATGTTATTTTTGGTTCCCTGGGTCTTCATTGCCTCTTTCTCTAGTTGAGGAATTCAGCTAGATGCTCCGATTGTGTTGTGTGGGTTTGTTTATCCATGGCTTCTCTTGTGGCTGGCTAACACTTTCACTTTCTCTTGCTGTGGCGCACAGGCTCCACATGCAGGGGCTTGGGTAGTTGGGGCTCTTGGCTCCATAGTTGTGGCGAATGGGCGTAGTTGCTCTGGTGTGTGGAGTCTTCCTGGATCAGAGATCCAGCTCCTGTTGCCTACATTGACAGGTGCAGTTCCACGCACAGTAACACCAGGGATGTGCCTGCAAGTGAAGACTGTTAATGTAAGACTCTTGAACTCCTAATTTTGTGCCACTTGTGTGGGTGACAGTACTGAGTGCGGGAGTGAGAGAGTTCTTAATGAGAAACTGGTTCTTGTTGCAAAATACCTGGAGGGAATATAAGGATTTATTCCTAGCAAATCTGTAATTTATAGGATTGTTTCTCATTCTCAATGACCTGTTTCAACACTCTTGCGGGCCTCCCATCGCGGTGGCGTCTGTTGTCGCAGAGCACCGGCTCCGGGCACATTTGCCCCAGAGCTCCGGCTGGGTCATTGGACACATCCGTCCAGCCGCTCTGCGGCATGTGGGATCTTCCCAGGCCAGGGCTCGAACCGGCGCCCCTTGCAGTGCAAGGCGGTGTCCTTATCCACTGGACCACCAGGGGAAGCCCTTCTCAGGCTATTGTTGGCAGTCGTCATTTAAGAGAAGAAAAAGTCTCAGAACTAGAACTGTTCTCAGTGATCAGTGTATGTTATCTTCTTTTTTCATTAAACTTTTCAATTTTGATTAATCTTTTCCAGTAAAGTTTTCCAGCTATTTCATAAATATGTATGTATGTATGTGTGTGTGTGTGTGTGTGTGTGTGTATATATGTATAAAACTTAGTGAAGACTCTTCAGAGTTTGTGTTTGATGCTTTCAGTAACACTGAGCCATCACAAGAACTTCAGTTGGGGAGTTAACGGAGTGCTTATTTCTTTTCGTGAAGTTATCCTTCAAGATTAAAGTAGTCTTTCCCAGTGTAAATTCTTTTTATTTATTTATGTTATTTTTGGTTCCCTGGGTCTTCATTGCCTCTTTCTCTAGTTGAGGAATTCAGCTAGATGCTCCGATTGTGTTGTGTGGGTTTGTTTATCCATGGCTTCTCTTGTGGCTGGCTAACACTTTCACTTTCTCTTGCTGTGGCGCACAGGCTCCACATGCAGGGGCTTGGGTAGTTGGGGCTCTTGGCTCCATAGTTGTGGCGAATGGGCGTAGTTGCTCTGGTGTGTGGAGTCTTCCTGGATCAGAGATCCAGCTCCTGTTGCCTACATTGACAGGTGCAGTTCCACGCACAGTAACACCAGGGATGTGCCTGCAAGTGAAGACTGTTAATGTAAGACTCTTGAACTCCTAATTTTGTGCCACTTGTGTGGGTGACAGTACTGAGTGCGGGAGTGAGAGAGTTCTTAATGAGAAACTGGTTCTTGTTGCAAAATACCTGGAGGGAATATAAGGATTTATTCCTAGCAAATCTGTAATTTATAGGATTGTTTCTCATTCTCAATGACCTGTTTCAACACTCAGGATAACACAGTGACAATAATCTTGGACACTGACACACAGATTGGCATTTAAACCAAATTCTCAGGTTTTTTTTTTCCCCTCTCAGGTGTTTTTATTGAATTAGAAAATCATAGACAGGCATTAGGCATTTCCCTTCTGAAATTTCTGGCATTGTTCATATCTTTATTTGATCCTTTAGGACTCAGGTTTTTTGTGTGTGTATGTGTGGGGGGGTGCAGGTTGGGGAGGGAGGGGGCGGGCAGGCCACTTCTATTGGTCTTTCATTATCTATTTTCATCCATCTTTGTTCTTTGGCCTGTGTGGGCCTCCCATCACGGTGGCCTCTGTTGTCGCAGAGCACCGGCTCTGGGCGCATGCACTCCAGAGCCCTGGCTCGGTAATTGGACACATCGGTCCAGTCACTCTGCAGCACGTGGGATCTTCCCAGGTCAGGGATCGAACTGGCGTCCCTTGCACTGCAAGGCGGTGTCCTTACCCACTGGACCACCAGGGAAGCCCTAGGACTCAGTTTTATTGGAGGAGTTTTTCTCAGTTTGAATTTTTTTTTTTTTAAAGATTTATTTATTTATTTATTTTGAGCGGGGTCGGGTTGGGGAGGGAGGGGAGCGGGCAGGCCACTTCTATTGGTCTTTCATTATCTATTTTCATCCGTCTTTGTTCTTTGGCCTGTGTGGGCCTCCCATCACGGTGGCATCTGTTGTTGCAGAGTGCTGTCTCTGGGCGCATGCGCTCCAGAGCTCCGGCTCGGTAATTGGACACATGAGTCCAGCCGCTCCGCGGCACGTGGGATCTTCCCAGGCCAGGGATCGAACTGGCGCCCCTTGCAGTGCATGGCGGTGTCCTTACCCACTGGACCACCAGGGGAAGCCCTCAGTTTGAATTTCAACAGAATTCTCAGTCATGTAGCTTTCTTTCACTCCTGAATCACTGTGTAGCCAGTTTTAAGGAATTTTGTTTCATCTTTGACTTGTTGTAGCTCTAGAACAGGAGCCTTCTTGAGAGTATTCCTGGTCGTCTGTCCTGTTGCTTTGCTCCTTGAAACAATGCCAGTGTGTCTCTCCAGCTGCTCCACCTCCCTGTCCCCACTTTGACGGAAGCGTGAGCACTCCTGTGCAGTGAGGTGCAGTGGGAGAGCCCTTCCGTCTTCACATGGGTGACCCACGTGGGCTGTGATCAGGGTTGACTGTCATGTGACAGAAGTAATGGCGGGGATTTGAGAGACCTCTGCTGCTGTTTCATTTGTTAAATTAATGGGACAATGTCTTTATGTAGCAACTGTCACAGTAATTTTTATTTTACTTTTTACTTTCACAGAATTTTGTTGTCACAGTAAACTTTGATCATGGTGCTCATCAGCTAGAATTTATAAAAAGTCCAATGGTTTTTTCCTTGTTATTTATGCCCTGTTTTTTGTTTCCTCTTGTAAACTTGGTGTCTCCTTCCTGGATGCAGGGTGACTAAGGAAGTGGGGGCCACATCTCAAGAAGCGAAATCAGTTGTCAAGCAAAATGAGAAAGAAGAACCGCAGGCTAATGTCCTTTCAGCTGTGCCATCACTTCCTGCTGGGTCAGGGTGAGTAGTCTAGTGGGATCAGGCCCAGGTGTACCTGCTGTGTTGGAGAAGATGTTTGCAGTACAAGGACACTGTTTACTTGTGGCTCTCATGACTCCTTTCCTGAGAGAAAGAATTGTGCTGCTGTTTTGCCTTTGTTGAAAGGTTGAATACTTACTTTGACCCCGGAGGATCGCCTAGGAACAGAAAAGGTCAAAGGTGATTTACAAATAACTAATACAGTGTCAAGAACTTAATAGTTTTTCTCTCTTCATATTTTCCATAGTGCATGAGTTATTTTGAGCTGAATAGTAGAATTTTTCTTTGGAGGAAGTAAATAGTTTTTAAAGTAATATTTATGTTAGAAGTAAGACGGACTATTAAGTACAGGGACTCAGGTATGAGGTTACAGAGAGGTGAACTGGGCCACTCCCATCACAGCCCTTTCCATCCTCGGCCTCCTGAGGAGAGCTTTCTGTCATTGAGGTGTTTTGAGTTAGAACAAGTCAGCTATAATAGCCTCTTTGACCCTTCAGTTTGTTGATTCATCCCCCCAACCATCCTAAAATAGTGAGATTCTGAGTTTTTACATTAAAAAAAAATTGTTTTCCTGTCATTTTATCAACTTTTGTAGAACAGACCTTCCTTATCTTTGCAGTCTGGTTCCAAACAACACTGTCTGCACTGTTGTGCACTGACCCAAATGGAATCTCTGTGACAGAGGTTGGAGTGCAGGCTTTTAGAGTGAGAGGGGATTCCTAGAAGCCCCAGCAGGGAGGAGAGATGGTGTGGGGCGGGAGCCTGTGCAGGGTGTCTTTTCCAGTTGCTGCTGGTGATCGGTCCTGCTGGGGGACTTGGCAAGGGCGAGGAGGCTGGGATATTTATCCTCCAACTCCCGTCAGTGCCGGCTCAGCTGCTCCTGTGGCCCTCAGGCCGTGAGCTGCAGCTGTGTGCAGTGACCCTCTTCTCAGGTTGTCCTGGTAGTGAGTGCAGGGATGTGAGGATGCTCTGTGTCCACATCTACTTCATACTTTTTCTGTTTTTCTTTAATTGCCTGGGTCTTAGTTGTGGGACATAGGATCTAGTTCCCTGAGCAGGGATCGAACCTAGGTCCACTCCATTGGGAGTCCCAAGCAAAATGAGAAAGAAGAACCGCAGGCTAATGTCCTTTCAGCTGTGCCATCACTTCCTGCTGGGTCAGGGTGAGTAGTCTAGTGGGATCAGGCCCAGGTGTACCTGCTGTGTTGGAGAAGATGTTTGCAGTACAAGGACACTGTTTACTTGTGGCTCTCATGACTCCTTTCCTGAGAGAAAGAATTGTGCTGCTGTTTTGCCTTTGTTGAAAGGTTGAATACTTACTTTGACCCCGGAGGATCGCCTAGGAACAGAAAAGGTCAAAGGTGATTTACAAATAACTAATACAGTGTCAAGAACTTAATAGTTTTTCTCTCTTCATATTTTCCATAGTGCATGAGTTATTTTGAGCTGAATAGTAGAATTTTTTCTTTGGAGGAAGTAAATAGTTTTTAAAGTAATATTTATGTTAGAAGTAAGACGGACTATTAAGTACAGGGACTCAGGTATGAGGTTACAGAGAGGTGAACTGGGCCACTCCCATCACAGCCCTTTCCATCCTCGGCCTCCTGAGGAGAGCTTTCTGTCATTGAGGTGTTTTGAGTTAGAACAAGTCAGCTATAATAGCCTCTTTGACCCTTCAGTTTGTTGATTCATCCCCCCAACCATCCTAAAATAGTGAGATTCTGAGTTTTTACATTAAAAAAAAAAATTGTTTTCCTGTCATTTTATCAACTTTTGTAGAACAGACCTTCCTTATCTTTGCAGTCTGGTTCCAAACAACACTGTCTGCACTGTTGTGCACTGACCCAAATGGAATCTCTGTGACAGAGGTTGGAGTGCAGGCTTTTAGAGTGAGAGGGGATTCCTAGAAGCCCCAGCAGGGAGGAGAGATGGTGTGGGGCGGGAGCCTGTGCAGGGTGTCTTTTCCAGTTGCTGCTGGTGATCGGTCCTGCTGGGGGACTTGGCAAGGGCGAGGAGGCTGGGATATTTATCCTCCAACTCCCGTCAGTGCCGGCTCAGCTGCTCCTGTGGCCCTCAGGCCGTGAGCTGCAGCTGTGTGCAGTGACCCTCTTCTCAGGTTGTCCTGGTAGTGAGTGCAGGGATGTGAGGATGCTCTGTGTCCACATCTACTTCATACTTTTTTTCTGTTTTTTCTTTAATTGCCTGGGTCTTAGTTGTGGGACATAGGATCTAGTTCCCTGAGCAGGGATCGAACCTAGGTCCACTCCATTGGGAGTCCCAAGTCTTAACCACTGGGCCACCAGAGAAATCTCTGCTCCGTACGTTTTTTTGGTGGGGGGAGGGGGTTAGGGTAGGGGGGTACACCTCTATTGGCCTTTCATTTATCTATTTTCATCCATCTTTGTTCTTTGGCCCGTGTAGGCCTCCCATCGCAATAGCCTCTTGTTGCAGAGCACCGGCTCTGGGCACATGCACTCCAGAGCTCCAGCTCGGTAATTGGACATTGGTCCAGCTACTCCACGGCACGTGGGATCTTCCCAGGCCAAGGAACGAAACCCGCGCCCTTGCACTGCAAGGCGGTGTCCTTACCCACTGGACCACCAGGGGAAACCCTGCTCCATACTTTTTATGTGCTTCTTCATGCCAACCTTTTTCTCCCACTGGAGCACCAGGTGGTGGAAGTCATGTAGTGGTTATGCAGGAACCTAAGGAGAAAAAGAATTTGAGTGCTTTACCACAGTGGAAAGGAGTAAACACTGAGAAAGGCCATGTGTCTGAAGAAGCCTAGAGAGGAACAGAGTAGTGTAAGCAGAGTTCTCCAGTCTGATTGTTAATACGCTAGGCCAGAACTTTTCAAGCTGTTGTTTCCAGTCATCATTTAAGAGAAACGATAAAGGATAAAACATGTCTTAACCATGTGACTGCCAGAGAATTCCCTATTTCAGTTTTTACTTACATAAGCAAATAAAGCCTAGATGAAAAGCACTGTTGTGCCTGACCCAAATGGAATCTCTGTGACAGAGGTTGGAGTGCAGGCTTTTAGAGTGAGAGGGGATTCCTAGAAGCCCCAGCAGGGAGGAGAGATGGTGTGGGGCGGGAGCCTGTGCAGGGTGTCTTTTCCAGTTGCTGCTGGTGATCGGTCCTGCTGGGGGACTTGGCAAGGGCGAGGAGGCTGGGATATTTATCCTCCAACTCCCGTCAGTGCCGGCTCAGCTGCTCCTGTGGCCCTCAGGCCGTGAGCTGCAGCTGTGTGCAGTGACCCTCTTCTCAGGTTGTCCTGGTAGTGAGTGCAGGGATGTGAGGATGCTCTGTGTCCACATCTACTTCATACTTTTTTTCTGTTTTTTCTTTAATTGCCTGGGTCTTAGTTGTGGGACATAGGATCTAGTTCCCTGAGCAGGGATCGAACCTAGGTCCACTCCATTGGGAGTCCCAAGTCTTAACCACTGGGCCACCAGAGAAATCTCTGCTCCGTACGTTTTTTTGGCGGGGAGGGGTTAGGGTAGGGGGGTACACCTCTATTGGCCTTTCATTTATCTATTTTCATCCATCTTTGTTCTTTGGCCCGTGTAGGCCTCCCATCGCAATAGCCTCTTGTTGCAGAGCACCGGCTCTGGGCACATGCACTCCAGAGCTCCAGCTCGGTAATTGGACATTGGTCCAGCTACTCCACGGCACGTGGGATCTTCCCAGGCCAAGGAACGAACCAGCGCCCCTTGCACTGCAAGGCGGTGTCCTTACCCACTGGACCACCAGGGAAGCCCTGCTCCATACTTTTTTATGTGCTTCTTCATGCAAACATTTTTCTCCCACTGGAGCACCAGGTGGTGGAAGTCATGTAGTGGTTATGCAGGAACCTAAGGAGAAAAAGAATTTGAGTGCTTTACCACAGTGGAAAGGAGTAAACACTGAGAAAGGCCATGTGTCTGAAGAAGCCTAGAGAGGAACAGAGTAGTGTAAGCAGAGTTCTCCAGTCTGATTGTTAATACGCTAGGCCAGAACTTTTCAAGCTGTTGTTTCCAGTCATCATTTAAGAGAAACGATAAAGGATAAAACATGTCTTAACCATGTGACTGCCAGAGAATTCCCTATTTCAGTTATTAATGTACTTACATAAGCAAATAAAGTAAACAAGGGCTGAGATGAAAATAGGAGGCTTTGGCTGAAGCAGCATGCCTTTATCCTTCTAATCATATTGTTTGAAAAAGGTTCTCTTCGGATGGTGGGTTTCAAACCGTATTGACTGCCACTTGCATTAAGGAGTACATGTTATTAGGACTTAGCATACCCGGTGAATGTAGATCTGTATAATGAACTCTGTGTCTGTTACTATGTAATTATTAAGTGTAATGTACGTCATTTGAAAAAAAATATATTGATTCCACAATCTGTTACAACCTGTATTTTAGAAATACTGCTCTAGACTACATATAGTATTAGCCTTCTGCAGTCTTAATTCTGAGTTTCAAGGCTTGTATCTGGTATTACTAAACCGTGTCTGTTGCATTTATTGGACATGTTACTATGAAAGTTACCTCTGGAATAAATAGTATTAGATCAAAAGGAAGAGTTTCTTCTGCCTTAGGTTTCTAACATAGATAGATTCAGTTAACATAATGTTTACTTCTAGCTTTCTTTATTTTAATCATTTAATAATCTCTGCTTAGTATTTTATATCTTTTTTTTTTGGCCACTTCTGTTGGTCTTTCATTTATCAATTTTCTTTGTTCTTTGGCCTGCGTGGGCCTCCCATTGTAGTGGCCTCTGTCGCTGCAGAGCACCAGCTCTGGGCACATGCACTCCAGAGTTCCAGCTTGGTAGTTGGACGCATTGGTCCAGCCGCTCCGCGGCACGTGGGATCTTCCCAGGCCAGGGATCGAACCAGTGCCCCTTGCACTGCAGGGCGCTGTCCTTACCCACTGGACCACCAGGGAAGCCCCTGTATCTTTTTTGTTGTTGTTGTTTTAATGTATTTATTTGGTTGCACTGGGTCTTAGTTTTCGAATGTGGGATTTAGTTCCCTGACCAGGGATCAAACCCAGGTCCCCAGCATTGGGGACACAGAGTCTTAGCCTCTGAACCACCAGGGGAAATCCCTGTATCTTTTTTTTAATAGTGTTTTTTTTTGCCTCTAAGACATCATTTATTTTTCATCCGTCTTTATTATTCTTTGGCATTTGTGGGCCTCACATTGCATGGCCTCTCATTGCAGAGCACCGGCTTTGGGTGCATGCGCTCCAGAGTGCTGGCTTGTAATTGGACACACTGGCCCAGCCATTCCTCAGCATGTGGGATCTTTCTGGGCCAGGGATTGAACTGGTGCTCCTTGCACTGCAGGTCGGACTCTTTACCCCCTGGACCACCAGGGAAGCTCTTCCTTGAATATTTCTAAAATCCCTGATGATGTTTAGAGAATCTACTTGGAGACAGTGTGTTTCGTTTAAGTACCGCACACTAACCAATTGCTCCACTGGAGCTCCACGACAGTGTGTTTCAGAGAATACTGTTGTGTGAAGATAACTAGAGGAGGGGGAGCTGGCAACTTGGGAGTTCTTGAACATCACTCAGGAAAATCTCACTTTATTCTGTATTCATGCCTTTGTTTCTTGGAGCTAATAAGAAATCTGTGTTTTAGGGGAACCCCGCAGGAAACAGAAGGCATCTTCATATTACAGCATAATAACTCACAACATAATGAAAAATCTCAGGGCTAGCCAAAGTGCGGTATCCTTTGGTCTACTGGTAAATGAAGCTCCCTCACCATCCCTAGACGTGAGGGGCCACCACAGGGAGCAGTTTATGGCAGTGAGGATAAAGAGGGCCTCCTGTCAGGAGCTGAGAGCTTCCCTTGTGTGATGGACCATCCAGGGGGATTCCAGGGGAATAAATAGCCAAATGTCTCATTCCTTCCTCTGTCCCACCTTTTGGTAGAGGATTTCATTGACCACTGAGGCTCATGAAAGTTTTAAATTTCAGATACGCCTTCCAATGTGCTTTTTACATTTTCCTTTAAGAGAATTTATATCCCTATAGAGAATTAAATATCAAGAGTTTTTTAAAATCCAGTTTTACCTCTTCTAGTTTTTCTTCTAATGTGTAACTTTGTTTTTCATTTAAAGGCCTGAACACTGTGACCTTGAAAAGAAAAGGATTGCAACAATTAGTATCTGACTGTCCTTAACCACCTAAGCTGGTTTGTATGAAATACAATTGTATCTATTTTCTTTTTTTTAAAAGAAAAAGTTGACCCAAATGCATTTAAAGCAATATGCACCTGGCTTTTTTGCCTCTAAGACATCATTTATTTTTCATCCGTCTTTATTATTCTTTGGCATTTGTGGGCCTCACATTGCATGGCCTCTCATTGCAGAGCACCGGCTTTGGGTGCATGCGCTCCAGAGTGCTGGCTTGTAATTGGACACACTGGCCCAGCCATTCCTCAGCATGTGGGATCTTTCTGGGCCAGGGATTGAACTGGTGCTCCTTGCACTGCAGGTCGGACTCTTTACCCCCTGGACCACCAGGGAAGCTCTTCCTTGAATATTTCTAAAATCCCTGATGATGTTTAGAGAATCTACTTGGAGACAGTGTGTTTCGTTTAAGTACCGCACACTAACCAATTGCTCCACTGGAGCTCCACGACAGTGTGTTTCAGAGAATACTGTTGTGTGAAGATAACTAGAGGAGGGGGAGCTGGCAACTTGGGAGTTCTTGAACATCACTCAGGAAAATCTCACTTTATTCTGTATTCATGCCTTTGTTTCTTGGAGCTAATAAGAAATCTGTGTTTTAGGGGAACCCCGCAGGAAACAGAAGGCATCTTCATATTACAGCATAATAACTCACAACATAATGAAAAATCTCAGGGCTAGCCAAAGTGCGGTATCCTTTGGTCTACTGGTAAATGAAGCTCCCTCACCATCCCTAGACGTGAGGGGCCACCACAGGGAGCAGTTTATGGCAGTGAGGATAAAGAGGGCCTCCTGTCAGGAGCTGAGAGCTTCCCTTGTGTGATGGACCATCCAGGGGGATTCCAGGGGAATAAATAGCCAAATGTCTCATTCCTTCCTCTGTCCCACCTTTTGGTAGAGGATTTCATTGACCACTGAGGCTCATGAAAGTTTTAAATTTCAGATACGCCTTCCAATGTGCTTTTTACATTTTCCTTTAAGAGAATTTATATCCCTATAGAGAATTAAATATCAAGAGTTTTTTAAAATCCAGTTTTACCTCTTCTAGTTTTTCTTCTAATGTGTAACTTTGTTTTTCATTTAAAGGCCTGAACACTGTGACCTTGAAAAGAAAAAGGATTGCAACAATTAGTATCTGACTGTCCTTAACCACCTAAGCTGGTTTGTATGAAATACAATTGTATCTATTTTCAAAAAAGTTTTGGTAATTAAATCTGGCATTTTTAAAGAAGAGCTTTCATTTTGAGAGTAAGGCTAACTGCCCATGACTTCACATGCAGTGCTATTTGATTTAAAGCAATATGCACCCTGGCTTTCGATCAAAAATAGCCAGGAGGACCAGTTAACCCTGGGTAGTTACAGAGAAAAAGTACAAAAGATCACAAAAGTAACTGGACATTTTTTATTAGATTTTGTTGTTGTTGTTAACTTAGTGAAGACTCTTGAGACTACAAGGAGAAAATGGATCAATCTGAAAGGAAATCAGTTCTGAATATTTAATGTTAGGACTGTTGCTTGAGTGCCAGTACTTTGGCCACCTGATGTGAAGTGTGAACTCATTAAAAAATATCTCTGATGAGTGTGAATTCATTTGAAAAGATCTCTGGTGCCGGGAAGGACTATGGGCAAAAGAAAAGGTCGGCCGAGGACGAGATGGTTTGATAATGTTACCGACTCAGTGGAGAGGAACTTGACCAAACTCCAGGCGGTGGTGGAGCGCAGAGGCGCCTGGGGAGCTGCAGTCCTTGGGGTCTAGAGTCTACCAGGACTTAGCAACGGAGCAGCAAACACCTTTAACTGTATTTCCTTTATGTTCAACTTACTAGTTCATGGTAAAATTCTTGTCCAAAGATGTGATGAAACTCACCTTGTAGGCTATATGTTAGCATCCAGAAGTTTTTGTATGATTATACACTGGGATTGCTGAAAGCTGATATAGTTTGTGAAATAAATGGATCATTTTAACACCTAAGTCGACATGAAGAGGGCTTTCTTGGTTGCTTCAGTTTTCTGTGACATAAATCCTTTTCTGCTCTGCCGTTTTTAGCATATTGGACTCTCTGATTTGGATAACTTTCCCCATTGTCACAAGGTAACTGCTGTAATTCCAGGCATTGCAGAGAAACATGTCTGGCAGGAACTACCCATTCACTCTCTCTAATACTTTGTTTTAGTTTAGGTATAAGCCTTTTACAGTATAGTGCACAAATCTTACGTGTATAGCTTGATTAATTTTTATGTTTCTATCAACTAATATGACGTGATAGCACATCGATTAAGATACAGAATGTTTCTAGCACCCCAGAAGGATGCAGAGCTCAGCTGGAAGCCTATAATATCTTATGTATACCAAGAGGGGAGGATCTTTTCTGTTTCCAAAAAAGTAATAACCCAAGATTAGACAGTGGAAAGAGACTCTGGGGAATGAGAGTAGAAAGGATCCCATAAATTATTGCCTAGAAAGCACAGTAATAATCAAACAGGAAACTTGTTAGGGGGTTGAGATTTGTCTTGTGGCCAGCTGGAGTCATTTGTTTCAAGAGATTCTTCAGTTTCAGCCTATTTCTGCTTGGTGGGATTATGTGCCCAGTGTTCACAGAGTCTCCACTTTTTCAAAGGAAGTTGGAAGTCTAGATTATTTGCAGTCTCTCAGTTTTTTTGTTTTTTCTTCTTTTTTTGTCTCTCAGTTTTTAAATACCAGTGTATTGAATATTCCCCATACCAGCAAACAATTTTTGGACAACAGCAGGCTGTCCAGCAGTTCAACTCAGTTGTGACTCTGCTCAGAGATAGTACCAAATTCTATCGGTTAAGGACTTAGTCCTAAAAGACCAGCCTCCAGTCACCCGCCTGAGTACAGTTGCATGTCCTGGTTGTTACCTGTGCTTCTGACTGATTGGCTGTATATAACTTGGGTTCTATTAGTTTGTTATACTGAATCACAGACGTCAGACATTTTACTTACTAGATCACTGGTTTATCATAAGGATATATAACTCAGGAAAAGCCAGAGGGAAGAGATGCGCAGGGCAGGGCATGGGGGAGGGGTGTGGAGCTTCCATGACCCCTTCAGGGGCAGTTCTCCCTTAATTTCCACATGTTCACCAACTGGGAAGCTCTCAACCCTGTCCTTTTGTGGTTCTATGGAGACTTCATTACATATACACGATTTATTAAATCATTGGCCATTGGGGAGGGATTCAGCTTCCAACAGCTCGCCCCTCCCCAGAGGTGAGCATGGGAGGGCTGTGGGGGAGGGGGCTGGGAACTGAAAGTTCAGTCCTCTGATCACAAGGTTGGCTCTCCTGGCAACCGTTCTTCTAAAAGTCACCTCCTTTATAAAGCATAAGACACTTTGATCACTCTTCAGCACTTAGGAGAGTACAAGGTTTTGGAAAGTACAAGCCAAGAACTGTGGATGAAGACCTATGTCAAAAGTAAATTTTGGTCATCTGAATGACCAAAGGTATATTTCTTTGAAATCATAGCAGTTGACTATCTATTTTAATTCATAGAAAATGTTTTTCAAGTCCAAAAATACATGTCTTTAAGCTGGATTTGGCCTGTTAACCAATTTTAGACTTCTTTTAAACAATCTTGACACAATAAAAAATAGTTCCCTGGTTGCACTTAAAGTGGTCATAAACTTGTGAATCTGAACAAACGTATGGGGTGCTCGCATGCTGTAGTGAGAGTGGGAGAGGTGGGGTTGATGGAGGGGAGTCTTCTGAGGAACACCAGGGTATCCATTCCCCAGAGTCAGACCCCAGGGAAGGGGCAAAAGGCTGCACCCCGGTTTGTCACTGCTGAGTTTATCTCCACGGTTCAAGGAAGATGAGGCTGAGAACGGTCAGCTCCCAAATAATGGATCTTAATTTTTCACCTGTTTTTCTATTGTTCTCATAAAGATTTGTTAAAATGGGTCATAGACTTAAATGTAAGAACTAATACTATAGAAGAATACAGGAGTAAGTTTTGTGATCCTGGGTTAGGCAAAGGCATGTTAGATGCAACCCCCGAAGCATGAGGGACATTAGAAACTAGACTAACTGAGGTTAATAAAAATTTTTAAGCTTTAAAGGATGCCATTAGAGTGAAAGGACACCCACAGAATAGGATTCCTGCCTCCCAGAGTTGCAGTATAATTCAAAATGTTTAATCTGACCAAATGAGAACCATTATATAGGGTTGTACTTCCATATGTGTTAGTGTGAAGGAAACACCGGTGTGGATGATGTTTGATTTCTCGACTACAGCTTATCTCTATACGGTCACCACACACTCAGCAGAAATGAACCCTTGGGCTCCTTGTAGGTCTTGTACTACTTTTGTCAACTGATGGGTACATACCTTTGTTTTATGTGTGTTTCTGTTGAAAAATACTATTTAATAGATCACTTTTACAAATAATGATATGCAGTACTTACAATGAAAATTATTCTGGTGAGGAGTAGTGTGCTGTGTACAGCACTGAGCTGCTGCTGCCCTCTCACCCTGTCATACACAAACACACCTGCACACAGACAGTAAACACGCTCATGCAAGCACATACTTATAGTCCACTGTATAGTAATGCACATAAAGTCCTGACAAATGAAAAATGAAGCATCTAAAATTTTATAAAAGTGTTACCTAACAGTTTCCTGTTGGAGCGGCTGGCTGTATGATGATACGGTGCACAGTGGTCAAACCTCTTGACCTTCACTTACCAAGAGACAGGTTGGTGGAACTCATTCTGCGGATGAGGAAGAGAGGGGCGGGTTGACATCTGTGAGTTCAATCTCAGAGATTTGGCTCTCACCACTTGTTGAAATTGACACTTTTCCCTCCTTAACAGGCTCCAGAAATTGGATTAGCCCTGTCTGCTTGGTTTTTTGCCTGAAATCTTTATCGTGACGTAGAGGGCAAACACACAGGAAGTTAAGTGCTTAAATCTGAGGCTTCGATGCAGCATCAGATCACACTCTTCCATGTCACTGAAAACTTTGCAGTGAAGATGGCGTCAGGGCTTCCCTGGTGGTCCAGTGGGTAAGGACACTGCCTTGCAGTGCAAGGGGCGCTGGTTCAATCCCTGGCCTGGGAAGATCCCACGTGCCGCGGAGCGGCTGGACCCATGTGTCCAATGACCGAGCCGGAGCTCTGGAGCGCATGCGCCCAGAGCCGGTGCTCTGCGACAACAGAGGCCATCGCGATGGGAGGCCCACAAGGGCTAAAGAACAAAGACGGATGAAAATGGACAAATGAAAGACCAATAGACGTGGCCCTCCTGCTCCCCTCCCTCCCCACCCTACCCCCCTCAAATAAATAAATAAATAAATCTTTAAAAAAAAAAAAAAAGATGGCATCAGGCAGCAGGACAAAAATTTAGACTTTTGCCATAAGTGAGGCAATGCGAAGCTCACCGAGAAGAGGCTCACAGAAGAGAGTAAAGAAGGATGGTAAACCAGTGCAGCCTGTCAAGCGAGAGCTTCTCCGGCTTAGGGACTACACAGTGGACCTGGAATCCAGGCTCGGGAAGACAATTGCCATTACCAAGGACACACCACAGTCTGAGACGGGAGGATACCACTGCAGTGTCTGTGACCGGTGAAAGACTCTATTTAAACTTCCTGGATCACATTAATGGACAGAAACAGCAGCGAAACCTGGGCATGTCCATGCGTGTGGAATGTTCCACTTTGAATCAGGTGAAGAAATGTTTTGAAGTGAAAAGAAGATGGAAGAGAAGCAGATGGGTTATGATTTTGAGAAAAGGATGAAGGAACTCAGAGAAGAGGAAAAGGCCAAAGCCTACAAGAAAGAACCAGAAGGAGAAGCAAAAGAGGGCTGCTGAGGAGGACTTCACATTGGAGGAGGAGGAGGAGATGGCAGCTGTGATGGACTACTCTGCCTTTGGTTCCACCAAGAAGAGTTACTGAGGCTCTCCATGCTTGGCTTTTGGCTGGGCCTAACTGTGTGTGCAGGGGGCATCATTTGTGGGGAGGTACTGGGGGAAGTCCTTTAAGAGTGGCAATGGGGAGGGCTAGAGGGTGGGTGTTTTGGTTTCCTTCTGTGGGAGGGAACACAGAATGCTAAGGAACATACTGTGACATACTCTTTCGGCTTCAGTGACCTCTGACCATCTGAATTCCCAATAAAGGAAAACCTCCTTTTATGAGGCTATTTTCCCGAAAGTCCCCTTGCATCTTTCCCTCTTCATATCCATCCTTTATTTGAGCATCCGACATTTACCCTTGTTCTGGCTTTAATTTTCACTCTTTCTTAGCCTACAGGAGAAAGATTCTCTGGGCCCCCAGTTTCCAGTTGATAGTATATCCTTGACTGCCCCCCACTTCCCCATTCTCCCCTCCAACCTCTCGTGGTTCTCTGGTCACCTGTGCACGCATGTGCACTTCTGCCTGGATCCGTGGTATGTGCGGGTGTGTGTGCATGAATCTGTCACATAGAGGGAGTCTGAGCTAGAGCCTCAGGAGCACTGCTGCTGTGGGACCTTGGTGTTTTCAGCTTCTTTAGAGCTTGTAACAGGAAATTAAATGGGATGAGTGGTGTAGTTTCTGTCTAGGTGAATTTTTAACTCTTGTTCTTCATATGTAATATGTACAGTTTTTCCTTTTTCATTTTTTTTGAGGATTACTCTTTTTGTCTTCCTTGTAAGCAGGCTCTTGGAAGAACCTGTTTGATGCAAAGAGGAAAAAGGGAAAAAACCTCATATGGGAGCTCTTGCGTCTCAGAGGCTGTTCAGTATGTATAATAAATGGCATTGAATGGGGAGCAAAAAAACGTTTTGCTGTAAAGGTCCCTGATACACTGCCTCTTGAAGCCTTTTATTATGCCCTGATGCAAGGGATGCATGAGATGCATAATAGTTGGGTGCATGAAAAGAGATACTACATCGGGGTGGGCATTTTTGAGTTTTCACAACAATGGACCTAGGGCATTATCCAAAATTATCAAAGTCTTGAAGACAGAGTTTCTTCACTGGAGATAATTTTCAACTTCTGGTATGAAACACCTGTGGAACCAATCAGGTGTCATCCACGCGTTTGTGTTCCACCTCCAATGAACTGGCGTATGACATGGTTCACTTTTTTCCCCTGGCGTATGACATGGTTCACTTTTTTCCCCGCTCAGTGATTGTGAACTTCAATCTCTACCAGTAGAGATTTGCACTGGTGCAGAAAAGTAGAGTTGCCTTGTCTTGGAATAATTTAAAGCCAGGGGCATTGGAGGCCATTCGAAATATATAGTTTCTTTTGCCAACATCCCTGTAAAATAAGCTAGTTTCATCAGTGTTGAAAACCTTCTCTTCCATCTACTCTCTTTCCTGTATTAACACTTAGCAAGTATTGTTTAAGTTCTTCCCGGGCCTTGTGACCTGCACAACTTGGCTCATCTGCAAGCTTAAAACTATTGACACCATACTGCCTTTTGAAACTTGCAAGCCTGCCAGCGCTGGCAGAGAAGGGCTTAACATATTTTTGATTTTCGTAAAGTTTGTTGGCTTCACAACAATGCTATTCACAGCTTTTTAAATCGGTTGTCATCTCATTAATTCACAAATTGAGCCGCTTTTCCATCTTTTCCACAGCTTCTTTGCGCACTATGGGTGACACTTCTAACACTTCCCAGAGCAGCCTCACTTACAGATCGGCGAATTTTCTTTTCCTTGATGTATCAAATTGATTCATTAACACAACTCAAGACCAACAGCATTACAACTCATACCTGAATGAAGCTTATCTAACACCTATTTTCTCCATAACACGTATTACTTCACAGTCTTGGGCTTGGGAACATTCTTTAGCACCCCAGCAATAAGCTCAGGGGTCGTTTTAAACTGTGAAATCTCCCATTTTAAGCACTGAGAAGACGACACTTGCACTTACGGAGCAGAAATAAAATAGCGGATCTTCCATCTACCTCGTTACCACCCACCACAGGTTAACAAAATTTTCACTCTGCTCATGTCCGCGAATAACCGAGAAAGCACCCAGAGTAATGATTTTAGGGACGGGAGGAGTGACAGTAAATTTTCACAAGAAGTGAATTAAAAAAATGCCAACCTCTGACCAAAGGTCAGGCGGATTCTCCTGAGCAAAACAAATCTTAAGAACACTAGGGTCGGGCTTCCCTGGTGGTCCAGTGGGTAAGTCCGCCTTGCAGTGCAGGGTTCACCAGTTCGAGCCCTTGCCCGGGAAGATCCCTCGTGCCGCAGAGCGACTGGACAGGTGTGTCCAATTAGGAGCCAGCGCTCTGCAGCGCTTGCGCCCAGAGCCGAGAGAGGCCACTGCAATGGGAGGCCCACACCGCCCAAAGAATAAAGATGCATGAAAATAAGTGAGAAAAAATAATAACAGAGGCCAAAAATAAAACAAAACCCCCACAGAGGCGGTCAAAAGCACTTGAACGCTAAAGACTACGAGTTCCAGCATGCACCGCTCCCGCACGGAGCCCCGGCTTGGCCGGAAGTGTCGCAGGAGCTCACGTTGCACGCTCCGCGCATGCTCCACGCTGCGGGGGCGGCCCCAAGTCACCGCCTCCTGTCTCGCACCCCTCCGCTCTATCCCTAGAGCTTTGCCGTTGGGTACGGCTGCTTCCTTCCGTCGGCCCTCAGCGGTAGCGACATGGAGAATTCGACTCTGAAGACTTCTCCACCTCGGAGGAGGACGAGGACTACGTGCCCTCGGGTGAGCGACTCCGCCTGAGGCGAGGCAAGACGCCCCGCCCGCGCTTACGTGAGGCGCGCCTGCCCCCGACTATGGGTGACACTTCTAACACTTCCCAGAGCAGCCTCACTTGGGAACCATGTATCAAATTGATTCATTAACACAACTCAAGACCAACAGCATTACAACTCATACCTGAATGAAGCTTATCTAACACCTATTTTCTCCATAACACGTATTACTTCACAGTCTTGGGCTTGGGAACATTCTTTAGCACCCCAGCAATAAGCTCAGGGGTCGTTTTAAACTGTGAAATCTCCCATTTTAAGCACTGAGAAGACGACACTTGCACTTACGGAGCAGAAATAAAATAGCGGATCTTCCATCTACCTCGTTACCACCCACCACAGGTTAACAAAATTTTCACTCTGCTCATGTCCGCGAATAACCGAGAAAGCACCCAGAGTAATGATTTTAGGGACGGGAGGAGTGACAGTAAATTTTCACAAGAAGTGAATTAAAAAAATGCCAACCTCTGACCAAAGGTCAGGCGGATTCTCCTGAGCAAAACAAATCTTAAGAACACTAGGGTCGGGCTTCCCTGGTGGTCCAGTGGGTAAGTCCGCCTTGCAGTGCAGGGTTCACCAGTTCGAGCCCTTGCCCGGGAAGATCCCTCGTGCCGCAGAGCGACTGGACAGGTGTGTCCAATTAGGAGCCAGCGCTCTGCAGCGCTTGCGCCCAGAGCCGAGAGAGGCCACTGCAATGGGAGGCCCACACCGCCCAAAGAATAAAGATGCATGAAAATAAGTGAGAAAAAATAATAACAGAGGCCAAAAATTAAAAACAAAAACCCCCCACAGAGGCGGTCAAAAGCACTTGAACGCTAAAGACTACGAGTTCCAGCATGCACCGCTCCCGCACGGAGCCCCCGGCTTGGCCCGGAAGTGTCGCAGGAGCTCACGTTGCACGCTCCGCGCATGCTCCACGCTGCGGGGGGCGGCCCAAGTCACCGCCTCCTGTCTCGCACCCCTCCGCTCTATCCCTAGAGCTTTGCCGTTGGGTACGGCTGCTTCCTTCCCCGTCGGCCCTCAGCGGTAGCGACATGGAGGAATTCGACTCTGAAGACTTCTCCACCTCGGAGGAGGACGAGGACTACGTGCCCTCGGGTGAGCGACTCCGCCTGAGGCGAGAGGCAAGACGCCCCGCCCCGCGCTTCACGTGAGGCGCGCCTCGCCCGCCGTGCGCGGGCCCGGGGGCTGGCGGCGCTCCCCTCCCGCGGCCCCGCCCCGCACGCCCCGGCGGGGCGCCCCGGGACGCTTTGCGCGGCTGCTCTCGGGAGCCTGGGTCGGCCCGCCGCCCCGCTCCGGAGCGCGAGACCCTGCGCGAAAACTCAGAGGCTGGCGGTGGCTGGGTGGCCTCGCGCGTTTTCTCACCGACCCTGAACTCTTCTGAGAGGCTCTCTTATCAGCAGACCTCCCCGGCCCAGGGAGGTGCTGGCTAGCGTCGCGTCCCACACTGCTCTCTCCACGTTCTGTCCTCTGACGTGATACGGTTGTTAGGAAGTTCACAGCGGGAAGCTCAGTGCTGTCTTTTCAGACCCTCGTTTTTAAGTTTTCATGCAGCCTCCTAAAACCGAACCAGATCAAAAGTTACCCAATACCTCCCCCTTCCTCCGTCCTGCTGTTTCCCCAGGCTCCCTCGTCTCGTTAGATGCATCAGCTGGTACGGTCGTTCAGGTTAAAAACAAAACCGAAAAAGCCGTGGAAGTTATCCTTATTCCCCTTATTTTGGTCCAAATCACCATTCAGTTTTGTTTTGAGTCTACGGAGGTTTATTTCTGATCACGCCCCTCATCATTCTCGCTCTTAACTGAATTACCATGATCACGACTCGCTATAGGCTTCCCAGCTGGTTAACCAAGGTTCTGTGCTTGTCCACCAGCAGTGGTCTTTTGATATTGGCCAGTGTGATCATTGGAAAACTGGTTTTCATTTTAACAGTGTCGAGCGTTGGTCGCTCATTCGTGTTGGACTCTGCGATCCCGTGGACTGTAGCCCACCAGGCTCCTCTGTCCGTGGGATTCTCCAGGCAAGCATTCTGGAGTGGGTGACACTCTCCAAGGGATCTTCGCAATCCAGGGATGGAACCTGGGTCTCCTGCATTGCAGGCGGATTCTTCAGGGTTCGAGACACCAGGGAAGCCAAAAATGTGTGAAGCTGCTTAAAAATAGTCAAATTATTTCCAGAAGGCTTATTTTGAATCTGAACTTTTTCCATCATCTATCATACCTGTCAATCCTCTCCGGAAGAAACTGCCGTCTCCTTTAAAAATTTGGTGTTTCCGTTGTCTGTAGACTTCACTCGTCCATGTTAGGCCTTCTTTTAATACCCTCTTGAGTCTTTCCCTTCACTGTCAACAGTGTTTCACCTTCACAAGCCTGCCAATGTTCTTAGGTCAAATTTGGGTTAAACTGGTATTAAGTGCTTCCTTTTTTTTTTGTAATGCTTTTGTGGACACTGGGTTCGAGGCTGAGCCCTGTGGTATATACAGTTACTGCTTTTCCTGCACTAGTTTTCTCTGGAGTGAATAATTTTGATTTTGTTGTTGTTTAGTCATCTATGTAATTACTACTGATTTGATCCTAAATCTCAGAATTGTCTAAATCAGCTCCCAAAATATTTTGATATATTAGGTAGTAATTCACTTTAATATATATATTTTTAATCATTCACTTTTTAGAAGTCCCTCTTTGTCTTCTGACTTGCTCCGATTTGACTTGGTTTTACCATTTTTAAACCTAAAATACTCTGTCCTGACAATCACAAACACTGGATGTTCTGTTTATCTCCCTTTTCTTTTGAATTCTTTGTTTCTTAGGTCTCATGATGTCTTCTTTCTTGGTGTGTTCCACCAAAATGATAATAAATCCTTAGATAACTTCCTGAAGAAAGATGCTTGATAGAAAAAAAAAAAACTTCCTTTGTGCATGACTATCTAAAAACATTCAGGCGACCCTCAGGCATGATTAATACGACTCGCTATAGGCCCAGTGTGGGAATCATTGGAAAAACTGGTTTTCATTTTAACAGTGTCGAGCGTTGGTCGCTCATTCGTGTTGGACTCTGCGATCCCGTGGACTGTAGCCCACCAGGCTCCTCTGTCCGTGGGATTCTCCAGGCAAGCATTCTGGAGTGGGTGACACTCTCAAGGGATCTTCGCAATCCAGGGATGGAACCTGGGTCTCCTGCATTGCAGGCGGATTCTTCAGGGTTCGAGACACCAGGGAAGCCAAAAATGTGTGAAGCTGCTTAAAAATAGTCAAATTATTTCCAGAAGGCTTATTTTGAATCTGAACTTTTTCCATCATCTATCATACCTGTCAATCCTCTCCGGAAGAAACTGCCGTCTCCTTTAAAAATTTGGTGTTTCCGTTGTCTGTAGACTTCACTCGTCCATGTTAGGCCTTCTTTTAATACCCTCTTGAGTCTTTCCCTTCACTGTCAACAGTGTTTCACCTTCACAAGCCTGCCAATGTTCTTAGGTCAAATTTGGGTTAAACTGGTATTAAGTGCTTCCTTTTTTTTTTGTAATGCTTTTGTGGACACTGGGTTCGAGGCTGAGCCCTGTGGTATATACAGTTACTGCTTTTCCTGCACTAGTTTTCTCTGGAGTGAATAATTTTGATTTTGTTGTTGTTTAGTCATCTATGTAATTACTACTGATTTGATCCTAAATCTCAGAATTGTCTAAATCAGCTCCCAAAATATTTTGATATATTAGGTAGTAATTCACTTTAATATATATATTTTTAATCATTCACTTTTTAGAAGTCCCTCTTTGTCTTCTGACTTGCTCCGATTTGACTTGGTTTTACCATTTTTAAACCTAAAATACTCTGTCCTGACAATCACAAACACTGGATGTTCTGTTTATCTCCCTTTTCTTTTGAATTCTTTGTTTCTTAGGTCTCATGATGTCTTCTTTCTTGGTGTGTTCCACCAAAATGATAATAAATCCTTAGATAACTTCCTGAAGAAAGATGCTTGATAGAAAAAAAAAAAACTTCCTTTGTGCATGACTATCTAAAAACATTCAGGCGACCCTCAGGCATGATTAATAGTTTGGTATGGACTTCCACGTTCTATAATAATTTCCTATCTGAATTTTGAGGGTGTTTCCCATTATTTTCTAAGTTTCCAGTGTTTTTATTAAAAAGTCTCTTGTTGCTAGTTTTTGCTTATTTACATAAAATAAAATTTGTCTCTGGAAGCTGATAGAATCTTGTCTTTGTTCTTGATATTTTCTGATTTTTTCACAGTGATATACTGTACCTTAATGTGAGTCTATTTTCATCCATTAGCCTTGGCCTTCTGGAACTTTTTAAATTCAGGAAGGGTACAGTTTTCTCCATTTTACTTTTTTGGAATCATCATTATTTATATATTGACTTTTATGTTACATCTTATGAACTGGTACTCAATTTTCTTCTATTTTTATCCTCTATTTTTTACCTGTGATTTTTTTTTTTTCTCTTTAGGAGTATTTCAGTATTTTAACATCCTCTTCTTCTGTTGTGTATTTTTTTATCTTTCTGTATTTTTGCTATGTAGTATGGCTTTTAACACAAATACAATGTGAACATAGTCTGTACATTTTCTTCGCTGTGCAGCCTGGCATAGGAATTAGTGACTTGGATGGCCAGGTGGGCGGCTCTTTCCACAGTGACTTTGGGTTTCTTGTAGATGTCGGGAGCAGTCTCAGCACAGTAAGATTTGTTGTGTATCAGTCGCACTTCAATCTCTTCGATGTTATGGACCAGGAACTTCCCAAAGCCACTGGGGAGCATGTGGTTTGTTTTCTTGTTACCTTCGTGACCAGTGTTGGACGTCAAGATGTGACCCTTGAGTATCATTTTTAATTTTGTTTTTTAGAAACTTTTAAATACCATCATGTTCTTCTTTTGTGGGTGTAGTATTTTATTGCTCTAAGATATTAATTATAAGGATTCTTTTTTTTCTAGTTTTGTTTCCTCTGAATTGTTTGTTTTCAGTCTTGTCTTTGATATTAGAGGCTTTCCTCAGTTGTTAGGTGGTTCACGTTCATGGTGAGTTAAACATTTAAAAACTAAATAGATCTGGAGAAATATTCAAAATACCACTCTTTATAATGGCCCCCAAACAAATGTCCATCAACAGAGGAATCGATAAACAAATTGGGATATAGTCGTACAATGAAATAATATTTAGGGATGACAGTGAATAAGCTACAGCTCCATGCAAGGAACTGGGTGACTTACAGATAGAATCCTAAGTGGAGGAAGCTGGATGCAGGAGTACACATTATAGGCATCTGCAAAAACAGATGAGACTACTCTGTGATGCTGGACTTGAGGACAGTGGTCCCTGTGGTGTGGGTGGTGACTAGGGGTCGCAGCAGGGCACGCGGGCTTCTGCAGAGCTGCTCATGTTCTGCTCCTTCGGTTTGGTCTAGTTATACAAGTGTGTTCACGTTTTGCATGATTTCATTGTCCTGTACATAAGCATGTGTGCTTTTTTGGTATATTATACTTGCAATAAAACTTATGTAAAAGAAAACAAAAAAAAATTGGTTGAATGACTGTGTGTACAGAATCTGTTGACCACAGAATGTGGTCAGACTGGGCATCCAAGCAGCACTTTTGTTGGAGACCCTGAATTTCAGTGTCCGAAGACGGGAAATCAATGTGTTTCTTTTTTCTGTCTGGCTTGAAGTCTTTAAACCTCTTTTATTAATAAGAGAAAATACTTTTGTTTAGTTTTGAAAGATATCCATGATGAGGTGGGAACATCATTTTCTTCTTTGAAAAGTGACAGTAGTAGTTTTGGAATTTTGTGTTCATTCAGCATATATGTCTAAAGACATGTATTTGTGTCCTCATGGTGGGTGGAGCATAGCAGAAATTACAGATATTAAATATAAGTAAAGTGAGCAAAGCAGGGAAATATGGACTGCCCTGGAGACCTACAACAGGGTAACTTAGCCTAGTCTTCAGAAACTGGGAGGACATCCCTCAGAAAATATTTTAGTCTGGTGAAGAACAGAAGAAAGAACTAGTTTTTGCTTAATGAAAATGTGTTATCTTGATGTGAAAACCATTATTCCTATCTGTCTGACCACCTTGTTATGTGATTTCAGGTGGAGAGTATAGTGAAGATGATATAAATGAATTAGTGAAGGAAGATGAAGTGGATGTCGAAGAGGAGACACACATAATCAAAGGGACAAAAAGAAAGGCTGAAAGATTTCTGCCCAGGTGATGCTGCCCTCAAGGCCCTTAGAAGTTAGACAGTGTTGTCACATTCATCCAGATTGTTGGGATTGGCCTGGTCACAGAGTTTTTGCTGTGAGGGTTTCTAACCTTTTTCTCATTGAGGGAACTATTTGGTGACATTTTAGGATTAAATTCTTACTCTCTGGCAAGCTGTAATAATTCTTGAACTTTAGTGAAAAATATTAATAGGTAACAGTAATATGTGCACCTGATTTTAAAATTCAAAACCTGGGAGTTCCCTGGCAGTCCAGGGGTTAGGACTCCATGCATCCCGTGCTAGGGCCTGATTCGATCCCTGGTGGGGAACTGAGATCCTGCAAGCTGCATGGTATGCCAGACAGGGGAGAAGAAAAACCCAGTTACTAGAAAAAAACATGTATCCAATCCATATTTCTTGTTGCTTTGTCTCCGAAGAATTAGATTACCAGAAATAATACTGTATGCTCAGTCACTAAGTCATGTCTGACTCTGTGACTCCATAGACTGTAGTCTGCCAGGCTCCTCTGTCAGGGCAATTTTCCAGGCAAATAAATATACTACAGAGGGTTTTCCATTTCCTCCTCGAGGGTATCTTCATACTCCAGGATTCAGCCCAGGTCTCCTGCATCTCCTGCACTGGCAGGCGGATTCTTTACCACTGAGCCACCTGGGAAGTCCCTTATTATGTGTATGTGTAAGCATGTATTATATATTGCCTACCTTTTTTTTGTTGTTTTGGTACACAGCTTGTGAAATCTTAGTTCCTCAACCAGGGATTGAATTTATGCTCCCTGTGTTTCACACCTTGGAGATGATGTTACAGCAATATATCTGGCTAAACCTTTTTCTTTTCAGTAGCTGCATTGTGTTACATTATCTGGATAGACTGTACTTTATTTGAGCATTTCTTTATTGCTTAATGAAAATGTGTTATCTTGATGTGAAAACCATTATTCCTATGTGTTCTAAAACCACCTTGTTATGTGATTTCAGGTGGAGAGTATAGTGAAGATGATATAAATGAATTAGTGAAGGAAGATGAAGTGGATGTCGAAGAGGAGACACACATAATCAAAGGGACAAAAAGAAAGGCTGAAAGATTTCTGCCCAGGTGATGCTGCCCTCAAGGCCCTTAGAAGTTAGACAGTGTTGTCACATTCATCCAGATTGTTGGGATTGGCCTGGTCACAGAGTTTTTGCTGTGAGGGTTTCTAACCTTTTTCTCATTGAGGGAACTATTTGGTGACATTTTAGGATTAAATTCTTACTCTCTGGCAAGCTGTAATAATTCTTGAACTTTAGTGAAAAATATTAATAGGTAACAGTAATATGTGCACCTGATTTTAAAATTCAAAACCTGGGAGTTCCCTGGCAGTCCAGGGGTTAGGACTCCATGCATCCCGTGCTAGGGCCTGATTCGATCCCTGGTGGGGAACTGAGATCCTGCAAGCTGCATGGTATGCCAGACAGGGGAGAAGAAAAACCCAGTTACTAGAAAAAAACATGTATCCAATCCATATTTCTTGTTGCTTTGTCTCCGAAGAATTAGATTACCAGAAATAATACTGTATGCTCAGTCACTAAGTCATGTCTGACTCTGTGACTCCATAGACTGTAGTCTGCCAGGCTCCTCTGTCAGGGCAATTTTCCAGGCAAATAAATATACTACAGAGGGTTTTCCATTTCCTCCTCGAGGGTATCTTCATACTCCAGGATTCAGCCCAGGTCTCCTGCATCTCCTGCACTGGCAGGCGGATTCTTTACCACTGAGCCACCTGGGAAGTCCCTTATTATGTGTATGTGTAAGCATGTATTATATATTGCCTACCTTTTTTTTGTTGTTTTGGTACACAGCTTGTGAAATCTTAGTTCCTCAACCAGGGATTGAATTTATGCTCCCTGTGTTTCACACCTTGGAGATGATGTTACAGCAATATATCTGGCTAAACCTTTTTCTTTTCAGTAGCTGCATTGTGTTACATTATCTGGATAGACTGTACTTTATTTGAGCATTTCTTTATTGAAAGGTCTTTAGAGTGTCCTCATCTTTACCACAACAGATAATATTGCAGTGAATATTCTTTGTATGTGTTTGTGCACATGTACATTTATAAATCAGATCATAGAGAAACAGAATTGTTTGACCCAGGGTTATGTGCACTATATGTATACGATATATGTGTGTGTGTGTGTGTGTATATATGTATATATATACACACATATGATATATATATATAGGTGTAGCAAATTAAGCCTGGTAGCCTGGTACTAAATTGCACTCCCAGCAAAAAAGTATGAAAATTCTCACAAGTTACTTAATACAGATAAGGGAGTCTTTCAGTAGAAGTCTTTTATTCTCTTTGCTTGGTGTTTCTGCCTTCCTGTGCCTCGAAGCAAGAAACATTGTAACAAAAGAATTTTGAGTATTAGATAATTCACTTGCAGTCAGAATAACTTTAAGAAGCAGTTTACTCTTCTGTGTCTTTGACTTAATTCTTTTGTCTTTGAGTTTTTCTGTATTCCAGCTTTCTTATTTTCAGAAAGACAGAAGAAACATGGATTCCCCGCTCTGCACCTGCTCAGAACTCTAGGAAAAAACAGTGTGAATAAATCTGAACCTCTCTTTAAAAACTGTTCTCCAAATGTAGTTACTTAAAAAGTTAAAAATATCTGGCATATGTATATTCTCAGAACCCTCTCTTTTGAGCAGATTGATTCTATGAAGTGATTTTGGGTGTTTTCTTAGTGAGAATAACTAGTCCTGACTCAGAAGTAGAGCAGTATGTTTTGATTCTAAGTGTTCGGGGAAAATGCTAACTGTAAGAGCGCAGTTCTTTTTTTCTTCCACAAAATCTCTGATGCCCTCTCCCACTCATAGAATCATACATGTTAATCAGTAGTCCCCGATTAAATGTTTTTTGAAGTTTCTACCTTGGTTGGATTTCAGGAAGGGATAACTGACATTATTTCGCTGTTTGTCTGTTCTTAGGTTCCTCAACCAGGGATTGAATTTATGCTCCCTGTGTTTCACACCTTGGAGATGATGTTACAGCAATATATCTGGCTAAACCTTTTTCTTTTCAGTAGCTGCATTGTGTTACATTATCTGGATAGACTGTACTTTATTTGAGCATTTCTTTATTGAAAGGTCTTTAGAGTGTCCTCATCTTTACCACAACAGATAATATTGCAGTGAATATTCTTTGTATGTGTTTGTGCACATGTACATTTATAAATCAGATCATAGAGAAACAGAATTGTTTGACCCAGGGTTATGTGCACTATATGTATACGATATATGTGTGTGTGTGTGTGTGTATATATGTATATATATACACACATATGATATATATATATAGGTGTAGCAAATTAAGCCTGGTAGCCTGGTACTAAATTGCACTCCCAGCAAAAAAGTATGAAAATTCTCACAAGTTACTTAATACAGATAAGGGAGTCTTTCAGTAGAAGTCTTTTATTCTCTTTGCTTGGTGTTTCTGCCTTCCTGTGCCTCGAAGCAAGAAACATTGTAACAAAAGAATTTTGAGTATTAGATAATTCACTTGCAGTCAGAATAACTTTAAGAAGCAGTTTACTCTTCTGTGTCTTTGACTTAATTCTTTTGTCTTTGAGTTTTTCTGTATTCCAGCTTTCTTATTTTCAGAAAGACAGAAGAAACATGGATTCCCCGCTCTGCACCTGCTCAGAACTCTAGGAAAAAACAGTGTGAATAAATCTGAACCTCTCTTTAAAAACTGTTCTCCAAATGTAGTTACTTAAAAAGTTAAAAATATCTGGCATATGTATATTCTCAGAACCCTCTCTTTTGAGCAGATTGATTCTATGAAGTGATTTTGGGTGTTTTCTTAGTGAGAATAACTAGTCCTGACTCAGAAGTAGAGCAGTATGTTTTGATTCTAAGTGTTCGGGGAAAATGCTAACTGTAAGAGCGCAGTTCTTTTTTTCTTCCACAAAATCTCTGATGCCCTCTCCCACTCATAGAATCATACATGTTAATCAGTAGTCCCCGATTAAATGTTTTTTGAAGTTTCTACCTTGGTTGGATTTCAGGAAGGGATAACTGACATTATTTCGCTTGTTTGTCTGTCTTCCTTGTGACTGTTGGTGATTAGGAAGAGAAAACAAGGTGGCCTCTCGCTAGAAGAAGAGGACGAGGAGGATGCCAGCCGGGAATCTGGAGGAAGTGGCAGTGAGGAGGAAGACGCAGCTACAGAGCAGGAGGAAGGCACTGAGTCTGAGGATGCAAGGAAAAAGAAGGAAGACGAGCTGTGGGCCAGCTTCCTGAATGATGTAGGACCAAAATCAAAAGTGCCTCCGAGCACACCAGTTAAAGTAAGTTAATAGGAGACCAGGCTGAATGCTTCTCAAAATGCCAGAAATTCCCCAGATGGATTTTTTCAGTTTACAAACTGAGATGTGAGGCTTAGCAGCAGCAATCAGACTAGCTGCGTTTTTTTTTTTTTTTTTAAAGATTTATTTATTTATTTATTTGGGTAGGGGTGGGGTGGGGAGGGAGGGGGCGGGCGGGCCATTTCTATTGGTCTTTCATTTGTCCATTTTCATCCATCTTTGTTCTTTGGCCCGTGTGGGCCTCCCATTGCGGTGGCCTCTGTGGTCGCACAGCACCGGCTCTGGGTACATGGGCTCCAGAGCTCCGGCTCGGTAGTTGGACACATGGGTCCAGCCCCTCCGCGGCACATGGGATCTTCCCAGGCCAGGGATGGAACCGGTGCCCCTTGCACTGCAAGGCGGTGTCCTTACCCACTGGACCACCAGGGAAGCCCCTAGCTGCCTTTTTTTTTTTTTTAATAATTCACTGAGTCCTACAGAGGCTTAATTTTATTTTATTTTATTTTATTTTTTAAAGGCTTATTTATTTATTTACTTTGGGCAGGGGTCGGGTTGGGGAGGGAGGGGAGTGGGTGGGCCACTTCTATTGGTCTTTTATTTCTCTATTTTCATTCATCTTCGTTCTTTTTTTTTTTAAAGATTTATTTATTTATTTATTTTGGGCGGGGGTCGGGTTGGGGAGGGAGGGGAGCGGGCGGGCCACTTCTATTGGTCTTTCATTTCTCCATTTTCATCCGTCTTTGCTCTTTGGCTCCTGTGGGCCTCCCATCGCGGTGGCGTCTGTCGTTGCAGAGCGCCGGCTCTGGGCGCATGCGCTCCAGAGCTCCGGCTCGGTGATTGGACACACTGGTCCAGCCACTCCGCGGTACGTGGGATCTTCCCAGGCCAGGGATCAAACCAGCGCCCCTTGCACTGCAAGGCGGTGTCCTTACCCACTGGACCACCAGGGGAAGCCCCTTGTCTTCGTTCTTTGGCTCCTGTGGGCCTCCCATCGCGGTGGCGTCCGTCGTTGCAGAGCACAGGCTCTGGGCGCATGCGCTCCAGAGCTCCGGCTCGGTGATTGGACACATCAGTCCAGCTACTCCGCGGCACGTGGGATCTTCCCAGGCCAGGGCTCGAACCGGCACCCCTTGCAGTGCAAGGCTGTGTCCTTACCCACTGGACCACCAGGGAAGCCCTCAGCTGCCTTTTAATAGTAACTCTACTAAGTGAAAAGGTGAAGCATTCCCTGTGGGAGGAAACATAAGCTTTTCTAATCAAATCAATTTTCAGTGAGTATTTTGAGGTGAAACAAATGTTATGAATAACCGGAAACAACATATTTGGTGGGTCTTTCAGTTTTCATTTTTATGTAAACTGATGACACTTCTTTTTCATAGACAGGAGAGGAGACCGAAGAGACAAGTTCAAGTAATTTGGTCAAAGCAGAAGAGCAAGAGAAACCTAAAGAAACAGAAAAAGTTAAAATCACCAAGGTGTTTGATTTTGCTGGTGAAGAAGTCAGGTAAGATGACATTTACAAACCTCAAAACTAGTTTAAAAGAAACTTTTCTTTTAATAAATATTTCATTTGTTTATTAGCTATGTTGTGTCTTCATGGCTGCACTGTGGGCTTTCTCTTGTCACGGAGCATGGGCGCTAGAGTGCAGGCTCATTAGTTGTGAGGCACAGGCTTAGTGGCCCCAGGCATGTGTAATTTTCCTAGATCAGGGATCAGACTGGTGTCCATTGAATTTCAAGGCAGATTCTTAACCACTGGACTACCAGAGAGGCCCATTAAAAGGAACATCTTTCTAAATGGTGTTAGCATTTGTCCGCTTTCCAGCATATGTTAATATTTTGGGAGATTTATATTTGAACTCAAGGAAAACAGTGGCTCCGTTAATCATCAGGGAGCATGAGAATGGTCCTTTCAAATATGGTAATCTAGTTTCAGGGTAGTATGAAGTGGCTAGCTGAACTGAAACAAGATGTAAGAGTTAAGTATTTGTTTCCACACGCTTGTCCTGCACTGTGACTTTGACTCTTTCTCCCTTTGTTACTTTCCTTAACTTTGAAGTCTAAGCCCCAGGGAAGCCTTTGAAATCAGGTGACAGTTGAAATACGAGGAGAGAAGGTTGAGTCTGGTGCCATTTCCTCATCTCCATATTATTTTTTCAATTGATTCATAGGTTTGTTGCTAATTTAGAAAAACAGTATAGCATTAATACTCTTAACTGTTCTGGAAGAGAGCCACATGCCTTCCCATTTTTAAGACATTTTAATATGAAAACAGTAGATTTGTAATGTAGAGCAAATGAAGTGCCTGCCAATCAGTAATTTTATAGGTGGTCCCATTTGTTTTTCTTGACAATATTTGGTAAGACTTGTTTGTTCTCCGTGCATGTTATTTTACCTAAAGTTGATATTCTTAAGAGAAATAATATCTGATTTCCAACAATTATTTCATCTAGTGAAAATACATCTTGGAAAAGAGTTAGGGATTATTAGTTTTATAAATGAAGTGAAGGAAATCTTTTATTATTTTTCGTTGGTGGCGGTGCTGGCTCTTTTTATTTTTATTTTTAATGGATTGCAGTTGATTTGCAGTGTTGTATTAGTTTCTGCTATCAATTAGTTATACATACTTCTTGGAGAAGGATATGGCAGCCCACGCCAATATTCTTGCCTGAAGAATCCCATGGACAGAAGATCCTGGCAGGCTGCAGTCTACGAGGTCACAGAAAATCGAACATGACTGAAGCAACTGAGCACACATGCATGCACACATATTTATACTCGTTTTTTAGTATTATTTATAACATTTTTTTTTATTTAGAATTTTTTTTCTCCGCCTTTTCTTCTGATAAATTTTATACTTACCGAAATGCTCCAAGAATAATATTACGGTGAAGACCCATATACTTACCATACTGATTCCCCTAACGGTGGACTTCTTAACCACTGGACTACCAGAGGCCCATTAAAAGGAACATCTTTCTAAATGGTGTTAGCATTTGTCCGCTTTCCAGCATATGTTAATATTTTGGGAGATTTATATTTGAACTCAAGGAAAACAGTGGCTCCGTTAATCATCAGGGAGCATGAGAATGGTCCTTTCAAATATGGTAATCTAGTTTCAGGGTAGTATGAAGTGGCTAGCTGAACTGAAACAAGATGTAAGAGTTAAGTATTTGTTTCCACACGCTTGTCCTGCACTGTGACTTTGACTCTTTCTCCCTTTGTTACTTTCCTTAACTTTGAAGTCTAAGCCCCAGGGAAGCCTTTGAAATCAGGTGACAGTTGAAATACGAGGAGAGAAGGTTGAGTCTGGTGCCATTTCCTCATCTCCATATTATTTTTTCAATTGATTCATAGGTTTGTTGCTAATTTAGAAAAACAGTGTAGCATTAATACTCTTAACTGTTCTGGAAGAGAGCCACATGCCTTCCCATTTTTAAGACATTTTAATATGAAAACAGTAGATTTGTAATGTAGAGCAAATGAAGTGCCTGCCAATCAGTAATTTTATAGGTGGTCCCATTTGTTTTTCTTGACAATATTTGGTAAGACTTGTTTGTTCTCCGTGCATGTTATTTTACCTAAAGTTGATATTCTTAAGAGAAATAATATCTGATTTCCAACAATTATTTCATCTAGTGAAAATACATCTTGGAAAAGAGTTAGGGATTATTAGTTTTATAAATGAAGTGAAGGAAATCTTTTATTATTTTTCGTTGGTGGCGGTGCTGGCTCTTTTTATTTTTATTTTTAATGGATTGCAGTTGATTTGCAGTGTTGTATTAGTTTCTGCTATCAATTAGTTATACATACTTCTTGGAGAAGGATATGGCAGCCCACGCCAATATTCTTGCCTGAAGAATCCCATGGACAGAAGATCCTGGCAGGCTGCAGTCTACGAGGTCACAGAAAATCGAACATGACTGAAGCAACTGAGCACACAGCATGCATGCACACATATTTATACTCGTTTTTTAGTATTATTTATAACATTTTTTTTTATTTAGAATTTTTTTTCTCCGCCTTTTCTTCTGATAAATTTTATACTTACCGAAATGCTCCAAGAATAATATTACGGTGAAGACCCATATACTTACCATACTGATTCACCACCTGTAAATGTCTTGCCTTTTTCTCCACCATATGTATTTCTTTCTTATTTTATTTTTTTTAATACTTTCGGGGGGTGAGGGATTGGGGAGGGAGGGAGGCAGGCGGGCCACTTCTATTGGTCTTTCATTTCTCTATTTTCATCCATTTTTGTTCTTTGGCCTCCGTGGGCCTCCCATCGCAGTGGCCTCTGTTGTTGCAGAGCACCGGCTCTGGGCGCATGTGCTCCAGAGCTCTGGCTCGGTGATTGGACACATCGGTCCAGTCGCTCCGCGGCACGTGGGATCTTCCCAGGCCAGGGATCGAACTGGCGCCCCTTGCACTGCAAGGCAGTGTCCTTACCCACTGGACCACCAGGGAAGCCCCTCTTTCTTTTGTTTTATTTTTCTTTCTTTCTTTTTTTTTTTAAAGATTTATTTATTTATTTATTTTGAACGGGAGTTGGATTGGGGAGGGAGGGAAGAGGGCGGGCCATGTCTATTGGTCTTTCATTTCTCCATTTTCATCCGTCTTTGTTCTTTGGCTCCTGTGGGCCTCCCATCGCGGTGGCGTCTGTTGTCGCAGAGCACTGGCTCTGGTCTCATGCGCTCCAGAGCTCTGGCTCGATGATTGGACACATGGGTCCAGCCGCTCCGCGACACGTGAGATCTTCCCAGGCCAGGGATCGAACCGGCGCCCCTTGCACTGCAAGGCAGTGTCCTTACCCACTGGACCACCAGGGGAAGCCCCTATTTTTATTTCTTATCGTTTTGGCTAAACAATGTAGGAATTACAGGTATCCTGACACTTCACTCTGAAATACTTCATCCCTGTTTCCTAAGAATAAGGGTATTCTTGGTGACACAATATAACTCTCACATCCAGTAGATTTCACATTCATGCAGATTGTTATCTCAGCCCACTGTAGTGTAGTAGCCCACTGAAGGATCCTGATTTGAGATGTTCCACCTGTTGCAGACCAATACTTTTGTAAAACACAATAAAAAAGAATTATCAAAAAAATAAATTAAAAAGAGATATGAAATATAAACTTATACTTTGAACAATAAGGCTTAATATACGCAACATTATATTTCAAGAAATATAACCAAAGTGAACATAAATAAGAAAATAAAAATAATTATACAGCTGTCCTTTTTTTTTTTTGACTGCAGCCCGCCGCTTGCGGGATCTCAGTTCCCTGACAAGGCATCCAAACCTAGACCCAGTTCTGAAAGCACGGAGTCCAAACCCGGACCCAATTCTGAAAGTACAGAGTCCTAACCACTAGACCACCAGGGAATTCCCAATAACAATACATGTTTCACGTAGAAGAAATGGATGGAGAGTTTAAATTTGATACTAAAATAAAAAAACAAACAAACAACAAAAAATAATACATGTTGATCATTGGAAGTGTGAGTATAAGTGATTGATAAAAAGATTCCTCTATTAATACTGTAGTCAAAATAAGAAGCCGAGAGTAGAGTATCAATTATCAGTACTTAACATCTAGACATATACTTTGAAACAGTGCTGTTTAAATTAATTTGTATAGTTTTTTTTTTAAACAACCAATTTTTTTTTTTTTTTTTAATTTTGGACTCTCTTATTGGTTTTTTTATTTATTGATTTTCATCCATCATTATTCTTTGGCCTGTGTGGGCCTCCCATTGCAGTGGCCTCTCACTGCAGAGCACCGGCACTGGGCACCAGCCCGTAATTGGACACACAGGTCCAGCTGCTCTGTGGCATGTGGGATTTTCCCAGGCCAGGGATCAAACCGGTGCCGCTTGCAGTGCAAGGTGGACTCTTTACCCACTGGACCACCAGGGAAGTCCTATCTTTCTCTTTTTAAAAAAGTTTTTTCCCTGTTTCAGTTTTTAAAGCAAATTTAACAGACTGGATGAGTATCCAGAGAGCCTGCTGTTTCCATCATTTGTCAGAAGAGGGCAGCCTCATGTCTATCAAAGAAACATGAATAAAACACCTTTTTTTTTTTTCCATAAATATACACACTCAATATATTTTATATTCAAAGTAATATATATGCTTGTTAGTTTAAACATACACATTGCAAGAGACATGTAAAATGCCAGTGTAACTTCTCTGTAATTTTTTTCCTCCTAGACAAAAATTCTGATAATTAGCATGTTGGCAATTTTTATTTTTAAAGCAATGTACTTACAATTAAATTTAGGTAGTGTAAGGAACCCTTATGTAGGAATTAGGAGAGCCTGAATTTCAGTTGAGGCAAATTGATAAATGAATTTGAGCATATCTTTTATCTTGATGTCATTATTCTGCTTTTTCTTTTTATCTTTGTATCATTTAAGAACATTACTACATCTTCAAAAAAATGTAAGAAAGAGCTAGTGATGACTGGGGAGAATTTGTAAGTTTAAGCATAAAGTAGTGTTAGCACAAAATTAGTCATTTGGTGTATTTCTTAAGATGTTGTAAATGCTGAATTTTGGGTTATTACCATTTTGTTTCAGTCACCCCACTTGAAAATTAGTAGTTACTTAACATTGGGAAATGAGGAAAAATAGTATATATATTTTTTTCATCCTCTCTGTTATATAACCAGCAGAGCCAGTTAGCTCAGACTTTCCTAAATGATTCACCTTTTGGAAGAGGCCAGTCATGGAAAGTTTCTGCTAAATAAAGACTTTTCAGGAAGTTCTGATTAAGTGAAAATGAAGTTAGGAGGGGATTTCTGCCTATAGCACTTGATTTAGCTGTTGCTAATGGTGAGCCTTTCCCTGATAGGGTCCATCTTTTACAGAAGTGGTCTATAATTTAACTGTTGTCCTGTTTGAAGATATTTTGATAGCAGAGCTCTATCTTTGTTTCTTTTTTCTGGCTGCCCTGCGTGGCTTGTGGGATCTTCATTTCCTGAATGGGGACTGAACCCAGGCCTTGACAGTGAATGCGCTGAGTCCTAACCACTGGAACACCAGGGAATTCCTGCAAATTTTCTCTCATTGCTTGTTAAAAGTGGTATTCTCGTAGTCATAGTCTCGGTGAACTTATTAGTCTGCTTATTATTACTTTGTGTTGTTTACCAAAGTCCCTGAGAGAACTTGTTTCCCAGTGAATATGAAGAAGCCTTTGACAGTAAGAGACTAATAGGGATACTTTTTCCCCTGTAGCTTATACATTTTTCTATGCTTCCTTTATGGCACTTACTGTAGATGATATTCTGTTATGACTTGATTCCATAGTAACTGTGAGCCAGTCAGGGGAGAGACCATGTTATTTCTTTTTCTGTGTCTCACATGTAACAGTACCTGTATCTAGGTTGCTTTTTAGAAAATGTCTACCGAATTGTTTTAGATTGCTGGTAGAAACATGCTGTTCATATTGTGGTAAAACAAAGCATGCTCTGCGTAAAGGCTTCTTTTTTTTGTTAGCACAAAATTAGTCAGTGATGACTGGGAGAATTTGTAAGTTTAAGCATAAAGTAGTGTTAGCACAAAATTAGTCATTTGGTGTATTTCTTAAGATGTTGTAAATGCTGAATTTTGGGTTATTACCATTTTGTTTCAGTCACCCCACTTGAAAATTAGTAGTTACTTAACATTGGGAAATGAGGAAAAATAGTATATATATTTTTTTCATCCTCTCTGTTATATAACCAGCAGAGCCAGTTAGCTCAGACTTTCCTAAATGATTCACCTTTTGGAAGAGGCCAGTCATGGAAAGTTTCTGCTAAATAAAGACTTTTCAGGAAGTTCTGATTAAGTGAAAATGAAGTTAGGAGGGGATTTCTGCCTATAGCACTTGATTTAGCTGTTGCTAATGGTGAGCCTTTCCCTGATAGGGTCCATCTTTTACAGAAGTGGTCTATAATTTAACTGTTGTCCTGTTTGAAGATATTTTGATAGCAGAGCTCTATCTTTGTTTCTTTTTCTGGCTGCCCTGCGTGGCTTGTGGGATCTTCATTTCCTGAATGGGGACTGAACCCAGGCCTTGACAGTGAATGCGCTGAGTCCTAACCACTGGAACACCAGGGAATTCCTGCAAATTTTCTCTCATTGCTTGTTAAAAGTGGTATTCTCGTAGTCATAGTCTCGGTGAACTTATTAGTCTGCTTATTATTACTTTGTGTTGTTTACCAAAGTCCCTGAGAGAACTTGTTTCCCAGTGAATATGAAGAAGCCTTTGACAGTAAGAGACTAATAGGGAGAATTTTTCCCTGTAGCTTATACATTTTTCTATGCTTCCTTTATGGCACTTACTGTAGATGATATTCTGTTATGACTTGATTCCATAGTAACTGTGAGCCAGTCAGGGGAGAGACCATGTTATTTCTTTTTCTGTGTCTCACATGTAACAGTACCTGTATCTAGGTTGCTTTTTAGAAAATGTCTACCGAATTGTTTTAGATTGCTGGTAGAAACATGCTGTTCATATTGTGGTAAAACAAAGCATGCTCTGCGTAAAGGCTTCTTTTGCTTTCCCTATAATTTGGGCCACATGATCGTCATCTTCTCTTGTCACCAGCATTGTAAACTTTCATAATGGTGTGCCTTGATGTAGATCTTTTTGCATTGCAGGGTCATGGGAATTCCCTGGTAGCCTAGTGGTTAGGTCTCAGCGCTTTACTACTATGGTTTGCATTCTGTCTCTGGACAAAGAACTGAGATCCTGTAAGGTAGGCGATCTCACCAAATTATTTTTAAAAAATAAAGAGAATTTCTGGTTTAGATATTCCATGCAGCAGCCATTTTGTGGAAATTCATCCTTCTTGGAAATTTTTCTTTTTGGTGATAGCCTCCCATATTTTCTCTTATTGTGAAAGTCCTATCACTTAAGTTGATGTAACAGTAAGACTCAAACACAGAGTCTGGAACAGACTCTTTAGATATCTTTTCCTTTGGTATTCAAGATAAAACCAGTCTTTGCCAGATAATACTCTCTTTTTTTAAACTTTTTTTTTTGTTTTATTTTTAGTTGCATTAAGTCTTCATTGCTATGCTCGAGCTTTGTCTTGTGGAGAGTGGGGTCTTCTCTCTAGTTGTGGTTCGTGGGTGTCTCTCTGCAGTGGCTTCTCTTGTTGCAGGGCTCAGTCTCTAGGGTCAAGGACTTCCGTAGTTGCAGCACAGGGGCTCATTAGTCATGGCTCATAGGCTCTACAGCACAGGCTCAGCAGTTGTTGCTCTATTGCTATTTGCAGACCGGGGATGGAACCTGGGTCCCCTGCATTGGCAGGCAGATTCCCATCCAGTGTACCACCTGGGGAAGTCTCTGCCAGTGAAGATTCGTGGTTTTTTTGTAATGCTTTTTGATTTATTTATGATATACTGGGTCGTAGTTTTTTAAGCTGGTATGAATGATATTCTGTTATGACTTGATTCCATAGTAACTGTGAGCCAGTCAGGAGAGACCATGTTATTTCTTTTTCTGTGTCTCACATGTAACAGTACCTGTATCTAGGTTGCTTTTTAGAAAATGTCTACCGAATTGTTTTAGATTGCTGGTAGAAACATGCTGTTCATATTGTGGTAAAACAAAGCATGCTCTGCGTAAAGGCTTCTTTTGCTTTCCCTATAATTTGGGCCACATGATCGTCATCTTCTCTTGTCACCAGCATTGTAAACTTTCATAATGGTGTGCCTTGATGTAGATCTTTTTGCATTGCAGGGTCATGGGAATTCCCTGGTAGCCTAGTGGTTAGGTCTCAGCGCTTTACTACTATGGTTTGCATTCTGTCTCTGGACAAAGAACTGAGATCCTGTAAGGTAGGCGATCTCACCAAATTATTTTTAAAAAATAAAGAGAATTTCTGGTTTAGATATTCCATGCAGCAGCCATTTTGTGGAAATTCATCCTTCTTGGAAATTTTTCTTTTTGGTGATAGCCTCCCATATTTTCTCTTATTGTGAAAGTCCTATCACTTAAGTTGATGTAACAGTAAGACTCAAACACAGAGTCTGGAACAGACTCTTTAGATATCTTTTCCTTTGGTATTCAAGATAAAACCAGTCTTTGCCAGATAATACTCTCTTTTTTTAAACTTTTTTTTTTGTTTTATTTTTAGTTGCATTAAGTCTTCATTGCTATGCTCGAGCTTTGTCTTGTGGAGAGTGGGGTCTTCTCTCTAGTTGTGGTTCGTGGGTGTCTCTCTGCAGTGGCTTCTCTTGTTGCAGGGCTCAGTCTCTAGGGTCAAGGACTTCCGTAGTTGCAGCACAGGGGCTCATTAGTCATGGCTCATAGGCTCTACAGCACAGGCTCAGCAGTTGTTGCTCTATTGCTATTTGCAGACCGGGGATGGAACCTGGGTCCCCTGCATTGGCAGGCAGATTCCCATCCAGTGTACCACCTGGGGAAGTCTCTGCCAGTGAAGATTCGTGGTTTTTTTGTAATGCTTTTTGATTTATTTATGATATACTGGGTCGTAGTTGTAGGATGTGGAATCTTTTAGTTGTGGTCCCTGACCTGGGATCAAACCTGGGCCCCCCGCATTATGGTAGCAAGGAGGAGCCCTAGCCACTGAACCACCAGCGAGGTTCCCCTGAAGATTCTTTTTTCTTTTTTTTAAACAGATGGTATCTACCTTTTTTTTCTTTTATTTCTTTTGGCCACTTCTATTGCTCTTCGTTTATATATCTTTGTTCTTTGGCCCATGTGGGCCTCCTATCACAGTGGCCTCTCTCATTGCATAGCACCACCGGCTCTGGGCGCGTGAGCTCCAGAGCACTGGCTCAGTAGTTGGACACATCGGTCCAGCCGCTCCACAGCACGTGGGATCTCCCCAGGCCAGGGATCGAACCGACGCCCCTTGCACTGCAAGGCAGTGTCCTTACCCACTGCATCACCGGGAAAGCCCCCCTGAAGATTCTTAAGATTTATTTATTTATTTATTTATTTATTTGGGGGGTTGGGGTGGGGAGGGAGGGGAGCAGGCGGGCCACTTCTATTGGTCTTTCATTTGTCTATTTTCATCCATCTTTGTTCAGTGGGGGAAGCCCCCCACTGAAGATTCTTAATGTTAAACTCTAGAACTCTTATTTTTTGCCACTTGTGTTCCTGACACAGTACTGACTGCAGGAGTGATGTATGAGCAAGTTTGGTTCTAGTCCCAAGCAGCCTAGAAGGAAGAAGAGAAAAGAAAAGGACTTCTATTCTTTGCACATCTGGGATTTATAGGATTCGTCTGTCATTATGATGAATGACCTGTTTGAACACTCAGAATAGCACCATAATCTGGACCCCCCCAACAGACAGATTGGAGTTAAACAAAATTCCTCAGATGGTTTTATTCACTTGGGAAACACAAAGATTTCTGGTCTCTAGGTCACCGAGGGGCTCATTAGTCATGGCTCATAGGCTCTACAGCACAGGCTCAGCAGTTGTTGCTCTATTGCTATTTGCAGACCGGGGATGGAACCTGGGTCCCCTGCATTGGCAGGCAGATTCCCATCCAGTGTACCACCTGGGGAAGTCTCTGCCAGTGAAGATTCGTGGTTTTTTTGTAATGCTTTTTGATTTATTTATGATATACTGGGTCGTAGTTGTAGGATGTGGAATCTTTTAGTTGTGGTCCCTGACCTGGGATCAAACCTGGGCCCCCCGCATTATGGTAGCAAGGAGGAGCCCTAGCCACTGAACCACCAGCGAGGTTCCCCTGAAGATTCTTTTTTCTTTTTTTTAAACAGATGGTATCTACCTTTTTTTTCTTTTATTTCTTTTGGCCACTTCTATTGCTCTTCGTTTATATATCTTTGTTCTTTGGCCCATGTGGGCCTCCTATCACAGTGGCCTCTCTCATTGCATAGCACCACCGGCTCTGGGCGCGTGAGCTCCAGAGCACTGGCTCAGTAGTTGGACACATCGGTCCAGCCGCTCCACAGCACGTGGGATCTTCCCAGGCCAGGGATCGAACCGACGCCCCTTGCACTGCAAGGCAGTGTCCTTACCCACTGCATCACCGGGAAAGCCCCCCTGAAGATTCTTAAGATTTATTTATTTATTTATTTATTTATTTGGGGGGTTGGGGTGGGGAGGGAGGGGAGCAGGCGGGCCACTTCTATTGGTCTTTCATTTGTCTATTTTCATCCATCTTTGTTCAGTGGGGGAAGCCCCCCACTGAAGATTCTTAATGTTAAACTCTAGAACTCTTATTTTTTGCCACTTGTGTTCCTGACACAGTACTGACTGCAGGAGTGATGTATGAGCAAGTTTGGTTCTAGTCCCAAGCAGCCTAGAAGGAAGAAGAGAAAAGAAAAGGACTTCTATTCTTTGCACATCTGGGATTTATAGGATTCGTCTGTCATTATGATGAATGACCTGTTTGAACACTCAGAATAGCACCATAATCTGGACCCCCCCAACAGACAGATTGGAGTTAAACAAAATTCCTCAGATGGTTTTATTCACTTGGGAAACACAGGGAGGCATAAGGCATTTCCCTTTCTTATCTGAAATTTCTGGCACCATTCATATCTTTATTTGATCCTTTAGGACTCATTTATTTATTTATTTTTTAAAGATTTATTTATTTATTTATTTTGGGCGGGGGTCGGGTTGGGGAAGGAGGGGAGCGGGCGGGCCACTTCTATTGGTCTTTCATTTGTCCATTTTCATCCGTCTTTGTTCTTTGGCTCTCGTGGACCTCCCATCGCGGTGGCGTCTGTCATTGTAGAGCGCCGGCTCTGGGCGCATGCGCTCCAGAGCTCCGGCTCGGTAATTGGACACATCGGTCCAGCCGCTCCGCGGCACGTGGGATCTTCCCAGGCCAGGGATCGCACCGGCGCCCCTTGCACTGCAAGGCGGTGTCCTTACCCACTGGACCACCAGGGGAAGCCCAGGACTCATTTATTGAGGACAATTTTTTCAAACTTGAAATTGGACAGAATTCTCAACTGTGTAACCTTCCTCCACTCCTTAATCACTACCTATATAGACAGTTGTAAGGAATTTTGTTTCATCTTTGGCTTGTTGTAGCTCTAGAACAGGAGCCTTCTTGAGAGTATTCCTGGTCGTCTGTCCTGTTGCTTTGCTCCTTGAAACAATGCCAGTGTGTCTCTCCAGCTGCTCCACCTCCCTGTCCCCACTTTGACGGAAGCGTGAGCACTCCTGTGCAGTGAGGTGCAGTGGGAGAGCCCTTCCGTCTTCACATGGGGGACCCACGTGGGCTGGGCTGTGATCAGGGCTGACTGTCACGTGACAGTAGTAGTGGCGGAGATTTGAGAGACCTCTGGCTTCCGTCTGCTGTTGTTTCATGTGTTAAATTAATAAGGGGAAAATGTCTTTATCTAGAAGTGTTACAGTAAACTTTGATCATAAACTTCATCAACAAACAGATTGGAGCTTTAAAAAAAAAAAAAATTCTTTTTAAATGGTTTTGGATTCGTCTGTCATTATGATGAATGACCTGTTTGAACACTCAGAATAGCACCATAATCTGGACCCCCCCAACAGACAGATTGGAGTTAAACAAAATTCCTCAGATGGTTTTATTCACTTGGGAAACACAGGGAGGCATAAGGCATTTCCCTTTCTTATCTGAAATTTCTGGCACCATTCATATCTTTATTTGATCCTTTAGGACTCATTTATTTATTTATTTTTTAAAGATTTATTTATTTATTTATTTTGGGCGGGGGTCGGGTTGGGGAAGGAGGGGAGCGGGCGGGCCACTTCTATTGGTCTTTCATTTGTCCATTTTCATCCGTCTTTGTTCTTTGGCTCTCGTGGACCTCCCATCGCGGTGGCGTCTGTCATTGTAGAGCGCCGGCTCTGGACGCATGCGCTCCAGAGCTCCGGCTCGGTAATTGGACACATCGGTCCAGCCGCTCCGCGGCACGTGGGATCTTCCCAGGCCAGGGATCGCACCGGCGCCCCTTGCACTGCAAGGCGGTGTCCTTACCCACTGGACCACCAGGGGAAGCCCAGGACTCATTTATTGAGGACAATTTTTTCAAACTTGAAATTGGACAGAATTCTCAACTGTGTAACCTTCCTCCACTCCTTAATCACTACCTATATAGACAGTTGTAAGGAATTTTGTTTCATCTTTGGCTTGTTGTAGCTCTAGAACAGGAGCCTTCTTGAGAGTATTCCTGGTCGTCTGTCCTGTTGCTTTGCTCCTTGAAACAATGCCAGTGTGTCTCTCCAGCTGCTCCACCTCCCTGTCCCCACTTTGACGGAAGCGTGAGCACTCCTGTGCAGTGAGGTGCAGTGGGAGAGCCCTTCCGTCTTCACATGGGGGACCCACGTGGGCTGGGCTGTGATCAGGGCTGACTGTCACGTGACAGTAGTAGTGGCGGAGATTTGAGAGACCTCTGGCTTCCGTCTGCTGTTGTTTCATGTGTTAAATTAATAAGGGGAAAATGTCTTTATCTAGAAGTGTTACAGTAAACTTTGATCATAAACTTCATCAACCAGAATTTACAGAAAACCCAGTGTATTTTTCCTTGTTGTTTATGCCCCTTTCTTAGATTTTGTTTTTCTCGTACTATTCCTCTTGTAAACTGGTGTCTCCTTCCTTGGTGCAGGGTGACTAAGGAAGTGGATCCCACATCTAAAGAAGCCAAGTCCTTCTTCAAGCAAAGTGAGAAAGAAAAGCCCCAGCCTAATGTCCCTTCAGCTGTGTCATCACTTCCTGCCGGGTCGGGGTGAGTAGTCTAGTGGACGTGGCACATTGGAGAAGCTGTTTTCACAGCATAGGTGCCCTTTGCCTGTAGGTCTCATGACTCCTTTCCTGAGAGAAGGAATTCTGCTGTTCTGTCTTTGCTGAAATATTTGCCAAAATAGAGGATGCAGAGGACACTTAGCCATAGGTTTCTTGTTTGATTCTGAGAGGAGTCATGATTTACAGTGTTGGCCACAGAGATGTACATGTAGTAGACTTCACATTTACAAAATGATTTTTGAATGGAAATATCAACAGTTCATCATAACTTGTAATAAGGATTTGGGTTGAGTACTTTCTTCCATCCATAAGGATCTCCTAGAAACAGAAAAGATCAAGACTGATTCACAGATAATTTTATTAAAACATTGTCAAGAACCTAATAGTTGTCCTCCCTTCTTTACTTTCCACAGTATATGAGTTATTTTGAGCTGAAAATTAGAATTCTGTCCATGGAAACAGGAAAACTTTCTTTCTTTTTAACCTACATGTAAGAAGTAAAGCCGAGTGTTGAGCAGGAGGAGTCAGGGCGCTCGCCTAGAGAACGCTGAACATGGAGCCCTCCCGTCCCGGCACCCAGCACCCCTGACTCCTGAGGAGAGCGGGCTCCTGAGGTGTCGCGGGTAGAGCAAGGCACCTCTAGAGGCTTCGCTGACTGTTCAGTTTGTTGCGTCATCTTTTCTCCACCAGACAGTGAAGTTTTGTTTTGTTTTGCATTAAAATAAAAAAGTCATCGGCTTTCCCGTCAGTTTAAGAGTTTTTATAGGATAGACCTTCCTCATCTTTGTCGCCCCGGTTCCAAGCAACACTGTGTGCCCTCAGGTGTACTGAACCAAATGGAAACCCTGAGATAGATTTTTTTTTTCCCACGGCTGTTCTGGATCTTATTAATAGTTATGGCATGAGGGATCTTCTTGCTTTGTTCCAGTATGTGGGATCTAGTTCCCAGACCAGGGGTTGAACCTGGCCCCCCTGCAGTGGGAGTGTGGAGTCTTAACCACTGGACCACCAGCGAAGCCCGTGTGACAGAGGTTTGAGTGCAGTTTTGTTAGTATGGGAGGTGATTCCCGGAAGCCCCTGCAGGGAGGTGAAACAGTGTGGGAAGGTTGCCAGGGCAGGGTGTATTTTCCAGCCGCTGCTGGTGGTGGCTGCTTCTCAGTTCTGTTGGGGGATTTCGCAAGGGCGAAGAGGCTGGGGTATTTATCCTCTAACTCCCATCATTGCCATCTTGGCTGCTTCCGTGGCACTCAGGCCGCGAGCTGCAGGTGTTTGAGGCTCTTCTCAAGGTGTTGTGGTGGTGCCTGTTGGCACCGGACGATGGGCTCCGTCCACACCTCCTCCATAGTTCTCATGTGCTTCTTCATCCAAACCTTTTTATCCCACTGGAGCAACGAGGCAGTGAAAGTCATGTAGCAGTTACTCAGGAACCTCAGAAGGAAGAGGATTTGAGAGCTTGTTGCCACAGTGGAAGTGACGTGAACACCAAGGAAGGCGACTGTGAGAAGAGCAAGGTAATGGGAGGAGAGTTCTTTAGACTGACCCTGTTCATACTCTAACTCAGAAGTTTTCAAGCTGTCATTTGCAGTCATCACTTAAGAAAATGAAAGTCCTCACCAGTGGACTGCCAAGAATTCCCTGCATCGGTTATTAATGTGGTTATAAACTATTTTTTGTGAGAGATGAGATTAAAAAATAGGCGGCTCTAAGCTGACGCAACAGGCTTTAGCCTTCTAATGGTTACATTGTCTGAAAGGGCTTCTCTGCAAGCCAATAGCTTTCAAGCTTCATTGACCCCCACTCACAGTAAGTACATCTTACATTGTGACGTGGTCTCCCCATAAATACAGGCATGTGTGATGGCCTCTATTTTATGTCCATCACTGTGTAGTTACTGTGTGTGATATGTGTCTTTTGAGAAAATGTTATAACCCATTGAATCTTACTTCACAATCTCTCAAACCCTGTATTTGACAAATACTGCTCTTGACTACATGTAGAATTAGCTTTCTGCAGGCTTATCTCTGGATTAACAGGCTTGTATCTGGTATTACTAAACAGTGTCTCTTACATTTATTGAAAGAACTGGATAGAAATAAAGTCAGAGTTCCTTCTGCTTTAAATTTCTAACATAGTTTCAATTAGCATAATTTTTATTTCTCGCTTCCTTGGTTGTTTCTTAAAATAATCAGAGATTTTACCTGGAAACAACATGCTTCAGAAAATACTGTTACCATAGTTCTGAAGATAATCGGGAGAGGGTGAAGTGACAGCTTGGCAAGGTCAGCTTGTTTAAGTCATTCCGTTACTCATGAAAACCTCACTGTATTCTGTATTCATGCCCTTTTTTTTTTATTCTTAGAAAGAGCTGATAGCCTTTCAAAAATAAGAAATCTAGTATGTTTAAGCGCAACCAGCAGGAAACAGATAGGATTCTCAAATTAGGATACCTTGAACTCACCACGTAATGAAAAACTCCCTGGATGATGAGAGTGCAGTATCCCTGGGGTTAGTGATGATGAGGCTCCATCACCACCCCTCGATCTGAGGGGGCATGGCAGGGAGCAGTCTGTGGCAGTAAGGATAAGGAGTGCCTTCTGTCACGAGCTGAGAACTTCACTGGAGTGATGGATCATCCAGGGGGATACCAGGGGAATTAATACCCAAATATCCCATTCCTCTCTCGATTCCATCTTTTGCTAGGGACTCCATTGGCCACTGAAGCTCATGAAATTAAAAATCATCCTCTATTTATTAAAATGGCAAGGAAGATTTATTCAGGATTATTGCAGTAAGTATTAGCAACTATCTCAATAGGGGAGAAAGATCAGGCTTAACGTTTTTTTTGTTTTGATTGGTGTAAGGTTGGTCCCTGCCGGGTGTTTTAAAATGAGAGAGGAGGATTGGAATTGGTGAGGCAGAGCAGGCTTTATTGGACGGGCGCTCTCGGGCGTCCCTCTCGGGAAGGAGAAGAGAGAGGGAGTGAGGGAAAAACGCACACAAAGACTGGGAGGGCCCCCTTTATAGGTAAGGTGACGTGATCAGCAGAGCCTCTGGCCAAAGATGGCCAGGTTAGGGCACCGTCGGCCTGATTGGTTGAGGCCAGGTGTCGGGGCGTTCACAAATTGGGCAGTTTGATCTTTCCTTTGTCCAGTGAGAACTTTTGGCGGGGGCAGGGTGGTCCTCCATTGGTGTCATGGCTGTTTTTCATTGGCTTTGTTCATTCTGGCGTGAGAGGCCTTCTAGTCAAGGTCTTTCTTGTGTTGGGGAGGTAGGAGGTGGGGGGAAGGGGCCTCGGGACCAGACCTTACAATTGGAGTATAGTTGCTTTATAGTGTTGTGTTTCTGCTGTTCAGCAAAGTAAATCCGTTATACATATACATATATCCCCTCTTTTTTGGATTTATTGCCAGTGTAGGTCACCTCAGAGCATTGAGTAGAGATCCTTGTGCTATAGAGTAGGTTCTCATTAGTTTTCTACTTTGTACACAGTATCATAGTGTATATATGTCAATCCCAATCCACCCTATGCCCCACTGTCCTCCTTGGTATGTATACGTTTCTTCTCTACATCTGTGTCTCTACTTTTGCTTTGTAAATAAAATCATTTACACTATTTTTTTCTGATTTCACTCATATGCATTAATATGTGATATTTGTTTTTCTGCCTTACTTCACTCTATCTCTAAGTCCATACTTATCTCTACAAAGGACTCAGTTTCTTTCATTTTTATGCCTGAGAAATGTTCCATCGTATAGGTGGACCCCATTTTCTTTATCCAGTCCTCTGTTGATGGACATTTAGGTTGTGTCCTTGTCCTGGTTGTTGTAAACAGTGCTGCTCTGAACAATTAGAGTGCGTGTCTTTTTGAAGTTTGATTTTCTCTGGGAATTTTCTCAGTGGTGTAATTCCTCGGTCACATGATAGGTTTATTTTTAGTTTTTTAAGGAAACTCCAGGCTCTTCTGTATCAGTTTACATTCCTACCTAAAGTACAAGATTTTTCTCTTTTCTCCACACCCTCTGCAGCATTTATTGTTTGTAGATTTTGTGATGATGGCCGTCCTGACGCCTTCAGTGATAACATCATTTTGGTTTTCAAGCTTAACTTTGAATACTGCAGAAAGTTGGGAATTTGTAGCCAGGGAGCAGAAGGAGGGATGAGAGGATAATCTGTTGATGGACCAGTGCTAAATGGGGACATCAGCGGTGAGGGGATTCTTGCTCAACTGACCTAACAGGGTTCTTGTTGAAGGCGGCCAAGGACTGGTACATCAAAGGTGTGAAATGTCTGGGAACATACATGTCTGTGAACAATAAAACTCCATAAAAATTTTAAAAATAGATAAATAAATAAATGAATATTAAAGTCAAGGTCTTTCTTGTGTTGGGGAGGTAGGAGGTGGGGGGAAGGGGCCTCGGGACCAGACCTTACAATTGGAGTATAGTTGCTTTATAGTGTTGTGTTTCTGCTGTTCAGCAAAGTAAATCCGTTATACATATACATATATCCCCTCTTTTTTGGATTTATTGCCAGTGTAGGTCACCTCAGAGCATTGAGTAGAGATCCTTGTGCTATAGAGTAGGTTCTCATTAGTTTTCTACTTTGTACACAGTATCATAGTGTATATATGTCAATCCCAATCCACCCTATGCCCCACTGTCCTCCTTGGTATGTATACGTTTCTTCTCTACATCTGTGTCTCTACTTTTGCTTTGTAAATAAAATCATTTACACTATTTTTTTCTGATTTCACTCATATGCATTAATATGTGATATTTGTTTTTCTGCCTTACTTCACTCTATCTCTAAGTCCATACTTATCTCTACAAAGGACTCAGTTTCTTTCATTTTTATGCCTGAGAAATGTTCCATCGTATAGGTGGACCCCATTTTCTTTATCCAGTCCTCTGTTGATGGACATTTAGGTTGTGTCCTTGTCCTGGTTGTTGTAAACAGTGCTGCTCTGAACAATTAGAGTGCGTGTCTTTTTGAAGTTTGATTTTCTCTGGGAATTTTCTCAGTGGTGTAATTCCTCGGTCACATGATAGGTTTATTTTTAGTTTTTTAAGGAAACTCCAGGCTCTTCTGTATCAGTTTACATTCCTACCTAAAGTACAAGATTTTTCTCTTTTCTCCACACCCTCTGCAGCATTTATTGTTTGTAGATTTTGTGATGATGGCCGTCCTGACGCCTTCAGTGATAACATCATTTTGGTTTTCAAGCTTAACTTTGAATACTGCAGAAAGTTGGGAATTTGTAGCCAGGGAGCAGAAGGAGGGATGAGAGGATAATCTGTTGATGGACCAGTGCTAAATGGGGACATCAGCGGTGAGGAGATTCTTGCTCAACTGACCTAACAGGGTTCTTGTTGAAGGCGGCCAAGGACTGGTACATCAAAGGTGTGAAATGTCTGGGAACATACATGTCTGTGAACAATAAAACTCCATAAAAATTTTAAAAATAGATAAATAAATAAATGAATATTAAAAAAAAGTATTCTGGAATAGAATCTAAAAAAAGAGTGAATATATGTGTATGTATAATTAATTCTATTTTCTGTACAGCAGACACTAACACAACACTGTAAATCAACTATACTCCAATAAAAATTAATTAAAAAAAAAAAGGTGTGAAATGAGGAAATGGTTCAAATACCGAGAGTGATCAGCTATCAAGGGTGGACGATTCTGTTTAAACTGATTTAGCAGGATTCTTGCGAAAACTGAGCTATGCAAGCCCACCAAGGACGGAGGCCAAGTTTGAGACCTCATGGGGAAGAGACCCAAAGGAGTCTGACTAAGGTTGGGTCAAGAAGAGTGTCTTTTGTCCACACAGGACAGCCTCTGGGGCCGAGAGCAGCGTGGAGACAGGTGGAGAGGGTCTAGTCGGGTCAGCCCGTGGCATATCTTTTAGGGGATTAATGAACTCACTCCTTCATGAAGTGGTAAAGCAAAACTTGAGTAAAATCAGCTTCTTAGAAAGCTGTAAAGATTACAGGGATATGTCTGCCTGTGTCAAAAAGTCCTCACAGTTTGTACATGAAAATGGGGACACCTTACATTATGTTACATGGACTTTGAATTTCTCAATAAATCCAGAAGATGACCTTCAAGGATGGCATGGTCATTTTTCTGAGGTTTGTTTCCCAGAACGTCCGCAGTTGTAGTTGTGCTTGGGATAAGACAGAGTCAAGAAGAATTCAGTTGATCTGAGGTGTTTAAATGTACTCATTCTATCAGTGCAGACATCAGCATGTGCTGCAGGCTGCACACTCATGGTGGGCAGTCTTCAGGGGAAGAAGCTACAGGAAATATCTACTTTATTAAATGAAATATATTTAATGTAGTAAAATACTTTTTCATTTTCATTTTTGGAGTTGCTTCAGTTTATAGAAGTTGCTCAGCAGAAACACTTTATTTATTTTTCTCCTCTAAACAGATGTAAGCAATACAGGAAAACCAGAGCAGGAGGGTAAAACATCCTGTCCCACATCCTTTGCTAGCAAATAAAAATCACAGGAGCAAATGTTTGTAACTGAAAATGCATTTCCTCCACATGTTTAAAATAGTACACTGCTTTGGCTATAAAAATCCAAAGTTTATACTTTGGGGGTAGAGTAAACCAAACATACAATTTTCACTAAAGGCAGAAATCGGAGACAACAGTTAACTCTACAGTTGGTAGAAGGAAGCACCACGCTCTCCTGGTTTGTCTGAATTCTCCGAGTCCTGTTATTCTAAGTGCTCTGTCCACTTCTCACCCTCTGCTCCTCTCCAGCCTTTGCTTCCAGTACTCTTGGCCAGTTGAATCCAGCTTCTATCAGCGCTTGAGTGCCTGATCTGGTACATTCACTGCTTGTCCTCAACTCAACATTTGCTACTTACTTTATTCCAACAGTGAACTGCATTAGTCCCATTCAAGTTTATAATCCTACCCAGAGGCATTAACTTGTTTAATTAAGGGCCTGTTGTTTAGTTGCCTTTGAGACAGGTGGAGAGGGTCTAGTCGGGTCAGCCCGTGGCATATCTTTTAGGGGATTAATGAACTCACTCCTTCATGAAGTGGTAAAGCAAAACTTGAGTAAAATCAGCTTCTTAGAAAGCTATAAAGATTACAGGGATATGTCTGCCTGTGTCAAAAAGTCCTCACAGTTTGTACATGAAAATGGGGACACCTTACATTATGTTACATGGACTTTGAATTTCTCAATAAATCCAGAAGATGACCTTCAAGGATGGCATGGTCATTTTTCTGAGGTTTGTTTCCCAGAACGTCCGCAGTTGTAGTTGTGCTTGGGATAAGACAGAGTCAAGAAGAATTCAGTTGATCTGAGGTGTTTAAATGTACTCATTCTATCAGTGCAGACATCAGCATGTGCTGCAGGCTGCACACTCATGGTGGGCAGTCTTCAGGGGAAGAAGCTACAGGAAATATCTACTTTATTAAATGAAATATATTTAATGTAGTAAAATACTTTTTCATTTTCATTTTTGGAGTTGCTTCAGTTTATAGAAGTTGCTCAGCAGAAACACTTTATTTATTTTTCTCCTCTAAACAGATGTAAGCAATACAGGAAAACCAGAGCAGGAGGGTAAAACATCCTGTCCCACATCCTTTGCTAGCAAATAAAAATCACAGGAGCAAATGTTTGTAACTGAAAATGCATTTCCTCCACATGTTTAAAATAGTACACTGCTTTGGCTATAAAAATCCAAAGTTTATACTTTGGGGGTAGAGTAAACCAAACATACAATTTTCACTAAAGGCAGAAATCGGAGACAACAGTTAACTCTACAGTTGGTAGAAGGAAGCACCACGCTCTCCTGGTTTGTCTGAATTCTCCGAGTCCTGTTATTCTAAGTGCTCTGTCCACTTCTCACCCTCTGCTCCTCTCCAGCCTTTGCTTCCAGTACTCTTGGCCAGTTGAATCCAGCTTCTATCAGCGCTTGTGAGTGCCTGATCTGGTACATTCACTGCTTGTCCTCAACTCAACATTTGCTACTTACTTTATTCCAACAGTGAACTGCATTAGTCCCATTCAAGTTTATAATCCTACCCAGAGGCATTAACTTGTTTAATTAAGGGCCTGTTGTTTAGTTGCCTTTTTAAAGATTGAGAATGATCTAAAGCAATGAAACTTAAGCATGTAAAACATTCTTTTCCTATGTAGTTTTGTGTTATCTTCCTAATCTGTTAAAAGGGAATAAAAAGGGGGCTTCCCTTGTGGCTCCGTGGATAAGAACCCATCTGCCAGTGCAGGAGACACAGGTTCGAGCCCTGATCCGGGAAGATCCCACATACCACAGAGCAACTAAACCCACACATCAACAAAGACCCAGCACAGCCAAAAATAAATAAATAAAGGTTAAAAAATTTTTTTTTAAAAAAAGGGAATAAAAAGGCTTTACTGTCTCAAACATCATCCTGGATGGTGTCAGGTTAACAGCGTTTGCACCAAAGTTAGGAGAGAGAATTCCTCACAGTGTCACACTGGTGGTTGAAGACCTTTTGGTATTTAGTATATTTGAGCCATCAATTCCCAGGACCTTTACTTTGTACTATGGAGTCCGTCTAAGCCTTTGATCTCTTCTGAGCTCCTCAGACATGAGTTAATATAACTGTTGACTTTTACATTTGAATGTATAGTCTTTTGATAGAGATCACTGAGCATTTCCCTTCAAGTAACAAAAATCAGATATACCCACAGTATTGGGTGGAAAGGTTTCTAATTTTTTGTCCTGAATCTCATTATTAAGATGTCTTAGTCTCCAGTGTATATTGGTTTATTTTTTAGGCCATTTTACTATTAAAAGAGTTACAGTTTCCTTGAGACGAGCATTTCAAAGCTAGATCTAAGGATAATCTCAAGTGTTTTGACTAAGTGAAGAAAGGGCTCCCGAATGATGACAGAAAATATGTTTACATCCACAGCAAAAAATAAACAGGCTGCCCCAGAAATCTGATTTCACCTTCTGGTTTATGCTCTTGTGAAATGCCTGATCAGGTGGCATGTGCCTGTCGGCATGTGAGTAGGTATATATGGTTAGATTGCTCAATGCCTAAGAACAGCTATTCCAGGAAGAGGAGAACAACTGGTTTCAAAAGAATAACTATTATGTGTAAATAAATGCTTATTAATTATTAAAGCATTCTACACATGACGTGTGATATCTTTCAGATTTGTCTGTAAGAGAACAAATAGTATTAGGTTAATAATTTAAAATTAAAGCTTTTTAAAAATAGCTATATTGAACTATTTATTCACAAGTTAAATTATACAGTTCATTAGTTTTTAGTGTATTCGTTGTTGTACATCATTCCCCTCAAAACGCTGTCCCTCTCCATCTTTATTCCCCTCTTCCTTCCCCACCCCCAAGGAAGTGCTTATCTGTCTCTTTGTCTAGACTTGCCTATTTGGACATTTCATATAAATGGATCATACAGTATTAGTCATTTTGTGACTAGCATAATGTTTTTAAGGCTCATTCTTGTGTCTGTACTCCATTCCTTTTTATGGGTGAATATAATATTCCATTGTATGAGTATACCACTTTTGTTTATTCATTTGTTAGTTGATTAGCATAGGATTGTTTCCACCTTTTGACTGTTACAGGTAATTCTTCTGTAAACATTCCTGTACACATTTAGCTAGGAACATGTGTCTATTTCACTTGTGTGTGTACCTGGGTGTGAAATTGCTGGGTTATATGATAGCTTGGACACACTCTTGGATAGGACAAGGAGCCGTAAGAGGATTCATGAATGTTACTAAGGTGTTCCTTCCACATGATTTCTTTTAAAGCATATACAATTTTATATATAAGCTCCTTCTTATCTATAAGAAAAAAGATTTGTAGAAAACTGTAATGTCCAATAACACTGTAAAAGCAGTGGCTAGAAGAAAAGATAAGGCAACTTCCTTTTGTGATAGTTCATGCTAGAAGTACGGACAGGAGGTTAAGAGTTGATTTGTTCCCACAGCCAACTCTAAGCTTTCTACTTAGTGAAATTTCCTGTTTGATGATAATTTGGGGTTTTAGTTCAGTTGTCTCACGACTGGCCCTGTCCTTATTTTATTACTGTTTGTAAATAGATGTTCATGACTTTCTCATTAGCTTTTTTTTTTTCTCATTAACGTTTGAATTTAGCTTTGTTGCTCTTAGTGGATGTGGTTTGGCTAGTAGGAGGTGTTCGGGAACATCTGGTGAGATATCTGGGTGTCACATGACTTGAGACCACTGATACTTAGCGGGTGGGGTTCAGGGATACTAAGTGTCCTGCAGTGCTTAGGACAGTTTATGCAGAGAGTTTTCTTTTCCAGAATGCCAGCAATGTCCTCTTTGTGACATGCTGTTTTGGGGAGCTGAGGTCCTTCAGTTTCCGAGTTGAGACTGCTCCAGGGTAGACATTCACAAACTGGCAGTTGATGAATCAGATCTGTCCTTGGATGTTTTGATTTGGCCAATATTTAAAAATCAGGAGAGTTGACATAAAACTTTGGATTATTGGCTTTTCTTCAGAACTAAGAAGTTGTACCACTGCCCTCCCTCTTTCACGGCGGCAGCAAGGAACTGGCGCAGAGTAGGCGGGTTGTGCCGTTCCTGCTGCTCCTCCTCATTTTGCTACCTGCTTGGTTCCTGTGGTTTAGTCCCTAAGCTGTATCCAACTCTTGTGACCCCATGGACTGTAGCTCACCAGGGTCCTCTGTCCATGGGATTTTCCCAGGTAAGAATACTGGAGTGGGTTGCCTTTTCCTTCTCCGGGGGATCTTCCCAACCCAGGGATCCAGCCGAGGTCTCCTTCATTGTAGGCATGTTCTTTACCAACTGAGCCACCGGGGAAGCCATGCTGGGACCCCATGTTTTCCTTTAATGACCAGGGTAATTTTCTTTTGGAACTAGCTTATTCTCTAGATTAAGACATACTGTCTTCTCAGACTATAGGTTAAATATTTCTTTATCCATCTTAAAAGAATAAATAGTTTCTGTTTATTGATAGTTTACCAAATTTAAGACAGAGTGCTAAGTGATATACATATATTATTTCATTTACTCCAAGAGATAGATGCTAACTTTGTGCCTATTTCACAGATCAGGAAACTGAAATTCAGGGAGATGCTCTTAATTTGTTAGAAGTGTGTAGTTGATAGATGGTGGAGCCTGGCTTCCAGTCTAGCTCTACTTGAGATTCAAGCCTGGACTGTAAGCCACAGTGCCTTACTACCACTTTTTCTTACTCTCCTGATTGGCCTTTTACTCTTCAACTTTAAAACCTGATGAAGGACTCTTTGAAAGCTATTTTGTATTTTGTTGTTTTTGAAGGAAGTGAGATGACAGTTTACTTCTGTTTCCTTTGTAAGCCTTTTCCTTGTTGACCATGGCTAGTCTGGGTTTCCTGTATTATATTTTAATCCCACCCTTATCTCATGAAATTGAAGTAGCCAACACATTTTAAAATTGAGTTCCAGGGCTTCCCTGGTAGCTCAGAGGTAAAGAGTTCGCCTGCCAATGCAGGAGACACAAGTTCAATCCCTGATCCGGGAAGATCCCACATGCTGTGGAGCAACTAAGCCCGTGAGCCACAACTATGGAGCCTGTGCTCTAGAGCCTCGGAGCCACAACTGATGAGTCCACGTGCCCCAACTACTGAAGCCCATGAGCCCTAGAGCCCATGCTCCATAACAAGAAAAGCCACCACGACAAAAGGCCTGCTCACCTCAACTAGAGAGTAGCCCCAGCTCCCTGCAACTAGAGAAGATCCTGCAGCAGCAGCGAAAATCCAGAATAGCCAAAAATACATAAATAAATAAAATGCGTTTTTAAAAAAAATTGAGTTCCAGGTGTGGAACTCCTGGCTATGGCCGTGCTGTCTGGTAATGGACTCCTTTTCATTCTGTTCATGAAGGTTGAAGAATTATGCAAGAAAGGTCTTACTAACCGAGACAGCCACGATGGTGTGATCAATCCCCTAGAGCCAGACACCCTAGAGTGTGAAGTCCAATGGGCCTTACAAAGCTTTACTACAAAGCTAGTAGAAGTGATGAAATTCCAGTTGAGCAATTTGAAATCCTAAAAGATGATGCTGTTAAAGTGCCACACTCAATATGCTTTTTAGAGGAAATGATTGATTCTGGCGATTATCTCCAGCTTGCTGCTTTGTGGTGGGGCAGGAAAACCCTCCACCGACTTTCATCTTCATGTTCTTCAATGGATGCTTACTCTCTACCACATTTCGTTATAGTTTGTTCTTTTTTTTTTATTTAATTTTTTTTCCCCCTTTACGTCGTCATTGATTTTCATCCATCTTTATTTGTTGGCCTGTGTGTGCCTGCCATTGCAGTGGCCTTTCTCCTTGCAGAGTACCGGTTCTGGGCACATGCGCTCCAGAGTGCTGTCTTGTAATCGGACACACTGGTCCAACCACTCCATGGCACGTGGAATCTACCCTGGCCAGGGGTCAAATTAGTGCCCCCTGCACCGCAAGGCAGACTCCCTGCTCACTGGACCACCAGGGAACCCCTAGCTTATTCTTATATTGTTGTTTTTTTTTTTTTTTTTAAACTATCAAACACCACTTCAGTTCATTTATTTATTTATTTTGGTGGGGGTGGGGTGAGGAGGGAGGGGAGCGGGCATGCCACTTCTATTGGTCTTTCATTTGTCCATTTTCATCCGTCTTTGTTCTTTGGCCCGTGTGGGCCTCCCATCGCAGTGGCCTCTGTTGTCAGAGCCTCGGAGCCACAACTGATGAGTCCACGTGCCCCAACTACTGAAGCCCATGAGCCCTAGAGCCCATGCTCCATAACAAGAAAAGCCACCACGACAAAAGGCCTGCTCACCTCAACTAGAGAGTAGCCCCAGCTCCCTGCAACTAGAGAAGATCCTGCAGCAGCAGCGAAAATCCAGAATAGCCAAAAATACATAAATAAATAAAATGCGTTTTTAAAAAAAATTGAGTTCCAGGTGTGGAACTCCTGGCTATTGCCGTTCTGTCTGGTAATGGACTCCTTTTCATTCTGTTCATGAAGGTTGAAGAATTATGCAAGAAAGGTCTTACTAACCGAGACAGCCACGATGGTGTGATCAATCCCCTAGAGCCAGACACCCTAGAGTGTGAAGTCCAATGGGCCTTACAAAGATTTACTACAAAGCTAGTAGAAGTGATGAAATTCCAGTTGAGCAATTTGAAATCCTAAAAGATGATGCTGTTAAAGTGCCACACTCAATATGCTTTTTAGAGGAAATGATTGATTCTGGCGATTATCTCCAGCTTGCTGCTTTGTGGTGGGGCAGGAAAACCCTCCACCGACTTTCATCTTCATGTTCTTCAATGGATGCTTACTCTCCACCACATTTCGTTATAGTTTGTTCTTTTTTTTTTATTTAATTTTTTCCCCCTTTACGTCGTCATTGATTTTCATCCATCTTTATTTGTTGGCCTGTGTGTGCCTGCCATTGCAGTGGCCTTTCTCCTTGCAGAGTACCGGTTCTGGGCACATGCGCTCCAGAGTGCTGTCTTGTAATCGGACACACTGGTCCAACCACTCCATGGCACGTGGAATCTACCATGGCCAGGGGTCAAATTAGTGCCCCCTGCACCGCAAGGCAGACTCCCTGCTCACTGGACCACCAGGGAACCCCTAGCTTATTCTTATATTGTTTTTTTTTTTTTTTTTTTTAAACTATCAAACACCACTTCAGTTCATTTATTTATTTATTTTGGTGGGGGTGGGGTGAGGAGGGAGGGGAGCGGGCATGCCACTTCTATTGGTCTTTCATTTGTCCATTTTCATCTGTCTTTGTTCTTTGGCCCGTGTGGGCCTCCCATCGCAGTGGCCTCTGTTGTCGCAGAGCACCAGCTCTGGGCGCATGCGCTCCAGAGCTCCGGCTCGGTAATTGGACACATCGGTCCAGCCGCTCCGCGGTACGTGGGATCTTCCCAGGCCGGGGATCGAACTGGCGCCCCTTGCACTGCAAGGCAGTGTCCTTACCCACTGGACCACCAGGGAAGCCCCCTTATATTGTTTTTTAAGTACACTCTACAGGTGTTACAGGTATAGGATAAGTGAATTTGAAATTGAAATTCAGCAGTTCTTTTAAGATTTCCCCTTGAATACTTGGAATATTTTGAATTTATTACAGGTGATCACATCTCATGCACATTTTTGATTTAAAGATTGTTCCAGGCTATGCTAGGAACTGCAAGAATTATGAATGGAGAGATTAGTGATATTCTCCCCACTCCTCATTTTTGGGGGGAGACTTTCTTTTTTTCAGTTTTTTGGCCACTTTTATTGGTCTTTCATTTATTTATTTTCATCCGTCTATGTTCTTTGGCCTGTGTGGGCCTCCCATCGCAGTGGCCTCTCTCACTGTAAGCATGCGCTCCAGAGCACTGACTCGCAGTTGGACACACCGGTCCAGCTGCTCCGCAGCATGTGGGATCTTCCCAGGCCAGGGATCAAACCGGTGCCCCTTGCACTGCAAGGCAGACTCTCCGTCCACTGGACCCCCAGGGAAGCCCTGAGGAGACTTTTTGACATTTGGATAAGTAGCTGAAGATCATACATCTAAATGAAATCCCAACCATAGAAAAGCTTTCGAAGTAAGAACATTTTTTCCTTTGTAGTCTCCAGGATGAATTGGATCCATAAAGCAAATACTGTGAATCTATAAAGTGTCCCTTTTGGTTTTGCTGGTTGCCCAGAGGAGAAGAAATTCTAATGATCTTAACAAAACCCTATAAAGAGTTCAGGTCTCCCTTTTCCCTTACCCTTGAGTTACAGTAGCAACAACCTTAAGAGACAGGTGAATATATGTGTTATAAAATTTAAAATTTTTATTTTGCTGTATTCCCTTGGTTGTGGCAGATTTCTCGGTGTGAAAGAGGAGTCAGGAAGGTGCTTTTGGTGCTTCATAGGAGTGTGTAGAAGCATAGAAGGAGACGGTAGCAGAAGTTACGACTTTCATGAAGTGTACTTGGTAGGATAATAGGAAATTTGTTTGGAAATAGATAAATAGAGGCCTTCATTTAAGGAGAGAATTGTGATGCTGTAGGAATGAAGTGGAAGTATTTTGGCTATAACACAGATTTACTATTTGAGTTGCGTCTTGTGCTTTAGCTTCTTTCAGTGTCCCCTAGAGGGCAGAGTTCCTCTGAGAAGCTAGCTTGTCTTTGGCAAGATCCCAGTAACATGAAGCATTCCTAAGATTTGGTATATAAGTGTATACATTTTTATCTAATTAGATTATGTTCTTGGTATGAGATGTTTATGTATTATATTTATTTTCTACATTTTTCTCTTATTAGAGAATTCACTTTGTTTTAAACTTTATCATTGTGCTTAGAAAGTGGAAATGATTTTTCCTCTTATTTTTTTTTGTTGAGATATAAAAGCTTTTACTGTTATTTTTCAAATTACAAATAAGAACGTAAAAAATTACCTGTAGTCTACCACTTACATTTTTTTTAGAAAGAAGGAATGAAATTTCTTTGCTACCTGCCGTTCGATCATTCCCAGTCCCGGAGGCTGATCACTTTAGCTGGTTATCAGCAATATTCCAGTCCTTCCCTATATTATGGTAATATATACTAATCATATATACATTAAAACAGAAATGGACTCACTCTTCATTAAACTGAAACTTGTGTTTTTATTTATTTTGCAGTTTGTGTTTTGTTTGTTTGGTTTTTCGTAGCTTTTATTTTTAACTTAGTTTATCTTGGGCTTCTTTCCAAGTCCAGTATAGACATCTATACTTTTTTATGCCTGCATGATACATTGTTGTGTGAATATTCTATGGTTTGAATAACCATTCCCTCACTGTTGAACTTTTGGTTTTTCAAATTTTACAGTTATGAATAGTTCTGTAATAATCCTTGCAAATACATTTATTTATTTATTTATCTTTTTTTGGGGGGGCGGTGAGGAGGGAGGAAGACGGGCAGGCCACTTCTATTGGTCTTTCATTTCTCCATTTTCATCCTCTTTGTTCTTTGGCTCCTGTGTGCCTCCCATCACGGTGGTCTTTGTCGTCGCAGAGCACCAGCTCTGGGCGCATGCGCCCCAGAGCTCCGGCTCCGTAATTGGACACTTCAGTCCAGCTGCTCCGCGGCACGTGGGATCTTCCCAGGCCAGGGATCAAACCGGCGCCCCCTGCACTGCAAGGCGGTGTCCTTACCCACTGGACCACCAGGGAAACCCCAAATACATTTTTTTAATGTTCTCATGCTGTTATTCCTAGAAGACAGATTCTTTTAAGTGGGATTGCTGGGTGAGCAAGTGTATGCACTTTAATTCCTAATACTAATTCTGAATGCTTATTATGACCATAAAAAAATGTCACAACCTTTTGAATGCTAGATTTCCCTTGAATTTGAAATGTTTACAATTTCAGTAGCTGCTTATTTGAGAACGAGCAAGAACACTTCACACTTTGCATTGGCTTTTGCTTTAAACCAGATCTTTCAGCCCCAGCTGTGTGTGAGATGGTGAACCATAGGAGGTAGAAACCAAAAGAGAAGAGTTTTCTCTATAGACAGAGCACTTCTGGTTTAAGTAAGTCTAAAATATAGACTTATTTAAACCAAAAGTGAGAACTAAAAAGATCTGAGGAATCCCACGTGCAGTACTCTTGATCTTGGACTCTTGTCTTATGTAACTAGTTTCATAGAAAAGATTTGAGGAAGTTTCCTTTAGAGCAGTAATCACAAGCATCATGTCTGCTTTCCAGCCATGTTTCTGTGTATGCTGTGGGTTAACGAAATTCTACTTTTTGATAGCATTTCAGAAAGTCATTCTTATTTAGCTTACATTGGACCTTTCTGGACCTCAATATCTCAGTCTTGTGGCGAAGCCAACTTTCTTATTGGGCTAACTTGGATCAGCTATGTGTTTTACAATATCATAGAATGAGCCAGGTAGAATTTCAGCCTGAAGGCTTGGCTTTTGAAGTATCTGTCTTTATGAAACTGGAGTTATATATTTTTAAAACTCCTTTGAAATAGGACTTTGGTTAGCACGAAAATGAAAGCAAAGGATCAGTGCTCCCCAGATGTTGTAGGGAAAGTTTGTGATAAAGTCTTTTATTTTCCTTACATTTTACCAATCTCTAGGGAAATTGATTAGCAATGGAAAATGGAACATAACTCCTTTCTCTAGTGTAGTATGTCATCTACTTATTATACACTGTCTCAGGACACCCCTTCCTGATAAGACTAACATACCTCTAAGCTTTCCACTGCCACCTTTTCTGTAGGGTTTTCTCAGGACTGAAAGACCTCTTCTTTTTATGCATTTAATAATATCATTCATCAAAAACAATAATATCATTCATCTACTCCAATAGCTTTTAACCATCTCTTCTATGCCAGTGATTCTCTGTCCAGTACTGCTTTCCTCCTGAGCTCTAGACCCATGTTTCTCATTGCTTGCTAGAAGTTTGTAATGAATCTCCATGACACCATGTGCTCCAACATTTAACTCATTTCTCTAAATTATTCCATTTTACAGTGCTGGGGAGAAATAGAGCCTGGGAAGTGAAGGAGCTTCTCAGAGAGAACTTCTAAACTAAAGCTTCCTTCTAATCTATTTTTCTTACCTGCTGCATCACATTGCCTTTCTCTGTAGAAAGAACATACCACCCCTGTTGCCTGAATCACTCAGTCCTAGCCTCAGTGCTGTCTTTAGTTCTTGCCTTTCTTTCGCCTATTCTCCCCCAATCACCAAATGCCCAATCTATTAAGTCCTTTTAATTCTACCTTCAGAATGTTCTGAATACTCAAAAGAATATAAATAATATTCTTCCCCTGTCTCTCTTCCCACCTCCTCTCTGTATTTCATCTTCAATTTTTAATAGCATTTCAGAAAGTCATTCTTATTTAGCTTACATTGGACCTTTCTGGACCTCAATATCTCAGTCTTGTGGCGAAGCCAACTTTCTTATTGGGCTAACTTGGATCAGCTATGTGTTTTACAATATCATAGAATGAGCCAGGTAGAATTTCAGCCTGAAGGCTTGGCTTTTGAAGTATCTGTCTTTATGAAACTGGAGTTATATATTTTTTTAAAACTCCTTTGAAATAGGACTTTGGTTAGCACGAAAATGAAAGCAAAGGATCAGTGCTCCCCAGATGTTGTAGGGAAAGTTTGTGATAAAGGCTTTTATTTTCCTTACATTTTACCAATCTCTAGGGAAATTGATTAGCAATGGAAAATGGAACATAACTCCTTTCTCTAGTGTAGTATGTCATCTACTTATTATACACTGTCTCAGGACACCCCTTCCTGATAAGACTAACATACCTCTAAGCTTTCCACTGCCACCTTTTCTGTAGGGTTTTCTCAGGACTGAAAGACCTCTTCTTTTTATGCATTTAATAATATCATTCATCAAAAACAATAATATCATTCATCTACTCCAATAGCTTTTAACCATCTCTTCTATGCCAGTGATTCTCTGTCCAGTACTGCTTTCCTCCTGAGCTCTAGACCCATGTTTCTCATTGCTTGCTAGAAGTTTGTAATGAATCTCCATGACACCATGTGCTCCAACATTTAACTCATTTTCTCTAAATTATTCCATTTTACAGTGCTGGGGAGAAATAGAGCCTGGGAAGTGAAGGAGCTTCTCAGAGAGAACTTCTAAACTAAAGCTTCCTTCTAATCTATTTTTCTTACCTGCTGCATCACATTGCCTTTCTCTGTAGAAAGAACATACCACCCCTGTTGCCTGAATCACTCAGTCCTAGCCTCAGTGCTGTCTTTAGTTCTTGCCTTTCTTTCGCCTATTCTCCCCCAATCACCAAATGCCCAATCTATTAAGTCCTTTTAATTCTACCTTCAGAATGTTCTGAATACTCAAAAGAATATAAATAATATTCTTCCCCTGTCTCTCTTCCCACCTCCTCTCTGTATTTCATCTTCATTGCCATTGCCTCTTTTCTGCAGCATCTGTCTTATATTTGAGATATTTTCTAAAGGCTTCTGACTAGCTTGGACTATTACAGTGGTTTCCTAAATTTGCTTAAAGGGTATAGTCTCTCTTCCTGTATCCACCTTGGATGTCACTGCTGGAATAAGAGATTTTTGGAAGTGATTCCATTTAGAGTCTATCACTTGCTCAAGAATTTGGTCCTTTTTGCCTACTATGAAGTTCAAATTCTTTAGCCTAGTATTAGCGAACAATAGACTTAGTTCCAGCAGACCACACTTTTCCCGTTACTGTTTTTGTTTTTTAAGTATTTAATGTATATATTTGACTGGGGTCTTAGTTGCAGAGTTCACGGGCTCAGTAGCAGTGGCCTGCATGCCTCTGGGATCTTATTTCCCTGACCAGGGATTGAACGCACATCCCCTGCATTGCAAGATGGATTCTTTCTTTACCACTGAACTACCAGGGAAGTCCCCTTCCATTATTCTATTTGACAGCCAGAAAAGGTTGTGCCCCATTCCCTTTGCCCCATTCTACTCCTGCTGCTTATTCAGACTTCCTGTCCGCATTCCAGGTACCCTCATCTCTTCTCATCTGTGGAATTCTGTCCATTTTTTAAGCCCACCTCTGCCCTTCCTCACTTTTTCCTGATAAAGGCCTTCCGTATCACTTCACTTCTTTCTGGTATTTTTCATCTCACTGTTTCTCTGAGTTGCCTTCTGTCTGTTTCCAGGGTCCCAGTTTACTTTTTCTTCAGCTGTGTCTAATCTTTTTTTTTTTTTTTTAAAGATTTATTTATTTATTTATTTTGGGCGGGGGTTGGGTTGGGGAGGGAGGGGAGCCGGCGGGCCACTTCTATTGGTCCTTCATTTCTCCATTTTCATCCATCCTTGTTCTTTGGCTCCTGTGGGCATCCCATCGCGGTGGCGTCTGTCGTTGCAGAGCACCGGCTCTGGGCGCATGTGCTCCAGAGCTCCCGCTTGGTAATTGGACACATCAGTCCAGCTGCTCCGCGGCACGTGGGATCTTCCCAGGCCAGGGATCGAACTGGCGCCCCTTGCACTGCAAGGCGGTATCCTTACCCACTGGACCACCAGAGGAAGCCCTGTCTAATCTATTTTAACTTGTTCACTGAGTTTCATTTTTAACTATGTTCTTTTTTTAATTTATTTTTAGAATTTTGATTTGTTTTGAGATCTGCTTTTTCTTTTTTTCATAGGATCTTATTCATATGGTTTTGAGGTTTTCTTTTATATTCATATTCATTTTATATATATTTTTTCTTATCACTTGCTCAAGAATTTGGTCCTTTTTGCCTACTATGAAGTTCAAATTCTTTAGCCTAGTATTAGCGAACAATAGACTTAGTTCCAGCAGACCACACTTTTCCCGTTACTGTTTTTGTTTTTTAAGTATTTAATGTATATATTTGACTGGGGTCTTAGTTGCAGAGTTCACGGGCTCAGTAGCAGTGGCCTGCATGCCTCTGGGATCTTATTTCCCTGACCAGGGATTGAACGCACATCCCCTGCATTGCAAGATGGATTCTTTCTTTACCACTGAACTACCAGGGAAGTCCCCTTCCATTATTCTATTTGACAGCCAGAAAAGGTTGTGCCCCATTCCCTTTGCCCCATTCTACTCCTGCTGCTTATTCAGACTTCCTGTCCGCATTCCAGGTACCCTCATCTCTTCTCATCTGTGGAATTCTGTCCATTTTTTAAGCCCACCTCTGCCCTTCCTCACTTTTTCCTGATAAAGGCCTTCCGTATCACTTCACTTCTTTCTGGTATTTTTCATCTCACTGTTTCTCTGAGTTGCCGTCTGTCTGTTTCCAGGGTCCCAGTTTACTTTTTCTTCAGCTGTGTCTAATCTTTTTTTTTTTTTTTTAAAGATTTATTTATTTATTTATTTTGGGCGGGGGTTGGGTTGGGGAGGGAGGGGAGCCGGCGGGCCACTTCTATTGGTCCTTCATTTCTCCATTTTCATCCATCCTTGTTCTTTGGCTCCTGTGGGCATCCCATCGCGGTGGCGTCTGTCGTTGCAGAGCACCGGCTCTGGGCGCATGTGCTCCAGAGCTCCGGCTTGGTAATTGGACACATCAGTCCAGCTGCTCCGCGGCACGTGGGATCTTCCCAGGCCAGGGATCGAACTGGCGCCCCTTGCACTGCAAGGCGGTATCCTTACCCACTGGACCACCAGAGGAAGCCCTGTCTAATCTATTTTAACTTGTTCACTGAGTTTCATTTTTAACTATGTTCTTTTTTAAATTTATTTTTAGAATTTTGATTTGTTTTGAGATCTGCTTTTTCTTTTTTTCATAGGATCTTATTCATATGGTTTTGAGGTTTTCTTTTATATTCATATTCATTTTATATATATTTTCTTTATAGCTTCTGACTGATGGTTCTTTTATCAGAAGTTCTTGGAGTTATAAAGCTGTCTTTATTTCATCTGTTGTCTCTCTTATAGTGGATTATTTCCCTCTGTGTTTAGTATTCTTTACTCATCTTTAGTTAGGATTTATCTGTGGTGTGATCTCATATGGCCTAATGAAGTTGTATTTTTCTAAAGTGGAGATGAATTCTCCACTCTTTGCCCTGGCTTAGGCTAATTTTTATGTTTTCTTTTTTTATTTTTTTTTGCTTTGAAGTTTTTAGAACACTCAGCTATCATAATTGAAATAATTATGAACTCCAACTCTGTGTGATAATAGGCCCAGGATTCTGGTTCTCAGGAGATGCTTTTTCCTACCTTGTCCTTACTGTCCAGGCAGAGAAAAGGTTTCTTGTTTGCTCCATGGGCTGTTTAGGTGAGCTTTCCCTAATCTGTCTTTCCCTGAGGATACATAGTTTCTGTTTTATTTGAGGTTTTAGTTCCAGTGCTCCACCTTTTAAAGCTCCAAGACCAATCCTGTTAACTGTGCGGATAGCAAAACCCAAGGCGGAAGTTATTGAAACTTCTTCCCCTTCCCATTTACCCCCTCATAGCCATTTTATCAGCTCGTGTTCTGCCACTGTGGCTTTCAGTTCCTTCTTTGATCCTGGCACCCTGGGGGTTCCCTTTCTTGTGGGTTTAACTGTACATTTAAAATAATTTTTTTTTTGGTTTATTTAAATCTAGCATTTCTAGGTCTTAATTGGAAAATGTTGAGGTTATGTTAAACATTCGTCTTGCCTTAATTGGATGTTCATTATGAGCTCTTTAAGAGCAGATACCCTGTATCTTTTAAAAAATGTTTCCCTGTAACTACTATGAAGTTGGTCATTATAATTGGTGAATTTGAAGTTACTCAAAGAAAGTATTTCTGACCACTCTGAGCATAGGAAGAAATACCCAGTACCCTTTAAAAATACATTTGATGTCTTTTGTTTCATGTCAGATATGAATGAACTGATTCTTCTATTCAAAACCTATTGATTTTCACCATTAAGATACTGTGTATCTTAGATACCTGATGTTTTTCTTCTCTTTTTTGAGCTGGTTACACTGTTCCCTTTGTTGGTTTTCCTTGTTCTCTTCAGAAACAAAATATATGGAAATATTTTTTGATAAAATTTCTAAAATATAAATTTTCTTATGTGAAATTTCCTCCTATCCATGTCAGTCTATTTGTTACCTTCCCCCACGTCTCCACCCGTCCCGCTTCAGCTCCATCTTAATGTCCGTTTTGACAATCTTTACCGCCGGTTATTTTTTTTTTTTCTGTCTGGTTTCTCACGTCCTCAGATATCTGCAAGGAATTTCATAAATGCCATGCTTATGGAGACAAGGCACCAAATGTTCAAAACCATTGATTTCCCAGCCTCTTTTTTTTTTTTTTTTTTAAAGATTTATTTATTTATTTACTTTTGGGCGGAGGTCGGGTTGGGGAGGGAGGGGAGTGGGCGGGCCACTTCTATTGGTCTTTCATTTCTCTATTTTTTCATTCGTCTTTGTTCCTTGGCTCCTGTGGGCCTTCCATCGCTGGGGTGTCTGTCCTTGCAGTGCGCTGGCTCTGGGCGCGTGCGCTCCAGAGCTCCGGCTCAGTGATTGGACACATCAGTCCAGCCGCTCCGCGGCACGTGGGATCTTCCCAGGCCAGGGCTCGAACCAGCGCCCCTTGCACTGCAAGGTGGTGTCCTTACCCACTGGACCACCAGGGGAAGCCCTCCCAGCCTCTTTTGTAGCTAGTTTTCAATCAGGCTTGGCTTCATGAGTCAGGTATCTGCTCAGAATTTTCAGTCCAAGCCTAGTGAGGAAGAGGCAGGGAACTCCGAAAATCTTCTTGGGCCCATGTAGCAGTGCCAGCCGCAGTATGTGTGTAGTGTCCGTGAGAGCAGCAGCATCGTCAGTCTAGGTCTACAGTGTGATTTGGGGCCATTGTTTCTGGCTTCTAAACTTGCTTCTTAAATACTCCTGGATTTTGATGAGTAACCCAGTACCTTTTTTTTTTTTAAAGATTTATTTATTTATTTATTTTGGGCGGGGTCGGGTTGGGGAGGGAGGGGAGTGGGCGGGCCACTTCCATTGGTCCTTCATTTCTCTATTATCATCCGTCCTTGTTCTTTGGCTTCTGTGGGCCTCCCATCGCGGTAGTGTTTGTTGTTGCAGAGCGCAAGCTCTGAACGCATGCGCTCCAGAGCTCCGGCACGGCAATTGGGCACATGGGTCCAGCCGCTCCGCGGCACGTGGGATCTTCCCAGGCCAGGGATCGAACCGGCGCCCCTTGGACTACGAGGCACTGTCCTTACCCACTGGACCACCAGGGGAAGCCCTTTTTTTTTTTTTTAATTAAACTTTCCATATTGAGAGATTGTAGACTCACATGCAGTTGTATAAAATAACAGTTTTCTTGAATGCTTGACCCAGCTTCCTCCTATCATTATATCCTACAGTATCACAAATAAAATGCTACAAATACTCATGTACAGGTTTTTGTGTAAATGTAAGTGTGTGTCAGGGGAGAGGGGTTTTGTTTTGTTTTGTGTTTTTGTTTTTTGCCACGCTGTGTGTCTTGCTGGATCTTAGTTCCTCAACCAGGAATTAAACCCGGGCCACAGTAGTGAAAGTGCTGAGTCCTAACCACTGAACTGCCAAGGAATTACTATCAGTGTGGTTTTTGTTTTTTTTTTTTTAATTTATATATTTTCATCCATCTTTGTTCTTTGGCCCATGTGGGCCTCCCATCGCAGTGGCATTTGTTGTCGCAGAGCACCGGCTCTGGGTGCATGCACTCCAGAGCTCTGACTCGGTAATTGGACACATCGGTTCAGCTGCTCCGCGGCACATGGGATCTTCCTAGACCAGGGATCAAACCGGCGCCCCTTGCACTGCAAGGTGGTGTCCTTAGCCACTGGACCACTGGGGAAGCCCCTGCCTTTGCCCTTTTGTCAAAAATTAGTGTGACTTATTTGTGTGGTTCTCTCAGTTTCTGGGTTCTCTATTCCATTGACATGTGTCTACCCACAATCTTTTTTTTAAAGAACTGGAATTTATTTTATTTATTTATTTATTTATTTTTGGCTATTCTGGGTTTTCACTGCTGCCACAGGTTCTTCTCTAGCTGCAGGGAGTGGGAGCTACTCTCTAATGGAGGTGAGCAGGCTTCTTGTTGTGGTGACGTCTCTTGTTGTGGAACTCCCGGGTTTTAGGGACATGTGCTTCAGTAGTTGCTACACATGGGCTCAATAGTTGTGGCTCTGAGTCTCTAGAGCACAGGCTCAGTAGTTGTGGCTCATGGACACAGTTGCTCCGAGCATGTGGGATCCTCCCTGATCAGGGATTGAACCCATGTCTCCTGCATTGGCAGGCGAACCTCACCACTGAGCTATCAGGGAAGCCCTATCCCACAATCTTGATTACCATTCTATAAGATAAAATCTTGAAGTCTGGTAGAATGATTCCTCCCATTTCATTATTTTCTTTCAGAAGTATTTTTTAAGAAACCATTCTAGTTCCTTTGCAGATAAATTTTACAATAGTTTTTTTGGTATGTAGAAAAACTGGGATTTTGATAGGAATTGTGTTGAACCTTGTTATGGACTAAATTGTGTTCTTCCCTCCCCTCTTAAAAATTTGTATTTTGAAGCCTTAACACTGCAGTGTGATTGTGTTTTGGGGTAAGTTATTAAGAAAGTAACTAAGGTTAGATGAAATCATCAGGATGGGTCCTAGATCAGTCTCCTTATTAGAAGAGGAAGAGACACCAGACATCTCTCTGCAAACATTATCAGAGAAGAGTCCACATGTGGGCCTCCCATCGCAGTGGCATTTGTTGTCGCAGAGCACCGGCTCTGGGTGCATGCACTCCAGAGCTCTGACTCGGTAATTGGACACATCGGTTCAGCTGCTCCGCGGCACATGGGATCTTCCTAGACCAGGGATCAAACCGGCGCCCCTTGCACTGCAAGGTGGTGTCCTTAGCCACTGGACCACTGGGGAAGCCCCTGCCTTTGCCCTTTTGTCAAAAATTAGTGTGACTTATTTGTGTGGTTCTCTCAGTTTCTGGGTTCTCTATTCCATTGACATGTGTCTACCCACAATCTTTTTTTTAAAGAACTGGAATTTATTTTATTTATTTATTTATTTATTTTTTTAGTTTTGGCTATTCTGGGTTTTCACTGCTGCCACAGGCTCTTCTCTAGCTGCAGGGAGTGGGAGCTACTCTCTAATGGAGGTGAGCAGGCTTCTTGTTGTGGTGACGTCTCTTGTTGTGGAACTCCGGTTCTAGGGGACATGTGCTTCAGTAGTTGCTACACATGGGCTCAATAGTTGTGGCTCTGAGTCTCTAGAGCACAGGCTCAGTAGTTGTGGCTCATGGACACAGTTGCTCCGTAGCATGTGGGATCCTCCCTGATCAGGGATTGAACCCATGTCTCCTGCATTGGCAGGCGAACCTCACCACTGAGCTATCAGGGAAGCCCTATCCCACAATCTTGATTACCATTCTATAAGATAAAATCTTGAAGTCTGGTAGAATGATTCCTCCCATTTCATTATTTTCTTTCAGAAGTATTTTTTAAGAAACCATTCTAGTTCCTTTGCAGATAAATTTTACAATAGTTTTTTTGGTATGTAGAAAAACTGGGATTTTGATAGGAATTGTGTTGAACCTTGTTATGGACTAAATTGTGTTCTTCCCTCCCCTCTTAAAAATTTGTATTTTGAAGCCTTAACACTGCAGTGTGATTGTGTTTTGGGGTAAGTTATTAAGAAAGTAACTAAGGTTAGATGAAATCATCAGGATGGGTCCTAGATCAGTCTCCTTATTAGAAGAGGAAGAGACACCAGACATCTCTCTGCAAACATTATCAGAGAAGAGTCCACATGAAGACATAGCAAGAAGGTATCTGTCTGGCAGCCAGAAAGAGAGCTCTTACCTTGATCATGGATTTTCAGCCTCTAGAACTATGAGGAAATACATCTGTTTTTTAAGCTACCAGTCTATGGTATGCTATTATGGCAACCCAAGCAGGCTAATATTAACCTATAAGTCAGTCCAAAGGGAAATGATGTCTTTACTATATTGAATCTTCCAATCCATGAACATTGTATATATCTCCATTTATCTTTTTATTAGCATTTTGAAGTTATAAACATGTAAGTCCTATACATATAACTTGTTAGATCTATACCTAATATTTCATTTTCTTTTGAGTGATTATAGATGGTATTGTATTTTTAAATCAGTCTTTATCTTCAGTAACATTTTTCTGTTCTACAGTCTTATTTTGTCAGATATCACTGTATGCACTCTGGCTTTCTCTCTTTTTAAAAATTGACTTTAATATTAACACAGATATATGGAATCTAGTAGGATGGTGATGATGGCACATGCAGTGAAGCAACAGAAAGACAGACATGGACAGAGGACATATGGACATTTTGGGGAAGGAACAGTGGGTGAGAGGTGTAAGGGAAGTAGCATGAAGGCCTGTACTATCATAAGTGAAGAAAATAGCTCTAGTCATTGCTCTGTGAGAAAAGGGGATCCTTCAGGGGTGCTGTGTGATGGTCGGGAGGGGAGGGAAGGGGGGGATATACATGTGACTAATCTGAGAACATGCATGTCTGTGAACAACAAAACTCTGTAAAAGTTAAAAGTAAAATAAAGGTTTAAAAAAAAAAAAAAATTGACTTTATTTATTTTTTAAATTTTGCTTGCAGGATTAAGATCCAACCAGGGATTGAAACTGTGACCTTAGCAGTGAAAGTATAGATTCCTAACCACTGAACTGCCAGTGATTTCTCCCATGTTTTTAATTTCAAGATCTACACGTTCATTGCTGGTGTTATAGAAATAGAATTGATTTTTGTGTGTTTATCTTATACCCTGCAACCTGACTTAACTCACATATTCTAGGATTTTTAAAAATAGACTCCTTGGGGTTTCTGTGTGATTAATCTTGCAAATAGAAACAATTTATCCCTTATTCTGTTTCTATTCACTTTTTCTTTTCTTGCCTTATTACTCTGGCTCAAACTTAGAGCACTGTGTTGAATAAGAACAGTGGAGCAGACATCCTTGCTTTGTTCACTATCTTAGGAAGAAACATTCACTCTTTCACTATAACGTAAAAGAATATTTGCAGGCTTTTTGTATTATAGATGCTTTTAATCCAGTTGAGTAAGTACCTCTATTTCTGATTTTTGGCGGTGGTGGGGGGCAGTTTATCATGAATGCGTGTTATATGTTGTCAGTTGCTTTTTTTGTATATAGTGATATAGTCAAATGATTTGTTTTCCTTTACCTGTTAATATGATGGATAGTGTTGATTTATTTTTTTTATTGAGCCTTGCTGTGATGCAATTCACATACCATATGAATTCACCCATTTAAAGGGTACACATCAGTGGTTTTAGTAGAGTCACAGGGCATGAGGTGGTTGGATTGCATCATCAACTTAATAAAGTTGAGTTTGAGCAAACCCTGGAAGATTTAAAATTTTTATTCGAAAGACAGACATGGACAGAGGACATATGGACATTTTGGGGAAGGAACAGTGGGTGAGAGGTGTAAGGGAAGTAGCATGAAGGCCTGTACTATCATAAGTGAAGAAAATAGCTCTAGTCATTGCTCTGTGAGAAAAGGGGATCCTTCAGGGGTGCTGTGTGATGGTCGGGAGGGGAGGGAAGGGGGGGATATACATGTGACTAATCTGAGAACATGCATGTCTGTGAACAACAAAACTCTGTAAAAGTTAAAAGTAAAATAAAGGTTTAAAAAAAAAAAAAATTGACTTTATTTATTTTTTAAATTTTGCTTGCAGGATTAAGATCCAACCAGGGATTGAAACTGTGACCTTAGCAGTGAAAGTATAGATTCCTAACCACTGAACTGCCAGTGATTTCTCCCATGTTTTTAATTTCAAGATCTACACGTTCATTGCTGGTGTTATAGAAATAGAATTGATTTTTGTGTGTTTATCTTATACCCTGCAACCTGACTTAACTCACATATTCTAGGATTTTTAAAAATAGACTCCTTGGGGTTTCTGTGTGATTAATCTTGCAAATAGAAACAATTTATCCCTTATTCTGTTTCTATTCACTTTTTCTTTTCTTGCCTTATTACTCTGGCTCAAACTTAGAGCACTGTGTTGAATAAGAACAGTGGAGCAGACATCCTTGCTTTGTTCACTATCTTAGGAAGAAACATTCACTCTTTCACTATAACGTAAAAGAATATTTGCAGGCTTTTTGTATTATAGATGCTTTTAATCCAGTTGAGTAAGTACCTCTATTTCTGATTTTTGGCGGTGGTGGGGGGCAGTTTATCATGAATGCGTGTTATATGTTGTCAGTTGCTTTTTTTGTATATAGTGATATAGTCAAATGATTTGTTTTCCTTTACCTGTTAATATGATGGATAGTGTTGATTTATTTTTTTTATTGAGCCTTGCTGTGATGCAATTCACATACCATATGAATTCACCCATTTAAAGGGTACACATCAGTGGTTTTTAGTAGAGTCACAGGGCATGAGGTGGTTGGATTGCATCATCAACTTAATAAAGTTGAGTTTGAGCAAACCCTGGAAGATTGTGAAGGCAGGGAAGTCTGGTGTGCTGCAGTCCATGGAGTCACAGAGAGTCAGACATGAGTGATTGACTGAACAACAGCAACAGAATTTTGCAAACATCACCATGATCAATTTGAGATAATTTTCATCTTCCCTGGAAGAACTGCACCCATTAACTGTCGCTTCCCATTTCTTCCCAGCCTCACCTCACCCCACGCATTCCTTCCACTTCCATCCTAGGCAGCCACTGGTCTATTTCTTTCTCTTATGAATTTGCGTGTTCTGAACATTTCATATAAATGAAATGTAGAATACATGATTTTTGTGTCTGACTTTTTCACTTAGCGTAATGTGTTTAAGGTTCATTCATGTCGTATCATACTTCATTATTTCATTTCTTTTTATTGCCATATAATAGTCCAGTATATGGCCGTAAATTTATCAGTTGATAGACATTCAAGTCAATTTCCACTTGTTGGCTATTATGAATAAGGCTGGAAACATTTGTATGCAAGACTTTCTGTGAACATGTGTTTTCATTTCTCTTGGAGTGGAAGGGTGTGGAATCATATGGTAACTGTGTTTAACTATTTGAGGAGCTTCCAGACTGTTTTCCAAAGCAGCATTTCCACAGGGGTTCTAATTTTCCACATCCTTATCAGTACTGTTACTATGCCTCTTTGTGATCATAGCTAACTTTGGGAACGTGAATTTACTGTGATTTAGATTTGCAGTTCCCAGGTGGCTAATGATATTGATTATCTCCGTATGCTTACTAGCCATTTGTATATCTTTTTTTGGAGAAAAGACTATTCACATCTGTTCTCATTTTTATTACTGAGTTGTAAGAGTTCTTTATATATTCTAAGTACACATCCTCTGCAGTGGAAGTGCAGAGACCTAACCACTGGACAACCCGGGAAGTCCTCTTCATCTTTTAAATTTATGGACAGCAGTTTTATGGCCCTGGTTGCAAAGCCCAGTATCTTTTCTCCCCCTCCAATATCTTTTAAGTAAATTCCTTCTCTGTGTGAATCAGCCAGAGGCAGTGTCTGTGTCTTTCATCTAAAAACTTTAACTGGTACCCATTTCCAACTGCATTGTTAATAGTGCAGTACTTGCTGTACTGTATTCTGTCAGTTTATGTGTTGCTCTTTGAGCCTGACAGCATAAGCCTTGTGTCTTTTATTTTCTTTTATATCCATTCTGGTACATGGAAAATAATATATAGGCATTTATTGGGTGAATGAATACATAAATAGGTTTTATTGATGATCACTGTTTTTAAAAAGTCTTAGATAAATTCACATTTAAAGAGATTTCATTCTTACTTTTTTGGTTATATGTATTCTCCTATCAGTCTTAATCTTAAAAACAGAGTGTTTTCCTTCCGCAGCTTGTGTTCAACAAGTAATTGACCCAAAATGTAATGTCTATTATGTGATTAGGAATTTATTATATCATACTTCATTATTTCATTTCTTTTTATTGCCATATAATAGTCCAGTATATGGCCGTAAATTTATCAGTTGATAGACATTCAAGTCAATTTCCACTTGTTGGCTATTATGAATAAGGCTGGAAACATTTGTATGCAAGACTTTCTGTGAACATGTGTTTTCATTTCTCTTGGAGTGGAAGGGTGTGGAATCATATGGTAACTGTGTTTAACTATTTGAGGAGCTTCCAGACTGTTTTCCAAAGCAGCATTTCCACAGGGGTTCTAATTTTCCACATCCTTATCAGTACTGTTACTATGCCTCTTTGTGATCATAGCTAACTTTGGGAACGTGAATTTACTGTGATTTAGATTTGCAGTTCCCAGGTGGCTAATGATATTGATTATCTCCGTATGCTTACTAGCCATTTGTATATCTTTTTTTGGAGAAAAGACTATTCACATCTGTTCTCATTTTTATTACTGAGTTGTAAGAGTTCTTTATATATTCTAAGTACACATCCTCTGCAGTGGAAGTGCAGAGACCTAACCACTGGACAACCCGGGAAGTCCTCTTCATCTTTTAAATTTATGGACAGCAGTTTTATGGCCCTGGTTGCAAAGCCCAGTATCTTTTCTCCCCCTCCAATATCTTTTAAGTAAATTCCTTCTCTGTGTGAATCAGCCAGAGGCAGTGTCTGTGTCTTTCATCTAAAAACTTTAACTGGTACCCATTTCCAACTGCATTGTTAATAGTGCAGTACTTGCTGTACTGTATTCTGTCAGTTTATGTGTTGCTCTTTGAGCCTGACAGCATAAGCCTTGTGTCTTTTATTTTCTTTTATATCCATTCTGGTACATGGAAAATAATATATAGGCATTTATTGGGTGAATGAATACATAAATAGGTTTTATTGATGATCACTGTTTTTAAAAAGTCTTAGATAAATTCACATTTAAAGAGATTTCATTCTTACTTTTTTGGTTATATGTATTCTCCTATCAGTCTTAATCTTAAAAACAGAGTGTTTTTCCTTCCGCAGCTTGTGTTCAACAAGTAATTGACCCCGGAAACAGACTGTAATGTCTATTATGTGATTAGGATAACATTTTATTTCAGCTTAATCATGCCATACTTCAAGCATAGACATGTGGGAAGTTCTTTACTCATTCTACAAGATTTATTTCACAACTCCTGTTATTTCCTTTATTTCCGGTTGACTTGTCCTCTTGTAGAAATGTTGTTTCCATAGCACCGCATTTCACAATGCACATCCTGGTAGAGTGAGCAAAAGCTCTGATATGTGCCTAGAAGCCTTGTTTTCTGATCAGAAAGCACATGGTATTCCCTCAGCCTTTCCTGCACTTAACTTCGAGTTTCCTTATGGGTAACTCTTGGGTTGCTTTCTCTGGTTAGTGTTGGTACTGGGTTAAAATGTACCTAAGGAATTTTGCTGTATAATGTGCCCTGTTATTATAATGTTCAGATTGTGACTGGTGACTGCCAGCAAAGTTGCTGTGTGCAGTAAGTGGAGTAAATGTAGGAGACGTTATAGGGACAGGAGTAAAATATCCTGCCACTTGGCCTGATGTCCTATTTATTGCTAAGGCAATTTGGGATGCTTCCTCTTTGCTACTTTCGGGGATTTTCTAACAGCTTTTACTGCAAAAAAAAAGAGAATTGAATGACGTGGGGGATGGCCAGTGAGAAAAGACTTTTTGAATGATTTCCTTCAGTTATGAGTATTTGTAATAACATACTATTTTTCCTCCTTTGAAACAAAATTGATTAGATTGTACTTGAACACAGGAAAACCTTTCTGTATCTTCTGTCATGCTTAGTTTCTTTTCTTCTTTGACACCCTTTTTTCTTTTCCTTTTATTTTTTTTAATTGTTTCAGCTAGATGCCTTGTTATATGGATATACATTGAAAACATTCAAGAAAGGGGTGAGGTATAAATGAAGCAAGATTGTAGAGAGGTAAGGATATCAATTTAGGTGTGGTTAGTATCCTTCCATCACATTTCATGTGGACTTACATCAAGAATGGTGGAGGGCTTCCCTTGTGGCTCAGTGGATAGGAACTCGTCTGCCAGTGCAGGAGGCACAGGTTCGAGCCTCGATCCGGGAAGATCCCACATACCTCAGAGCAGCTAAACCCATACATCAACAAAGACCCAGCACAGCCAAAAATAAAGAAATAAAAGATTTAAAAAAAAAAAAAAAAAAGAATGGTGGAGAGTGCTCGCTTCGGCAGCACATACACTAAAATTGAAATGATACAGAGAAGATTAGTATGGCTCCTGCACAAGGATGACATGCAAGTTCATGAAGCGTTCCATACTTTTCAGAGCAGACATGGAGAATAGACTTGTGAACATTGCGGGGGGGAGGAGTGGATGAGAACTTTGGAAAAAGTAACATAGAAACCTACACGACCATATATAAAAGAGACAACCATTGTGGATATGCTGTAAGACTAAGAGAACCTATATGGGGGCTATGCAACAACCTGAAGGGGTGGGATGGGGAGGGACGGGGGAGGGTTCATTGGGGGTGGGATCAAGGGTATACTGATGACTGATTTGCATTTATGTATAGCTGTAAACAACAAAACTCTGTAAAAGTAAAATAAAAATAACTATATATACATATATTTCATATATATATATATATATATATATATATGAATGATGGAAAGCATTTTAGTGACAGTCCCCATAGTCAAAGCTTCATTATTTTCTCAGTCTTCATCTATTCAGGAGATGTATTAAAAAGCATCCGTTGGGTGCTTTTTGGTTCCCCCATGGCATTTGACTTTTTTTTTAAAAAAAAAAAAAAAAAAATTTTATTTATTTATTTATTTATCTTTTTGGGGGAGTGGGATGGGGAGGGAGGGGGATGGGCGGGCCACTTCTATTGGTCTTCCATTTCTCTATTTTCATCCATCTTTGTTCTTTGGCCCGTGTGGGCCTCCTATTGCAGTTGCCTCTGTTGTCGCAGAGCGCCGGCTCTGGGCGCATGCGCTCCAGAGCTCCAGCTCGGTAATTGGACACATGGGTCCAGCCGCTCCGCGGCACGTGGGATCTTCCCAGGCCAGGGATCGAACTGGCGCCCCTTGCACTGCAAGGCGGTGTCCTCACCCACTGGACCACCAGGGGAAGCCCGGCATTTGACTTTCTTAACAGACTGTAGGATAGTTATCACAGGACCCTTCGGGTTCTATTCAGTGAGTTTTAACAGTTGTATATATCCATGCAACCACCTCCTGAAATAAAATGTAGTATGATTCCATCGCCCCAGAAAGCTTCTTTGTGCCTTTTTCCAGTTGGTTCCCTTCCCCCATCCCCTTGCACCTTCTGCCCCAGGTGGCCAGTCATTTTTATTATGATAGATAACTTTTCCTATTCCAGAATTTGATGTAAGTCAATCATACGTTGTGTAACTCTTTTGTTCATGGCTTGTTTTACTCGCGAGGTTTCCATACTTTTCAGAGCAGACATGGAGAATAGACTTGTGAACATTGCGGGGGGGAGGAGTGGATGAGAACTTTGGAAAAAGTAACATAGAAACCTACACGACCATATATAAAAGAGACAACCATTGTGGATATGCTGTAAGACTAAGAGAACCTATATGGGGGCTATGCAACAACCTGAAGGGGTGGGATGGGGAGGGACGGGGGAGGGTTCATTGGGGGTGGGATCAAGGGTATACTGATGACTGATTTGTATTTATGTATAGCTGTAAACAACAAAACTCTGTAAAAGTAAAATAAAAATAATTATATATATATATAATTTTTTCATATATATATATATATATATATATATATATGAATGATGGAAAGCATTTTAGTGACAGTCCCCATAGTCTAAGCTTCATTATTTTCTCAGTCTTCATCTATTCAGGAGATGTATTAAAAAGCATCCGTTGGGTGCTTTTTGGTTCCCCCATGGCATTTGACTTTCTTTTTTAAAAAAAAAAAAAAAAAATTTTATTTATTTATTTATTTATCTTTTTGGGGGAGTGGGATGGGGAGGGAGGGGGATGGGCGGGCCACTTCTATTGGTCTTCCATTTCTCTATTTTCATCCATCTTTGTTCTTTGGCCCGTGTGGGCCTCCTATTGCAGTTGCCTCTGTTGTCGCAGAGCGCCGGCTCTGGGCGCATGCGCTCCAGAGCTCCAGCTCGGTAATTGGACACATGGGTCCAGCCGCTCCGCGGCACGTGGGATCTTCCCAGGCCAGGGATCGAACTGGCGCCCCTTGCACTGCAAGGCGGTGTCCTCACCCACTGGACCACCAGGGGAAGCCCGGCATTTGACTTTCTTAACAGACTGTAGGATAGTTATCACAGGACCCTTCGGGTTCTATTCAGTGAGTTTTAACAGTTGTATATATCCATGCAACCACCTCCTGAAATAAAATGTAGTATGATTCCATCGCCCCAGAAAGCTTCTTTGTGCCTTTTTCCAGTTGGTTCCCTTCCCCCATCCCCTTGCACCTTCTGCCCCAGGTGGCCAGTCATTTTTATTATGATAGATAACTTTTCCTATTCCAGAATTTGATGTAAGTCAATCATACGTTGTGTAACTCTTTTGTTCATGGCTTGTTTTACTCAGCATAATGTTTTTTAGACTCACCTGTGTTGCTGTGTCATGTTCATTTATTTCCATTATGTGAGAATATATCAGTTTATCCACCCCGTTGATGAACATTTGGGTTGTTTCCAGATCTTTTTGAAGATAAATGCTTTTGTTTCTATTGGGTGAATAAATACCTAGGAATAGGATTGCTAGGTCATAGGGTAGATGTGTGTTCAATGTAAAAACAGATTGCAAAACAGTTCTCTAAAATGATTGTATGATTTTATATTCTTGCCAGCAGTGTATGAGAGTTCCACTTGATCCTTATCCTGGTCCACATTGGGTTTTCTCAGTCTTTTTTATTTTAGTGGATGAGAGTTTGCATTTGCATTGCTCTGAAGACCAATAATAATGATATCTTTTCATGTGCTTATTGGCCATTTGTATATCTTCTTTTTATGTCTCCTCCAGCCTCATTGTTTATTCAGTTGTTCATCAGATTGTTCTATTATAGTTCTTTATGTATTCTGAATATGTGTACTTTGTCAGATATAAATGCTAGTACTGATTATTCCTTTTTTAAAAGAATTAATTAATTTATTTTATTTTTGGCTATTCTGGGTTTTTACTGCTGCCGCAGGCTCTTCTCTAGTTGCAGGGAGTGGGGGCTGCTCTCTAGATGAGGTGAGCAGGCTTCTTATTGCGGTGACGTCTCCTGTTGTGGAACTTGGGCTTTAGGGCACACAGGCTTCAGTAGTTTCAGCACGTGGGCTCAATATCTGTGGCTCCGAGGCTCTAGAGCACAGTCTCAATAGTTGTGGCTCACGGGCTTAGTTCCTCCACAGCATGTGGGATCTTCCTGAATCAGGGATTGAACCTGTGTCTCCTGCCTTGACAGGTGAATTCTTTACCACTGAACTACCAAGGAAGCCCTGATTATTTCTTTTTATGGTATATTTTGATGAGCAGAAATTTTAATTTTTTTTTTTTAAAGATTTATTTATTTATTTACTTTGGTGGGGGAGTGGGCGGGCCCGTTCTGTTGGTCTTGCATTTCTATTTTCATTCGTCTCCGTTCTCTGGCTCCTCTGGGGCTCCCATCGCTGTGGAATCTGTCGTTGCACAACGCTGGCTCCGGGCGCATGTGCTCCAGAGCTCCGGCTCGGTGATTGGACACATCGGTCCAGCCGGTCCGCAGCACGTGGGATCTTCCCAGGCCAGGGATCGAACCGGCGCCCCTTGCACTGCAAGGCGGTGTCCTTACCCACCGGACCACCAGGGAAGCCCTAATTTTTAAAGTATTTATTTATTTGGCTGTGTTGGATCTTATGCAACAGTTCTCTAAAATGATTGTATGATTTTATATTCTTGCCAGCAGTGTATGAGAGTTCCACTTGATCCTTATCCTGGTCCACATTGGGTTTTCTCAGTCTTTTTTATTTTAGTGGATGAGAGTTTGCATTTGCATTGCTCTGAAGACCAATAATAATGATATCTTTTCATGTGCTTATTGGCCATTTGTATATCTTCTTTTTATGTCTCCTCCAGCCTCATTGTTTATTCAGTTGTTCATCAGATTGTTCTATTATAGTTCTTTATGTATTCTGAATATGTGTACTTTGTCAGATATAAATGCTAGTACTGATTATTCCTTTTTTAAAAGAATTAATTAATTTATTTTATTTTTGGCTATTCTGGGTTTTTACTGCTGCCGCAGGCTCTTCTCTAGTTGCAGGGAGTGGGGGCTGCTCTCTAGATGAGGTGAGCAGGCTTCTTATTGCGGTGACGTCTCCTGTTGTGGAACTTGGGCTTTAGGGCACACAGGCTTCAGTAGTTTCAGCACGTGGGCTCAATATCTGTGGCTCTGAGGCTCTAGAGCACAGTCTCAATAGTTGTGGCTCACGGGCTTAGTTCCTCCACAGCATGTGGGATCTTCCTGAATCAGGGATTGAACCTGTGTCTCCTGCCTTGACAGGTGAATTCTTTACCACTGAACTACCAAGGAAGCCCTGATTATTTCTTTTTATGGTATATTTTGATGAGCAGAAATTTTATTTTTTTTTTTTAAAGATTTATTTATTTATTTACTTTGGTGGGGGAGTGGGCGGGCCACTTCTATTGGTCTTTCATTTCTCTATTTTCATTCGTCTTCGTTCTTTGGCTCCTGTGGGCCTCCCATCGCGGTGGAATCTGTCGTTGCACAACGCTGGCTCTGGGCGCATGTGCTCCAGAGCTCCGGCTCGGTGATTGGACACATGGGTCCAGCCGCTCCGCAGCACGTGGGATCTTCCCAGGCCAGGGCTCGAACTGGCGCCCCTTGCACTGCAAGGCGGTGTCCTTACCCACTGGACCACCAGGGGAAGCCCTAATTTTTTTTAAAGTATTTATTTATTTGGCTGTGTTGGATCTTATGCAACATATGGGATCTTTCAGTTGCCTCATATGGGACCTAGTTCTCTGACCAGGGATGGAACCTGAGTCCTCTGCACTGGGAGCTTGGAATCTTAGCCACTGAACCACCAGGAAAGAACCCCCAGAAATTTTAAATTTTGTTCAAGTTCAGGGTTTTTTTTTTGGCCACTTCTATTGATCTTTCATTTATCTATTTCCATCCATCTTTGTTCTTTGGCCCGCATGGGCCTCCCATCATAGTGGCCTCTCCCGCTACAGAGTACCGGCTCTGGGCGCATGCGCTCCACAGCTCCAGCTCAGTAGCTGGACACATCGGTCCAGCCGCTCCGCAGCATGTGGGATCTTCCCAGGCCAAGGATCGAACTGGCGCCCCTTGCACTGCAAGGCGGTGTCCTTACCCACTGGACCACCAGGGAAGCCCTTGAATTTGCCCTTTGGAAAAAAAAAAAAAGTTCAGGCAGTGCAGAAAGATACAGAAAGCAAAGTGAAAGTCAGTAGCTTGATGTTTCTTTTTCTAGGCCTCCTCTGTCCAGTACAGTCCTCACTAAGCATGTTTGGCTGCTGAGCATTAAAATGTGACTGTAAATATATATATATATAAAACTCTCATTTGTGGTTTTCCTTACATTTCAGTAGAACAGCTGTGTTCTAGACCTTTTCCTAAGCATTCAGCAATCTTTGTATACTCATCTGTGCTTGGATTTTTCTTCACATGTAATGGGTAGTTTTACTTACATGAAGTCATCCAAGCCTGTTTTTCTGAAGTTTGTTGTTTTTGCTTAAAAATACAAAAATGCAGACACAGAAACCATGTTTGGGCATATAGATTATCTGATATTCCTGTTAGTAGCTGCCTAGTGTTCTGTTTTGAATGTCCTATAATTTATAGAACCATTGCCCTGTAGGGATATTAAGTTTATTTACTGTTTTGCTTTCTGGTAAACAGTGTGTTAGTAAGGACTTCTTCATATTTAGATTGTGATGAAAGAACTTTAGAGTTTTCTTCTCACATAGAAGTGGTCATTGCAACCAGCATGGGTGAATTGTATAGAGGAAATCAAGGTACCCTTGTGAAGGACAAAATGGCTTCATAGCTCGAATCAAAACAGTATTAGAGGGCTTCCCTGCTGGTCCAGTAGGTAAGGACACCCTTGCAGTGCAAGGGGTGCTGGTTCAATCCATGGCCTGGGAAGATCCCGCGTGCCATGGAGCGCCTAGACTGATGTGTCCAACTACCAAGCTGGAGCTCCGGAGCGCATGCGCCCAGAGCCGATGCTCTGCAACAAGAGAGGCCACTGCGATGGGAGGCCCACACGGGCCAAAGAACAAAGATAGATGAAAATAGATAAATGAAAGACCAATAGAAGTGGCAAAAAAAAACAAACCAAAACAAAACAAACAAAAAACAGTATTAGAAGGAACACTCTTTAAATATAGTGAATTTCTCCTGCTAGAGTTTAGACTGTCTTTTGTTCATGATCAGTTTGTTACACACCAAATTTAGACTGAATAGAGGGTCACAGAGGAAAAGAAGCCAGTATTCCATGCCTGAGCTTAGGGGAGTTTTTAATGCCCACTGTTAATGCCCACTGTGTAAAAGTTCTTTTGAAAAGCTCTCTTTCCAGTTATTTTTCTTTTGCTCTAAGCAAAATATCTTTTCTAATATTTATAAAACCTAAAATTTATATAGTATGTGGCTGGTCATTTTGTACGAAAGTCCTGTAAGAGAGCCAATCTGTAAGCATTAGCAAGAGTGAGTGAGATGAGATTATTTAAATATACTTGAATTGGTTTAACATCTGCTTGTGAGTGTTGAAATGGGCCAGCAAGTTTTTTCCATGAATGTAGCCTGGGAAATGTGCCTCTTTTTCCCAAAAAATTAGAGGCTTAAAATACAAAAATGCAGACACAGAAACCATGTTTGGGCATATAGATTATCTGATATTCCTGTTAGTAGCTGCCTAGTGTTCTGTTTTGAATGTCCTATAATTTATAGAACCATTGCCTTGTAGGGATATTAAGTTTATTTACTGTTTTGCTTTCTGGTAAACAGTGTGTTAGTAAGGACTTCTTCATATTTAGATTGTGATGAAAGCTCTTTAGAGTTTTCTTCTCACATAGAAGTGGTCATTGCAACCAGCATGGGTGAATTGTATAGAGGAAATCAAGGTACCCTTGTGAAGGACAAAATGGCTTCATAGCTCGAATCAAAACAGTATTAGAGGGCTTCCCTGCTGGTCCAGTAGGTAAGGACACCCTTGCAGTGCAAGGGGTGCTGGTTCAATCCATGGCCTGGGAAGATCCCGCGTGCCATGGAGCGCCTAGACTGATGTGTCCAACTACCAAGCTGGAGCTCCGGAGCGCATGCGCCCAGAGCCGATGCTCTGCAACAAGAGAGGCCACTGCGATGGGAGGCCCACACGGGCCAAAGAACAAAGATAGATGAAAATAGATAAATGAAAGACCAATAGAAGTGGCAAAAAAAAACAAACCAAAACAAAACAAACAAAAAACAGTATTAGAAGGAACACTCTTTAAATATAGTGAATTTCTCCTGCTAGAGTTTAGACTGTCTTTTGTTCATGATCAGTTTGTTACACACCAAATTTAGACTGAATAGAGGGTCACAGAGGAAAAGAAGCCAGTATTCCATGCCTGAGCTTAGGGGAGTTTTTAATGCCCACTGTTAATGCCCACTGTGTAAAAGTTCTTTTGAAAAGCTCTCTTTCCAGTTATTTTTCTTTTGCTCTAAGCAAAATATCTTTTCTAATATTTATAAAACCTAAAATTTATATAGTATGTGGCTGGTCATTTTGTACGAAAGAAAGTCCTGTAAGAGAGCCAATCTGTAAGCATTAGCAAGAGTGAGTGAGATGAGATTATTTAAATATACTTGAATTGGTTTAACATCTGCTTGTGAGTGTTGAAATGGGCCAGCAAGTTTTTTCCATGAATGTAGCCTGGGAAATGTGCCTCTTTTTTCAATTAGCACATCTAACTGATAACTAGCCCTTGAAGTAGCTTTTAGAGGGCGGGAGGTAAGTGAACAGATGGGAGCAGCTGCTCTAGCAGAGGTGTGTCAGGTAGTCATCACTGTTTTTTATCTCCAGGCCAGAGTTGTTTTGGTTCTTAAACTGGGAATTGAGTCTGTGATCTGACTCCATGCCTTGGAATTCTTAAAACAACACGAGCATAAGGCTGGTAAAGTTAATTTTCCTTTTCAGATAGTAGTTTGCCTTTAGAATTTTGAAACTAAAATGTTGCCTTGCTGACACTTAACATTTTCCCCTTTCCTGACACATGTTCTGGCTTATTTAGGATTCAACCCAGCTTTCAAAGAGAGAGAGAAAGTGTGTGTTTGTGTGTGTGTGTGTGTATTTAAAATTGTGGGGTACAGAGGTACAGAAAGAAAATTTAGCCGTCCCGCGTGTTAAAATATGATTTTTCTTTTTCTTCCGTGAAACAAAACCTGGAAGGAAAATTTGAATGAACTTTGCCAGCAGTTAAAGAAGTAGAATGATTTCCAGACCTTAAACCTTGAATTAAGGCACTAGAGTACTTCTCTCAAGGTTTTCTTTTGATTCTTTCATGAAGAAGATAGTTGATGCTCAGAACTTGGTCAGTCTTTTTAATTTGTAGTCTTGATTGGATTCTGGAACCGTTTCCTCGGCAACTATATATTGCTTCTTTAGAGGACTGGAAGGTTCCACTGATCTGTATCCTTTGGCAGTAAGTTGACACTTTCTTGAGGCTAGTCAGTACTCCTGGCTACAGTCTTGAAATAGCAGGTATGTGCGTCCCACCACACCATATTGAGTTATTCGTGAACAGATATAAAAAACATATACATCTGAAGTTTGTTACTTTTCTTTGAGGATTCTTAGCTCTTGGTCAGACTCTTACAGCTATAATTTTGAGCCTTTTTTATTTATAATAGAGGGAAGAAAATACTGTCCTGACTCTTAGTGCTGGCTTCTTCTTTGGAAGTAGGTAGAGTATAATCATGTATTTTTGACTTGGGGAGATCTGCCATGAAGATGTAGTTTTCAACTTGAGTTGTAGCCACTCCCTGCTACAGGGACTGGCGCATGCCTGTGGGCAAAGCTCTGTAACTAGGCTCTCTGAACTCAGTCCCTTCTTCTGGTGATTGACTCCACTGCACTGTCTGCCTTGTTTGGGTTGCTCATTAGTGCCTTTAAATAATTTTTTGTCCTGTTTTGTCCAGAGTTTATCATTGTTATCTGATGGTGGGGGGCGGGGGGTAGTCCATAAAATCCACTCCACCATTACTGTACTATTCAACTTTAAAAATAGCTTCTCTCGTTACTCTCCCACCACAAGTATGTGTTTCATTTTGCCATTCAGCTTCAGCTATCACATATATATTTATTTACTTTCTGAAAACTCTTTATAGACTTTGAATAATTCCACCTACTAACGCATTGAAAGTTTAAGGTGCTATAGAACAGCATCTGGCCAGCCCCTATGGCGGAACTTGTGGTGTATTGAAGGCCTAATAATCCATAGCACATTGTAGCTACAAATAAGTTAAGTTGGCTTCCATTTTACTGCCAGTCTACTCAAAACACACTCTAAAACATTTACCAGAAGGATGCAGTAGATGACCAGGGTTTAGTAGGGTTGCAAATCAACAATTGACGTACATTTTTTTTTGATGTACATTTTTAAAGAAATTTATTTTGGGCACACTGGATTTTTGTTGCAGCGCAAGGCCTTCCTAGTTGCAGCAGGTGGGCTTAGTTGCCTCACAGCGTGTGGACTATTAGTTCCCAGATCAGGCATCAAATCTGAATCCCCAGCATTGGAAGGTAGATTCTTAGGTATGAAACTACCAGGGAAGTCCTGATATAGATTTATAAATGCCTAGATTAGTGGTTCTCAGATTGTTTGGTCTTAGAATTTCTTTACATGCACACAATTACTGAGAACCCCAAAGAACTTTTGATATCTGTTCTTATATTAGAAGTTAAAACTAAGAAATCTAAAATATTTATTTTCAAGTAATAATAAACTCATTACATGTTACTAGGAGTGGCATTTTTATGAAAAATAAGTACATTTAAAAAAAAATTCAGTTAGAGAAATGGCCTTGCTTTACATTTTAGTTTAGTATTATGTCTAGAAAGATACTCAAGCAACTAATAAGAGTATTTGTCTCAGGGGAGCCCAAATTTGGTAACTGGAAAATAGGAGAGAGAAGGCAGATATATTTTCAATTTGAATTTTGTGCCTTGTACATTAATTACCATTTTTACAAACTAAATTATTTAATAAAACCCCTTATCTTTTCTTCTGGCAGAAAGGTGCTTAAAGTAATAGATTTTCAAAAATTATCTTATTTTATATACATATATTTACAGGAGAGAAGACCCTCAGGAGTTACCTCTTCAGTCTAAATTCGGTTTCCACTGTCTTTATCTCTCCTAGTCCCTAATTCTTTCTTTTTTTTTTTTTGTAACATATACCTCAACTTATAATTGCATAGGTTTTCTTTTTTTTTTTAACTTTTATTTATTTACTTTTGGTTGTGCTGGGTCTTTGCTGATGTGTGGGTTTAGCTGCTCCACAGTATGTGGGATCTTCCCAGATCAGGGATCGAACCTGTGTCTCCTGCATTGGCAGATGAGTTCTTATCCACTGAGCCACAAGGGAAGCCCCTGCATAGGTTTTCTTGTCTATTTTATTTTTTCACCATTATTCTCCCTCACTAGACTCTGAACTTCCTGTGGGCATGGATCATATCTGTTTACCAGTACTCATTCTAATACTTGGTTCATAATGGTTTGTCAGTAAACATTTATTAAACGAGTGAGTGAGGATCTATGGGAGACTCACATCACTTTCCAGTTTGTCACTTCTGAACAGTTCCAGACAGTAGCCAGAATATAAATAATCCTGCCCAAACACCATTTCTGTGTGGGTAAAAAGCTTCCTGCATTTGTTCAGGCTCGCTGTAGATTGCGTACTAGATAAGCAGTTAGTATTTAGTAAACAGTTTAGAATGTGAATGTCACAAGAGGAGGCCACCGAATGGGTTTATTAAAGAACAAAAAAGCCAAATCTGACAAGTTGGGGTGAAGAGCATTGCACCAAAGGTCTCTTCATGCCTGGATGAAGTTGTGCAAATAGTTCATCTGTTTCCCTGTGGTGGTTCTCAGCTGACTCACCTCTGGGTCATCAGAGGCAAGCAGCTGAATTTCAAAGCCAGCACTTTGCTCATGAGACTCTCCATTGCCACAAGATCTGCCACTGCCATAGGAACAAGAGCTGATGCTCCTGCTGTAGCCCTTGAGGTTCCTTGTAATATCACTAATTTAAAAAAACTTTGTTCTCTGTTGTATACAAAACAGCCCTGTGGAGCAGAAGGTTTAGGGTCATTACTAGAAGGGCACACAGTGAACTACAGTTTCACAGTAGAGTCGTTCTTTTCCTTTCTATGAACAGATCTTTCACTTAGGTTTCCTTAATAAGTATATAAATGAAGAGCAGAGTGTACTCTTCTGGAAGGTAACCTCTGCTCATAGCTTGTGTTGGAGATTGTGTCACAATTTTTTTATTTTTGAGTTATGGTGAGCATATAATGTATATATAGTTATACATTAAGGAGTAAAGTAAAAAAAGCTGAGATTGTCTGAGAATATCCAGAACATAGGGACGCATTTCTTAAAAGGAAGGCTGGAAAGAGGGGAAAGCTGTATTTTAATTTCCACTTTATTGATCTTTCAGCACAGTGTTGGCATCAATGCTCCTAGAGCTGCAGCCTGGTCCCACCTCTCTACCCAAAGTAGAGTGCTGCACCACAGACTACGCAAAACCATTGGTCCATAATGGAGGCTTCTTCTTTGCTACAAGGGACATTTTTCTCTCTAAAGCCTGTAGATCAGACAAGTAAAAACAAGAGAATACATTAGTGACCCAAGACTGTCCCACTTGAATATCATCAGCTAGTTTGTATAGATCATACATTCTAGGGAATAGCAAGTGTCTGATGGCAGCAAAAGCATCTTTGGGGAAGAACAGCTTCATTGAATACTTGGTTTTTCTGAGTTTCTTCATCTTATACAGATAACTTCCTGTAGGTATGGGAATTTGTCAAGACCAGCTCTTTTGCTTGTTTTTCTTAAATGTCATTCTAATCCATGCCGTAGCTACACATTGAAGAATAGTAGAAGGAAAAGAGCAAAGAAATAACAAAAGTTCTGGAAACAAATACAAGGAAACCACTGGAACCAAAGAGGAAACAGACATGAGAAATTCAGAAAGAACCCAGCCTAGTTGAGAACAAGCCCGTGTGTTCAGGGTTATTTTCCATGGTATATTTATGGAGGTTACAGGTGCCCTGGGAGTTTCTATTGTGTATTGTAAACATTTCATTCTCTGAGCTTTTCTAGTCTTTATCCCTTTCTAAGTAATATCTGACTTAACATTATTTTGAGATGAGATTTTTAGTTCCTACTGAACCTCCTCTTGTCCCAAAGTAGTGACCTCTAATAGTGATAGCAGTATCACTCTGGGGAGGCATTTTATGAGGACCTGATTCTGTGACTTAAACCAAGAATTTCACCTGTGAAAGTTCTCATTACTGGGTAGTGGTTGGGTGCCCAGTTGTCGTTATGTTTAGGACTGTGTTTATATGATAAGGTCATAAGCCCCACCAGTGGGAACCCAGCTTGCTTGGTTTACTTATCTTTGTATCAGCAGCACCCAGAAGAATTTATGTTAGAAATAGGCACTCAATAAATATTTATCGTATCAATTAATGATTTTAGGAAGGAGATTAGAGAATGGGTGGTATATTTGAAAGGACAGTCTACAATGCATCTTAACAATGAAGAAGTTGAACATTCCCCTACACATTTCCTTATGCACATGTGTAGGTGTTTCTCCAGGTCACTGTTTTGGGAAGTGTTTTGAACCATGACCCCATAAGAAGAAATATAATAAGGCAAAATGCACTATTTGTATAGAATGAGGTAAAAATAATATTGTGTTCCGGTCACTTTTATTAAAATAAAATACTCATTGTGACCCACTAAATTGTTTCATGATCCATTAGGTTAAAACAAACTTCTAATGGCAGCAAAAGCATCTTTGGGGAAGAACAGCTTCATTGAATACTTGGTTTTTCTGAGTTTCTTCATCTTATACAGATAACTTCCTGTAGGTATGGGAATTTGTCAAGACCAGCTCTTTTGCTTGTTTTTCTTAAATGTCATTCTAATCCATGCCGTAGCTACACATTGAAGAATAGTAGAAGGAAAAGAGCAAAGAAATAACAAAAGTTCTGGAAACAAATACAAGGAAACCACTGGAACCAAAGAGGAAACAGACATGAGAAATTCAGAAAGAACCCAGCCTAGTTGAGAACAAGCCCGTGTGTTCAGGGTTATTTTCCATGGTATATTTATGGAGGTTACAGGTGCCCTGGGAGTTTCTATTGTGTATTGTAAACATTTCATTCTCTGAGCTTTTCTAGTCTTTATCCCTTTCTAAGTAATATCTGACTTAACATTATTTTGAGATGGGATTTTTAGTTCCTACTGAACCTCCTCTTGTCCCAAAGTAGTGACCTCTAATAGTGATAGCAGTATCACTCTGGGGAGGCATTTTATGAGGACCTGATTCTGTGACTTAAACCAAGAATTTCACCTGTGAAAGTTCTCATTACTGGGTAGTGGTTGGGTGCCCAGTTGTCGTTATGTTTAGGACTGTGTTTATATGATAAGGTCATAAGCCCCACCAGTGGGAACCCAGCTTGCTTGGTTTACTTATCTTTGTATCAGCAGCACCCAGAAGAATTTATGTTAGAAATAGGCACTCAATAAATATTTATCGTATCAATTAATGATTTTAGGAAGGAGATTAGAGAATGGGTGGTATATTTGAAAGGACAGTCTACAATGCATCTTAACAATGAAGAAGTTGAACATTCCCCTACACATTTCCTTATGCACATGTGTAGGTGTTTCTCCAGGTCACTGTTTTGGGAAGTGTTTTGAACCATGACCCCATAAGAAGAAATATAATAAGGCAAAATGCACTATTTGTATAGAATGAGGTAAAAATAATATTGTGTTCCGGTCACTTTTATTAAAATAAAATACTCATTGTGACCCACTAAATTGTTTCATGATCCATTAGGTTAAAACCTAATGTGAAAACTGCTCTAAGAATGAATTTACTGAGTCTAGAGTGTGTTTAAATGTTGACCGAAGAACATTATGTTGATTTGTTTTTCAAAGTGGTTGAATCAGCCTAACAGCAGGTGAGAGCTCATATGGTTCCAGCCCTTGGCATTGGCAGACTTGAGTACTGCCATTTTCCTGGGTGTGAATAAGTAGGTCCTTATTTACTATTAGAGTGCACTTTTCCTACAGCTTTAATTTGCATTTCCCCATTACTGGTTGAATTAACTAGTGGGGAAACAGTTGTTTACTATTAGAGTGTACTTTGATGTTCACCTAAATATAGAGGATGTCTTAACCATTCTTGGATCTTGAGGTTGTTGAAAAATCTAAGGAAAATTATGGACCTACGTCCTAGAAAAAGTACAGGTATACAGAGAATTCTTGACCATTTTAGGACCTTCAGAAAAAGATCTAGTTGCTGAAAAGTTCCCAAGGACTCCCAAAAAGAGAGATGACTATTTCTGTGTTCCACTTTAAGTCAGTTACTGTGCTGGGTGGAGGCTTCCCTCCTCTACACCAGCACCACCCCCCCACCTTCCTGAAGCTTCCTGGACAAGAGTGATATGGCCCACAGCTTTGCATTGGCAGAACTGGTTGGTATCTATCATGGGGCACCAAGAAACAACACTGTGTGTGTACACAGTGTGCTAGAGACGAGTGACAGGGCACAGGCTATAAATTGAACACAACTGGAAAAAAATTGAAACTGAAAGCAGCCAGTAAAAGACTCTAAGAATATCCATAAGAGACTGGGTGGGGTGCATGTTTTTTCTGCATGAGGTGATGATTGAACTAATTTTATTTAAATCTTAATAGGGTAGTCTAGTAGTGTTGAGGCCCAGATGGGCCTTGGTGACTGATATGAGTTACATGGACCTCACTTACGCACAACATTACTTGTTTGTATTATGATACAGTTAAAAAGTGGATGTATTTCTGCATGTAAAAACTGATCTCAAGAGAAAAATGATTTATGCTTTCTTTATATATATATATATTTTTTGGCCGCTTCTATTGATCTTTCATTTATTTATCTTTGTTCTTTGGCCTGTGTGGGCCTCCCATCGCAGTGGCCTCTCCTGCTGCAGAGCAGTGGCTCTATGCATATGAGCTCCAGAGCTCCAGCTTGGCAGTTGGACACATCGGTCCAGCCACTCCACAGCATGTGGGATCTTCCCAGGCTAGGGATCGAACTGGCGCCCCTTGCACTGCAAGGCGGTGTCCTTACCCACTGAACCACCAGGGAAGCCCAGTTTATGCTTTCCTTGATCTGCCAGTATCATAGTTTTCTTTCTTTCTTTTTTTTTCTCTGCGCTATTTTCCCTAGGCCTTTTCTTACCCAGCTAATGCCAGAAAATAGAATTTATCTCACTGCTTTGGTTCTAAGGAACTTTATTCACTACCCAGCCATGTAATTCAACAATCAGTCAATGGTTGAGACCAATTAGATATTGTTATTCTCTTTAGAGTCACTTCCAGCTCTTCCCTGACTTCTACTCCAAAGCCCTCTCATCTGTGAAATAAACTGTATTGTATAACGACCCTTGTATTTACTTTCAGAAAGGACATCCATCCAGAAACCATCTTTTATTTGATTTGATAAGAGGTATGTGTGGATAAGTCACAAACAAGTATTCCAAGCTCCATTGGGAGACTGGGATTTAAAATGATAGAAAGTATACAAGATTCAACCAAGTAGAGAACTAGTTGTCTCTCAGTGGGTCATTTTCAGCTTTCTTTGGAGGTATCCATTAGCAGTGCAAACATGGGGTGCCGTAGCACAGTAAACAGAGATTGAAAACTTCAGGTGGCACTTATGAAACACTAGCCCTCAGAGAATTTAAGTCAAGTAGACCATGAAGCTCATCCCTCTTAGGCCAGAGATAGTTAGACTTTTATTCTTAAACTGTCCTGACTATGTCTCCAAATGTGCTCAGGACTGCTATCCCTGGAAAAAAGATAGGAGAATTTGATAGAAAGTGAGCCACTTGCCTTTGTATAGTACTTGGTGGAGATGGTCATGGTCAGGGAAACTCCATACTTGTGGCAAAGGCATGCAGTCTCAGGAAAAACAGGCTTTGTGGTTTGGGAATCCCAAGGCAGGAGATTAGGTAATTTTGTTGGTTTTGGGTTTTTGGGGTTTTTTTTTTCACTCTTTAAGATTCAGGGAGTAGGGGAGCAGAATTTAATACACACACAGACTAACTAAAACTTTAGCACTTGATTCACTTCACAGCAAAGCTTAGCTATTTTGAAGCTGGTGGTGTGAATTATTCTTTGTTAATAACAGTCCGGCCTTTTCCCCCTATTGGCAAAAAGAAGTTTGTGTGCATATTACTGACCTCAGCATTTCTCGTATTTTTTGTTCTCAGGACTACCTTAGCACTCTTCAGAATTGTTGAGTAGGTTTATAACTGTCATTAGTAGTGTAAAAAGTTCAAACTGAGAACAATTTAAAAATACTTATTAATTCATTTTCAAATAACAGTAATGAACTCTGGCACATGTTAATATAAATACTTACCAAAAATATTAGAGTAATGGGGTTGATTTTCCTTCCCTAATGTCTGATTTAATAGAAGATGGGCTTCCCGGGTAGTATAGTGGTTTTAAAAAAAAGAACCCACCTGCCAATGCAGGAGACATGGGAGAGACAGGTTCAGTCCCTGGGTTGGGAAGATCCCCTGGAGGAGGAAAAGACAGCCTACTCCAGTATTCTTGCATGGGAAATTCCATGAACAGAGGAGCCTGGCAGACTACAGTCCATGGGTTGCAAAGAGTCAGACACAACTGAGCACACACGCATATCTTAATAGAAGATAACTAGATTCTAAGATCTGTTCCTCCATTCAGTCTGTTTTAAAATACGTTATTTTAGTTGAATTACATGTGAAAAAGCCAGCCTTGTACAGGTAGATAGTTGGTAAAGGAAGGAGTATTAATTTCTGTATTTTTTTATTTTTTATTTTTATTAAGGAAGGCATATTTTAATAGCTGTTGAGATAATTTTGAATATTGTTCTACGGTACTACACCAAAATATGACTAATGGTAGTTCTTTGTATATAAGAAAGTATTACAACTTTTTTTGTTATAGCAAAACTGAAAAGAATCTAAATACCCAGTAATATGTGACTAATGAAATATAGAGTATCTACACAATAGAATATAATGCAGCTGTTAAACACTGAGATCAGTATGTACCTATGGGGAAAGCTTCTACAGTCCATTATTAAACAAAAAATACAAGGGACCAGAAATAGCAGTTTAGTGAGAGAGTAAGCCAGCAGGAGCCTGGCTTCTTGGCGTCAAAGTCCAGATCTGCTACTTAGTTATAGAACACTGAAAAGCGTCTTAAATTTCTTTGTGCCTCTCCTGCTATCCTTTGCGTTGGGTGAACTTTGTAGTTGACCCTTGTATTTCTGAAACTTTTAACTCTAAATAATGATCTCAATCCAGCAATGAAAATATCCAGAACTCCCACATCTCCAGTACCTGTAGCAAAAGAGAGAGAGAGAAGGTTCTGTTGCCTTTGGTAAGGAAGTAGTCATTGTGGACCTCCATGAGGTGGTTTCAGAGGCAGAGTAAGACCGGGCCCAAAGGCAGCAGGAGAAGGAAGGAGCCAGGACTGTGGAAGGGTTGCAGCAAGTGAGGGTAGACTTCTAGAGCAGCTACAAAGGGAAGAGCTAAAATAGAAGAAAGTGGTATATCTATAGAAGTGTGATTGCTGCGGAGGTGGAAGAGGATGGATGGAATTCTCAGCTCAGGGAGTGCATTAGACTAGCTCAGCGAAACAGAGTGGCTTTGTGTCTAGGACCTAATTCATCAACACACCAAATTCAGACACTTGGGTTTCTTTATTTAATACATGAAGTTCTCCAGTGGTAGTTTCTTAAAGTTTAGTTGCGACATAGAATTTAAAAGCGTATCAGTAAACATTTTGTACTATTACATGAATGCAATTCACTCCAGTAATCTTGCCTGGAAAATTCCATGGACCAGTGAGCCTGGTGGCCTACATACAGTCCATGGTGTCTCAAAGAGTAAGACACGACTGAGTGACTAAACAACTATTACATGAAAATATTTGGTCTCACTTGCATTTTGAGTGAATTTTTTTTTTAACCGGTACTCATGATTTGTAACACCATTCATTAGTCGTTTGTAAAATGCTAATTCACTGGATTACACGGAGCTAATGTTGACTGATTTCATTAACAAGTTGCATTATTAGTATTGCCACCAATCTCATCAGAAAGTCTTTAAGTACCGGGAAGCTGTCCAGCTCACAGTGGTAGATACAAGTTTTCCAGAATTCTGAAGCTCAGATTTATCATTGGCAGCAAATACTGCCAGTTTTTCTCCTTCAAGTGGTAGACTTCATTCGTTTTTCAGAAAGGAGAAAATACCTGCCAAATACCCCAAGTATGAATAACCCTAATTTATCTGGGAAGGCAGATTTAGCTTGCAGCTCCATTGCACAAATGCTTTTCCCTAGAGACCACCACTCTTTCAGGAGCACTTACTTCCTGTTTCATAAAATGGAATGTTAAAAAGGTATCTGTTAGGGCTTCCCTGGTAGTCCAGTGGGTAAAGAGTCAGCCTTGCAGTGCAAGGGATAGTGGTTCGATCCCTGGCCCCAGAAGATTCCACATGCCGCGGAGAGGCTGGGCCGGTGTGTGCAGTTTTGAGGCAGCGCTCTGGAGTGCATATGCTCAGAGCCAGTATTCTGAACCAAGAGAGGCCACTGCAATAGCAGGCCCACACATGCCAAAAAATGAAAGATAGATGAAAATAAATATAAAAATAAAAGAGACATTAAAAAAAAAAGAGGCATGATGGGGGGGAAAGAAGATATCTATTAAAGAATTAAGATTTAATAAATTAACCTTATTTTAATAAAATTATATTTATTTAAATCCAAATACAGTTATAATTATGGTATATGAAATGTTTATTTCCCTTAATTTTTATGGCTTTTGAGATATTTTTAAATAAAAATAAAACTTTTTTAGAATAATTTTATATGAACAATCTGAATAGTTTATTTCTTTGTTTTTTCTTTTTATTTAAATATTTATTTATCTGTTTGGTTGTGCCAGGTCTTAGTTGCAGCATACAGGATTGTTAGTTGCAGCATATGAACTTTATAATTGCAGCATGTGGGATCTAGTTCCCTGACCAGGAATTGAACCCAGGCGCCCTGCATTGCGAGCACAGAGTCCTAGCCACTGGACCACCTGGAAGTCCCTGAATAGTTTATTTCAAAGAAGTTGCTAAAATGGTACAGAGAGTTCCCTTTTTTTTTTTTTTTTAATTTATTTACTTATTTTTCATCCATCTTTGTTGCTTGGCCTGTGTGGGCCTCCCAACACAGTGGCCTCTCTCACTTCAGAGCACCAGCTCTGGGTGCATGCGCTCCAGAGCGCTGGCTCACAATTGGACACACCAGTCCAGCCACTCTGTGGCATGTGGGATCCTCCCAGGCCAGGGATTAAACTGGTGCCCCCTACACTACAAGGTAGATTCTGTGCCCACTGGACCACCAGGGAAACCCTCCTATGTATTTTTCATCCAGCTTCCTCTAATTATAACGTCTTATATGACTATGGATTATTTGTCAAAATTAAGATATAAACAATGGGACAAAACTACTGACCAAATTCTAGATTTTATTCCAGTTTTCCCATGAGAGTTCAATCCAGAATGCCCCATTACATTTACAATACTTTCTACTTTTCTCCACCACTTTTAAGGAACTAAAAAAAGATTTATAGAAGAGTTGCAAAGATAGAACAGAGAGTGCCATGTACCCTCCATCTAGCTCCCCTAATGTAAACATTTTGCATACTGACAAGTGTTTGTCCAAAACTAATAGACCAATGAGGCCACCATGTTTTTATACCATCATGCAGTCACTTCCCCTGTAGACATATCTTAGGTGTGGAGGGCCCTCCACGTCTGTGAGTCTCACAGCCTCAGGACTCCAAGCGTGGAGTCAGGCAGACCGGGACTTTGCAGCCTACTCCAGCCGTGTCCAGGAGTGTGACCTCCCGTCTCAGCTGCTTCCTCCATAGAGGACTGTGGGATCATCTTTCCTCAAACAGGGATTGAACCCACGTTCCCTGGATTGGAAGGTGAATTCTTTTTCTTTTTCTTCTTTATTTGCATATTAGAGGGCAGATTCTTAACCACTGGACCATTAAGGAAGTCCCTCTTCACGTATTTCTTAGTGAAAAAATAGAGGGATATATAATGCCAAGTGAAAAATTTAGGAAATCACTGGTAAAAGTTCTGTTCTATTTCTTTTAGCAATTGATTAACACATCCAAATAAGATAAAGAAATCTGAGGATTGTTCATGGATTTAAAAAAAAAGAGGCCTAAGGAATGGACATTGGTATGTGATTAACTACGTGGCAGACATTACTCCGATTTCACCAGTTTTCCCATGAATGTCCCTTCTTGGTTCAGAATCCAGACTGTGATTCTGCCTTGCAGTTAGTTGCCATGTCTACGTGGTCTCCTCTGACCTGTGATTTTTCTTGACCTTGACACTTTTGAAGACTACCCGTTACGTATTCTGTAGAATGTCGCTCCATCAGAGTTTTCCTCATGAGGTGACTGGGCTTATGTATGTTTGGAAAGACTGCCCGAGAGGTGGCCTGCCCTTTGTACCATACATGACATCAGCTTGTTGCTAGTGCTGTTAACTTTGATCATTTGGTTAAAGTGGAGTCTGTTAGGCTTCTCTGTGCTAATACTATTGGTTTTTTCTCTTTATCTTTTTTGTTGTTGCTTTGCCTTTTCAGTTTTTCCAAGTCACTTTGGATTTGTGTCCTGCTGATATTGACAAAGGAATATTGACGCTGGTTACTGAACTTGAGCCCCCCAAATGCATTGTGCCACCAGTTGTGTCATTGTTACTCTGGAAGGATAGATGAGACCATCTGCATTTTTCTAAGGAAAGCTCAGTCACTTTTCGGGGGTGGGGTGGGGAAGTCCTGATGACTGACTGGATTTTCAAGTCTTTATTAGGCAGTAAAATACGACCTCAGAGGAGAGGAATGGAGCAGGGTTATTTCCAGAGTTTGGATGGCATGCCGATCTCTTTCATAGGGAGTGTTGGTGGCTTTTTGTGGGTTTTTTTGAGTGGAAATTTTTAAGAGTTGTCTTAGAAGATCAAAGTATGCACAGTATAGAATGTCTAGAAATTTTGTAGTTTATTCTTACTTCCTTCATCCTGTTTGTCCATCTGTATAGGTACTCGAGCTGCTTCCTCCATAGAGGACTGTGGGATCATCTTTCCTCAAACAGGGATTGAACCCACGTTCCCTGGATTGGAAGGTGAATTCTTTTTCTTTTTCTTCTTTATTTGCATATTAGAGGGCAGATTCTTAACCACTGGACCATTAAGGAAGTCCCTCTTCACGTATTTCTTAGTGAAAAAATAGAGGGATATATAATGCCAAGTGAAAAATTTAGGAAATCACTGGTAAAAGTTCTGTTCTATTTCTTTTAGCAATTGATTAACACATCCAAATAAGATAAAGAAATCTGAGGATTGTTCATGGATTTAAAAAAAAAGAGGCCTAAGGAATGGACATTGGTATGTGATTAACTACGTGGCAGACATTACCCCGATTTCACCAGTTTTCCCATGAATGTCCCTTCTTGGTTCAGAATCCAGACTGTGATTCTGCCTTGCAGTTAGTTGCCATGTCTACGTGGTCTCCTCTGACCTGTGATTTTTCTTGACCTTGACACTTTTGAAGACTACCCGTTACGTATTCTGTAGAATGTCGCTCCATCAGAGTTTTCCTCATGAGGTGACTGGGCTTATGTATGTTTGGAAAGACTGCCCGAGAGGTGGCCTGCCCTTTGTACCATACATGACATCAGCTTGTTGCTAGTGCTGTTAACTTTGATCATTTGGTTAAAGTGGAGTCTGTTAGGCTTCTCTGTGCTAATACTATTGGTTTTTTCTCTTTATCTTTTTTGTTGTTGCTTTGCCTTTTCAGTTTTTCCAAGTCACTTTGGATTTGTGTCCTGCTGATATTGACAAAGGAATATTGACGCTGGTTACTGAACTTGAGCCCCCCAAATGCATTGTGCCACCAGTTGTGTCATTGTTACTCTGGAAGGATAGATGAGACCATCTGCATTTTTCTAAGGAAAGCTCAGTCACTTTTCGGGGGTGGGGTGGGGAAGTCCTGATGACTGACTGGATTTTCAAGTCTTTATTAGGCAGTAAAATACGACCTCAGAGGAGAGGAATGGAGCAGGGTTATTTCCAGAGTTTGGATGGCATGCCGATCTCTTTCATAGGGAGTGTTGGTGGCTTTTTGTGGGTTTTTTTGAGTGGAAATTTTTAAGAGTTGTCTTAGAAGATCAAAGTATGCACAGTATAGAATGTCTAGAAATTTTGTAGTTTATTCTTACTTCCTTCATCCTGTTTGTCCATCTGCTAATGTGTACAGTAGAGCATTTACTCCTAGAGAACTTGGGCAAATTAATATTTGTGATTCTTTGGCTACTTAATGTGTATTTCACCAAGAGCTTTCATGCCAGAATCCAGGTCACAATCTCACTACCATTCTATTATTAACACTAGATAGACTAGTAAGCACTGTGTCCAGCAGAATTTAAGTGAGGCAAGTCTTCATGGAAGATGGATTGTGAACACTTAACATTTACATTTGAGTCGTCATTCATTATTGCTCATACTGTCTTTCAATTCTGTTATTTTGTCTTAATGGACATTTCCGCTTTCTTGGGTGGAAACCCAGAAGCCTCCAGACCTCATTGCGAGAAGGCTTTGCAAAAAAAATAAAATAAAAAGAAAGAGAAGGCCTTGCTTATTCCCTGGTGCAGCTTCAGTGCTGTCCTTGATTACTTGAGCAGGTTTTGTGGCAGTTGGACACAAGCTTAGACTCAAGTGACCTGGACTTTAAAAAGATCAGCAGTTCCCAAGATTTTTTTTTTTTTTTTTTGGCCACTTTTATTGGTCTTTCATTTGTTTATTTTCATCCATCTTTTGTTCTTTGGTCTGTGTGGGCCTCCCATTGCAGTGGCCTCTTCTGTAGCAGAGCACTGACTCTGGGCGCATGCACTCCAGAGCGCTGGCTCATAATTGGACACACCAGTCCAGCCGCTCCACAGCATGTGGGATCTTCCCATGCCAGGGATCGAGTCGGCACCCCTTGCACTGCAAGGCGGACTCTTTACCCACTGGACCACCAGGGAAGCCCCCAAGATTTTAAAACTTAATTTTGTCACATTCTTTATATTCTTACTTCCACATTAGTCTACCTCAAACCAGTCACAACAGGAGTAGATGATTTTAATCTCCTATTACCAATTCTCTCACAGCTGTTAGGTACATTCTTTGTAAATTATATTGTTTCCTCTGCTCTTCTTAAACATCATTATTTTCATTCAGACGTATATTTTGAGCAGTTTTTCATTCAACTTTCCTTTTTTTGCTTTTCTTCTCATGTGGATGTATATATATGTCTACTATAAAATATCTGTACATGAGCTTTCATACTGTTGATTATGAATTATATCATTATTTTATAGATGTTTTTCTAATAGGCATTCTTCCCATGATTTTGTGGTTTTAAGTCCTAATTCCTCTGTTTTCTTATTGAGGTGAATTTCCTGTCACATAAAATGGACTCGAAGCATATGATAGTAGTATTTAGTACCTTCTCATCTTTGTGCAGTCAATACCCTGATGCCTTTTTTAGTGCTTGTGTGTAGCAGTGAAAAAACTTGTATGGGCCCCCAAAGCCTTGTATATGCTGACAGAGCAAGCTTTTCTTTGGCTTCTGAATTTGTGCACTACTGCTGGGGAATAGTTAGTTAGATAATTGTTAGTTTCATCCAACAACCAAGCAGTTGGTCCGTTGAGTTTTAAGTAAGTATGGCTTCTTACAGCCCTTTGTTTTACCCTAATTGTCCTCTAACGTAAAGAGTGCTAAAATTGTTCATGGTGCTTTAATTTGGGGAGAATGGGGAAGCTGTTTCTTACTGAGACTCTTGAAATGTCCTCATAATTGAACAAATGTTTTTTTAAAATTCTTCAGAACATGTCATGTACTCATCTGTTGCCCAGTCTACACAACTATCAAATCATCCACCGAATTATTTCCTTTTCTTTGCCTTCTTGGGGATCTAACTTTGCATGAGCTGATCTTGCATTGCTTAACTGATTTAAAGTGGGGTAGAGCATTAGTCAATATTAGGATATTGATCATTTTTAGCTCATCAGATCACCTTTGAGAATTCTACTTAGTGAACTGGCTAAGGCAGTTCCAAATCTTGTTGCTTTGTTTCTATTTGGAAGCTGTTTTAAAAACTATTTTGGCCTCTTTTTTATTGATTTTTTTATTTACTTATTTTTCATCCATCTTTATTCTTCGACCTGTGTGGGCCTCCCATCGCAGTGGCCTCCCTCGTTGCAGAGCACCAGCTCTGGGCGCGTGTACTCCAGAGCGCTGGCTCATAATTGGACCATACCAGTCCAGCAGCTCAGTGGCATGTGGGATCTTCCTGAGCCAGGGATTGAACTGGTGCCCCTTACACTGCAAGGTAGACTCTGTACCTACTGGACCACCAGGGAAGCCCTGTTTGGGGAAGCTTTTAAAATAATTGAAGTACTCATGAAGTCATGACCTCCCTCCCAGGCTTTCTTCATGTGCTCTAAGGCCTCATGCTTCCCTGAAAACTGTTTTGTCACATATGTATGTTTTGCCTATATATATCTGTTCATCTCAGAACAGTTTCATTAGAGTTTGCTTCTCATCTGCATGGTATGGACCAGCACCTTTTTTGCTGAAGAAGGGTGGGTCAACACATCAGTGTGAAGGAATTGTAGCCAGGCTATCCCCAGGCCACTTGAGGACTACTCAAAGGTAGAATCCTCAGCACAGGAACAGCCATGAAACGAGAGAGAAGGGTACACACAGAGGAAACTGACTATCTAGTGCCACCTTTGTTTTGTTATCCAACCAGCTAAAATGTGAAAAGGTTTTGTGAGGTGTTATTTAGAGATATATATTGTCATGCATTAGAGTCTGAATTCAGTCTTTTGAGACTTTTTCTAGCTTCCCAAGCCAGTCTCCATCTTCCCAAGAACAAACAGAAGTTGTAACTCATCTGGCTCACTGATGGGCCAAACCTTAAATCATGTCTGTTTCCAAGGAGCTCAGCGCCCTGTGACCAGGACACTTCAGTCCTCCTTGCAGCAGAGCTGCCCCCTGGGATGGAGGGAGTGCCCTTTCATCTCTTGCAGGGCTCCCTCATATTTGGACGGGAGAGTCCTTTGTAATGGAGAACTAGGCTATGCATCTCGAGCTGTTCAGCAGCTTCTCCAACCTTTGCCCGTTTAATGCCAGGCATACCTTGTCCCTCTCCCCAAGTGATGACTACCCAGAATGTCTCCACACATTGCCAAATGTTCCCTTGGAGCAAAATTGTGCATAATTGAGAATCATTGATCTTAGAATTCTTTCAGAGGCAAGATGAGGTTCCTGACTCTTAACCCAACCACCTAACGTCAAAGTATTTCTTCTTCTTCTCCCAAGTAAGAGCCTAGAGAAAGAGTTCCCCTTCTGCTTTCGTGTGCAGATAGAGAAACAGGTACTCTGATAACACAGGAACCGGTCAGAATGCGAACTGTGTTTGGCTTGGACAGCTCCTGGGGATGGGAAGTGATGAGACAGCAGTGACTCCTTGGTACCTGCCCTTCTTGTTCTAATTAAACAAACTTTTACGGCCTTTCTGCAAATGAGTCTGCTGGTAAAGAAAGCACTCTTCTTTTGCCAGAGATTTTAGAAAGCAGAGACACAGCAGACTTTTGTGCAAATGTAAGTTCCTGGGGAGTGGGAAAGGCATCAGTGAAGAGAAGTGCCAGCCTAACTTTGTGACTGTGGTTAATGGCTTTTCAGAAATCTAGGATCTTCTTCCCAACAATAACAATCAGAAAGTACCACTGTTCTGTACATTTTATAGCAAAAAGTAAATTCTGATGTCACCAGAGGATTATAAAACCGCTAGCGTAGCAAACACCACAAGTTGGTTTTGTTGGTCCTGTTTGTGGCAGCATGCCAGCAACTGGGAACATCCCTGGCATGACCTGTGATAGTCAGGCACTGGAAGTGCGTATTCGAAGTGTTTAGTTTGAAGGTATGTACTGTACAAGTATTGAGAATTAAGAAAATACCAGTAGAGTTTTGGAAATGAAAGAAATCATGGGAAAGGGAGTTCAGTTCAGAGAGGCTGAGGACCAGCACAGAGTCCAGAGACCTAGGGATTTTGATGCCTGCAGCCAGGTCTTAGTTGTACCATGCTACTGCCTGAACAGACTATTGGAGAAGAGCAATAAATTGAACACAGAAAGGAGGAAGCCTTACAGGTGGTGGCAGATGCTGACACACACTGGCTGTGGAGATAAAACGCAACAGCTCTACTTCCTCCAGAAATGCTGTGGCTGCCTTTCCTTGGAGCTGTGGAAATGGTTCAGAGCTGGGAGGGGAGGGTGAGAAGTCAGGTCTTTTTTTCCCCCTTCCTGCTGTTTGCAGTGATGCCATGGAAGTCTTCCCAAGGCAATGCTCAAGCAGCTTTCAGAGGCAAGATGAGGTTCCTGACTCTTAACCCAACCACCTAACGTCAAAGTATTTCTTCTTCTTCTCCCAAGTAAGAGCCTAGAGAAAGAGTTCCTTCTGCTTTCGTGTGCAGATAGAGAAACAGGTACTCTGATAACACAGGAACCGGTCAGAATGCGAACTGTGTTTGGCTTGGACAGCTCCTGGGGATGGGAAGTGATGAGACAGCAGTGACTCCTTGGTACCTGCCCTTCTTGTTCTAATTAAACAAACTTTTACGGCCTTTCTGCAAATGAGTCTGCTGGTAAAGAAAGCACTCTTCTTTTGCCAGAGATTTTAGAAAGCAGAGACACAGCAGACTTTTGTGCAAATGTAAGTTCCTGGGGAGTGGGAAAGGCATCAGTGAAGAGAAGTGCCAGCCTAACTTTGTGACTGTGGTTAATGGCTTTTCAGAAATCTAGGATCTTCTTCCCAACAATAACAATCAGAAAGTACCACTGTTCTGTACATTTTATAGCAAAAAGTAAATTCTGATGTCACCAGAGGATTATAAAACCGCTAGCGTAGCAAACACCACAAGTTGGTTTTGTTGGTCCTGTTTGTGGCAGCATGCCAGCAACTGGGAACATCCCTGGCATGACCTGTGATAGTCAGGCACTGGAAGTGCGTATTCGAAGTGTTTAGTTTGAAGGTATGTACTGTACAAGTATTGAGAATTAAGAAAATACCAGTAGAGTTTTGGAAATGAAAGAAATCATGGGAAAGGGAGTTCAGTTCAGAGAGGCTGAGGACCAGCACAGAGTCCAGAGACCTAGGGATTTTGATGCCTGCAGCCAGGTCTTAGTTGTACCATGCTACTGCCTGAACAGACTATTGGAGAAGAGCAATAAATTGAACACAGAAAGGAGGAAGCCTTACAGGTGGTGGCAGATGCTGACACACACTGGCTGTGGAGATAAAACGCAACAGCTCTACTTCCTCCAGAAATGCTGTGGCTGCCTTTCCTTGGAGCTGTGGAAATGGTTCAGAGCTGGGAGGGGAGGGTGAGAAGTCAGGTCTTTTTTTTTTCCCCCCCTTCCCTGCTGTTTGCAGTGATGCCATGGAAGTCTTCCCAAGGCTTAATTGCCAGAGCAACACCAAGTGCACAAGAGCTCTCCTTATAATTCCTACACTGAGACGTTTGACTTTGGAGTTCTGCTTTAAGCTCTCTGCTAATCCAACCAGTCACGTATTTTGGAGAGAAACTACCAGTCTTCTTCTGACAGCACAGTGATTGCTCGTTTTCCATGGTTTTCCTCCTCAAGGTCTGTGCCAAGCCCAACATTACAGAAGAAAGCCTTTCTGAACATTATAGCAAAACCAGTTGAATTTCCATAAGGTTATTAATAGCTTTGAGTCTATTTTGGACTGTGAGCAGTAGTTTATAGTCAAGAACAGCAGCCACCAAGGGGCACTTTAGCTGATGGTACATGGTAGCAGGTGGAGGGGCAGGCAGTTACTTCTGAAACTTGCCAAATTCACAGCTATTAACATTTACATAAAAATTAATTTAAAAACTTGTGCCTGGGCTTCCCTGGTAGCTCAGTGGTAAAGAGTTTTGCCTGCCAGTGCAGGGGACATGAATTCAATCCCTAATCTGGAAAGATCCCACATGCTGTGCAGCAACTAAGACCATGAGCAACAGTTGTTGAGCCTGTGCTTTAGAACCTCAGAGCTGCAACTATTGAGCCCTTGTGCCGCAGCTGTTGAAGCCCATGTGCCCTAGAGCACGAGTTCCATAACAAGAAAAGTCACGGCAACAAAAAGTCTGCTCACCTCATCTAGAGAGTAGCCCCCATTCCCTGCAACTAGAGAAGAGCCTGTGGCAGCAGTGAAAACCCAGAATAGCCAAAAATAAAATTAATTAATTAATTAAAAAAAACTTTGTGCCTCCTTGGTGAAGCCAATGAGGTTATATATAGCATCATTAGAACATAATTAACTGGGAACAAAAATACATTAGAAAGTGCTCCTGGAGAAGAAGCCCCTTGCTTGGCCATTGTGCCTTTGGGCCAAATGTAACACTAGCCTGAGAAAAGAATAGTCATCATGAAAATATTTTCTTTCCCTTCCAAGTCAGGAAGCAAGCTCACAATGGAGTCTGCTTCTCCATTCTGCAGTTTGAGATGTGCAGGAAACAACCAGCCATTACCAGCGGAGGTTTTCCTGCTGATAAATGAACTCTGAGGCCACAGTGACCTATCTTGTTAATGAGTTAATGAAGAATTTTGGTCCTTGCTTTGATTTTGGTCTCCTTAGAAGCTTTCTGTGAAGCTGAAACATTCTACCAACTTAGGAGTTAACACTTTTTCCTTGGAGAAACTACCAGTCTTCTTCTGACAGCACAGTGATTGCTCGTTTTCCATGGTTTTCCTCCTCAAGGTCTGTGCCAAGCCCAACATTACAGAAGAAAGCCTTTCTGAACATTATAGCAAAACCAGTTGAATTTCCATAAGGTTATTAATAGCTTTGAGTCTATTTTGGACTGTGAGCAGTAGTTTATAGTCAAGAACAGCAGCCACCAAGGGGCACTTTAGCTGATGGTACATGGTAGCAGGTGGAGGGGCAGGCAGTTACTTCTGAAACTTGCCAAATTCACAGCTATTAACATTTACATAAAAATTAATTTAAAAACTTGTGCCTGGGCTTCCCTGGTAGCTCAGTGGTAAAGAGTTTTGCCTGCCAGTGCAGGGGACATGAATTCAATCCCTAATCTGGAAAGATCCCACATGCTGTGCAGCAACTAAGACCATGAGCAACAGTTGTTGAGCCTGTGCTTTAGAACCTCAGAGCTGCAACTATTGAGCCCTTGTGCCGCAGCTGTTGAAGCCCATGTGCCCTAGAGCACGAGTTCCATAACAAGAAAAGTCACGGCAACAAAAAGTCTGCTCACCTCATCTAGAGAGTAGCCCCTTTCCCCTGCAACTAGAGAAGAGCCTGTGGCAGCAGTGAAAACCCAGAATAGCCAAAAATAAAATTAATTAATTAATTAAAAAAAACTTTGTGCCTCCTTGGTGAAGCCAATGAGGTTATATATAGCATCATTAGAACATAATTAACTGGGAACAAAAATACATTAGAAAGTGCTCCTGGAGAAGAAGCCCCTTGCTTGGCCATTGTGCCTTTGGGCCAAATGTAACACTAGCCTGAGAAAAGAATAGTCATCATGAAAATATTTTCTTTCCCTTCCAAGTCAGGAAGCAAGCTCACAATGGAGTCTGCTTCTCCATTCTGCAGTTTGAGATGTGCAGGAAACAACCAGCCATTACCAGCGGAGGTTTTCCTGCTGATAAATGAACTCTGAGGCCACAGTGACCTATCTTGTTAATGAGTTAATGAAGAATTTTGGTCCTTGCTTTGATTTTGGTCTCCTTAGAAGCTTTCTGTGAAGCTGAAACATTCTACCAACTTAGGAGTTAACACTTTTTCCTTGGAAAATGAGAACCAGAAGAGGGAGGGAAGAACCTGCACAACAGAGACGCAGAGAGTCCACCAGGCAGCTTCGACTTCTGAAAATTTTTCACTTGAACATTAACTTCACTTGCAGACAGAAATATCATTCAAAGAGAGATTTTCCTCTATTGAAGAACCGTAATAAAGCTGGCCTTGTATTTGTCATGTTGTGTTTTACCGCAAGGCAGTGAGTTTTATTGAAGGATTTCCCCACCTATTACTCTGATTAGAAACTGCTTTGAGTTGAGCAACAGAAGTATTTGAGTTTTGTGTAAACATTTCAGTATAGGAGAAAGCAAAGAAGTTTTTACTTCTATACATAAATGTTATAAATCCAAGCATTTATTAAAGGAGGCAGATCCTCTTTTCAGCTTATTAAAGAAAGAATAGTCTCCTTTAAATTTGGTTATCTTTAAGAACCAGACATTATTCTTCCAAATTATTTTTTTCTTCTAGCAATTGACTATTGATGATGTTCTGTCATTTGAAGGAGGCCCAAGGGTTGTTGTAGATATCACTGTCACAGGGTAATTTTTCAGCTTTGCAGTTCTAGAAATATGATTTTATTAGTTGATTAGATTTTAATGAACTGATTCATGGCTCATTCAGCTGGTGTTATATTTGGTTTAGAAAACCAAAGCGGGGCTTCCCTGGTGGTCCAGTGGGTAAGGACACCGCCTTGCAGTGCAAGGGGCGCCAGTTCAATCCCTGGCCTGGGAAGATCCCACGTGCCGCGGAGCGGCTGGACCCATGTGTCCAATTACCGAGCCAGAGCTCTGAAGCGCATGCGCCCAGAGCCGGCGCTCTGCAACGACAGACGCCACCGCGATGGGAGGCCCACAGGAGCCAAAGAACAAAGATGGATGAACATAGAGAAATGAAAGACCAATAGAAATGGCCCGCCCACTTCCCTCCCTCCCCAACCCAATCCCCGCCCAAAAATAAATAAATAAATGTAAAAAAAAAAAAAAACCCAAAGCGCCTGTTAATTAACTTACAGTTATTATTTCATTGACCAGAAGACTGTCCAAATGAAGCATCCCAAAACCGTTACCTGAAAAATCATGAAAAGTGATAGGAGGCTTTGTAAGGAGGTAAGCAAAAAGAAAATAGATGCATTGTTTTCTGTATATTGCCACTTGAAGACTTCCAGGGAACCTGTCTTCTACTGTAAGGCATTTATCTGTCAGGTACTTGGTATTGGTATATGTATTTAAACACTCTCTGCCTTGTCATTGCTAAACGGCCACTGCTGAGGTGGCTTAAGATGGTTAATTGAACACATGCCGCCACACACATTCCATGTGCTCCAAATTCCTACATATATCAGAAAGTTATGTCTTTAACAGTGTTGGGAAAAAAGGATGTCCTGGATAGTCTAAAAAGTTTGCAGAATTCTTGAAGCTCAGAAGGCAGATGAAATCATATTAAAGGTGGAGACCGCAGTCTGAGCTCTGCGTGACCCACTTCACTATAATTCCTGGACGTGGCTGTGGTGAATGGATGGAGCGTTTACACACCCAGGAGCTAAAACGTCACTTGAGCAAGCACAGCAGCAAACCCCAGGAAGACCCGTGTCATGAGGGAGAAGCTCCAAACTCAGGAAGATGAAGAGCTGACATTGGAGGATCCAACTACTATAAACAGAACGTAAGGAAGGAGACTAAAAGAGAGATGTGTTTATACCCTGAATGGAAAAAAGAAAAAGTTTCATTCATGAAATAAGAGCAGACGCTGACAGGAAAGAATGAGTTTTATTTCCTAGATCTTGGAAATAAAACATGATTGTTTAACTAGAACCTCGTTAAAGAGACTCCATAGCCTAATAGTGGGTAAGGACACCGCCTTGCAGTGCAAGGGGCGCCAGTTCAATCCCTGGCCTGGGAAGATCCCACGTGCCGCGGAGCGGCTGGACCCATGTGTCCAATTACCGAGCCAGAGCTCTGAAGCGCATGCGCCCAGAGCCGGCGCTCTGCAACGACAGACGCCACCGCGATGGGAGGCCCACAGGAGCCAAAGAACAAAGATGGATGAACATAGAGAAATGAAAGACCAATAGAAATGGCCCGCCCACTTCCCTCCCTCCCCAACCCAATCCCCCCCCCAAAACTAATAAATAAATGAAAAAAAAAAAAAAAACCCAAAGCGCCTGTTAATTAACTTACAGTTATTATTTCATTGACCAGAAGACTGTCCAAATGAAGCATCCCAAAACCGTTACCTGAAAAATCATGAAAAGTGATAGGAGGCTTTGTAAGGAGGTAAGCAAAAAGAAAATAGATGCATTGTTTTCTGTATATTGCCACTTGAAGACTTCCAGGGAACCTGTCTTCTACTGTAAGGCATTTATCTGTCAGGTACTTGGTATTGGTATATGTATTTAAACACTCTCTGCCTTGTCATTGCTAAACGGCCACTGCTGAGGTGGCTTAAGATGGTTAATTGAACACATGCCGCCACACACATTCCATGTGCTCCAAATTCCTACATATATCAGAAAGTTATGTCTTTAACAGTGTTGGGAAAAAAGGATGTCCTGGATAGTCTAAAAAGTTTGCAGAATTCTTGAAGCTCAGAAGGCAGATGAAATCATATTAAAGGTGGAGACCGCAGTCTGAGCTCTGCGTGACCCACTTCACTATAATTCCTGGACGTGGCTGTGGTGAATGGATGGAGCGTTTACACACCCAGGAGCTAAAACGTCACTTGAGCAAGCACAGCAGCAAACCCCAGGAAGACCCGTGTCATGAGGGAGAAGCTCCAAACTCAGGAAGATGAAGAGCTGACATTGGAGGATCCAACTACTATAAACAGAACGTAAGGAAGGAGACTAAAAGAGAGATGTGTTTATACCCTGAATGGAAAAAAAAGAAAAATTTTCATTCATGAAATAAGAGCAGACTCTTACAGGAAAGAATGAGTTTTATTTCCTAGATCTTGGAAATAAAACATGATTGTTTAACTAGAACCTCGTTAAAGAGACTCCATAGCCTAATAGATACAACTAAAAGGAATTAACAGTGAGCATAGGATAGAGTCAAAGAATTTTCCTACATTATAAAATAATTAAGAAATAGGCAGACCAAAAAAGTAAATGTAACAAAAGGAATCATTTCAGACGTTTCAGGGCTCACAGAATATGAATTCTGGGAGACGAGAGGAAAAATGAACCAGAGGAACAAATACCCAAAGAAATAATGGGAGAAAATTTCCCAAACAGAAGAAAATAATCGTTCGCATGAAAGGGCCCACTATGAATGTATCAAGTTAAGAAGGCTTACTTTTATACATACAGTGGAAGTCTCAAAAGACTAAAGGAAAAATCCTGAAAGCTTCTGGATCGAGGAAGCAGTCCACCCGATAAAGAAGCAGGGAATCAGGGTGATACCAGAGTCTCGCTGGCAGCACTGGATGCAGGAAGACAGTGAGGGATCTCCCTGGTGCTTCAGCGGCTGAGACTCCTCACTCCCAGTGCAGGGGCCCTGGGTTCAATCCCTGGTCAGGGAAGTAGATCCCACATGCGTCAACTAAGAATTCACATTCTACAACTAAAAATACTGTGTGCTGCAATGAAGATTGATGATCCTACATGCCGCAACTAAGACCTGGTACAGCCAAATAAATAAATATTTTTTTTAAAAAAGAAGACAATGAAACACTATGTGCATGGATCTGAGAGCAAACACTGAGGAACCTCAGCATCCATGCTCAGGAACATTATCCCTCAGAACTGTTAAGAGCCAGTGAAGGCATTTTTTCAGGTATGCAAGAACTCAATTTCTCACTCACGATCCCTCTTTTATAGAATGACCCAGAAGGATGCTGTTCAGGAAAATTTAAGGGGGAAACAAAAGAAGCATTAATTAAAGGGGAAAAATCCTCAGCAGAAAATGCTTTAGGTCTGTAATCTGGAACTTGAGCAGCTGCCTACTCCTGACAGCAGTGACATCTGTAGACGTGGGCAAAAGCAGCTGCCCTGAGGTCCTCGGTCCTGTGTGCTCTGATGTCCACTGTGGATGCCCCCACATGTCCAGGCCTCATCTTGAAGATGCCCATCCCCACCCTGCCCCACCCTAGCCTCTCATACCTGCCTGTGCTTTAGTCTACATCCTTTGTCTAGACTCATAATTAAATTGACATACAACAGATTAACGGGAGAACAACAAATTTAATTTTGTATGTACCAGGGCTGCATGAAAATGTAAAACTCAAAGAAGGGACTAAAACAGGAATCTTTCATGCGTTTTAGACAAAGAAACAATAGGTTTGTGAAGGGTTGACCAAAGGGTTTGGGCTTGGGGTAGGAAATTGGTGAAGAAGTACCACAGTTTGTTTATACAGCATTCTCAGCCATAGATTCCCTCTCCCTGGTGATAAGGATGCCCTCTACCCGTGGTCCCTTCCCAAGGGAGCTTATTGCCTGCTGATTAGGGGACAAAGGAGGGTCAGAGTCCTTTGTACTGGCTATTTCTCAAGTACCTTTATTCAAAATAATCAGTAGGCCAAAGTGGCATAGTTTGGGGTAACATTCTCCAGCTCAGTTGTGAATACCCTTGCACTGAAGGATGCTCATGGCCAGAGCCTTGATCAAAAAGATCAGAACAGTACGTCGCTGGCAGCACTGGATGCAGGAAGACAGTGAGGGATCTCCCTGGTGCTTCAGCGGCTGAGACTCCTCACTCCCAGTGCAGGGGCCCTGGGTTCAATCCCTGGTCAGGGAAGTAGATCCCACATGCGTCAACTAAGAATTCACATTCTACAACTAAAAATACTGTGTGCTGCAATGAAGATTGATGATCCTACATGCCGCAACTAAGACCTGGTACAGCCAAATAAATAAATATTTTTTTTAAAAAAGAAGACAATGAAACACTATGTGCATGGATCTGAGAGCAAACACTGAGGAACCTCAGCATCCATGCTCAGGAACATTATCCCTCAGAACTGTTAAGAGCCAGTGAAGGCATTTTTTCAGGTATGCAAGAACTCAATTTCTCACTCACGATCCCTCTTTTATAGAATGACCCAGAAGGATGCTGTTCAGGAAAATTTAAGGGGGAAACAAAAGAAGCATTAATTAAAGGGGAAAAATCCTCAGCAGAAAATGCTTTAGGTCTGTAATCTGAACTTGAGCAGCTGCCTACTCCTGACAGCAGTGACATCTGTAGACGTGGGCAAAAGCAGCTGCCCTGAGGTCCTCGGTCCTGTGTGCTCTGATGTCCACTGTGGATGCCCCCACATGTCCAGGCCTCATCTTGAAGATGCCCATCCCCACCCTGCCCCACCCTAGCCTCTCATACCTGCCTGTGCTTTAGTCTACATCCTTTGTCTAGACTCATAATTAAATTGACATACAACAGATTAACGGGAGAACAACAAATTTAATTTTGTATGTACCAGGGCTGCATGAAAATGTAAAACTCAAAGAAGGGACTAAAACAGGAATCTTTCATGCGTTTTAGACAAAGAAACAATAGGTTTGTGAAGGGTTGACCAAAGGGTTTGGGCTTGGGGTAGGAAATTGGTGAAGAAGTACCACAGTTTGTTTATACAGCATTCTCAGCCATAGATTCCCTCTCCCTGGTGATAAGGATGCCCTCTACCCGTCTGGTCCCTTCCCAAGGGAGCTTATTGCCTGCTGATTAGGGGGACAAAGGAGGGTCAGAGTCCTTTTTTGTACTGGCTATTTCTCAAGTACCTTTCATTCAAAATAATCAGTAGGCCAAAGTGGCATAGTTTGGGGTAACACATTCTGACCCCCAGCTGATTCAGCTTCCTTGATGAATAATCCCCTTACCTTCTGTCTTCACTGAGGCAGGGCCAGGTGGTCCTCTGGGAGCATGGCTTCCCCTGCAGCAGCTGCTTTTTCTCCTGCACTTCTAGAGGTGAAATAAATGTCCTCCTGGCACCCCACCACTGCTTCCAAATTCTCTTTCCTGGATTTGCCATTAAGGTTAGTGGAAGTACTAAAGTATATACACATCTTTATCTGTTCATCTGTCTATGGACATTTACATTGTTTGAAGCCTTTTTAAAAGAATGCTGATATATTCATGACTAATCTGAGAACATACGTATCTATAAACAACAAAACTCTGTAAAAGTTAAAAGTAAAATAAAAGTTATTTAAAAAAAAAAAAAAAACATGAAACGCCTATGGCAAAGACCACCATAAATAAAGACTATAACAAACTAGGATAAAACCATTTGCAACTCAAATCCAAACAAGGTACTAGTTTCCCTAGTAAGAGCCTGTACTAATCAATAAGAAATAGATTAATCACCCACTTTTTAAAAGGGCAAAAAAAACCCTCACCAAATAAGAAATACAAATGGGTCTTACCCATTAGAAAAGATGCAGTTTCCTTAATGAGAAGGAAACACAAATTTACATGACGAGAAGATGCTGGGTTTTGCTGGATGGCAGAGATCCCAAAGTTTGGAAACAGGGCTTTAACAAGGGTATGGCTTTCCATGATTGTAGTGGCAAGATTGTCATTGAAGTCTGTAAGTAGAGAATGTCTGTTAAATTATGGTTCTTCATACAGTAGAACAGTACGCAGCTTGGAAAAGAAAGTGTCATGTGTACTGATGTGTAATGATCTCTGGAATACATACAAAAGTGGGGAAAGGCAGGGGCAGAGTAGTGTAGAGGGTTACAGTCATGCATGTTCACCATGACCTCCCTGGTGATAAGGATGCCCTCTACCCGCCTGGTCCCTTCCCAAGGGAGCTTATTGCCTGCTGATTAGGGGGACAAAGGAGGGTCAGAGTCCTTTTTTGTACTGGCTATTTCTCAAGTACCTTTAATTCAAAATAATCAGTAGGCCAAAGTGGCATAGTTTGGGGTAATACATTCTGACCCCCAGCTGATTCAGCTTCCTTGATGAATAATCCCCTTACCTTCTGTCTTCACTGAGGCAGGGCCAGGTGGTCCTCTGGGAGCATGGCTTCCCCTGCAGCAGCTGCTTTTTCTCCTGCACTTCTAGAGGTGAAATAAATGTCCTCCTGGCACCCCACCACTGCTTCCAAATTCTCTTTCCTGGATTTGCCATTAAGGTTAGTGGAAGTACTAAAGTATATACACATCTTTATCTGTTCATCTGTCTATGGACATTTACATTGTTTGAAGCCTTTTTAAAAGAATGCTGATATATTCATGACTAATCTGAGAACATACATATCTGTAAACAACAAAACTCTGTAAAAGTTAAAAGTAAAATAAAAGTTATTTAAAAAAAAAAAAAAAACATGAAACGCCTATGGCAAAGACCACCATAAATAAAGACTATAACAAACTAGGATAAAACCATTTGCAACTCAAATCCAAACAAGGTACTAGTTTCCCTAGTAAGAGCCTCTACTAATCAATAAGAAATAGATTAATCACCCAGTTTTTAAAAGGGCAAAAAAACCCCTCACCAAATAAGAAATACAAATGGGTCTTACCCATTAGAAAAGATGCAGTTTCCTTAATGAGAAGGAAACACAAATTTACATGACGAGAAGATGCTGGGTTTTGCTGGATGGCAGAGATCCCAAAGTTTGGAAACAGGGCTTTAACAAGGGTATGGCTTTCCATGATTGTAGTGGCAAGATTGTCATTGAAGTCTGTAAGTAGAGAATGTCTGTTAAATTATGGTTCTTCATACAGTAGAACAGTACGCAGCTTGGAAAAGAAAGTGTCATATGTACTGATGTGTAATGATCTCTGGAATACATACAAAAGTGAGGAAAGGCAGGGGCAGAATAGTGTAGAGGGTTACAGTCATGCATGTGCAGGATGGGAGAGAATGCGGACAACTATACGTTACTTAGATATGCATGAGACAGCTCTGGCAGGAAGAAGCAGATGTTTAAAGTCTGACTTGCAGAACTCGCTTTCGAGACCCCAATAAAAACTAAATATGTGGAGATTTAAGTGCTCAGATAGGAAATGCAGAAGATAGCCAGGGGACAGTGCTTGCACATGCAGAGACATCCTGGAAGGACACCAGGAACTGGGAACACTGGTTGCCTCGGAGGTAAAGAATTACTGGCTGGGAGACTGGTAGAACGTTATTTTTCACTAGATTCCTTCTTGCTCGTTTTGTATTTTGACCATGTGCATAAACCAAATAAAAATTCCACCCTCCTCACCCCACCCCCTGACCCTCAGCAGCAAAGTCTCTGGCAAGACTTACGGCATATACATACTTCATATTCTAATAGATCATGTCTCATTGTAAATCAGGAGACCTGAGCATATTTGCAACCCAGCTAGGGGGCAGGTTACAGCATTTGTAAGATGGGAAGACCACATGAAAGAGATGGCTGGCTCCAGTAGAATCGCCGGATTGGTTGAGTCCATGGACTGTATTCTCGGGGAGACTAATTTTAGGGGCAGCTGAGCCATTTCTCATCCTTCATATGCATTCCTTAGCCCATCAGTTGACCTGCTGAACAGGAAGTTTTCTTTTCTGCAAAGAGACTATAAAACTAAAAATTTCACAATGGTACTAGTTTCCCTAGTAAGAGCCTGTACTAATCAATAAGAAATAGATTAATCACCCACTTTTTAAAAGGGCAAAAAAAACCCTCACCAAATAAGAAATACAAATGGGTCTTACCCATTAGAAAAGATGCGGAGTTTCCCTAATGAGAAGGAAACACAAATTTACATGACGAGAAGATGCTGGTTTTTGCTGGATGGCAGAGATCCCAAAGTTTGGAAACAGGGCTTTAACAAGGGTATGGCTTTCCATGATTGTAGTGGCAAGATTGTCATTGAAGTCTGTAAGTAGAGAATGTCTGTTAAATTATGGTTCTTCATACAGTAGAACAGTACGCAGCTTGGAAAAGAAAGTGTCATGTGTACTGATGTGTAATGATCTCTGGAATACATACAAAAGTGGGGAAAGGCAGGGGCAGAGTAGTGTAGAGGGTTACAGTCATGCATGTGCAGGATGGGAGAGAATGCGGACAACTATACGTTACTTAGATATGCATGAGACAGCTCTGGCAGGAAGAAGCAGATGTTTAAAGTCTGACTTGCAGAACTCGCTTTCGAGACCCCAATAAAAACTAAATATGTGGAGATTTAAGTGCTCAGATAGGAAATGCAGAAGATAGCCAGGGGACAGTGCTTGCACATGCAGAGACATCCTGGAAGGACACCAGGAACTGGGAACACTGGTTGCCTCGGAGGTAAAGAATTACTGACTGGGAGACTGGTAGAACATTATTTTTCACTAGATTCCTTCTTGCTCGTTTTGTATTTTGACCATGTGCATAAACCAAATAAAAATTCCACCCTCCTCACCCCACCCCCTGACCCTCAGCAGCAAAGTCTCTGGCAAGACTTACGGCATATACATACTTCATATTCTAATAGATCATGTCTCATTGTAAATCAGGAGACCTGAGCATATTTGCAACCCAGCTAGGGGGCAGGTTACAGCATTTGTAAGATGGGAAGACCACATGAAAGAGATGGCTGGCTCCAGTAGAATCGCCGGATTGGTTGAGTCCATGGACTGTATTCTCGGGGAGACTAATTTTAGGGGCAGCTGAGCCATTTCTCATCCTTCATATGCATTCCGTTAGCCCATCAGTTGACCTGCTGAACAGGAAGTTTTCTTTTCTCCAGACTTTTTTCAACTTGATAGGGTTTAGGTTGTGCTGGGAGTGTTCCACCTTTTGTTTCCTCTTTAGCATTATTTTCACAGTTCAGGAAGAATAATTTTAAAAAGCGGGGCAAGAGGACTTCCCTGGTGGTCCAGTGGGTAAAGAGTCTGCCTCGCAGTGCAAGGGACACCGGTTCAGTCCCTAGCCCGGGAAGATCTCATGTGCCATGAAGTGGCTGGACCGGTGTGTCCAGTTACAATTCAGTGCTCTGGAACACATGCCCCCAGAGCCAGTGCTCTTCAATGAGAGAGGCTACTGCAATGGGAGGCCCACACAGGCCAAAGAATAAAGATGGATGAAAACAGAAACCAATAAACGAGGTCAAAATTTAAAATATATATATATATATATATATGTGTGTGTGTGTGTATATATATACACACACACACACATAAATACATATATAAGTGAGGCAAGAGTCTTCTTCCTGTGCTTTACCTGACCATTTCTCCCTCTCTCTCCTCTATTCTGGTGGAAACTTTCCCCACCCCCTGCCCTGTTTCCAGCTGGTGTTTTCTATTTTGCAACACCAGGCTAGGTCTACTGGCCAGCAAACAAGGAGCCTTTTTCTGGGGTTGTCATCCCTGGAAAGTCCAGTTAGATGATTTTCAGAGCATTTCAAACTTGACAGGATTGACTGGTCAGGGGGAATTGTTGCAACAGTTTGTCCTTATTATTATCCTCTTTTCTGTTCCTTTTCACATGTTTCTGTTGTTTTAAAGGGTTTTGTTTGGATTAATTAACAACGGGAGAAGGGAAAAGCAGCCTTCCTATGGCTGGGGTGCGTCTGGTGCTTCAAGAGGGGGCAAGTCATGGATCTGTGGGAGTGGGCGGGTCGGCGGCTTACGGATATACAGATCATGTCTCATTGTAAATCAGGAGACCTGAGCATATTTGCAACCAGCTAGGGGGCAGGTTACAGCATTTGTAAGATGGGAAGACCACATGAAAGAGATGGCTGGCTCCAGTAGAATCGCCGGATTGGTTGAGTCCATGGACTGTATTCTCGGGGAGACTAATTTTAGGGGCAGCTGAGCCATTTCCCATCCTTCATATGCATTCCCTTAGCCCATCAGTTGACCTGCTGAACAGGAAGTTTTCTTTTCTCCAGACTTTTTTCAACTTGATAGGGTTTAGGTTGTGCTGGGAGTGTTCCACCTTTTGTTTCCTCTTTAGCATTATTTTCACAGTTCAGGAGGAATAATTTTAAAAAGCGGGGCAAGAGGACTTCCCTGGTGGTCCAGTGGGTAAAGAGTCTGCCTCGCAGTGCAAGGGACACCGGTTCAGTCCCTAGCCCGGGAAGATCTCATGTGCCACGAAGTGGCTGGACCGGTGTGTCCAATTACAATTCAGTGCTCTGGAACACATGCCCCCAGAGCCAGTGCTCTTCAATGAGAGAGGCTACTGCAATGGGAGGCCCACACAGGCCAAAGAATAAAGATGGATGAAAACAGAAACCAATAAACGAGGCCAAAATTTAAAATATATATATATATATATGTGTGTCTGTGTGTATATATATACACACACACACACATAAATACATATATAAGTGAGGCAAGAGTCTTCTTCCTGTGCTTTACCTGACCATTTCTCCCTTTCTCTCCTCTATTCTGGTGGAAACTTTCCCCACCCCCTGCCCTGTTTCCAGCTGGTGTTTTCTATTTTGCAACACCAGGCTAGGTCTACTGGCCAGCAAACAAGGAGCCTTTTTCTGGGGTTGTCATCCCTGGAAAGTCCAGTTAGATGATTTTCAGAGCATTTCAAACTTGACAGGATTGACTGGTCAGGGGGAATTGTTGCAACAGTTTGTCCTTATTATTATCCTCTTTTCTGTTCCTTTTCACATGTTTCTGTTGTTTTAAAGGATTTTGTTTGGATTAATTAACAACGGGAGAAGGGAAAAGCAGCCTTGCTATGGCTGGGGTGCGTCTGGTGCTTCAAGAGGGGGCAAGTCATGGATCTGTGGGAGTGGGCGTGGTCGGCGGCAGTGATCGTTAGCCTTCCAGGATGATCATGAGTAACTGATATTGCAATATCCGTGTTCCACAAAGGCTCTGGCAGAGTATTAATGATTAATAATGTGCATGAACTCTCACAGAGTTAAATTGTCTCTCTGTGTCTCAGTCACTGAAGTAGAAAATGAGGAGTGGTTTATCCAGGGGTCTGGCAAGCCCAAGCTGCAGATGGATTAGGAGTGCAGCCCAGAAGGCAGGCCACCTTAACACGTTGTTCTAACCACCATAACTTCCTTCCTTATATTTTTAATCAACTTGTGGAGAGAGCGAAAGAAGGAATGGACTCTGTTAACCACCAGAATGTAGAACGGCTTTGAAGACTTCCTTTCATCGCCTTTTTTTTTTTTTCATCACCTTTTTTACTTCCCTCCCCCTGTTTAAAACAGACTTTCTGGTTTGATGACAATCTCAGTGGCATTTCAGGACTTACCTTCCCAGTTCTCATTTGACAGAGGCACCTCCCTTTGTAGCCACTTCCCATGATTTACTTAGACTCCACACTACAGCGTGTATCTGAAGGGACAGCCCTCAAAGGTTTTTGTCTTCCTAAAATTTAACAGCACTCAAAACCTACTGAGAAACAAATACGATTCTATGAAACCTTTTCTGTTAAGTACTGGAAGAGTGTTCTAGCTTTCATCTCTAATCATGTCAGCAGTGCACTCACTAGGGAACAGATCATTTCACCAGCTTTTCCAGTGAAGAAATAGGCAGACTGATGACTCCTCAGAAACTTTCCTTTCTCCTCTTTTTCTGCTAAAAGAAACATTAAGATTTATTAACCCAGATGTGTTACCAGTTCAGAGTCATACAGATGCATAGTGCGAAGCATCCAAATGCACCATGCAGTCCCCTGAGCCCATCCTGGGTCCTGCTTTACAGAGACAACCACTTTAAACTCTTCTAGCTAGTTCTTATGGTATTATTTTGTCCATAATTTAAACTACTGTGTTTAGTATACTTTATTTTTTCAATTTTAGACATTATGTATTAACTTCCTGTTAATTAAGTCCTTAAGGAGCAGCAGCTCCTGATTTGGAGTCAACACTTTTGTACCGCCCCTTCCCTGAGTCTGGGTGTGAACTAAACTTGTGTTTCCTTTCATGTATATATGTTATTTGTTAGTTTCCTTTGTTTTCTGTGTCCCTGTCGCATATTTTCCTGACTCTCCCATAGGTCCGTGAAATCCCTCTCAGTGCTTTTCTCCACTGTGTCAGGTGATCTGTCATTTCCATCCTACCCTCACCCGCTGCCCGTTCCGGAATCTTACATCCTCTTGCTCAGTTAGGGCTCTTTGTTCTCTGGGCTTTCTATGCACCTGTTGTTCTGGGCTTGCCTTCCATCCCTCTTTCTGTGGTTACCCTGTCTCTTGGATCCCTTGTCTTACTCTATCTAGATTTATTCCCTTATTTTAATAGAGCTCATCCTCCAGTAACGTCCTGAGGAAATGATATATGAGAGATAAATTTTTGAAACTTGCCATGTCCGAAGATGACTGTTTTCTCTTCATATTTTATCAGTGGGTTTTTTTCCTCTTGACTTACCTTCCCAATTCTCATTTGACAGGGGCACCTCCCTTTGTAGCCACTTCCCATGATTTACTTAGACTCCACACTACAGCGTGTATCTGAAGGGACAGCCTTCAAAGGTTTTTGTCTTCCTAAAATTTAATAGCACTCAAAACCTACTGAGAAACAAATACGATTCTATGAAACCTTTTCTGTTAAGTACTGGAAGAGTGTTCTAGCTTTCATCTCTAATCATGTCAGCAGTGCACTCACTAGGGAACAGATCATTTCACCAGCTTTTCCAGTGGAGAAATAGGCAGACTGATGACTCCTCAGAAACTTTCCTTTCTCCTCTTTTTCTGCTAAAAGAAACATTAAGATTTATTAACCCAGATGTGTTACCAGTTCAGAGTCATAAAGATGCATAGTGCGAAGCGTCCAAATGCACCATGCAGTCCCCTGAGCCCGTCCTGGGTCCTGCTTTACAGAGACAACCACTTTAAACTCTTCTAGCTAGTTCTTCTGGTATTATTTTGTCCATAATTTAAACTACTGTGTTTAGTATACTTTATTTTTTCAATTTTAGACATTATGTATTAACTTCCTGTTAATTAAGTCCTTAAGGAGCAGCAGCTCCTGATTTGGAGTCAACACTTTTGTACCGCCCCTTCCCTGAGTCTGGGTGTGAACTAAACTTGTGTTTCCTTTCATGTATATATGTTATTTGTTAGTTTCCTTTGTTTTCTGTGTCCCTGTCGCATATTTTCCTGACTCTCCCATAGGTCCGTGAAATCCCTCTCAGTGCTTTTCTCCACTGTGTCAGGTGATCTGTCATTTCCATCCTACCCTCACCCGCTGCCCGTTCCGGAATCTTACATCCTCTTGCTCAGTTAGGGCTCTTTGTTCTCTGGGCTTTCTATGCACCTGTTGTTCTGGGCTTGCCTTCCATCCCTCTTTCTGTGGTTACCCTGTCTCTTGGATCCCTTGTCTTACTCTATCTAGATTTATTCCCTTATTTTAATAGAGCTCATCCTCCAGTAACGTCCTGAGGAAATGATATATGAGAGATAAATTTTTGAAACTTGCCATGTCCAAAGATGACTTTGTTTTCTCTTCATATTTTATCAGTGGGTTTTCTGGATCTAGCATGATAGGTGGCAAGTTATTTTCCTTCAGAAATGTAAGGACATTTCTCCACAGTCAGGCTTCTAGAAGTCTCAGCCATTTGGAAGTCTTGAATCTTTGTATATGACCTCATTCCCCGACCCCTTTGGAAGTTTTTAGGGTCTTCTAGTGTCACTAGGCACCCAGACCCGCAGCAGAAGAACCCAGTTCATTTTGCCTCTTTTTCTAGCTGCTCTTGCCATCTTGTCCCTTCCACTGTGTACACCGACTCAGATGCCCACTAAACAAGAGAGGAAGTTCAGGTCTTCATAATTGTCTTATGTTGACATGATTGTGGCAGGTGGAAGGAGTGATCATCTTGGCTGCTGCTCAGCTTGCTGCTGGTAGCAAACCTGTACACCTGAATAATTCTTTCTGGCAGCTTCCGACAAGAAGTTGTTCAGTTGGCTGAATATTGAGTTAGCTAATTGCTCCAATTACATCCATCCAATATTGGTTTTAGCTCTAAGATTGGACTCAGATGTTGCTTCTGGCTTACAATGTAGTAGAGTATATAACTTGAAAACTAGCCCCCAAGACCAAACAAACCAAAGCAGCTTGGCCCTTCTCTCTAGCCAGTGGCAAGAGAAAAAGACTCATTTGCGACCCTCCGCTAAGTCTTTTCTTAGGTCTCCTGACCTGGTTGGTCCAGAGCGTCATTATTGCAAGATATAAATGCACATATCACTTTTTTTTTTTGCAAATTCTTTTGTCATAGACCAAAAGAAACACAAGATTCACCCAGCATTCCCCTTAATTCTGTCCCTGATTTGTGTTTCAGTTAGGATATTTTAGCCTGTATCTTGCCGGATTACAGTTTATGGCAGGGTTGTTGAGCAGTCTACAGGCTCTTATCCACTGATATTGAGGCCAACCTAGGACAAATTCCAGGCTCCTGACAGCTATTCAAGGAGGGGTCTGGGTCTGCCATCTGTTGCAGTGAAAAAATGCTTTCCCCATGTCTGAAGTGCTTATTCCTCCTGTAGAACACCTAGCTAAGGATGCACAGCAGCTACAAGATTAGCTAACACTGAGAATTGTTCCTTGGAATCTGTTTGGAGTGTACCAAGTTGATATGTTTTCCTAATATTCATACCTTCTCTTCACAAATGTTTATTAAAAAGTGCCTGGCCAGGCTTCCCTGGTGGTCCAGTGGGTAAGGACATGGCCTTGCAGTGCAAGGGGCGCCAGTTTGATCCCTGGCCTGGGAAGATCCCACGTGCCACGGAGCGGCTGGACCGATGTCCCAACTACTGAGCTGGAGCTCTGGAGCGCATGCGCCCAGAGCCAGTGCTCTGCGACAAGAGAGGCCACTGCGATGGGAGGCCCACACAGGCCAAAGAACAGAGATGGATGGAAATAGATAAATGAAAGACCGATAGAAGTGGCCAGATTTTCCAGCCTTCTTTTATCAGTAGAATACAAATCAGTGGCTTAATCTTCACTTTTAGCAAAAAGGTCTTCATGATGGCCAGGTAAGTTGGGAGGGGATTTGTCTTGTGTGTTACTGCGTGAATGCTCTTTTAGTTTGCGTAGTATCGTTCACATGAGAGCATCAGTGTCAGCACTCCTGGCTCCAAACCTCCTTCCTTCGTCTGGGTAGCAGGAATGGTGAACTTGCTCACACGGTCTTTGTTGAATTACCCACTGGGCCTCACAGTGACGGGGAGGGCATCCTGAAGCTACTCGCCCCCACAGAGAGGGTCACAGACTCTCCCGCGCTGCTCCTGGCGTCAGGGCAAGGAGCCACAGGTCAGAGGCCTTGGTTTCACAGCAGGGAGAGAGTGAGGCCACATTTCCCAGGGCAAATAATATACAAGGATGAATTGGAGAACTGAACGGTCTGTGCTCAGTGGGGTTGGCCAGCTTTGTTTCAGCACGCCTTCGTCTCCCAGCCAGCCGTCACCAAAGCTCCTTCTCCAAACCTAGTGGCCATGGTCCATAGTCGTACAGCTACTTTATGCCTGTTGTGGATCATAGTCGGGCTCTGAGGGGATCCCAGAGTGCAGAGAAACTAGATTTGTTCAAAGCTGATCCAGCACTCCACAGTAGGGATGGATGACGGAAACCTCGTGGAAGAGTCTACATTTCTGAATGAAAAAGCTCCTTTAGCAACCCCTGGCTGGCAGATTAAGGAAAGACACTCTATGTAGCCTTATCATTTTTTCTTTCCTTAGAAATGGAGGGTGGGAATTCTTTTTGGTGGTCAGTGATGCAGTGGGTAAAAATCTTCCATTTATTAAAAAGAAGCTAAATTGTGGTTATACAGATTACCCCGCTGTGGTTAACGTCTATGAAAAACATTTCCTGTGTGCGGTAGAAAGAAAGAGTTCTGCTTTCTCTACCAGACTATGTGGGAACAGATATTTGTCTTTGTTGACATCCATTGCATTGCTTTAGCAAAGTGACACCTAGGGCTGAGGCCTTCTGATCACCCTGATGCTGGTAATTGCTTCCCAGGGACTCTTTAAATCCTGGATTGTGACAAGGGGGGAAATTGTCGATGGTGGTGTGTCCTGGCCTTTTGAGGACAGATGGGAGCTGCTCTGGGAAAGGGTCATGTTGGGGTCTGGACCTCATTGAGTGAGCGGTATCATGCCTTCTGGGAGGCCAGAGAGATCCTCCAGCCTGTGAGTGAGCGACTGCCAGTGCTGCTACCGCCCTGAGAGCGATTTGGAGTCAGGGCCCCGGCCGGCGTGCCAAGAGCTAGCTGATGACCTGTTTTACCATTCAGCCTCATCTGATGGAAGGACCGTAAAGCACACCCCTCTCCAGACAGAACTGTGAGGTGTCAGGAATCAAGCTCTGTTCAGTGTTTGCATCCTTCTCATTGGCAATTTAGCATGCTTGCTTAGTAGCAGGGAGAAGTTGAGGGGTAGGGGGGGAGTCCTATTGCAAAATATATGCTAGCTAACTCCTATGTGTCTCATCTAAAGCTTGTGGTTAATGTGCCCACCTATTTCCAGAAAGAAGCACAGGCACGACTCGTTTCCAGGGAGGTCTCTGATCTGACTGAGGACGCCCCTGCATCCTGAAACTTGAGCCTGGGCTCCACATCCTCGGTCATTTTCATGAGGAGATAGAGATCTGCCTGAGAGAAAGCAAGCTAGAAGTCAAAGAAAGAGCCCAGTGCTGAGGTCTGAGAAAGCACGCTAGCTCCTGAGTCAGTAGTTAGCCACAACAGCCCAGTCGGGGCACATTTATCTTCCAGTCGCCGGGCTTTGCTTCTCCCGTTGGCTGGTGTCTCTGAGAGGTTCTCTTCTGACCGTGTCAGTCAGGGGAGTGTGGCTCCTGCCCTCAGACCAGGCAGGTAGCCTAAAACCGCCCTGGCCTGCCTGGCACAGCCACCAAGGGAAACCAGCAGAACTGTCCTTCGGAGAGGCTCATTCTGCCTCATCTCGCCTCAGCCTTTGTGGCTTTGATTGGTTGGAGCCTGTGTGGAAGCAGTATCTGGAAAACAAGCTATGCCTTCCTCAGTTGAGTTCCCAGGGTTCTGCATAAAGAAAAATGTCATTATGGCCTTTGTTAGAAGCTGTATTTAATAATTTCTTTAAAAGTCTATCTCAGGAATGTTGTAAATGGTCTGTGTTGATCAATATATTATTCTCCCCAACTGCGCCTGATCATGAAAATTAAAACAACAGCACCTCAGGGGGAAGGCGCCCTTTCCTTCCCCAGTCTTAATTCTCATTCCCAATAAGTGAAACATTTCCTCCTTGGAGAGCCCCAGCCTCCTTCGTTCCCCAGCTGCTGTATGATGGTGGCGGCTCTTCCCTGCTTGCCGTGAGCCTCCATGGGAATGGGGTGAGGAAGGAAGTGCCGGAGCAGAGGCAGGAAGGGATGTGTCAGTATCTCTTTCCCAGGGAATGAGATGAAACCACATGGGAGTGGGACAGAGGAGAAAGGAAACTCAGAAGTTTCGTTTTCTCGAGGTCTGGTGGGCAGGTCAGAGGGCTTTTCTTTGCCACTGATTTTGTGTTGCTTAACGCTATGCACACTGGGCCTCTGACCCTTGAGAAGAGAATCCAGATACTGAGGTGAATGCTTCTGTGTTGGCCAGCGACCTCTGAACTCACTATTAGCAGATCGAGTCTAGGACCCAGCTGATGATCTCATAACCCCTGGCCTTTTTTACTTTGTAGAGACATTCTTACAGCCAGAGCTTTATGATCGCTTTTGAGATTTTCTGAGTATATGTCCTTCCAATAGGATTCTTTGCTATTCATTCACTCTGTCCTTAGACAGGGCCAAGGCATTGTAGGTGAGGTACAAGAAATAACCAGGCAGCACTTACTAAAAGTATTATTCTGCATATTACACACTGATTATAAATTAACCACACAGAAGAGAATGTACTGTTGTAGATGAGAGTGCTAGCAGTCCACCACCTTACCCACGGGCACACTTAGCATCCTGAGTCCTGAACTGACCTGGCCGTGTGGGTCCATTGCCATGTGATGGTGTTTAAGAAGAACTGAGCTTCCTCTCCATGGTGTAGTTGGTATAGGAAAGAGACAAATTCTAAACGAGCAGTGTTCTGTATGACAACCAACCTAGACTCAAAAAGACTACCTAAGACCAAAGGTCAAACAAATGTGCTAGATTTAAGGAGACTAAGGAGACCCCACATCTGATTGCCTGAGGGAGGAAATGGAGAACACATGTAAAGGCTGTTGGGGAGGCATTGAGGGGAATATAAATAGAGACTTACTCTGAATTCTGTGAATGTGGTTTATGTAGAAGAATGTCCTTAGAAGATACAAAGTATTTAGAGGCGAAAGAGCAGGAATCACCCCGCAGAAAAGGAAAAATTTTGTGTACATATAGAGAGAGAAAGAGAGGGAGAGAAAGCTAATGTGGCAAAATGTTAGTAATTGGTGAACTGCAATGAAGAGTATTTAGATAAATAGCTGTGCTTTGCTTTCAGCTTTTCTGAGTTTGACATTTTGTAACTAGAAAGTTGGGTGAAATTCTCAGCACCCCACACGGCCTTCTCGTGCCGTCACATTCCATCCGCAGAAGCAAGAGTGGACGGGGTACTCGCCTACCCTAGAGCTCCCCCACCCGCCTGGCAGTGCCAGGCCTTTTGCACCTTCGTGCAGTGTTTTTCTCTGCGTCAAGTGTATGAACCAAGCGTTGCAAGGCCTCACGCACACCAAGGAATGGTGTGGAAAAGGACCCATTCTTTCCTAATGCTTGTCTAACTTTGACCCTCTTTGAAAGGTCTGAACTAGACAGATTAATAGAAACAATTGCCTTCTGTGACAAGGGGCCCAAACCCACTGAGCTAGTTTCAGCAGAACAATAGACCAGCGGAGGACTGTTCTTCACAAAGAGGGGCATTAACTTTCTCTTGGCATATGATGCTAACAGACTGCTGCCCGACAGCTCAGCTGTCCCAGAGAACAAGTCTACTTCAGTGTCGCTTGAGAGTCCCCATCCCCAAGTTACTTGTCTTAGAAATAAATGACCTTGCTCATAAGAGAGACCAGACACTGTGCAGTTACAGGACCCCTATTGCTTTGAGGAGAGCTGACTGGATAGATGGTGTGTCTTCTATGGGAAGAGCTGGAGCTTCCCTGATGGTCCAGTGGGTAAAGAGTCCGCCTTGCAGTGCAAGGGGCGCCAGTTTGATCCCTGGCCTGGGAACATCCCACATGCCGCTCCACGGACCGTTGTGTCCAATTATGAGGCAGTGCTCTGAGCATGTGCAAATTCTAACCTTAAAAGACTCAAAGCCTAAGACCAAAGGTCAAACAAATGTGCTAGATTTAAGGAGACTAAGGAGACCCCACATCTGATTGCCTGAGGGAGGAAATGGAGAACACATGTAAAGGCTGTTGGGGAGGCATTGAGGGGAATATAAATAGAGACTTACTCTGAATTCTGTGAATGTGGTTTATGTAGAAGAATGTCCTTAGAAGATACAAAGTATTTAGAGGCGAAAGAGCAGGAATCACCCCGCAGAAAAGGAAAAATTTTGTGTACATATAGAGAGAGAAAGAGAGGGAGAGAAAGCTAATGTGGCAAAATGTTAGTAATTGGTGAACTGCAATGAAGAGTATTTAGATAAATAGCTGTGCTTTGCTTTCAGCTTTTCTGAGTTTGACATTTTGTAACTAGAAAGTTGGGTGAAATTCTCAGCACCCCACACGGCCTTCTCGTGCCGTCACATTCCATCTGCAGAAGCAAGAGTGGATGGGGTACTCGCCTACCCTAGAGCTCCCCCACCCGCCTGGCAGTGCCAGGCCTTTTGCACCTTCGTGCAGTGTTTTTCTCTGCGTCAAGTGTATGAACCAAGCGTTGCAAGGCCTCACGCACACCAAGGAATGGTGTGGAAAAGGACCCATTCTTTCCTAATGCTTGTCTAACTTTGACCCTCTTTGAAAGGTCTGAACTAGACAGATTAATAGAAACAATTGCCTTCTGTGACAAGGGGCCCAAACCCACTGAGCTAGTTTCAGCAGAACAATAGACCAGCGGAGGACTGTTCTTCACAAAGAGGGGCATTAACTTTCTCTTGGCATATGATGCTAACAGACTGCTGCCCGACAGCTCAGCTGTCCCAGAGAACAAGTCTACTTCAGTGTCGCTTGAGAGTCCCCATCCCCAAGTTACTTGTCTTAGAAATAAATGACCTTGCTCATAAGAGAGACCAGACACTGTGCAGTTACAGGACCCCTATTGCTTTGAGGAGAGCTGACTGGATAGATGGTGTGTCTTCTATGGGAAGAGCTGGAGCTTCCCTGATGGTCCAGTGGGTAAAGAGTCCGCCTTGCAGTGCAAGGGGCGCCAGTTTGATCCCTGGCCTGGGAACATCCCACATGCCGCTCCACGGACCGTTGTGTCCAATTATGAGGCAGTGCTCTGGAGCGCATGTGCCCAGAGCTAGTGCTCTGCAACAGGAAAGGCCACTGCAATGGGAGGCCCACACAGGCCAAAGAACAAAGATGAATGAAAATAAATAAATGAAAGATCAGTAAAAGAGGCCAAAATTTAAAAAAATAAAAATCTATAGGATGAACTGCCCATCTGAATAGAACCAAGTCAGGTAAAACAATCCTCTCAGCATGCGAAACAGACTTATGCTTAACAGGTAGGGAAGCAAAAGTGGGAAAGAGCTTTCTATCATACAGCATTTTAGAAGAGCTTAGAATTCAGGACTTTTGCTACCAAAATCATTAGATAGGTTTTATAGACATGCTGTAAAGATATAGAGCAGCTGAAATCAAATCAAACTTAAGTTGCCTTTCCTCTTGGACTGGCATCAGATCAACAAAACACTGACCAGCAGATCGTTTTCTATTTATACAAAAACTGTGAAGCTTCTGCTGTTTGCCAGCTTTTATTTCACCTTTTGCCGATAGATGCCTTTCTTCTTCCTCTTTTGTTTGTTTTGTTTTGTTTTTTGGCTGGCAGTGTACCAATGTCAGTGTTTCTGGTTTTCCACTTTACTGAGCCCGATGGCCCCATAGAATCCTGGCAGAACGGTGTTGGAAAGGGACTAGGATTTAAACTCTTTTCCTAATGTGCCACTGACTTCCAGTCCATTTCCTTGAGGAGTCTGGCCTTGGGTTTAGGGGAGATTACTTAGAGACTTACACAGGTGGGGAGTGAAATTGGCCCAGAGACTGGGGCTTTACTTTTCATTCTTAGGGATTTCAGCTTAATCCAAAGAAGATCTGCAAGAGAGTAGGCAGACAGCTCTCGCTGAAGCAGACAGCTCTCACTGAAAATTTTCCATCATAAACCTTGCCATTGCTCAGGAAGTACCATGCCAGTTCCAGACCCTTGTATGGTCCTGGAAAATAGTCCATGAGTGAGCCACAGAAAAGTCCACTCCTGCCTTGTAAGCAGATGACAAATACTAAGGAAACTGCTTATCTCTGCCAAAGAATCTTTGTTGCAAATAATTTGCATTTTAGTGGTTAAGCCAGTCGTGAGACGGAAGGCCTAGACTGGGCTATGTCTGTTGAAGTTCTCAGTGAAGGTCCATAGTGTACTCCTTATCCTTGCTGGGCTGATGTTGGAGCTTCCTTTTCTTTCCTGTTGGTTCAAGTGGAGTGTTAAATCCTTTGTTGTAAGAGAAAATTCATGTGTCCGCTGTCATATCCTGTTGAACATGTAGTGATCACGTGCCATGGCAAGGCTCTGTTCTACGCTGAGTGAGCCAAGAATGAGTAAGACATGGGCCCTGTGTGCAGTGAGCTCCAGGACAACAGGCAAAATAAGAATGTTCCCGCCACCCCCCAAATCAGCAGTGAAATTGGAGGGTAGAAGAGATGTCCAAAGGTTGTCTGTCCTCATCTCTAGTATCAGCAAGGTGATCAGAAGCACTGAGTACTAGACCCAAGTCTCTTACTGTAAACCTGGGCAGATTTCTTAACCTTCTTGGATTTTAGTTAACTCATCTCTAAAACGAAGAGCTTGCATTAAACAGCCTTTCAGCCACTCCCACTTTTGTGCCCTAATAGCATTTGATCCCCGCCCCCCCACTTTTTTGCACAGTCATCTCCTCTACCAAATTTTCTGCTTGAAGACAAAGATTATCCCTTATATATTTTTGTATCTTTTCCCTGTTCCAAACACATTGTCTGGTGTGTAGTAATTTCTGAGTGATTCTCTGCTGGATGAGTCCAGTGAACGAATGACTCTAAATTTATTACCAAACCTCAGGTTCTGTTCTGTGGGACAGCTGGGTACTCAAGGCTGATTTTAAAGATTATGGGAAAGATGTTCCTACTCTCTCTTGAGAACCAGCTGTTGTGTCCTGTCATCCTTTCTATTTAAGAAGTTCTTTTTCCAGCTCATTTCCAGTACGTCTTATAAATAAATAATAGGATCTATAGTGTCACTGAGGATGGCCAGATAAAGCAGTGCTTTAGCTACAAAACAAATGTGAATTGCGTCCACATTCATGGGACGGGAGCAAAGAGAACATACTACATTTCATATCTTTATAACAGACTCAACAGGATGGACTTTATCATTTACTTGGAATGAGTTTTGTTAAACTTAACATTTTAGGGGCTAAAAGCATCAGCATCAGTTCTAGCAGATTATCATTGTAAACTTTGAACTCAGAAAGGAAAAAGACAACAGTCATTTTGCCCAACTTTTGTCTTTCTTTCTTTTCTGAGATTCTGAATCTTCTGTTGTGAGTTCTTGGCTGGTGTGTGGTACTGGGACAGGTCATTGGGATTGGTATGATGGGAAGGGAATTGAGATCATTGTTGATTTGTAGAGAACAGGACAGAGGCACAAGAGAAAAAGGCTTTAGTAAGAGTGTCTTTCACCAGCGTGTTGTGACCTCAGCCACACTGTGATGGTGCAGAAGCCAGCTGTTGAGAATGAGGACCGTGTCCTTCCAACAGCATGAGTGGTCACATCGCGTGTGTGGCGGTAAGGTCAGCAGAGGAGCAGGAGGTGGTTCTGGACACGTCTTACTATCACATTCTGGATCCAGTCTGTAAGGGGGCAGGTACAGGGCATCCCTGTGAACTTTCACCTCTCACAAGTAGATGAGCATTCTCTTGAACATGGTTTCTGTGACACAGCTCACCTCGCTTTAGAGTAAGACCAAAATGTCTGCAGCTGGGAGAAGGGTTGGGCTGTCAGAGCGGACTTTCTGGTAGTCCCTTGCGTTTATGGCCTTGGGTTCAGAACAGAGAGAAGTCAATGTTTCTGTTGCTGTGATGCCCAAAACTGCACTGGTTCCTGCCGACAGCAAAGAGGTCACCAAGGGAATTGGACCCTTTGCTTTCTCTGGTTGCCCAGGTACACAAATGCTAGATGCCTGTGGTCTAGGGCACAGCCCCCAGCCGCTGCCCAGAAGCTGACCCTCTCCTACCTGCCTCAGCTTTCCTGAAAGCCTGATGGATGAACCTTAACGACCCAGAGGGGGCCCAGGTCAGGGTAGGTCTGCCTTCCTGAAGACTGAGTTGGGTTGACGCCCAAATTATGCCACCGCAGCCCCGTTTCAAGGTGGGAAGTGAGTGTGAAACCCCACACACCAGGTTCTTGGAGCAGGTGCTGGACTCCATGATGAGGTGCCTCCATGCGTTTTGGCTGCTACTATAAATGTATCATTCACTTTGATTTAGCCTCAGATAAAAGATGGATGATTTTGTTTTCAAGGCCACAGAATTAGGAAGTCGTATACTGTGTTAATGATCCAGTGCGGGCAGACCTCAAAGCTTTCCCCTAAAACGTAATAGCACAGGTGGCATTGTGCTGATATTTACTGGTGAACAGAGCAAGGAGAGATTGTGACTTTCTCCCTTTTCTAGACCCCTTTTTACTTCTATGTGCCAAAAATCATTTTCCTGTTGCTGAAAAGATGGTGTGTATATATATATATATGTATGTATATATATATTTTTTAATTTTGGCCTCTTTTATTGATTTTTCTATGCATTTATTTTCATCCGTCTTTATTCTTTGGCCTGTGTGGGCCTTCCATCATAGTGGCCTCTCTCATTGCAGAGCACCGGCTCTGGGTGCGTGCGTTCCAGAGCATTGGCTTGTAATTGGACACACCGGTCCAGCCTCTCCATGGCACGTGGGATCTTCCCGGGCCAGAGATTGAACCGGTGCCCCTTGCATTGCAAGATAGATTCTTTACCCACTGGACCACCAGGGAAGCCCAAGATTATATATTTTGGTAATACCTTCAAAGCAGTAGCATGAGGGGGAGAGATGGTGTACAAGGCCATGGTGCTGGCCCAGATAAAATGGAGACTCCTGGATTGCTGTATTGGCAGATATAAGTAGAAATTCTTTCCCCTAGAATTCCCTAATTTAGAAATGTTCTGAACACCTTTGATTCTACAAAAATCTTAATTCTCTCCCACTGATTGGTTCTGTGATCCAGGTAGCACCATTGACTTTATCAAGTGTCTGCTGTTGGCAGAACTATATGCATGTGCTAGAGAGAGATTTAGAAACCCAGAACTTAAATGTCCACACAATACAGAACCTGCACAGGGGAAGTTGTTTTCCGTAAACATCTTTGTTAGATTGCTGTCAAAGCAGAACCTTGGGGAAGACTTTGAGGGCAGGTAACTTATTTGTGAAGGTGTCCTAAGAAGCAGGAGTTGAGGGGTGGGGAAACTGAGGCAGGAAAGGCGGGGGGAAGCCAGTACAGGGTTGCATGCATGTCCAAGGCCACAACGGCTCCAGGCCACCGGGACTACTGAGAAGCGTTCAGTGTGCCTCCCAGAGAGAGCTGCCTGCTGAGGACGAGGGCTCGGGCCATTTAGCCACCAGCTTCCCTTCCCCACAACCATTCCGCCGCAGAGCTGTGACATGTAGGCAGGGTCAAAGAAGGCCCTGTGGCCAGAAGCAAAAAGCCTGCAGGCAGGGGCACTGTGCGATGGCCTGGAGGGGTGGGATGGTAGGGATATACTTATGACTAATCTGGGATCATACATATCTGTAAACAACAAAACTATAAAAGTAAAATAAAATTTAAAAAATTTTTAAAAAGCCTGCAGGCATGTGGTTTCAGTGAGATGTCAGCAGTGGCTCTAAGCTTCCTCAGAACTAACCAGTCTGGTGGCAGCTGAAAGTCGAGCCCCTCAGGGCTGTGTGATGGAAAGCAGCACAGCTGTAATGGGAAAAGAACTGGGGTGCCATAGAAACACCAGCAAGAGGTATCTAATCCAGAGATTGCCGGAAGGGTCTGGGAAAGCCTCTTGCAGGGAGTGGTTTCCCAGCTGAGACAAGACCAGAAGAATGGGAAGGAGTCAGGGAGAGGTGAACTGTAGGGTCAGGATGGTATGGCCGGAGCGCAGGTTGCAAGGGGAGGTGTGGTGACCGACGATCAGGAAGAACTTCGTGAGTGAAGGAGTTTAGACTTTACTGAAAGAGCAGTTGGAGGGTCAGGGACAAGACATTTAAACAGAAAGATGCGCTAAGCTTCGTATTTTAGGAAATTCACTCTGAAGACAGCATGTATTAATAGAACCCGTGCCAGGATGGAAACAGTGCTTGATGGTGGGACAAGACAGGGGACAAGTGAAGAGGCTGCTGAATTATCCAGGTTAATAAAAAACCGTCAGGGCCAGGAAAGCCGGGGAAGGGGTTGTTTTCCGTAAACATCTTTGTTAGATTGCCGTCAAAGCAGAACCTTGGGGAAGACTTTGAGGGCAGGTAACTTATTTGTGAAGGTGTCCTAAGAAGCAGGAGTTGAGGGGTGGGGAAACTGAGGCAGGAAAGGCGGGGGGAAGCCAGTACAGGGTTGCATGCATGTCCAAGGCCACAACGGCTCCAGGCCACCGGGACTACTGAGAAGCGTTCAGTGTGCCTCCCAGAGAGAGCTGCCTGCTGAGGACGAGGGCTCGGGCCATTTAGCCACCAGCTTCCCTTCCCCACAACCATTCCGCCGCAGAGCTGTGACATGTAGGCAGGGTCAAAGAAGGCCCTGTGGCCAGAAGCAAAAAGCCTGCAGGCAGGGGCACTGTGCGATGGCCTGGAGGGGTGGGATGGTGGGGATATACTTATGACTAATCTGGGATCATACATATCTGTAAACAACAAAACTATAAAAGTAAAATAAAATTTAAAAAATTTTTAAAAAGCCTGCAGGCATGTGGTTTCAGTGAGATGTCAGCAGTGGCTCTAAGCTTCCTCAGAACTAACCAGTCTGGTGGCAGCTGAAAGTCGAGCCCCTCAGGGCTGTGTGATGGAAAGCAGCACAGCTGTAATGGGAAAAGAACTGGGGTGCCATAGAAACACCAGCAAGAGGTATCTAATCCAGAGATTGCCGGAAGGGTCTGGGAAAGCCTCTTGCAGGGAGTGGTTTCCCAGCTGAGACAAGACCAGAAGAATGGGAAGGAGTCAGGGAGAGGTGAACTGTAGGGTCAGGATGGTATGGCCGGAGCGCAGGTTGCAAGGGGAGGTGTGGTGACCGACGATCAGGAAGAACTTCGTGAGTGAAGGAGTTTAGACTTTACTGAAAGAGCAGTTGGAGGGTCAGGGACAAGACATTTAAACAGAAAGATGCGCTAAGCTTCGTATTTTAGGAAATTCACTCTGAAGACAGCATGTATTAATAGAACCCGTGCCAGGATGGAAACAGTGCTTGATGGTGGGACAAGACAGGGGACAAGTGAAGAGGCTGCTGAATTATCCAGGTGAGAGAAAGTGAAATGGAGAACCAGGACAGTGGCAGTGAGGCAGGTGAGGAGTGCAAAGAGTTGAGCCACAGCATATTTCTGTATCCCCCCTCATGCTCTGTTCCTGGTAGAAGATAGTCTGTGTATGGATGGAGAGATTGCTTTAGGGATTGGGTTATCTGGAAAAGGATTAGAAGATTCAATTGAAAGCTCATTAAAACCTGTTCGGAAAAATTTTAAACAAATTGGGAATAAAGTAACTGTCAAAAAACCTCTGAAGTAAATTGTCACACTAGAGGTGAGACAGCACAGTGCACCACACTGGGAGTCAGAAAGGCCTTGTTTTGCCCTGGATGGTCATCTTCTATTGGTTTGACCTTCGTGGTATCATTTAACTTCTTTGCACTTTATTTGTCCAACTTAAAATGAGGTCAGTGATGCCTGCCTGGCCTCTTCTGAGTTGATCTTAAGCTGATCGCATGTAGTAGGGTATGACCACGACGGGGAAGCTGACATCCCCTCCACCAGCATGGAGAGGAGGAGAGTGCGGAGGGTTATGGTTCAGCCCCAAGAGCCTTGGGTTCAGTGTGGACACTGGCCTGTTGGCTCTCTCAAGAGCAGGGATAGTGAGCCGTCCCTCCCTGGCACTGCACTGCAGGGAGATGGGATTTTAGAATAGTTGGGGAGACATAGATCACCTCGAAGGTTCCTCTTCCAACTCTGAGACTCAGTGGTCCTCCTTCACAGGCAGTAGGGAAAATAAGATGAGAAACTGGCTAGGCAAAGCACCTGGAGGATTAGCCTTCTAGGCAAGTGAGCGGCGTTATCATCAGTGTTATCAGTAGGCCTCTTGATGTTAGCTCATAGAGTTTCTGAATATCTTAACTCTCTTGCATATCCCAGTAAAGCAGAAAATGATTTCTGATTTCCTGTATGCCAGTATGTGACTTGTTTTACTTTCTAAAGAGACCAAAAGCCACGTTCCTTCCATAGTTCCTTCCTCTCGTACGACCTTCTTACAAGCAGCAGTCTGTCTGGCTTGTTTGAGCGTATACATTTCATGTTGACTGGAAATGATCGACCTGCCAGGACTTGAACTTGGGCATGTAAGGTTCCTCCCGCCATCCATCATAGCATCACCAGCAGGCAGAGCACAGGCTGCACATTCCCTGCTCTCGGACTGAGGAATGTTCTCCACCGCCTGGGAAAAGCCAGGGTCCTGACTCACAGGAGTTGAGACGCTCTTAGAGTCTTTTTAAGATATTCTGACCTCTTGCTCATCAGTGTTAGGATCTGCTTCTCGTCCTCTTGAAAGGATTCCCCGGGGCCTTAGTGCACTGATGGTGCTGCGGGGTGGATGACATTCACTGCACTTTGACTCTGCCCCAGGTGCTGTCTTAAGCACTTCACATAGAAGACACGCTACCGCCCTGTGAGTAAGTACTCATTCTGTAGATTAGGAAACCGAGGCAGATTATAGATAGTTAAATAACTTGCCTAAAGTCACACAGTTCAAGCTGAAATACGAGCCACGGCATGTGATTCTGAAGCCAGGGCTGAATCATGCTGCGCTTCTCCCTCCTGCAGGCAGAGGCCTGTCTGTCCTACGGAGCAGAGAGAGGTCTCCAGCATCTCCTATCCCCGCATGGTTAGAGCGTTCAGAGGTATTAAGCAGGAAAAGCGCATTAGAATTCTGCTCTCTTTACTGTGTTCTCCACACCAGACAGGAAGTGCCCTGGACACAAATATGACTCCCACTAAGATAAATAGTTTGAATCTAGGGAGGCCTGTGCCAACCAGAAACATCAAGAGATCGGAGTTCGCACATGTTACATGTTTCATGTTTTTGCTTTCCTTAGGTTAAAAAGATCAAGTGGCATGAGCAGCCTTTTGGGGAAAATCGGAGCCAAGAAGCAGAGGATGAGCACCCTAGAGAAGTCCAAGCTGGACTGGGAGAACTTCAAGGAGGAAGAGGGCATTGCCGAAGAACTCGCCATCCACAATCGAGGAAAGGAGGGGTAAGAACCTGTGCATTCCACTTCTCTGAAACCCTCAAGATCCTGGGAGAGTTCACTGCACACACGGCACCCAGTGTCAGTAGGTGGGAGCTTTTCATGGTGAAATGAAAAATGTGAGTGCTCTGCTTTGTCACTGAAGCTCTGTTCTCATGTGGGCAGGTCCCATCGGTGAGGGAAACACTGGGGTGATGAGCAGGGAGTGGGAGGGCGTGTGAGCAGCGCTTGCCTAGGGGACAAGCACGGCTGCCAGGCTGAATTTGCTGAATTTGCTGAATTGCAGCTCCCATGAACTCTAAGTCACCTCATTTGTTCATGTGGTCATATCTGGCTCTCCATATCAGCCATGGCCTCATCTGAATTATTTGGTCTTCTGAGAAGCTGGGCAAGCTCCATGCATCAAATGCAGAGCCAACAGAGCGTGTAGATGTTGTTGTGTTATTGTGGGATTTTTTTGTTGTGTCTTTGTGGTCCGGGTGGGGCTTCGCCATTGATTTCAACCTATGTGATACGCCAGGCCTCAAACAACATCAACCATCCGTGCACCCTCTTGTTCTTCCCTTTGGAATACAAAGATGATGTCCATAAACTGTGCACAGGAATATCCCGAGAGAAACGGTGTTCAGTGATTTCTTAGGAACCTCAGAAGGAGCCAAGAACAAAGTTACAGAAGTGGGTCCCTGGCCCACGGTCCACGCTCCCTTCCCCTGACAGTGAAAGGAACTGCACGTGGCCTGTCAGGCAGCCTTGGCACTGCCTCCTCCTGCCTCTCCAGCCAGGACTCTCCTGCCGTCCCCTGCGCTCAGCCCCTTCGCCAGTGACACTGGGTAATAATACCACCCTTAGGGTGGTTGTGAGGCTCTCATGAGACAAAACATGTGACATATGTATCATACATGCAGCATATGTAGCAGAGGCAGACCTCAGAGGTACTGCAGGTTCAGTTCCAGACCAACACAATTGATGCGAATAACACAATAAAGCATTCATGGGAATTTTCTGGTTTCCCAGTGGTTATACGTTATGTTTATACTATACTGTAGTCTGTTAAGTGTTCAAGCATTGTATCTAAACACAATGTGCATGCCTTGATTTAAAAATACTTTATTGCTACAAAATGCTAGCAGTCATCTGACAACACAGAATTGCCACAAAGATTTAAAACTTTATTGCTGACAAAATCGGGGGTGAGGGAAACACTGGGGTAAAAATGAGAATGAAGGAAAGGGTAAGAACCTGTGCATTCCACTTCTCTGAAACCCTCAAGATCCTGGGAGAGTTCACTGCACACACGGCACCCAGTGTCAGTAGGTGGGAGCTTTTCATGGTGAAATGAAAAATGTGAGTGCTCTGCTTTGTCACTGAAGCTCTGTTCTCATGTGGGAAGGTCCCATCGGTGAGGGAAACACTGGGGTGATGAGCAGGGAGTGGGAGGGCGTGTGAGCAGCGCTTGCCTAGGGGACAAGCACGGCTGCCAGGCTGAATTTGCTGAATTTGCTGAATTGCAGCTCCCATGAACTCTAAGTCACCTCATTTGTTCATGTGGTCATATCTGGCTCTCCATATCAGCCATGGCCTCATCTGAATTATTTGGTCTTCTGAGAAGCTGGGCAAGCTCCATGCATCAAATGCAGAGCCAACAGAGCGTGTAGATGTTGTTGTGTTATTGTGGGATTTTTTTGTTGTGTCTTTGTGGTCCGGGTGGGGCTTCGCCATTGATTTCAACCTATGTGATACGCCAGGCCTCAAACAACATCAACCATCCGTGCACCCTCTTGTTCTTCCCTTTGGAATACAAAGATGATGTCCATAAACTGTGCACAGGAATATCCCGAGAGAAACGGTGTTCAGTGATTTCTTAGGAACCTCAGAAGGAGCCAAGAACAAAGTTACAGAAGTGGGTCCCTGGCCCACGGTCCACGCTCCCTTCCCCTGACAGTGAAAGGAACTGCGCGTGGCCTGTCAGGCAGCCTTGGCACTGCCTCCTCCTGCCTCTCTCCAGCCAGGACTCTCCCTGCCGTCACTGCGCTCAGCCCCTTCGCCAGTGACACTGGGGTAATAATACCACCCTTAGGGTGGTTGTGAGGCTCTCATGAGACAAAACATGTGACATATGTATCATACATGCAGCATATGTAGCAGAGGCAGACCTCAGAGGTACTGCAGGTTCAGTTCCAGACCAACACAATTGATGCGAATAACACAATAAAGCATTCATGGGAATTTTCTGGTTTCCCAGTGGTTATACGTTATGTTTATACTATACTGTAGTCTGTTAAGTGTTCAAGCATTGTATCTAAACACAATGTGCATGCCTTGATTTAAAAATACTTTATTGCTACAAAATGCTAGCAGTCATCTGACAACACAGAATTGCCACAGTCCAATTGCCGCAGTTTGTAAAAACAGCATCTGCCAAGTGCAGTACAGTGGAGCACAATGAAATGAGGCAACGTGCCTATCCATATACAGCCCTTTGCAGAACCCTTGTCACTGTCACTCAAAGGTGTGAATGAAGTGGTAGTCCCTCGGGTTTATTTATCAGCTAAGTTATCATGAAGACAAGTGAGAGATTTCTTTGGGAGGGAGGTCATTTTTCTAGATTAGGTTTCAAGAGTATTTGAATGAATGTGGAAGCTAGGCAGGATGTGAAAAAATTTTTTCTCTACTGACTTTAGGAGCTTAACTACCTGACATCTAAGTTAGTCCATCAGAGATGGTTTACCACAGGAAAAGGGCAAAGCCGTGTGAGGAAAGCCCACAGGACAGCACCGGCAGCAGTGAGTGTTACCTGGAGGCCTCTGACGCACGCACGCCCTGAACCTCCCTGCTCTGACTCAGCGCCCGTCACTCAGCCCCACCTCCTCTCGTGTGTGCCTGGTGATCTGAGGCAGCACAGGAACCGCCAGTGTGTGCCACACTTTACTGCTTTTCTGAGGGTTGATTATATGGGTTAGACAATGTTCTTTCTGTTAATAGAAGTCTCATAAAAGTAAGGAGTGGTGCTGTTGATGATAAGGGAAAGATAAGAAAATGTGGGCTGGGAGAGAAAACAAGGTTAAAAAGGACATCTGCCCCATGAGGGCTTTCCAGGCAATGGAAAATCACACAACTGGATGAGGGAACAACTGATAGCATGCAGCTTGTCAGCTCTCTGCCTTTCCCTGTGTCTCTCAGCCTCCCCCCAGCCAGATGACTCCACAGACCTGATCGTATTTTTCCAATGCTGATCTGATGACTTCTGTACTCTGCCGTTGGCTCCTCTCACCTGCCCTCTCCGATGCCTACCCCACCTGCACTCACTGCCTTTCCTGGCTCTTGCTGGCAGATAAAGGGCCCAACCCCTAGTCCAGGGAAGGAACTGTAGCCCTGGTTCTTACCTTGCGCAAAGACATGAAAAAAAAGGGCATGTGTTTATACTATACTGTAGGTTAAGTGTTCCACTAAACACAATGTGCATGCCTTGATTTAAAAATACTTTATTGCTACAAAATGCTAGCAGTCATCTGACAACACAGAATTGCCACAGTCCAATTGCCGCAGTTTGTAAAAACAGCATCTGCCAAGTGCAGTACAGTGGAGCACAATGAAATGAGGCAACGTGCCTATCCATATACAGCCCTTTGCAGAACCCTTGTCACTGTCACTCAAAGGTGTGAATGAAGTGGTAGTCCCTCGGGTTTATTTATCAGCTAAGTTATCATGAAGACAGGTGAGAGATTTCTTTGGGAGGGAGGTCATTTTTCTAGATTAGGTTTCAAGAGTATTTGAATGAATGTGGAAGCTAGGCAGGATGTGAAAAAATTTTTTCTCTACTGACTTTAGGAGCTTAACTACCTGACATCTAAGTTAGTCCATCAGAGATGGTTTACCACAGGAAAAAGGGCAAAGCCGTGTGAGGAAAGCCCACAGGACAGCACCGGCAGCAGTGAGTGTTACCTGGAGGCCTCTGACGCACGCACGCCCTGAACCTCCCTGCTCTGACTCAGCGCCCGTCACTCAGCCCCACCTCCTCTCGTGTGTGCCTGGTGATCTGAGGCAGCACAGGAACCGCCAGTGTGTGCCACACTTTACTGCTTTTCTGAGGGTTGATTATATGGGTTAGACAATGTTCTTTCTGTTAATAGAAGTCTCATAAAAGTAAGGAGTGGTGCTGTTGATGATAAGGGAAAGATAAGAAAATGTGGGCTGGGAGAGAAAACAAGGTTAAAAAGGACATCTGCCCCATGAGGGCTTTCCAGGCAATGGAAAATCACACAACTGGATGAGGGAACAACTGATAGCATGCAGCTTGTCAGCTCTCTGCCTTTCCCTGTGTCTCTCAGCCTCCCCCCAGCCAGATGACTCCACAGACCTGATCGTATTTTTCCAATGCTGATCTGATGACTTCTGTACTCTGCCGTTGGCTCCTCTCACCTGCCCTCTCCGATGCCTACCCCACCTGCACTCACTGCCTTTCCTGGCTCTTGCTGGCAGATAAAGGGCCCAACCCCTAGTCCAGGGAAGGAACTGTAGCCCTGGTTCTTACCTTGGCAAAGCATGAGAATATTCTGGGTTTTTTCCCCAAATTTCACATGACAGAGGCATCCCTGTGCACTGCTGAATCAAGAATTAAGGATATCTCTGTGTATATGCATGTGTGCACGCACATACAGAATGGGATACTACTCAGCCATAACAAACAATGACATTTTGGACTTCCCTGGTGGTACAGTGGATAAGAATGCAGCTGCCAATGCAGGGGACATGGATTCAATCCCTGATCCAGAAAGATTCCACATACCATGCAGCAGCTAATAAGCTTGTGTGCCACAACTGCTAAGCCCACACTCTAGAGCCCGTGAGCTGCAATTGCACGACAACTACTGAACCCTGCGTGCTCTAGGTCCCTCAAGCCGTAAATACTGAGCTCGGGTACTAAAGCTACTGAACGCCAGGCCACACACCCTGGAGCGCTCCTCAGCAAGAGAAGCACCACAGTGAGAAGCCTGTGAACCACGATGAAGAGTGGCCCCCACTCGCTGCAACTGGAGAAAGCCCACGTGCAGCAATGAAGGTCCAGCACAACAAAAATAAAGAAAAAAGAATGAAGTTCTGCTATTTGCAATAACATGGATGGATTTGAAGGGTATTATGCTAGTGAAATGCTCAATGAAATAAGTCTGAGAAAGACTAATACCATATGATACCACTTCTATATGGAATCTAAACTAGTAAATAAACAAGGAAAGAACCCACAGATACAGAGAATAGGCAGTGCTTACCAGAGGGGAGAAGGAAGGAGAAAGGGTAAGACGGGGACAGTGGATTAAGAGGCACAAGCTACTATGTATTAAATAAATAATCTACATGGAAACATAGCCAGTATTTTATAATAACTATTTGGGATGTGACTTTTAAAAATTATGAATTACTGGGAAATTCACCGATAGGCCAGTGGTTAGGACTCTGCTTCCACAGCAGGGGACACGGGCTCCCTCTCTTGTCAGAGAACCAAGGTCCCACAAGCCATGCAGCATGACCAAAAAACAAACCCCCAAAATTGCGAGTTGCTCTGATGTACACTATATTCTGCATCAACTTTACTTAGATGGAAAAAAAAAAGTCACAGATAGCTGTTTCTTTAATTCACTCCTCGAACGCTTCCCAAACACAGTCAGGATTGAGAATCACCAGACCACAGCCACAGAGTTCCACAAGTGAGAGCAGGACCGTGGCCTGCTGGGTGAGCCTTCCAGGTGCAGTTATGCACCTAGAGAGCAGACTTGAGAACAGGCACTCTCGAGAAGGGCAGGCAGCCTTCTGTGGAGAAGAGCACCCAGTGTCACCGTGTCAGAGGCCAGGAAGCACAAGCCCAACCTGAAAGGTCTGTTCAGCCAGGTCCCCAGATTCTCTTAAACCAGATGCCAACGAGAGCCAAGGTCACCTGGGGAGCGCCTACGCCTGAGGGATTAGATGGAGAATCCCAAGAAGTATTATACAGAACAGACGTGATCTTTGCTGAAACAAAGAAGGGGAAAGATCATATTTGATAGCATTCCAAGTAAGGCACGAGTAATCTCTCTACCATAGTTATTATGAGACTGTGACCTTTTTACAGTCACCATGTTTAAATTGTTCCCACATAGAAGAATCCAGATCACAAATGGTGATAAAAAATATTCCTCTAATACAGTCCTCCTTAAAATAAGATGGAATTGAGGTTAAAACATGATGCTGTGCTTTTTGTGTTTCAGTAGTAATTCTACTTCAGTAAGTGCTATCCCATCTTTCCCCTTTGATAGAATCTGAAGCTAGTTTGGTCACTATTGAATTATTATTGTCTAAATTCTTTAAAAAGCAATTTTGCTGTCTTAAAGTATTCACAATTCTAAGTGTGAAAAAAAAAATTCACAAAAGGGAACTCTCCCTTCCCCCACTCTAATAAACTTTACTTTCCCCTCAAAAAAAAATTTTTTTTTCACAAAAGGAAGCAAAGCACCTTGAGAAATAGCAGGCACAGAATCAGGTCTGCAAAGAGTTTAGACAACGAAAATATCAGATACAGGTTTTAATACAGGTGTGTCTGCTGTGTTTAAAGAAGTAAGAAAACTTAACAACAAAACTCTGTAAAACTTTTAAAATAAAGAATTTTAAAAATGTAAAAAACAAACTATATACAGCAGGGGACACGGGCTCCCTCTCTTGTCAGAGAACCAAGGTCCCACAAGCCATGCAGCATGACCAAAAAACAAACCCCCAAAATTGCGAGTTGCTCTGATGTACACTATATTCTGCATCAACTTTACTTAGATGGAAAAAAAAAAGTCACAGATAGCTGTTTCTTTAATTCACTCCTCGAATGCTTCTCAAACACAGTCAGGATTGAGAATCACCAGACCACAGCCACAGAGTTCCACAAGTGAGAGCAGGACCGTGGCCTGCTGGGTGAGCCTTCCAGGTGCAGTTATGCACCTAGAGAGCAGACTTGAGAACAGGCACTCTCGAGAAGGGCAGGCAGCCTTCTGTGGAGAAGAGCACCCAGTGTCACCGTGTCAGAGGCCAGGAAGCACAAGCCCAACCTGAAAGGTCTGTTCAGCCAGGTCCCCAGATTCTCTTAAACCAGATGCCAACGAGAGCCAAGGTCACCTGGGGAGCGCCTACTCCTGAGGGATTAGGTGGAGAATCCCAAGAAGTATTATACAGAACAGACGTGATCTTTGCTGAAACAAAGAAGGGGAAAGATCATATTTGATAGCATTCCAAGTAAGGCACGAGTAATCTCTCTACCATAGTTATTATGAGACTGTGACCTTTTTACAGTCACCATGTTTAAATTGTTCCCACATAGAAGAATCCAGATCACAAATGGTGATAAAAAATATACCTCTAATACAGTCCTCCTTAAAATAAGATGGAATTGAGGTTAAAACATGATGCTGTGCTTTTTGTGTTTCAGTAGTAATTCTACTTCAGTAAGTGCTATCCCATCTTTCCCCTTTGATAGAATCTGAAGCTAGTTTGGTCACTATTGAATTATTATTGTCTAAATTCTTTAAAAAGCAATTTTGCTGTCTTAAAGTATTCACAATTCTAAGTGTGAAAAAAAAATTCACAAAAGGGAACTCTCCCTTCCCCCACTCTAATAAACTTTACTTTCCCCTCAAAAAAAATTTTTTTTTTCACAAAAGGAAGCAAAGCACCTTGAGAAATAGCAGGCACAGAATCAGGTCTGCAAAGAGTTTAGACAACGAAAATATCAGATACAGGTTTTAATACAGGTGTGTCTGCTGTGTTTAAAGAAGTAAGAAAACTTAACAACAAAACTCTGTAAAACTTTTAAAATAAAGAATTTTAAAAATGTAAAAAACAAACTATATACAAAAGAAAAAAAAAAGTAAGAAAACTTAAAAACGTTTACAAGAAAAGGAAACTATAAAAAATGGCCCTAGGAGGACTTCCCTGGTGGTCCAGCGGTTGAGAATCTGCCGCCAGTGCAGGGAATGCAACTTTGACCCCTGATCCGGGAAGACGCCACATGCCGCGGGGCACCTAACTCTGTGCACCTCAGCTACGGAGCTCGTGCCTCGCAACAAGAGAAGCTACCGTGGTGAGAAATCCAAGCACCGCAGCTAGAGAGAAGTCCCCGCTCGCTGCACCTAGAGAAACCCCTTGCACAGCAATGAAGACCCCGTGCATCATAATGAAGACCCAGTGCAGCCAAAAATAAACAAAAAGCTTTTTTAAAAAATGGTCCTAGCAACACCGCCTTGCAGTGCAAGGCGCGCCGGTTCGATCCCTGGCCTGGGAAGATCCCACATGCTGCGGAGCAGCTGGACTGATGTGTCCAATCACCGAGCCGGAGCTCTGGAGCGCATGCGCCCAGAGCCGGCGCTCTGCAACGACAGACGCCGCCGCGATGGGAGGCCCACAGGAGCCAAAGAACAAAGACGGATGAACAGAGAGAAACAAAAGACCAAGCTCCCCTCCCTCCCCAACCCGACCCCCGCCCAAAAATAAATAAATAAATAAATCTTAAAAAAAAAAAACTCTGTAAAAGCAAAAAGTAAAAGAAGGGAAAAAAATAAAAGAAAAAAATGGTCCTAGCAGATTTGAAAAAGATCCCCCCCAAAAAATTTCTAGAAGTGAAAATTGTAATAACCATAATTAAAAATGAAATGGGTAGATTTGATAGCTGTTAGATAAGTTCACAGGAATCCGTTAAGGGAAAATCACCAGAAGAAATCATCCAGAATATAGTTCAGAGAGACAAAAAATACGGAAGAGGGAAATTAAGCTTCCTGGAGGACAGTGTAGGGAGAGATGAAAGGCACATCTTTAAAACCCAAAGAATCCCAAGATAAATAAAATAGAAATCCACAACTGCAGAGTGAAACTGCAGACAACAAAGAGAAAAATCCAAAGAACAGCCAGAAAAAGAGAGACTTCTGAAAGGAAGGCAGTTAGACTGACAGGTCCCTTCTCAGTAACAGTACTTCTCGTAACATCCCCAAACTGGAAATGACTCTGATGTCCATAGATTGTGTGCTAGACAAAGTGTGATGCCTTCCCGCACTGGGCTACTCTTTTTTTTTTTTTTTTAGTTTATTTATTTATTTATTTTGGGTGTGGGCGGGTTGGGGAGGGAGGGGAATGGGCGGGCCACTTCTGTTGATCTTTTCATTTCTGTATTTTCATCCGTCTTTGTTCTTTGGCCCGTGTGGGCCTCCCATCGCGGTGGCCTCTGTTGTCGCAGAGCACCGGCTCTGGGCACACACACTCCAGAGCTCCGGCTCGGTGATTGGACACATCGGTCCAGCCGCTCCGTGGCACGTGGGATCTTCCCAGGCCAGGGATCGAACCGGCACCCCTTGCATTGCAAGGCGGTGTCCTTACCCACTGGACCACCAGGGGAAGCCCTGGGCTACTCTTTAGCAATGGGAATGAACATGGATACATTTCAGCAACAGTAACACAAAGAAGTTCATGCAGTATGATTCCATATATTTTATTTACTTAACTACGTTTATACGAAGATCAAAAATGAGCAAAAACAATGGATCCATTAGGTCAGTTTGTGAAGAAGCCTGTCAGAGAAGAGTACACCCCGCATATGTCTGTCTGTCTGTGTCAGTTCGCAGTTAGACCTTCAACAGGTCAAGAAGCAGGATGCTGCCAGACTTTTCGGGAGGCACGTGCATATCTCTCACCAGCACCCACACTCCCACCTCCAATACCCGAGCCCAACCAGGTGGGAGCCGGCCCACATTTCCGCTTTCCCTTCAGGTTTCTGTTCCTCTGACATTGTGGTCTAGTAGTGCCTAATTGTGAATCATTATAAAGCAAGCTGTCCTAGGCCAGCTTGGCTTCTCTGGGGCACTCATCTTGTACTTCTTGGCTTGCTTTATAATGATTCATCTGCCTTGCCCAATTTTGTATTTATTAACACATCTTTAAAACCCAAAGAATCCCAAGATAAATAAAATAGAAATCCACAACTGCAGAGTGAAACTGCAGACAACAATGAGAAAAATCCAAAGAACAGCCAGAAAAAGAGAGACTTCTGAAAGGAAGGCAGTTAGACTGACAGGTCCTTTCTCAGTAACAGTACTTCTCGTAACATCCCCAAACTGGAAATGACTCTGATGTCCATAGATTGTGTGCTAGACAAAGTGTGATGCCTTCCCGCACTGGGCTACTCTTTTTTTTTTTTTTAGTTTATTTATTTATTTATTTTGGGTGGGGGGCGGGTTGGGGAGGGAGGGGAATGGGCGGGCCACTTCTGTTGATCTTTTCATTTCTCTGTTTTCATCCGTCTTTGTTCTTTGGCCCGTGTGGGCCTCCCATCATGGTGGCGTCTGTCGCTGCAGAGCACCGGCTCTGGGCACACGCACTCCAGACCTCCGGCTCGGCAATTGGACACATCAGTCCAGCCGCTCCGTGGCACGTGGGATCTTCCCAGGCCAGGGATCGAACCGGCGCCCCTTGCATTGCAAGGCGGTGTCCTTACCCACTGGACCACCAGGGGAAGCCCTGGGCTACTCTTTAGCAATGGGAATGAACATGGATACATTTCAGCAACAGTAACACAAAGAAGTTCATGCAGTATGATTCCATATATTTTATTTACTTAACTACGTTTATACGAAGATCAAAAATGAGCAAAAACAATGGATCCATTAGGTCAGTTTGTGAAGAAGTCTGTCAGAGAAGAGTACACCCCGCATATGTCTGTCTGTCTGTGTCAGTTCGCAGTTAGACCTTCAACAGGTCAAGAAGCAGGATGCTGCCAGACTTTTCGAGAGGCACGTGCATATCTCTCACCAGCACCCACACTCCCACCTCCAATACCCGAGCCCTACCAGGTGGGAGCCTGCCCACATTTCCGCTTTCCCTTCAGGTTTCTGTTCCTCTAGCATTGTGGTCTAGTAGTGCCTAATTGTGAATCATTATAAAGCAAGCTGTCCTAGGCCAGCTTGGCTTCTCTGGGGCACTCATCTTGTACTTCTTGGCTTGCTTTATAATGATTCATCTGCCTTGCCCATTTTATACTGTGTGGGTGTGTGTTATATCTCACATTAAACTGAATTGAAATTGAATTCAAATCCTGGCTCTGCGACCAGCCTGTCATGTGGTGTAGCCCGTTTCTTCACTTGTGAAACAGGAACTCTTCAGTATACTCCCAGGCTTAAATAAGTAGGGGGAGCGTCTGGCTTGTTTATAGGCAGGGTTCCCCCTGCCCCCGCCCCCACCCGTAGTCTCCCACCCTCCTCTCCTTCCTCCCATCTGCCATTACTGACCATGCCCAGCATAGGGTCTTACTGAAAGGCTGGGTGCTTTGTTTTAGAAGCAACTGGAATAGAATTAACCACCCAGCCCCTTTAGCATTGCTTCCCTCTGTTCCTGTAAGCGATGCTACTAGAGTCTCCGTCAGTGTTGGCTGTCAGCAGCGCGTCTCCACCACACTGCTGAGGCAGGGGCCGGCAGGCTCGGGCAGGATCAGGGCGTACAAAATGGGAACACAGGCTTGGTCTTGGCTGCTGCTGGCAATCAAATTGAAGGTCATGGAGTTTTATGATTAGAAGCCAGGTCTGTTTGTGATTTGAAGAGGTGTGAAGGAGAGACCAGAGAAAGTAACTTTCTTTTTTCGAAGAATCTATCTCCATTGACCCCCAAGAGTCACTCTTTCAGAACCAGCACAGCCCTGAGGTGAAGTGGGAGGAAAGCAGTGGGGAAGAAATGCAGTTAAAATCAGCCTCTCAGCCCTGGCCCTCGAGCTGTTCTTGAGCCGTCCTCTTCCTCGGGGCTTGTGTGGAGCCGGGCGGGTTGCTCGGCGCCTCCGTGAGCTGACTCCAGCCCCGGTGTCCGCGGGCCTGCTGTGGAACCACCTCCCTTCTCAGCCTGCCGCGCGGAGCGCCTGCTGCCTCTGCTGGGAGCGGCGCGGCCCCGCAGCCCTGCGGTGCCCTCCGCTGTGCGCCTGCTCCAGAGTCCCCGCAGCTGTTCGTGCTCTTCCCCCGCCCCCAGCCCCATGTTCTGGCTGTGCCACCGGCACGCGGGACCTTCGTTCCCCAGCCAGGGACCGAGCCCATGCTCTCTGCAGTGGAAGTGCCATATCTTAACCAGCCTTGGCTTCTCTGGGGAACTCATCTTGTACTTCTTGGCTTGCTTTATAATGATTCATCTGCCTTGCCCATTTTATACTGTGTGGGTGTGTGTTATATCTCACATTAAACTGAATTGAAATTGAATTCAAATCCTGGCTCTGCGACCAGCCTGTCATGTGGTGTAGCCCGTTTCTTCACTTGTGAAACAGGAACTCTTCAGTATACTCCCAGGCTTAAATAAGTAGGGGGAGCGTCTGGCTTGTTTATAGGCAGGGTTCCCCCTGCCCCCGCCCCCACCCGTAGTCTCCCACCCTCCTCTCCTTCCTCCCATCTGCCATTACTGACCATGCCCAGCATAGGGTCTTACTGAAAGGCTGGGTGCTTTGTTTTAGAAGCAACTGGAATAGAATTAACCACCCAGCCCCTTTAGCATTGCTTCCCTCTGTTCCTGTAAGCGATGCTACTAGAGTCTCCGTCAGTGTTGGCTGTCAGCAGCGCGTCTCCACCACACCGCTGAGGCAGGGGCCGGCAGGCTCGGGCAGGATCAGGGCGTACAAAATGGGAACACAGGCTTGGTCTTGGCTGCTGCTGGCAATCAAATTGAAGGTCATGGAGTTTTATGATTAGAAGCCAGGTCTGTTTGTGATTTGAAGAGGTGTGAAGGAGAGACCAGAGAAAGTAACTTTCTTTTTTCGAAGAATCTATCTCCATTGACCCCCAAGAGTCACTCTTTCAGAACCAGCACAGCCCTGAGGTGAGGTGGGAGGAAAGCAGTGGGGAAGAAATGCAGTTAAAATCAGCCTCTCAGCCCTGGCCCTCGAGCTGTTCTTGAGCCGTCCTCTTCCTCGGGGCTTGTGTGGAGCCGGGCGGGTTGCTCGGCGCCTCCGTGAGCTGACTCCAGCCCCGGTGTCCGCGGGCCTGCTGTGGAACCACCTCCCTTCTCAGCCTGCCGCGCGGAGCGCCTGCTGCCTCTGCTGGGAGCGGCGCGGCCCCGCAGCCCTGCGGCGCCCTCCGCTGTGCGCCTGCTCCAGAGTCCCCGCAGCTGTTCGTGCTCTTCCCCCGCCCCCAGCCCCATGTTCTGGCTGTGCCACCCGGCACGCGGGACCTTCATTCCCCGGCCAGGGACCGAGCCCATGCTCTCTGCAGTGGAAGTGCCGTATGTTAACCACTGGACTGCCAGCGAAGTCCTTGCTCGTACTTTTCATGACCATAGGTCAGGAGGCCTCTTGTGGTTGGTTGTGACTCTGTGACAGAGCTTCCTCTTCTTCCATTTTTCCTTCCCTCCACGATGGCCTGGACCTCAAAGCAATTGGTGGCAGGAAAGTAATCCAAAAGATTGACCAAGCCTATTATGTCTAACCTGGTTCTGAAAGGAAAAGCTTAGCAAATCCCTTAGGTTCTGGTGCTATTAATGTATCCTATTAGTGACAGTGAGGAGCTGTGGCCTCTTTAATGGGCCACATAAGGGAACAGTGGCAGGAAGGGGTGTCTGCCCGCCCCCGTCTTCCCAGGAGACTGGGCTGAGTCAGGCTGGGTCCCAGGAGTGTTAGGCACAGAACCAGAAAAGAGCCTTTGCCCTTGTCAGCTGGTGGCTCTGCTCTGAGACTGTAACCTGCTTCTGGTGCCTGGAAGCTCCCTGAGGCTCGGTGGAGACAGGTCGTCCACTCGGGCCGGCTTGGCAGAGGCAGCCTTCCCCACGAGCCCTTCCTCTTTCTGGAGCACTTGGTCTCTTGGTCCCTGTTCCAGCCGTCCTGGGTTCTGAGGCTTGGGAGCGATACAGTCAGGTCCAAAATAGGAAGCCACGTAGCCCGCAACACTCATGGCCCTGTTTGGTTTTATTATTTACAAAGTTCACGGTTTCACTGTACGGTCAGAGAAATGCTGTAATTTTTATTCCCGTTCTCCAGAGAAGAAAAATGAAGCATCTTGCCCACAGTCACACATACAGTAAATGTCAGACCCGCTCTCATCCTTGGCACCTTTTGGATCTTGGGGAGGGGAGCATGGCGTGTCCAGCAGAAGTTTGATTCCTGATCGGCTCTTGGCCGCAAGCTGGTGCCGTCACAGGGATCCTGTTAGCAGCTGCAGGCACTGTACATGGGGGAGCGACGTCACCAAACCTGCCAGGAGGGCCTCGACTGGGTCACCCTTGAGGATCCAGCTGCCTTCCTCTCTCTCTGTCGCTTCCTCTTCTTTAGAGGAAAGACTGGAAGTGCTCAGAGCCCCATGCTTCCTCTTCAGTCCCCCGGGCCGCTCTCTCAGGTGGCCCTGGGCAGTGGCTCTCCTGAAACATGCCCTGAAGTCTCCTCCAGCCACAGCTCCTCACTTTTTTCTTTGAAAACTCACGGGGGCGTTGAAGCACACCACTGTCAAAGTGCTCGTCCCCACAGTGATCTTCACCCAGGGCCCGTGAGCTGGCATGGGGCGGGTGACAGTTGTGGGGTGACAAGGCCCATCACTTTTGGCTCACAGCCCCACCCTGGGGAATCGTGGGTCCCATGGTGGTGGACGGAAGAGGAGTTTGTTGTATTGTGTGTCCACGTACCCACCACCATCTCTGCTATTTTCTCACTTTATCAGAAGGGATCCGAAGCCCCAGCCAGGGGCTTCCCCGTCCACCAGGAAATCTGAAACTGACATTTAGCCTGCCATCCTGTATTTCACTCGCTGAATTTGACAGCCTTACCCTGAGGACTTACGTCAAGCTTACAAGTAGGCCATGCACTGTGTTTCCAGCCATTCCGGCCCCTCCGTGGCGGTTTTGGCTCAGCTGCTAAGTTCCTGATCCTGACCGGGTTGTCATTACAGATGCTGACCACATGCGTCAGGAGAACTCACTGCTCCTCTTGAGTTATTGTCCTCAGAACCCTGACTCTAGAAGTTGGCTTCCCAACATGATGGTGGCAACTGTGCCATTTTATCAAGCACCTGCTCTGTGCTAGGCATTGTATGTAGACTGTTTCATTTAATCCCTACAACCAGCCTTCAGAATAGGGGTGATTATCTTTTTTAGGAAACAGAATTAGCCAAGTTACAAGGCTTACTCAGAGACACGGCCAGCAAGTTGCAGAATCAGGATTCAGCACAGACCGCCACCCCTCTGTAGTTAGGCACAGAGTGTGGCCACCAGCCTGGTGGGAGAGCAGATAGGGCGGACCGCCCTTCACAGGGCACTATGGGCGGGCGAGCGAGGCGCTGAACTCAACGGACGAACACGGGGTTCTAAAGCTGCTAACGTTCTCACTGTAAATGTAATGACCTTGTAATCACAGATGCACATTTTCCACAGTGCAACAAAGGAAAGATTAGTGCAGAGATTCAATTATGTCTCCCATTTTCAGTGGCAATTTTGCTCTCTCGGTAGATTACTTGGCAGAGATCCTCTCCCCCCAAGGCACATGGAGGCACACTTCATGGCCAGAAGGCGCATGAACATGCAGCTATGTCTTCCTCAGTGGCCAGCCTGCTCCTCACCCCTCGCTTCTCACCCTCACTCCTCACCCTTCACCCCTCACTGCTCGCAGTGCCTGCAGCCCAACAGAAGCCTAGCCTGCTGAACCTGGCCCAGAGGAGGGGCAGGCCACCTGCCTTTAGGGGCCCCGAGGATTGTGGGCCACAGGTGGCAGAGGCGCTTGACCTCATTCCCTTCCACAAGAATACTTCCTGTGGAATCCAGGGATTTGGGGAAAGACCTCCTTTGTCATCCTCACAGACACCCCTGGCCATAGTTGGGTGGAGGACACAAGGAGATGAGGGCCGGGTAAGGGGAAGGAAGGAGCTGCCAGGAGGTCAATGCCCTGGACAGTGAGCATTAGGCAGTGGGCAAAGCTAATGTATAACTAGGCCGGGCTCTGAGCCCTGTCCTTTCCTTAAAACCTGGTTACAAAATCACAATGTTTTCATGCCTCCAGCCTCTAATGTACTTCCCCTTGAGAAGTTGTTGCTTTCTCCTTTTCATTTTATTTTTATTCTCATCTGAACCAGAAACTTCCTTGTTTAGACCAAATGTGAGTGGTTTGGATGTTACTGAAAGAGTGGTGGTGGCCACTTCAGGCTCTCCCTGAGGTCCCCTGTTTGCACTTGCTGTCACCTGGTGACCCCCTCCACACCCGGGGCCAGGGGCACCCACCCACACTGAGAGGGTGGGACGGTGCAAGGGAGGCATTTTCTCTCACTCCATCTGCTGACAGACGTCTTCATCTTATCTTATTCCAGGTACATTGAACGGAAAGCTTTTCTTGACCGAGTGGATCACAGGCAGTTTGAAATCGAGCGAGATCTCAGACTGAGCAAAATGAAACCGTGACGTGATGCGGATCCTACGCCAGCTCAGTCCTCTTCACAATGTGAGCTTCTTGTGTGTCTGTGAAATGTTTCCCAGCAAGATCTTTTTTTCTACTTTGACTTTCTGTCTTTGTATCTTGATCTCACGTGATTTCATTCATTTTACTTTTAATAGTTTGTCCTTTAAAAATTAAAAATAAAAAATACACAAGTTGGTCTTGTGAGCGGCTGATGAGGCTGGTGCCACTCGCCTTCCCTTTGTTCTGCTAGGACGTCCACGAGGCCAGGCCAGGCCAGCACCTCCCGGGCCTGTCCCGACTGCTGCAGCAGAGTGAGCACCCAGCCTGCTGGCTTTGGACCCCCAGGGCCGGGGCCGGGGGCTGTCTGTGAAGAGGCTTGCTGGAGCTGGTGCCCCACCAGGTCCCCACGCGGCTCTCCCCTCAGGTCCACTGGTACTTCTCTCCCGGGTGGGATTCCTACTTGCTGACATAATGTAGGGCTGAAAAGAAGGCGCTGCTACCACTGAATTAGGGGTTTTTCTTGAGCCATTTTCCTCTGCTCAAAGTGAAAGTCAGCTTCACATGTGTTCTCACCTCAATTCTTTGAGTTGAGATTTGTCAAAGAAAACTCCAAAGGACTCTTTTTTTTTTTTTTAAGCTCTTTAGGAAAATTTAAAATCTAAACTTCATATTAATAAAGTAGTAAACCCCCCACCCTGCCTCTGGGGCAGGTGGGGCGATGTCCTGAGTCACACAGACAGGGTCAGGGCAGGCAGGACTCCAGAGAGTGGAATTCAGATCCTGCCTGGACATCTACCAGCCCTGTGACCTCGAGCTCAGACCTCCACTTCTGGCCTGTAAGTGGCCTGAGTAACAGCCCCGTACCTCAGAGGGTCCAGATGAGCCAGTGACCGGCACACAGGGAACAGGCATGGGCCTCCCCCGGTCCTCTCATGTGTGGCAGAAGCTCCCACAGCCAAGACCGGATTGTCAGCCTTGTGTCGGGACCGAGGCTATTTCTCACTCCATCTGCTGACAGACGTCTTCATCTTATCTTATTCCAGGTACATTGAACGGAAAGCTTTTCTTGACCGAGTGGATCACAGGCAGTTTGAAATCGAGCGAGATCTCAGACTGAGCAAAATGAAACCGTGACGTGATGCGGATCCTACGCCAGCTCAGTCCTCTTCACAATGTGAGCTTCTTGTGTGTCTGTGAAATGTTTCCCAGCAAGATCTTTTTTTCTACTTTGACTTTCTGTCTTTGTATCTTGATCTCACGTGATTTCATTCATTTTACTTTTAATAGTTTGTCCTTTAAAAATTAAAAATAAAAAATACACAAGTTGGTCTTGTGAGCGGCTGATGAGGCTGGTGCCACTCGCCTTCCCTTTGTTCTGCTAGGACGTCCACGAGGCCAGGCCAGGCCAGCACCTCCCGGGCCTGTCCCGACTGCTGCAGCAGAGTGAGCACCCAGCCTGCTGGCTTTGGACCCCCAGGGCCGGGGCCGGGGGCTGTCTGTGAAGAGGCTTGCTGGAGCTGGTGCCCCACCAGGTCCCCACGCGGCTCTCCCCTCAGGTCCACTGGTACTTCTCTCCCGGGTGGGATTCCTACTTGCTGACATAATGTAGGGCTGAAAAGAAGGCGCTGCTACCACTGAATTAGGGGTTTTTCTTGAGCCATTTTCCTCTGCTCAAAGTGAAAGTCAGCTTCACATGTGTTCTCACCTCAATTCTTTGAGTTGAGATTTGTCAAAGAAAACTCCAAAGGACTCTTTTTTTTTTTTTTTAAGCTCTTTAGGAAAATTTAAAATCTAAACTTCATATTAATAAAGTAGTAAACCCCCCACCCTGCCTCTGGGGCAGGTGGGGCGATGTCCTGAGTCACACAGACAGGGTCAGGGCAGGCAGGACTCCAGAGAGTGGAATTCAGATCCTGCCTGGACATCTACCAGCCCTGTGACCTCGAGCTCAGACCTCCACTTCTGGCCTGTAAGTGGCCTGAGTAACAGCCCCGTACCTCAGAGGGTCCAGATGAGCCAGTGACCGGCACACAGGGAACAGGCATGGGCCTCCCGCTCCGGTCCTCTCATGTGTGGGCAGAAGCTCCCACAGCCAAGACCGGATTGTCAGCCTTGTGTGGTCGTGAGGTTATGACCCTTATGACTTTCTGAGTCCAGGCTGGGTGGTGGGGCTAACTGAAGTGTCTGCATCTTCAATCGAGAATTGTCTTTTCCGTCTGAGTCTTGTTTGAACTGTGGCCCACAGTTTTTCAGAACAAGTGGATAATACTTTATCTACCTCTTCATGTCTGTACTTAGTGAAAAACGGATCTGCCTAAAGGGAAATGACATCCCGTTATCCAGGAGTAGGGAACTTGGATAAAGGAAAATGTCTGCAGGAAGTGGGGAGCCAGAGCTAGCACTGGGAGGCAGCTCTGCGTCCTTTGCCGGGCCCCGGGGCTCCTCCCTTGACCATGGTGTGGATGACTGAGGAGGAAAGCCAAGAATACTTCCTGTGGAATCCAGAAAATCCCCGAGAGCGAAGTTTCCTGGCCTCGCTCTTGCCCTCAGTCTGTGCCTTCTCCTAGTCCCAGATGCATGCATTCAATTTTCAGGGCATCTGGTAGCTTCCCATTACTGAAAAAAAATGCCCTACAACAGCATGAGGTCAAAGAATAAAAAAGGGTTTTTTATGTGTGCTCATCACCTATTTCTCAGGGAACACGGTGCTCTAATTAGGAACTCTGCATAAGGTCCCGAGAGGAGAAGAGAAGCATCAAGAACTAAGTCTCTAGTGAGCCGTGAGTCGTCGGAGCTTAGCGGGAGCTGAACTAAGAGCCCAGGGCCCGAGTTCATGAGCTCTGACAGAGCCAGCAGGCCGGCTGCTGCTGGTCCCGCAGGAGGACGCGGAGGCCCTCCAGGAGAGAGCGGTGTGATGGTGCTGCCAGCAGCCAGGCAGCGACCAGGAAGGCCAGGTGACAGGCTGTCCAGCTGCTGTGCCGCCTCTGGGCAGGACAGAGGAGGTGTGGCGTAGCTCTCGAGTGCCGTTTTCTTCTGGCATTTACCTGAAATTGCCTAGGCATATTGAGTAAGAGTCCATGGCTTTTTTTCTTTTTAATTACTACCAAAAAAAACAAGTGAGCAAATAGGAATTGGTGTAGGACGGTGAGCTCCAAGGGGAGGATTCAGAAGCTCTTCGTTTCATCAACAAATGAGGGCGTGGTCCCACGTGCCTGGTGCTTCCTTGTCTATTTCCTGACCAGAAGAGGAAACTTTGCCGGAGGTCAGACTGTGAAGCTGGCAGTGATCACATCTGCATGGTAGGCCTGGAGGGCAGGAGGCAGGCTGGGTGAAACAGCCTCTCCTCGCCTCCTGGATCCCAGCTCCCAGTTGGAGGAATCGCATTGGGAAGGAAAGCTTTTGAGTGCAAGGGGACAGAAGAGCCAGAGATGGAGAGATGCTTGCCCTTGAGGAGAGTGGCAGCTGGCACACTCTGGTGCCAGAAGCTTGTGTCAGGAGGACCCCCAAAGGCAGGGGCACACGGGCTTCAGCTGCCAGTCCTCTGTGCCCTGGCAGCATTGGAACCTCTCTGCAGGGGAGAGTGTGCTCTGCTGTATAGGCCGTGTGGCCCTCTCCTCTTCAGGATGCTGCCTGGTTTCAGTGAGCAAGGGGAGGAGGGTCTTGAGGTACTTTGGAGGTAGTCAGGGTATCTTTTTTGTTGTTGTTGTTTGGAAGAAGAATTTTTTTTTTTTTTTTTTTGGCCACTTCTGTTGGTCTTTCATTTATTTATCTTTGTTCTTGGGCCTTTGTGGGCCTCCCATCGCAGTGACCTCTCTCGCTGCAGAGCACCGGCTCTGGGTGCATGCGCTCCAGAGCTCCAGCTCCGTAATTGGACACATCGGTCCAGCCGCTCCACGGCACATGGGATCTTCCCAGGCCAGGGATCAAACCGGCGCGCCTCCTTACGCATTGTCGAGGTATCTTAAATGCCCTCCCACTGCACCTCCTTCCCTGGGCGTGCCAGTGTGCCAGGGCTCCTGCTTCAGCAGGAAGAGTCTTTTCTGCAAAGTCTTTTGTTTTCCTGCTTTCTTTTTTCCCACAGCCTCTCAAGGCAACTTAACTCTAGCAACACTACCAGATGCAATCTTTGTGTGTAGACAAGTTGACCACAAGAAGGAGAGTGGGCCACGGAGGTCCAGAAGATTCTGTCCTGGTTCCCTGCAGCCTGGAATGGCCTGATCCATGGAGACCCTCCTTCCTAGGGTTCCTCTCCAAGGTCGGCCATGAGCTTTCCTAGTTGTGCCCTGAGAAAGCTGCTGGGGTGGCAGATCTCTGCTCAAGTAAGGGACAAGGTGGCTGTTGGGGAGGGGAGGGGAGAAAGCAAGGAGGACAGGAGGAGCGCCGTCTGCGTCGGGCAGTGGGTTGGGCTCCCTGCCTCTAACCTGAGGTCCTCCCGCTGCAATCCGGGTTGAGTCCCTCTCTCTGCGTCTCAGATTCTTTGTCTTCACAAAGTTTCTGAGAATGCTTAATCATTCTGCTCTGCCTACCTCCCAGCGTTTTATTAAATGAAGTACACTATCCAAGTGTTAAGTTACTCTAATTAAACTGCACAGTTGGCTCCCAGCTCCCCAAGACAGCCAAGCTTCTGTGAGTATAAATTAGCACTGCCTTGAAGAACACTTGGGCGATGTGTCATAAATCTGGAGCTTCACTCGGCCCATGACACAGCAGCTCTGCTCCTGGCTTGACTTCTAGAGAAGCAGCGGCACGTGCCCAGGGGGCAGGCTTCCTGGTGATAGGAAAAACCTGGAAACCACCCTCTGGCCATCAGGCGAAAGGGTCAGTTGTGAAATAGCCACACAGTAAAGTAGTACAGCAGTAAAACCAAGGGGTCAGGGCTGCATGCATCAACAGGATGAACCTCGTAAGCAGCTTTGATGCAAACCGCCTAACACACCAGCCCTGTTACACAAGTTCAAAAGCATGCGAACAGAGATGGCAGTCACCCGACGTTGCGAATGCACTGCATGCCACTGAATTGTACACTTCAAAATGGTTAATTTTGTGTTATGTGAATTTCACCTCAGTCGAATTGTTTCAACATGAGAAAGATATTATACATTGACTCAGAATATGTATACTATGTAATTATATAAATATATATAAGTGAATGGGTCATAAACACTAATTTGAGCATGATGGTTACCTCTCATGGGACTGGGAAGGTTATACAATCAAAGATAACAAAGGAGCTTTGTTTAATGATGTGAGTTTATATTTTAAATTGGGAGACAGGGATACAATTCTTATATTATTCACTATACTGTCTATAATATTTCAAGATAGGTCTTAGTTGCAGCGTGTGGAACCTAGTTCCCTGATCAGGAATCAAATCCAGGCCCCCTGCGTGGGGATCAGCTACTGGACCACCAGGGAAGTCACAAGGTAAGAGTTTTTGAGAGAATGGCAAGCCCACATTTGAATTTCTGTGTCCTTAGGGGAAGAGAGAGCCGAGGGATGGGCAGTTCAGGGATGGAGGGTTGCCATGGTGACGAACTTGCTTTCTCTGCGTCCTGCTCTGGGACTGTTAGGCATTCCAGAATGATCCCTCCAAACGGTTTTTGGAACACTCCCCGGGAGATGAGTGATTCGTGTAGGTGCCCCCACCACCAGCATCTCCCCTTTCCCTGATAAGCAGGTTGGGCGACTGGGGGCGCTGAGGGGTTGGTGCCAAGATGTGTGCCCCGTCCCAGTACATCTGATGGCGCGAGGCCTGCCGAGCCCACCTTCCCTCGCTCACAAGGCCGCACAGATGCACACAAACAGGCCATGTGTTAGAAAGAAGCTGCAGCGGGCCTCGACTTGTTAGATGCAGACAAATGGTTTCTGACCTGGATAAATGAGCTTAAAAATTCAAAGGCTCCAGAATGAATTACCATCAATGTCCGAGTTTTCTAGTGGAAGTCACGGTGCTGCCTGTCTTCACATTCTGCTCAGCATCCTGAGCTGCCCCCAGGGCCCTGGGCCACAGCTGTGACCTGAGGCGGCTGTGGGTGCCCTCAGTGGGAGGCGTGGCCGGCTCCTTGGGGTGCGGCGGTGTGTTGCTGGGGCTCTGCAGGGGAAGGAGGGAGCCACCCTCTGACTAGACCCACTGACCTCTGGTAATGATTTAATGCCTTGCCTCTTCCAGTTAACACCTTTACATTAATAACCTAAGCCTGCCTGCATCTGAGGCACCCTGACTGACAAATGGAACACATAGCTAAGTCTGGATGCTCTCTGGGTGCCTGAGGTTGCATCTGAGACAGGGTGGCCCCTCGTCCTTGCTGTTGTCTCTAACCAGACCTCACAGTTCCATTACCACCCTGCCGCTGCGCTCCATTACAGGAGCTTTGAATCTGAGGTTGGGGTGCTAAGATACTGGAAGGGGACCTTGCCCATCCCCAAATCACACACACACAGCCCTCCTACACCAGCAGTGTGTGGTGTGACCTGTGTGTGTGCCCTTGAGACCTCTGTAGACCACTGGGGGTAGAAATGCAACTGCTTTCCAGAAATTTGTAAATACTGTGTGGTACAATAGAAAATCAGTACGTCTTTTATTTTTGTGCCATTCCGAGCACAAAGCCCCTAAACCCCTTGGAATGTACTGTCTGTGTGATAGTGAGATGACTCCTGAGGGAACCAAAGTAGCTTCAGGATGGGATCTGGTCACCAGAATAACCACCCCTGTGACTAGAGTTTTAGAACTTCTAGACCCTCCCCACCCCAACCCCTACCCCCAAATTTTGGGGAAGGAGAAGGAGGCCAGATATCAGTCAGTCACCAGTGGCTAATGATTTTTTTTTTCTTTCTTTTTTTTGGAGGGTGTTGGGTTGAGGAGGGAGGAGGGCGGGCGGGCCACTTCTATTGGTCTTTCATTTATCTATTTTCATCCATCTTTGTTCTTTGGCTCCTGTGGGCCTCCCATCGCAGTGGCCTCTGTTGTCACAGAGCACCGGCTCTGGGCGCATGCACTCCAGAGCTTCAGCTCGGTATGGACACGTCAGTCCAGCCGCTCCGTGGCACGTGGGACCTTCCCAGGCCAGGGATCGAACCGGCGCCCCTTGCACTGCAAGGCGGTGTCCTTACCCACTGGACCACCAGGGAAGCCCAGTGGCTAATGATTTAATCAATCGTGCCAACATAATGAAACCCGGTCAACAATGAAATTAGGAGAGCTTCCAAGTTGTTAACCACATGCATCTGCCAGGAGATAGGACCTGTTTGCTCCATGTTAATCAACTGTTTGTGGAACCTCCCTGGTGGTTCAGTGGCTAAGGCTCTGTGCTCCCAATGCAGGAGGCCCAGGTTCGATTCCTGTTCAGGGAACTAGATCTGACATGCTGCAACTAAAAAATCCTGCGTGCCACAATGAAGATCAAAGACCCTGCATGCCACAACGAAGACTCAGTGCCACCACGTAAATAAATATTTTAAAATAAATAAATAAGCTTCATAAAGGGAGCACCTTCCTGGGTCTGTGAATTGTTCTAACAAATTATCACTCCCAGTGCTGTAGTCACAGGCTGGGCAGCAGCACGAGCAGCCTCGACTCCCTGTGCACAGATGGCTTCTGAAGTGGGCGCAGTCCTGTGTGACTTGAGCCAGTAACCCATGGGGTCTGTGCAAACTCTGGGTGGTCAGTGACAGGAAGGACCTGATCTAGTGGATGTTAGACAATGGCTGGACCCCACGTTTGTCTGCTTCTTCCCTAAATGCCAAACATCCGCCACAGGTGACGACGCAGTGCAGTATAGTCAGACGTCCTCGCAGGAGAGTCAGGACCTAACCCCAGCTCTGCTGAGCAGCTGGTGCCATCAGTATGTAGGTTGGCCTCCTCTGCCTCCATTTCTGTGTCTGTAAAATCGGAAGGGAGTGATAACTCTGGGCATTTAACACTAGGAGCCTGCATTTCACACAAGCAGGCCTTTGATTTTTATGTGCTCTGAAGTTTGAGAACACTACTGACGGTCTCTCTACCTAGGAAAAAACCTTAGAAGCCTCTGACTATGTATTTAGGAAAATTCCATCTTCCTTTATTCTTGCTCCTTCAAACAGTTCAAACTCCTAGACTCCAGATGCACCAGCAGACCAAAATGAGTGAGCCCAGGCTTCCTCTCCAACCTCCCCCGAGACCCACCGGTAGGAAATTTCTCCGACCTTCAGAAGTCCTGGGAGGGAAGCTCCTTAAAGTTATGGGTAACTCAGAGAAGTAAATGAAGTAAAGCCTGGGAAACGCGCGAAAATTCAAACGGCAGAATCCACCCTGGTCCTAGCAAACAGCTGAAGAGGCAACACTGGGCTGCCAGGTTGGCAGCAGATGGCAGGACCTCCCACGTGTGCACACACACATGCTCGCCCCTGCTAAGCCGCGCATCCCATGTGTCAGCGAGGTTGCCCGGCAGCTTGGAGAAGATCCAAGTCACCAGTGGCACAGCACTCCTGTCAAAACAAGCCCTGCACGAAGCAGATGGCCTCAGCTCCCAAGCCGGCCCGACCAGCGCCCAACCTTCCTGCCGGTGGGAGCTTCGCCTGCCCTGGGCTTGTCCTCTCCCCGCTTTCTCCTGGTGCACCTCTTTTCTGACTATTGAAGGCAAGCATTCATTGTTGGAAAATCTGGAAGCATTGCATCTCCAGAGAGAACTGCTGTCTGCATTTGGGGATACTTTTCCATCTATTGCCCTGTTTTCACAAACCTTTTCTTTGCACAGTTGGAATGACACTCTACCCATAAAGCTCAGTACAAAAGCTAGTAACCACATGTGGCTGTTTCCGTTGACATTCTCAATTCATTAGGATTCACGATTCACTTCTTCAGTCCCACTAGCCAAGGATTTCAAGTGCTCACCAGTCACGTGACTGGGGGTACAGTATTGGACAGTGCAGGTACTGAACATTTCCATCAGCGTGGAATTCGGGACTGCCTAGTATATGCAGTTTTGTAGTCTTGTTTTAAGCTGTGGTATGTACTATGAGCACATCCCCATTTTTTCAAACATTCTTTGAGAAAATGATTTTTATTGACTGCATAATATTTCATTATAGGTTCATACAATACTTTATTTCATCCATCTTCCACCACTGGCCACTGAGATGACCCACCTTTTGTTGTTATACGTAACGCTGTGATGAACTGCCTAGTCCTTGGATCTGGACTTACCTCCCTGACTTTCTCGATCACTGCTACAGGTGGAATTATGATAAGGAAGGGGCAGATTTTCTCAAGGCCTGGAAATATAATGCCCAGATACCTCCCTGAAGGGTCTTCCTCTCTCCAGCAGAGTGGTTGTGCCCCTCTCTTCCTGTGTAGACTCTCTGAGAAGACACAATTCAGCAAGGAAGCCTAGATGATACTTGAGTTCTGGCATCTTCTAGGTACCAGCCCAGGGCTCTGCATTTGAAAGAAGCATTTGGACTGGGCTGGGCGGGTGTGATGTTTAATTTGTGCCAACCTGACTGGGCTAAGGGATGCCTGGTAGCTGGTAAAACATGTCTGAAGAGGTTTTCTAGAAACAGTTAGCCCTCAAATGGCTAGACCGGGAAGATGTTAGTCACCATTGTCTGACCTACTGAGGGCCTGTAGGTGCAGGAAGGGCCAGTCTGTGTTCTCTGAGCTCAGACACCCATCTGCTGTCCACTGGTGCTCCTGGCACCTGCAGGCTTGGACTCGGACCTGCCCTACCAGCTCCTCCAGGTCTCCTCCAGTCTGCAGAGGCCAGAACCTGGCACTCCTCAACCTGTCTGTAAATCCTGCTGCTTCTGCTGCACCCGAGAACCCTGATGCTGCAGGAATGAGACCCTGGATCCATCTAAACCTAGTTTTGCAGCACATGTATCTGTGAGTCGCTCTGAACATTTCCTGAGTCCGTTTATCCTCTCCCTGCTCAGGGATAGGGAGCTTTTGTGGTGAAGAGGCAAAGCTTCACTTCAGGTTTCTCATGATTCCCACGCGGTTCTGAGGTCTGATGAGCAGTTCCACATTCGCCTTCAATTATCAGTCACAACCGCAACCTCATGGCCGCCCGCCTCATCCCCGTCAGCCTTTCTCTTTCCTAGCCGAGGCCCCTGTTCTTCGCCAGGGCTTGCCCATCCCTTTCTCACGTCCGTTGCCCCTTTGTGTATCCTCCTGATTTCCCTCATCAGTCCTGACGGGCACTCAGATCTGTACACGGGCTTCTAAACTTGGGGTTCAGACCAGGCATCCGTTCTGGCACCCCCTTTCTGTTGACATTTACGCAGGTTTATGCGCCCGCACTTTTGCTTCCTGTGCAGTGGGGGTTGACAGTGGCCAAGCAGCACAGACTGGGCTTGCGGCTTCTGCTCCATTCAGTGCCTCCTTAGACAAGGGGGAGCCAAAGAGGACGGAGCCCTGCGAGAGCCGGAGCTGGCCTGGCTTCCGTGCTCGCAGATGGAGAACTGATCACCTGCCATCAGTTACAGCAAGACCACAGACCTCCCAGGATGAACAGAGCTTAGGTCACCATAGACCTCAGGGCTGGTGAAGACTCCTTTCTTGGAGATGGGTGAAGGAATTATCTGCAAGGAAGTCATTTGAGACAGAAAGTCACATCCTTCTTGAGAGCCTGAGACGCTGGCCTCAAGAACAACACCCCTGTAATGCTCAAAGCTGCTGGGCAGCTGCCTTAGTGTCTTTCCAAACTGAGTTCAAGGCATTTAGTGTCCTTCCAGGCTGCTGACTGGCCGGTGGTGGCTGTGTCTTATCCTTACCATGGCCTGCATGATTCAACCACCATCCTAAACCAACAGCCTGAAGGCCACAGAATAGCAAGTGAGTCTGCCTTTGTTCACAGAGGAGTTTTCTCACCCTCACGCCTCCTCTAACAGGAAGCTCTGTCATGGGTTTTCTCTCTGAAGACCCCTCCTAGCTGCAATTGTGTGTGCCCTGGTGAAGCCCATCCTCTCCCCTGGGACTCCTCCCTGAAACAGGGAAGGGTTTGGGCCTCCAGGGAGGGGCAGCAGCACCTGCCTCAGGGGAGCCTGAGAAGTAGAAGCTGGGGCCCGACAAGGCAAGCTGGTGGAAGCAGGGTGGAGAGATGCGAGCTTGCAGATTCTGACAGCAGCAGCCTGTAACCTGTAGCTTTAACCAGGAGCCCCGCCAGCCCTTCTAGCCCACCCTGGCACCCCAGTCCTTCCGTGACTTTTGAATCAGGGCACTGCGTGACTGGGGAGGGGGGCGGGAACACAGTAAAACAGGGAGAGGGAGCCACAGGGTTGTGGCTGTTCGGTTGCTTTATTCAGCCCCATTTGCCAGACGTGCTCAGAGAGTATAAATACTGTGCTGAAGCTCACAGGGCCGGCCTGGTGCCCAGACCTGGCCGCCCCGCCCTGCCATGGAGGTCAGATGGGACAGTTCCCGTCAAAGTCCAGGCCTCCCTCCCTGCCGTGAGTTCCTTCCGTTTCCATGAGAGTCAGCCTCGCTCCCGCTCCTAGGAGGAGCGGAGGAACAGGGAGACTTTCCCAGAGCCCCCAGTGCAGACCCTTGGCCTCCAGACAGCACAGCAGCGAGGTGGGTGGGAGCCTGGCGTGCCTGCCTCGCTGAGAGCAGAGCTGCTGCTCCGGGAACTCGCACGGGTGACTCCAGCGTGGCAGCCGCTGTTTAATAATTTAGAGAATGTATACTATTCGGCCGGGAGGCTTCATCCCTGGGTTCAGAAACACGATGCCCTGGGGATGGTTTCCAGTGGAGAGTAAATTCCACTTGTCACAGTCACTGAGAACACAGGCCTGCTCCTGGAGGGGGCTCTGGTCCCTGGGTGTTTACAAACATCCGAGAAGACCAGAAGGCCATCCCAGAGCCAGGGCCCTGGTGGGGGCCTACAGGGCTGTCCCGTTCTGCTGTCCACTGCTGGGCACCCCTGGCAGGTCCCTTCCTCTCTGTGTCCTGCCTGCTCGGAGGTGATGGGGCTGCATGGGAAGCTGCTCAGGGTGGCCTGAATTTCCTAGAACGTGCCAATTGCATTTTCCCCTCAAAAGGTGTTCTTTAAAAAAACAATGCTTGAAGAGACGTTGCCAAGTGCAATAAAGCCAGACACAAAAGGATTAATATTGTATGATTGCACTTATGTGCAGTACTAGAATAAGCAGATTCATAGAGACAGAAAGAATGGTGATTGCCAAGGGCTGGAGGGAGGGAGGAGGAGCTATTGTTTAATGGACACAGAGTTTCCTTCTGTTCAAGATGATGAGAAAGTTCTGGAAATGGATAGTGGTGATGGTTATAGGGCACTGTGACTGTGTTAATACTTCATGCTCATGAACCGCACACTTAAAATAGGTATAATGGTAAATTTAATGGAACGTATGTTTTTGCCACAATTTCAGAAGTGTTCACTGTGAGAAAATATGGTACAAATAATGAATATTCACTCACAAAACATTAGAAAATAGAGAAAAATCATTTTAGTTAGAGTAAAACCCCCTCCTCTCCTCCCAAAAGCAAACAAAACCTAGTCTCCTGTGAAATTTTAATCCCTAAAGACAGAAGAGGCTCTACTTTTTCTTTTTTTTTTTAATTTTTTTTTTTTTTTTTTTTTTTGGGGGGGGGGGGGGGGGGGGGGGAGGGGAGCAGGCGGGCCACTTCTGTTGGTCTTTCATTTGTCCATTTTCATCCATCTTTGTTCTTCGGCCCATGTGGGCCTCCCATCGCGGTGGCCCCCGTTGTCGCAGAGCACCTGCTCTGGGCGCATGCGCTCCAGAGCTCCAGCTCGGCAATTGGACACATCAGTCCAGCCGCTCCACGGCACGTGGGATCTTCCCAGGCCAGGGATGGAACCGGCGCCCCTTGCACTGCAAGGCGGTGTCCTCACCCGCTGGACCACCAGGGAAGCCCCAGCTCTACTTATTAATCCATGGAGTAGCAAGCACGGAATAGGCCCCCCCTAAACACGACATGATGGTGAAAAAAATCCAACCTCTACCCCAGGACAGCCATAACTGGTGTTTTGGTATCAACCCTTCTCTAGTGGCCCAGACAGAAAAGAATCCACCTGCAGTGAAGGAGACCTGGGTTCGATCCTTGGGTTGAAAAAGTCCTCTGGAGAAGAGATAGGCTACCTCCTCCAGTATTCTTGCCTGGAGAATTCCATGGCTTGTCGATGAGGTCGCAGAGAGAGTTGGGCACAACTGAGCGACTTCACTTTCACTGTCTTTTTTTTTTTTTTACTCTCCCACTTTTCCCAGTGCAAACATATGGCATAAATATAAATTTGTAAATTTTTATGAAAATAGGATCTACCTGTACCTATTATTTGGAAGTCTGTTTTCCTTTGCTTTACGGTATATTGTATAGGTATTTCCATGTCCTTCCATATCACTTGTGATGGCGCCCAGGATTGAACTCTGTCCTGGGAATGTTCCATGAATTGTTTCCTTGGTGCCCGTTATTGAACTTGTAAGTTATTCCTATATTTTCCTGATCATCAGGAGAGCTGTAAGTTACATCCTTGCATGTATATCTTTGGCTGCTTTTGAGTGCATTTTTGAATGCATTTTTTAGGATAAATTCATGGAATTTCTGGGTCAAAAGGCCCTGGCCTGTTGGGGTTTTTTTGCCAGAATGTATGCTGGAGCCACACGTGACTTAGAGCTGTTCCCATGAAGAGCGAGAGAGAGCTCTTGAACTGAGTGAGAGGATTCCTGGGCTGGCCAGGAGGGAGCCGGGGTGGAAGTTTAGGCTGTAGAACCCAGTGCAGGGAGCAGCTTTGGGGTCCCAGGCCCTCCGTGGACATCCGAATCCTCAGAGTCTATGACTAAGTTAGCTTATAGGACAAAAGGTGTTTTGCAGGTGTGATTAATGATCTTGAGATGGGAAGATCTAACCAGAGACCCTCCGGCAGAGCATACCCAAGGTTCTCTGGTGGGAATAGATAAGGAGGTGCCTCAGGGCCTGGGGGCCTGCCCCTGATCAGACTATGAAATTACCCTCAAGGATGTTAGAAAATGAATTTGCTTAAGGTTACAGGATACAAAGTAATGCCAGGATTGAATCCCAAAGTCTAGCCTGGCAGGCTCGTGAGGTTGCCATCCACTCCACTAAGCTGAGCCTCTTTTTCTGTTCAGATCTAACTTGCCTTCCTAAGGGCAGGTAGTCATTCACACTTTAGCATGAGTATGACAGGCTGGCTCTGGATACTCCAGGTCAATATGGTATTACTACAGAGTAGCAGAGCTCAGCTCTCATGTTGAAAACTTATGCTTGGGGTGATGCTCCCTCTCATCAACCCCAGGGCTCACAGGGTCCTGCCAGCTGCCTTCAACCCTGAAGTCTCCTTCTAGGCTTCCCCAAAACAAACTCAATTCCTGCCCTTCATTGGAAGTTGCTTAACCTACATGATTGATGACTATGGCAATGATGGTTTCTGCCACTTAAAAAAGGGTTCTGTGTCAGATTCGGTGCACTGAACTTTACTTTAGCCATTCAATAGAGCACTTTCAACCACTCAGAGAATATTATTTTCCCATTTCACAGATAAAGAAACTGAGCCCAACAGATTTAACTCTCATGAACAAAATCATTCAGCTGCAAGCAGAAGTTGTAGTCACTAAAATACGTTGGATTGTTTTGCGACCCCATGGACTGTAGCCCACACAGTTCCTCTGTTCATGGGATTTCCCAGGCAAGAATACTTCTGTTTTAGGATAAATTCATGGAATTTCTGGGTCAAAAGGCCCTGGCCTGTTGGGGTTTTTTTGCCAGAATGTATGCTGGAGCCACACGTGACTTAGAGCTGTTCCCATGAAGAGCGAGAGAGAGCTCTTGAACTGAGTGAGAGGATTCCTGGGCTGGCCAGGAGGGAGCCGGGGTGGAAGTTTAGGCTGTAGAACCCAGTGCAGGGAGCAGCTTTGGGGTCCCAGGCCCTCCGTGGACATCCGAATCCTCAGAGTCTATGACTAAGTTAGCTTATAGGACAAAAGGTGTTTTGCAGGTGTGATTAATGATCTTGAGATGGGAAGATCTAACCAGAGACCCTCCGGCAGAGCATACCCAAGGTTCTCTGGTGGGAATAGATAAGGAGGTGCCTCAGGGCCTGGGGCCTGCCCTGATCAGACTATGAAACTACCCTCAAGGATGTTAGAAAATGAATTTGCTTAAGGTTACAGGATACAAAGTAATGCCAGGATTGAATCCCAAAGTCTAGCCTGGCAGGCTCGTGAGGTTGCCATCCACTCCACTAAGCTGAGCCTCTTTTTCTGTTCAGATCTAACTTGCCTTCCTAAGGGCAGGTAGTCATTCACACTTTAGCATGAGTATGACAGGCTGGCTCTGGATACTCCAGGTCAATATGGTATTACTACAGAGTAGCAGAGCTCAGCTCTCATGTTGAAAACTTATGCTTGGGGTGATGCTCCCTCTCATCAACCCCAGGGCTCACAGGGTCCTGCCAGCTGCCTTCAACCCTGAAGTCTCCTTCTAGGCTTCCCCAAAACAAACTCAATTCCTGCCCTTCATTGGAAGTTGCTTAACCTACATGATTGATGACTATGGCAATGATGGTTTCTGCCACTTAAAAAGGATTCTGTGTCAGATTCGGTGCACTGAACTTTACTTTAGCCATTCAATAGAGCACTTTCAACCACTCAGAGAATATTATTTTCCCATTTCACAGATAAAGAAACTGAGCCCAACAGATTTAACTCTCATGAACAAAATCATTCAGCTGCAAGCAGAAGTTGTAGTCACTAAAATACGTTGGATTGTTTTGCGACCCCATGGACTGTAGCCCACACAGTTCCTCTGTTCATGGGATTTCCCAGGCAAGAATACTGGAGTGGGTGGCTGTTTCCTTCTTTTAGGGATTTTCCTGACCCAGGAATCGAACCTGCATGTCCTGCATCGTACGTCGATTCTTTACCACTGAGCCACAGGGCAAGCCCACAAGCAGAGGAGTAGGGTTCAAAGCAGGTAATCCTACTCCAGGACTTAGAGCTGCCGGAGGTGGTGGGAAGAAGCATTGGTTTACACGGGCAAAGTGTTGCAAAACCTAGAGATTTTATCAAACAATCTGGATTTCTAGATTCACTTGAAAAATCAGATTTGGGCTTCCCTCATGATCCAGTGGGTAAGGACACCACCTTGCAGTGCAAAGAGCGCTGGTTCAATCCCTGGCCTGGGGGGATCCCACGTGCCATGGAACGACTGGACTGATGTGTCCAACTGCCGAGCAGGAGCTCTGGAGCACGTGCGCCTAGAGCTAGTGCTCTGCGACGAGAGAGGCCACTGCGATGGGAGGCCCACACGGGCCAAAGAACAAAGATAAATAAATGAAAGACCAATAGAAGTGGCCAAAAAAAAAAAAAAAAAATCAAATTCACCAATTGAAAGAACTCAATTGTTTCTGCAGCCAAAGCAGAAACAATTTGAAGAAGAAAATAAATATTGGATTCTAATCCAAAGTGTAAAATAAATATCCATAAATTCATATTGATATAAATGATTGAATAAATAAATAAATAAATAATGGAGATAAATTTCCCCATAAGAAGAAATACAAACAATTGATGTAGGTGCTCTTATCTTCAAACAGGTAGAGTGTAACTCCCCTCTTCTTCAAAAGGTACATTGTAATTGAAAGCTGGAAGGAAAAAGAGTCGCTTTTTGCTAGAGTAATCTGACAAACTCTATCTCAGCCAGGTCGCCAAGGTCAACATCACATTGGCAAGAGTAAACCCTATTGCTAGTATGTATCCTTGAAATGATATGATGAGAATGGTATTTTAACTCTGGTGTCTTCCTCCTAAAAACTCATAACCCCAGTCTAATTGTGAGAAAGACATCAGACAAATCCCAATTGAGGGATATTGTATAAAATACGTGACCAGCACTCTTGAAAGCTGTCAAGATCATCAAAAATAAGGAAAGTCTGAAAAATGGTCATGGTCCAGAGGAGCCTCAGGAGACATGAGAACTACACATAATATGGGATTCCAGGTGTAAAAAAAAATTTTCGGGAAACTGGACAGGGTGGAGTGCATGTCCTGCATCGTCGTCGATTCTTTACCACTGAGCCACAGGGCAAGCCCACAAGCAGAGGAGTAGGGTTCAAAGCAGGTAATCCTACTCCAGGACTTAGAGCTGCCGGAGGTGGAGGAAGAAGCATTGGTTTACACGGGCAAAGTGTTGCAAAACCTAGAGATTTTATCAAACAATCTGGATTTCTAGATTCACTTGAAAAATCAGATTTGGGCTTCCCTCATGATCCAGTGGGTAGGGACACCGCCTTGCAGTGCAAGGGGCGCAGGTTCGATCCCTGGCCTGGGGGGATCCCACGTGCCATGGAACGACTGGACTGATGTGTCCAACTGCCGAGCAGGAGCTCTGGAGCACGTGCGCCTAGAGCTAGTGCTCTGCGACGAGAGAGGCCACTGCGATGGGAGGCCCACACGGGCCAAAGAACAAAGATAAATAAATGAAAGACCAATAGAAGTGGCCAAAAAAAAAAAAAAAAATCAAATTCACCAATTGAAAGAACTCAATTGTTTCTGCAGCCAAAGCAGAAACAATTTGAAGAAGAAAATAAATATTGGATTCTAATCCAAAGTGTAAAATAAATATCCATAAATTCATATTGATATAAATGATTGAATAAATAAATAAATAAATAATGGAGATAAATTTCCCCATAAGAAGAAATACAAACAATTGATGTAGGTGCTCTTATCTTCAAACAGGTAGAGTGTAACTCCCCTCTTCTTCAAAAGGTACATTGTAATTGAAAGCTGGAAGGAAAAAGAGTCGCTTTTTGCTAGAGTAATCTGACAAACTCTATCTCAGCCAGGTCGCCAAGGTCAACATCACATTGGCAAGAGTAAACCCTATTGCTAGTATGTATCCTTGAAATGATATGATGAGAATGGTATTTTAACTCTGGTGTCTTCCTCCTAAAAACTCATAACCCCAGTCTAATTGTGAGAAAGACATCAGACAAATCCCAATTGAGGGATATTGTATAAAATACGTGACCAGCACTCTTGAAAGCTGTCAAGATCATCAAAAATAAGGAAAGTCTGAAAAATGGTCATGGTCCAGAGGAGCCTCAGGAGACATGAGAACTACACATAATATGGGATTCCAGGTGTACTCCGGGAAAGGACAGGTGGGAGAATGAAGGAAATCTGAAGAGTGTGGACTTGAGTTAGTGAGGATGTATCAGCGTTGGTTCATCAGTGGTGACCAAGGCAGCATCATTACACAGTGCGTTCAGGTGCCTTCAAAGGCTCACTGCACTCTGCTAGGCCTGGTGCTCGCTGGCAAAGCCCAGGGCACAGAGGCCCAGTATGAGTGCCTGGAGACCTGGGTACGAAGCTTGTCTCTGCCCAGACTTACTCTGTGCCGGTGTATGTGCTAAGTCGCTGGATTGTGTCTCACTCCTTTGTGACCCATAGACTGTAGCCCGCCCGGCTCCTCTGTCCATGGGATTTCCAGGCAAGAAGACTGTAGTGGGCTGCTATTTTCTCCTTCAGGGGATCTTCCCGATCCAAGGATTGAATCTGCATCTCCTGTCTCCATCTCCTGCATTGGCAGGTGGATTCTTTCCCGCTTGAACCACCTGAGAAGTCTTAGTCTGCCCATGTCCAAATTCCCTTTCCTCCTGGTGCCAGGAGCAACAAAAACCTCTGTCTCCCTGGGGCCCTGGTAGCCCTCGAGGACCCTCTCAGGGTGCTGGTATCTGCTCAGACAGCCCAGATGTTGCTCGTGGTGTGGCTGCTGGTCCTGAGGTGCCCAGAGCCCATTCTCTGCAGGGCTGAGTGAGTCACCCAGGGACCAGGGAGGGCGATGGGCGGTGGCGAGGAGGAGCGTCCGCTGTTTTTTCACAGATGCATGGTGGTTCTGGGGAGGAATCCTCACTCTACCAACGAGGCTGCCCTGGCCGCCCCCAACCCCACAGCCCACTGCCTCAGAGTGGCTGTGTTCTCTCTTCCAGTGCTAAGGGATGAGCCCGTGATGGCCTCTCTAAGGAAGCAATCGTTTGGTCAGTTGGAGGGTCCGTCGGAGGCAGCTTAGAGTTTGGAGGTCATGGCCCCAGCCAAACTCCTCTGCTGGGTTCCCATTTCCCAGTACCCAGGATTGTGGAGGAGCCTCTCCCCACTGCTCAGCCAGCTCTGGCCTAGGCTTTGAGAGATGGGGCCGATGGGAGAGCACCCAGGAACAGTGGGTGATGAGAATCCAGATAAAGTCGGAGCGAAAGAAGGGGTGGAGACGGGCTCCAGCAGGAAGGCTGAGGTGGGACAGTGGGACAGAGAGGGGCTTCTGAGACAGAAGGCGTGTGTGGCCTGGAGCCCGGGCACCACGCTGAGCTGCTGCTTCCAGCTCAGGAGCCCCCGTGCCAGCTAGACGCGGGCGGGTGGGCATGGGCAGGGCTGCCTGCCAGACACACACAGAAGGCCCTTTGAAGGAGTGGCAGCTGTCACCCCAGATCCCCCCTCCTCTGTTTGCTGTGGCCCTGCCTGCCCTCTCTAGTCCAGGAAGGGCCCCTGGGGAGCGGGGACAGGTTTGGGTGTGGTGGGCAGCAGAGCAAAGTGGTCAGACCGCTGGTACTGCCTCCTGGTAGCTGAGGGGCCTTAGAGCCTCCGTCTGTAACAGCAAGGCCTACCTGGCAGGGGGCAGGGCAATTAGAATGCGCAGGTATGTGCCCAGGCTTGGACGCCATGTCAGATGTGGAACAGTTGAAGAAATTGGGGGTTTAATCCAGAGAAAGCAAGGCTCAGGGCCTGTAATGCCTGTCTTCCAGTGTCTGAAGGCTGGGCTCTGGTGCAGGGATGGCCTGGCTGTGGCTGGCCCTTGCGTGGAGATAACCGGGGGACAGGATCCTCCCCAGAAGCCAGCCCAGCTCTGTTAGGGTGACCTGACGATCAGCCAGGCTGTTTCGGGGAGCGCTACATCCCTGGGGAGGGGCAGTCAGTGGAGCGCAGTGCTAGGGGAGGAACCTTGGGCGGCGGGGCTTGTGGGGTGCGGGCTGGGGGTAGGGAGGGGTCTCCAGGTGTGAGCTGGGACAGTGGGAAGGGTTTCTAGGAGCCCTGCTCAGTTGACTTGCAATCGTCCTCAGACACAGGGGCTGGGAGCCCGACCAGCAGGCGCCCAGCACTCTGGGCTGGGCAATGTGGGGTTGGGTGAGGTGGAGGAGCGTTCTGGCTTCCAGACCCGGAGGGCGCGAAGGAGATGGGGCCGATGGGAGGCACCCAGGAACAGTGGGTGATGAGAATCCAGATAAAGTCGGAGCGAAAGAAGGGGTGGAGACGGGCTCCAGCAGGAAGGCTGAGGTGGGACAGTGGGACAGAGAGGGGCTTCTGAGACAGAAGGCGTGTGTGGCCTGGAGCCCGGGCACCACGCTGAGCTGCTGCTTCCAGCTCAGGAGCCCCCGTGCCAGCTAGACGCGGGCGGGTGGGCATGGGCAGGGCTGCCTGCCAGACACACACAGAAGGCCCTTTGAAGGAGTGGCAGCTGTCACCCCAGATCCCCCCTCCTCTGTTTGCTGTGGCCCTGCCTGCCCTCTCTAGTCCAGGAAGGGCCCCTGGGGAGCGGGGACAGGTTTGGGTGTGGTGGGCAGCAGAGCAAAGTGGTCAGACCGCTGGTACTGCCTCCTGGTAGCTGAGGGGCCTTAGAGCCTCCGTCTGTAACAGCAAGGCCTACCTGGCAGGGGGCAGGGCAATTAGAATGCGCAGGTATGTGCCCAGGCTTGGACGCCATGTCAGATGTGGAACAGTTGAAGAAATTGGGGGTTTAATCCAGAGAAAGCAAGGCTCAGGGCCTGTAATGCCTGTCTTCCAGTGTCTGAAGGCTGGGCTCTGGTGCAGGGATGGCCTGGCTGTGGCTGGCCCTTGCGTGGAGATAACCGGGGGACAGGATCCTCCCTAGAAGCCAGCCCAGCTCTGTTAGGGTGACCTGACGATCAGCCAGGCTGTTTCGGGGAGCGCTACATCCCTGGGGAGGGGCAGTCAGTGGAGCGCAGTGCTAGGGGAGGAACCTTGGGCGGCGGGGCTTGTGGGGTGCGGGCTGGGGGTAGGGAGGGGTCTCCAGGTGTGAGCTGGGACAGTGGGAAGGGTTTCTAGGAGCCCTGCTCAGTTGACTTGCAATCGTCCTCAGACACAGGGGCTGGGAGCCCGACCAGCAGGCGCCCAGCACTCTGGGCTGGGCAATGTGGGGTTGGGGGTGAGGTGGAGGAGCGTTCTGGCTTCCAGACCCGGAGGGCGCGAAGGAGATGGGGCGACTCGAGGGAGGCCCTGAAGGATGGGTAAAGGGTGGAGACCGAGCCTCGCCGCCGCGTTGGGCCGACAGAAAATTCCCGGGGTCCGGGGTCCTCGCCTTTAACGCGGCCCGGGGCGGAGGAGACTGGAGGGGGAGGGGCGGCACGGAGCGGCGCATGCGCGGCGCAGGCTGGAGCGGCCGGACCGTCCGGCCGCCGGGAGCGCGCAGGAGCCAGCGGGGAGCCCCGAGAGCGCCGGGACGCCGCGCGGGGGGCTCTGAGCGGCGCGGCGGACCGGAACCCCCAGCCTGCCGGCGCCGCTGCCCGCCCGGCCCCGAGAGCGCTGGCCAAGATGTCCGTGCCGGTGAGTACTGACCGCCGGCCGGGACCCCCGCTCCGCTGCCCCGGCCGGGCCTGCGACCTCGCGCCGCCGGCTGCAGGCCCTCTGCCTTGGGGGCTCCGGGCTGGGGGTCGCCCCACCTGGACCTTCTCGCGTCTGGAAATGGGGGCAGCCTGGGGGCGTTTCCCCGAAGCCGGCTTCTCAAGCCGCCGCCTTTCTTTCCGTCCTCTCCCTGGAGAGCCCGGCCGGACTGGGGTCCGCGCTGGCCGCCAGGAACCCCTCCCCCACCAGGATGGCCAGGCCTAGTGGGGAGAGGGCTCGGCCGCTCCCCGGGAACCCCCCCACCAGGACGGCTGCGCCGGGCGAGGGGGCGGGGTCCGCGTCATTCCCCCGCAGGAACCACCTAGGACAGCTGCCCTGTTGTGCTGAGGGACCTCCTGGAAAGGCCGGCCTGGAGCCCGGGCTGCCTCTCTCCTCCCCAGGGCCGGCTTGGTGGATGGGGGTCTGCATCCACCCCCCAGAACCGGCGGATGCACTCTCTCCGGGGAAGTTTGCCTCCGCCGCGGTACCACCCCCAGGGGTGCAGGACCCCGCCTTTTCTTCCCTCCTGGTCACGGGGGCTCCTCTTCTTATCCCGCACCGTCCTTCTAGCCCAGCAGGCAGGCTTCGCAGACCCCAGGGCTGCACTCTTGGGCGTCAGCCACCCGTCCTTCCGTAGCCCGGAGGCCCCAGCCCGCTTTACAGACGCACAGACTGAGGCGGGGGACAGCCCTGCTTCCTGCCCGGAACCGTCCCTGAAGGATGGGTAAAGGGTGGAGACCGAGCCTCGCCGCCGCGTTGGGCCGACAGAAAATTCCGGGGTCCGGGGTCCTCGCCTTTAACGCGGCCCGGGGCGGAGGAGACTGGAGGGGGAGGGGCGGCACGGAGCGGCGCATGCGCGGCGCAGGCTGGAGCGGCCGGACCGTCCGGCCGCCGGGAGCGCGCAGGAGCCAGCGGGGAGCCCCGAGAGCGCCGGGACGCCGCGCGGGGGGCTCTGAGCGGCGCGGCGGACCGGAACCCCCAGCCTGCCGGCGCCGCTGCCCGCCCGGCCCCGAGAGCGCTGGCCAAGATGTCCGTGCCGGTGAGTACTGACCGCCGGCCGGGACCCCCGCTCCGCTGCCCCGGCCGGGCCTGCGACCTCGCGCCGCCGGCTGCAGGCCCTCTGCCTTGGGGGCTCCGGGCTGGGGGTCGCCCCACCTGGACCTTCTCGCGTCTGGAAATGGGGGCAGCCTGGGGGCGTTTCCCCGAAGCCGGCTTCTCAAGCCGCCGCCTTTCTTTCCGTCCTCTCCCTGGAGAGCCCGGCCGGACTGGGGTCCGCGCTGGCCGCCAGGAACCCCTCCCCCACCAGGATGGCCAGGCCTAGTGGGGAGAGGGCTCGGCCGCTCCCCGGGAACCCCCCCACCAGGACGGCTGCGCCGGGCGAGGGGGCGGGGTCCGCGTCATTCCCCCGCAGGAACCACCTAGGACAGCTGCCCTGTTGTGCTGAGGGACCTCCTGGAAAGGCCGGCCTGGAGCCCGGGCTGCCTCTCTCCTCCCCAGGGCCGGCTTGGTGGATGGGGGTCTGCATCCACCCCCCAGAACCGGCGGATGCACTCTCTCCGGGGAAGTTTGCCTCCGCCGCGGTACCACCCCCAGGGGTGCAGGACCCCGCCTTTTCTTCCCTCCTGGTCACGGGGGCTCCTCTTCTTATCCCGCACCCGTCCTTCTAGCCCAGCAGGCAGGCTTCGGCAGACCCCCAGGGCTGCACTCTTGGGCCGTCGACGGGAGGCATCTGAGCCCCGCCTCCTGAGGGTGACAAGTGATCCTGGGCACCCTTGGTCACCAGGCCTCAGGTGCAGGCCCCAGCCCGCTTTACAGACGCACAGACTGAGGCGGGGGCCGACAGCCCTGCTTCCTGCCCGGAAGGGGCGCCTTGTGCAGGAAAGCAATGGCCTCAAGCCATTGTTTCTCTGCTGCTTTGGGGCTTTCCCCCTGATAGGAGGGGTGCGTGGCCCCAAGAGCGCCTGTCCACCTGGCTTGTTTGTGGAACTGCTTCCCGCTCGAGGAACCCCATCCTTACTGATGAAGCAGCCCCGTTGGGGCTCCCTAGCAGGGCAAGCGGCCTCTTAATTAATCCTTGTAGAGTGTGTGGAGATTACTGAGGAGAGAGCCTGTGTAAGTGCAAAGCATTGTTATTATGGAATTAAAAGTCCCAGCTCCTGCCCGCCTCCAGAAGCCGGTAATGCAGAATTACAGATGAAAAAATTAGGGCTTCCAGACTGTGTGGATGTGAGCCCCCCTACCCCTCGTCTCTTCTGGTTCAGAGCATAATTGCCTCATCTTTAGAAAGAAGACAGAAAATGCCTGCCGCCAAGTCCTTCTCCTACTTTGCTTTCCTGCAAGGCTCTGGGTCCTTTCTGGCTCAGGGCATCAGGGGACCTGCCCTGACCCTGTGGGTACTGATCGGAGAGACGGCGTGGACCACCTAAGCCTACTTGAGGACCAGCATCTCCAGGGCAGGAGTGAACAGGGAATGTGAGCTGGGCCACATCAGAGCCCGGACGGCCTAAGTTTGGCAGGTCTGCGCTCGATTTGGTGTGTATGTCCACAGTCACAGCAGAGGTCTGGATACAGAGGCTGGGATGGAACCCGGGCCCTCGCCTTTCAGCACTCTGGGTAGCCTCCCTGGACTCTGTGTCTCAGTGACCCCATCTGTAACAGGAGCGGGCTGGTGGAGGGCCAGGCTCCTAGTGTGACTTGGACAGACGGGCACTGCTGTGGGGAGACCTGCTGGGGAGACCTGCGGTCCACCTCTGCTCGGTCCATCCACACCATTGCCAGTTCCACGTGGCTTCCCACCCTGCCGCCTGCGGCCACAGCCCTCACGGATTTTGCAGAGAAAGCGGGGTGGGGGGTGTCTCATCCTCTGCCCGCACATACTGGGCTAGCAGGTCACCCTGGCTCTCTCCTGGGCCCTTAGGTGATGTGTGAGCTGGTAGCACTGGGAGAGGAAGTTCATTTTTGGAGCAGCCATGAAATGTTCAGAAAATTGCTTTCGTGTGCTGGTGAGTGGTGAGGCCAGCCTCCTGCTAAGCCCTGCGCTGGGAACCCAGAATGATGACCGCCCACGTGGTCCTCACAGACACGTTTGGGTTTTAAGCATACCCGTTCATTTAGGCAATCTTTTCCTGGATGGGGCTGACGCAGGCACTTTGGCCCACAGCAATTACAAGATGCTTCAGAATGGGAGGCAGTGGAGGGGCTGGCGGGGGGAAGCGGGGAGAGAAGAGGTTGGGCCAGGAGTTACCTCCTGAGTGTTAGAGCAGAGCGACCCTCCAGGGGTCAGCTGGTCTCACTCCGTCGTTTGAGCCACATGCAGTCTGGGGCCCAGAGAGGGGAAGGCACGTGGGGTCCTCCCAACTCCCTGCTTCATGCTTCTTCTTGTGCCCTGAGCTGAGGGCAGTGTCCACACAGCACCTGAGGATACACTTCCTGGCTGTTCTCTGATCTGCCTTCCTCCTGGGCATGACTGTTCTCTCTGGGCAGGCAAGAAGCCTTTGGAAGGAAACCGGCAGTGCCGCTCACCTCTACCCCTGGTGGGCATTGGCATGATCTAAATTTAGGAGTGACACTGCCCCCCAGCACTGTCTGGTGGGAAGCCAAGCTTCCAGCTTGTAGAGAAGTTGCCCTCTGTCTGCTCCTGCCTCTTGTTCCCTGTCTGTGAAATGGGCACAGCCACTCCAGCCTTCCCTCTGCTCCTTTATTAAGTGAGGGATGGGTCTTTTCAAGGAGCAAGGTGCTGGCGTGTGTTAAGTGTTCTTTGTGCCAGGCGCTGGGCTTGAGGAGGACCTGTCTTCTTGCCAGGGTCGCATGGCCACGGAGGGACCCAGCCAGGCTGGGAACCAAGTCCGGCAGCGTCCAAAGCCAGAAAGCGATCGTGGCCTCTGTAATTGTGGGGGCCGCGGCCTGTTGAGCCATCCCGAGCCGGGGCTGCTAAGAGCGCGACCCTCTGCCTGCAGCTTTCTGAGCATGAGTTCCAGCAACCCCTTTGGCACCACTGGGACACGAGGCATCTGGGGCCCAGGGCAGCCAGGCAGCTCGCCGGGGCAGGGCAGCAGGGCAGGTCTAGCCCAGTGGGCCCCAGAGCGGTCATCAGAGATCAGCGGAGAAGGAGTGGCACCTATTTGAACCTCCGCCAGCGGTGCCGGGGTGCCCTTTGTACCTAGCTCTGTGCCAGCTGCTGCCTCTGGCGAGCTGGCCGGGGATCTTGAAGGGCTCTTCCCTGGACGCACCACCAGCCTGGACAGCCAGGCCATGGGCAGCTGGGACCTGGAAGAACAGGCTTCAAAGAGGACAGTGGGAAGAGGCCATGCCCGGTCCAAGGTCCTCGCTTCAGTCTCCAAGCACCCGGCACGCCCCCATGCCACTCTCTTCCCACTGGCCTTGGGCTCCGCCTGGCCCTCCCTCTGCGGGAAGTAATCTCCAACCACCACCTCGCTCTCCTCGTCACTCCTGCTCGCTCAGGCAGAGGGCACCATGCTGGGAAGCCCTCCAGGATTCCCATCCGCGGTTGTGCATTTATCACTGGGGTTGTTTGTTGCTGTCAGGCTTCTCAGGGCAAGACCCAGGCCCACTGCACGGCTGTGAGGGTAGTGCCTTCTGACGCCCCACTTCCCCTGGCCTGGCAGGAGGCTTTGCTGTGGCAGTCAGCTGTGCCTGCCCACCTGTCCCCGTCCCTTTCTGTGCTCAGCTTCGCCTCCCCAGCCTCTGATGTGGCTTCATCACAGCCGCTTGCTTTGACTGCATTCTGCTCTCTCTCTGTTGTTTCTCCGACTCTCCCTTAGTTTGCTGGGGCATCGTCCCCCTCTCTTCAAGACAAAGGTCTGGGGACAGGCTGGGAACCAGGAGTTGGTGACAGATGCCCACCCTGCTAGAAGAGACAGTCACAAGTTGCAGCTCTTAAGTTAATCCATTATCTAAAGGATTTTTTGATAATCACTTTATTATTTAAACCGCCAATTTGGTAAGCGATCGGGCCTCTGTAATTGTGGGGGCGCGGCCTGTTGAGCCATCCGAGCCGGGGCTGTTAAGAGCGCGACCCTCTGCCTGCAGCTTTCTGAGCATGAGTTCCAGCAACCCCTTTGGCACCACTGGGACACGAGGCATCTGGGGCCCAGGGCAGCCAGGCAGCTCGCCGGGGCAGGGCAGCAGGGCAGGTCTAGCCCAGTGGGCCCCAGAGCGGTCATCAGAGATCAGCGGAGAAGGAGTGGCACCTATTTGAACCTCCGCCAGCGGTGCCGGGGTGCCCTTTGTACCTAGCTCTGTGCCAGCTGCTGCCTCTGGCGAGCTGGCCGGGGATCTTGAAGGGCTCTTCCCTGGACGCACCACCAGCCTGGACAGCCAGGCCATGGGCAGCTGGGACCTGGAAGAACAGGCTTCAAAGAGGACAGTGGGAAGAGGCCATGCCCGGTCCAAGGTCCTCGCTTCAGTCTCCAAGCACCCGGCACGCCCCCATGCCACTCTCTTCCCACTGGCCTTGGGCTCCGCCTGGCCCTCCCTCTGCGGGAAGTAATCTCCAACCACCACCTCGCTCTCCTCGTCACTCCTGCTCGCTCAGGCAGAGGGCACCATGCTGGGAAGCCCTCCAGGATTCCCATCCGCGGTTGTGCATTTATCACTGGGGTTGTTTGTTGCTGTCAGGCTTCTCAGGGCAAGACCCAGGCCCACTGCACGGCTGTGAGGGTAGTGCCTTCTGACCCCCCACTTCCCTGGCCTGGCAGGAGGCTTTGCTGTGGCAGTCAGCTGTGCCTGCCCACCTGTCCCGTCCCTTTCTGTGCTCAGCCGCCTCCCCAGCCTCTGATGTGGCTTCATCACAGCCGCTTGCTTTGACTGCATTCTGCTCTCTCTCTGTTGTTTCTCCGACTCTCCCTTAGTTTGCTGGGGCATCGTCCCCCTCTCTTCAAGACAAAGGTCTGGGGACAGGCTGGGAACCAGGAGTTGGTGACAGATGCCCACCCTGCTAGAAGAGACAGTCACAAGTTGCAGCTCTTAAGTTAATCCATTATCTAAAGGATTTTTTTTGATAATCACTTTATTATTTAAACCCTGCCAAATTCTTATATGGATTTGAAGTAGATTATAGTGAAAGACACAGTCTGGGATCTTAAAAAAAAATCAAGAACTAAGTAATATATGTGAAAGGTAGGCATACAGACTTAACTTGAAGCTCCCTGTTGGCCAGGGCAAACAGGGTAACGTGGGTTTAGGATTGTAATACCTAGTTTTTGGTATTCGTAATGCTCTATATTGTTTTCTCTGCGCCTTATTTTACTAGTTGAAACTCCCTTATTTAGATAGATTTTCTATGTAGTGAAAGGGACAGATGTTAGGTATACAGTTGGATATGTTTTGACTAATTTAGACCCCATGTAACCATCAGTCCATTCAAACTAATGAACCTCTCCATCATCTCAGAGAGTTCACAAATACTCCCTTTACAGTCAAGTGTGCCTCACCCCTATTCTTTTCTCTTTTTTTCAAGAGGAAAAACTATGATTATTCTATGGCCTTCTTTAGGAAATTAATTTTTATTGGCATATAGTTGATTTACAGTGTTGTGTTAATTTCTAAGGTGGTCAGCATTTTGATTTCTCTCATCATGGCATGGTTTCCCCTGTTCTTGAACTTGATGCTAGAGGAAGCTTATAGCATATACTCTTTGCAAAATGATCTTGGGATTTTCGCCCACATGGTATGTGTCAATAGTTCTTTTTGTTTCTGTACCGAGCATTCTACTTTTGAGTCTGAATTTATGTCCTGTTCTCTTACTGATGGTTATCTGTCTCTAGTTTTTGTGTGCTGTGTATTTTTGATACTGGAACATACTAGTGCTGTTGATGTTGTAATACCCTATTTCATAAAACCTGATATCCTGATATCCTGATAACCTGATATCCTGTCCTCTGACCTTGAGGCATGCCCAGAGAGTTGTGTGTGTTCCTAAATCCCAGATTCCTCAGCGTTGCACGATTGTTCAGAGTGATGTGACACGTTCCTTCCCCAGGTATCCAGGGCTTGAATTCCCTCTTCGTAGGTTGGCCCTGAGGTGAAGCATCTTAGGCTTTTGAGTCACCGGTGTTTCTCCCAGGTCCCTGTCCCTGCTGAGGTCCTGGTGGGGAGAAGCTTCTAGGAGAGGATGGAGCCTGTCCTGGGAGCTGACCCTGTCTCTCCACCCTCCCCGGTCTGGACAGATTCCAGGGCTCCTCGCTTTATCCCCGGCTGCCCCCCAGGGCACGTCACCGGACAGTCCCTCTGGAGGTCCCGAGGACACCCCGCCACTCAGGAAGCTAAGGTGGAGGAGGGGTTGCTTGAGAACTGTTCCTATGTCCCTGACACCTCCGTGCTCTGCTGCTCACGCAGAGGGAGCTGGGGTGCTTGTGCAATTTGTACAAACCTTGACTGTTATGTTTTCTGTGTAATGAGCCTGAGCAAAAGATTCACACGTCTGCTCAGATGCCACCTCCTCAGAGAGGACGCCTGGCACCCGTCCTACAAAGTAGCCCCTGCCACCACTCTGCTCGCTGCCGTCTGTGTCGCTCTCCCCGAGACGTTCCGTGTTTATCCGGTTGTCCCCCGCACAAACCCTGGAGTGTAAGTTTCCTGAGGACAAGGACTTGTTTTCCTGGCGTCGTGTCCGTGGTGGCGGGGCGGGGCTGTAGTGCTGGTCACGGTAGACCCCTTAACCGGCCCCGCCCCGCTCGCAGTGTCGGCTGGGGGATCTGGGCTCACAGGCTCCACAGAGAGCTTTCTGCTGCAGAGCCTCCACGAGGCTGAGGTTTTGTTCCTCTGTGGTCCCGGGGATGAGGACGTTCAGGGCTGGGAGAGCGGGGAGAGCTTAGCGGGAGTGCACTTGTGCACAGGGTGCGGGGGCGGGGCCGTGTGGCATGGGGAGGCACGTGCGTGTGCTGCGGATGCCAGGTGCCCGCGTGTCCCTGCAGTCCCGTCGCCTGCTGACAGGTAGGGCTTCTGGCAGCAGGTTCATCTGACATATACAGTCACCGAGGCTCCGAGAGATGCTGCGCCCACTGAGGGCCCCCCTTCAGGTGAAATCAGAATTCCTGTCCTGCATGAGGATTGGGTGGGCCTCGAGGCCTCGGGGCCTCGGGGGGAGCCGACTCAGGTGGCAGGCGCCCTGTGCGGTCCTCGTCTCCTTAGTGGCTGCTGTAGCCGTGCTGTCTCTGTGTGCCCTCCTGTCCCGCTGACCCCAGGCTCCCAGGGTCCCTTCCTGGGACCCCACTGACCCCCTGACCTCTGCTGATGTCTGGGCCGCGCGGCTGGTCCTCTGGGGGGTCTCTGTGGGTATAGGCACCTGTGCTCCTGCAGAAGCAGGTGGGGGGCAGCAGATGGCATATGAAGTCACCCCCTCGCCTTGATAGGCTGGAGCCGGTTGCCATGGGGAGAGGCAGGAGCAGATGGCAGGCTGGGGCTGCTTCTTGACCACACCCGGGGCCCTGCCCTCCCAGGCTGGCAACTGGAGCTGGGCTGCCAGCAGCTCAGCTTTCTCTCTGAGGACAGGCCAGCCCTTTCTTCCCTGACTGCCTATCCGCCCCCAGGCCGCGTTGAGGGGATGCTGTGGGCCGAGGACCCAGGAAGTGGGGTCCCAGTGCCTGCGGAGAGGGGCCGCTCTCTTAGTATGCGTGGGTGCGGGCCAAGGGGTGGGGGAGGGGTGAGGGCAGGTTGTTGGTTCTCTGAGTCACATGGGAGGTACAGAAGAGAATTGGGGACTCGGACCACAGAGTCAGGCCCCTGGGCTGGGACAAAGAGCCCCCGGAAAGTGCCCAGCCTTGTGAGCAGAGCCCCTCTCTGAAGCCAAAGCCTCCCTGCAGGTGCCTCCATGACTCTAATTTTCAAATTAGAAAAGCAGTGAAAAGAATTAGGAGTCTGTGCTGCTGCTTCCAGTCCTTGAAGAGCCAGGGGGGGGGGGGGGGGCGGGGGCACTGGATTGGCTGGGATCCATGCCTGTCCACCCCTCCCCCACCCCTTGGTCCTCACCCACACCTTCTGTCCGAGTCCTGCCCTTGCACCCGGGCCTCTGAGGACTGCCCTGCGGCGTTGTGAGAGGGACTCAGGACTGGTCCGGCTCCAGTGCTCCCCTGGGTCAGGTGAAATCAGAATTCCTGTCCTGCATGAGGATTGGGTGGGCCTCGAGGCCTCGGGGCCTCGGGGGGAGCCGACTCAGGTGGCAGGCGCCCTGTGCGGTCCTCGTCTCCTTAGTGGCTGCTGTAGCCGTGCTGTCTCTGTGTGCCCTCCTGTCCCGCTGACCCCAGGCTCCCAGGGTCCCTTCCTGGGACCCCACTGACCCCCTGACCTCTGCTGATGTCTGGGCCGCGCGGCTGGTCCTCTGGGGGGTCTCTGTGGGTATAGGCACCTGTGCTCCTGCAGAAGCAGGTGGGGGGCAGCAGATGGCATATGAAGTCACCCCCTCGCCTTGATAGGCTGGAGCCGGTTGCCATGGGGAGAGGCAGGAGCAGATGGCAGGCTGGGGCTGCTTCTTGACCACACCCGGGGCCCTGCCCTCCCAGGCTGGCAACTGGAGCTGGGCTGCCAGCAGCTCAGCTTTCTCTCTGAGGACAGGCCAGCCCTTTCTTCCCTGACTGCCTATCCGCCCTCAGGCAGTGTTGAGGGGATGCTGTGGGCCGAGGACCCAGGAAGTGGGGTCCCAGTGCCTGCGGAGAGGGGCAGCTTTCTTATTATGCGTGGGTGCGGGCCAAGGGGTGGGGGAGGGGTGAGGGCAGGTTGTTGGTTCTCTGAGTCACATGGGAGGTACAGAAGAGAATTGGGGACTCGGACCACAGAGTCAGGCCCCTGGGCTGGGACAAAGAGCCCCCGGAAAGTGCCCAGCCTTGTGAGCAGAGCCCCTCTCTGAAGCCAAAGCCTCCCTGCAGGTGCCTCCATGACTCTAATTTTCAAATTAGAAAAGCAGTGAAAAGAATTAGGAGTCTGTGCTGCTGCTTCCAGTCCTTGAAGAGCCAGAGGGGGAGGGGAGGGCGGGGGCACTGGATTGGCTGGGATCCATGCCTGTCCACCCCTCCCCCACCCCTTGGTCCTCACCCACACCTTCTGTCCGAGTCCTGCCCTTGCACCCGGGCCTCTGAGGACTGCCCTGCGGCGTTGTGAGAGGGACTCAGGACTGGGAACCAGAGTCTGTCCCCTACAGCTAGCATCACCGCTGTGACGACAGATGGACTGCCTAATGGTTGCCCCCTCCCCACCCCCGCCGCTGCCGCCCACAGAAAGAGGGAGGATGGGAAAGTTACTGGCCGCAACACCTGCCCTGAGAGCACCACCTGCTCTGAGAGCGCAGGCTCTGGTCCGCCGGGGTCACCTGTGGGGCTTTTCTGTGGGAACAAGCCCAGGCAACTGGTTTGTAGTTTGTAGCCCTGTCACTTCCTGGAGGGGTGACCTGGGCAAGGCACTGCCCCTTTCTGAGCCTCTGGGTGGTGGTAGTTCTGTCCTGATGCCCGGGAGGGCAGGAAGGACCGACTGACGCCGGTTGTGTGGGGTGTGGAGCCTTTCCACAGTGGCCCTGGGTGCAGCTGGGCTCGCCTCTTTCCCTCCACCTCACCCTGGCGGGGCTGGCTCCCGCTTGCAGGCTGGCTTTGAGCTTGCCAGTGTGCGTGGCCAGCCCAGGGGCCGGGGCGTCCACACCCGTAGCCTTCCAGATACATCATTTCTTCCTGTCCCTGGGCTGGCAGCTCTCACCTCCGGCCTCAGGAAATCCTTTCCTGCTGCTGCTCCCAGCGCCGGGGCCCTGGGCTGACCTGTCCCGCCACCCTCCGTGCTGCTGGAAAAACCAAGGCTCAGGAGAAGGAGGCTGCCTGAGTCACGTGGAGCAAGCCAGCTTAGTCCACTCTTCACTTGGCATCCGCATTTTCTTGCGTGATTTTCGATTTTGGAAGGGGCCATCTTAGCTAGCAGCACAGTATTCCACGGAGAGGCTCTGGTGGCCCGACCAGTCCCCTGTAGTTGAGCATTTAGGTTATGCCCCTCTGTTGGCTGTCATACATGCTGCCACAGACACTCTTGGGGCTAACGCAAGAATAGTGCTTTGTGGGCTTCCCTGGTGGTCCAGTGGGTGGGGACACCGCCTTGCAGTGCAAGGGGCACCGGTTCGATCCCTGGCCTGGGAAGATCCCATGTGCCGCGGAGCGGCTGGGCCGATGTGTCCAACTACCGAGCCGGAGCTCTGGAGCGCATGTACCCAGAGCCGGTGCTCTGTGACAAGAGAGGCCACTGCGATGGGAGGCCCACACGGGCCAGGGAACAAAGATGGATGAAAATAGATAAATGAAAGACCAATAGAAGTGGCTCGCCTGCTCCCCTCCCTCCCCACCCCCCGAAAATAAATAAATAAATCTTAAAAAAAAAAAAGAATAGTGCTTTGTGCTGAGTCTGACCTAGAGCATAAGATCGCTAAAGCCCAGAGAGCAGGAGCCGGGTCTCCTTACTTAGGGTCTGGGATCACCAGCAGCCCTCACAGACACGGTGGTGGACACTTGAGAACCAGCATTCCTGTGTGCCCGGCCCACCGTCTCCCCTGCACAGACCGGGGCTCCCTCCAGGACCTGTGGGGAGGGGCGAGTGGCATTCCCTCTAGCCTGTGAGCTCATCCGCAGCCTGGCAGAGGCGGCAGCCATGCCTGGGGTGACCGGTCAGGGTCTGGGAGAGTGTCTGCACTCCTGCCCTCTTCTCCAGGCCCGCCCATCCCAGAAGTGCCCCCTCTTCCTGGCCCCACAGTCCCCCCTCCGTGTGGGGTTGGCCCTCCATGTGGGAGGGATGCTGCCAGGCCCCACTTGTGAACTCAGTGGTGTCTGAGGGCGGTGCTTGAGTCTTACATGCTTGTCCTTTGGGGTCTCTGAGTGTGGCAGGGTCCTCGGCTTCCCCGAGGGTCCTTGCCCTGTGATTCCCTTTCCGCTCTGTCCCGAGGGTGGTGCGGGGGGTTCAGGGTGGATTGTGCTCTTGCAGCCCCACCGTCCCTTCCTTGGCTGAAATCTGAGGAATGGGGCACGGGGCGGGAATCTGGGTCTCAACCTCTTCATCTGGAAAATGGAGCCCATCGTGAAGCCTGTTTTGCAGGATCACCATGAGCATGGAATGAGCGCGTGGTCATAGAGACTTTGGTCCAGGGCCGGCCTGACCACCCGACTGTGGGCTTCCCTGGTGGTCCAGTGGGTGGGGACACCGCCTTGCAGTGCAAGGGGCACCGGTTCGATCCCTGGCCTGGGAAGATCCCATGTGCCGCGGAGCGGCTGGGCCGATGTGTCCAACTACCGAGCCGGAGCTCTGGAGCGCATGTACCCAGAGCCGGTGCTCTGTGACAAGAGAGGCCACTGCGATGGGAGGCCCACACGGGCCAGGGAACAAAGATGGATGAAAATAGATAAATGAAAGACCAATAGAAGTGGCTCGCCTGCTCCCCTCCCTCCCCACCCCCCGAAAATAAATAAATAAATCTTAAAAAAAAAAAAGAATAGTGCTTTGTGCTGAGTCTGACCTAGAGCATAAGATCGCTAAAGCCCAGAGAGCAGGAGCCGGGTCTCCTTACTTAGGGTCTGGGATCACCAGCAGCCCTCACAGACACGGTGGTGGACACTTGAGAACCAGCATTCCTGTGTGCCCGGCCCACCGTCTCCCCTGCACAGACCGGGGCTCCCTCCAGGACCTGTGGGGAGGGGCGAGTGGCATTCCCTCTAGCCTGTGAGCTCATCCGCAGCCTGGCAGAGGCGGCAGCCATGCCTGGGGTGACCGGTCAGGGTCTGGGAGAGTGTCTGCACTCCTGCCCTCTTCTCCAGGCCCGCCCATCCCAGAAGTGCCCCCTCTTCCTGGCCCCACAGTCCCCCCTCCGTGTGGGGTTGGCCCTCCATGTGGGAGGGATGCTGCCAGGCCCCACTTGTGAACTCAGTGGTGTCTGAGGGCGGTGCTTGAGTCTTACATGCTTGTCCTTTGGGGTCTCTGAGTGTGGCAGGGTCCTCGGCTTCCCCGAGGGTCCTTGCCCTGTGATTCCCTTTCCGCTCTGTCCCGAGGGTGGTGCGGGGGGTTCAGGGTGGATTGTGCTCTTGCAGCCCCACCGTCCCTTCCTTGGCTGAAATCTGAGGAATGGGGCACGGGGCGGGAATCTGGGTCTCAACCTCTTCATCTGGAAAATGGAGCCCATCGTGAAGCCTGTTTTGCAGGATCACCATGAGCATGGAATGAGCGCGTGGTCATAGAGACTTTGGTCCAGGGCCGGCCTGACCACTCTGCTGGAGGCTGTGGCGCCTGGCAGTTGGCCTGGGAGGGTTGGCTTCCCAATAGACCCCAGCCAAAGCCTGTCCAGAGGGTGCCCCTCCCCCACGCCCCCAGGGGAGGCCTGGGAGGGGGCAATCCCCTCCAGCGACTCCCCTTCCAGCACAGTGGGGCACAGATCCTGGAACCTTGATTCCAAAGCGGAAATGCCATTCTGGGAGGCACAGTCTTGGGGGGGTGGGGAGTTTAAGTGGAAAAGGAGCAAATTTTTGAAATGCCTGGGCCAGAGCTGGGTTCTCCTCCCCCGCCTGCCCGCCCCCTTGAGCAGCCCCGCCCCCAGAGCTGCTTTAATCCAGCCCCAGAGAGGGAGGGTCTCCCGTCCTTCTGCTTCCAGGCAGCTTCCTCCACTCTCAAGGCCAGCTAGGACAGCAAGGCCAGCTTTGAAGGGCCAGCCGTTTACGTCTCCGCCCGCCTCTGTAGAGACCTCCTGCCGTCTGACCGTGGAGACCTGGGGAAGACCTAAGGACTGCTTCCACTTGGCACAGACAGACGTTCACACACAACCCAGCCGGTTCTGATCTGATTCCTTGGAACCCGAGGCACCAGCCAGGCTTGAGCCCAGGGGCAGGACTTAAGAGGGGTTTCCTTTCTGACTTTGGGGCACAGCTTTGGGACCAAGTAGGAGGGGATACCCTTGGCAACATTCCCCTGAGAGATGGCTCTTCTTTGGGAAACTGGGCTGTTGAAGGTTACAGGGAGGCCAGTCTGGAGGATAGGGTGACAACTTGTTGTCCCATTCCTTCTTGAGGACTCGGTCACACTGTGTCTAAACCCCGCTGCTCTTTACCCCACCCTATGCTAAGAGTTCCACCGAGCGGTTCCACCCAAGAAGCTTTGGGAGAAATGCAGATGTCCAGATCTCCCACCGCCGCTCCCGGTTTTTCTGTAGGAGGGGCCCGAGGAATGGGTTTTCTGACAAGCTCTCCAGGGGATCTGTGAGCAGCCAGACTTGGGGTCCTTCCTTTACCGATGGGAGAGAGCCTGTCCAACATAGCACACCTTGCAAGGGGCAGCGTTGGCCTAGCCCTGGGTGTCAGGTGGAGGGCACCTTTGGATCCTTCTGGGGCTTGTATGTTTTATAGGCTGTGCCCCGCTACTTGCCTGGCATCGCGAGCTGCCTGTGCTGTCTGCAAGCTCAGCACGTGGCCCGAGATGTCAGCTGTCAGAATCCCAGATGTAAGGTACCGGACAGCCTAGTTCTGGAGCAGATCTCCCTGCAGACCACTCTGGAACCCTGGACCATGGTCAGGGGCAGGCCAGCTTCATGGTTGACCATCCCCAACGTGCCTCCTAGGGAGGGGGAACTCGGGAGAAGTAAGGTGCCCTCCACTCAGCACCCCTGTAGCGCTTCTTCTGTCCCCCTCATTCCCATCAGCACCCTCCCAGCCCTTGCTGCAGAAACAGAGAGGTTGTTGGGGCATAGGTGTTAGCCCTGGACAGGGCTCACTGAGGGATCTGGGTGGCTGCAGAGGTCCCAGGGCAGCACCAAGACAGCTGGGGGTGGGGGCACTTCAGGGAGGCTTGACCCAGTTCAGAGGAGGTGGTAGATGGACAGGCTTCTTGTCCCGGGTGCACTGGAGCCTCCGGCGCACGGCTGTGATGCGTTCCCGGGGTTACATACAGGGACAGCCACAGTCCCCAGCTTCCCTGCTGTGTCTTCATGTCCTGGGGCTCTTACAGTTCAGGCCTGACCAGAGTCAGGTGGGCGTATTGTTAGTTTTCTGCCAGCTGGGGCATGCTCCTCCACATCCAGATCCGAGTCCGACTGCTGAGTGGACATGTGTGAAACGCCTCGAGTTGGTGGGCGGGGAAGGCAGACCTGAGGCTGGTGCCTCCGGGGCTGGAACGGCCACAGAAGAGGAGGGCAATCCCAGGAGTCTTCCCAGAAGAAGGAGGCTTCGGCCTTGGAGGAGGGATGCGTTCTTGCCCACGGTGGAGGGCAGGGACAGGCCTATGGAGAAAAGGCGGTATCACGCGTATCCCGCAGGCAGGCTCCTGGAGCTGAGCGCCTGTCCCGGAGCAGGGCGGGGCGGGGCGGGGGGCGGTCCCACTCACGGCGCGTGCCCCAGCGCTCCCGCAGCCCTCCGCGCCCCCGCAGCCCTCCGCGCCCCCGGCCAGCGGCTCATTTGCATGGGGAGCCCGAGCGGCCAATGGGCGCGCGCGGCGGGCATGCCGGGAGCGGCTGCGCCCTCCCGCTCCAGCGGTGGCGGGCGGGGCGAGGTGGACGGGCTCGGGGCGGCGCCGGTGGCCGGCGAGGCGGCCGGATCAGGACCCGGGCGGCTTTGGGGCGCTCGGGGCCCTGAGAGCGCGCGGCGCGGGCCGTTCGCTGTGCGCGCCTGCGGGGCGCCAGGACCCCAGGCCGACCGGACACCATGAACTACCTGGTGAGTGTGCCCAGCGCGGCCGGGGGTCCCCTCGCGGCGCCCGGGAGCGTCGCCTGAGGTCCGCGCCCCGGCTTGGAGGCGACGCGGCTCTTCTTGCGCCGGGGCTGGAGCCAGGCGGGAAAGAGTTAAAAGAGTGGCATTTCCTGCAGGACCAGCGGGTCCTGAGAACTGCCGGCCGCTGCAGCCTCCGCGGGGGCGTGACCGGGCTGGGGTCCGAGGTCCTGGAAACCCCGCTTCTGCCTCGGCCGGGGCTCCCCGAGGGTCAGGACTGCGGAGGATCCCAGACCCTGCGCGCGCCGGGGGCCTGTGGAAGGGATCGGACTCGGGGGCCGCGGGCCGGCAGGAAAGTTTCCTGGACCCGGGAAAGTTGCTGGCCGGAGGCCCGTTCTTCCCCTGCCGGCCGCCGCCTGCTGGGTGACCTTGGGCCTGTGAGCCCTGTTTCCGAGCCTCACTTTCCGTCGCTGCCAGGAGCGATCCGCGGTCCCCGGGACCGTGGACTTCCAGGACGCGTGAACTTCCAGGAAATTGGATGCTGGTGCGCGTGTTTGGGAGTGAGGACTGCCCCTGCCCCCAGGCTAGGGATTGAGGGCTGTGTGAGCAAGTGCGTGGTCCGCGGAGACGTTAATAATTAACTTCCGACCCGCCAGCGTTGGATTCCGGGATCCAGGGCGGGTTCTTCTCGGTTATTCCCTTCCCTCGTTGCAGAAACCGTTGTAGGAGCCGGATGGCGGGCAGCGGAGTCCAGAGGTCCTAGCCTCCGCCGGTAGAGCGTGGGAGCTGGCGAGGGGCGGGGCCGCCGCTGGGGTGGCCGAAGCCCGGACTCCCAGCCCCTGGCTGCTGCGCGCGACAGAGCCCTGGGCGGTGTTGAAGCAGTCGGAGAAACAGATTTGCTTAGGGCTGAGGGGTGGTCGGGGAGGCAGAGGGGCTAGAGCCTGGGGAGATGGGGGCTTCCGGTCCCGGAGTAGGATCAGTGGCTCCCTAACTGGTCTTGAGAACAAGGAGCATATTTTCTCCGCACCCTTCGCTTGAAGGAGAGGCTGAGCTGGGAGGTAACTCTCTGGGCTTGCTGTGCAGGTTTCAGGCAGGCCGGGGGATGGTCCTTATCCCCCTGGGCTGGCAGACACCTCCCTGCCCATGACCGTTTCCTTTCCAGCGTGGAGAGTGATGGTGGGAATGGAGGGGCGTCAGGCTGACAGGCTTAAAAAAGCAGGAGTGGGGCCCAGGTGCAGGTGGAGCCCGGCAGCAAGGGAGGTCTGGGAGGAGCTGCTGGCCGTCCTTGCTGGCACTTGCACCCACCACCCGCTTGCCCTGGGCAAGGAAAGAGTCCACTGGGCGCTGGGTGGAGGCAGAACAGAGTGGCCCCAGGTTACGGCACGACAGTCACCCTCAGCTCTGGAGAACTGGAGCCTCTGGCTTTTGACACTTGTTCTGAATGGAGTGTTCCCGCTGTGGGCTGGCCCCGTCTCCCCAGGTGTGGGCAAGGGACTGACGTAAGGGCAGTGCCACTAGAGAATCCTGTCTGAGCAGGAGAGGCTCCGGGGACAGCTGCTCTTCCCCACCAGGTGTGCAGATGGTACAGGTGGGGAGACGAGGCACAGGGGGGACCATTGATTGTTCTCACGGCTGATCCAGAGTACCGTGTCCTGGCGTGGCCCCAGGCTCTGTCCATGTGGTCCCCCCACTCTGGGATTGGGGGTGCTCTGGATCTGAGGATAAAGTTGTTATGCTTTACTGGGGTTGCCAACTCTGTGGGGTCTCTCTGGCTCCCAGACTGTGCCTTCGTGGCACCCACCTGGCCTCCATTATTCTTTTAGGAGATACTAGCACCCTTTTCCTCTCAGCCTGGACAGCTTCCTCTTCCATTCCCAGGACCTGCAGCCTGTTGGGGTAGCCAGGGGCAGCCAGCAGGTGGAAGGGGGTGGGGATCCCTTCCCTCGTTGCAGAAACCGTTGTAGGAGCCGGATGGCGGGCAGCGGAGTCCAGAGGTCCTAGCCTCCGCCGGTAGAGCGTGGGAGCTGGCGAGGGGCGGGGCCGCCGCTGGGGTGGCCGAAGCCCGGACTCCCAGCCCCTGGCTGCTGCGCGCGACAGAGCCCTGGGCGGTGTTGAAGCAGTCGGAGAAACAGATTTGCTTAGGGCTGAGGGGTGGTCGGGGAGGCAGAGGGGCTAGAGCCTGGGGAGATGGGGGCTTCCGGTCCCGGAGTAGGATCAGTGGCTCCCTAACTGGTCTTGAGAACAAGGAGCATATTTTCTCCGCACCCTTCGCTTGAAGGAGAGGCTGAGCTGGGAGGTAACTCTCTGGGCTTGCTGTGCAGGTTTCAGGCAGGCCGGGGGATGGTCCTTATCCCCCTGGGCTGGCAGACACCTCCCTGCCCATGACCGTTTCCTTTCCAGCGTGGAGAGTGATGGTGGGAATGGAGGGGCGTCAGGCTGACAGGCTTAAAAAAGCAGGAGTGGGGCCCAGGTGCAGGTGGAGCCCGGCAGCAAGGGAGGTCTGGGAGGAGCTGCTGGCCGTCCCTGCTGGCACTTGCACCCACCACCCGCTTGCCCTGGGCAAGGAAAGAGTCCACTGGGCGCTGGGTGGAGGCAGAACAGAGTGGCCCCAGGTTACGGCACGACAGTCACCCTCAGCTCTGGAGAACTGGAGCCTCTGGCTTTTGACACTTGTTCTGAATGGAGTGTTCCCGCTGTGGGCTGGCCCCGTCTCCCCAGGTGTGGGCAAGGGACTGACGTAAGGGCAGTGCCACTAGAGAATCCTGTCTGAGCAGGAGAGGCTCCGGGGACAGCTGCTCTTCCCCACCAGGTGTGCAGATGGTACAGGTGGGGAGACGAGGCACAGGGGGGACCATTGATTGTTCTCACGGCTGATCCAGAGTACCGTGTCCTGGCGTGGCCCCAGGCTCTGTCCATGTGGTCCCCCCACTCTGGGATTGGGGGTGCTCTGGATCTGAGGATAAAGTTGTTATGCTTTACTGGGGTTGCCAACTCTGTGGGGTCTCTCTGGCTCCCAGACTGTGCCTTCGTGGCACCCACCTGGCCTCCATTATTCTTTTAGGAGATACTAGCACCCTTTTCCTCTCAGCCTGGACAGCTTCCTCTTCCATTCCCAGGACCTGCAGCCTGTTGGGGTAGCCAGGGGCAGCCAGCAGGTGGAAGGGGGTGGGGACTGTTGGGGCCAGACTTGGAGGGCAGGGTGCATGGCAGGGGCGCTGGCAGGGGTGACGGGGCCATTCCCCCGCAGAGATACTCCAAGCTCCTCTCCCTCTGGGTCCTGAAGGTCCCCAAATAAGGGGCTCCAGAGTGGTCTCCCTCCGGGGGGGCAGGCTGGGCCCTGTCAGGAGAGTGGAGCCAGTGGGTGGTGAGTGGAGAGTGGAGTTGTAGAAGGAGCTCAGAGGATGGAGGGGCTGGGCCCCGTTTCAGGCCCCAGTTTCCACTGTGTATCCTGGAATTCGGGGCTGGATACTCTTTTTCTTTGAGCTGGAGAACCCTGTTTTTTGAGCCAAGGTGTCTCCCTCCATCCTGCTGAAGTAGACGGTGCTGTTTTAAGGGCTACTGAAACTGAAAGTCATCATTTAGGGTTGGGGAGAGACAGAGCTGAGGGGGTGCTTCACATGTCAAGGCGGGGAAACCAAGGCGTTGTAAAGAGTGAAGCCCCTACTGTGCCACCCGGGTTGTCCTTTCTGCCTCTGCCCCTCCGGTGGCAAATCTGGGACTGGTCAAAGACGGTTGCCAGGCCCTGATGCTGTCCCTGAAGCAAAGGGCAACGTATGCTGGTCCCTCTGCTGAGAAACCAAATCCCAAGACTGAACAAGCCGGTCTGTTTGAGCGCGTCTCGGGTCTGCCAGCCTGGGGTCAGTTGCTTGGGCGGAGGGGCAGTGGTGAGGGTCCTCAGGGGTCAAGGACCACTCCCAAGCCGTCAGCAGTTGGGGTGGACTGTAGGGCGGAGGCTCTGCTCTCATACCGTCCACAGGGGCTCGCCAGCGCCCTGGCCCCAGGCCCACCTCTTCTCACCATCCGTGGTGCATTGGAGGCTGCAGGTGCGTGTCCTGCTGCAGGTGCGTGTCCTGCTTCAGGGGGGCCCTGCCCATGCCGCTTCTCCTCTTCTGCCAGCCTCCAGGGACAGTGCCTGGGACGCCTCGCCAGAGGTGGGGCCGGGGGCATGCTTCTGGCCCAAGAGCTGGACATAGAGGCATCTGATCTTGCCCCTGAGGCCAGGGCAGGGCTCCTGCTTGTCTGGGGAGCTGCTGACAGTGGCCGCGCACAGGTGGGTTCTCGTCTTTGTTCTGTAGACCTCGCCGCTGGCCGCTCGTTTCAGACCTGGGGCCAAGGACCACGCACAGCCCCTGCTTTGCCTCTGGGCCTCAGGCACTGCCGAGGTGGGCGAAGAAGGAGCCACGCTCCCCTTGAGAGCATGGAGGGGGCTCATGCTCGTCACGCTGAGCACTGAAGACCTGAGCTGAGACCCCGGTCCTGCGCTTGTCCCGCTGTTCAGGCTGAGGGCGTGAGGAGCCCTGGGAAGGGAAGACGCGCTGCCTGCCCAGCCCCTGCGCAGCTGGGAAGCCGAGCAGGGGCTAGACAGGACCCTGGCCAGGGGGCCCGTGGCTGCCGCCCTCCTGGGGGGATCTGGGCACGAGTGAGCAGGAGCTGCGGGCGCAGCCTGCCACTTGGGCACACACACATTAGGCCTGTATCCATTGGCCACGGGGTCTCCTTGGGACAAGCAAACAGAGTACCCCAGAAATACACTTGGCCCACGTTTGAGATGGGCTGTGTGTGAAGAGGACTAGTGTTTCCCGAGGGAGAGCTGTGTGTGGGGCTCTGTGCTCGGGGCTGGGCTGTGTGCTGGGGGTGGGGCCAGGGACGGCTGGAAGAGGCCACTGAGGTTTCTGTTTCCCCCGGGCTTCTGTCCCTGAAGCAAAGGGCAACGTATGCTGGTCCCTCTGCTGAGAAACCAAATCCCAAGACTGAACAAGCCGGTCTGTTTGAGCGCGTCTCGGGTCTGCCAGCCTGGGGTCAGTTGCTTGGGCGGAGGGGCAGTGGTGAGGGTCCTCAGGGGTCAAGGACCACTCCCAAGCCGTCAGCAGTTGGGGTGGACTGTAGGGCGGAGGCTCTGCTCTCATACCGTCCACAGGGGCTCGCCAGCGCCCTGGCCCCAGGCCCACCTCTTCTCACCATCCGTGGTGCATTGGAGGCTGCAGGTGCGTGTCCTGCTGCAGGTGCGTGTCCTGCTTCAGGGGGGCCCTGCCCATGCCGCTTCTCCTCTTCTGCCAGCCTCCAGGGACAGTGCCTGGGACGCCTCGCCAGAGGTGGGGCCGGGGGCATGCTTCTGGCCCAAGAGCTGGACATAGAGGCATCTGATCTTGCCCCTGAGGCCAGGGCAGGGCTCCTGCTTGTCTGGGGAGCTGCTGACAGTGGCCGCGCACAGGTGGGTTCTCGTCTTTGTTCTGTAGACCTCGCCGCTGGCCGCTCGTTTCAGACCTGGGGCCAAGGACCACGCACAGCCCCTGCTTTGCCTCTGGGCCTCAGGCACTGCCGAGGTGGGCGAAGAAGGAGCCACGCTCCCCTTGAGAGCATGGAGGGGGCTCATGCTCGTCACGCTGAGCACTGAAGACCTGAGCTGAGACCCCGGTCCTGCGCTTGTCCCGCTGTTCAGGCTGAGGGCGTGAGGAGCCCTGGGAAGGGAAGAGGCGCTGCCTGCCCAGCCCCTGCGCAGCTGGGAAGCCGAGCAGGGGCTAGACAGGACCCTGGCCAGGGGGCCCGTGGCTGCCGCCCTCCTGGGGGGATCTGGGCACGAGTGAGCAGGAGCTGCGGGCGCAGCCTGCCACTTGGGCACACACACATTAGGCCTGTATCCATTGGCCACGGGGTCTCCTTGGGACAAGCAAACAGAGTACCCCAGAAATACACTTGGCCCACGTTTGAGATGGGCTGTGTGTGAAGAGGACTAGTGTTTCCCGAGGGAGAGCTGTGTGTGGGGCTCTGTGCTCGGGGCTGGGCTGTGTGCTGGGGGTGGGGCCAGGGACGGCTGGAAGAGGCCACTGAGGTTTCTGTTCCCGGCTTCTGTGGACCCGGGCAGCGCCCTGGGAGCCTCTGGCTGCGCTGGGTCACACCGCTCAGCTCTGCCTCCGCCGCGTCTTGACGGCGACCCCGGCGAGCCGCCTGAACGCTGTGCTCCTCCGTCTCCCCAGCTGTAGGGTGGAAGCGTCCTCGAGTCTGATGGCGCGGAGGAGCGGGGGTACCCAGGAGCGCCCCGTCCTTGTGCCATCATCACCGTGCACCTGTCAGTCTCTTAGCCGCCAGGTCGCACCACTGCCAGTGTCGGGATATGGGGACACCCCGAGCATACCCAGGGCTCCTTGGGTCAGCAGGCGGAGGGAGCACCCATCAAATGGACACCGACCCAGCCACGCACCCGCCCGGTGGTGGCCAAGACCCCGCTGCTCCGCGGCCGAGGGCCTGGGAGGTTCTGGCGCGCACGGAGAGGGCCATTCTCCAGCCAGGCAGGGCCCACGGGGCCGCACTCTCGGCCCCCCCGCGCCAGAGCCAGGGCCCTGTCCCGGGCGAGCCTGACGGGCAGGCGCCTGCCTGGGGAGTGTTGGCATCAGGCAGGGGGGAGCTGCTCCTCTGTCTCTTCATTCTGGGGTGAGGGAGCCCCAGAGGGCCCTCCTGGTTTCCTCAGGCAGGGCCACATGGCTCCCGGGAGGGCAGGGCATCCCTGGCTGCCCAGAGGGCGGCTGCCTGAGCTCGGTCAGCAGCCTTGGGCTCGGCCCTGCTCTGGGCCAGGCCCGGCCCGTGTGTGTTGGGGGTTCCCTGCTGAGGCGGACGGGCCCCTCCACCCTGGGCGCCCAGGTTGGGGGCCACGAAGTGGACAGGAACGAGAGGTGTTGATCGGGACTTCGAGGTAGGGGCCTTCCGGGGTGAGGGATGCCACCCAGGGCTCCTCCGGAAGGAGGAGGAGGAGGCCACGGTGAGGGCTTTCCCAGGGTCAGAAGCGAGGTGGCCCGAGAGCCACGGTGCCTGGACCCCGATGGTGCCCTGCAGGGGTGCCCCTCCCAGAGGTCATGCCCTTGGGAGCCTGTGGACAAGCCCTTGGTTGGCCCGACAGGAAGGCTGGCGAGCCGTGCTCGGGGTAGACTGGCCCCCTCTTCAGGCTGGGGCCGGACCTTGGTTGCTGGGGCGCGCGTCCCGAGCCGGAGCGCCCCGGCAGGGTGCTCTAGCCTTGTCCTGCCGTGGGACGTCCCCACCGGCTGCCTGTGCTACGCTCTCCCTGCGTCCTCCTGAGGTGGCCTGCCGTGTGCCTGGCCCTGCCTGCCTGCCCATCCAGGGCCGCGGTCCTGTCTCCCCCAGCCTTTCCCTCCTTCAGGGTCAGGCCTCGTGTCTGCGCTCTGTCCACGTGCCCTCCCCGGATGGCGTCGTGGCTGCCTGGTTTTCCTTCTTCGTGAGGCGCCTGAGGTGTCCTGCCTGGGACGCCATCTCTGACCGCCCATGGGTCGTGGCCCCGTCGCACAGTCTTTGGGGTCCTGCTTTCCCCCGTCCTGGCACAGTGTCACGTGTCTGCCTGGTCCAGCCAGGCTGGTGCCTCTCGCCGAGGCGGGCCCAACCCCTGGCGGGCAGAAGCCCAGCGAATCTCTCCTTAAACAAAGCCACTGTCCTGCGAAACCAGGATTGTCGCCTTAGCACAAGGGATGCGGGTGCTGAGACGGGCTGGGGGACTTGCTCGGGGTCCCCAGCCGTGGGAGGGAGAGCCAGGCCAAGGTCTGATCTGAGCTGCTGCTGCTCAGAGTCGGGGGTGGGGGAGCAGCCTGTGCGGAGCAGCTGGAGAGGCTCGGAGGCCCGCAGGGGTGGGTGCTCGGCAGCTGGAGCGCCAGCAGTGCCCGGGGCTGCGGAGGGCCTGCCTCCGGGGCTGGGGGCGGGGGCACCCGCTGACGCAGGCAGGGGAGCTCCCGGTGCCAGGCTCCAGTGCCGTGTGCCCAGCCCCAGAGGCAGCCTGGCTCCGGCCGTCCCAGACGGCACAGTTGCAGCTGAAATCGGCCCTGACCGCTCTGCGTGCTCACGCCGGGAGGTGGAGGCTGGCCACCGCGGGCGCAGGAGGCCCCTGCAGCTCCGCTGGGCAGCTCTCCTGGGTCCAGGGGACCCTCCCTCCACCCCTCCCCGCTCTCCCACTGGGCAGAACTCTCCAGCCTCCCCAGGAGCCCAGCCCTGCCCAGCAGGGCCTGGCCGAAACCCTTCTGCCAGCCTCCCCTAGGCGACCCTCTTAAGAAGTGCGGGGCCTCAGAGGGGCATTCCCCTGTCAGCACCCCACCCCCTTTGACTGGGCTAGAAGGGAATTTTCCTGTGACTCACTCTGCTGGCACTTCCTGTGGTCACAAGGGCAGGGGCTGAGGGGACCCAGCGGGGTGGCTCCGTGTTCTGGGGTCACTGGTGGGGGAGGGGGGGCCTTTCCTAGAGACTGCAGACCATTAAGGGTCAGGCCTCGTGTCTGCGCTCTGTCCACGTGCCCTCCCCGGATGGCGTCGTGGCTGCCTGGTTTTCCTTCTTCGTGAGGCGCCTGAGGTGTCCTGCCTGGGACGCCATCTCTGACCGCCCATGGGTCGTGGCCCCGTCGCACAGTCTTTGGGGTCCTGCTTTCCCCCGTCCTGGCACAGTGTCACGTGTCTGCCTGGTCCAGCCAGGCTGGTGCCTCTCGCCGAGGCGGGCCCAACCCCTGGCGGGCAGAAGCCCAGCGAATCTCTCCTTAAACAAAGCCACTGTCCTGCGAAACCAGGATTGTCGCCTTAGCACAAGGGATGCGGGTGCTGAGACGGGCTGGGGGACTTGCTCGGGGTCCCCAGCCGTGGGAGGGAGAGCCAGGCCAAGGTCTGATCTGAGCTGCTGCTGCTCAGAGTCGGGGGTGGGGGAGCAGCCTGTGCGGAGCAGCTGGAGAGGCTCGGAGGCCCGCAGGGGTGGGTGCTCGGCAGCTGGAGCGCCAGCAGTGCCCGGGGCTGCGGAGGGCCTGCCTCCGGGGCTGGGGGCAGGGCCACCCGCTGACGCAGGCAGGGGAGCTCCCGGTGCCAGGCTCCAGTGCCGTGTGCCCAGCCCCAGAGGCAGCCTGGCTCCGGCCGTCCCAGACGGCACAGTTGCAGCTGAAATCGGCCCTGACCGCTCTGCGTGCTCACGCCGGGAGGTGGAGGCTGGCCACCGCGGGCGCAGGAGGCCCCTGCAGCTCCGCTGGGCAGCTCTCCTGGGTCCAGGGGACCCTCCCTCCACCCCTCCCCGCTCTCCCACTGGGCAGAACTCTCCAGCCTCCCCAGGAGCCCAGCCCTGCCCAGCAGGGCCTGGCCGAAACCCTTCTGCCAGCCTCCCCTAGGCGACCCTCTTAAGAAGTGCGGGGCCTCAGAGGGGCATTCCCCTGTCAGCACCCCACCCCCTTTGACTGGGCTAGAAGGGAATTTTCCTGTGACTCACTCTGCTGGCACTTCCTGTGGTCACAAGGGCAGGGGCTGAGGGGACCCAGCGGGGTGGCTCCGTGTTCTGGGGTCACTGGTGGGGGAGGGTGGGCTGGGCGTCCCGCCCCCCTGACGGAGTGTGATTCCGTAGGCAGACTGCAGACCATATTTGGGAAACTTGCTCTTCCTGCAGGCACACCGGCCACGGGACCGGAATCCGTGGGCTGTGGAGCAGCCCCCGCCCCCGCGCTCCTCGCAGGGCTCTGGCCTCTGACCTGCCGCAGCCCTGTTCATCCCATCCCACCCCTGGAGCCCAGGAGGTCATCCACCGTCTCCTTTTTCAAGATGCATGTTCTTTCCGGCCCGCAAACCAAAAAATGCTCATTAAATACAAATTGAAAAATTCTGAAAAACAGGAAGAAAAAACATTCTCCATTGTCTCACACATTGTCCTCTCCGCATTTTTTAAGTTCGGGTGACATTTTATTGAGAAATGATTTTCACCCCAGTATGTTTGTAACTGTCCTGATTGAATCATGGTGTGCACCATGCTGTGCAGCTGGGAGTTCGAGGCTCGGGCCCTGCTGCTTACGCGGGGCAGGTTTCTGCACCACCTGCCTGGGCTCTTTCTCCCCTGGGCCTTGTCCCTCTTGACTCCCACCTTCCTGGCCTCCGGCTCCTTCCGATCTGCTCTGGAGGAGTGGACTGCCGGCCGACGCGCTCTGGCATCTGAGCACGTTGTGAGGTTGGAGCGTGCAGTCCTGGCCCTGCCTGCCCGGCCTCAGCGGGGCTGCTGTCCGCCTTGATGGCGTGTCGTCCTGCATCCTGATCCTCAGTGTGGCGGAGCGCAGAGGGGCTCTTCTGTCCCCCGATGCTGGCGTGGAAGTGGGTGAGACCACACCCCCTCTTCTCTCTGCCCCTTGATGGAGCCCAGGGGATGAGATTCGAGCCCCCATAGACTAGGGTGGTCCCATCCCATGTCCCATTTCCAAGGCGGGTCTCGACCAGGCTCTGTATCCTCAGTCCCCAGAAGACTCAGGGGAGGGCGACCAGAGGCGGGTCTGGCTGCTGGGGCCGGAGCCCAGCCGGCCCCGCACTGTCCCCTCCACAGGCCTGACCTCCCTCACAGGTGAAGCCTGGGCCTGTGCTGAGTGCCGCCGAGCTCTCTGCTGCCCTCAGAGACCATAGCAGCCCTGGCCCTCTCACCGAGGCGCCCGCTTCTCTCTGCCCTCTGCTGGACTGACCTTGGCCCTCCCGCTGGGGCCCCGCTGTTATGTCTTGGGCCCACCTGAGCCCTGCACCTGTGCAAGCAGCAGGGGCTGAGGACTGAAAATGCTGGGGCTCCCCACCCGTTCCTCTGTCCCCAGGGAGGTCCTGGGCCTGTTGGCATGGCGTCTGCCAGTACTGGGGTCCTCCTCTGTGACCCCCAGGCCTTCACAGGCTGCTGGGCTGTGGGACCTCTGCCTGGAGCATGTCTGCCCACTGCGGAAGGGGTTGCAGATTCACGGAGCCCAGAGCAGTGGTTCTGGGGCGACTGTGAGTATGAACAGAATTACCAGAGTAAACAGAGGGCTGGTGAGGGCGGGGGTGCTGTTCTTCTCTGGCCATCCTCAGCCTTACGGGATGCTTTCTTGTCTTGCTGTATTTCCTCCACTCATTCCTGCGCCTGTCTCATTCCCGCCCCTCTTCCAGAGGCACCTGTGCAGATGTAATGTGTCTGGAATCTGTCCTTGGACAAGTGTCCATGGAAAACACGTAGAGTTGTTTTTAAATCCGTAACATTTACCTAAAGTGTCCTAGGCTGTGGAGCTTCTGTTTGTTGCCATAGCTCGGGCAGGTATGGCTGGCATTCCTCACCAGACCCCCGGGCACCTGCCGAGCACAGAACCTTGATGGCGTGTCGTCCTGCATCCTGATCCTCAGTGTGGCGGAGCGCAGAGGGGCTCTTCTGTCCCCCGATGCTGGCGTGGAAGTGGGTGAGACCACACCCCCTCTTCTCTCTGCCCCTTGATGGAGCCCAGGGGATGAGATTCGAGCCCCCATAGACTAGGGTGGTCCCATCCCATGTCCCATTTCCAAGGCGGGTCTCGACCAGGCTCTGTATCCTCAGTCCCCAGAAGACTCAGGGGAGGGCGACCAGAGGCGGGTCTGGCTGCTGGGGCCGGAGCCCAGCCGGCCCCGCACTGTCCCCTCCACAGGCCTGACCTCCCTCACAGGTGAAGCCTGGGCCTGTGCTGAGTGCCGCCGAGCTCTCTGCTGCCCTCAGAGACCATAGCAGCCCTGGCCCTCTCACCGAGGCGCCCGCTTCTCTCTGCCCTCTGCTGGACTGACCTTGGCCCTCCGCTGGGGCCCCGCTGTTATGTCTTGGGCCCACCTGAGCCCTGCACCTGTGCAAGCAGCAGGGGCTGAGGACTGAAAATGCTGGGGCTCCCCACCCGTTCCTCTGTCCCCAGGGAGGTCCTGGGCCTGTTGGCATGGCGTCTGCCAGTACTGGGGTCCTCCTCTGTGACCCCCAGGCCTTCACAGGCTGCTGGGCTGTGGGACCTCTGCCTGGAGCATGTCTGCCCACTGCGGAAGGGGTTGCAGATTCACGGAGCCCAGAGCAGTGGTTCTGGGGCGACTGTGAGTATGAACAGAATTACCAGAGTAAACAGAGGGCTGGTGAGGGCGGGGGTGCTGTTCTTCTCTGGCCATCCTCAGCCTTACGGGATGCTTTCTTGTCTTGCTGTATTTCCTCCACTCATTCCTGCGCCTGTCTCATTCCCGCCCCTCTTCCAGAGGCACCTGTGCAGATGTAATGTGTCTGGAATCTGTCCTTGGACAAGTGTCCATGGAAAACACGTAGAGTTGTTTTTAAATCCGTAACATTTACCTAAAGTGTCCTAGGCTGTGGAGCTTCTGTTTGTTGCCATAGCTCGGGCGGGTATGGCTGGCATTCCTCACCAGACCCCCGGGCACCTGCCGGAGCACAGAACCAGAGTCGAAATGTGTCCCGCTTTGCCAGCGGCAGCCCGGGGTGGCCTTTGTGGCCATCTCGGCCATTCTGGTTTCTCCTTCAGAGAGCTCTTCACGTTCTGTTGGTTTTCTGTTGGCACTCCTGGCTCTTCCTTGTGTATTTGTCGGAGCACCTCCAGATTCGAGATTGATTATCCGGTCGTTTGGTCGCCTGTCACCCCACCCTCTTTCTGTTGTTCCCCCATCCAGTGGAAACTCTCACTTTGACAAGGTTGGGTCCATCTTTGCTTCTGTTGTAATTACCTCAGGTTTTGTGCTTTTGTGGTCTTTTGTTTCTGGGGATTTGTTTTATAATTTTTTTCCACTTTCAAGTCACAGAGATATTCTCCCACGGTTTTTTTCTTTTATCACCTCTAAGGCTGTACCTTGCACGTTTGCCCTTTGTTTGTAACATGAGGCAAATGTCCACATGGACTTTGCTTCCTGCGGTGAGTGAGGTTTCCTCGCAGCATCTGGGAGGCAGTCCCGTGCTCGCCATTCCTGTGGGCTGGTCCCTGTCCTGCTTACGGGCTGGAGTCACATGTACCCTGTCCTCATGGCAAGAAGGAAGTGCCTCTTTGCATTTCATTTTCAGAACTCACCTGCTTCGTCATGGACCTCTCATCCTCTGCTTAAATTCTAGAAAGATTCTTTGTCTTTGGTTGAAGTCCTCCAAAAAAAAAAGAAAAAATCTGCTGGCAGTTTCATTGCAGTTGTAACTTATTAAGTTAAGCTTGGTCCAGTTGGTCCATTTTCTCCTCTGAGGTCTCCTGGAGTCCGCTCGATTAACTCTGGGATAACTTGTAGCTTTTGTTATCTGGTGACGTCTTTTCTGCAAGGTTCCTTTCTCAGCCCGTGGAGCTCTCTGGTAGATGACATGTGGTCTGCAGATGAGGACTGTTTTGTCTCTGCGTGTCCCCTCCCTGCCGTCTGGTCTCTTCCTCCTGGCTGGTGGCACTGGCGGGGCCGCAGGGCGGGTGCGCATCCTGTTTTCTCCCCAGGACTGGTGGCCCTTATCGCTGCCCTCCCCCGCCGGGGGTCTAGCTGGCAGCACGACTCCTGGAGTGGCTTTGTTTTTTTTTTGAACGGGATCTTGAGTGCCAGCCTGGAGTGGAGGTGGTGGCTGAGGCACTCTCCAGGCTCCTGTGAGAAAGTGCGAGGGTCAGCCGGGCTGGTCTGCCAGGGGCGGCGAGGGCAGAGGCACGGGGATCTTGCCAAGCCCTCCTTGGTTTCTTTCTTGGGGCCAAAGCCACGCGCCTCCCTGGTCCTGGAGGGGGTGGGAGCTGGGCAGGCTGCCAGGCTCCCAGTACGGGTCCTGCCCTCACGCCCGCCTGTGTCCTCTTCCCCCAGAACGTGCTGGCCAAAGCCCTCTACGACAATGTGGCCGAGTCCCCGGATGAGCTCTCCTTCCGCAAGGGCGACATCATGACGGTGCTGGAGCGGGACACGCAGGGCCTGGACGGCTGGTGGCTCTGCTCGCTCCACGGGCGCCAAGGCATCGTGCCCGGGAACCGCCTCAAGATCCTGGTGGGCATGCACGACAAGAAGCCGGCGGGGCCCGGGCCCGGCCCGCCCGCCAGCTCGGCCCCGCCCCAGCCTGGCCTCCACGCACCCGCGGCTCCCTACGCGCCCATGCTGCCTGCCGCGTTCCCGCCCCAGCCGGACAGCGTCTACCTGGTGCCCACCCCCAGCAAGACTCAGCAAGGCCTCTACCAAGCCCCCGGGCCCAGCCCCCAGTTCCAGTCTCCCCCGGCCAAGCAGACGCCCACCTTCCCCAAGCAGATGCCCCATCACCCGTTCCCCAGCCCAGCCCCGGACCTCTACCAGGTGCCGCTGGGGCCTGGCAGCCCTGCCCAGGACATCTACCAGGTGCCGCCTGCCGCTGGAGCAGGGCACGACATCTACCAGGTTCCCCCGTCCATGGACGCACGGGGCTGGGAGGGGACAAAGCCGTCACCAGCCAAGGTAAGGCCTCCCCAGGTGACCAGGCAGCCCCTCTGGTGGTTTCCCAGGCCCAGTGTCTGGACACGGCCGGGCCCCGTCAGGCGCCTTTGGGAGCCCCGGGCTCTGCGGGCGGCTCTGCGTTTGGTCCGGGGCCGAGTAGGGAGGTGCGGGCGTGGGGACTGTGCTTATCTGTCTGCTGGCGTGGGGTGAGCAGCCCAGGAGGAGACCGTGGGCGGGTCGTGGGCCGAGAAGTGTCCTTCAGCTGACAGACCCCGATGGGAGGCTGTCGCCAACAGAGGACATGGCCTGTCCAAGGCTGGTGTGGCAGGTGGAGCCTGGTGCCGTCCTGAGGGCAGAGGGTGTGGGGTAGGAGTGACCTGCCCAGCCATGTCCCTGTAAAGCCCAGTGCACCCAGAAGAGAGGGTGCAGGGAGCCCAGGAGAAGGGGGGTGGGAGGCACCTGACGGGGAGAATTGTTGGAGTGTGGAACGCAGGGCCGCGGGGAGGCCAGAGTGGCCGGAATCCCAGAGGAGTGGCCTGGAGGACAGCGGCCTCTCTCTGTTCAGTTGGCATGGCTGGGGCTGAGCGGGGCCGGGCTGGGGGCGCCTCTGAGGCCGTCGGGGCCTGTGGCTCCTCTGTCCTGTTGCTCCGCCACCTTGTCATAGGGCTCGCAGGCCAGGTGGCTGCATGAGCACCAGCCAGCAGAGAAAAGAGGAAGGGATGAAGGGCCCAGGCCAGCCGCCGCGTGCCCAGGGGTCCCCGTGGGTCCCCATGGGGTGCAGCTCATCTCCACAGGCACCCGAGCCTCTCCTCTCCCCTCCGGGGCCATGCCAGTGAGCCTCGGAGGACGCCCGCAGGGTGACTGCTCGTGACCCCTGGACTATGGGGCGGACACTGCCTGCTGGATTGTAGGGTCGCCCCGAGAGGGGCTCTCGTTCAAGTCCCCGGTGGGCTGTTGCCAGGGGGCGGCTGGGCGGGGAGCGTGGCTCTGAGCCCAGCACCTCAGCCCCACACAGACCTGCCCCCGTGCCCCGCACCCCCGGCCCGCCTGCCCAGGCAGGAGCAGGACGGAAGAGTGCGGCGGCTCGTCCAGGGCCGCCTGTGTCTGAGGACCCGCACCCCGCGGCGCCGGGCCTCTGTCCTCAGAGCCGCCCCGCGGCTACGGTGCCAGCTGGGCAGGGTTCAGCCCGCGGCGCTCTCCTGCCCCTGCCACAGGCAGAGCTTGGCAGCCAGGAAAGCTGGACAGAGGCCACTGGCTGGCTGAGGGTGGGGCTCGATGGACACCGGCCGCCAGGAGACGCTGGGTCACTGACTCCGCTTCGCCGCCTGCTCCTCCAGCCGCCGGGCCGCCAGAGACGGGCGGGTGGCAGAAGAGGGCCGTGCTGGACTGGGGCAGCCCGGGCCCGGCTGCTCCCAAGACGGCTCTGGGGTGGAGTGACTGGCTGGTGAGCCTTGGGACAGACTGCAGTCCCTCCCCCTGCGCACACGCCCGCACACAGCTCCCCTTCTGCATCTCCCCGGGCAGGCGTGCCCTTCCCCCTTCCACTCCACTCCCGAGCCCTCGCAGGCTCGTGGCTCTGAGGCAGCTCTGAGGCCAGGACACACTGAAACCCTTGGCCCAAGGAGCAGCAGCAAGCTCCTCACTCTGGCCTGTGGACTTGAGCTCACACTTAGGCACTGGTTCTGTTTCCCTCCTGTGTGAGGGGCTTGCTTTCAAACTGCTTCCGGTTTCATCTAGCTGGTGAGCTCTCTCCACATGCCCACCGGTGGGGTTTCCCAGAGCCTGTGTCCCCAAGGACCCAGACTAGTCCAGGGTCTCAGTTGCCCTCCCCAGAGAAGCATCATTGCTCCCAGCCTGGACAGCCTCGCTGGCGTCTGCTTTTAGTTTATAGCCTTAAAAACCATGCTTGCTTGTCACGGGAAATGCATAATGTATGAGAAGGCCTGGAGATGAGCTTCCCCAATCAAGAGGGGCTTGCTGGGGGATTTTAGCATATTGTGTCTAGCGTATTCCCTCCTCATCTTTCACGGATTTGTACATACTTGTGCATTTGAGGTTTTAAATCCAACATCAGCTGTCAGAAGCATTTTCTTGATTTCATAGGTCCCTAAGCATGATTACAGCCACCCCCAGTTTTGCTGGGTCACCCCCGCTGCGGGGTGGGGGCAGGCTTCAGGCAGTTTCTGATGGCGAGTGTCTGTTATGAACCGTAAACATCCTGCAGTGCGCATCTGTGCCCATCGTGCCCATGTCTCAGAAGCCTGGCAGACTGAGGCCTCTGGTTCCAGGGGTGGAGGTTAGCTGGACCGAGGGACAGCCTGCAGACTGCAGGTGGGGCCTTGAGTCCAGAGAAACAGAAGGCAAGTGATGAGGCAGATGCCCAAGGAAGGGTGGGCCGCCTGGAGCCTGGGGCAGGGTGGCCCGCGTGGCTTGGGGGAGGGCAGGGCCACCCTGGGGGTCAGCTCCCTTTGAAGCTGGGGCGCTTTAGGAAGCCAAGGGCAGAAGCACGTGGGGCCCCCGGAGGAGGAGGTCACTCTTGGGGAAGCGCCTCTGGGTCAGGGCTGCAGCCGTGTCCGAGGGAACAGCCGTGGCCCCGGGCCAGCCGGAGGAGACGCGGCTCGGCTCAGCCTCGTTCCCTTTGGGAGGAAAGGAGTCTAGCGGGGAGGGAAGCCACGTCAGGCGTGTGCCTCTGTCCCCCAGCACCCCCAGAGTAAGAAACTGCAGCTCTTAGGTGAGGGTGAGGCTGGGGGCACCAGATGAGCTGCCCTGGGTCGTGGGGGGTGATGCCCATTGCACAGAAGGGGAGCCAGTGGCCAGGCTGCCCAGAGGTGGTCGGGGGCCCAGGCAGAATGCAGCAGGCGCCTGCCCCGCCCTCAGGATGCTGGGAGCCTTCGGCCTCGCATCTCACTCCTGCTGGTGCCCTGACGCACCTGCCCTGCCTGGTCTGTGCGTCTGGCAGTGGCTGTTGCGGTTTCTCTGCCTCGGTGTGTCTGTCTCCTGCCCCCTTGAGGTGTGCGTGTGAGAGAGCGAGTGGGGCTGGGGCTGGGGTCTGTGTCTCCTGCCCGGCTCTGGTTTTGTCCCCCAGTCCCCGGGGCTCCAGGTCTGCCGAGGAGGGCTCAGGTGGAGAGCTGGGCGGCCTGTGATGAGCGGGCTCAGCGGCCCTCTGGAGAGCTGGTTTCCGTAATGAGCGTTTCTCCCACTGGTGGCCGCCTGCCCATTTTTCTAACAGTCAACATTTGTTGGCCAGTAGGGCTGCTTACTGTCCCTGACTCAGCGGCGCGAGTGGCAGACTGCCTGCTGCCCTGGCCGGGGGTCTGGGCCCAGCGCCCCTCCGCCTGCACCCCCACCCTCCCGTCAGTGGAGGATGGAGGGGGTGCTGTCCAGGCGTGGAGAGGGCAGGGCACACCCCTCGTCCCGGGCCAGTTGCCCGCTGGCCTTCCGAGACCCTTAGGGCCAAAAGACACCTCAGGCCCGGCCTCGAGGCCCCGCCAACCTGCCACGTCCCACCAGCCCTGGCCACCGCCGCCCCGCCCCCAGCCCCTGTTGGCAGGTTCCAGGGTCTAAAAATAGCTCTGGAGGAGACTCAAGTCGGGGAGCCGCTGGAGCCGGATGGCCCGCGTGGCTTGGGGAGGCAGGGCCACCCTGGGGTCAGCTCCCTTTGAAGCTGGGGCGCTTTAGGAAGCCAAGGGCAGAAGCACGTGGGGCCCCGGAGGAGGAGGTCACTCTTGGGAAGCGCCTCTGGGTCGGGGCTCCTCGAGGGAACAGCCGTGGCCCCGCCAGCCGGAGGAGAGGGTCGGCTCAGCCTCGTTCCCTTTGGGAGGAAAGGAGTCTAGCGGGGAGGGAAGCCACGTCAGGCGTGTGCCTCTGTCCCCCAGCACCCCCAGAGTAAGAAACTGCAGCTCTTAGGTGAGGGTGAGGCTGGGGGCACCAGATGAGCTGCCCTGGGTCGTGGGGGGTGATGCCCATTGCACAGAAGGGGAGCCAGTGGCCAGGCTGCCCAGAGGTGGTCGGGGGCCCAGGCAGAATGCAGCAGGCGCCTGCCCCGCCCTCAGGATGCTGGGAGCCTTCGGCCTCGCATCTCACTCCTGCTGGTGCCCTGACGCACCTGCCCTGCCTGGTCTGTGCGTCTGGCAGTGGCTGTTGCGGTTTCTCTGCCTCGGTGTGTCTGTCTCCTGCCCCCTTGAGGTGTGCGTGTGAGAGAGCGAGTGGGGCTGGGGCTGGGGTCTGTGTCTCCTGCCCGGCTCTGGTTTTGTCCCCCAGTCCCCGGGGGCTCCAGGTCTGCCGAGGAGGGCTCAGGTGGAGAGCTGGGCGGCCTGTGATGAGCGGGCTCAGCGGCCCTCTGGAGAGCTGGTTTCCGTAATGAGCGTTTCTCCCACTGGTGGCCGCCTGCCCATTTTTCTAACAGTCAACATTTGTTGGCCAGTAGGGCTGCTTACTGTCCCTGACTCAGCGGCGCGAGTGGCAGACTGCCTGCTGCCCTGGCCGGGGGTCTGGGCCCAGCGCCCCTCCGCCTGCACCCCCACCCTCCCGTCAGTGGAGGATGGAGGGGGTGCTGTCCAGGCGTGGAGAGGGCAGGGCACACCCCTCGTCCCGGGCCAGTTGCCCGCTGGCCTTCCGAGACCCTTAGGGCCAAAAGACACCTCAGGCCCGGCCTCGAGGCCCCGCCAACCTGCCACGTCCCACCAGCCCTGGCCACCCGCCGCCCCCGCCCCCCAGCCCTGCTGTTGGCAGGTTCCAGGGTCTAAAAATAGCTCTGGAGGAGACTCAAGTCTGGGGCTTGAGGAGAGAGATGAGTCTGGGAAGGGCGGCCAGCTCTGCTCCCAGACACGCGGGGGTGGGGTGCCGTGGCATGGGCGGGGACGCCCCTGGCGGCTCTCGCCCGCAGCGGGCTGCCTCTGCCGAGCTGCCCAGAGGCGCCAGGGGTGCGTCCGCAAGAGGCTTTGCTGGTCCCCGGGCTGATCGGGAGAGTGCGGCGCTGGCTCTTGGGAGGGACATAGCCGCTCCTGGGGCGCCGCACGCGTGCACACGGGCCGGCGGAGCTGGCTGTGGCTGTCAGCGGGCGCGGGGCCCGGGCGCGGGCTGCCGGGTTCTGGGGGTGTGAGTGCCAGGGCAGGCCCTGCCTCCACCCCGCTGTCCCCAGGGATGCGTGTGGGGAGCGCCTGAGTCACCACTGTGTAGACCTCACGTTTGATTACGGAACAAAAGGCCTTCTTGTCGGAGAGCTGAGCTGGGAGCCTTGGGGAGGAGGTGCGCCCTGGGCCGGATGAGAAGATCCTGCAAGGCCAACCCCTCCCACAGGGCCGGGTACCGGCGGGAGGAGGCCGCCACCCAGCACTCCCTGCCCGCGGCGCCTGGACCCCGGCCTGCACCTCCAGCCCGGGAAGGGGCTGGCCTCCTCGCTGGGCCCTCATCCCCCGGCTGAGGCCTTGTCCTTTTGGGTGAGTGGAGTGGTGGGCCCCGTGGCCCCCGATGGTGTGATGCGACAGGGAACCGGGCTCTCGGTTCTGGTCTCGGTCGCTCGCTCACACAACTTGCCAGAACAGCTTCCGTCCTGCCGTTTGCAGTAGAAGTGAGCCTAGGGGCTGGGACTTCTTGGCGGTGCCCTTCTCAGGCATCTCCCCAAGGGTCGGGGGGAACGAGGAGGTCAGGGCTTGAAGGGCAGGGGTCTGGGCCCTTAGCGCCAGAACCCCCTGCAGCCGTCCTCTGGCCCAGCCTGAGCGGGCACAGCCTGGCACCGCCACCCCCATGTGTCCCGGATCCCAAAGGCGGCCACTGGGTTCTCTGGTAGAGACATCCCCTTGCTGGGCAGGCCGTCCTAAGGAGGGTGCCTGGCCACCGCCGCCCCGCCCCCAGCCCTGCTGTTGGCAGGTTCCAGGGTCTAAAAATAGCTCTGGAGGAGACTCAAGTCTGGGGCTTGAGGAGAGATGAGTCTGGGAAGGGCGGCCAGCTCTGCTCCCAGACACGCGGGGGTGGGGTGCCGTGGCATGGGCGGGGACGCCCCTGGCGGCTCTCGCCCGCAGCGGGCTGCCTCTGCCGAGCTGCCCAGAGGCGCCAGGGGTGCGTCCGCAAGAGGCTTTGCTGGTCCCCGGGCTGATCGGGAGAGTGCGGCGCTGGCTCTTGGGAGGGACATAGCCGCTCCTGGGGCGCCGCACGCGTGCACACGGGCCGGCGGAGCTGGCTGTGGCTGTCAGCGGGCGCGGGGCCCGGGCGCGGGCTGCCGGGTTCTGGGGGTGTGAGTGCCAGGGCAGGCCCTGCCTCCACCCCGCTGTCCCCAGGGATGCGTGTGGGGAGCGCCTGAGTCACCACTGTGTAGACCTCACGTTTGATTACGGAACAAAAGGCCTTCTTGTCGGAGAGCTGAGCTGGGAGCCTTGGGGAGGAGGTGCGCCCTGGGCCGGATGAGAAGATCCTGCAAGGCCAACCCCTCCCACAGGGCCGGGTACCGGCGGGAGGAGGCCGCCACCCAGCACTCCCTGCCCGCGGCGCCCTGGACCCCGGCCTGCACCTCCAGCCCGGGAAGGGGCTGGCCTCCTCGCTGGGCCCTCATCCCCCGGCTGAGGCCTTGTCCTTTTGGGTGAGTGGAGTGGTGGGCCCCGTGGCCCCCGATGGTGTGATGCGACAGGGAACCGGGCTCTCGGTTCTGGTCTCGGTCGCTCGCTCACACAACTTGCCAGAACAGCTTCCGTCCTGCCGTTTGCAGTAGAAGTGAGCCTAGGGGCTGGGACTTCTTGGCGGTGCCCTTCTCAGGCATCTCCCCAAGGGTCGGGGGGAACGAGGAGGTCAGGGCTTGAAGGGCAGGGGTCTGGGCCCTTAGCGCCAGAACCCCCTGCAGCCGTCCTCTGGCCCAGCCTGAGCGGGCACAGCCTGGCACCGCCACCCCCATGTGTCCCGGATCCCAAAGGCGGCCACTGGGTTCTCTGGTAGAGACATCCCCTTGCTGGGCAGGCCGTCCTAAGGAGGGTGCCGCTGGGAGGTGCCATCGGCAGGGGCACCCCAGTCAAGGATGGCCCCTCCTTCTCAGCCCACACGTACTCTCCTCCGGAGCCTCCTGGGTCCTTCAGCTGTAGGGACCGCGCCTGTGTCCTGCCCCGCCAGGTGGCTCTAAACCAGCTGTGGGGGTCCGTGTAGTCCTTGCCTGCTGTGCTCCATTGAAGAGAAGGCAGGGAGTCCAGAGGGACGCAGACCCCCTCGGCTCTGGGTGGCCTCTGAGGAAGCCCCTCGTGTGTGTCCCGCTCCCCTCGCGGGCCGTGGAGTCTCCCGGAGGGTGGGCGGTGGAGGCCGGCGTCCGGGGCCGTGGCGACTGGGCTGTCTGCCCGCAGGTGGTGGTGCCCACCCGCGTGGGGCAGGCCTACGTGTTCGAGCCCTGCCAGCCGGAGCAGGACGAGTACGACATCCCGCGCCACCTGCTGGCGCCGGGGCCCCAGGACATCTACGACGTGCCGCCAGTTCGTGGGCCGCTTCCCAGCCAGTATGGCCAGGAGGTGGGTGTCGGGGCGGGTGGGCAGGGGACCCCAGCCTGGCCCTGCCCGGGGGGCTGCCCTTTCTCAACCCCAGCCAGGGTGGTCCTGGGGGAGCTGGGGGTTTCTGTCGCCTGGCATCTGCATCACTGCACCTTTCCTACCCTCAGGTGTATGACACACCCCCCATGGCCGTCAAGGGCCCCAATGGCCGGGACCCCGCGCTGGACGTGTACGATGTGCCCCCCAGCGTGGAGAAGGGCCTGCCGCCGTCCAGCCATCACGCGGTAAGCACAGAGGGGACATGGGCCTCGCAGGCTGAGGCCTGACCTTTGCTCAGGTTTGGGGTGTGACTGTGTGTGCCCTGGGGTGGGGACCCAGGTCTGCAGAGCTGGGGAGCCTGAAACCCCTGACTCCAGGCCCCGCCTCTGCACCCCCCTCGCTCCGTGACAGAGCGCCCCTCATCTGTAGAAGAGCCCCCACCCCCGTAGGGCCTCCTCAGGAGGTTCTAGAGAGGATCCCACAGGCTAGCACAGTGACCACGGGGTTCATCATCCGAACCAGGATTCTTCTGAGAGCAGGATGATGAATGATGGTGAGGGGGCATCAGGCACGAACCAGGACTGTCGTGGGCGAACCAGGGCCTCGTCAGCCTGAGTTCAGCACGCAAGTGGCTCGGCCACGTGTTAAGATCCGCCCCAGAGCAGAGCACGCGCGAGTGGGGGCGGAGCTGGTGGCGGTGGCTGTCAGGGGGCGGTAGCCGACCTCTCGCTGAATGTTTGCAGACGTGCAGAGCATTAAATCATGTAACCCGCACGACAAACCCAGGAGGGCATTCTCTCATCGGTGAGCAGACAGGCACAGAGGGCTGGGGCCCATGCCTGCGGTCACACACAGCTCGTGAGCTGTGGAGCCAGGATCTTGAAGGCTGGTCTGCCTCCAGAGTTGGCCTCTTCAGCATAACCCACAGGAAGAAGAGTCCAGATGACCGTCCACCGAGTTGTGTCTGTGGCTCCCAGGTGGGTGGGAGGGCGGGCAGCCTTGACCGCTTCTTGCCCCTTACCCCCAGGTGTACGATGTTCCTCCCTCGGTGAGCAAGGATGTGCCCGATGGCCCCCTGCTGCGTGAGGAGACATACGACGTGCCCCCCGCCTTCGCCAAGGCCAAGCCCTTTGACCCGACTCGCCATCCACTGGTCCTCGCTGCACCCCCTCCGGACTCGCCGCCCACGGAGGACGTGTACGACGTGCCCCCGCCGGCTCCTGACCTCTACGACGTGCCCCCGGGCTTGCGGCGGCCTGGCCCCGGCGCCCTCTACGACGTGCCCCGGGAGCGGGTGCTGCCCCCCGAGGCAACCAACGGCAGCGTGGCGGACGATGGCGTGTACTCGGTGCCGCCCCCAGCCGAGCGGGAGGCCCCGGCTGACGCCAAGCGCCTGTCGGCTTCGAGCACGGGCAGCACCCGCAGCAGCCAGTCGGCCTCCTCCCTGGAGGCGGCGGTGCCGGGCCGCGAGCCCCTGGAGCTGGAGGTGGCCGTGGAGGCCCTGGCACGGCTGCAGCAGGGCGTGAGCGCCACCGTGGCCCACCTCTTGGACCTGGCAAGCAGTGCGGGCGGGTGCGGGGGCTGGCACGGCGCCCCCGAGCCGCAGGAGCCTCCAGCCCAGGACTTGCGGGCTGCCATGGCCGCTGTCCACGGGGCCGTCCACGAGCTGCTAGAGTTCGCCCGCAGCGCCGTGGGCAACGCTGCCCACACCTCTGACCGCACACTGCATGCCAAGCTTAGCCGGCAGCTGCAGAAGATGGAGGACGTGTACCAGACTCTGGTGGCCCACGGTCAGGCCCTTGACAGTGGCCGGGAGCCGACCTCTCGCTGAATGTTTGCAGACGTGCAGAGCATTAAATCATGTAACCCGCACGACAAACCCAGGAGGGCATTCTCTCATCGGTGAGCAGACAGGCACAGAGGGCTGGGGCCCATGCCTGCGGTCACACACAGCTCGTGAGCTGTGGAGCCAGGATCTTGAAGGCTGGTCTGCCTCCAGAGTTGGCCTCTTCAGCATAACCCACAGGAAGAAGAGTCCAGATGACCGTCCACCGAGTTGTGTCTGTGGCTCCCAGGTGGGTGGGAGGGCGGGCAGCCTTGACCGCTTCTTGCCCCTTACCCCCAGGTGTACGATGTTCCTCCCTCGGTGAGCAAGGATGTGCCCGATGGCCCCCTGCTGCGTGAGGAGACATACGACGTGCCCCCCGCCTTCGCCAAGGCCAAGCCCTTTGACCCGACTCGCCATCCACTGGTCCTCGCTGCACCCCCTCCGGACTCGCCGCCCACGGAGGACGTGTACGACGTGCCCCCGCCGGCTCCTGACCTCTACGACGTGCCCCCGGGCTTGCGGCGGCCTGGCCCCGGCGCCCTCTACGACGTGCCCCGGGAGCGGGTGCTGCCCCCCGAGGCAACCAACGGCAGCGTGGCGGACGATGGCGTGTACTCGGTGCCGCCCCCAGCCGAGCGGGAGGCCCCGGCTGACGCCAAGCGCCTGTCGGCTTCGAGCACGGGCAGCACCCGCAGCAGCCAGTCGGCCTCCTCCCTGGAGGCGGCGGTGCCGGGCCGCGAGCCCCTGGAGCTGGAGGTGGCCGTGGAGGCCCTGGCACGGCTGCAGCAGGGCGTGAGCGCCACCGTGGCCCACCTCTTGGACCTGGCAAGCAGTGCGGGCGGGTGCGGGGGCTGGCACGGCGCCCCCGAGCCGCAGGAGCCTCCAGCCCAGGACTTGCGGGCTGCCATGGCCGCTGTCCACGGGGCCGTCCACGAGCTGCTAGAGTTCGCCCGCAGCGCCGTGGGCAACGCTGCCCACACCTCTGACCGCACACTGCATGCCAAGCTTAGCCGGCAGCTGCAGAAGATGGAGGACGTGTACCAGACTCTGGTGGCCCACGGTCAGGCCCTTGACAGTGGCCGGGGAGGCCTGGGGCCCACTCCTGAAGACCTGGACCGCCTGGTGGCCTGCTCACGGGCTGTGCCCGAGGACGCCAAGCAGCTGGCCTCCTTCTTGCATGGCAACGCCTCGCTGCTCTTCAGACGGACCAAGGCCTCTGTCCCCGGGCCTGAGGGGGGTGGCCCCCTACACCCCAACCCCACCGACAAGGCCAGCAGCATCCAGTCCCGGCCCCTGCCGTCACCCCCCAAGTTCACCTCCCAGGACTTACCTGATGGGCAGTATGAGAACAGTGAGGGGGGCTGGATGGAGGATTACGACTACGTCCACCTGCAGGTGGGTGCTGCTCTGCCCGGGTTCCCTGGGCCCCTGGCGAGGTCCTCCGTCCTCAGGGCTGTGACTTAGCCAACCTGTCGTGGGGTTGATTCCACCCCGTCCCCACCGGCCACAGAAGGCTCTATGGCCGAAGGAAGATGTGGTTCCCTCCCGGTCTTGGTGAGTCCCTGTGTCCTCCTCGCTCTGACCTGCCAGGCCAGCTGAGTCCCCGGAAGCCCCTCCTCTTCCTGTCTCAGCCCCTCGGACCCCCGTGGCCACAGCGTCAGGGGACCCACAGTCCCCGCCGGGGATGGCTCCTGAACACCTCGAGGGTGGGCCTCTCCGGTGCCCTGTCCTGTTCGGGGTGGTGAGCTATGAAGTACAGGCAAAGGCAAATACACTAACAAGCGAAGGGCAACGAACAAGGTGATGGGAAAGTGGAGTGGGCTGGGCCTCCAAGCAGAGGCCTGGCTGCCGGCCGAGTGAGCATCCTGGGCACAGTGGTCAGGGATGGGTGGGCAGACGCTGAACTCCAAAGGGAGGGGCTTGCATGTGATTTCCTGCCATGGGAGCTGGGGCAGGGAGGCTGGACGTGGCCCTGAGGGGTGTGCCCAGCCCCTTCCTGGGGACAGGAGGTGAGCAAGGCCTGCTTCCTCATCCCAAGCCTCAGGCCACCTTGCAAGCCTGGGTGTGGCCGCAGCGCCACCTGGTGGCCGCTGGTCTCACCCTGCACCCCAGCTGGGCCTGTTGGTGGGGGGCGGCCTCTGGCTCAGCTCCATCCTTGTGTCTCCCCTCCAGGGGAAGGAAGAGTTTGAGAAGACCCAGAAAGAGCTGCTGGAAAAGGGCAACATCATGCGGCAGGGGAAGGGCCAGCTGGAGCTGCAGCAGGTGAGGATGCTCCGGTTCCCCAGCGTCTCTCGACTCTAAGAATCTGTCTTCTGAGCCGAGCCTCCCCGGGCCGCCCGCCCCCCGCCCCGGCTCAGCCCATCCCCGCGTGGCTGCATAACCGTCTCTGTGTGTCAGTTGGATTGGTGTTCAGGTTACTCTCAGTAACCATGGTAGATACCTTAGCACACACAGAGGGCGTGTGAAAGCAGAAGAGCAGCCATTCACCCCCAGGGACCGTCACCACGCCCTGGGGCTGGCCTCCCGTCCTGCTCCAGCCTTGGAAGGGGCCTCTGTCCATGTCTGAGATGCTGCTTTGTGAACAGTTAGGTCTGCTTTTGTCTCTGGATGTTTCCATGGCATTAAATAGTCCTTGTAAATTGTTGTTAAAGTCAGACCTACATCTGTTAATGTTGAATATTTGCATTGACCTGCCAGGCCAGCTGAGTCCCCGGAAGCCCCTCCTCTTCCTGTCTCAGCCCCTCGGACCCCCGTGGCCACAGCGTCAGGGGACCCACAGTCCCCGCCGGGGATGGCTCCTGAACACCTCGAGGGTGGGCCTCTCCGGTGCCCTGTCCTGTTCGGGGTGGTGAGCTATGAAGTACAGGCAAAGGCAAATACACTAACAAGCGAAGGGCAACGAACAAGGTGATGGGAAAGTGGAGTGGGCTGGGCCTCCAAGCAGAGGCCTGGCTGCCGGCCGAGTGAGCATCCTGGGCACAGTGGTCAGGGATGGGTGGGCAGACGCTGAACTCCAAAGGGAGGGGCTTGCATGTGATTTCCTGCCATGGGAGCTGGGGCAGGGAGGCTGGACGTGGCCCTGAGGGGTGTGCCCAGCCCCTTCCTGGGGACAGGAGGTGAGCAAGGCCTGCTTCCTCATCCCAAGCCTCAGGCCACCTTGCAAGCCTGGGTGTGGCCGCAGCGCCACCTGGTGGCCGCTGGTCTCACCCTGCACCCCAGCTGGGCCTGTTGGTGGGGGGCGGCCTCTGGCTCAGCTCCATCCTTGTGTCTCCCCTCCAGGGGAAGGAAGAGTTTGAGAAGACCCAGAAAGAGCTGCTGGAAAAGGGCAACATCATGCGGCAGGGGAAGGGCCAGCTGGAGCTGCAGCAGGTGAGGATGCTCCGGTTCCCCAGCGTCTCTCGACTCTAAGAATCTGTCTTCTGAGCCGAGCCTCCCCGGGCCGCCCGCCCCCCGCCCCGGCTCAGCCCATCCCCGCGTGGCTGCATAACCGTCTCTGTGTGTCAGTTGGATTGGTGTTCAGGTTACTCTCAGTAACCATGGTAGATACCTTAGCACACACAGAGACGTGTGAAAGCAGAAAAGAAGCCATTCACCCCCAGGGACCGTCACCACGCCCTGGGGCTGGCCTCCCGTCCTGCTCCAGCCTTGGAAGGGGCCTCTGTCCATGTCTGAGATGCTGCTTTGTGAACAGTTAGGTCTGCTTTTGTCTCTGGATGTTTCCATGGCATTAAATAGTCCTTGTAAATTGTTGTTAAAGTCAGACCTACATCTGTTAAGGTTGAATATTTGCATTGTATCCAGTTTTTCTTACTGTAAATAAGACTGCAGGGTTTATCTGAAGACTTAGGCTTTTCCTCATATTTTGACTTGTTGCCATAGAGTAGACAAGGGTTTCTTTTAAGGGAGTTTTATTCTGATTATGAAGATTTTTAAAATTAAAATATAGTCTAATACAAAATAAACACAGACTAGTCTCCCTCACCTCCCATTCCTTGGGCGTGGGGAAGGATAGTGTAGGAGAAAGCCCACCAGGTTCACCTGAGACCAGGGACTTGGGATGGGTTTTTCAAAGCCACGTTTACCCAGCTGCAAAGTAGAGAACATAGTGATGCCTGTGTTGGGGTCAATATGAGAATTATATGGGAAACAACATAAAATGTTTAGAAGGTGCTGGGTGCATCTCTTTAGATACCTACCTGGTCATTTAGATAAATTCCTAGAAGTTGAAATAGAAGATCTGGAAACTAAAGATCTAGAGCTCCTAAGTGAGGGGCAGTTAGTGTAAATAAAATACAGGAACATCAAATGTATTGACAGGAGTGTCCGTTGCCCCATATCCACTTCAGTGAAAAATCTGGAAACCCCACCACCACCGAATGCCTAACAGTAAAGTGTTGGGTGACTAAAGTGTGAGCATTCGGACAGTAGAATATTGTACGGCTGTTAAGAATTTGTCAGAGATTGAGAAAGACCCACTGGAGGTAAAACAGCAAATTCCCCAGCGTCTCTCGACTCTAAGAATCTGTCTTCTGAGCCGAGCCTCCCCGGGCCGCCCGCCCCCCGCCCCGGCTCAGCCCATCCCCGCGTGGCTGCATAACCGTCTCTGTGTGTCAGTTGGATTGGTGTTCAGGTTACTCTCAGTAACCATGGTAGATACCTTAGCACACACAGAGACGTGTGAAAGCAGAAAAGAAGCCATTCACCCCCAGGGACCGTCACCACGCCCTGGGGCTGGCCTCCCGTCCTGCTCCAGCCTTGGAAGGGGCCTCTGTCCATGTCTGAGATGCTGCTTTGTGAACAGTTAGGTCTGCTTTTGTCTCTGGATGTTTCCATGGCATTAAATAGTCCTTGTAAATTGTTGTTAAAGTCAGACCTACATCTGTTAAGGTTGAATATTTGCATTGTATCCAGTTTTTCTTACTGTAAATAAGACTGCAGGGTTTATCTGAAGACTTAGGCTTTTCCTCATATTTTGACTTGTTGCCATAGAGTAGACAAGGGTTTCTTTTAAGGGAGTTTTATTCTGATTATGAAGATTTTTAAAATTAAAATATAGTCTAATACAAAATAAACACAGACTAGTCTCCCTCACCTCCCATTCCTTGGGCGTGGGGAAGGATAGTGTAGGAGAAAGCCCACCAGGTTCACCTGAGACCAGGGACTTGGGATGGGTTTTTCAAAGCCACGTTTACCCAGCTGCAAAGTAGAGAACATAGTGATGCCTGTGTTGGGGTCAATATGAGAATTATATGGGAAACAACATAAAATGTTTAGAAGGTGCTGGGTGCATCTCTTTAGATACCTACCTGGTCATTTAGATAAATTCCTAGAAGTTGAAATAGAAGATCTGGAAACTAAAGATCTAGAGCTCCTAAGTGAGGGGCAGTTAGTGTAAATAAAATACAGGAACATCAAATGTATTGACAGGAGTGTCCGTTGCCCCATATCCACTTCAGTGAAAAATCTGGAAACCCCACCACCACCGAATGCCTAACAGTAAAGTGTTGGGTGACTAAAGTGTGAGCATTCGGACAGTAGAATATTGTACGGCTGTTAAGAATTTGTCAGAGATTGAGAAAGACCCACTGGAGGTAAAACAGCAAAAATGAGCGTGTTCTCAAGCTGGAGAAAAGAACCAAGTGAGTTTCACCAGGTGGCTGGCCAAGAGGGGAAGTCAGGGTTTCACGTGTGAGGAAGGGTCACTTGGTTTGCTGGTTAACTAAAGCCTGAAACCTTGCTGGGCAAGTACGTGAGGCTACGCCTGACCAGCCACAGGCACCTAGTCGAAACCAGTTTGTGCTGAGGACACACCAATCCACACCCAGGCCCGAGCTGCTGCTGGTGGAAAGTCTTACCACACGGTTTATAGGTGCTCCCTAAGATGCAATGAATGACCTATTGTTAGGTTCTAAAGGTAAGTTATAGTATATACATATAGATAGTTAATACAATACATTGAGTGTTTCCACCTTTTTGTGTTTTACCTGGGGTTGTGTGTATGCGTGTGTCTATGGCCATGCAGCATGTGGGATCTCAGTTTTCCAACCGAGGATCAAACCTGCACCCCTTGCAATGGAAGTGCTGAGTCTTAACCACTGGACCTCCAGTTTTCTAATCAAAAAGGGAAAGGGAGTATTTGTGTTTAAAGGAAAATATCTTTGTAGAATAGTCACTAGTTTTTGATGTGATTTTTTTTTTTTTCTGAAATATGCAAACACTATGACCTTTTTGTTTGTCCTTTAACATTTTTATTACGAGAAACTTAATACATGTGTAAAATTGAAGAGAATCATCCCCAGGTAAACGCAGAGGAGCCCCGGGCGCGGTTCACCCAGGCCGTCATTCTCAGGGCAGCGACTAAGCCCGCCGACGTAGCCCCCTCGTCTCCCAGCTCACTGGGGAGGTCTTCGATCCATTTCCTCTGCAGATCCGTCCGCGTCTAGTTCTAAAAGGATCACTTCACCTGAGGTTTAGCAGATTTCAGGGTGCGTGAAATTCCAGGTGATCGCTGTCTTTTTTTCTGCTTCGTGTATATTTGAATCTTTTTGCATTGCATATGTTAAGGAGAACTTTTTTTTTTTCTCTTTAACTTTTCATTTTGAAATATTTAGAGATTCATAGGAGGTTGAAAGAAAGTGAGTGCAGAGCGGTCCTGTGTCCCCTTCTTCCGGCTGCCCCAGGGGTGGCGTCTGAAGCTACGGACGGCCGTCCCTCACCCGCCACCGCTCGCTCCTTCCCCCGTCTGGCGTTTTTGTCATTTCCAAAACGTTCCATAAGTGCAACAACACCTTTGGAGACTGGTGGGAAAGGTACTTGTCCAGAAGGCGGGCTCAGCCAGAAGGACGGGGGCGGCCGGGCCCCTGCCCGGCCTCTGAGCTGGGTCGCCCGCCGGCAGGGCCCCCTCTCTGTCTCTTTGGCTCAGTGGCCGCGGCGTTTCACTCTGCTCTCCCTCTGCCCCAGCTGAAGCAGTTTGAGCGGCTGGAGCAGGAGGTGTCACGGCCCATCGACCACGACCTGGCCAGCTGGACGCCGGCCCAGCCCCCGGCCCCGGGGCGGACGGGCGGCCTGGGGCCCTCGGACCGGCAGCTGCTGCTCTTCTACCTGGAGCAGTGCGAGGCCAACCTGACCACGCTGACCAACGCGGTGGACGCCTTCTTCACCGCCGTGGCCACCAACCAGCCCCCCAAGATCTTCGTGGCGCACAGCAAGTTTGTCATCCTCAGCGCCCACAAGCTGGTGTTCATCGGGGACACGCTGTCGCGGCAGGCCAAGGCGGCCGACGTGCGCAGCCAGGTGACCCACTACAGCAACCTGCTGTGCGACCTGCTGCGCGGCATCGTGGCCACCACCAAGGCCGCCGCCCTGCAGTACCCGTCCCCCGCTGCTGCCCAGGACATGGTGGACAGGGTCAAGGAGCTGGGCCACAGCACCCAGCAGTTCCGCCGGGTCCTCGGCCAGCTGGCCGCCGCCTGAGAGCCGTCCACCAGGGGACGAGGGCAGGCGAGGAGGGCGGTGACAGCCCCAGAGAGCGGGCGTGGGGACGGGTGACCCCAGCTCCACCGGGCCTGGTGCCCCAGACTGGCCAGAGATCTTTGCGTATTTATGACAGGGCGGGAGGTGGGACGGTGCCTCTCAGAGGGGCCCGGGCAGAGCTGAGGCCACGGGCGGCCGGCGGGCTTTCCTCAGCGCTCTGCGGGCCCCGGGGAGGCTCCGCACTCGGGGCCGAACGGGGGCTCATGGGCCCTGGCACCCACATGGCCTCAGGTGACCCCTTGGGCTGACCAGCCCCGTCGAGGGTGCTGCGTCTCCCACCCGCAGGGCAAGCGTGGCTGGGGTGTATTCACTCTGCACCCGGAGAAAACCCTGAAAAACTATTTTTCATTATTGATTTTCCAGTCATTTGACTAATTGTCTACATTTAAATAAAACTTAAAAATGAAAATCACCCTCTGGCGGTGAGTGAGGGCAGGTGCCTCCCTGCTCTGGAGGCCACAGCCTGAGGCTGGGGGCAGCCCCCTGGGAATGTGAAGAGAAAATAGTTCCTTCAAGAAGAAACTAAGGGGGCTTCCCTGGTGGTCCAGTGGGTAAGGACACCGCCTTGCAGTGCAAAGGGCGCCGGTTCGATCCCTGACCTGGGAAGATCCCACGTGCCGCGGAGCAGCTGGACCCATGTGTCCAATTACCCAGCCGGAGCTCTGGAGCGCGTGCGCCCAGGGCTGGTGCTCTGTGACGAGAGGGGCCGCTGTGATGGGAGGCCCACGCAGGCCAAAGAACAAAGATGGATGAAAATAGATAAATGAAAGACCCATAGAAGTGGCCAAAAAAAAAAAAAAAGTGTAAAAAAAAGAGGAAACAAAAGCCGGGGAGCATGGGCTGCGGGAAGGAGGCTGAGGAGCAGCGTCAGAGTCCGGGGCCTGCGGCCAGGGAGGCTCAGGATGAGCACAGCTTGCAAGGTAGGGGACCCGTGCGTGCTGAGTCGCTTCAGTTGTGTCCAGCTGTTTGTGACGCCTGTGGACTGTAGCCCACCAGGCTCCTCGGTTCATGGGATTCTCCACGCAAGAATCCTGGAGTGCGTCGCCATGCCCTGCTCCAGGGAGGGGACCAGGGCCGCCGCCCCCACCGCTCACCATCTGCCTGTGGACTCGGGCCTCACTCCCCATCTCTGTGAAGACAGGACAGGGCAGGGTGATCTGCCCACACGCTCAGCTCTGAACTCCAGAGGGGACCGTCCTCCCACCTCTTAGCCACGGTAACCAAGACGCAGAAGCGAAGATGCAACCAGTTTTATTTGGGTTTAACCCAGTTGGGAGCTGGGGCAGGACAGAGGCTCAGTTTTCCTCCAGTACTTCGAGAACCCAGGGAATAAACTTGGTGACCCGAGCATACACGGCTGGTAAGGATGGGCGACACCGGGCACTGCCCCAGGACACGATGCCCGCCAGGGTCCAGACTCCATCCTTCTGACAGACAAGGGGGCCGCCAGAGTCCCCCTGCAGGACGAGACAGGACTTGCGTCCAAGCCGGAAAGGGGTGCCAGGGCCCAGACCTGGCCTCGTCCAGGAGGTGCAAAGAACAAGTAGGGCCCTGGTAGCCATGCACCAGATGCTTAGCTCTGCTCAAATGGTAGCTCTGCCACCTACCCCTGGAGGGCCTGGGGCAGGGCACTGACCCTCCCAGCCTCCCCGGCACCTGTAAAATGGGTTGAAATGCCCATCTTGTGGGGTTGCTGTGAAACTATATCCCTGGGTGTGCCACGCCATGCCTGGTCAGAGCTCATCAGGGGCCTCTGTTAGTGCGGGTCCACGCCTTCCCGGGGGCACTGGGCAGGGCATGAGGTTCAATAGGCTGTGGCCAAGAGGAGTGGCCCCCCTGGCCTAACTGGGAGGACCAGGCAGGGTGGGGAGGGCAGCAGGCCGTACCATGCAGGAGGTGATGCCACTGGCGCCCGCACAGATCATGACGTCGCTGATCTTGCTGCCCCAGTACTCCTTGCAGTCAGCGTTGGACATGATGGGCAGGGTCGCCTGCTGCAACTTGTCAGGGGTCTTGAAGGCTGGAATGACAGAGGGCGTGGGGTCAGGGCCACCCTCCCCTGCACGGCCGTCATCGGATGCGGAGCACCGCGCCTTCCGAGGGCCTGAGAGGCCATTCCTCCGATTCCACACCAGGCCGAGGGGCTGCGCTCCCAGCACGGTTCAGAGGACCGTCACCATCTGCCTGTGGACTCGGGCCTCACTCCCCATCTCTGTGAAGACAGGACAGGGCAGGGTGATCTGCCCACACGCTCAGCTCTGAACTCCAGAGGGGACCGTCCTCCCACCTCTTAGCCACGGTAACCAAGACGCAGAAGCGAAGATGCAACCAGTTTTATTTGGGTTTAACCCAGTTGGGAGCTGGGGCAGGACAGAGGCTCAGTTTTCCTCCAGTACTTCGAGAACCCAGGGAATAAACTTGGTGACCCGAGCATACACGGCTGGTAAGGATGGGCGACACCGGGCACTGCCCCAGGACACGATGCCCGCCAGGGTCCAGACTCCATCCTTCTGACAGACAAGGGGGCCGCCAGAGTCCCCCTGCAGGACGAGACAGGACTTGCGTCCAAGCCGGAAAGGGGTGCCAGGGCCCAGACCTGGCCTCGTCCAGGAGGTGCAAAGAACAAGTAGGGCCCTGGTAGCCATGCACCAGATGCTTAGCTCTGCTCAAATGGTAGCTCTGCCACCTACCCCTGGAGGGCCTGGGGCAGGGCACTGACCCTCCCAGCCTCCCCGGCACCTGTAAAATGGGTTGAAATGCCCATCTTGTGGGGTTGCTGTGAAACTATATCCCTGGGTGTGCCACGCCATGCCTGGTCAGAGCTCATCAGGGGCCTCTGTTAGTGCGGGTCCACGCCTTCCCGGGGGCACTGGGCAGGGCATGAGGTTCAATAGGCTGTGGCCAAGAGGAGTGGCCCCCCTGGCCTAACTGGGAGGACCAGGCAGGGTGGGGAGGGCAGCAGGCCGTACCATGCAGGAGGTGATGCCACTGGCGCCCGCACAGATCATGACGTCGCTGATCTTGCTGCCCCAGTACTCCTTGCAGTCAGCGTTGGACATGATGGGCAGGGTCGCCTGCTGCAACTTGTCAGGGGTCTTGAAGGCTGGAATGACAGAGGGCGTGGGGTCAGGGCCACCCTCCCCTGCACGGCCGTCATCGGATGCGGAGCACCGCGCCTTCCGAGGGCCTGAGAGGCCATTCCCCTCCGATTCCACACCAGGCCGAGGGGCTGCGCTCCCAGCACGGTTCAAACAAGTCCTGCCTCGGAGCGTATGCGTCCCAGGCCCTGCCAGCCACTGTGTGTGGGCGGAGGGGCCATCCTTCCTCCCCAGGGAAGGGGCTGGACGTTCTGGGTTCTGGCGGGGACCCACAAGGAGCACCTCCCTCTTCTGCCCTTTCCTGGCTGCTTGCTTCCTGTGCAAGGCCTGAGGTGGAAGGGGCGGAGGTGGGAGGGGAGACCCCGGTGCTCAGGCTTGAACACAACCTGGGCCCTGGACTCTGGGCCCAGACTTCAGGGGCGCTGGCCACACCTACCCCTCTCAGCCTGGAGGGGCGTCCTGGCTGTGCCTCTCCACACAAGTTAGAAGGGGCGACCCTGCTGGAACTTGGGTGTTTCTTCAGAAACTGTTCACATATATATCGTTACACTTCATTTTTACTTTGGTTTGATTAAGAGGGTTTTAAGTAAAGAAATGGACAATTGCAACTTACAATTGGGCTTAGAATTTAGATGAAAACGCAAGAGTGAGTCTCCGTTCCTAAGAAATCCCGAAGGACACTCACCGTTGTACCGGGTCTTGCCCCAGCCGGTGGTGGCGCACCGGGAGCCCGCGGGGAAGCTGGCATTGGCACTGGGCAGGCAGATGGGGGACACGGTCCCGGAGAGGTGGGCAGGTGTGGCCAGCTTCAGCAGGGCGATGTCGTTGCGGACCGTGCGCAGGTCCCACTGGGGGTGTTCAAAGACCTGTGCAGAAAGGGTGGGAGCTGGGCAGGCCGCAGAGGGGGACCTTGGGGGATTTGGGGGGACACAGGCCCGGAGATGAGGGGATGGGGGTGCAGTGCCAAAGGGTGTTGAGGAAGGAATCCAGATGGGGCTGAACACAAATCTCTGGAGTTGGGGGGAGATGGCGTGTGACATATTTTACATTTTTCTACAATAAGCGAAACTTTGAAACAACCTTCAGAGTTTATAAAGGAGCTTGATTATTTGGGAAAGAGAAGGACAGGAGGCTCAGACTGGAGAGGTTCCGTGGGGTGAAGGCCCAGGCGCTGGTCAGGGTCCTCTGCCCACGCCCCCAGCCCTCCTGCTCCCCGTCCGCACCTCAGCGATCCTCAGCACCTGGACACCCTCCTCCTCAGAGCCGTGATCAGACGCGCCGGCCACCACGAGGTGACCCTTCCTAGAAAGGAGCGACCGAGGGCACTCAGGTTCACGGCCACCTTCTCCGAGGGGCGCCCCAGTCGTGCGCCCAGCGGGGTGAGCCCCAGCCGAGCCCCGGATTGGGTGGTGAACTTGGGGCATCCCTTTCTCCTCCTGGGCCTCAGTTTCTCCGTCTGTACAGTAAAGGCAGAGGCTCAGACCAGCTGTCCTGGACAAGCTGGGGGCTGGGGAGAGGAGGAGTTTCTGTAGACGGCGCCCCTCCTGCAGCTGGGGACAAGAGCCATTGAGCAGGTGAAGTAAGGGTCCCTCCCGCTCCAGCCCAGGCCTCACCTGACCTCGCAGTGGGCGGCGGTGACCACCCAGTCCTCGCTGATGAGGGAGCCTCCGCAGAAGTGGAAGCCGGAGCGGGTCTGGGGAGTGGAGGGGTTCGGGGGAGGGAGAGAGTCAGCCTTGCCTCTCTTGCCTGACCCCTCCCCGTCTAACCTCCCCTCCTCAGCCTCCCCCCTCACCTGCAGGGACACCTGCCAGGGCCAGGAGCCAGGCACAGCGTCCTCCCCATTGACGATCCTGGACAGGCCGCTCAGCACGGGGTCGATGGCGGGAACCCCGCAGCCTAAGGGGCAGAGATGGGGTGGTTGGTCCGTCCGTGGTGGCTTGGGGGCAATCAGGGCGAAGATTCGGCCCTTCTGGGCCTCTGCGGCACCAGGCACCCAGAGCTTTGTCTGCTGCAGAAATTTAGCCCCCATCCCGTCCAGCTGACAACTGCTCTAGGCGCCTGAGTGAACGGTCCCTGAAGCTGACAACAGTGTCTGCGTTTAGGGCCCAGGCTTCCTAGCCCGCTGTGTGCCCTGAAGGGAGTGTCCATGCCCCCTCTGAACCCAGGATCCAGTCCTGGGGGCTGGGGTGTCCTGTGGGAGTCCTGGTGGAGCAGGTTTGGCCACCTCATGCGAAGAGCCAACTCACTGGATAAAGATCCTGATGCTGGGGAAGACTGAGGGCAGGAGGAGAAGTGGGTAACAGAGGATGAGATGGTTGGATGGCACCACTGACTCAATGGGCACAAGCAAGCTCCAGGAGACAGTGAAGGACAGGGAAGCCTGGCGTGCTGCCGTCCTTGGGGTCGCAAAGAGTCAGACACGACTGAGTGACTGAACAATTACCCTAGCTGGGGTGGCACAAACCCCGGAGGGTGTCCAAATCCACAGGGTGGGGTGCTAGGCAAGATGGATGGACCTGGGGGACATTCTGAGGCAGAATTCACACGGTTCGGTGGAGGATGGAGGAGCCCCGACCGCCCCCAGGCTTCAGAGTGAGTGGAGGAGACCAGATCAGGCAGGGCCCAGGGGACCCCCAGACAGTGGAGAGAGCCCCGGGCGCAGCGGAGGAGTGGGGAGTTAGGCAGAGATGCCCAGTGAGGCTCAGAGAGGCAGCCGGCGGGGCGGGTGGCAGGGGCGGTCAGAGATCTGAGGACTCAGGTCCTCCGGTTCCCTGCTTTGGGCTTGGGGGTGAGGTTTAACCTGAGGCTTCCGGGCCTGCCCGAGCCTTGTACTTACCGCAGCTGCTGCCAAAGAGGAAGAAGCCAAGGACAGCCCAGAGAGGGGCCATGGTTTGTAGCGCAGCAGGTGAGATGGGGTCTGCCCAAGGGACTCCCGATATATTGCCCCAGCCCGCCAATCACAGCCTGCCGTGCCCTCCCTCCTTATCAGGAGACCTTGGGCTGAGAAGCACCTGGCTCCGGTGGGGGCCTGGGAAAGAGGCAGCCCTCGGGGCCACTCCTGGGAAGGTGTCCTGGAGTCACAAATGTGTGGGGCCAGCACTGGGCTCCACCCGCAGCTGCTACCTCCCCAGCACAAGGAGGCAAGGGCAGACGGCGAGGACCCCGCGGTGGGAGGTGGGAGCATGAGGTGAGAGGTGGGAGGCCAAGGTCCCCCTTTATCTGTCTGCGCCCTTCCTGGGCACTCGCGGGAGGCAGACGGACGAGGGGATCCCTCCCGGATCCCCTTGCCAGCTGGCTCAGTGAAGTTCAGGAGCGGAATGAACTCCCAGAAACCCCAACACAGGCCACACACACATGTCTTCCACGGGTTTATTAGGGGTTTGGTAGAAGCAAGGTTGGCAGGAAGGCCAGGGTGAGGCGGGGGCTCAGTTGGCGGCCAGGGTCTGCTGCACCCAGGAGACGAGCGCCGTGACGCGCGCGTACACGCCGGGGGTGGAGGTGGAGCAGGTGCTGCTGCCCCAGGACACGATGCCCACCAGCGTCCAGGCTCCGCTCTTCTTGCAGACCAGGGGGCCGCCAGAGTCGCCCTGCAGGACAGGGAGGAGGGGGCTTGGAGCCGGCAGCCCAGAGGCCCCTGAACGTTGGGCCCAGGCCCCAGTCCCAGCCCCGACAGCCTGTCAAAGCTCAGCACAGGCATGCTTGAGGGATTATGAAAGACACTTCAGCAGCTCCTCGGTTTGTGCCCCTGGAAGTCAGGGTCACCCCCCTAGGGTCCTCTCACAGAGGCTCAAAAGAGCAGGTTGGATTGGTAGGAAGAAAGCCTGGTGGTGCTGGCCACGGGGCCACTGTGAGAGAGGAGGGACCGCCACACCCCTTCTGGAGCCCTTTTGGGCCGCCATGCTCTGCTGCCCAGGCTGTGCACTGCACAGTTCCAGGAGCTGCCATTGCTCAGTTGCTGATAGCCGTGGAGTCTTAACAATACGGCAGCTCTGGGATCCGAGTCCCCTGCTCTGGCACCCCTCTGGTAAGGTCCCTGGTGATTCTCTAGGAACCCTGTCTTCCCAGCTACTCAGGCAGAAATGCCCAGGCAGAGAATGGCAGACCCTAGAAAGAGGGCTGCCTGATTGCTTCCATTTCTTCCCTCTGTGCCCAGGCCCTTCGCCTGAACCCATCCCAGGCTGGGAGGGAAGGGTGCCGGGGAGGCCAGGAGGCCGTACCATGCAGGAGGAGACACCGCTGGCGCCGGCGCAGATCATGGCGTCGGTGATCTTGGTGCCCCAGTATTTCTTGCAGTTGGTGTTGGACAGGAGGGGCAGGCTCGCCTGCTGCAGCCTGTCAGGGGTGTTGGCATCTGGAAGGGCAGGGTGGGTGGTCAGCGACCGTCGCCCCCGCCTCCCACCCGGGCCGCCCGTGGTCCGTCGCCCGTCGCTCACTGGTGTATTTGGTCAGGCCCCAGCCGGTGGTGACGCACTCTGTCCCCGCGGCGAAGCTGTCGCTGGAGCTGGGCAGGCACACGGCGGACACGGTGTCCGAGAAGGTCGCGGCCTTGGACAGCTTCAGCAGGGTGATGTCGTTGTTGATGGTTAACGAGTTGTAGTTGGAGTTCTTGAAAACCTGTGAGGCGGGACCAGACGGTCGCCGCTGGGGTCTGGGGAGTAGCCGACAAGGGCAGAGCCTGCCTCCGGCGACCCCTCAAGGCCTCAGCGCCGCTCGCTGGGCTACAGCCTGTTCAACTCGGCCGCTCCTTCCCGTGGCCCCGGGAGCCCCAGGTCCAGGCCCGAGGTTCAGACCCTCCCATCGGGGAGCCTCGCACACCTTGCTTTCTGCTTTGCTCCATCGTGCTGGGGTATCGGGGAGACCGAGAGGAGCTGGAGCACCTGGGGGTTCGCGTGGGCTGCCCCTCCCGAGGGCTCGCCCCACCGGCGGGTCACACCTGGGCCCCCGGGCCACCCTACCTTGGCAATCTTCAGTTTCTGGATGCTCTCAGAGCTTGAGCCCTGGTCAAACTCCCCAGCCACGACCACGTCGGAGGTTCTGGAGAGAGTCAGAGAACAGAGGGGTTACTGCTATGAGACGGGGGAGGTTTGTGACCTGCAGGGCAGGGTTCGTATGTCAGTGCACGCGTGTGCAGGCGTCTGCGCACGCAGGTCTCTGCGCGCATGCGCGCAGGGTGTCACGTGGGTCAGAGACGGACGCTGGGATTCTCGACCACGCTGACAGCCGGCCGCGTCTTCCCAGCGACCCCCGGGAGACTGCAAAGACTTGGGTTTGCTCCACATTTCCAAGTTAGAAACTGGGAGGTGAACGGCGGGACATGGCGGCCACCAGGCTCGTGCTCCCGAGTGCAGGGCGGCCTCAGGGCAGGCAGGTAAGGACCTTGGAGTTGGGGCGCGAAGCCTGCTGATGGCCCAGCTTGGCTAGGGGCAGCCAGCGCTCTGTTCCGGGGGACACCGGGCCTGGGAGAGATGGAGACCCCGGGGGAGGAGAAAAAGAAAGCCACTGGGAAATGGTGTGAAAGGGCAAGTCTTCAGTGCTGGAAGAGACCACCCCGAAGAGTTTCTTGGGGACCCCAGGCCCTCACGTGACACCGCAGTGGGCGGCGGTGACCACCCAGTTCTCGTTGATGAGGGAGCCCCCGCAGAAGTGGAAGCCGGTGCTGTCCTGCAGGAAGATGGGGAGGGTCAGTGCCTGCTGGACACACCTGGGCAGCAGCCCCCAGCCCAGCTGACACCCCAGTGCACCCTCACTCACGCACAGAATTCCCCCTCACCTGCAGGGACACCTGCCAGGGCCAGGAGCCGGGGACAGCTTCTTCCCCATTGACGATCCTGGCGCCTTTGGTCAGCACAGGTTGGATGGCCGGGACCCCACAGCCTGAGGGTGGGAGTATGGGGTGAGGCGTGGAGGCCAAGGTCCCACCCAAGACCCACTGCCCCAGAATATCCCCAGGGACAACTCAGGTTGCTGTGTGCTCCCGCTGGACAAGCCCAACAGACTGAGTGCAAGGTAGCCGCAGGGCCTGGGCTGGGAGGCTGGGCTCGGTGGGTTTGAACCCAGCCCTCACACTGCCTTGCTGAATCACTGAGTCTGTTTTCCCATCCGCAAAATGGGGATCTTACACTTGGTGGCCTCACAGAGTAGGCATGATAACGGTGAGGATGGCTTTGCCTGCTAAGGCAGAGCAGGAGCGTGCTGTGTTCCTGGCACACAGTGTCCCAGTTTAAAAGGGCTGGTTCAGAGCCCTTCAGAAATGGCTGAAGGGGCCCGAGCCACCCTCGCCCACTTCCTCCTCATCTGAGCTTGCTTGGGAGCCACCGACTCTTCACAGAAAACTTTCTGGCCCTCTGGAATTTCTCCCCCTCCTTGCACAGGGTGTAAGGCCATGGGGAAGGCCCCCCTCCACCCTGGGACCCCGCACTGGCTGGTGTGGTCCAGGGCTCCCGGCGTCCTCACTGCAGAGATGTGCGCCTCAGGGAGAAAGACTCGCTCAGGCTTCCACCACCACACACAGCTGAACTGAGAGCACGGACCCCGCTGCTACTTGCTGGCCTTGGGGTTGGTGGGGCCAGTACCCCTTCCAACAGCTGGTAGAAGGGGAGACAGCCTTTCTGGCCTCTGCCTGCCCAGGTACTCACCAAAGGCCGTGCCCAGGAGGGCGCAGAAGGAGAGAAGCCACAGGAAGTTCATGGTTCTGCAGTCAGAGAGGTGTGAGATGCCTGCCCAGAGGGCTCTCTATTTAATCCCCGTGCACCAGGTCGTTATCTGAAGACCTTGAGGTGATAATCCCTTTCCTGGGCATGTGCCCCAGTGGGTAGGATGTGCCAGAGTAGGGCTGGCATCAGGGCCTGGGATGGCAGCAGCTGCAGCCATGGCCGAGTTTGGGGCCAGGGTGAAGGGTGAAGGTGGGCCCCAACAAGGTGGCCCTCAACCAACTAAGGGGGAAGGACAGTCAGGTTTTCTCCTCTAGGCCCTGCCTCTGGAGGGGCCCTGCGGGCAGCAACCAGGTCTCGGCAGGATTTGAGCCCCGGCCCAGTGTCTCTTGGACTGGAGGACCTCAGACAGGTAACTGAGTGGCTCTGCAGTTGTTCAGTATCCTATGGGCAGTGAGGTCAAGAAGAAGGAGAGGCAGGGCCCCAAGCGTGGTGAGGGCACGGGTGACCAGTGGACAGGGGATGCTCCCCTCGTCTCGGAATGGCCAAGAAGGCTCACGGAAGGCTCCATTCAGTCAGCGGAAGGCACGTGGGCCGTGGGCAGCGTGGTTCAGCGGGCAAGCCACCCACTGCCCGTTCATACGGAGCCAGGCTTCTCCACCGGGCGACGTGGTACCAGCCCCATCAACCCGCAGGTCAGCAAGGAGCAGCGGGGAACCTGCTCGCAGTTCAGCCATGTGCGGTGGCGGGAGCCTGAGTGAGTCTTTCTCCCCGAGGCGCACACCTCTGCAGTGAGGATGCTGGGAGCCCTGGACCACACCAGTCCTTGGAAGTGAGCACATGGCATCCAGAGGCAGGACTGGGCCCCGGGCTCAGCCAGGCGACCCCCGATACTGTCCCAGCAAGAGCTGCTGGAGGCTGCACCGGGTGGAAAAGCAGGGAGCAGGAGGCCTCTTTCAGGTGTGCAGTAGGCCCTTTGCCAGCAACTAGAAACCTGGGGAGGGAGAATTTGAAGGTGAGGCTGTGAGGCACAGGGCAAGAGCCCCAAACCACATGCGTAAAACAGGATCTCATGGCTGTTTTTCCTTTCTATTGCTGATGATTGTGCTGTGGTTCACAGGTTTTGGCACAAAATTGCTGTGGGGCCTTGAGCAACTTCCTTAGCCTCTCTGATCTCATTTTGAAGTATTAATATGTAAAATGGGATGCTTAGAGTACAGGTCCTACTTCATGAAAGGGCATGGCGCATCTTAGTGTGCTGGGACCAGACCTAACCTAATCCACACTGATCCGTCCTGCTATTCTTCCTTTTTGACTTGCCTGTGGGAGCTCGTTGTGCTTTCTAGAGGCCTGCCAGTGACAGGGTGGGACGGCCACAGTGCATTAGGTGGGAAAGCAGGGCATGAAACAGAGTGTAGAGTGTGGCCCCATCTATACGAAACTCGCCACCTGGGCAAGTCCATCCATCTTATCAGCCAGCGCTTACCAGGATGCTGCTGGAACGGAACAAACGAAAGAAACACACAGTCCTGCCAGAGTCCTGTGGGTGGGGAGTTTAGCGCAAAGAATAATAATAACAACAATAATAAAGTACAATATAGATTACCACCAGCTAAGGAGTTACTATTGTTATTAGTAATGCCCAGGCAGCAGGGCCCCACTCCGAAGGGGACATTAAGTTTGCCAAGCTGCCCCAGGCTTTGGGCCGTGGGCGGGGCGTGGGCAGCGTGGTTCAGCGGGCAAGCCACCCACTGCCCGTTCATACGGAGCCAGGCTTCTCCACCGGGCGGCGTGGTACCAGCCCCATCAACCCGCAGGTCAGCAAGGAGCAGCGGGGAACCTGCTCGCAGTTCAGCCATGTGCGGTGGCGGGAGCCTGAGTGAGTCTTTCTCCCCGAGGCGCACACCTCTGCAGTGAGGATGCTGGGAGCCCTGGACCACACCAGTCCTTGGAAGTGAGCACATGGCATCCAGAGGCAGGACTGGGCCCCGGGCTCAGCCAGGCGACCCCCGATACTGTCCCAGCAAGAGCTGCTGGAGGCTGCACCGGGTGGAAAAGCAGGGAGCAGGAGGCCTCTTTCAGGTGTGCAGTAGGCCCTTTGCCAGCAACTAGAAACCTGGGGAGGGAGAATTTGAAGGTGAGGCTGTGAGGCACAGGGCAAGAGCCCCAAACCACATGCGTAAAACAGGATCTCATGGCTGTTTTTCCTTTCTATTGCTGATGATTGTGCTGTGGTTCACAGGTTTTGGCACAAAATTGCTGTGGGGCCTTGAGCAACTTCCTTAGCCTCTCTGATCTCATTTTGAAGTATTAATATGTAAAATGGGATGCTTAGAGTACAGGTCCTACTTCATGAAAGGGCATGGCGCATCTTAGTGTGCTGGGACCAGACCTAACCTAATCCACACTGATCCGTCCTGCTATTCTTCCTTTTTGACTTGCCTGTGGGAGCTCGTTGTGCTTTCTAGAGGCCTGCCAGTGACAGGGTGGGACGGCCACAGTGCATTAGGTGGGAAAGCAGGGCATGAAACAGAGTGTAGAGTGTGGCCCCATCTATACGAAACTCGCCACCTGGGCAAGTCCATCCATCTTATCAGCCAGCGCTTACCAGGATGCTGCTGGAACGGAACAAACGAAAGAAACACACAGTCCTGCCAGAGTCCTGTGGGTGGGGAGTTTAGCGCAAAGAATAATAATAACAATAATAATAAAGTACAATATAGATTACCACCAGCTAAGGAGTTACTATTGTTATTAGTAATGCCCAGGCAGCAGGGCCCCACTCCGAAGGGGACATTAAGTTTGCCAAGCTGTCTGGGTGGGGCCGGGGTCCAGGCAGAGGGCACAGGCCTGGTGGAGCCAGTCTGGATGGCACCAAGAGCCGAGAGGGCACGAGGCAGGGAGGAGAGATCCGGTGAAAGCATAGGGCTGTCCCAAGTCGCTGCCAAGATGCGAGGTGGCCGCCACCCGGCCTGAGTGGGAGAAGGGGCGTAGCCGGTGAGGGAGAGGACGTGACGTCCCAAGCCGACCCGTGGCCGTGGCCTTGGGAGCCGACAGCTGGCCCTTGCGCGCGGCTGGCGGCGATCTGGGAACTCGGGCAGCTGCAGCTCCGGCCGGAGAGAACGACGCCGCAGGTGCTGGGCTCCCGGCGGGGGCGGGGCTGACGCAGAGGGGCGGGGCGCGCAGGCCTCCCACTGCCCGACCCCGCCCCGCCCGGCGCGTCCATCTGCGACTGCGCGCTCCGCTGACCCCCGCCACCTCGGAGAAAGGACCCCGAGGACGGAGTATTTCGTGCCTGGATATTCTCTTGAACTTCATGCCTCTGGGCATTTCCCGCGCCGTTCCCTCCCGGTAGAACACCTACTGCCCCTTCGGTCCCGGCCCTGGCGCTGAGCGCCTCTTCACGGGCAGCCCTTCACCCGGGGCTGCGGGGGGCCAGGGGCAAAGCCCGCGGCTGTTAGAGGCCGTGGACCCGTCTCCGGGCCCAGGAGTTGTCTAGCCAGCCAAGTTTATAGTAAAGAGCGTTTTCCTGGCGCTGAGCCTTGTCCTCCAGTGACAGGGTGGGACGGCCACAGTGCATTAGGTGGGAAAGCAGGGCATGAAACAGAGTGTAGAGTGTGGCCCCATCTATACGAAACTCGCCACCTGGGCAAGTCCATCCATCTTATCAGCCAGCGCTTACCAGGATGCTGCTGGAACGGAACAAACGAAAGAAACACACAGTCCTGCCAGAGTCCTGTGGGTGGGGAGTTTAGCGCAAAGAATAATAATAACAACAATAATAAAGTACAATATAGATTACCACCAGCTAAGGAGTTACTATTGTTATTAGTAATGCCCAGGCAGCAGGGCCCCACTCCGAAGGGGACATTAAGTTTGCCAAGCTGTCTGGGTGGGGCCGGGGTCCAGGCAGAGGGCACAGGCCTGGTGGAGCCAGTCTGGATGGCACCAAGAGCCGAGAGGGCACGAGGCAGGGAGGAGAGATCCGGTGAAAGCATAGGGCTGTCCCAAGTCGCTGCCAAGATGCGAGGTGGCCGCCACCCGGCCTGAGTGGGAGAAGGGGCGTAGCCGGTGAGGGAGAGGACGTGACGTCCCAAGCCGACCCGTGGCCGTGGCCTTGGGAGCCGACAGCTGGCCCTTGCGCGCGGCTGGCGGCGATCTGGGAACTCGGGCAGCTGCAGCTCCGGCCGGAGAGAACGACGCCGCAGGTGCTGGGCTCCCGGCGGGGGCGGGGCTGACGCAGAGGGGCGGGGCGCGCAGGCCTCCCACTGCCCGACCCCGCCCCGCCCGGCGCGTCCATCTGCGACTGCGCGCTCCGCTGACCCCCGCCACCTCGGAGAAAGGACCCCGAGGACGGAGTATTTCGTGCCTGGATATTCTCTTGAACTTCATGCCTCTGGGCATTTCCCGCGCCGTTCCCTCCCGGTAGAACACCTACTGCCCCTTCGGTCCCGGCCCTGGCGCTGAGCGCCTCTTCGTGGGCAGCCCTTCACCCGGGGCTACGGGGGGCCAGGGGCAAAGCCCGCGGCGGTTAGAGGCCGTGGACCGGTCTCCGGGCCCAGGAGTTGTTTAGCCAGCCAAGTTTATAGTAAAGAGCGTTTTCCTGTGTTCCGTTTGCTGCAGATACTTTTCTCTCCCGTCCTCGGGTTTGGAACCCTACCTCGTCTCTAGGCCCCTGGAGCCCCGCCATCTCTGTTCATGCAAACCCCCAGGGAGAAGGTACCGCCCTGGTGGCGGGTTGTCGGCCGCGGCAGAAAACTCTGCACCTGCTGTCTCGCTGCAGGTATGTTTAACAGGGCAGTGCGGAAACCAGCCCACGAACAGGTGTAACTCAAAGTCACTGAGGCGGCTCTATTGGGGACCCGCATGGCAGAGGCTGTCTCCCAGACAGACTGGCCTTGGATGGGGTTGGGTCGGGGGTGCCGGGTCGCATCAAGGCTGCAGGGCAGTCGTCCGTCCAGAGCCCGCACCTCTAGGTCTGTGCCACCTTTCTCCAGGCATGCACTCGGAGGTCAGCCTCCTCAGGTGAAGGAACTACTCCCCTTGGTCAAATCCCAAGGTTCTTCTTTTCATTAAAAATAAGGTATATAGAAGTATGATTTACACATGGTGAAATGCGCAGATCTCAAGTGAACAGATAAATTTCGATACACACACGTGTAACAAGCACCACAGCCAAGATATAAAATAGCATCATCACCCCCGAGAGTTTCCTCCTTCGTCTGCCAGCTCCCCTTCTTCTGAGACAACCAGCGACCCCTGTCTTCGTTTCTTTCACCAGAGATTAGTTTTACCTGTTCTAGAAGTTTGCACACATGGAATGCATACAGTCTTTGGGTCTGGATTTTTTCACTCTACCAGATGTCTTCATGAGTGTATCAGCGGTGTGTTCCTTTGTATGTCTGAGTGGTGTTGCACTTCATAAGTACATTACACTTTTTAAAAGAAGTGACCCCGAGGACGGAGTATTTCGTGCCTGGATATTCTCTTGAACTTCATGCCTCTGGGCATTTCCCGCGCCGTTCCCTCCCGGTAGAACACCTACTGCCCCTTCGGTCCCGGCCCTGGCGCTGAGCGCCTCTTCACGGGCAGCCCTTCACCCGGGGCTGCGGGGGGCCAGGGGCAAAGCCCGCGGCTGTTAGAGGCCGTGGACCCGTCTCCGGGCCCAGGAGTTGTCTAGCCAGCCAAGTTTATAGTAAAGAGCGTTTTCCTGTGTTCCGTTTGCTGCAGATACTTTTCTCTCCCGTCCTCGGGTTTGGAACCCTGCCTCGCCTCTAGGCCCCTGGAGCCCCACCACCTCTGTTCATGCAAACTCCCAGGGAGAAGGTACCGCCCTGGTGGCGGGTTGTCGGCCGCGGCAGAAAACTCTGCACCTGCTGTCTCGCTGCAGGTATGTTTAACAGGGCAGTGCAGAAACCAGCCCACGAACAGGCGTAACTCAAAGTCACTGAGGCGGCTCTATTGGGGACCCGCATGGCAGAGGCTGTCTCCCAGACAGACTGGCCTTGGATGGGGTTGGGTCGGGGGTGCCGGGTCGCATCAAGGCTGCAGGGCAGTCGTCCGTCCAGAGCCCGCACCTCTAGGTCTGTGCCACCTTTCTCCAGGCATGCACTCGGAGGTCCTCAGGTGAAGGAACTACTCCCCTTGGTCAAATCCCAAGGTTCTTCTTTTCATTAAAAATAAGGTATATAGAAGTATGATTTACACATGGTGAAATGCGCAGATCTCAAGTGAACAGATAAATTTCGATACACACACGTGTAACAAGCACCACAGCCAAGATATAAAATAGCACCATCACCCCGAGAGTTTCCTCCTTCCGTCTCCCCTTCTTCTGAGACAACCAGCGACCCCTGTCTCCGTTTCTTTCACCAGAGATTAGTTTTACCTGTTCTAGAAGTTTGCACACATGGAATGCATACAGTCTTTGGGTCTGGATTTTTTCACTCTACCAGATGTCTTCATGAGTGTATCAGCGGTGTGTTCCTTTGTATGTCTGAGTGGTGTTGCACTTCATAAGTACATTACACTTTTTTAAAAAAACCTTTTCGAGGTTTAGTTGCTTTACAATATTGTGTAATACACCACACTTAAAAAAAAAAAGCTTCTTTAAAAATCTTTTGGCCACATAGGATCTTAGTTCCCCAACCAGGGATGGAACTTGGCAAAGCCAAGTCTTAACTACTGGACCATCAGGAACATTCCATACACCGCTGGGACATGTGGGCTGTTAGCCCTGTATCACCCTGCCCCCTTTTTGCTCCTGGTGATGAAGTGATTCTCAACCTAAACACAGGCAGGAGATAAAGGTAAGTTTATTTTTTGATTACCGATTGAAATTTGAATTTTGATTCTTTATTCTGCCAGGAGTCTCACTGGAGAGTCTAAACAAAGAGACTTTCTAAAGGTGTAGCGAGAGTTTAGGGAAACCATGAGGAGATGCAGATGGTCAGGGCGAAGGTCAGTGGGGCTGGAAATGCAAGGGTGATTACCTGGCCCCCCGGGGAGGGTGACATACAAGGACGAGGCCTCCAGCAGGAGCTTGGCCCTTGTGAAAATCAGTAAAGACCACCCAAATGAGACCCAGTAGAGGTGGTTCCATCAAAGCTTTCCTGTAGCCACGTCGTCAGGCCGCATGACCTGGGTTTGGCAGAGACTCAGGTGGGCCGAGGAGAGGGATCTCTTTATGGTGGGAAAGGGAGGGCTGCAGCGCCACCTGTTGGGGGTGTGGGCGCAGGGAAGCTGGAGGCGGGGCCGACTAGAAGCCAGGCATCCTATGGGCTTGGTTAGGAAACCACACTTAGCTTTCTGTGGTTAGTCCTAAACTGGATGCAAGGGCAAAGATTAGGGTTTATCCGCTAGGAGTGGAATTGCTGAGTCACACGGTGACTCTGATGTTTGATCTTTGGAGAATCTGGCGGGCTGTTTTCCACAGGAGCTACACCATTTTCCATTCCCACCAGTAATGTGCAAAGACTCCAGTTTTCCTATAACCTCGCCAAAATTTGTTTTCCATTTTTAGAATTATAGGTGTGAAACGGTATCTCACTGTGTTTTTTTTTTTAATCTTTAATTTTATTCATATGATATATTTATTGATTTGCTTATGGTAAACCATTGTTGTATCTCAGGGCTAAATCTTATTTGTGGTCCATAATGCTGTTAATGTATTCTTAGACTTGGTGCACAAGTATTTTGTTGAGAATCTTTACATCTATATTTGTCAGGGATGTTTGACTATAGTGTCTTTTTTTTTTTTTTAATTTTGGCCTCTTTTCATTGAATTTTTATCCTTTTATTTTCATCTATCACTGTGGGTTTTTTTCCTTTTCAAAATTGTACTCAAATAAGTATAACATAAAACTTCCCCTCTTAATCATTTTTAAATGTACAGTTCAGAAGTTACTAAGTATATTCTTACTATTGTGCAACCATCATTATCATCCATCTCTAGAACTGTTTTTTTTGTTTTTAATGAAGTATAGTTGATGTGGGGCTTCCCTGGTAGCTTAGCTGGTAAAATATCCACCCACAATGCAGGAAACTCCGGTTCAATAACTGGGTCAGAAAAATCCCTGGAGGAGGGAAGGCTACCGCTCCAGTGTTCTTGCCTAGAGAATCCCCTGGACAGAGGAGCCTGGTGGCGCAGCATGGGGTCACAAAAGTTGGACATGATTACGAGGCCTCCAGCAGGAGCTTGGCCTTTGTGAAAATCAGTAAAGACCACCCAAATGAGACCCAGTAGAGGTGGTTCCATCAAAGCTTTCCTGTAGCCACGTCGTCAGGCCGCATGACCTGGGTTTGGCAGAGACTCAGGTGGGCCGAGGAGAGGGATCTCTTTATGGTGGGAAAGGGAGGGCTGCAGCGCCACCTGTTGGGGGTGTGGGCGCAGGGAAGCTGGAGGCGGGGCCGACTAGAAGCCAGGCATCCTATGGGCTTGGTTAGGAGACCACACTTAGCTTTCTGTGGTTAGTCCTAAATTGGATGCAAGGGCAAAGATTAGGGTTTATCCGCTAGGAGTGGAATTGCTGAGTCACACGGTGACTCTGATGTTTGATCTTTGGAGAATCTGGCGGGCTGTTTTCCACAGGAGCTACACCATTTTCCATTCCCACCAGTAATGTGCAAAGACTCCAGTTTTCCTATAACCTCGCCAAAATTTGTTTTCCATTTTTAGAATTATAGGTGTGAAACGGTATCTCACTGTGTTTTTTTTTTTAATCTTTAATTTTATTCATATGATATATTTATTGATTTGCTTATGGTAAACCATTGTTGTATCTCAGGGCTAAATCTTATTTGTGGTCCATAATGCTGTTAATGTATTCTTAGACTTGGTGCACAAGTATTTTGTTGAGAATCTTTACATCTATATTTGTCAGGGATGTTTGACTATAGTGTCTTTTTTTTTTTTTTAATTTTGGCCTCTTTTCATTGAATTTTTATCCTTTTATTTTCATCTATCACTGTGGGTTTTTTTCCTTTTCAAAATTGTACTCAAATAAGTATAACATAAAACTTCCCCTCTTAATCATTTTTAAATGTACAGTTCAGAAGTTACTAAGTATATTCTTACTATTGTGCAACCATCATTATCATCCATCTCTAGAACTGTTTTTTTTGTTTTTAATGAAGTATAGTTGATGTGGGGCTTCCCTGGTAGCTTAGCTGGTAAAATATCCACCCACAATGCAGGAAACTCCGGTTCAATAACTGGGTCAGAAAAATCCCCTGGAGGAGGGAAAGGCTACCGCTCCAGTGTTCTTGCCTAGAGAATCCCCCTGGACAGAGGAGCCTGGTGGGCAGCAGTCCATGGGGTCACAAAGAGTTGGACATGATTGAGCAATGAAACACAGCACAGCATAGTTGATGTACAATATTATGTAAGTCACAGGTGTACAATATTCAGAATTTTTAAAGGCTATTTTTAGATGTTTTTATTTATTACTTCATACTGGCTGTATTTATAGTTATTGTTGATTATTGGCTGTATTCCTCGAGTTGTACAATGTGTCCTTGTAGCTTTTTTGTTTCTTCTTTTATTTCCCACCCTGAGGCGGGATCTTAGGATCTCAGTTCCTTGACCATAGTTCATCCAGGGATTGACCAGGGGTTGAACCCATGCCTTCTGCAGTGGGAGCACAGAGTCCACTACTGGACCACCAGGGAATCCCCCCTTGGAGCTTATTTTACACACAGTAGTGTGTGCCAACCCACAGCAGCCTCTCAGGGAGAGAATGAATACTTGACCCCTCTCTTGTCCCCTGTCTCTGGCCTTGACCCCAAGTGGGAAGCCAGAGAGCCTGGGAAGCTGTTGTGCAGTTTTGTCCCGAGGTCAGTCTTGCTGGAGGCCAGCGAGGTGCGAAAGGGCAGAGAGTGGCTCTGAAGGGGAAAAGAGAAAACATCCAGAACCATTCTTACAGTCACTCTGCATCACTTAAAATGCTTTTCATAATGGACCACATGGCTGACAGAGGCTCAGCCACAGAGATTTACTCTTTTTCTAAAAATGTATTTTATTTATTGGTTGATTTTTGGCTCTTCTGGGTTTTCACTGCTGCCATGGGCTCTTCTCTAGTTGCAGGGAGTGGGGGCTCTTCTCTAGTGGAGGTGAGCAGGCTCTTTGTTGCGGTGACTCCTCTTGTTGTGGAACTCGGGCTCCAGGGCACACGGGCTTCAGTAGTTGCAGCCCATGGGCTCCATAGCTGTGGCTCCAAGGCTCTAGAGCCCAGGCTCCATCGTTGTGGCTCACGGGCTTCGTTGCTCTGCAGCATGTGGGATCTTCCTGCATTAGGGATTGAACCCTTGTCTCCTGCACTGGCAGGCGAACTCTTTACCACTGAGCTACCAGGGAAGCCGGAGATTGACTTTTCTCGCACAGCAGAGGTCTGAAGGGGAGCAGGTGTAGGCTTTCGCTCAGCACTGAGTGATGGTGCGGCCCCGGGTCAGGGTCTTTCCTCTCCGCGTCTCAAAATGGTGGCTGAGGAGCCGAGCACCACCTCTGCACAGGCCTCAACCACAGTGCAGGAAGGGAAGGGCTGGGGTTCTCCTCATCTCGTTTGCCTGCACTGGCTTATGTGCAGCAGCATCCTCCCCCCACCGCCCGAGAGCTAGGGTGGGGTAACCCTCCAGGGGAACCCTCCACAAGGACAGGAAGCAGGAGATGGCTTTAGGCAAGTGGCAAAGGCTATCACTCCTTGTGACAAGACAGTCACCCTCATCCTAGGGGTGCTCACATCGTAGTCTGGTTGGATTGGGGCCAAAGGAATCATTCAAAGTGTGAAAAACACACCAGCAAATGTGCCAGACTCTATATAGGCCAGGGACGCGCCCCCTCCCCTGGGGTGTCCCTCCACCCCGCCCACTCCCCTCGCCCAGGCCTTACCCCTCCTAGACTCTGCTCAGCCAGGCGTTTACCTTCCCAGCAGACCTCAGGAGCTCAGTGACCTCCGGCTGCTTCTGGTTTCTGCTCTGGAAAAATCCCAGAGGCCAGGGAGCAAATGGCTTTGCTCCCTGCTTAGAATGAGTGAAAGAAAAACAAAACAGCAAATGTTAATATTTGTCTAAATTACCTTGGCCTGGAATTCACTATGGATGCCCTATAGCCCTGGCCTGAACCCAGCCTGTTAAAATATTAAAAGTGGGTCTTCCCTGGTGGTTCTGTGATTAAGCATCTGCCTGTCAGTGTAGAGAACACAGGTTCCATCCCTGGTCCTCTGTTCAGCGCAGACACATCACGGGTGTATCACCTACATCTGTCCTCTTCCCGTTGTTCTATGACAATTAAAATCCTTTCCTTCTTTTCTGTTTCCTCAATGCATCATCTGATGGTACTGAGTCAAAACCCATATTATCTGAAACTCAAGCTTTATGCAATGACCAGTTCCTTCAGTTGTGGATTAACACAGGAGAAGAGAATGTGTTTGAGCTTAGCAGCAGATAGAGGACAGCTGTTCAGCGTGTTTGCCAACCTGCGACCGGCCTGGGGCCACCGTGAGGGCGAGTCCCTCGTGTGCCCTCACACGGGCTCGGAAGCTGGTTTCGAGGTGACCCCCTGGATGACACAGCATCCCTTTGTGATACTAGAGGGGTCTCCCCTTGAAGGCACTCTTTGCTGAGAACCCAAGGCCACCAGTGATGACCAGCTGGGATTCTCTGCATCCTGTGGTGGGACTGCCTGTGCTTAGGAACTGGGAGTTCTCCCGGCGCACTGGACACAGCCCGTGTCATGGCTGCTTGGAGCCAGACTGTGCAGGGTCTGAGCTCCTAGCCTGGACACCCCCCAGCTCTGGGATTGCCCCTCCCCGGGGCATCCTGTGGCTGGGACTGCCATGCTTGGCTGTCCCTCTGTGACCCGCCCACTCCCTCGGAAACACCAGCAAATGTGCCAGACTCTATATAGGCCAGGGACGCGCCCCCTCCCCTGGGGTGTCCCTCCACCCCGCCCACTCCCCTCGCCCAGGCCTTACCCCTCCTAGACTCTGCTCAGCCAGGCGTTTACCTTCCCAGCAGACCTCAGGAGCTCAGTGACCTCCGGCTGCTTCTGGTTTCTGCTCTGGAAAAATCCCAGAGGCCAGGGAGCAAATGGCTTTGCTCCCTGCTTAGAATGAGTGAAAGAAAAACAAAACAGCAAATGTTAATATTTGTCTAAATTACCTTGGCCTGGAATTCACTATGGATGCCCTATAGCCCTGGCCTGAACCCAGCCTGTTAAAATATTAAAAGTGGGTCTTCCCTGGTGGTTCTATGATTAAGCATCTGCCTGTCAGTGTAGAGAACACAGGTTCCATCCCTGGTCCTCTGTTCAGCGCAGACACATCACGGGTGTATCACCTACATCTGTCCTCTTCCCGTTGTTCTATGACAATTAAAATCCTTTCCTTCTTTTCTGTTTCCTCAATGCATCATCTGATGGTACTGAGTCAAAACCCATATTATCTGAAACTCAAGCTTTATGCAATGACCAGTTCCTTCAGTTGTGGATTAACACAGGAGAAGAGAATGTGTTTGAGCTTAGCAGCAGATAGAGGACAGCTGTTCAGCGTGTTTGCCAACCTGCGACCGGCCTGGGGCCACCGTGAGGGCGAGTCCCTCGTGTGCCCTCACACGGGCTCGGAAGCTGGTTTCGAGGTGACCCCCTGGATGACACAGCATCCCTTTGTGATACTAGAGGGGTCTCCCCTTGAAGGCACTCTTTGCTGAGAACCCAAGGCCACCAGTGATGACCAGCTGGGATTCTCTGCATCCTGTGGTGGGACTGCCTGTGCTTAGGAACTGGGAGTTCTCCCGGCGCACTGGACACAGCCCGTGTCATGGCTGCTTGGAGCCAGACTGTGCAGGGTCTGAGCTCCTAGCCTGGACACTGGCCTTGGCCTCAGCATTCTGGGATGTTAGGCATCGCCCAGACTCCTGGGCGACATTGTGCCAGGGCAGCTGCCCTTTCCCTAGGGGCTGGGATGTCCAAGGCTGAGGGCCAGCTCATGCTTCCGGCGGACTTGGTCCTCCCTTATCGCCCAAGGTTCCTAGATAACAGGAAGGTGGGTCTCAGGCTGCTGTGGCTGGGCAGAGCCTGTGGGCTGCCAGGGAATGTAAAAGGAGCCTGGGGCAGGTGCCCCGCATCTCTGTGACAGCATGGCCGGTTTCTGGCCCCTCTCCTGCTTTGCCCTTCTGGGGGCCGCCTTTGGTGTGTGCCAGGGAATGCTTGGGGCTTCTCCAGTGGTGCTAGCGGTGTAGAACCTGCAGTACAGGAGACGTAAGAGAACACAGGTTTGATCTCTGGGTCAGGAAGACGCCTTGGAAGAGGGCACGGTAGCCCACTCCAGTATTCCTGCCTGGAGCATCCTATGGACAGAGTAGCCTGGCAGGCCATAATCCAGAGTCACAAAGAGTCGAACACGGCTGAGGTGACTTAGCCCACAGGGCCAGGGGTCAGCCAGGTCTGGAAGGGGACTGAGGAGGAGGTCCCTGAGCCCCGGAGGGCACCACAGCCTGGCCCCAACCGAAGGCCGAGGAGCTGTGTCTGGAGCGAGCCCTGGGGCCTGGCGCGAGGGAGATCTGAGCGCCTGTTCCTGCCACCTTGGCCTCACCTGACAGGCAAGCAAGCCCGCAGGCAGGAAAGGAGTCCTTCAGGAGCTTTCTGAGCCGTCACACTCTGCACCTGGAAGGTGGAAAAGGCCAGGGCCTACCGAGGTCTTAGCAGTAGAGGATGTCCTTCCCTGCGACCGGCCTGGGGCCACCGTGAGGGCGAGTCCCTCGTGTGCCCTCACACGGGCTGGATTTCGAGGTGACCCCTGGATGACACAGCATCCCTTTGTGATACTAGAGGGGTCTCCCCTTGAAGGCACTCTTTGCTGAGAACCCAAGGCCACCAGTGATGACCAGCTGGGATTCTCTGCATCCTGTGGTGGGACTGCCTGTGCTTAGGAACTGGGAGTTCTCCCGGCGCACTGGACACAGCCCGTGTCATGGCTGCTTGGAGCCAGACTGTGCAGGGTCTGAGCTCCTAGCCTGGACACTGGCCTTGGCCTCAGCATTCTGGGATGTTAGGCATCGCCCAGACTCCTGGGCGACATTGTGCCAGGGCAGCTGCCCTTTCCCTAGGGGCTGGGATGTCCAAGGCTGAGGGCCAGCTCATGCTTCCGGCGGACTTGGTCCTCCCTTATCGCCCAAGGTTCCTAGATAACAGGAAGGTGGGTCTCAGGCTGCTGTGGCTGGGCAGAGCCTGTGGGCTGCCAGGGGATGTAAAAGGAGCCTGGGGCAGGTGCCCCGCATCTCTGTGACAGCATGGCCGGTTTCTGGCCCCTCTCCTGCTTTGCCCTTCTGGGGGCCGCCTTTGGTGTGTGCCAGGGAATGCTTGGGGCTTCTCCAGTGGTGCTAGCGGTGTAGAACCTGCAGTACAGGAGACGTAAGAGAACACAGGTTTGATCTCTGGGTCAGGAAGACGCCTTGGAAGAGGGCACGGTAGCCCACTCCAGTATTCCTGCCTGGAGCATCCTATGGACAGAGTAGCCTGGCAGGCCATAATCCAGAGTCACAAAGAGTCGAACACGGCTGAGGTGACTTAGCCCACAGGGCCAGGGGTCAGCCAGGTCTGGAAGGGGACTGAGGAGGAGGTCCCTGAGCCCCGGAGGGCACCACAGCCTGGCCCCAACCGAAGGCCGAGGAGCTGTGTCTGGAGCGAGCCCTGGGGCCTGGCCGCGAGGGAGATCTGAGCGCCTGTTCCTGCCACCTTGGCCTCACCTGACAGGCAAGCAAGCCCGCAGGCAGGAAAGGAGTCCTTCAGGAGCTTTCTGAGCCGTCACACTCTGCACCTGGAAGGTGGAAAAGGCCAGTCCAGGTCCTACCGAGGTCTAAGGCCCCAGAAGTGGCTCAGACCCGGGAGCTGCAGACAGAGTAAAGGTGTGGTCCCAAGAGCCCTCCACGGCCTCCCGCTGGGGTTTTTATTTACCCATCTAGGCACTTTCTAAATGTTTTATTTTCTATTTGAAAAAATAGTGGTGCTCGCTTCAGCAGCACATAGACTAAACAAAAAAAGGAACAATACAGAGAAGATTAGCATGGCCCCTGTGTAAGGATGACACACAAATTCGTGAAAGGTTCCATAAAAAAATTAAAAAATAAATAAATTAAAACTTTTTTTAAATAGTGGAAAGTGAAAAAAATGATATGACATCTTTGTACCTTTCATTGGGGCTTAGCAAATGTTATCTTTTTCCAGATTTGCTTCAGGTATTTCTTTTTAAACCATAAAAAAGTTTCAGCCATATGGGCTTCCCTGATGGTTCAGTGGTTAAGAATGTGCCTTGCAATGCAAGGGATGTTGGTTCGATCCCTAGTCCAGGAAGATCCCACATGCCATGGAGCAGCTAAGCTGGTATGCCTCAATTACTGAGCCCATGAGCTACTGAAGCCTGAGCGCCTAGAGCCCGTGCTCTGCAACAAGAGAAGTCACTGCAATGAGAAGCCCACACATGACAACAAAGTACTTTGCCTCAACTAGAGGAAGACTGAGTGTAACAACAAGGACCCAACTACAGCCAAGAATAAATAAATGAATGAATCTTTTTAAAAAACTGCATCACAGTTAATATTCTAATCTTCTTGCCATTTGAAAAAAAAGGATTATGTGGATGATATGTATTTTTTTTTGATATGTATTTTTTAAGTAATTTTTTTTTTTTTTTTAGGGAGGGGAGCAGGCGGGCCACTTCTATTGGTCTTTCATTTCTCTATTTTCATCTGTGTTTGTTCTTTGGCCCGTGTGGGCCTCCCACCATGTGATGTCGTCTGATTTGTGCATAGGGAGATCTGAGCGCCTGTTCCTGCCACCTTGGCCTCACCTGACAGGCAAGCAAGCCGCAGGCAGGAAAGGAGTCCTTCAGGAGCTTTCTGAGCCGTCACACTCTGCACCTGGAAGGTGGAAAAGGCCAGTCCAGGTCCTACCGAGGTCTAAGGCCCCAGAAGTGGCTCAGACCCGGGAGCTGCAGACAGAGTAAAGGTGTGGTCCCAAGAGCCCTCCACGGCCTCCCGCTGGGGTTTTTATTTACCCATCTAGGCACTTTCTAAATGTTTTATTTTCTATTTGAAAAAATAGTGGTGCTCGCTTCAGCAGCACATAGACTAAACAAAAAAAGGAACAATACAGAGAAGATTAGCATGGCCCCTGTGTAAGGATGACACACAAATTCGTGAAAGGTTCCATAAAAAAATTAAAAAATAAATAAATTAAAACTTTTTTTAAATAGTGGAAAGTGAAAAAAATGATATGACATCTTTGTACCTTTCATTGGGGCTTAGCAAATGTTATCTTTTTCCAGATTTGCTTCAGGTATTTCTTTTTAAACCATAAAAAAGTTTCAGCCATATGGGCTTCCCTGATGGTTCAGTGGTTAAGAATGTGCCTTGCAATGCAAGGGATGTTGGTTCGATCCCTAGTCCAGGAAGATCCCACATGCCATGGAGCAGCTAAGCTGGTATGCCTCAATTACTGAGCCCATGAGCTACTGAAGCCTGAGCGCCTAGAGCCCGTGCTCTGCAACAAGAGAAGTCACTGCAATGAGAAGCCCACACATGACAACAAAGTACTTTGCCTCAACTAGAGGAAGACTGAGTGTAACAACAAGGACCCAACTACAGCCAAGAATAAATAAATGAATGAATCTTTTTAAAAAACTGCATCACAGTTAATATTCTAATCTTCTTGCCATTTGAAAAAAAAGGATTATGTGGATGATATGTATTTTTTTTTGATATGTATTTTTTAAGTAATTTTTTTTTTTTTTTTAGGGAGGGGAGCAGGCGGGCCACTTCTATTGGTCTTTCATTTCTCTATTTTCATCTGTGTTTGTTCTTTGGCCCGTGTGGGCCTCCCACCATGGTGATGTCTGTCGTCACAGAGCACCGGCTCTGGGTGCATGCACTCCAGAGCTCCGGCTCGGTAATTGGACACATCAGTCCAGCCACTCCGCGGCACGTGGGATCTTCCCAGGCCAGGGATCGAACCGGCGCCCCTTGCAGTGCAAGGCGGTGTCCTTACCCACTGGACCACCAGGGGAAGCCCCTTAAATAATTTTTTGATCTTTTTTTTTTTGCCTCTAAGTCATCATTTATTTTTCATACATCTTTTATTCTTCAGCCTGTGTGGGCCTCTCATCTCAGTGGTCTCTCTCATTGCAGAGGACCAGCCCTGGGCACATGCGCTCCAGAGCGCTGGCTCGTAATTGGACACACCAGCCCAGCCACTCTGCGGCATGTGGGATCTTCCCGGGCCAGGGATTGAACCGGTGCCCCTTGCACTGTAAGGCGGACTCTTTACCCACTGGACCACCAGGGAAGCCCTGGTATATATTTTTTTGATGACAACCTTCAGAGAGGCACGGGTCCATCCCCCTGTCCATCCCCCACGGTCCACACAGGCAGGAGGCGCTGGTCTGGGCCTGCAGCATGGCCCGTGCGTCCTGCCTGGCTGTAGGGCCTGTACTACCCTGCATTGCTTACTGTCGCCGAATTGGGAAGCCTGCAGGTCCCAGGACTCACCCTGTCCTGACCCAGCAAATGCATCATGGACAGGTGAAGTATATCTGACTTTCCTCATTGTTTTGTGATAGTTCGGGTCCTCTGTTTTCTGATTCCTCCATGTGTCCTTTTATGGCCTGGAATCAAAGTCTCGTTTTGTTTTTTTTTTTGTCGGGGGGCGGGTTGGGGAGGGAGGCGGGGGGCGGGCCACTTCTACTGGTCTTTCATTTTGTCTATTTTCATCCATCTTTGTTCTTTGGCTCCTGTGGGCCTCCCGTCACAGTGGCCTCTGTCGTCGCAGAGCACCGGCTCTGGGCACATGCGCCCCAGAGCTCCGGCTCGGTGATTGGACACATGGGTCCAGCCGCTCCGTGGCATGTGGGATCTTCCCAGGCCAGGGATCGAACCGGCGCCCCCTGCACTGCAAGGCGGTGTCCTTACCCACTGGACCACCAGGGAAGCCCCAAAGTCTCGTTTTATTAAATAATTAACTAAAACTTTATACAGTGAAGATTTCCTGAAATCTCTGGGAACAGAGAATTCAGTGTAAAACGTTCTCTCATCAGCTGTCAGAGTTCTGGGTTCCCCAGGAACTGGGGTTATCAGATTTTAACTCCACGCCCCTCGGACCCCACCAGTCTAACAAGGGAGCTTTGAGTTGGGAGGTGAGACTGTTCGCTCGCCAGGGTCCTGAGGAAAATGAGCATGAGGGACTCAGTGACTGGTCTGAGGCCTCACAGCAAGGAGGAGCGGGCCTCAGAGTCCAGGAGAGGCCCGTCTCCCAGCCTGTGTTCTGCGCCTTCAGGCGGGGCGGCCTTGGTGGGAGCAGCTCCGTCTCTCTGCGTCCTGGGGCGAGTTCCTGGGGTCAGCAGGCTGTGTGGGAGGCTCCAGGAGAAATGTTTTGAAGGAGTGGAGACTGTGGGTTCTGAGCTGGCCTAGGCATCTGAAATAGAAACAAGCCTTTCTGCAGACTGGCTCTGGGTCTCAGCGCGTCTTCATCTTCCCCCACCCTCCCCAGGCTGCAGCGTTCCTACCATCCAACCTGTGCTGAGCGGCCTGTCCAGGATCGTCAATGGGGAGGACACTGTCCCTGTCTCCTGGCCCTGGCAGGTGTCCCTGCAGGTGAGGACGGATTCTGTATGTGAACTGGGGATGCACTGGGGTGTTGGCTGGGCTGGGGGCTTCTGGGGGTTGGTGTCCAGGGGACGCTGACCCTCCCCATCTTCCTCCAGGACAGCTCCGGCTTCCGCTTCTGCGGGGGCTCCCTCATCAGCGAGGGCTGGGTGGTCATGGCCACCCACTGCGGTGTCACATGAGGACCAGAGCTCGGGGTTCTGCTTCGGGCTTCAGTCGGGGACAGGGGGGGGGAGGAGGGCACGTTCTCAGTCTTAAACACCACCTAATTCCCCCAGGGCCTCCGACGTGGTCGTGGCTGGTGAGTTTGACCAGGGCTCAGAGGCCGGGGACATCCAGGTCCTGAGGATTGCCAAGGTACGCCCAGGCCCTGCTGGGCTGGCCAGGGATCAGCCACGGGGCCGCAGGCCGGGCGGGAGGAGGCGGGAGAAGATGCTTTAGCCCCTAGAGACAGGAGCCAAGTGCAGGTAGGGCTGGTCATAGGGATTCTCATTCTGGGCCCTGTGGTAAATTAACTACCAAACCCTCTCGTTTTATTAAATAATTAACTAAAACTTTATACAGTGAAGATTTCCTGAAATCTCTGGGAACAGAGAATTCAGTGTAAAACGTTCTCTCATCAGCTGTCAGAGTTCTGGGTTCCCCAGGAACTGGGGTTATCAGATTTTAACTCCACGCCCCTCGGACCCCACCAGTCTAACAAGGGAGCTTTGAGTTGGGAGGTGAGACTGTTCGCCGCCAGGGTCCTGAGGAAAATGAGCATGAGGGACTCAGTGACTGGTCTGAGGCCTCACAGCAAGGAGGAGCGGGCCTCAGAGTCCAGGAGAGGCCCGTCTCCCAGCCTGTGTTCTGCGCCTTCAGGCGGGGCGGCCTTGGTGGGAGCAGCTCCGTCTCTCTGCGTCCTGGGGCGAGTTCCTGGGGTCAGCAGGCTGTGTGGGAGGCTCCAGGAGAAATGTTTTGAAGGAGTGGAGACTGTGGGTTCTGAGCTGGCCTAGGCATCTGAAATAGAAACAAGCCTTTCTGCAGACTGGCTCTGGGTCTCAGCGCGTCTTCATCTTCCCCCACCCTCCCCAGGCTGCAGCGTTCCTACCATCCAACCTGTGCTGAGCGGCCTGTCCAGGATCGTCAATGGGGAGGACACTGTCCCTGTCTCCTGGCCCTGGCAGGTGTCCCTGCAGGTGAGGACGGATTCTGTATGTGAACTGGGGATGCACTGGGGTGTTGGCTGGGCTGGGGGCTTCTGGGGGTTGGTGTCCAGGGGACGCTGACCCTCCCCATCTTCCTCCAGGACAGCTCCGGCTTCCGCTTCTGCGGGGGCTCCCTCATCAGCGAGGGCTGGGTGGTCATGGCCACCCACTGCGGTGTCACATGAGGACCAGAGCTCGGGGTTCTGCTTCTGGCTTCAGTCTGGGACAGGGGAGCGGAGAAGGGCACGTTCTCAGTCTTAAACACCACCTAATTCCCCCAGGGCCTCCGACGTGGTCGTGGCTGGTGAGTTTGACCAGGGCTCAGAGGCCGGGGACATCCAGGTCCTGAGGATTGCCAAGGTACGCCCAGGCCCTGCTGGGCTGGCCAGGGATCAGCCACGGGGCCGCAGGCCGGGGCGGGGAGGGAGGCGGGGAGAAGATGCTTTAGCCCCTAGAGAGACAGGAGCCAAGTGCAGGTAGGGCTGGTCATAGGGATTCTCATTCTGGGCCCCTGTGGCTCTGCTTGCCCTGAATGGATCACCAGGAAGGAAGCTGGTCTCCTAGAAAACCTGCAGATCCCTGATTTATCCCAGGGCCTCACCTCGTCTTCCTGGGCCTCACGTGCAGGTGTTCAAGAACCCCTCGTTCAGCATTCTCACCATTGCAGCGTCATCACCCTGCCCAAGCTGGCCACGCTGGCCCAGTTCTCAGAGACCGTGTCTGCGTGTGCCTGCCCAGCGCCGACGAGGACTGCCCTGCTGGGCCGCTGTGTGTCACCACGGGCTGGGGCACGACCAAGGACAGCGGTGAGTGCGCTGCGGCCTTTCCACCCACGAGCTGGGGGTCTGGGGTTGGGGCTGCCTGAGTCGCAGGAGTCTCCAGGTGGCACACACATGGTTCTTTAAAAGATGTTTTGGTCTGAATTCCTGTAAATCATCCACCTTCCCATTTCTTTAGTTAAAAATGCCCTTAATTAAAAATTGACCAGGGGGGGCTTCCCCTGGTGGTCCAGTGGGTAAGGACACCGCCTTGCAGTGCAGGGGGCGCCAGTTCGATTCCCGGCCTGGGAAGATCCCACGTGCCGCGGAGCAGCTGGACCCATGTGTCCAATCACCGAGCTGGAGCTCTGGGGTGCATGCGCCCAGAGCCAGCGCTCTGCGACAAGAGAGGCCACCGCGATGGGAGGCCCACAGGAGCCAAAGAACAAAAACGGATGAAAATAGAGAAATGAAAGACCAATAGAAGTGGCCTGCCCATCCCCCTCCCTCCCCACCCTACCCCCCAAAAAGATAAATCAATAAAAAATAAATGTTAAGAAAAAAAAAATCGAGCAGGGCTTTCCTGGTGGTCCAGTGGGTGGGGACACCGCCTTGCAGTGCAAGGGGCGGCAGTTTGATCCCTGGCCTGGGAAGATCCCACGTGCCACGGAGCGGCTGGACCGATGTGTCCAACTACCGAGCCGGAACTCTGGAGCGCATGCGCCCAGGGCTGGTGCTCTGCAGAGAGAGAGGCCACTGCAGTGGGAGGCCCACATGGGCCAAAGAACAAAGGTGGATGAAAATAAATAGATGAAAGGTCAATAGAAGTGGCCAAAAAACCAAAGATTAAAAAACCCTACCAAACATGAATAAAAAAATAAGGTTTAATAATACATATGTTTTATTATGGAAAGGGAAATGGCAACCCACTCCAGTATTCTCCAGACTGAGAACGGGATGTGTCCAGCGCCCCTAGAGTCCAATGTCTAGGTCGGCTTCAGCCCTGAGTGCCCAGCCACAGCCTGCTGGTCCTTTAACAGGATGCAAGCAGCCAGGAATGGAGGAGGAAATGGCAACCCACTCCAGTATCCTTGCTGGAAAATTCCATGGACAGAGGAGCCTCGCAGGTTTAAGTCCATGGGGTTGCAAAGAGTCATACAGGCCTGAGTGACTGAGCACACAATCAGGTAGAAAAGGCTAGCAGGAGGGGGGTGCTCCCTTTGGGTCCCTGCCAGTGTCCCCAGTCAGAAGGACCTCCGGCCCCTTGACTGGTGGGGAAGGATGACCCCTGCATCCACACACAGTGGCCGCAGCACCCGGGATGCACGGGCTCAGAGGCAAGTCTTGTTGGAGCAACTCTGCTGGAAGCACCAACCCACCACCCGGTGCCAAATCGGAGAGAAACCACCTCCCAGACGCTAGGAAGGTGATAGAGACGGTGAGATCCTTGGCGTCCATGATTGTCGGTCATGATGGAGGAGGGCCGGGATCCCACGGAGGGAGGGCAGCCCCCGGTCTCTTCTCCCTGGGCCCTGACCCCACGCCCTCTGTCCTTCCAGCCCTCAAGACCCCCAACAAGCTACCCGGCCCATCGTGTCCAATGCTGACAGCACAGCGTGGTGGGCCGGCAAGACCACTGACGTGAGGATCTCTGTGGGCGCCAGCGGTGTCTCCTCTGGGGTGGTAGGGCCTGCCGCCCGGCCGCCCTCACTGACTGGCTGCTGGCCCTCACCGGGCGTGAGACCGGAGGCTTCCAGGGGTGTTGCAGTTCACACCAGGCCCACAAGCTAAATGTCTCAGGCCATCTGGCAGATGAGGGGGAGGCTGAGAGGATCAGCCCCTCTGCCCCAGGCCCTCCAGGAGGAGGCGGCTGAGCTGAGGCTGCCCTCTGAGCAGGTCCAAGTATCTGGGCGCAGCCACTGGGCCCCCGCTTGTCCTTTGTCTGCACCCCCTGGATTTGCCCAGGTCCGGGCACACCAGGGCCCCAGCACCTTCTTTCCGGCTTGGACACAAGTCCTGTCTCCTCCTGCAGGGCGACGCTGGCGGCCCCCTGGTCTGCCACAGGACGGAGTCCGGACCCTGGTGGGCATCGTGCCCTGGGGCAGCAGCACCCACCCCACGTCCACGCCTGCCGTGTCCGCCCGCGTCACTGCACTCACGCCGTGGGTGCAGGAGGTCCTGGCCGCCAGCGGAGCCCGGGGCTCCTGCCATCCCAACCCCGAGGGTCCCCAGTAAAACCTCCTGTATAGAAGCACGGGCTGCACGTGTCTCTCTGTGTGGTCTGGGTGATCTGGGGCTTCAGGGGTCCTCGTCAACCACCAAGGGGGAGTTGCTGGCCCCTTTCCAGGCTGCCAGGACCCCAGTCTCCCCACTTCCCAGGAAGCCAAGTCTCTGTATCTCATCCACACACAGTGGCCGCAGCACCCGGGATGCACGGGCTCAGAGGCAAGTCTTGTTGGAGCAACTCTGCTGGAAGCACCAACCCACCACCCGGTGCCAAATCGGAGAGAAACCACCTCCCAGACGCTAGGAAGGTGATAGAGACGGTGAGATCCTTGGCGTCCATGATTGTCGGTCATGATGGAGGAGGGCCGGGATCCCACGGAGGGAGGGCAGCCCCCGGTCTCTTCTCCCTGGGCCCTGACCCCACGCCCTCTGTCCTTCCAGCCCTCAAGACCCCCAACAAGCTACCCGGCCCATCGTGTCCAATGCTGACAGCACAGCGTGGTGGGCCGGCAAGACCACTGACGTGAGGATCTCTGTGGGCGCCAGCGGTGTCTCCTCTGGGGTGGTAGGGCCTGCCGCCCGGCCGCCCTCACTGACTGGCTGCTGGCCCTCACCGGGCGTGAGACCGGAGGCTTCCAGGGGTGTTGCAGTTCACACCAGGCCCACAAGCTAAATGTCTCAGGCCATCTGGCAGATGAGGGGGAGGCTGAGAGGATCAGCCCCTCTGCCCCAGGCCCTCCAGGAGGAGGCGGCTGAGCTGAGGCTGCCCTCTGAGCAGGTCCAAGTATCTGGGCGCAGCCACTGGGCCCCCGCTTGTCCTTTGTCTGCACCCCCTGGATTTGCCCAGGTCCGGGCACACCAGGGCCCCAGCACCTTCTTTCCGGCTTGGACACAAGTCCTGTCTCCTCCTGCAGGGCGACGCTGGCGGCCCCCTGGTCTGCCACAGGACGGAGTCCGGACCCTGGTGGGCATCGTGCCCTGGGGCAGCAGCACCCACCCCACGTCCACGCCTGCCGTGTCCGCCCGCGTCACTGCACTCACGCCGTGGGTGCAGGAGGTCCTGGCCGCCAGCGGAGCCCGGGGCTCCTGCCATCCCAACCCCGAGGGTCCCCAGTAAAACCTCCTGTATAGAAGCACGGGCTGCACGTGTCTCTCTGTGTGGTCTGGGTGATCTGGGGCTTCAGGGGTCCTCGTCAACCACCAAGGGGGAGTTGCTGGCCCCTTTCCAGGCTGCCAGGACCCCAGTCTCCCCACTTCCCAGGAAGCCAAGTCTCTGTATCTCATCCTCCCTGCTCACGACTCCATCCTGGGGTAGAACCCAGGTCCTAGTTGCTGAGGCCACTTTGACCCAGGGAGCAGTCTGGCTGGCAGGGGTCTTGTGCCATCTCCAGGGACGGGCATTGGGACGCTGTGGAGACTGTTTTTCTAGCCTCCTTGGTTCCTCACCTGCACATTTCTGCACAACCCCTGCATACCGATGACACCTGTACTTTCTGTCCTAGAGGGGCAGGCGTCCATTGCCCCAAAGCACTGGGTTTAGGGGAGAAGTGGACAGAATCATGACCGTTCGTGTCCCACTTTATCCTCCCCGTAGCAAGGCTACAGCCTCCAGCATCGGTCGCAGCACACGTCGGTCCCCTACATGCCCCTGGCTCACATCGTCCTCGTCCAGGTCCCACGTTTTCCTCTCAAATTCCTGCAGAACCGATCTCGAAGGAGTCGGCCAGTAGTCCACACTCAGGGGACATCTGGGAGGGAATGACATTGACTTCCCTGCTGCATTTACCTTTCAGTATTCTCCCTGATATCTTTCTCTTCCCAGTGGAAGTTTAAGTGTTCGGATAGTGGGTCATAATATGTTGAAATTAAGGTGACACGTAGAATTTAATTACTAAGGACATAGGAAGAAAAAAAAAGGGCCCCAAACAGTTGAACCTGATTTGGAGAATGAACACATGAAAGGATGAAAAGAAAAATAAGAGAGAAAGGCTGGGCAGAGGCGTGGGCATGATGTGAAGTATATAAAATATTACTTAAAGGCCAGTGTGGTTTTTTGTTTTTTTTTTTTTAGGCCAGTGTTTTAAGGAACACTGAGGGTATGAGCTGGAGACCACGCACACTCAGAGAGCAACGCACAAGCGTGTTACGTCTGCATCGAGACCATTTACACACAAGTGAATGTGGGATGTGATTTGTATAAAAACAGGAGTGAGCACAAGCCTGGTTGAGTTACTTCTTCACTCAGTAGCATCGCCTGTCTTCACCTGTGCCCACCGTCCTGCCAGCCTGCCTCCTGGAGTCCAAAACCCTGAACCCCACTATAAGATAGCCACCTCGCGGCCCATGGGAAAACTGCAAGGCTGTGCCTGGCTTCTGGCTCAACAGAAATGTGCGTGTGTGCTTGCTCACTCAGCCACGTCTGACTCTTTGTGACCCCGTGGACTGCAGCTCGTCAGGCTCCTCTGTCCACTGGGATTCTCCAGGCAAGAAGACTGGAGTGGATGGCCACGCCCTCCTCCAGGGGGTCTGCCTGACCCAGGGATCGAATTCCAGTCTCCTAAGCCTCCTGCCTGGGCAGGCGAATTCTTTACCACTGAGCCACCTGGGGAACCTGACTTAGAAATGTAACGTGAGCCAAGTGGCTGATCTTAGACGATCATACAGCCCTCTTGGGCTTCCCCTGGTGGCTCAACAGTAAAGAATCCACCTCTAAGGCAGGAGCCACCGGTTCTATCCCTGGGCTGGGAAGATGCCCTGGAGGAAGGGAATGACCACCCACTCCTCCAGTCTTCTTGCCTGGAGAATCCCATGGACAGAGGAGCCGACGAGCTGCAGTCCGTGGGGTCACAAAAAGTCAGACGTGACGGAAGCGACTTAGCACAGCACAACACATAGCCTTTCTTTATGTAATTATTACCCACTTATTACCATTGTATCATGATTTGCCAACAGAAAATTATAGAATTCTGTATCACTATGCCTATATTAAACTAGTATTTAACAGGAAAATCTGTGACCACTTTTTAAAATCCATATGTATATCAGAATATCTTGGAATTTTTGAAAAATACAAATGCTAGGTTTTTTTCTTTCTTTTTTTTTTTTGCCAGAGCTCCAGATATGTTGCTAATGAGCAGTCATGTTTAAAACAGCTAGACTATATGAGGATCTTTAATCTAGTTTGTTTCACTTTTTCTAGTTCTTATCCATTGCTCCCATTTCATTTAGTTTATGTTTCCCAATTTCTCCGTCTCTTTTTTTTTCTGATGTTCTTCCTCAAGCCTTTATTAAGCTAGTAGAAAAGCTTTTGGGGCTTCCCTGGTGGTCTAATGGGTAAGGACACCGCCTTGCAGTGCAAGGGGTGCTGGTTCGATCCCTGGCCTGGGAAGATCCCACGTGCCGCGGAGCAGCTGGACTGATGTGTCCAATTACCGAGCTGGAGCTCTGGAGCACATGTGCCCGGAGCTGGTGCTCTGCGACAACAGAGGCCACTGCGATGGGAGGCCCACACGGGCCAGGGAACAAAGATGGATGAAAATAGAGAAATGAAAGACCAATAGAAGTGGCCCACCCACCCCATTCCCTCCCCAACCCGCCTCCCCCCACCAAAATAAATAAATAAATAAACCTCTAAAAAAAAAAAGAAAAGCTTTCATATACACATATATAATATATATATATTTTAGATTTTTTGCCTAAGTAAAAAGTTTGACTTTTTTTTTTTTTTTTTTTTGCCACTTCTATTGGTCTTTTTTTTCTTTTTTTAAATTTTGACCTCTTTGTTGTTTTTTTTTTTTTTTGGTGGGGGGTGGGCTCGGGAGGGAGGGGAGCGGGCAGGCCACTTCTTTTGGTCTCTCATTTATCTATTTTCATCCATCTTTGTTCTTTGGCCCGTGTGGGCCTCCCATCACGGTGGCGTCTGTTGTTGCAGAGCACCGGCTCTGGGCGCATGCGCTCCAGAGCTCCGGCTCGGTAATTGGACACATGGGTCCAGCCGCTCCGCGGCATGTGGGATCTTCCCAGGCCAGGGCTCAAACCGGCGCCGCTTGCACTGCAAGGCAGTGTCCTTACCCACTGGACCACCAGGGAAGCCCTCTATTATTGTTTTTTAAAATTTTTTTATTATTTATTTTATTCTCATCCATCTTTATACTTTGCCCTGTGTGGACCTGCCATTACAGTGGCCTTTCTTGTTGCAGAGCACCGGCTCTGGGCGCATGCGCTCCAGAGCTCTGGCTCATAATTGGGAACACCAGTCCAGCAGTTCCACGGCACGTGGGATCTTCCTGGGTCAGGGATTGAACTGGTGCCCCTTGCACTGCAAGGCGGTGTCCTTACCCACTGGACCACCAGGGAATCCCAAAATTCGACATTTTGACTCTACTTGTTTGAGTTACTATGAATAGAACGCTATATTTTTAAAATTTTTATTTTACTTTTTGCTTTTAGAGTTTTGTTGTTTACAGATGTGTATAATCCCAGATTAGTCATATGTATATCCCTGGCCCCCTCCCTCCTCCACCCCTCACCCAGTCCCACCATCCCATCTCTCCAGGCCATCGTATAGCCCCATGTAGGATCCCTTATTCCCAGCACATTGACAATAGCTGTCTCTTTTACATATGATAGTGTAGGTTTCCATGTTACTCTTTCCATGCCTCTCACCCACTGTTCACGCCCCACAATGTCCATAAGTCTGTTCTCTATGTCTGTTTTTCCATCACTTCTCTGTGTGTGTTATCATTACCATCTTTCTAGATTCCATATATATGTTAGTATGATGTACAGAATGCTAGATTTTATTTTTTTTAGGTTTTTAAGAAACAGATTTGCTACAAGCAACAAAGTCAATGTCTTGTAATAACCTATAATGGAAGATAATTTCAAAAATAATATATGTGCACATGTATAACTGAATCACACACAAAAAAAGAATTCTACTTTTTGAAATTTAGTAATGATTATCTTTTGGCCAGTTTTTCTAAATGTCCTATGGACATTTAATAACAATATATGAGGTACAAAATTTTAAACACATTTGTGTAGGTTACAATTAATGTAAATTAATTAAATATATTTTCAAAAGAATTCAAAAGAAATAGGTAAATTAATTTTATTTATATATTTTATTTAACTAATATATCCAAATAACATCATTTCAGCATGGTTTAAAATTATTAATGGTAATTTTACATTCTTTTTTTTTATTTTTAAAAAAATTTTTGCCTCAAGTCATCGTTTATTTTTCATCCATCTTTATTCTTTGTCATGTGTGGGCATTCCATCACAGTGGCCTTTCTCGTTGCAGAGCACCTGCTCTGGGCACATGCGCCCCAGAGCACTGGGTCGTAATTGGATACACCAGCCCAGCTGCTCCAAGGCACATGGGATGTCCCGGGGCCAGAGATCAAACTGGTGCCCCTTGCATTGCAAGACGGACTCTTTACCCACTGGACCACCATGGAAGTCCCTTATATTTTACATTCTTTTTCTCGTATTAATTCTTTGAAATCTGGTCTTCAATTTGCACTTACAGCACATCTCAATTAGGATGCTAAATTTTCTTCAGGAGTACTTGATGTGTATTTAAATGTCATAAAAACATTGCAGTTGGAAAGGTAGATTTGCACACCCAAGGAGTTTCCAGTTAGGTGTTACACTGAAAAGTACCGCTCCTCCACCCCTCCTGTCCCACCATCCCATCTCTCCAGGCCATCGTATAGCCCCATGTAGGATCCCTTATTCCCAGCACATTGACAATAGCTGTCTCTTTTACATATGATAGTGTAGGTTTCCATGTTACTCTTTCCATGCCTCTCACCCACTGTTCACGCCCCACAATGTCCATAAGTCTGTTCTCTATGTCTGTTTTTCCATCACTTCTCTGTGTGTGTTATCATTACCATCTTTCTAGATTCCATATATATGTTAGTATGATGTACAGAATGCTAGATTTTATTTTTTTTAGGTTTTTAAGAAACAGATTTGCTACAAGCAACAAAGTCAATGTCTTGTAATAACCTATAATGGAAGATAATTTCAAAAATAATATATGTGCACATGTATAACTGAATCACACACAAAAAAAGAATTCTACTTTTTGAAATTTAGTAATGATTATCTTTTGGCCAGTTTTTCTAAATGTCCTATGGACATTTAATAACAATATATGAGGTACAAAATTTTAAACACATTTGTGTAGGTTACAATTAATGTAAATTAATTAAATATATTTTCAAAAGAATTCAAAAGAAATAGGTAAATTAATTTTATTTATATATTTTATTTAACTAATATATCCAAATAACATCATTTCAGCATGGTTTAAAATTATTAATGGTAATTTTACATTCTTTTTTTTTATTTTTAAAAAAATTTTTGCCTCAAGTCATCGTTTATTTTTCATCCATCTTTATTCTTTGTCATGTGTGGGCATTCCATCACAGTGGCCTTTCTCGTTGCAGAGCACCTGCTCTGGGCACATGCGCCCCAGAGCACTGGGTCGTAATTGGATACACCAGCCCAGCTGCTCCAAGGCACATGGGATGTCCCGGGGCCAGAGATCAAACTGGTGCCCCTTGCATTGCAAGACGGACTCTTTACCCACTGGACCACCATGGAAGTCCCTTATATTTTACATTCTTTTTCTCGTATTAATTCTTTGAAATCTGGTCTTCAATTTGCACTTACAGCACATCTCAATTAGGATGCTAAATTTTCTTCAGGAGTACTTGATGTGTATTTAAATGTCATAAAAACATTGCAGTTGGAAAGGTAGATTTGCACACCCAAGGAGTTTCCAGTTAGGTGTTACACTGAAAAGTAGATAAACAAAGATTTCCATTATTAACTGAGAGTCTGTCTCAGTTTGTAAACAGACCAATGTAGGAAAGGTTCTACAGGTTTTTTTTTTTTCATTGATTTATTTAAAAATTTTAATTGGCATATAGTTGATTTACAGTATTGTGTTATTTACTGCTGTACAGGAAAGTGATTCAGTTATGCATGTATATATTCTTTTTCATTATGGTTTATCAAGGGCTATTGAATGTAGTTTCCTGTGCTATTCAGTAAGTCTTTGTTTTTTATCCATTCTCTCTATGTAATAATGTGCACCTGCTAACCCCAAACTCCCAATCCACCCCTCTCCCATCCCCTGCCCTTTGGTAACCACCATTCTATTTTCTGTGTCCCTGATTCCATTTCTGTTTCATAGATAGGTTCATTTGTGTCTTATTTAATTTATTTATTTTTGACTGTACCAAGTGGCATGCATGATCTTCCCTGACCAGGGATTGAACCTGTGCCCCCTGCAGTGGAAGCACAAAGTCTTAACAGCTGGACCACTAGGGACATCCTGGGTCATATTTCAGATCCCACATGTGCGTGGTGTCGTGTGGTATTCTCTTGCTCTTTCTGACTTGCCTCATTTAGCCCACAGAGTAGTCCTGTTCTGTGTTAGACACTGTGTGTGCTACCAGCCTCCTCTGTCTACAGGTGACCTAGCTTCCCACTTAGCTGAAATGTCTGGATCCATCGGAAGAGAAGGGTCACCAGTCACCTCTAGAGTGTCACATCATTCATGAGTCGCTTATCAGCGGGCGTCTGTATCCGCAGCGAGCGGACACTGGGATGTGCTGCCTGGACACCCCTCCAGGGCTGAGGGACACCCCAGCTGCAGGGAGTCTTGCCAACAGACAAGCCTCAGGTGTCAGCCCTTTGGCAATCTCTCCAGCTACAAAGAATCCTCCTGACCAATGTCATGCCCCTCCCTAGGCAGTCCACATCTCTGATTGGTCAGTTCTGCCTTAAAGGGCCACCTCTTCCCTTTCTAGGTTTTGCTTCCAGAAGCTCTCCTTGATGCTAGCCGCCTCTCAGCGTCTTCTCCCTGGAAGCTCGAGTTGTGACTGTTGGTACCAGGAGCTGGTGGACTCCAGGAAGCCCAAGCAAGAAGATTCTGGAGCTTGGCGCTTCTCTGCTGCTGGACGTGAGGACGCCTTCCCCCATGGCAGTAGCAGCACCTCCTGTGGCAAAAGGTAACAAGGAATCTGTTGACGTCCACCCCTGACGAACTGGGTGGGTAGTCTAGGGGGACAGAATTCACTAGTGGGTTCCACAAATCAAGAGTTGGAGAAATACAGAGGACGGGAGCAACTCCAAGACTGCTGAAACAGCGTGGTCACTGAAGCACCATTCAGGCTTCAGAAAAACCAAAGGAAAAAATGGAGAGTGATTCACCGGCAATTCAAAGCTGGGCTTGAAGGTCAGAGAGCCTCCATGGAGCACAGAAAGAGTCCCCCCATCCCCACCCCACCATTACCCGGTGGGAAAGCGGAGGACGGGGTCCAGGGTGTGGTCATAGAGAGGCCTAGCTCCAGAGGTTAGCCGCTCAGCCCGGCAGAGCTGCTCCGCGGCGCTCAGGGCCCACCTGCGCTCCTGGCCCTGGAGTGGGCCTGGTCTAGGACAGGAAAGAAACTGTCCGCAGCCAGGTGAGTCCTGGGCAAGCTGGGAGACCGTCACATCAGGGCCTGGGAAGAGCTTACGGACTGGGGAGACTTCACACCCGAGCTGGGTCCCCTGGGGGCCGTGCCAGCATGCTCGCTGGGTGGCTCCTAGCAGCCGGAAACCAGCACCTGGACCCAGACGCCAGCAGAACCGCGTCTGACGGTGGAGGGACGGGTGTCAGGCGGAGACGCGGGCCTGCCAGGGAGGCCGGGCTGTGGGGCGCAGGCCGCCAGGTGTGTGACTGTTGCCCCGGGAAGAAGCCCGAGAGCGGGAGGGCACGGGCTGGAGGGCGGGGCCCCGCCTGAGGGGGGCCTCTCCGGGAGGGCGGGGGGCAGCCGGGTCCGGACCCGAGGGTTATGGAGACGGTTAGGAGGGCCTGGAAGCCCTCGGGCAGAAGAGATGGACCATTATTAGGGGTCCTGCTCTAACAGGGGAGCAAAAGAAATCAAGGGCAGGTGACAGCTGGCATTCTGAGGCTCCTGCAGGAGCTCCTCCTCCGAGCTTGCACTGGGCGCCTGGACTTTTCCCCGTCGCTGCTAAAAGCTCATTATGCTCCATTGGAATCACCTGCTTACTTGAGCCCCTCTAGCTGGATAGTGGCATTTATGAGGCAGGAGTCTTTTTTTCTCCTCATGGGGCAAAGCAGCGCTCTTCATCAGGAGCGAGGCTTCTCGGAGGGGGGTCTTCAAACCCACAGCTGCAGCGTCCCGTGTGGGTGGGCTGGCCCTTCATCTAGTCCTGTGTCTTTTAAGTGTATGCCTCGGCCATCCAAGTTTTGTCTGCCACTTGGATTACAATTACAAAAAAAAAACAAAGTCTTTTTCTAGAAATTGGAGAGAATTCACCAAGCGGCATAAAAGTTTGCTTACATGTTCCTTTGTAAACAGAGGGATCTGTGGAAGTGAAAAGAATCCGGTTCTTCTGTCCTTTAGTTTTTGTTTTTTTTTAATTTTTAAATTTTATTTATTTATCTTTTGGGGGTGGGGGTGGGGAGGGAGGGAGATGGGCGGGCCACTTCTATTGGTCTTTCATTTCTCTATTTTCATCCGTCTTTGCTCTTTGGCTCCTGTGGGCCTCCCATCGCGACGGCCTCTGTCATTGCAGAGCGCCGGCTCCAGCTTGGTGATTGGACACATCGGTCCAGCCGCTCCGCGGCACGTGGGATCTTCCCAGGCCAGGGATGGAACCGGCGCCCCCTGCACTGCAAGGCGGTGTCCCTACCCACTGGACCACCAAGGGAAGCCCTGTCCTTTAGTTTTAAAATCTGTGTGTTCTTTAAATTCGTAATAAATTGATGCAGTTTGATACTCAGAAACACATGCTTTTGTTTGTGCTCAAAGTTTTGGTTTTATAAAACCAGATGGATTGAAGACTAACATAAGCCTCTGAACATTCATATAAGTCTAATGATTTTCTTTTACCATTTGAATATTTTCATTCCTCTTAAATTCATGAAATTCTGTGTATTTGAAGAAACATAGAAAAATTTTTGGTCTTCCCTCCCTATTTACATAGATTATTTTTGTCCTCAGTAAATAACACTTTTCTGTTTTTCATTGTCGAGGACATTAACTGAACTACAAAAAGAACACAGGGGCTTCCCCTCCCAAAAAAGGGCAAAAATTAGAGAGTCTTAAAAGCAGCAAGCTAATGTACAAGGGAACTCCCAGAAGGCTATCTGCTGACTTTCTGGCTGACGAGAGGCAGGAAGAGGCTGAGGTAATGGCTACTCTGTGCAGGCATTTCTGGATTCCGTGCCTCTTTATGGGCTGCACATTCAGAACCTGATGGTGTTAGCATGATCCAGGGGTGGGGATCCTGGCCCTGACGTCAGAAAGGCATCCATTGGATACCCGTGAAGGCCCAGTGGGAGGGTCAGTGGTCCCAACCAGTTTGAACTTGACAAGACTAGTTCCGTGTTCCTGAAAAACAATTTAAACATTACTATAGCAACCCTTGGGTCACGCATACTACCTGCTGGGGATGGTAAAAGGAATCTTAGGGTCAGGTATGCACAGCTTGGAAGGTATACAATTTGCAGGAGGTATTAAGGCAAGCTTTGTTGGTGAGGCAGGTTATGGGGCATTGTGTATTAAGCAAGTTAGAATTTAAGGGATTAGCGCTTGCCTGCCCTTGGTTTCAACCTCACTGAGGAGACATTTTCATATGGAAGGCTGGTGGCCTGGATAGTTGTTAACAACTCAGTGGGATTCTAGTGCCCCCGTGGGATCGCGACGGCCTCTGTCATTGCAGGCGCGGCTCCAGCGTGATTGGACACATCGGTCCAGCCGCTCCGCGGCACGTGGGATCTTCCCAGGCCAGGGATGGAACCGGCGCCCCCTGCACTGCAAGGCGGTGTCCCTACCCACTGGACCACCAAGGGAAGCCCTGTCCTTTAGTTTTAAAATCTGTGTGTTCTTTAAATTCGTAATAAATTGATGCAGTTTGATACTCAGAAACACATGCTTTTGTTTGTGCTCAAAGTTTTGGTTTTATAAAACCAGATGGATTGAAGACTAACATAAGCCTCTGAACATTCATATAAGTCTAATGATTTTCTTTTACCATTTGAATATTTTCATTCCTCTTAAATTCATGAAATTCTGTGTATTTGAAGAAACATAGAAAAATTTTTGGTCTTCCCTCCCTATTTACATAGATTATTTTTGTCCTCAGTAAATAACACTTTTCTGTTTTTCATTGTCGAGGACATTAACTGAACTACAAAAAGAACACAGGGGCTTCCTCCCAAAAAGGGCAAAAATTAGAGAGTCTTAAAAGCAGCAAGCTAATGTACAAGGGAACTCCCAGAAGGCTATCTGCTGACTTTCTGGCTGACGAGAGGCAGGAAGAGGCTGAGGTAATGGCTACTCTGTGCAGGCATTTCTGGATTCCATGCCTCTTTATGGGCTGCACATTCAGAACCTGATGGTGTTAGCATGATCCAGGGGTGGGGATCCTGGCCCTGACGTCAGAAAGGCATCCATTGGATACCCGTGAAGGCCCAGTGGGAGGGTCAGTGGTCCCAACCAGTTTGAACTTGACAAGACTAGTTCCGTGTTCCTGAAAAACAATTTAAACATTACTATAGCAACCCTTGGGTCACGCATACTACCTGCTGGGGATGGTAAAAGGAATCTTAGGGTCAGGTATGCACAGCTTGGAAGGTATACAATTTGCAGGAGGTATTAAGGCAAGCTTTGTTGGTGAGGCAGGTTATGGGGCATTGTGTATTAAGCAAGTTAGAATTTAAGGGATTAGCGCTTGCCTGCCCTTGGTTTCAACCTCACTGAGGGAGACATTTTCATATGGAAGGCTGGTGGCCTGGATAGTTGTTAACAACTCAGTGGGATTCTGGCGACGTGCCAGTGTCTTTCCACTTGGAAGATCGTTTTGTCCTAAAGGTGCATGTTTGAAGACCAAGGTGTCTGGGTGAGAGGAAAAGCAAAATGGAGCTGCCATTGCTAAGGGAGCCTGGGGGCCTTTTAGGAAGTGTGATGTAGGCAAGTCTCAGCCTGGATGAAATCAGACCTTTTGACCCTTTACTGTCAGAATGGAGTCCTCGAAAGCGTGCCAGAAGCCCAAGATACTCATCAGACCCTTCCCCTAAATCACTCAGGACAGCCTTTATGCGTACTGCCCTGAGCCTAAAACACTCTGTGACTCCTTGAGGACAAATAGTTTCCAACTTGCAGAGTTGATCACAGTTCTTGCTGGGCAACTTTGAACCTCGTGGCTTTTTACATTTATAAGCCTCCACTCCCTTCCTGGGAACACTCTTTTGGTTTGACTTGGATCTGTGTCTCCTGAATTGGAATTCTTAGAACTCTCAATAAATTCTCTTCTTATTGCAGTCTTCTGCACTATTTCTTGGTTGACAACTCTGATATTGTGATTTATAATAAGAAATAAGTATTTAATCCTCATTCCCATTTCTGCACAGAGCTCCTATGCCTTTTTATTTTTGCTGTTTTTTTTTTTTTTAAAGTTGAAGTGTAATTGATTTACAATGTCATGTTAGTTTTGGGTATACAGCCCAGCGATTTTACATATCTGTGTGTGTGTGTGTGTGTGTGTGTGTGTGTCCTTCTTCAGCTTCTTTCCCCTTTTAGTTATTACAAAACATTGAGTAGAGCTCCTTGTGCAGTGAGTAGGTCCTTGGTGGTTATCTATGTGAATTATTTGGGGGGAGGCGTTCTATAACTTTGCTTGACCATCAGCAGTTAGTTCTCACCCACATTCGCTGTAGATTTTTCAAAGGTGTGACAGGCACATAGGTGACCAATGTATAGAGCTTGTTAGATGAATCTTCATTACGTTTTTAGGACAGAAAGACAGAATGTGCCATGAATTCGCAGGTCTGCCTTGTGCAGGGGTCATGCTAATCTTCTCTGTATCATTACAGTTTTGGTAGATGCGCTGCCAAGGCAGGCACTCTATTTTATTTATTTATTTATTTTTCTTTCACTTTATTTTATATTCCTGTGTATATGTTCATCCCTGTCTCCTGAGTTATCTTTCCCTCCCCCCCCCCATTCCCCTTAGGTAACCATAAGAGTGTTTTCAATGTCTGTGAGTTTCTGTTTTGAAAATAAGTTCATTTATATCTTTTTTAAAATTGTTATTTCTTTATTTTTGGTTATACTGGGTTTTCACTGCTGCCGCAGGCTCTTCTCTAGTTGCAGGGGGTGGGGGCTCCTCTAGCGGAGGTGAGCAGGCTTCTTGTTGTGGTGACTTCTCTTGTTGTGGAACTTGGGCTCTAGGGCACGTGGGCTTCAGTAGTTGTGACCCGTGGGCTCAATAGTTGCGTCTCCGAGGCTCCAGAGCACAGGCTGCATAGTTGTGGCTCACGGGCATCGTTGCTCCACAGCATGTGGGATCTTCCTGGCTCAGGGATTGAACCCGGGTCTCCTGCATTGGCAGGCGAAGTCTACCACTGAGCTACCAGGGAAGCCCGTGTATCTTTTTTCTTTTTAAGATTCCACATATAAGTGATATCATATGATATTTATCTTTCTCTATTTGGGCTACTTCACTTAGTATGACAATCCCCAGGTCTCTGTGTAAATGGCATTACTTCATTCTTTTTTATCTTTTTAGGCCTGCCACACGGCTCCTGGGATCTTAGGTCCCCAACTAAGAATCTAACCTGGGCCCTCTGCAGTGACGGTGGAGAATCCTAACCCCTGGACCACCAGGTAAGTTCTTGCTTCATTCTTTTTTTGTGGTTGAGTAATACTCCATTTGCTGACCTGTAGCTGTGTAGTACTATCTGAAATCAGGGAGCCTGATGCATCCAACTCCATATTTCTCAAGACTGCATTGGCTCTTCAAGGTCTTGTGTGTTTCCATACAAATTTAAAAGTTTTGTTCTAGTTCTGTGAAAAATGTCATTGTTGGGCTTCCCTGGTGGCCCGGTGGGTAAAGAGTCTGCCTTGCAGTGCAAGGGGCACCAGTTTGATCCCTGGCCCAGGAAAATCCCATGTGCCTTGGAGCAGCTGGACTGGTGTGTCCAATTAGGGGCCAGCACTCTGGGGTACATGCGTCTGGAGCCAGTGCTCTGCAACAAGAGAGGCCACTATGATAGGAGGCCCACGCATGCCAGAGAATGAAGATGGATGAAAATAAATGGATAAAAAAATCAATGAAAGAGGCCAAAAAAAAAAAAAATCACAATCGAGAGAAAGATGGAAAAAAAAATGCCACTGTTAATTTGATAGAGATTACACTGAATCTGTAGATTGCCTTGGATTGTATAATCATTTTGAAAATATTGTTTCTGCCAGTTCAAAAACCCCTCGAGGGCTTCCCTGGTGGTCCAGTGGGTAAGGACACTGCCTTGCAGTGCAAGGGGTGCCGGTTGGATCCCTGGCCTGGGAAGATCCAACGTGCCGCGGAGCCGCTGGACCGATGTGTCCAATCACCGAGCCGGAGCTCTGGAGCGCATGCGCCCAGAGCCGGCGCTCTGCGACGACAGAGGCCACCGCGATGGGAGGCCCACAGGAGCCAAGGAACAAAGGTAGATGAGAATAAATAAATGAAAGACCAATGGAAGTGGTCAATAAATAAATAAACCTTTAAAAACAACCCTCAAGACTTGGAATGTCTGATGTGATGACAGCCATAAAGTCTTTTGTTAATGGGGTGCCTTTCAGAACTCATGCATATTTGGGAACTGGTAGCTTATGGAGCCAACCGTGTGATTAGAGGGCTCACAGCAGTTGTGTTTATGTAATGATGCGTCCATAAAATCTCTAAAGGACAGAACTCAGTTTCCAGCTTGGTGAACAGGTGGAGCTTTGGAGAGAGCGGTGCCCCCTTAAGGCATGTGGAGGTTCTGTATCCTTCCTCATACCTTGCTCTGTGCTGTCCGGTCAGGCTGTACATGCGTTATATTCTTTTATAATAAACCGGTGATTTAGCGAGTAAACAGATCTTCTGAGTTCTCTGAGCCCCTCTAGCAAATTAATTGCTCTCAAAGAAGGTGGGTAGTGGAAACCTCTGATTTCTAGATGGTCAGTCAGAAGTGCTGATAAGATCCTGGATTTAAGACCGGCCTCTGGAATGGGTAGGGGGCAGCCCTGAAGGACTGAACCCTGAACTGTGGAATCAAATGTCTACCTAGAGTCTAAGTAGCCGGGGTCAGAACTGAGGTGAATTTGAAGACATCCAGCCAGTACCTGAGAACTGATGGTCGGTGTGGGGGACCCCTGCTTGCACATATCTGAGGGAACTGGGTGCACGACGCTCTCCCCACCGGCTCAGGCCAACTTTGCGCAGCAGGAGGCGGTCCTCATTAATGTGTTCGGTTCACGGTGAGCTTTCTCAGTGGCCCTGTGACGGAAGGACGGGCAGGCTGCAGGCCGTGAGTGCCGCGCGGAGGGGGAGGCCCCGGGACGGACACCGGTGGTCCTGGGCCCTCGGTCTTCCCTTCTCCCTCCCCTCCACTGGGCGTCTCGACACCCCTGTCAGCCTTTCCCTTGGCGCTGGGAGGCCGCCTGAGGTGTGTTTCTTGGTTTTGCCCTGTTCAGGGGAGAGCCACGGGGGTGCGGGACCTGTGGGGCCTTGGAGGGAACGAGCATGTTGCTCCAGTGGATCTTCAAGAAAATTACGGATTTCAGGATCTTTAGAGATAACGACTAGTTGACGTATTTTGGCAGCTGTGAGAACTATTCAGAGCCTGGCCTCCAAATCGGCAACAACCAAGCCACTCCCTTCCCTCCTTTCTGCTGCACAGAATCTTTTTTTTTTCTTCTTTTAATTTTATTTGAGTATAGTTAACTTACAATGTCATGTTAACTTCAGGTGGACAGTAGTGATTCAGTTATAGATACACGTAGGTTCATTCTTTCTCAGATTATTTTCTTATATAAGTTATCCCAGAATGTTGAAGAGAGTCCCCTGTGCTATACCATAGGTCCTTGCTGTTTATCTTTTTTTAATTGGAGGATAATTGCTTGATGTATGTCTTATATATAGTAGTGTGGTTATATTCATCCCAAGCTCCTTATTTATGCTTATCCCTTTGTTTCCCCTTTGGTAACCATACGTTTTCCATATCTGTAAATCTGTTTTATAAATTCATTTGTATCATTAAATTAGATTCCACGTATGAGTAATATCATATGATAATTTGTCTTTCTCTGAAATGTGTCATGAAGTATGATCATTTCTAGGTCCTTTCATGTTGTTGCAAATGACATTATTTCATTATTTACAGTTGAGTAATATTCCATTGTATATACATACAATATCTTCTTTATCCATCTCTCTGTGAATGGGCATTTGGATTACTTCCTTACCTTGGGCCATTGTAGACAGTGCTGCAATGGACATTAGGGTCGATGCATATTTTATTTTTTCCTTTAAATTTTCACTGGAGTATTGTTGATTTATAATGTGTTAGATTCAGGTATAAAACAAAGTGAATCAGTTATAAATACGCATTTATCTATTCTTTTTTTAAAATGTTATTTATTTCTTTAATCACTTTTTGGACTGTGATGGTCTTCCTTGCTGCCCACCAACTCTCTGTGGTCCTGGCGAGCGGGGGTTATTCTCTGGCTGCACCGGGCAGGGTTCTCATCGTGGTGGATTCTTTAGTTTCAGAGCACAGGCGCTCTGGCCTGCGGGCTACAGTAGCTGCAGCTTGTGGGGTCAGTGGTTGTGGCTCACAGGCAGCAGATGGAATCTTCCCCAGTGACTCACTCCCTGTACCCTACAAGGGCAGGTGGGCTCTTAACTAAGGGACCACCAGGGAAGCTCATATTCATTCTCTTTAGATTCCTTTCTCATACAGGATATTACAGAATATTGAGTAGGCTTCCTTGTACTATAGAGTAGGTTCTTAATAGTTACCTATTTTATATGAGTAGTGTGAACATATTATCCTCTGGAGAAAGAATAAGCTACCCACTCCAGTGTTCTTGGCTTTTTTGGTGGCTCAGATGGTAAAGAATCTGCCTGCCATGTGGGAGATGTGAGTTCAGTCCCTGGCTTGGGAAGATCCCCTGGAGGAGGGAAGGCCAACCGGCTCCCGTGTTCTTGCCTGAGGATCCCATGGACAGAGGAGCCCGGTGGGCTGCAGTCCGTGGGGTCCAGAAGAGTCGGACATGACTGAGCACAGCACAGCGGTGTGTCCACGTGAATCCAAATTCCATGATTTATCCTTCCCCCTCCCTATTTCCCCTTGGATAAGCCTAATGTTGTTTTCTTCATCTCTGACTCTATTTCCCTTTCTACAAAAGATCATTGGTATAATTTTTTATGTTCAGTGTATAAGCTATCTCATGGTACTTGATTTGAGTGTCTGAACTTACTTGACAGTGTAATGACCTCCAGATCCTTCCTGCTGCTGCAGACGGCATGATTTCATTCTCCCCTCTGGCTGAGTAATCGCCCATTGCGTGTATGTGGCCCCTTCAGTATCCATTCACCTGTGGGCCATTGTAGACAGTGCTGCAATGGACATTAGGGTCGATGCATATTTTATTTTTCCTTTAAATTTTCACTGGAGTATTGTTGATTTATAATGTGTTAGATTCAGGTATAAAACAAAGTGAATCAGTTATAAATACGCATTTATCTATTCTTTTTTTAAAATGTTATTTATTTCTTTAATCACTTTTTGGACTGTGATGGTCTTCCTTGCTGCCCACCAACTCTCTGTGGTCCTGGCGAGCGGGGGTTATTCTCTGGCTGCACCGGGCAGGGTTCTCATCGTGGTGGATTCTTTAGTTTCAGAGCACAGGCGCTCTGGCCTGCGGGCTACAGTAGCTGCAGCTTGTGGGGTCAGTGGTTGTGGCTCACAGGCAGCAGATGGAATCTTCCCCAGTGACTCACTCCCTGTACCCTACAAGGGCAGGTGGGTTCTTAACTAAGGGACCACCAGGGAAGCTCATATTCATTCTCTTTAGATTCCTTTCTCATACAGGATATTACAGAATATTGAGTAGGCTTCCTTGTACTATAGAGTAGGTTCTTAATAGTTACCTATTTTATATGAGTAGTGTGAACATATTATCCTCTGGAGAAAGAATAAGCTACCCACTCCAGTGTTCTTGGCTTTTTTGGTGGCTCAGATGGTAAAGAATCTGCCTGCCATGTGGGAGATGTGAGTTCAGTCCCTGGCTTGGGAAGATCCCCTGGAGGAGGGAAGGCCAACCGGCTCCCGTGTTCTTGCCTGAGGATCCCATGGACAGAGGAGCCCGGTGGGCTGCAGTCCGTGGGGTCCAGAAGAGTCGGACATGACTGAGCACAGCACAGCGGTGTGTCCACGTGAATCCAAATTCCATGATTTATCCTTCCCCCTCCCTATTTCCCCTTGGATAAGCCTAATGTTGTTTTCTTCATCTCTGACTCTATTTCTCTTTTCTACAAAAGATCATTGGTATAATTTTTTATGTTCAGTGTATAAGCTATCTCATGGTACTTGATTTGAGTGTCTGAACTTACTTGACAGTGTAATGACCTCCAGATCCTTCCTGCTGCTGCAGACGGCATGATTTCATTCTCCCCTCTGGCTGAGTAATCGCCCATTGCGTGTATGTGGCTCCTCTTCAGTATCCATTCACCTGTGGATGGACATTTAGGTGGCATCCACGCCTTGGCTGCTGTAAACGTGACACAGTGTAAACAGGGCCATGTTGGGGTGCCTCTGTCCTTTACAGGATGGTTTTGCGGGGAATAAGCCCTGGAGGGGATTGGAGGATGTTATACTAGCTCTGTTTGTTACTTTGAAAAACAAACACGACACAGTCGTCCACTGTGGCTGTTCTGTCGCAGCGGCAGCAGCGGAGGGTTCCCTTTTATCCACACCGGCTCCAGCATTTGTCGCTTATGGATTTGGTGAGGACCGGCGCCCGATGATAGCCGCTGGAGGCGTTTACATTTTGCTAAAAATGAGGGAGCTGAGATTATTTGAGGGTCCAGTTTTTTGACCTTTTTGTACGTGTGAGCCAAAGTTGCCTTTTGAAGTTGGCCCTGAAAGTCAGCCTTGTTTTGAATTCTCTTTCCTTGTTTTGAATATATAGAAAGACATTTCTTGGCGTAGGCGTCATTTAGAACTCACAGGCCTCCGGAAAAAAATGCCCATCAGCACCAGTTGAAAAGTTGTTGTTCCACTTACTGGCCACAAGGCGGCAGCACTTCCTCATGCCTCACTCGGGGTACTGGGGCAAGAAGACCCTTAGCAAAAGGCACGTTCCTGGGTTGTAATCTAATTAACTGCAAAGTGCCAGAGCAAACATCCAAGGGCTCGAGTGTCATTAGATCTTGCTCCATACTCTTCACTTCCTAGCATGCATATCCGAAGGCCCCCAAGGGCTATGCTGGGGTAGCTGCCCCAGGAGGCTGTTGGGAGGGATTCTAGGGAAGGAGGCTGGACGTGGGAACCCCGCCACCAGCAGGGGTGGAGACAGTATGACTGATGAACCACTTCCAACCCAGAGCATCCACCATCTTGGGGGTGGAGGGCAAAAGGGTTGGTGTAGGAGAGCCCACCCGGCTGAAACTTGTGGTCTCATCCAGAGCGGACCAGGCACTGAAGATCTGGCATTCACTTGATTTGAGTGTCTGAACTTACTTGACAGTGTAATGACCTCCAGATCCTTCCTGCTGCTGCAGACGGCATGATTTCATTCTCCCCTCTGGCTGAGTAATCGCCCATTGCGTGTATGTGGCTCCTCTTCAGTATCCATTCACCTGTGGATGGACATTTAGGTGGCATCCACGCCTTGGCTGCTGTAAACGTGACACAGTGTAAACAGGGCCATGTTGGGGTGCCTCTGTCCTTTACAGGATGGTTTTGCGGGGAATAAGCCCTGGAGGGGATTGGAGGATGTTTTATACTAGCTCTGTTTGTTACTTTGAAAAACAAACACGACACAGTCGTCCACTGTGGCTGTTCTGTCGCAGCGGCAGCAGCGGAGGGTTCCCTTTTATCCACACCGGCTCCAGCATTTGTCGCTTATGGATTTGGTGAGGACCGGCGCCCGATGATAGCCGCTGGAGGGGGCGTTTACATTTTGCTAAAAATGAGGGAGCTGAGATTATTTGAGGGTCCAGTTTTTTGACCTTTTTGTACGTGTGAGCCAAAGTTGCCTTTTGAAGTTGGCCCTGAAAGTCAGCCTTGTTTTGAATTCTCTTTCCTTGTTTTGAATATATAGAAAGACATTTCTTGGCGTAGGCGTCATTTAGAACTCACAGGCCTCCGGAAAAAAATGCCCATCAGCACCAGTTGAAAAGTTGTTGTTCCACTTACTGGCCACAAGGCGGCAGCACTTCCTCATGCCTCACTCGGGGTACTGGGGCAAGAAGACCCTTAGCAAAAGGCACGTTCCTGGGTTGTAATCTAATTAACTGCAAAGTGCCAGAGCAAACATCCAAGGGCTCGAGTGTCATTAGATCTTGCTCCATACTCTTCACTTCCTAGCATGCATATCCGAAGGCCCCCAAGGGCTATGCTGGGGTAGCTGCCCCAGGAGGCTGTTGGGAGGGATTCTAGGGAAGGAGGCTGGACGTGGGAACCCCGCCACCAGCAGGGGTGGAGACAGTATGACTGATGAACCACTTCCAACCCAGAGCATCCACCATCTTGGGGGGGGGGGGTGGAGGGCAAAAGGGTTGGTGTAGGAGAGCCCACCCGGCTGAAACTTGTGGTCTCATCCAGAGCGGACCAGGCACTGAAGATCCAACAGGGCGCGCCTTTGCTGGCGTATCCTCCCCAGGTCCCCCCAGAGTCCAGTATTGGGCTTCCCAAGCCTGCTCAGGTCTCAGGGAGGTGACTCCAGCCCAGGTCACTGAACCCGAGGGAAACAGCATAACTATTTGTCTTTGGTTTTATCCTTTCGTATAATTTTTATTTTCTCTTACAGTAGCATTGAGTTCTAGTGTTGTGTTGGCCTGAGGTGCACAACAAGTCGATTCAATTCTGCATATACGTGTATCCATTCTCTCTCGGATTCTCTTTCCATAGCATTTTGACAAAGTGTTGGGTAGAGGTCCATATTCTGTGCTGTACATCCTTGCTCAGCATGCTTCGTTTCTATGTATTCAGAAGTGTCATCAACACTTATTCCCAACAACCTACCGTATTTCTATCCCTGCCCTCGCCCCTCCCCTGGCGCCTTTTTTCCCTTTGGTAACTCTGACTTTGTTTTCTATCTCTGTGCATCTGTTTCCGTTTGGTAAATTTGTCCACGTGTCCATTTTTGGATTCCTCCTATAAGTGATAGCATATTTGTCTTTCTCTGACTTAGTTTGATCGTCTCCAGGTCCATCCATATCGCTGCAGATAGCGTGATTTCATTATTTTTTATGGCTGAGTAACTGTCCCTTGCATTTGTGTACCCCATCTCCAGTATTTGTTCATCTGTAGATGGAAATTTTGGTTCCATCCACGCCATGGCTATTGTAACCAGTGCTGCAGTGAATGTTAGGATGTACATGTCTTTTTGAAGGATGATTTTCTCCAGATATAGGTCCTGGAGTGGGTTTGAGGATCTTATGCTAGCACTGTGTCTGGTTCTGAAAAGCAGTTGCCATTCCCAGAAAAGCATAGCAGAGTTCCCTTGTCTCCACAGCGGCTCCAGCATTTATCGTTTGTGGATTTGGTGAGGATAGCTGCTTGTTGTGGTATGCTCGTTTCTCTAAGAACTAGAGTCTGAGGTCTTTTCAGGTCCCGGTTTTGTGTTTATTCATAAATATGAACCAAATAAACGTTTTGAAATCGGCCCTGAAAGTTGGCACCATTTTTCTATTGGAATCATTTTTCTATTACCTCCTCCGGGGTATTCCCCGGCCGGGGATCATTTACAGCCCTACAAGGCTTCCTGGAGGAAATATGCCAATGAATCCTTTTCCTCTTTTAAAGTTGTTGTTCCAGTTAATGGCCACAAGGCGGCAGCACTTCCCCGCGCCTGTATCGGGGAACGGAGACAAACGGAGCCTTAGCCAAAGGCATGTTTCTAGGCTGTGAATTAAGTGCAGCGTGTCAGAACACCCAAGTCCTCGAGTGTCATTACTGCTTGCTCCTTACTTCTAACCTCCTGGTCGTATCCAAGCCCCCAAATAAGTGCTGTGCTGAGACAGCTGTCCTATGTAGCTGTCAGGAGTGACTCTAAGGAAGGAGGCTGAAAGTAGGAATCCTGCCACGAGCAGAGTTGGAGACAGGATGACTCTTGAAAGCTAACCAGCTCTTCTGTTACTTTTGCAGGATATTTGTTGACGGCGGGGTCATCTAGACCCCAAATGCCTCCTGAAAATTACATTCTCATAAGGACAGGTTTTAAAGTTGTTGTTCCAGAGAATGGCCACCAGGTGGCAGCACTGCCCGCGCCTGTATCGGGGAACGGAGACAAACGGAGCCTTAGCCAAAGGCATGTTTCTAGGCTGTGAATTAAGTGCAGCGTGTCAGAACACCCAAGTCCTCGAGTGTCATTACTGCTTGCTCCTTACTTCTAACCTCCTGGTCGTATCCAAGCCCCCAAATAAGTGCTGTGCTGAGACAGCTGTCCTATGTAGCTGTCAGGAGTGACTCTAAGGAAGGAGGCTGAAAGTAGGAATCCTGCCACGAGCAGAGTTGGAGACAGGATGACTCTTGAAAGCTAACCAGCTCTTCTGTTACTTTTTGCAGGATATTTGTTGACGGCGGGGGTCATCTAGACCCCAAATGCCTCCTGAAAATTACATTCTCATAAGGACAGGTTTTAAAGTTGTTGTTCCAGAGAATGGCCACCAGGTGGCAGCACTGCCCCGCGTACCAGTCCAGGGACGGGGCACCCTGAGCCTTAGCATGGTCATGTTCTTGGGCGGAAGAGCACATAGGGCCAGAAGAGACACTCATTGCGTTTAGTGTCCTTCCTTCTTGTCGCTTATTCTTCACTCCTCAGATACATCCCAACTGCCTCCAGAGTGCTGGGCAGAGGCAGCTGCCCCATGTAACTGTCAGAACGACTCTGAGGAAGGAAGCTGGGCGTGGGAACCCTACCACCAGCAGAGGCAGAGACAGGGTGACTGTGTAAAGCTATCCAACCCAGAGCACCCAGCATTTAGAGCGGGGGATGGTGAAAGGCTTGGTGTAGCTATGGGAGGCCCCCGCCCCTGGGTGTGAAACACGTGGTCCCATCCAGAGGGCTCCAGGCACGCCTGATCCAGGCGGGGCTTATTTGCTGGGACATCCTCTGCAGCTCCCCGACCTGGATCAAAGTCCAGCCTTGGGAAGCAGGCCGGCTCAGGCTCCAGGGAAGTGATTCCAGCCCTTGTCACAGAAGCAGAGGGGAATAAAGTAGCCATTTGTTTTCTGTTTTATCCTTTCATATCCTTTTTATTTTCTGTTGGGATAGAGCTGATTTACAGTGTTCTGTTTGTTGAGGTGTATAGCAAGGTGATTCAGTTCTAGATCTACCTGTATCTGTTCTTTTTCAGACTCCTTTCCCATAGAACTTATGACATAGTGTTGGTAGAGTTCCTTGTTCTTTTTTTTTTTTTTTAATTTTTTTTTTGGTGTGGGAAGGTGGGGTTGGGGAGGGAGGAGGGTGGGCGGGCCACTTCTATTGGTCTTTCATTTATTTATTTTCATGCATCTTTGTTCTTTGGCTCCTGTGGGCCTCCCATCGCGGTGGCCTCTGTTGTTGCAGAGCACCGGCTCTGGGCGCATGCGCTCCAGAGCTCCGGCTCAGTAATTGGACACATCAGTCCAGCTGCTCCGCGGCACGTGGGATCTTCCCAGGCCAGGGATGGAACTGGCGCCCCTTGCACTGCAAGGCGGTGTCCTTACCCACTGGACCACCAGGGAAGCCGACCTTGTTCTATCTTGTACATCTTTATTCAGTATGTTTGTTTATATCTCTCTGTTAGAACCATATATGGATTGTTCCCAAGGTCCTACCTTATCTCTATCCCTGCCTTCGCCCCTTGCTCAGCTCCTTATTTTCCTTTGGTAATTGAGTTTGTTTTCTAAGTCTGTTAATCTGTTTCTGCTTGTGCATCTATTTTTAGATGACATCTCTCAGTGATTCCATAAGCTACTTGTTTTTCTCTGACTTAGTTTGATCATTTCCAGGTCTATCCATGTTGCTGCAAACGGCATGATTTCATTCTTTTTTTAATGGCTGAGTAATAGTGCTCTGCAGGCCTATAGGCACACCTTCAGTGTTCATTTATTGGTGGAGGGAAGTTTTGGTTGCTTCCATACTTTGTTGTGAATAGTCCACAGTGAATCCTGGTGTGCACGTGTCGTTCTGAAGGATGATTTTGTCTGAATATCGCTCCTCGAGTGGGATTGCAGGATCTTATGCTAGCTTTGTTCTTCGTTCTTAAAGGAACTGCATGATGTTCTGATGTGTGGCCGTTAGCAATTTCTGTTCCCGTAGGACGGTTCCCTTTTCTCCACACATTCTGTTGATTTGTGGATTAGGTGAGGACTGGTGCCCAATGATAGTTCTTTATGGTAGTAGTTTGCATTTTGGTAAGAATGAGGGAGGCTGAGGGTCTTTTCAGTCCGAGTTTTTCTTTTTTCCTAAGTGTGAGCCAAAATTGCCTTTTGAAATTGGCTCTGAAAGTCGACCCTTTTTGGGATTCTTTTTCTGTTACTTATTGCAAGATATTTCCTGGGAGTGGGTGTTATTTACCCAGGAATCTGCAGGCCTCCTGAAGAAAATGCGCCTATTAGCGCCGAGTTGTTATTCCAGTTCATGGTCACAAGGCGGCGCCACTTCCTTCTGCCTCACCCGGAGGACGGAGGGAGCCAGAGTCTTAGCAAAAGGCCTGTCCCTGGGATGTGAACTAGAACGCAAAGTGCCAGCACCAACACCCAAGGCCTTGACTGTCTTTACGTACTGCCCCTTATTCTTCCTCCCATAGCCATAACCCAGGCCGTGCCTGAGTGCTGTGCTGAGGCAGACGTCCCAGGGAGCTATGAGGAGCAACTCTAAATAAGGAGCCTGGAGATGGGAACCCCCGCCACCGGCAGACGCGGGGGCAGGGTGACTGTGGAAAGCTCTCTCACCCAGAGCATCCACTATTTTGGGTGCAAAGGGCTTGGTGTAGCTGTAGGAGGGCCTGCCTGGATGTGAAGCCTCTGGGTCCATCCAGAGGGCAGCAGGAACTCAGGATCTGGGTTGGGGCTCATTGCCGGCCTGCTCTCTCCAGCTCCCCCGACTCAGTCAGAGTCCAGTCTTGGGAGCCAAGCCTATGCAGACCCCGGGGACCTGACAGTCGCCCGTGTCCCAAAACCAAGGGAAATGACGTACACATGTGTTGTCATTTTCCTATTTCATGTAATTTTTATTTTTTATTGGAGTAGAATTGATTTACCATTTTGTGTTCAGGTATACAATAAAGAGATTCAGTTATACATGTACAAATATCTGTTCTTTTTCGGATTGTGTTTCTGAGAGCTTAGAGTGCTAGCAGTTTTTTGGTCTATCCAGTAGATGGTGTGTTGGTCTGCTATCTCTGTATCTAATCTAGAAGTGTGTGTGGTTTAATCCCAGCAATCTAAACGGTCTCTGCCTGTTCTCCACATGCTCCTTCTTTCCAGGTGTAACTTGAAGTTTGTTTTCTAAGTCTGTGGGTCTGTTTTTATTTGTATATTGGTGCATGTGTATCCATTTTTAGATTATACCTCTGTGTGATACCGTTTGCTAGTTTTCTTTCTCTGATTCATGTGATCATCTCCAGGTCCATCCATGTTATTGCATGGTTTATTCGTTTTTTATGGCTAATGGGCCATTGCATATTTGTAGCACATCTTCAGTATCCATTCATTGGTGGTGGACATTTTGGTTGCTTTCATGCCTTTGCTATGGTAAACAGTGCTGCAGTGAAGGTTGGGGCGCATGTATCTTTTTATTATTATTATTATTCTTTATTTTAAAGGTTTTACAGAGTTTTGTTGTTCACAGACATGTGTGTTCCCAGATCAGTCACATGCATATCCATGGTCCTCACCCCCGCAGTTCCCCCCATCCCACCCCTCCAGACCTTCGCTCCAAGCCATTGTGAGCACTCCTATTCCCTTAGCACTATGACACTAGCTATCTTTTCCACACATAACAGTATATGTTTCCATGTTACTCCCTCCATGCCTCCCCCTCCCTATTTCTTCCCCACAATGTCCCTATGTCTATGCTCTGTCTGTTTTTCCATGAGTTCCCTGTGTGTGATATAAAGACCGTCCTACTAGATTCCATATATGTGTGTTAGTATACTGTATTTGTCTTTCTCTCTTTGACTGACTTCACTTTTTATGATAGGTTCTAGAGCCAGCCACTTCATTAGGACTGAGTCTTCTGCATTTCTTTAAATAGCTGAGTAGTATTCCATTGTATATATGTACCAGAGCTTCTGGATCCATTCATTTGTCGATGGACATCTAGGTTGCTTCCATGTTCTGGCTATTGTATAGAGAGCTGCAATGAACATTGGGGTACAGGTGCTTCTTTCAGTTTTGATCTCATCAGGATATAAGCCTAATAGTGGGATTGCTGGGTCATAGGGTGCTTCTATTTTTAGTTTTTTAAGGACTCTCCATACTGTCTTCCATAGAGGCTGTATCAATTGACATTCCCACCAGCAATGCAAGAGGGTTCCCTTTTCTCCACACCCTCTCCAGCATTTATTGTCTGTCAATTTGTGGATGATGGCCATTCTGACGGGTGTGAGGTGGTATCTCATTGTAGTTTTAATTTGGATTTCTCTAATAATAAGCGAGGTTGAGCATCGTTTCCTGTGCTTTTGGGCCATCTGTATGTCCTCTTTGGAGAGGCGTCTCTTTAGGTCTTTTTCCCATTTTTTGATTGGGTTGTTCGTTTGCCCTGTGCTGAGTTGCCTGAGTTGCTTGTAGATTTTGGAGATTAATTATTTGTCTGTTGTTTCGTTTGCTATGATTTTCTCCCACTCTGTGGGGTGTCTCTTGAGCTTTTTTTGTAATTTATTTTGCTGTACAAAAGCTTTTAAGTTTCATGAGGTCCCACATGTTCAATTTTCTTTTCAGTTCCGCTATTTTAGTTGGTGGGTCAGAGAAGATCTTGCTTTGATTGATGTCCTTGAGGGTTTTGCCTATATTCTCCTCTAAGAGTTTGATGGTTTCTGGTCTTCCATTTAGGTCTTTAATCCATTTTGAGTTGATCTTAGTGTATGGTGTCAGGGAATGTTCCAACTTCATTTTTTTGCATGTAGCTGTCCAATTTTCCCAGCACCACTTGTTGAAGAGGCTGTCTTTGTCCCATTTTATAGTTTCTCCTCCTTTATCAAAAATAAGGTACCTATAGGTGTGTGGGTTTCGCATGTATCTTTTTAAATTTTTATTTATTTTGTTTTTGGCTATTTGGGGTTTTCACTGTTGCCACAGGCTCTTTTCTAGTTGCAGGGAGTGGGGGCTACCCTCTAGCTGAGGTGAGCAGGCTTCTTGTTGTGGTTACTTCTCTTCTCTAGAGCACAGGCTTAATAGTTGTGACTCATGGGCTTAGTTGCTCTGCAGCATGTGGGATCTTCCCAGATCAGGGGTTGAACCCGTGTCTCCTCCATTGGCAGGCGAACTCTTTACCACGGAAGCCCCGCATGTGTCTTTTTGAAGGATGCTTTGCCTGAACATAGACTTCAGAATGGGGCTGCAGGATCTTACGCTCTGTTTTTCATTTTTAAAGGAACCTGGATGGTGTTCTCCATAGTGGCTGTTAGCAATGACCATTCCCAGCAGCAGCACAGGAGGCTTGCATTTTCTCCACACCTATCCCAGCATGTATTCTTTGTCGATTTGGTTATTACTGGTGTCTGAAAACACATTGTTGTGGTTTTGGTTTCCATTTTTCTAAGTGTTAGGAAGCCTGATGTTAATTTCAGGTGCTTTTTTCAAAATAAATTTTAAGTGTGAACTAAGTTCGTCTCTTAAGATTGACTTTGCAGTGTTGGGCCTGTTTGGAATTCTTTTTGTATTACCTGCCGCTGGAATTTTCCCGGTCGGATCATTAAGAAGCCATAGGCCTCCTGTAAGTTGTGCCGGTAAGCTCGTTTTAAAGTTGTTGTTCCATCTAATGGCCACAGGGTGGCAGCACTGCCTCTTGCTCCATTTGGCAAATGGGGGCGACTCGAGCCTTAGCAGTGGTGGTGTTCCTTGGTTGTAGAGTTCTAAGTGACACTGCAAACACCTAAGGCCTAAGGTGTTACTATTTCTTGTCCCTTATTCCTCCCCCACTCCTTAGATATATCCCATGCCCCTCCAAACTGCTGTGCTGAGGCAGCTGTCCCAAGGTGTTAGGATGGACCCTAAGTAAGGAGGCCAGAAGTGGGAACCCCAGCACCAACACAGGTGGAGAGAGGGTGATTATTGAAGTCTCTTTTTATCATAGAGCATCCACCATTCTTTTTTTTTGGCCTCTATTGTTTTTTTATTTATTTATTTTCATCTATCTTTACTCTTTGGCCTGTGTGGGCCTCCCATTGCAGTGGCCTCTCTCATTGCAGAGCACTGGCTTTGGGCGCATGCGCTCCAGAGCGCCGGCTCGGTAATTGGACACATGGGCCCAGCCACTCCACAGCATGTGGGATCTTCCTGGGCCAGGGATCGAACTGGTGTCCCTTGCACTGCAAGACGGACTCTTTACCCACTGGACTACCAGGGAGGCCCACATCCACCATTTTTTGGGTGGAATAGGTTTGGTTTAGCAGTGGGAGGGCCCACCTGGGTGTGAAGCTTCCATAGGGAAGTAGGCACTCAGGATCCAAGGTTGGGGTGCTCATCTGCTGGCACGTGCTCCCCAGATCCCCCGAACAGACCAATGTCCAGTCTTGGGAACCAAGCCTTCTCAGGTTCCGTGTATGTGACACCAGGCCAGGTCACCAATGCTGAGGGGAATGATGTGGAGTTTTGTTTTTCTTTTTATGTCATTTTTAGTTTGTATTGGAGTAGAGTTTATTGCCAATATTGTTTGTTTAGATTTTCAGTTAAACATATACGTGTGTCTGCTCTTTATGGATGGTGTGCTCTAGCTGATGACACAGTGTTGAGTTCCGTATTCTATCCTGTAGGTCCTTTTTCAGTATTCTGTTTATCAATCTGTCTAATCTATAAGTGTATATGTTTTTTTTTTTAATCTTTTTTTTTGGCCACATCTATTGGTCTTTCATTTCTATCTTTGTTCTCTTGGGCCTCCCATCACAGTGGCCTCTGTTGCCGCAGAGCACTGACTCTGGGCGCATACGCTCCAGAGCTCCAGCTCAGTAATTGGACACATCGGTCCAGCTACTCTGTGGCACATGGGATCGTGCCAGGTCAGGGATCGAACTGGCGCTCCTTGCACAGCAAGGCGGTGTCCTTACCCACTGGACCACCAGGGAAGCCCAAGTGTATATGGTTTAATCCCTACATCCTAGATTATCTCAACCTCCCTCCTCTGGACAATGCTTCCTTCCTTTTGGTGACTGTTTTCTAAATCTGTGAGTTCGCTTCTATTTGTACACAAGTTCACGTGTATCTGTTTTACATTCCCCCCGTAAGTGGTGTCATATGCTCTTTCTGTCTCTGAGTCAGTGCGATCATTTCCAGAGTCACCCGTGTTGTTGCAAATAGCATGGTCTTAGTAGCCCATGGATTGTAAAGAGCCAAACACGACTGAGCGACTGAACAACAGTCTTTTTGTGGCCAAGTCGTAGTCCATGGCAGGCGTGTAGCACAATTCAGCTCATTCACCTGTGGACGCACATCTTGGTTGCTTCCAGGCCTTGGTGGTTATAAATAGTGCCTCAGGGAAGGTTGGGGTGTGTGTGTCTTTTTGAAAGATGCTTTTGTCTGGATACGGGCCCAGGAGTGGGTTTGCAGTATCTCAGGCTAGCTGTTGTGTGTCATTTGGAAAGAAGCCTGCTTGGCGTTCTCCGTCGTGGCTGTTGGCAGTTTCCATTCCCAGCAGAAGCTTAGGAGGGCTCCCTTTTCTCCACGGCATCTCCAGCATTTATTGTTTGTAGATTTGATAAACATTGGTGCCAGATGGTAGCTGATTATGGTTTTGTTTTTTCATTATTCTAACCATTAGGGAGGCGGAGGGTTTTTTTAGGTGTGTGTTTATTTTGGTGTGAGCCCCATTTACCTCTTTAAAATTGGTTTTTAAAGTCATCCCTGAACCCGAGAGGAATAAAGGAGCTATTTCTTTGGGGAGAGCCAGTTTACAGTGTGGTGTCTACGGTGCACAGGAGGTAGACTCAGTTCTACACACACATGTATCTGTTGTTTTTCAGATTCTCTTCCCACAGAGCTTATGACAGTGGAGTCCCTTCTTCTATCCTGTACGTCCTTGTTCAGTATGCTTGATTCAAGGTGTTTAGAAGTGTGTATGGTACATTCCCAACATGCGACCTTATCTCTATCCCTACCTTCAGCGTTCCCCCAGCTCTTTTTTTTGTAAACTCTGAGTTTGTTTTCTGTTTCTGTTAGGTGAATTTGTTCATGCGTATCTGTTTTACATTCCCCGTAAGTGGTGTCATATGCTCTTTCTGTCTCTGAGTCAGTGCGATCATTTCCAGAGTCACCCGTGTTGTTGCAAATAGCATGGTCTTAGTAGCCCATGGATTGTAAAGAGCCAAACACGACTGAGCGACTGAACAACAGTCTTTTTGTGGCCAAGTCGTAGTCCATGGCAGGCGTGTAGCACAATTCAGCTCATTCACCTGTGGACGCACATCTTGGTTGCTTCCAGGCCTTGGTGGTTATAAATAGTGCCTCAGGGAAGGTTGGGGTGTGTGTGTCTTTTTGAAAGATGCTTTTGTCTGGATACGGGCCCAGGAGTGGGTTTGCAGTATCTCAGGCTAGCTGTTGTGTGTCATTTGGAAAGAAGCCTGCTTGGCGTTCTCCGTCGTGGCTGTTGGCAGTTTCCATTCCCAGCAGAAGCTTAGGAGGGCTCCCTTTTCTCCACGGCATCTCCAGCATTTATTGTTTGTAGATTTGATAAACATTGGTGCCAGATGGTAGCTGATTATGGTTTTGTTTTTTCATTATTCTAACCATTAGGGAGGCGGAGGGTTTTTTTAGGTGTGTGTTTATTTTGGTGTGAGCCCCATTTACCTCTTTAAAATTGGTTTTTAAAGTCATCCCTGAACCCGAGAGGAATAAAGGAGCTATTTCTTTGGGGAGAGCCAGTTTACAGTGTGGTGTCTACGGTGCACAGGAGGTAGACTCAGTTCTACACACACATGTATCTGTTGTTTTTCAGATTCTCTTCCCACAGAGCTTATGACAGTGGAGTCCCTTCCTCTATCCTGTACATCCTTGTTCAGTATGCTTGATTCAAGGTGTTTAGAAGTGTGTATGGTACATCCCCAACATGCGACCTTATCTCTATCCCTACCTTCAGCGTTCCCCCAGCTCTTTTTTTTTGTAATCTCTGAGTTTGTTTTCTGTTTCTGTTAGGTGAATTTGTTCATGCGTATGCTTTTTTAGATTCCACCTATACGTGGTATCATACACTGTCTGTCTTTTCTGACATATTTTCATCATCTCCAGGTCCATTCATGGTGCTGAAGATGGCTTGATTTCTATCCTTTTTATGGCTGAGTGACAGTCCATTGCATGCACGCAGCACACCTTCAGTGTCTTTTCATCTGTGCAGGGAAGTTTTGGTTGCTTCCATACTTTGTCTATTGTCAGTAGGGCCGCAGTGAATGTGGGAGTGCAGGTGTCTTTCTGAAGGACAGTTTTACCCAAATAGAGGCCCTGGAGTGGGCTTGCACAATCTTACGGTAACTTTGTTCCCCCTTCTGAAAGTAGGTGGTGATGGTCTGCATTGTGGCTGTTAGCAATTTCCATTCCCAGCAGCAGCTGAGGAGGGTTCCCTTTTCTCCACACTGTCTCCGGCATTTATTGTTTGTAGATTTTGTGATCAGTGGTGCCAGATGATAGCTCGTTACAGTTTGGTTTGCGTTTCTCTAACCATTAGGGAGGCTGATGGATTTTTTTAGGTGTGTTTTTATTTTGCTGCGAGCCCAATTTACCTTTTTAAATTGGCTTTTAAAGTCGGCCCTGTTTTGAATTCTTTTTCTGTTACTTATTGCAGGATATTTGTTGGAGGGCGGGGGTCGTTGAGATCCCAAATGCCTCTTGAGTAAAAGGTTCTCATCAACATCTGCTTTTAAAGGTGTTGTTCTAGTTAATGGCCACAAGGTGGCAGCACTGCCTCACGTACAGTCGGCCAACTGGGGCGGCCTAGGCCTCACCATGGTCATGTTCCTTCGTGGAAGAGCACAAAGCGCCCGACGTCCGGTGTGTTGAGTGTCACTCCTTCTTGCCCCTGACTCTTCACTTCTCAGACGGACCCCAACCCCCTCCAGAGTGCTGCGCAGAGGCAGCTGTCCCTGTCCGGGGTCAGGAGTGATTTTAAGGCGGGGAGGCAGGAAGTGGGAACCCCACCACCCGAGATGTGAACATAGTGTGATTAGCGAAAGCCCTTCCCAGCGTTCAGCCGGTGTCCCTGTAAGTTTGTTTTCTGTTTCTGTTAGGTGAATTTGTTCATGTGTACGCTTTTTTAGATTCCACCTATACGTGGTATCATACACTGTCTTTTCTGACATGTTTTCATCATCTCCAGGTCCATTCATGGTGCTGCAGATGGCTTGATTTCTGTCCTTTTTATGGCTGAGTGACAGTCCATTGCATGCACGCAGCACACCTTCAGTGTCTTTTCATCTGTGCAGGGAAGTTTTGGTTGCTTCCATACTTTGTCTATTGTCAGTAGGGCCGCAGTGAATGTGGGAGTGCAGGTGTCTTTCGGAAGGACAGTTTTACCCAAATAGAGGCCCTGGAGTGGGCTTGCACAATCTTACGGTAACTTTGTTCCCCCTTCTGAAAGTAGGTGGTGATGGTCTGCATTGTGGCTGTTAGCAATTTCCATTCCAAGCAGCAGCTGAGGAGGGTTCCCTTTTCTCCACACTGTCTCCGGCATTTATTGTTTGTAGATTTTGTGATCAGTGGTGCCAGATGATAGCTCGTTACAGTTTGGTTTGCGTTTCTCTAACCATTAGGGAGGCTGATGGATTTTTTTAGGTGTGTTTTTATTTTGCTGCGAGCCCAATTTACCTTTTTAAATTGGCTTTTAAAGTCGGCCCTGTTTTGAATTCTTTTTCTGTTACTTATTGCAGGATATTTGTTGGAGGGCGGGGGTCGTTGAGATCCCAAATGCCTCTTGAGTAAAAGGTTCTCATCAACATCTGCTTTTAAAGGTGTTGTTCTAGTTAATGGCCACAAGGTGGCAGCACTGCCTCACGTACAGTCGGCCAACTGGGGCGGCCTAGGCCTCACCATGGTCATGTTCCTTCGTGGAAGAGCACAAAGCGCCCGACGTCCGGTGTGTTGAGTGTCACTCCTTCTTGCCCCTGACTCTTCACTTCTCAGACGGACCCCAACCCCCTCCAGAGTGCTGCGCAGAGGCAGCTGTCCCTGTCCGGGGTCAGGAGTGATTTTAAGGCGGGGAGGCAGGAAGTGGGAACCCCACCACCCGAGATGTGAACATAGTGTGATTAGCGAAAGCCCTTCCAGCGCAGAGTGTCCACCATGTAAGGGTTCAGTAGCCCAGGTGTCGCTGTTGGAGGGCCTGCCTGGACGTGAAGCTTGTGTTCATTCAGAGAGGACCCGAAAACACTGCTAGCGTGCAAACGTGCCAGAGGCAGGGGCCCTGTCGCAGTGGCTCCTGGTCCCACCGTGCCCGCGCCCTCGGCGCCCCGTGTCTTTTTGGCATGAATGGACGCCCCCGCATCCGCTGCCAGGCTCCGCGTGGAGAGCCGCGGTCCAGATGTCTCCTGGGGCTTCAGGCGCCCTTGAGGGCTCCCGTCCCCATCTCTCAGTTCTTTCGCACGCGGTGTGATATGTGGCTTTATTTCATTAGGGATAAAAGCAGCAGTGTCATTCGTGGCTCGCCCCTCGCCCCACCCTCTGAAGGTATGTTTTGACTTGTGTGTTGCACTTGAACATCTTGTCCTTCAACATCCGAGAGAGGGGTAGGCTTCTCGAGTCAAACATGTGTCGCTGGTGAAATGATCCGGTGTGAGCATCTGAGGCCGAAGGGCAGCTTCTCTCTGGGGGCGAGGAGAAGACAGTCCCGAGCACCCAGGCGAGAGCGGGCAAGAGCGCAGGGGCCCCGCCGCGGCCCTGACCGCGCTGGGCACCGCGGCGCCGCCGGGCCGGCCTTCTGCACGACAGGCAGGCGGCCTTCCTTCCCAGGACTCGACTCAGGGAAGGCGTTGCGCCAACACGGCCCCGGATGGTCCCGCGTCCCGAACGTCCCACACCAGCCGCCTGGCTGGGAACAGGGCTGTGTCGGCCACTCGGCTGAAGAGATGCAGACGGACTGAGGCCTCAGCGCAGGGGACGAGGGGCGGTCGGGGCTCAGCCTCCAGCAGCAGCCCACAGGGCCCCCTCCCGAGGGGGACCCACCAGTCTCGCGTCTCCACGTGGCTGTGCGCGCGGCCCCTCCGCCCGGGGGGCCGTCCCCTCGCCCGTCGGACCAGGCCTGAGACCCGCCACCGCAGAGTCACGCCAGCCCCGCCTAGCCAGGCCGGCGCTGCCCCACGACAGGCTCCCGGCGTTCGCTCCAGAGAGCCCGGGGAAATGTGAGCGAAAGCCCTTCCAGCGCAGAGTGTCCACCATGTAAGGGTTCAGTAGCCCAGGTGTCGCTGTTGGAGGGCCTGCCTGGACGTGAAGCTTGTGTTCATTCAGAGAGGACCCGAAAACACTGCTAGCGTGCAAACGTGCCAGAGGCAGGGGCCCTGTCGCAGTGGCTCCTGGTCCCACCGTGCCCGCGCCCTCGGCGCCCCGTGTCTTTTTGGCATGAATGGACGCCCCCGCATCCGCTGCCAGGCTCCGCGTGGAGAGCCGCGGTCCAGATGTCTCCTGGGGCTTCAGGCGCCCTTGAGGGCTCCCGTCCCCATCTCTCAGTTCTTTCGCACGCGGTGTGATATGTGGCTTTATTTCATTAGGGATAAAAGCAGCAGTGTCATTCGTGGCTCGCCCCTCGCCCCACCCTCTGAAGGTATGTTTTGACTTGTGTGTTGCACTTGAACATCTTGTCCTTCAACATCCGAGAGAGGGGTAGGCTTCTCGAGTCAAACATGTGTCGCTGGTGAAATGATCCGGTGTGAGCATCTGAGGCCGAAGGGCAGCTTCTCTCTGGGGGCGAGGAGAAGACAGTCCCGAGCACCCAGGCGAGAGCGGGCAAGAGCGCAGGGGCCCCGCCGCGGCCCTGACCGCGCTGGGCACCGCGGCGCCGCCGGGCCGGCCTTCTGCACGACAGGCAGGCGGCCTTCCTTCCCAGGACTCGACTCAGGGAAGGCGTTGCGCCAACACGGCCCCGGATGGTCCCGCGTCCCGAACGTCCCACACCAGCCGCCTGGCTGGGAACAGGGCTGTGTCGGCCACTCGGCTGAAGAGATGCAGACGGACCGAGGCCTCAGCGCAGGGGCCGAGGGGCGGTCGGGGCTCAGCCTCCAGCAGCAGCCCACAGGGCCCCCTCCCGAGGGGGACCCACCAGTCTCGCGTCTCCACGTGGCTGTGCGCGCGGCCCCTCCGCCCGGGGTGCCGTCCCCTCGCCCGTCGGACCAGGCCTGAGACCCGCCACCGCAGAGTCACGCCAGCCCCGCTTAGCCAGGCCGGCGCTGCCCCAGGACAGGCTCCCGGCGTCCGCTCCAGAGAGCGTCAAGCAATGCAGAGAAGTTAACTGCGTCAGCACTCTAGTTACGAAAAAGGTATCTATGGAAATGGGAAAAAATGACTAATTAAAATGAGTAAAGACAGGTCACAGGGCAGGTAGGGTGGGTCGGGGTGTGGAGTCAGGCCGTCTGTCTGCCCGCTGCCCGCGCCGCCGGCGCCTCCCCTGGGATGACAGCCCTGCTGCCAGCCTGCGCTCCGGCACATGAAACACACCCCTGTGTGCAGGCTGGAAGAACTCGTCTTAAGGAGGACTTTCCTCTCAATTTGGTGTATGAGAATTACAAAAAAAAAAAAAAAGAGCGCTCATCTGGATTTCTAGGGCCTTGGGAGCAAACAGCTCATGAGAGGACATCCACCCTGTGGTCACCTGTGCAACACTGAGGGTGGTTATGCTGAATTTCCTCAAAGCACTTGTGACTGGCTAATTTACAGTAATTAATAAGAACCTTAGCATTCCCTGCAATTATTCCAGGGGTTTTTGTCTTTACTAGTTTTTTTAAGGTTCCATCACGTGAACCGGGCCTGTCAAGTCTCGCTTCTGCTGAGCACACAGGCTGAGGAGCAGCAGCTGCGAGACCTGGGGCTGCGTGCCCGCCGCCGGCCGGGGGAGGGGGCCTGCCTTGTGTCCCGCCGCGGAAGGGCGCGAGAGTTCGCTGTGTCCACTTTCACGGGTCATGCGATATTCGTCTCAACAAATGGCAGAGACTAAGGCATGCTCGGAACACGTTCCGTTCTTGAAAATAACGGTAATTACAGTTTTCACGTCAGAGCATTCTATTCACCAGGCCTGTAGAACTCTGTATAGATTCTTCCAGCTTTCATTTTTGTTTTGCAGACTGTGCTGTACACACACTCCCTCCCCGACCCCGTCTGTCCTGGCGCCCCCGCCCCTCTTTTCCACGGACGACTGACAGACTGTGGTGTCTTCGCCACAGTTCAGTCATTCCCTTACTGATGGTTATTCATACTGTTTCTATTTTGTCCTTACTGAACCCCACAATACGCACTGATAAACATGTAGTTTAGGGTGCTGGCATTTTTTTCTTCCTTCCTTCCGATTCCTAGAAGTGAGTTGGCAGGCTGGCGAGTACAGCTGGCTGCTGACCACCACCGAGGTTGAAGGCACAGGCCTCAGCGCAGTGGAAAGCCCGAGGCTGACTTCGGTCGGTCCTGGGTATTCAAGGCTCTGCTCCAGAGCCGGCCAGCGGACATCGGCAGTGCGTCCCCACTACAGTGAGTAACCGTGTGAAAGTGGACCTCCCATTTTCCACTGGTGCTGCCTAACCGTCAACGGTACGTATGTGCTTCACGTTAAAAGCCAGAGTCAGTTATCTCCAAGGAGGCTGTCCCGATCTGTATTTCTAACAGACGTGTATGAAGCCACCGTCTTCCCCTGCTTCCCTGTTGTTAGGAGATGACAGGTTAGAAAGACCAGGATGTATGGGACTATGGCTATTCTGATAGGCTTACTGAGAAAATCACTCACATTCATAGACAATCATGGCACATCAATCATCTTCAGGAATAACTGCAAGAAAAAAGGCCAGTTACAGTGGCCATTTACAACACCAACACATGCTCTGTGGCAGGGAACTTGTGTATTTGAGATGAAAGTTTAAAGGGACTGAGCATGCACCCCACCCGGGGACCGGGAGACCTGGGCTGCGTGCCCGCCGCCGCCGGGGAGGGGCCTGCCTTGTGTCCCGCCGCGGAAGGGCGCGAGAGTTCGCTGTGTCCACTTTCACGGGTCATGCGATATTCGTCTCAACAAATGGCAGAGACTAAGGCATGCTCGGAACACGTTCCGTTCTTGAAAATAACGGTAATTACAGTTTTCACGTCAGAGCATTCTATTCACCAGGCCTGTAGAACTCTGTATAGGTTCTTTCAGCTTTCATTTTTGTTTTGCAGACTGTGCTGTACACACACTCCCTCCCCGACCCCGTCTGTCCTGGCGCCCCCGCCCCTCCCTGCTCTTTTCCACGGACGACTGACAGACTGTGGTGTCTTCGCCACAGTTCAGTCATTCCCTTACTGATGGTTATTCATACTGTTTCTATTTTGTCCTTACTGAACCCCACAATACGCACTGATAAACATGTAGTTTAGGGTGCTGGCATTTTTTTCTTCCTTCCTTCCGATTCCTAGAAGTGAGTTGGCAGGCTGGCGAGTACAGCTGGCTGCTGACCACCACCGAGGTTGAAGGCACAGGCCTCAGCGCAGTGGAAAGCCCGAGGCTGACTTCGGTCGGTCCTGGGTATTCAAGGCTCTGCTCCAGAGCCGGCCAGCGGACATCGGCAGTGCGTCCCCACTACAGTGAGTAACCGTGTGAAAGTGGACCTCCCATTTTCCACTGGTGCTGCCTAACCGTCAACGGTACGTATGTGCTTCACGTTAAAAGCCAGAGTCAGTTATCTCCAAGGAGGCTGTCCCGATCTGTATTTCTAACAGACGTGTATGAAGCCACCGTCTTCCCCTGCTTCCCTGTTGTTAGGAGATGACAGGTTAGAAAGACCAGGATGTATGGGACTATGGCTATTCTGATAGGCTTACTGAGAAAATCACTCACATTCATAGACAATCATGGCACATCAATCATCTTCAGGAATAACTGCAAGAAAAAAGGCCAGTTACAGTGGCCATTTACAACACCAACACATGCTCTGTGGCAGGGAACTTGTGTATTTGAGATGAAAGTTTAAAGGGACTGAGTGATACAAAAGTAATTTTCTTAGGTTAATAATCAATATATGGAAAGATTACTTAAGTCTCACTTGTAAGTTTCACTTGTGACTCTTGAAAGCAAAGACGTAACTCAGACTAAGTCAGATTCTAGAGGGAAATGCTTTGGGTTGATCGTGAAATTTCTGGAAGTAGACATGCCTCCTTTACATAGAATGTTGCAAAAATTTATTTCTAAGGTGGACCAGGCCCATGGAAATTTTAAAAAGCAAGGTAAGACATTTATTGAGAGTTCCTTAAAATAAATTATTTCTCCCCCACGTCTCTGAAATGTAACACCTGAAGTACACACACACCCTCTAATTTCTCAACACATTGTATAAAATATGAAGAGAAATAGGGAAACACAGAAAAATACAAGTGGTCCCTGGGTTGTACAGTATTTTGGTAAAAGACATGCATTTGTACATAAACACCCCAGTGAAACATGAAAGCACACGATGGGCGTGGCCGTGGTTCACACTGCCCATGTGTTCTGTGGTGCACACTGTCTCCTTTCACGCTCTTCAGTCTCTCAGCTGTTTCACACTTGCATATTTAAGTCACTAATACTTCTGGGAAATCTTCAGCCAAACCAGAAGGTTAAGACTACAGCACCGTTGTCTTCTGTTGCTTGACGAGGTGACCCAGCCCCGGGGAGCCAGCAAGAGGAGGAGGAACTGGACGCTCCCTGGAAAGGGTCCTGGATTGTAAGGTACTGAAGAACAGCGTGATGTTCGCGTGGACAGTGGTGTCTGGGTGTCCTGATTGTTAGGACAAGAATGGCAAACTGTTTAATTTACATATACACATCTCAAATACAGAGTGCTTTTTGCGTGTGTGGCATATTCTTACACATAGCCACAGAATGCCTAAGGTACGGTCTCTAGAGCCTTTATATAGCTGCCCAGAGTATTTTTTTTATTAAACAATCCATTCAGGATTTTTTAAAACTCACTGTACTAATACAGTTACGTTTGTGTATTTGTAGTTGGATGTATTCTGATGGCACCCAACTATCAGTATGGTACTGTTCTTAGGGGACCCCGGTTGTGCACATTTGATAGACTGTATCTCAGTGGGAGCTCCCTTGTTCCGTCAGCACCTTCGCGAGGTTGCTCCCCACGGGAAAGGTTCTCTGGGGCGAAAGCTGCCTGCAGTCTCAGGGTCTGTCCCCGGTGTGGACTCTCTGATGGACACTGAGTCGGGACTTCCTGCTGAAGGCCTTCCCACACTCGGCACACTCGTACGGCTTCTCGCCTGTATGGATTCGCAAGTGTAATCTGAGAGTTGATCTCTGGCTGAACGTTTTGCCGCACTCGGTGCATTCGTAGGGCTTTTCTCCAGTGTGAGTCCGCATGTGTATGATGAGTTGTGAATTCTGGATAAAAGATTTTCCACATTCACTGCACTCAGAAGACCTCTAATTTCTCAACACATTGTATAAAATATGAAGAGAAATAGAAACACAGAAAAATACAAGTGGTCCCTGGGTTGTACAGTATTTTGGTAAAAGACATGCATTTGTACATAAACACCCCAGTGAAACATGAAAGCACACGATGGGCGTGGCCGTGGTTCACACTGCCCATGTGTTCTGTGGTGCACACTGTCTCCTTTCACGCTCTTCAGTCTCTCAGCTGTTTCACACTTGCATATTTAAGTCACTAATACTTCTGGGAAATCTTCAGCCAAACCAGAAGGTTAAGACTACAGCACCGTTGTCTTCTGTTGCTTGACGAGGTGACCCAGCCCCGGGGAGCCAGCAAGAGGAGGAGGAACTGGACGCTCCCTGGAAAGGGTCCTGGATTGTAAGGTACTGAAGAACAGCGCGTGATGTTCCGCGTGGACAGTGGTGTCTGGGTGTCCTGATTGTTAGGACAAGAATGGCAAACTGTTTAATTTACATATACACATCTCAAATACAGAGTGCTTTTTGCGTGTGTGGCATATTCTTACACATAGCCACAGAATGCCTAAGGTACGGTCTCTAGAGCCTTTATATAGCTGCCCAGAGTATTTTTTTTATTAAACAATCCATTCAGGATTTTTTAAAACTCACTGTACTAATACAGTTACGTTTGTGTATTTGTAGTTGGATGTATTCTGATGGCACCCAACTATCAGTATGGTACTGTTCTTAGGGGACCCCGGTTGTGCACATTTGATAGACTGTATCTCAGTGGGAGCTCCCTTGTTCCGTCAGCACCTTCGCGAGGTTGCTCCCCACGGGAAAGGTTCTCTGGGGCGAAAGCTGCCTGCAGTCTCAGGGTCTGTCCCCGGTGTGGACTCTCTGATGGACACTGAGTCGGGACTTCCTGCTGAAGGCCTTCCCACACTCGGCACACTCGTACGGCTTCTCGCCTGTATGGATTCGCAAGTGTAATCTGAGAGTTGATCTCTGGCTGAACGTTTTGCCGCACTCGGTGCATTCGTAGGGCTTTTCTCCAGTGTGAGTCCGCATGTGTATGATGAGTTGTGAATTCTGGATAAAAGATTTTCCACATTCACTGCACTCATACCGTTTCTCCCCTGTGTGGATTTTCTGGTGTATGATGAGGTTGGATTTCTTGAAGAAGGTTTTCGCGCATTCGCTGCACTCATAGGGCCGTTCTCCGGTGTGAATTCTCTGGTGTGTGGTCAGTTCAAATTTCTGGGCAAAGGTCTTGCCGCATTCACTGCACTCGTAGGGCTTCTTCTCCATGTGCGCTCTCTGGTGTACGATGAGGTTGGACTGGTGGGTGAAAGCTTTTCCACATTCCAGACACTCGAAGGGCTTCTCCCCGGTGTGAATTCTCTGATGTTTAATGAGGTTGGCCTTATGGGAGAACGTTTTCTTACACACATTACACTCGTAAGGTTTCTCTCCAGTATGTATTCTCTTGTGACTAATGAGGAGTGATTTAAACGAGAAAGCCTTGTCACAATAATTACAGATAAAAGGTTGCACCAAATTTCTAATTTTTTGGTGTTTAAAAATGGCTTCCTTATGGCTGAAGGTTTTCCCACTTTTACTGTATTCCGAGTATTCTACTCCAGAATGGGTTTTCTCTTGCTTCAGATAGAGGAGTGCTTTTCCAAGCCCGTTACAGTCATCAGCTTTCTTTCTTACATAGTTTCTATTGCTAGTGAGTAAGTCTGAATTATATCTCAAAGTTTTTTCATATGAGTCATATTTATAGGGTACTTGTCTTAAAGAAACAAAGTCTGTGCTAAACTTAAATGTTTTTCGAAAGAGACCGTCTCTTTCTTCAATTGGCGTTGGGTCCTTAAAGATTACAAACGGCCTTGTCTGCTCATCTGGGTTTCTGCGGTCTCCATCTGGTCGTCAGCCTTCCATACCTCTAGGAAAGAGCACATGAAACCCTGTTTCCGGTAACATAGCCCTTTCCACCTACGGCTCCTGCTGACTGGCTTCTCGCCTACACTCGGCACACTGCAGGCTTCCGCCTGTATGGATTCGCAAGTGTAATCTGAGAGTTGATCTCTGGCTGAACGTTTTGCCGCACTCGGTGCATTCGTAGGGCTTTTCTCCAGTGTGAGTCCGCATGTGTATGATGAGTTGTGAATTCTGGATAAAAGATTTTCCACATTCACTGCACTCATACCGTTTCTCCCCTGTGTGGATTTTCTGGTGTATGATGAGGTTGGATTTCTTGAAGAAGGTTTTCGCGCATTCGCTGCACTCATAGGGCCGTTCTCCGGTGTGAATTCTCTGGTGTGTGGTCAGTTCAAATTTCTGGGCAAAGGTCTTGCCGCATTCACTGCACTCGTAGGGCTTCTTCTCCATGTGCGCTCTCTGGTGTACGATGAGGTTGGACTGGTGGGTGAAAGCTTTTCCACATTCCAGACACTCGAAGGGCTTCTCCCCGGTGTGAATTCTCTGATGTTTAATGAGGTTGGCCTTATGGGAGAACGTTTTCTTACACACATTACACTCGTAAGGTTTCTCTCCAGTATGTATTCTCTTGTGACTAATGAGGAGTGATTTAAACGAGAAAGCCTTGTCACAATAATTACAGATAAAAGGTTGCACCAAATTTCTAATTTTTTGGTGTTTAAAAATGGCTTCCTTATGGCTGAAGGTTTTCCCACTTTTACTGTATTCAGTATTCTACTCCAGAATGGGTTTTCTCTTGCTTCAGATAGAGGAGTGCTTTTCCAAGCCCGTTACAGTCATCAGCTTTCTTTCTTACATAGTTTCTATTGCTAGTGAGTAAGTCTGAATTATATCTCAAAGTTTTTTCATATGAGTCATATTTATAGGGTACTTGTCTTAAAGAAACAAAGTCTGTGCTAAACTTAAATGTTTTTCGAAAGAGACCGTCTCTTTCTTCAATTGGCGTTGGGTCCTTAAAGATTACAAACGGCCTTGTCTGCTCATCTGGGTTTCTGTCGTCGGTCTCCATCTGGTCGTCAGCCTTCCATACCTCTAGGAAAGAGCACATGAAACCCTGTCAACATCTTCACCATGAGGTTACACAATGTGAAGCCCCCCAAATGTTTCACTGAAGGGCTGTCTCTTCACTTTGGGACCCAGTCTTCGAGTATTAAAAAGTCCCCAGTTCCAATTTCTCTAAGCTCTTAAAATCTGAAAGAAAAAAAACCCCGTGCCAAAATAGACACAGCTCTCCAGATTATCCTTAAAAGTGTGTAAAGTCAAATTAAAAAAAACTGTTATGTGGGAGGCTGGAAATTCCAGAGACCAAGATGATTTGGTGCCCTGAAGGACACCGGCTGACCCAGACCAAGACAGTAAGTAGATGTTAACGGGAAAAACCCAGGCAGTTCTCAGCTGAGCAGCCAACACTGAGACTTTGAATTACTGTGGTCGGACGGCCACCATGTCTACCTGTTCAAGGCTTCTCCCCCTTTCCTCTCCTCTGTTCATCTAGGAAGTTTACCAGTAACAGCCTATGCAGAACTCCAAACCTCCAGGTAAGTTGTTTGCAAGTGGAAGGCCAAGTCCAGACTGCACATCCATTCTGTAGGCAGCAGACAGTGAAGCCAAGATCCTTGTGACAGAAGCACTCACTGTCGCTGCTCGGGACACTGTTGTTCTATTGAAGTGGTTGGAGAAAGTGTTTCTAGCATGGTATCTTACTTTTCTCCTTTAGTATGCTTAATTTCTTCCTCAACCGAGTCCCATCCCTGCTTGTACACTGAGGAATCTTAAGGATCAAATTTTTTTTTTGAACTTTATTTATTTATTTTTGGCTGTGCTGGGTCTTTGATGTGTGGGTTTAGCTGCTCCGCAGTACGTGGGATCTTCCCGGATCAGAGATCAAACCTGTGTCTCCTGCATTGGCAGACGGGTTCTTATCCACTGAGCCACAAGGGAAGCCCCAAATTTAAAAAAAAATTATTTTTGGCTCCTCCGGGTTTTCACGGCTGCTGCAGGCTCCTCTCTAGTTGCAGGGAGTGGGGGCTCCTCTCTAGTGGAGGCGAGCAGGCTTCTTGCTGCAGTGACTTGACTTGTCGTGGAGCTCGGGCTCTAGGGCTCCCAGGCTTCAGGGGTTGCAGCACATGGGCTCCATAGCTGCAGCTCTTTATTTGAGTAAAGATAAAAACCTCTTTGGCTGTGATGTGATGTGATTTGGATGTGATGTGGGATCTAGTTCCCTGACAGGGGGTGAACCCGGCCCTTTACATTGGGAGTGAGGGGCCTTGGCCACTGGAGCACCAGGGAAAGCTGCTCCACCCCACCCCAGGAAAGTTCTAAACTGGAAAGCCTAACTCTGATACCCATAACTCTTCTCACCAATCCAACTTAAAAATCTGGAGTGATAATATTAAGAGGCCTTGTTATACCCAAAAAAAAACTACCTGAGACTACAGACCAAGACAGTAAGTAGATGTTAACGGGAAAAACCCAGGCAGTTCTCAGCTGAGCAGCCAACACTGAGACTTTGAATTACTGTGGTCGGACGGCCACCATGTCTACCTGTTCAAGGCTTCTCCCCCTTTCCTCTCCTCTGTTCATCTAGGAAGTTTACCAGTAACAGCCTATGCAGAACTCCAAACCTCCAGGTAAGTTGTTTGCAAGTGGAAGGCCAAGTCCAGACTGCACATCCATTCTGTAGGCAGCAGACAGTGAAGCCAAGATCCTTGTGACAGAAGCACTCACTGTCGCTGCTCGGGACACTGTTGTTCTATTGAAGTGGTTGGAGAAAGTGTTTCTAGCATGGTATCTTACTTTTCTCCTTTAGTATGCTTAATTTCTTCCTCAACCGAGTCCCATCCCTGCTTGTACACTGAGGAATCTTAAGGATCAAATTTTTTTTTTGAACTTTATTTATTTATTTTTGGCTGTGCTGGGTCTTTGATGTGTGGGTTTAGCTGCTCCGCAGTACGTGGGATCTTCCCGGATCAGAGATCAAACCTGTGTCTCCTGCATTGGCAGACGGGTTCTTATCCACTGAGCCACAAGGGAAGCCCCAAATTTAAAAAAAAATTATTTTTGGCTCCTCCGGGTTTTCACGGCTGCTGCAGGCTCCTCTCTAGTTGCAGGGAGTGGGGGCTCCTCTCTAGTGGAGGCGAGCAGGCTTCTTGCTGCAGTGACTTGACTTGTCGTGGAGCTCGGGCTCTAGGGCTCCCAGGCTTCAGGGGTTGCAGCACATGGGCTCCATAGCTGCAGCTCTTTATTTGAGTAAAGATAAAAACCTCTTTGGCTGTGATGTGATGTGATTTGGATGTGATGTGGGATCTAGTTCCCTGACAGGGGGTGAACCCGGCCCTTTACATTGGGAGTGAGGGGCCTTGGCCACTGGAGCACCAGGGAAAGCTGCTCCACCCCACCCCAGGAAAGTTCTAAACTGGAAAGCCTAACTCTGATACCCATAACTCTTCTCACCAATCCAACTTAAAAATCTGGAGTGATAATATTAAGAGGCCTTGTTAAGGGAAACTCCTAACTGCGTGGACTTGAGAAAGCCTAAAAATAAAGAAGGCAGAACTTCAGTCTGTGCTGTCTCTCAGCTTTAACACATGAAGCTTGAGACCAAAACCATCTAATAATTCAGAAGCTTGTAATTTTGGGTAACTGACTAGGACCCAAAGGACCTATGCAACACTGGGCACACACTGAGGAGCACCTGAAGCTGTCCTCACCCACAGAGAGTAAGTTGCTGTAGTTCTCCAGCATCACGTCCATGTAGAGGATCCTCTGCGAGGGCGCGAGGTGCTCCCACTCCTCCTGGGTGAAGTCCACGGTCACGTCGGTGAATGAAACGGGCCCCTGAAATGGCATATTGCTATTTATTCTGATAGAATCAGCATTTGGTGATGCAGGAAGGACATAAAAAACATACTCTTACCAAGATGCAAAAGAATCCATTTAAAATTTACACACGACACCAAAGGTAGAATTTCACTGTTTTGTCATGCCCCAAAAAATATTTTTATAAATAGCTGAAGCATTTATTCAGATTGCCCTAAGCTCAAGAATTGTCATACTTGGCAGATATTTAAGATGGAACATTAACATGCAGTATTTAATGTTCCCAGTTAACTGACGATGATCATATAGGTAGGTATTACTTTTGTGGTCTGATACTAGACAGTAAAAAGAGTTAAAGCTTTGAATATTCAAAGGCAGAAGGTGAAATTCCAAATATAAGATAAACTATCAGGCATAAGCAAAGATCTCTCTACCAATATCCAAACTATAAAAGGGGCAGAAAAGCAAAACCTAACAAGTGAGACTACAAACTAAAAAGCTTCTGCACAGCAGAGGAAACCATCAGGCAAACAAACCCTTATCAGATGTGACTTGCAAATATTTTCTTGCAGTCTACCAAATGAGAGAAGATATTTGCAAGTCATGTATCTGATGAGGAGTTAATTTAACAGGAAAAAATGGCAGAGGAAACAGACATTTTTCTATAGACATACAGATGCCAACAGGTACATGAGGTGTTCAGAATCACTAGTCATCAGGGACATGCATATCAAAACCTGAGTGAAACTGCCATTCTTACAGGTGTGGTGCTATTATAACGACCCAGCTATCCCCACCTCATTTACACTGTACGAGGTACCGTAAGTTGTCTAGAGATGATTTCAAGTAGATGGAAGGATGTACGTGGGTTAGATGCCAATACCTGGCCTTTCATAAAAGGGGCTTGAGCATCTGTGGACTCTGGTATCCACGGGGGCCCTGGAACCAGCGCCCTGAGGATGCTGAGAGAGGACTGACGGCTGTGTCCACCACGGCGTGACTTACCAAGCCAGATACAGAAATAACCTATGTGTCCACTGATGGAATATCATTCAGCCATAAAAAGATATCATTTGATATCATAAAAAGATACCATTTGTGATAGCATGGACCTTGAGGTCATTATGCTATGTGAAACAAGTCTGAGAAAGACCAATACCATATGATTTCAATTAACACGTATAATTGAAAAAAAAAAAGCGGTAAGCATATAGATACAGAACAGATTGGCTGCCAGAGGCTGGATGGTGGAGGTAAGAAAAATAGGTAAAAGGGGCCAAAAGGTACAAATTTTCACGTATAAAGTCAGTCAGCTGGTGTACAGCATGGTGACCATGGGTAACACTGCTGTACTGCATATTTTGAAAGCACTGAGAGAACATGTCTTAAAAGTTCTCAGACTCAGGGAAAGTTCTGTGGGTATGCTCAGCTGTGTCTGATTCCTTTCAGCCCGCCAAGCTCCCCTGTCCATGGGATTCTCCAGGCAAGAGTACGAAGTGGGCTGCCATTTTCGCCAGGGCATCTTCCCAACCCAAGGATCGAACCTGGGTCTCCTGCATTGGCAGGCAAGGATTCTTTACTACTTGCTCCACTTGGGAAGCCCAGGAAAACTCAGAGGAAGTAAGAAAACAATGTGAGATAAAGATCTGAGTACTACAAATAACCTCATCATATTGTACATGTTTTCATGTAACCCAAAGTATTATTTTATGACACCTTACAGGAATCCTTGGCCACGTGGCGCGGAGCAGGGAATAGGTAGGTCATCTACTGCCTAAAATCAGCATCACTGAGACCAACAACCAGATGAGATTTGCCCAGTAGTAAGTATTCCTATTTTAGATCACTTCTGAAATTAGTTATACAAACAAGAAGCCTTGGAAATTCCCCCAGGAATAAACTGAGGACTAAGGACCTAAAGACAAAGGTCAGCCTTCACCCACAGAGGCAAGCTACGGAGCCCCACGAGGCTAACCTCTGCTTCCTTTCATGGTCGTCTCAGCTGTTACAAAAGCTTCCTAACTCTTTTCCTTTCTTAAGAGACACCGACTCCATGTTATAAGCTAACGTGATCTTTCTGAAGTACAACTCTAGTTATCAGATTAGCTAGATGAGAAACAGTGTCCATTACCTCTTAAACTCTGCCTCACCCAGCATGCAACACATTTCCAATTCCTCCTCCATCCCTCCTTCCCCGACTCCACTCTCTAGGCACAGATCATCACTTAAGATGGGAACTCCTGTAATTTGAGGCTCTCTTGTCTTTTAAATCGTGGAGTACTTTTGTTGAATTTTTCATGTGGGATGTATTTCCTTCGTCCTATCTCTTACTCTCCCCCTTAGATGTTATGATTTTTTAGACCAGAAATTGTATCTTTGTACTTGTTAGTACGAAGTACGTGAGTACATATGCTTCATGCTAACACGAAAAGAAAATAAAAACGTTTTATTTGATACGAGTTAGAAAACAACAAGAGCTATTTCTCTTTAGAAACAAAAGGAGACAAATACCGTATTTCAGGTTCATTTTGGTATAAATTTCTCAGGGTTGAGGTACACTGACTCAAAGATCTTCTTTCTCCATGATACCCTCAACTTCTTTGGGTAACTTCACTGCAAACAGAGAAAGAAGAGGGAGGAAATCGGGTTGGGGTTCCCCAAAACTGCAGCCAGGAAGCTAAGGAAGCAGGTCGGAGGACTGAGGGCTGCCTGTAGAGCGGACGGCCACCAGAGGGCGCCGTGGCTCTCACAGAGCCACGTGCTGCTGCCGGTTTGGAGCTACAGAATCGGCGGCTTTGAAGATGGGGTTGCTGTTGCTCAGGGAGGTGCCCAGAGAGAAGGGGCTTGTTAACCTTGTGGCTCTGACTCTCTGGCACAAACTGGCTGCTTCCGGAAGAAGCAGAAACCTGTTGTGAGTGTCCCACTGGGAACTGAGAGCCTGATCAAGAGGCGCAGTGCTGACTCCCTGCGAGGCTCGCTGGGTTCTGAATAAACTGAGGACTAAGGACCTAAAGACAAAGGTCAGCCTTCACCCACAGAGGCAAGCTACGGAGCCCCACGAGGCTAACCTCTGCTTCCTTTCATGGTCGTCTCAGCTGTTACAAAAGCTTCCTAACTCTTTTCCTTTCTTAAGAGACACCGACTCCATGTTATAAGCTAACGTGATCTTTCTGAAGTACAACTCTAGTTATCAGATTAGCTAGATGAGAAACAGTGTCCATTACCTCTTAAACTCTGCCTCACCCAGCATGCAACACATTTCCAATTCCTCCTCCATCCCTCCTTCCCCGACTCCACTCTCTAGGCACAGATCATCACTTAAGATGGGAACTCCTGTAATTTGAGGCTCTCTTGTCTTTTAAATCGTGGAGTACTTTTGTTGAATTTTTCATGTGGGATGTATTTCCTTCGTCCTATCTCTTACTCTCCCCCTTAGATGTTATGATTTTTTAGACCAGAAATTGTATCTTTGTACTTGTTAGTACGAAGTACGTGAGTACATATGCTTCATGCTAACACGAAAAGAAAATAAAAACGTTTTATTTGATACGAGTTAGAAAACAACAAGAGCTATTTCTCTTTAGAAACAAAAGGAGACAAATACCGTATTTCAGGTTCATTTTGGTATAAATTTCTCAGGGTTGAGGTACACTGACTCAAAGATCTTCTTTCTCCATGATACCCTCAACTTCTTTGGGTAACTTCACTGCAAACAGAGAAAGAAGAGGGAGGAAATCGGGTTGGGGTTCCCCAAAACTGCAGCCAGGAAGCTAAGGAAGCAGGTCGGAGGACTGAGGGCTGCCTGTAGAGCGGACGGCCACCAGAGGGCGCCGTGGCTCTCACAGAGCCACGTGCTGCTGCCGGTTTGGAGCTACAGAATCGGCGGCTTTGAAGATGGGGTTGCTGTTGCTCAGGGAGGTGCCCAGAGAGAAGGGGCTTGTTAACCTTGTGGCTCTGACTCTCTGGCACAAACTGGCTGCTTCCGGAAGAAGCAGAAACCTGTTGTGAGTGTCCCACTGGGAACTGAGAGCCTGATCAAGAGGCGCAGTGCTGACTCCCTGCGAGGCTCGCTGGGTTCTGAGTGCTTTTTTTTTTTTTTTTTTTTTCCCACGAGGCAGGATTCTGGACTGAGAAATACGCTGCTTGAATCCTGGGTTGACAGTTTCCAAGCGGTCGGAGTGCACCTGGAACGTGGAGTGGGTGCTTGTGAGAGGCAGTGCTACAAATCATGGTATTTAAAAGGGTGGGCTGTGTCTTCTCTCTCCAGAGTTCTCCCCAAACTTTATTCTTCCCTCTTCATCTGAGCCTCTTCCTCCTGCCCACCCACCCTTGACCACAGGATAAGGGTCTCATTTTCGCACGGGCTGAACAAACACTGACCACAGACCACATGCCCAGTATGTTCAGCACTGGGACAAACACGAAGCCCCTCACACTTGAAGCTGTGGGTTCAGGGGGCAGTCGTTGTACTACAGGGCGGGGGCACTTGTTGACACGTCCTCCTCGGCTGGCTACGTCACACAACAACCCAGCCTTGGGACCCAAGGGAGCAGTGGCTCCAGGAATGTGATAACTGGGACCAGTGAGTTCTAAGGGAAATAGGGCAGTCATTTCTCTTTTCTGAATTTAATTTTGGTTTTAAACTACCAGTTAGTTGATTTAAAATGTCAGGTGTGTTAAGACTTTCCTGGTGGTCCAATGATTACGATTCTGGCTTTCAGGGAAGGAGTGTGGATCCCACATCCCTTGTAGTCACCATAAAAACCCAAAACATGGACCCAATATTGTAACAAATTCATTAGACGCAAAAAATGGTCCACATCAAAAAAAAAAGTAAATGGTGTGTTAGTTTAAGGTATACAGCAACTTGATTCACTGACACACAGATACCTACATATTCCTCTAAGGGTTCATTTATGTATAGGTCACCACAGTGTATTGAGTAGAGTCTGCTGTGCTACTCAATGTGTTGATTATCTTTTTCTAGGATATATATGATAATCCCAACCTCCTAATTTCTCTCTCCCCTAAACATTTCCCTGGCGGGGGGAGAGGGGAGGAAAAGGCAGGAGAGAGAACAGGAGAGGAGGAGGACACAGAGGGGAGAAGAGGCAGACAGAGGAGCGAGGGACACGGAGAGGGGGTGGATAAAGGACGAGGAGAGACACTGAGAGGAGGAGAAAAAGGCGGGGAGAGACGAGAGGAGAAGATAGAGGGGGAGGGAAGGAGGGGAGAAAAGGGAGGCAGGAGAAGAAAGAACAGGAGGAAGGGGAGAAGAGAGAAGAGATGAGGAGAGTGGAGGAACAGAGGAGAGGAGAAAGGAGCAGGGAGCAGGAAGGGGAGATGAGGAGGAGAAGGACAGAGCAGGAGAGGAGACAATAAAGAGGGGCCGAGAGGAGAGGAGGAGGGAGAGAGGAGGCGAGAAGGAGAACAGGAGCAGAGATGAAGATAAAGGGGAGAAGAGGAGCAGAGGAGACGATAAAAAGGGAGAGAGGAGGAGCAGAGAAGATAAAGATGGGGAGATGAGAAGAGAGAAAAGGTCAGGAGGTGGGGGAGAGAAAGGGAGAGGAAGGGGAGAGGAGGAGGGGGAGAGAAGAAGAGAGAGGGGAGGAGGGAAGAAGAGAAGAGATGAGGAAAGGAAGAAGAGAGGAGGGGGAGAAGAGAAGATAAAGAGTGAGAGTGTGGAGACAAGAGGGAAGGGGAGAGGAGAGGGGGAGAGGAGGGGTAGAGAGGGGAGGGAGAGAGGAGGTGAGAAGAGTGGAGAGAGGGAATGAGGGGAGGAGGGGGAGTGGGAAGGAGAAGAAATGGGGAGAGGAGGGGAAAGGGGGAGGAAAGAGGAGGGGAGGGGGAAGGGGGAGGAGAGGAGGCGGCCTCAGAAGAGAGGTGAGTAGAGGGGAGGGGGAAGAGGGAGGGGGCAGCCAGGAGGAGGAGGAGAGGGGAGGGAAAGAAGGAGATGGGGAGGGGGAGGAGCAGAGGAGGTGATGAGAGAGGAGGAGAAAAAGAGAAAGGCAGAGAGGAGAAAGGGGAGAGCGGAGGAGAAGGGGAGGACAGAGGAGAGTGGAAGGGAGAGTAGGAAGAGGGGAGGAGAAGCAGGGAGGAGAATGGAGTGGGGGAGGAGACTTACTTCACATTATTTCTAGATCCATCGATCCTGCTGCTGATGGCTTTATTTAATCCATTTTATGCCTGCAAAATATTTCATTGTAGGTACCTACCTCATCTTTTTCCATCCGTCTGTCGAAGGACATTTTGCTACTGTCAGTAGTGCTGCGCTGGGCCCTGGGAGCATGTGTCTTTTTGAAGTAGTTTTCCCTGGCTAGACACCCAAGACTGGAGCTGCGGGATCATCTGGTAGTTCTACTTGACATTTTAAAGAAGCCTCCGTACTGATCTCCGCAGTGGCTGGCATCAGTTGACATTCCCAACAACAGCACAGGAGGGATCCTGTTCCCCATGGCCTTTCCAGCATTTCTGGCTGGTAGACTGTGATGGCCATTCTCACTGCTGGGAGGTGACATCACAATGGAGTGTTGATTTGCATTTCCCCAGTAACGAGCGAGGCTGAGGACCTCTGCATGAGTAAAATTTACCTCTTGAAATTCTTGAAAGCCTGCCCTGCTTGAAGTCGTTTGTGATGACCTACCCAAGACATTTTTAGTTTACTCAAGAGTTTTTGAGGGCCCCTGTAAATCACCAGACCTATGGGGATGTAAGCATTGGTTTTAAAGTAGTTATGAAAAATGGCCAGAAGGTGGTGGCATTTCCTCTTGCCCCATTCTGGCTACTGAGGAAATAGGTGCCTCAAGGAAGGTCCAGTTCCTTGGTTATAATTAGAGTGGAATGTGCCTGACCAAACACCAAGGCCTGTCTCTGATTACTTGCTCCCTCTTACCTTTCATCTTCTGGATCGATCCCTACCCCTGGAAAAGCTCCTGTTAGGGGTACTGTCACCTGGAGGTGGGACTACTCTAATGAAGCAGGATGGAGATGCAGAGACAAGGTACCTTGTCAGATCTCCTCCAAGCTGGAAGGTCACCATCCCTCCGGTGCCCGAGTCTTGTCTGGCTGCAGGAAGGCACACCTGCACTTGGAAAACTGGGGGTCCACACCGAGGGGTCCAGGCACTGTATGTCAAATGGGGACATGTTTCTTAGCACATCCTCTCCAACACCCTATATTTCAAGACAGTCCAGCCTTGGGACCCCGCTCAGGCACCCCCTGGTGACACCAACCTGAGTCAATGGGGCCTGAGGGAATACGGGAAGCATTACCTTTCTGCTTTTTGAATATTTGTATTTCTTACAAATTTTTGTCTCTTTTACTGGTTTTTTATTTATTTGCATCTATTTTTATTCTTTGGCCTGTGTGGGCCTCCCATTGCAGGGGCTCTCGTAGAGCATCGGCTCTGGGCGCATGCGCTCCAGAGCGCTGGCTTGTAACTGGACACACCGGTCCAGCCGCTCCACGGCACAGGGGATCTTCCCGGGCCAGGGATCGAACTGGCGCCCCTTGCTCTGCCAGGCAGACTCTACCCACTGGAGCACCAGGGAAGCCCTAGTATTTGTATTTTAAACTGGAGAATATTTGACTTACAGTGCTCTGTGTACACCACCCTGATTCACATGTCTATAGATTCATTTTTGGATTTTCCTCCACATAGCTAAGTACAGCGTGAGTACAGCTCCTCGTGCTGTACAGTATTTCCCCACTGATGAGCTCTTCTCCATAAACAAGAGTGTATGTACATTCTAATCTCCTAACTTGTCCCTCTTTCTTACCTTTCCCCTTTGGTAACGATAACTTTTCTCCATCTATGCCTTTTTCTTGTTGGTAAATTAGTTCATTAGTATCAACTTTTAGGTTCAAACCCTAAGTGATACATGTGCCTTTCTGTGTGTGACTTACACCCCTCTGCACAATCACCCCTAGGTCGTTCCATGTTGCTGCAAATGGCATGACGGGGAATTGCCTTGTAAGAACGCACCGCGTCTGTCCATTCATCTGTTGGTGACATTGTGGTGCGTCCAGTCCCGGCAGGCGTTACAGCGCCGCAGTGGGACTCCCTGGGGATCCAGCGGCTGAGACTCCGAGCTCCTGAGGCCGGGGGCCTGGGTTTGATCCTTGGTCAAGGAGCTGGATCCCATATGCTGAAACTGAAAGACCCACATGCTAACACAAAGATCTATCTAGGGGAGCCAGATACGTATTTTTTCCAACTACAGTGCTGTAGTGAACCTTAGAGCGCATGTGTCTTTTCCAACTGTGCTTTTCCCAGGTACAGGCCCAGGAATGGTATTGCTGAATCATCTGGCAGCACTAAGACTGTTCATGTGGACCATCTCTGAAGCCTTTACTGAATGTGTTACAAACCTCCTCTGTGTAATGTACTCGGCGTGGTTTTGCCACAAGGCGTCTGGGCCCCCAGCTGCTGGACGAGGGATCGCACCCCCACCCTCTGCACTGGAAGACTACGTCTCAAGCACCGGACCACCGGAGAGGTCCCTCTTCTTAGATTTTTAAGGAACCTCCTTACTGATCATCCCAGTGACTGCTACCCTTGACAGGGCCACCAAAAGCCTAGGAGAGTTCCCATTGCCCTCTCCCAGCCCTGTGCACCTTCTTTTAGACTGGGCGAGGAGGACCGCTGTGGCCGTGCAGGTGGGAGCTGCTTGTACTGCTGATGTGCATTTAGCCACCAATGAGGGATGTCAGCAATCTTTTTATGGTCTTTAAACAGTGAGTAAAACTTACCTCTTGAAACTGCTTTCTTATGTCGTCTTCTCAGAAGTCCTTTTCAGTTATCCACACCAGGACATCTGTGAGGGTGTCCCCTCAGGCCCGGTGGCCCTGTACACAGGCAGGGCCTGTGAGCACCAGCGCCACTGCGGTTGCTGGGAGAAACGGCCAGAAGGTGGCCGAGTTTCCTTCAGCCCATTCTGTGGTCTCAGGAAAAGGGAGCCACAGAAAAATGTCGTGTTTGTGGGGTGGAAATTAGAGTGGAACATGCTAGATGAAACCATCAGTGGCTTGAGAGGCACTGTCTCCTCCCCTTTACCCATCAGCCCCTAAACAAATACAATCCCAGGAAAAGCACGTCTCAATGACCTCTCATCAGGAACTGGAACCGTATGAAGGTGGGAACCCCTAGGAAAGCACCTGAGGAGACCAGGTTAAGCACTCAATACTATCTGGGGAGAGTCACCAGATGTGGGGGACCAAGGACAATAATGGCTCTAGAAGAACTTAAACAGAAAACAGATTGTGGAGCCCAGAGAGGAAGGAGAAAGAACACATCTAACCGGGGCATCCACTGATACGCTCATCCTCCCCTGCAACCTCGACAAAACCACCATCTACCCAAAGACCAGCACGGCAGACGCTGCAGCAAGCTAACAAAAGGGACGGTGAATGAGTCCTGAAAAACTATCATTAATCATATTTCTTTTCTAATTCAATAAACACATTGATAAAAAATACTGTTAAAGACTGTTTAGTTCAACAAAACTTAATGGGGTTGATTAAGACCTAAAACATACACCCTGTGCATAAAGTAAAGACAGTGTAGAACTACTCTACACCATTAAAAAATATATTACCTGGAAAGCAAAAGATAAAAAAACAAATGCCTCTTCATTCCCTCAGGCCTCGGTGACCTGGGGGGTGCCACATCGCTGGGGCCCGAGCAGGCTAGGCGGCCGGGGCTGGCCTGTCCTGGGCTGGGGAGCTGGGGGGGGGACGTGCCAGCTCATGAACCCCCACTGCATCTACAAAGCCTGGTCCCCTGTCATGGGTCCACAGCCTTCAGAGACACGAGGGCCCTCCTACACCGTCTCCAGGGCGACTGCACCCCAAAACTGCCACACACCCTGGGCGGGAAGCACTGTGAAGTGTGTCACCGTGTCTCCCTTTCTCCTCTTGTGGGGTTTCCTTGTCAGCCACCTTCCTTCAAGTCTCTCCCCCATGCGGGAAAAAGCCTCGGCACACCCCTTAACTGGGGGCTGAGACAGCTCTGCTGGGGCCGGGGGGCACTCGGTGCGTGGGAACAAGGCCAGAAATAGGACCTCAGCCTCCGAGGTGGCTCCTCTGGCAAACTGCATGCTGCTTTACAATCCAGGGCCGCGACGGCGGCTCAGGCTCTGCGAGCCCAGACCCCAGACCCCTGCTGGGAAGAGGGCTGCCGCCTTGTGGCCGTCTCTGGGAACAGCACCGCCTCCCAGGGGCTTCCAGGCTCTTCCCATTCAGGGGCTGGCTCTAACCGACCCGCACCCTGGAGAAACACCCTGGGGTAGCTCCTAGAGACCGAATTCAAAACAGGTCCGACGTTCAGATGCCAATTGCAAATGGTAAGTGTTGCTCAGACTTAATGGAATGGGAAAAGTTGCACCTCAAATCAAACTTGCGTCCACTAATTCTTAAAGAAGTGTCGACCAAACCAAACTAGTTATCATCAGGCAAATCTGTGAACACTAAATGCCGGAGCAGGGTGGAGAGGCAAGGGAATCCTCCTAGGTAGCCCCTGGGAATGGAAATTTCTACCAGGGACGATGGGGAACAGCAGACAGCTTCCTTTAAGAGAGAAACTGGACCTACCACGAGATTCCGCAAGCCCACCTGGGGCGGTTATTTAAGGAAAACCATGCTTCCAAACCCCACAGACACCCCGAGTTCCCGAAGGCACAATACTGCAGAGTACAGGCCTGAGAGAGACTACAATCTCCAGGTCCGCGGACAGAAATACTGAAAAAGGCAACATGGAGCCAAGGACGCTTACTCAGCCATAAAACGGAATGAAACCGTGCCATTTCCAGCAACAGGGAGGGTCTTCCCATGCTCACACTATGGCAAGGACCGCAGAATAGACAAACAGCACAGCCTCTTGCATATAGGTGGCATCTAAAAATAAAACTGATCAGCCAACTTAGGAAACGCAGAACGACTCTCCACATGGGACACAAAACTGAGGCTTGTCTACACAAAGATGGTTGGCGGGGTATGGGAGGGGAGACATGGGGGAGAAAACCTTAGAAGGATGGCATCGCCCCACACCCACTTAGAGGCACACACATGGTCACAAAGACAGACCCACAGAGACACCATAGAGTGACGAACAAGCATGGACTGGACACAACAAGGGAGTGTGCTCCCAACCATCTGTCCTCAAGCATCCAGGGGAAGTGAATCCAAAAGAGAACAGATGCACGTGTACAACACAATCCACTTGTAGTTGCTAGAGACAGAATTCAAAACAGGTCCAAAGTTCAAATGCCAACTGCAAATGCTAAATGTTGCTGTGACTTAATGGAACCGGACATGTCACATCTCAAAATAAACTCACCTCCACTGATTCTTAGAGAAGAGCCGACCAACCCAAAACAAGCAATCATCAGGCACCCCTCACCAGCAAATCTGCGAACACACTAATGCCGGAGCAGGGCGGGGAGGCAAGGGAATCCTCCTGGGCAGCCCCTGGGGAAAGGAAATTGCTACCAGCGACGATGGGGAACCACACACAGGTTCATTAAAGAGAGAAACTTGATCTACCACGAGATCCTACAAGCCCACCTGGGGCAGATATTCAGGGAAAACCATGTTTATAATTGCTTAATTCATTTTGTCAAATCCATGAGGCAACCAAGATGTCCTTCAACTGACAAATGTGTAATGTAATGGTGGTACATTAGACAATGAAACATTATTCAGTGCTAAAAATGGGTAAGTTGCGAAGCCATGAAAAGACATGGAAGAATTTTAAATGTAGATTATTAAGACAGTTTGATAAGGCTACATACTGACTGATGCCAACTGTACGATGTATTGGAATCAGAATCCACTGATTTTTTTTTTTAACAGTCCCCAGCCCCCCGACCAGTTCTGTGAAGTTCCCAAGGAGAGACGAATAAGGATGAATAGATTCAGCACAGTGGATTTTTTGAGTAATGAAACTATTCTCTAACAATAATGGTAGATACATGTCATTATAAATTTCTCAAAACCCACAGAATACCCAATACCAAAAGCTTATCCTCATGAGAACTAAGTATCAGTATTGACTTATCAATTTTAACACATGTATACCACATTAATCCAAGAAGTTAATAACAGAGGAAACAGTGTGCAGAGGTAGAGAGGAATTCTGTACTTTTCACTCAAATTTTCTATTAACTCAAGAGGCGCACGCATGGTCACAAAGACAGACCCACAGAGACACCATAGAGTGACGAACAAGCATGGACTGGACACAACAAGGGAGTGTGCTCCCAACCATCTGTCCTCAAGCATCCAGGGGAAGTGAATCCAAAAGAGAACAGATGCACGTGTACAACACAATCCACTTGTAGTTGCTAGAGACAGAATTCAAAACAGGTCCAAAGTTCAAATGCCAACTGCAAATGCTAAATGTTGCTGTGACTTAATGGAACCGGACATGTCACATCTCAAAATAAACTCACCTCCACTGATTCTTAGAGAAGAGCCGACCAACCCAAAACAAGCAATCATCAGGCACCCCTCACCAGCAAATCTGCGAACACACTAATGCCGGAGCAGGGCGGGGAGGCAAGGGAATCCTCCTGGGCAGCCCCTGGGAATGGAAATTGCTACCAGCGACGATGGGGAACCACACACAGGTTCATTAAAGAGAGAAACTTGATCTACCACGAGATCCTACAAGCCCACCTGGGGCAGATATTCAGGGAAAACCATGTTTATAATTGCTTAATTCATTTTGTCAAATCCATGAGGCAACCAAGATGTCCTTCAACTGACAAATGTGTAATGTAATGGTGGTACATTAGACAATGAAACATTATTCAGTGCTAAAAATGGGTAAGTTGCGAAGCCATGAAAAGACATGGAAGAATTTTAAATGTAGATTATTAAGACAGTTTGATAAGGCTACATACTGACTGATGCCAACTGTACGATGTATTGGAATCAGAATCCACTGATTTTTTTTTTAACAGTCCCCAGCCCCCCGACCAGTTCTGTGAAGTTCCCAAGGAGAGACGAATAAGGATGAATAGATTCAGCACAGTGGATTTTTTGAGTAATGAAACTATTCTCTAACAATAATGGTAGATACATGTCATTATAAATTTCTCAAAACCCACAGAATACCCAATACCAAAAGCTTATCCTCATGAGAACTAAGTATCAGTATTGACTTATCAATTTTAACACATGTATACCACATTAATCCAAGAAGTTAATAACAGAGGAAACAGTGTGCAGAGGTAGAGAGGAATTCTGTACTTTTCACTCAAATTTTCTATTAACTCAAAACTATTGAAAGAAACTGAAGCCTATTCATTGCAAGCAAAACACATATAAATAAAACAGTTCGATCTATTCAGCCTGTATTTGTACTTGTATAAATATGCACAAGTACATTCTGGAATGCTGCTCAAGAAAGTACTGACAATGGAGCTCACGTAAGTTAGGAGAAGAATTTAAATACATGTCCAGATTTTTAGTGAGTTTTATAGCATCATGTTAAGCTGACTGGAAAAATAAAATACACACTTTATTCCCCTGAAGAATGCTATATGAAAGAACCAAAGACAAAATAATCACATTTGTTTTTTCTCCTGGGAATGCTGCTCAAAACACCATCTGTATGAAGGCTGCATAAAATTTATTCACATCTAATACTAGAGAACCAGGGAAATGGTTTTCATCATCAATGCTAGAATTGCTCAATTAACCTGACTTACTTTTTTTTAATTTAAATTATTTTAACATTTATTTCTATTATTTATTTATTTATTTTCATCCATCTTTATTCTGTGGCATGTGTGGGCCTCCCATTGCAGTGACGTCTCTTGTTGCAGAGCACTGGCTCTGGGTGCATGCACTCCAGAGCACTGGCTGGTAGCTGGACACTGGTCCAGCCGCTCCACGGCACATGGGATCTTCCCAGGCCAGGGATTGAACCGGCACCCCTTGCACTGCAAGGCAGACTCTTTACCCACTGGACCACCAGGGAAGCCCTGCACTTTCGATAAGGCCAACTGTACGATGTATTGGAATCAGAATCCACTGATTTTTTAACAGTCCCCAGCCCCGACCAGTTCTGTGAAGTTCCCAAGGAGAGACGAATAAGGATGAATAGATTCAGCACAGTGGATTTTTTGAGTAATGAAACTATTCTCTAACAATAATGGTAGATACATGTCATTATAAATTTCTCAAAACCCACAGAATACCCAATACCAAAAGCTTATCCTCATGAGAACTAAGTATCAGTATTGACTTATCAATTTTAACACATGTATACCACATTAATCCAAGAAGTTAATAACAGAGGAAACAGTGTGCAGAGGTAGAGAGGAATTCTGTACTTTTCACTCAAATTTTCTATTAACTCAAAACTATTGAAAGAAACTGAAGCCTATTCATTGCAAGCAAAACACATATAAATAAAACAGTTCGATCTATTCAGCCTGTATTTGTACTTGTATAAATATGCACAAGTACATTCTGGAATGCTGCTCAAGAAAGTACTGACAATGGAGCTCACGTAAGTTAGGAGAAGAATTTAAATACATGTCCAGATTTTTAGTGAGTTTTATAGCATCATGTTAAGCTGACTGGAAAAATAAAATACACACTTTATTCCCCTGAAGAATGCTATATGAAAGAACCAAAGACAAAATAATCACATTTGTTTTTTCTCCTGGGAATGCTGCTCAAAACACCATCTGTATGAAGGCTGCATAAAATTTATTCACATCTAATACTAGAGAACCAGGGAAATGGTTTTCATCATCAATGCTAGAATTGCTCAATTAACCTGACTTACTTTTTTTTAATTTAAATTATTTTAACATTTATTTCTATTATTTATTTATTTATTTTCATCCATCTTTATTCTGTGGCATGTGTGGGCCTCCCATTGCAGTGACGTCTCTTGTTGCAGAGCACTGGCTCTGGGTGCATGCGCTCCAGAGTACTGGCTCGTAACTGGACACACCGGTCCAGCCGCTCCACGGCACATGGGATCTTCCCAGGCCAGGGATTGAACCGGTGCCCCTTGCACTGCAAGGTGAACTATTTACCCACTGGACCACCAGGGAAGCCCTAGTTTTTCTTTAACACTTGATTTACTTGTTGACTACTGGTATGGATTAGTTTTACTATGATTTTCTGAATTTTACTCATTTATACCTTTTTCTTTTATTTTCTAGACTGTTATAAACTTCCTCAAATGCACTAACTTTTATTAGAAAAATTAGGAATAAACAACTCACCTGGGATTTGTTCATTTTCTGTAGCTTCTGGGTAAAGCCAGACAACTCTGCAGGTAGAACTGGAACAGAGGAAAAGAGAATGTACTGTTACTAAAGACCTGACTTGCCTCAGAACTTCTACAGCAACTTGTTTGAAAATCCTTACACATCGCCTGAGAAAATACCACCTCCTAGGCTAGTCCTTTGCCTGTTCAGAAACGGCAAAAAGGATCAAAAACTATGAAACATCTGAAAAGATAAGACTAAGACAACAGACTATCAACTGACCCAACAATCAATAGAAACAATAACTAGTTAAATTATCAAACAGAAAATTTTAAACTCTGATTCATATATTAAAACGTTCATGGAAAAGATTTACAAAATGAGTGAAAAAATAGGGAATTTCAAGAGATGGAAACGTCAAGAAAAATATAAGTAAATGTTAAAAAAAAAAAAAGGCATGGTAACAGAGTTCAATACCTTCAGCAGGCAACACCACAACAGAGTGGAGAAAATTTTCAGTAAGTCTGAAGATAGATCAAAAGAAATTAAACTGAGACACAAACAGAAAGTTACCAAAAAAAAAAAAAAATGACAAGGGCTGTAGGACTACATCAACTGGCCTAACAAAAATGTATTGAAGGGACTTCCCAGGAGGTCCAGTGGCTAAGACTCCAATACAGAGGGCCTGGGTTCAATCCTTGGTCAGGAAACTAGATCCCACATGCCGCAACTAAAAGCTTCCATGCCAAGACTAAAATTAAGATTCCCACATGCTGCAATGAAGACTGAAGATCCCGAGTGCCCAGAACTAAGACCCAGTGCAGGTAAATAAATAAGTGTTTTTGAAAATAATTTACTGCCCCAAGCTCGGCAGTCCAGTGTTTAAAGCTCGATACTTCCAATGCAGGGGCACAGGCTCAATCTCTGGCTGCCGAAGTAAGATCCCATGCACCTCAGAGCAACTAAGCATGCACGCTCCAACTACTCAGCCCGCATGCCCCAATAGTTTGGGTGCCACAAAAGATTTCACATGATGCAATGAACATCCCACCTGCCGCAACGAAGACTCAACAGATGAACAAATGCTTATTTTCAAAAGTACTATCTGAAGATATAATGACCAAAAATTTTCCAAAAATGACTAATAAACAAGCACAGGTCCAAGAAACTCAGCTAATTTATCCAAAAAGGATAAATATCAAAAAAATAAATAAAGACACATTTGGACATAACGTATTCAACTCAATAGAAACCAAAATTAAAAGAGAAACTCTTGAAAGGAGCCAGAAAAAAACCCTCAAAAGCCTAACATTACATACAGATATACTTCATTTTATTGCTCTTCACAGAATGTTTTCCTAAAAAATATATAACAGATTGAAAATTTGTGGATGCTCTGCATTGTTAGAAAACGGTTAGCATTTTTTAGTGAAAAAATAGGGAATTTCAAGAGATGGAAACGTCAAGAAAAATATAAGTAAATGTTAAAAAAAAAAAAAGGCATGGTAACAGAGTTCAATACCTTCAGCAGGCAACACCACAACAGAGTGGAGAAAATTTTCAGTAAGTCTGAAGATAGATCAAAAGAAATTAAACTGAGACACAAACAGAAAGTTACCAAAAAAAAAAAAAAATGACAAGGGCTGTAGGACTACATCAACTGGCCTAACAAAAATGTATTGAAGGGACTTCCCAGGAGGTCCAGTGGCTAAGACTCCAATACAGAGGGCCTGGGTTCAATCCTTGGTCAGGAAACTAGATCCCACATGCCGCAACTAAAAGCTTCCATGCCAAGACTAAAATTAAGATTCCCACATGCTGCAATGAAGACTGAAGATCCCGAGTGCCCAGAACTAAGACCCAGTGCAGGTAAATAAATAAGTGTTTTTGAAAATAATTTACTGCCCCAAGCTCGGCAGTCCAGTGTTTAAAGCTCGATACTTCCAATGCAGGGGCACAGGCTCAATCTCTGGCTGCCGAAGTAAGATCCCATGCACCTCAGAGCAACTAAGCATGCACGCTCCAACTACTCAGCCCGCATGCCCCAATAGTTTGGGTGCCACAAAAGATTTCACATGATGCAATGAACATCCCACCTGCCGAACGAAGACTCAACAGATGAACAAATGCTTATTTTCAAAAGTACTATCTGAAGATATAATGACCAAAAATTTTCCAAAAATGACTAATAAACAAGCACAGGTCCAAGAAACTCAGCTAATTTATCCAAAAAGGATAAATATCAAAAAAATAAATAAAGACACATTTGGACATAACGTATTCAACTCAATAGAAACCAAAATTAAAAGAGAAACTCTTGAAAGGAGCCAGAAAAAAACCCTCAAAAGCCTAACATTACATACAGATATACTTCATTTTATTGCTCTTCACAGAATGTTTTCCTAAAAAATATATAACAGATTGAAAATTTGTGGATGCTCTGCATTGTTAGAAAACGGTTAGCATTTTTTAGTGAAAACGTTTTAAAACTTTTTAAAAAGATTTACTCATATGGCCACACAGAGTCTTAGTTGCAGCATGCAGGATCTTCAGTCTTAGTTGTGACAAGAGGGATCTTCTAATTGCAGCATGCAAACGCTTAGTTAGGGCATGTGGGATCTAGTTCTCCGACCAGGGACTGAACCCAGGCCCCCTCCATTGGGAACACAGAATCTCGCCACTGGACCCACCAGGGAAACCCCGGCAAAAACATATTTTTAAATTAAGGTATGTAGGGGACTTCCTTGGTGGTCCAGTGGCTAAAATTCCACACTCCCAAGGCAGGGAGCCTGGATTCGATCCCTGGTTGAGGAACAAGATCCCACATGCCCCAACTAAGGGTTCTCAGGCTCCAACTAGAAAGATCTCGTGTGTGTGTGTGTGTGTGCCCAGTCACTAAGTTGGGTCGGACTCTTTATGAACCCATGGACTGTAGCCCACAAGGCTCCTCTATGGACTTTTCCACAGAAGGTTAGAGAAGGTTGTAATTTCTTCCTCCCGGGGATCTTCCCAACTCAGGGACTGAACCTAGTCTCTTGTGTCAGCAGGTGGATTCTTAACCACTGAGCCACCAGGGAAGCCCCTGCTGCGACTAAAGATCCCACATGCTGCAACTAAGATCAAAGATTGTGCCTGCGGCAACTAAGACCCAGCACAGTCAAATAAACAAACACCTAAAAAAATAAACAAAGGTATATACATTTTTTTTTAGGCATAATGCTACTGTAGACTTAATAGACTGAAGTATAAAGGTAAGCATAACTTTATATGCACTGTGAAACACATATGCAATGGCCAAGACTAACTAAAAAAGCTAATTAAAAATTCCAAAATGATAAAAAGCAGTCAAAAACTACAAATTTTGAAAGACACATTTGGACATAACGTATTCAACTCAATAGAAACCAAAATTACAAGAGAAACACTTGAAAGGACCCCGCACAAAACTCTCAAAAGCCTAACATTACATACAGATATACTTCATTTTATTGCTCTTCACAGAATGTTTTCCTAAAAAATATATAACAGATTGAAAATTTGTGGATGCTCTGCATTGTTAGAAAACGGTTAGCATTTTTTAGTGAAAACGTTTTAAAACTTTTTAAAAAGATTTACTCATATGGCCACACAGAGTCTTAGTTGCAGCATGCAGGATCTTCAGTCTTAGTTGTGACAAGAGGGATCTTCTAATTGCAGCATGTAAACGCTTAGTTAGGCATGTGGGATCTAGTTCTCCGACCAGGGACTGAACCCAGGCCCCCTCCATTGGGAACACAGAATCTCGCCACTGGACCCACCAGGGAAACCCCGGCAAAAACATATTTTTAAATTAAGGTATGTAGGGGACTTCCTTGGTGGTCCAGTGGCTAAAATTCCACACTCCCAAGGCAGGGAGCCTGGATTCGATCCCTGGTTGAGGAACAAGATCCCACATGCCCCAACTAAGGGTTCTCAGGCTCCAACTAGAAAGATCTCGTGTGTGTGTGTGTGTGTGCCCAGTCACTAAGTTGGGTCGGACTCTTTATGAACCCATGGACTGTAGCCCACAAGGCTCCTCTATGGACTTTTCCACAGAAGGTTAGAGAAGGTTGTAATTTCTTCCTCCCGGGGATCTTCCCAACTCAGGGACTGAACCTAGTCTCTTGTGTCAGCAGGTGGATTCTTAACCACTGAGCCACCAGGGAAGCCCCTGCTGCGACTAAAGATCCCACATGCTGCAACTAAGATCAAAGATTGTGCCTGCGGCAACTAAGACCCAGCACAGTCAAATAAACAAACACCTAAAAAAATAAACAAAGGTATATACATTTTTTTTTAGGCATAATGCTACTGTAGACTTAATAGACTGAAGTATAAAGGTAAGCATAACTTTATATGCACTGTGAAACAGAAAATTCATGCAACAACAAAACTCTGTAAAAGTAAAAAGTAAAATAAAAATAATTATTAAAAAAAAAAAAAAGAATGGGAGAAAATCATAGCATATGAAACAACAGACGAAGAATTAATCTCCAGAATCTACAAGCAACTCAGACAACTCAGCACCGGAAAAATGAACAACCCAATCAAAAAATGGGTAAAGGATCTAAACAGACACCTCTCCAAAGACGACATACAGATGGCCCCAAAACACATGAAACAATGCTCAACTTTGCTTATAATTAGAGAAATGCAAATCAAAACTACAATGAGATATCACCTCACACCTGTCAGAACGGCCATCAACCACAAATCGACAGACAAATGCTGGAGAGGGTGTGGAGAAAAGGCAACACTCCTGCTTTGCTGGTGGGAGTGTAAATTGATACAGCCTCTATGGAAGACAGTCTGGAGATTTCTTAAAAAACTAAAAATAGAAGCACCATATGACCCAGCAATCCCACTCTTAGGCTTATACCCTGATGAAATTAAATCCAAAAGAAGCACCTGTACCCCAATGTTCATTGCAGCTCTCTATACAATAGCTAGAACATGAAAGCAACCTAGATGCCCATCGACGAACGAATAGATACAAAAGCTTTGGTATATATATACAATGGAATACTACACAGCTGTAAAGAGAAATGCAGAATCAGCCCTAATGAGGTGGCTGGATCTAGAACCTATCGTAAAAAGTGAAGTTAGAAAGAGAAGGACAAGTACAATAAACTAACACATATATATGGAATCTAGTAGGATGGTGATGATGGCACATGCACTGAAGTGACAGAAAGACAGACATGGACAGTGGACATATGGACATTGTGGGGAATGAACAGTGGATGAGAGGTGTGAAGGAAGTAGTATGAAGGCCTGTACTATCACATGTGAAGAAAATAGCTACCGCCATTGCTCTGTAAGAAAAGCAGATCCTGCAGGGGTGCTGTGTGACGGTGCAGAGGGGTGGGATGGGGGGGATATACATATGACTAATCTGAGAACATACATATCTGTAAACAACAAAACTCTGTAAAAAAAAAAAAACAACAACAACAAAACTGTAAAAGTTAAAAGTAAAATAAAATTTTTAATTAAACAAACAAACAAACAAAAAACCCTGCCTGTGAGTGAGGCGGGGCTTTCCAGTTTGGGGGAAAAAAAAAAATTCATGTAATTTGCTTTATTGCAGGGATCTGGAAATGAATGCTATTTCTGAGGTATGCCTGTACAGAGAAACCAACATAAGAATCAGACAATTTCCCATCAGAAACTATATAAGCTGGAAGGCAGTGGAGCAGTAATTTGAAAGAAAGAAAAAACTACCAATCCAGTATTCTATATCCAGCAAAAATATCTTAAAAAAAAAAAGAGAGAGAGAGAGAGAAAGAGAGTGAAATAAAAACCTTTTCAAACAAACAAAAACAGAGATAATGTATTCCTAGTAGTTCTATACTAAAATAAAAATATTTAAAGAAGTTCTTCAGGTAGAAGGAATATGTTAACAGACAGAAATGTGGATCTACACAAAGTATAAATAAAGTTCTTTGTGGAGTGGTTAACATGAAGAGAAATATAAAAGACATTTTATCTTACTTTTAATCAATTTAAAACATAATTGACTGTCTAAAGCAAAAGAACTAGAAAAGTTTTGTGAACTTACAGCATATGTGACAGGAAAACATGACTATCATAGCACAAAACATGAGATGATGACACTGCTGATGGGAGTACACTGTTTTAAGGATCTAACACTACACACAAAGCAGTGGAGTGTATTTAGAAGTTCACTGTGATTCACTCAGGAAGTTTGTTTGGGCCTCCTCCCCATTTAGTATCAAGTGTCCATCTACATTACACGTTAACCAGACCTCCTCAACGGTGGGAATGCCTACTTGTCATAAAGATCTGTTTTCTTTTGAGGCTAGCAATGTAACTTCCTAAAAGACTGACATTCTTTCTCCACTTTGTAAGGGGTCATGATGACCTGAGGCTCACTTTTATGAGCTTACTTGGACTACTATGTACTTGGTGAGCTTGACATCAGTATGTCATTTTGATGAATGATTCTTTGTCCCCAAAATGGACAAAGAATTATCATATTGAGTGAAGTAAGTTGGAGCAGAGATAGTATGAGACCTCTTATATATGTGGAATCTAAAAAGAAATGATCCAGGACCTTCCCGGGTGGTCCAGTGGGTGAGGGGTCCACCTTGCAGTACAGGGGGCACAGGTTTGATCCCTGGCATGGGAGGATCCCATGTGCTTCGGAATGACTGGACCGGTGGTGTGTCCAATTGTGAGCTGGTGCTTTGCAGTGAGGGAGGCCATTCTAGTGGGAGGCACACACAGGCCAATGAATTTAAAAAAAAAAAAAAATGGATGAAAATAAATATAAATAAAAGAGGCACGATAGGGAAGGAAACAAAAAGTTAAAAAAGAAAAAAGAAAGAAATGATCCAAATGAACTTACTTACAAAACAGGAAGAGTCTCACAGACTCAGACAACAAGCCTGTGAAACTTACTATGGTTGCCAAGGGGGAGGGACAGTCAGGGAGCTTCGGATGGACCTGTACACTGCTGTGTTTAAAGCGGATAACCAACAAGAACCTACTGCACAGCAGAGGGAACGCTGCTCAGTTTTAAGTGGCAGCTAGAATAGGAGGGGAGTTTGGGGAAGAATGGATACATGTGTATTTATGGCTGAATCATTTCATTGTTCACTAGAAACTTTCACAACATTGTTAATCAGCTATACTCCGATACAAAATAAAAAGTTCCAAACACAAAAAAATGTGTAGGACTGTGGCTTCAACTGCTAACAGGCAGTTCTCAGAATTTGAGTCTGTCTCTTGGGTTATAACCCTCATGTTGGTTCAGACAAAATTTGCTTTTTGGTTGTTGACTGAATTTTCACCAATAATAGCTAAATTAAAAGTAAAATGATAGGGACTTCCCTGGCAGTCCAGTGGTTAAGACTCTGCACTTCCACTGCAGGAGGCACAAGTTCAACCACTGGATGGGAAACTAAGATCCTGCATGACATCCAGCATCCAGGAAAAAAAAAAAAAAATGCTAAGATTCCTTGCACACACTACTCAAAAGAAAGCTGAATTAACACCAAAATAGACTGAATAAGAAATGTTACCAGGGCTACCCCTGGTGGTCCAGTGGGTAAGGACACCACCTTGCAGTGCAAGGGGCGCTGGTTCGATCCCTGGCCTGGGAAGATCCCACGTGCCGCGGAGCGGCTGGACTGATGCGTCCAGTTACCGAGCTGGAGCTCTGGAGCGCATGAGCCCAGAGCCAGCGCTCTGCAACGACAGACGCCGCTGCGATGGGAGACCCACAGGAGCCAAAGAACAAAGATGGATGAAAACAGATAAATGAAAGACCAACAGAAGTGGCCCGCCCTCTCCCCTCCCTCCCAAAATAAATAAATAAATCTTTAAAAAAAAAAAAAGAAATGTTACCAAGGGATAAAGCGTGACATTACATAATGTCACTGTGATAAATCACGATGATAAATGTGTCAAATCACCAGAATGTGTGACAAATCCTAAATGTTTATGAAAAGAAATTCAAAATTTAAGAGCCCAAAGTTGATAAAACTGTAAGAAAAAATAACAGTACAATAGTCATTCAAGTACATAAGAAACATTCCAAGGTAGACCATATCCTTGGCCATAAAATTTTTATTTATTTTTTTTTTAAAATTTTGGTTGGGCTGGGTACTCTTATCAGAGTTTGGGCTTACAGTTTTAAGGTCCAACAAGAACCTACTGCACAGCAGAGGGAACGCTGCTCAGTTTTAAGTGGCAGCTAGAATAGGAGGGGAGTTTGGGGAAGAATGGATACATGTGTATTTATGGCTGAATCATTTCATTGTTCACTAGAAACTTTCACAACATTGTTAATCAGCTATACTCCGATACAAAATAAAAAGTTCCAAACACAAAAAAATGTGTAGGACTGTGGCTTCAACTGCTAACAGGCAGTTCTCAGAATTTGAGTCTGTCTCTTGGGTTATAACCCTCATGTTGGTTCAGACAAAATTTGCTTTTTGGTTGTTGACTGAATTTTCACCAATAATAGCTAAATTAAAAGTAAAATGATAGGGACTTCCCTGGCAGTCCAGTGGTTAAGACTCTGCACTTCCACTGCAGGAGGCACAAGTTCAACCACTGGATGGGAAACTAAGATCCTGCATGACATCCAGCATCCAGGAAAAAAAAAAAAAAATGCTAAGATTCCTTGCACACACTACTCAAAAGAAAGCTGAATTAACACCAAAATAGACTGAATAAGAAATGTTACCAGGGCTACCCCTGGTGGTCCAGTGGGTAAGGACACCACCTTGCAGTGCAAGGGGCGCTGGTTCGATCCCTGGCCTGGGAAGATCCCACGTGCCGCGGAGCGGCTGGACTGATGCGTCCAGTTACCGAGCTGGAGCTCTGGAGCGCATGAGCCCAGAGCCAGCGCTCTGCAACGACAGACGCCGCTGCGATGGGAGACCCACAGGAGCCAAAGAACAAAGATGGATGAAAACAGATAAATGAAAGACCAACAGAAGTGGCCCGCCCTCTCCCCTCCCTCCCCAACCCGACCCCCGCCCAAAATAAATAAATAAATAAATCTTTAAAAAAAAAAAAAGAAATGTTACCAAGGGATAAAGCGTGACATTACATAATGTCACTGTGATAAATCACGATGATAAATGTGTCAAATCACCAGAATGTGTGACAAATCCTAAATGTTTATGAAAAGAAATTCAAAATTTAAGAGCCCAAAGTTGATAAAACTGTAAGAAAAAATAACAGTACAATAGTCATTCAAGTACATAAGAAACATTCCAAGGTAGACCATATCCTTGGCCATAAAAATTTTTATTTATTTTATTTTTGGGTGTGCTGGTTCTTTATTGCTGCAAGCAGGCTTTCTCTGGTTGAGGCAAGTGGGGGGCTACTCTTCATCGTTGTGTGCAGGCTTCTCACTAGGGTGGCTTATCTTGTCACTGAGCAGCGGCTCTAGAGCAGCATGTACTCAGTAGTTGCCCCAGGTATGTGGAATCCTCCCAGGACTGAACTGTGTCCCCTGCATTGGCCAATGGACTCTTAACCACCAGGCCTCCAGGAAAGTACAAATCAACAAGGTTTAAAGAACTGAAAAACGTACCATAGTATATTCTTCAAACAGAATTAAACTAGAAGTCAATAACAGAAAAGATCTAAAAAGTCCCCAAATGTTTGGAAATTAAGTAACAAACTTCTAAGTAATCAATGAATGGAAAAGGAAGTCATAAGGGAAGTTTAAAAAACTGAATGGGAAAAAACATTGAATGGAAATACAAACTAAACATACCAAAATTTGAGAGATGTAGCTAAAGCAGTATTTAGAGGACAGTTATATAGCATTAAAACAAACATTAAGAATAATGGGATTCAAGCAAACAGAATAGATGAGTAACAGAGCATATAAAACTTGGGAAGAGGCTATTGTGACTGAAAAATCAAAATTTTTTTCTGGAGTTAATAACTAAAACTGGACGTGATTAATAACATTTCCATAATGATCTCCATTTGGGCAAGGGGAAGTAGTAAAAGTAAACGCTGAAATACTGAGCATTAATTTTGCTACTGGAGACCCTTTCGGCCTTGATTGTCAGGGAGTTTAGAAATAAGTACTGGAGGGGTGGAGCTAAGATGGCGGCGTAGAAGGACGTGCACTCATCTCTCCTGCAAGATCGCCTGAATTGCGACGAGTTCCTGGGAAACCATCGACGAAAGGAGGTTGGATCTGATCACAGAGAGGACACCCCACATCGAAGAACAAAGGAGAAGCCGCATCAAGACGGTAGGAGGGGCGCAATCGCACTTTTAAAAGTCAAACCTCATACCCGCCGGAGAGGCTGGGCGGGCCAAAGCCGCAAAGCCTGTTGCAGATCAAAACCCGGGAGAGGAGCACTAACACCCACAAGGGACTGAGCCAGACCTGCTTTGGAGGGTCCAGGTGCCCCCTTGAGCTAGAAGTGCCCTTGAGCAGGCCTCGGAAGGGCGGCACTCAGTTCCCTTTAGAGGAGGTTACCATTAACCCAATCAGAGAGCCGCCGAGGAGGACTGGAAAGTCTCTGCGCACTGTGATCAGGGAGAGAGGAATAGCGATCCTGCATGAGACTGAGCCAGACTCACCTCTGAGTAACCTGACATCTCCCGCGGTGGCGCGGGTCGACAGTGGCCTGCAGCAGGGTCGGGGTCACTGCGGAAGTGCTTCCCATAGAGCATGTGGGAATAAATCCTCTGTGAGACAGACGCCATTTTCCCTACTGTAGTTTGGCTGCTGGTCAAACTACAGGGCTGCTGGTCAAGCTACAGGGAGGGAATTTAGCTCCACCCAGCAAGAAAAGGGATTTGGATTAAGAAACTCCCAGGGCCAGCCTGGGCGGGCCTTTTAATTCTGGAATAGACCTAAACAAGCAGTCAAAGAGGTCTTCAGATCCAACCACTGCCAGAGGCAAGAAAAAGACTGATAATTCCTGAATAGTCAGCAAGAGACAGAAGAACATAAACACTATTTTCACGTTTTGTCTGAAGCTGGAGTTACTGCTGGACTTTAAAATTTCATTTTTTGTATTGTATTACTTTGTTTCGATTTTTTTTTTTTTGTCTTTTTTCCAAACCCACTCAGTGCACCCACCACTTTTTTTTTTTTTTTTCCTTTTCTTGGGGGTGTGTGTGAGAGAGAGAGTGGGTGTGTTCATTTCCTTCACTGAATTCTATTGAAGCTACTAATCTTATCAGTAAGACTGAATATATTCAAGTTTACATAAATTTTTTTCTTTTCTTTTTCCTTTTAAACCATACATTTATTTTGGTATAAACTTCTGGTTCCCCATTGGCCTTTTAAGGTTCTGTGGGGGTTTTGTTTGTTTTTATTTATTTTTGCTTTGTTTTTCTATATTTTTCTATAAAATTTAGATCTTTTAATTTTTAATAATTTTTTCATTTGTACTACTACCTCCTCTATAATTCTTTGCTTTCTCTGAAGCTCCTTTCCTATAGCACTAAATTCTAATACATACAAATCTTTATCTCCCTATATTTAACTTTGCAATATTATTCTATATTTCTCTTCTATCCTCCCTTTCTCTTTTTCCCTTTCCCCACTATATTTCTTATTCTGTTCTGTCCTCATTGCCTTATCCCCAACGGGGATCCTGCTCTAGCATTATTCTCCAATTGGTACTCTACTTAGTTTGCTTATTAACTTGTGGATATCATTCTTGGATTTCTCTATTCACCGTGCTAACGTATTGTACTGTATTTTTGATTGGAATGCTTGGGTTATGTTATAGCTGTATATGTTTATGTGTATAATTCAATACACTAGATAGTACTTGCATAATTTTTAAATTGTCATTTGTCAAAGGTATACCTTCTGTTTCTCATTTGCATATATATGTTTTAATATCATTTAATGCCATAACAAACCAGCCGTGAAATCTTCATTCCCTGGTCAGGCAACAAGACCTGGGGTTTTAAGGAGGGTGCACTGACTCCAAAACTCTACAATACTAGAGAACGCATAACACTAAAGAGCAGTATACAAGTGAGAACGCCAGCAAAGGTAATCACTTGTATACAAGTCCTGACATCACCCAATCACCAGCATCACCCAGAATAGAAGCCCCATCCAAACAACAAACACCAACAGACGTAACTCAAAGTCTGGGAAAAGGAAATCCCAAACAGAATCAGTTTTAAAAAATTAATAATAACGATGAAACGGCAGAGAAATACCACACAAGCGAAGGAACAATCCACAAACACACAAGATCAAATTAATGAAGAGAATTTGGACAAACTTTCTGAAAGTGATTTCAGAAGAATGATAGTAAAGATGATCAAAGACACTGAAAACAGAATTTCAGAGAAATTGCAAGATACAACTAACACACTGAATAAAGAAATACAAGAACTTACCAAAAAAGTAACAGAGACAAACAACTCAATTGCTGAACTGAAAAACACTGTAGAAGGAATCAAGAGCAGAGTATCTGAGACAGAACACCGGATAAGTGAGCTGGAAGATAAAATGGTGGAAGTAACTGCTGAAAAACAGACTCTAGCTCAAAGAATGAAAAGAGCAGAGGACAGCCTCAGAGACCTCTGGGATAATATCAAACGCACCAATATTCGAATTATAGGGGTTCCAGAAGAAGAAGAAAAAAAGAAAGGCTATGAGACAATTTTTGAAGAGATTATAGTTGAAAATTTCCCCAACATGGGAAAAGAAATAGTCAATCAAGTCCAAGAAGCACAAAGGGTACCTAACAGAATCAATCTGAGAAGAAACATACCAAGACACATATTAATGAAGTTAACACAAATTAAACACAAAGATAGAATTCTCAAAAAAAATAAAAGCCCATCTTGGTGCTTATATATATGTTTAATATGTCATTTAATGTTTTGTATAATTTCAATACACTAGATAGTACTTGCATAATTTTTAAATTGTCATTTGTCAAAGGTATACCTTCTGTTTCTCATTTGCATATATATGTTTTAATATCATTTAATGCCATAACAAACCAGCCGTGAAATCTTCATTCCCTGGTCAGGCAACAAGACCTGGGGTTTTAAGGAGGGTGCACTGACTCCAAAACTCTACAATACTAGAGAACGTATAACACTAAAGAGCAGTATACAAGTGAGAACGCCAGCAAAGGTAATCACTTGTATACAAGTCCTGACATCACCCAATCACCAGCATCACCCAGAATAGAAGCCCCATCCAAACAACAAACACCAACAGACGTAACTCAAAGTCTGGGAAAAGGAAATCCCAAACAGAATCAGTTTTAAAAAATTAATAATAACGATGAAACGGCAGAGAAATACCACACAAGCGAAGGAACAATCCACAAACACACAAGATCAAATTAATGAAGAGAATTTGGACAAACTTTCTGAAAGTGATTTCAGAAGAATGATAGTAAAGATGATCAAAGACACTGAAAACAGAATTTCAGAGAAATTGCAAGATACAACTAACACACTGAATAAAGAAATACAAGAACTTACCAAAAAAGTAACAGAGACAAACAACTCAATTGCTGAACTGAAAAACACTGTAGAAGGAATCAAGAGCAGAGTATCTGAGACAGAACACCGGATAAGTGAGCTGGAAGATAAAATGGTGGAAGTAACTGCTGAAAAACAGACTCTAGCTCAAAGAATGAAAAGAGCAGAGGACAGCCTCAGAGACCTCTGGGATAATATCAAACGCACCAATATTCGAATTATAGGGGTTCCAGAAGAAGAAGAAAAAAAGAAAGGCTATGAGACAATTTTTGAAGAGATTATAGTTGAAAATTTCCCCAACATGGGAAAAGAAATAGTCAATCAAGTCCAAGAAGCACAAAGGGTACCTAACAGAATCAATCTGAGAAGAAACATACCAAGACACATATTAATGAAGTTAACACAAATTAAACACAAAGATAGAATTCTCAAAGCAGCAAGGGAAAAGCAACTAGTGATATACAAGGGAAAGCCCATCCGTTTAACAGCTGATCTTTCAACAGAAACTCTGCAGGCCAGAAGGGAATGGCAGGACACATTTAAACGGCTGAAAGAGAATAATCTGCAACCAAGAATCCTCTACCCTGCAAGGATCTCCTTCAAAATTGATGGAGAAATCAAAAGCTTTCCAGACAAGCAAAAATTAAGAGAATTTAGTCACACCAAACCAGCCTTACAACAAGTGTTAAAGGGATTTATATAGAAAACAAGTATAAAAGGAGAAGATTCACGAAACAAACCCATCATAACATCTAAGAAGATGACAATAGGATCATTTGTATCAATAATCACTTTGAATGTCAATGGACTAAACGCCCCAACCAAAAGACACAGAGTGGCTGAATGGATCCAAAAACACGACCCATACATATGCTGCCTCCAGGAAACTCATTTCAGACCTAGAGACACTCATAGACTGAAAGTGAGAGGCTGGAAAAAGATATTCCATGCAAATGGAAATCAAAAGAAAGCTGGAGTAGCAATCCTCATATCAGATAAAATAGATTTTAAAGTAAAGAAGATTCTAAGAGACAAGGCAGGTCACTACATCATGATTAAGGGATCCATCCAAGAAGAAGACATAGCAATCATAAATATCTATGCACCCAACGCAGGAGCACCCCAATACATAAGACAAACACTTTCAGACATAAAAGAAGACATTGACAGCAACACAATCATAGTAGGAGACTTTAACACTCCTCTCACACCAATGCACAGATCATCCAAACAGAAAATTAATAAAGAAACACAAGCCTTAAATGCCACACTAGAAGAAATGGACCTCACCGATATCTTTAGGACTTTCCATCCAAAAGCAGAAGAATACACTTTCTTCTCAAGTGCTCACGGAACATTCTCCAGGATAGACCACATCTTGGGCCACAAATCAATCCTCAGTCAATTCAAGAAAACTGAAATTCTATCAACCATCTTCTCGGACCACAATGCAGTGAGACTAGAGATCAACTACAGGAAAAAAACCGCTAAAAACACAAACACGTGGCGATTAAACAACACATACCTAAAAAACCAACTGATCATTGAGGAAATCAAAGGAGAAATAAAAAAATTCCTAGAAGAAAATGACAATGAACACACGACAGTGCAAAACCTATGGGATACTGTAAAAGCAGTTCTAAGAGGGAAGTTTAGAGCAATACAATCCCACCTCAAGAAACTAGGAAAATCTCAAACAGATGACCTTACCTTACGCTTAAAACAACTGGAGAAAGAAGAACAAAAACACCCCAAAGCCAGCAGAAGAAGGGAAATCATAAAGATCAGAGCAGAAATAAATGAAAAAGAAACAAAAGAAACAATAGTAAAGATAAATAAAACAAAAAGCTGGTTCTTCGAAAAAGTCAATAAAATCGACACACCACTGGCCAGACTCATCAAGAAAAAGAGAGAGAAGAACCAGATCACCAAAATCAAAAATGAAAAAGGAGAGATTACAACGGATAATGCAGAAATCCAAAGGATTATAAGAGACTATTATGAACAACTCTATGGCAACAAACTGGACAACCTGGAAGAAATGGACAGTTTCTTAGAGAAGATTAATCTCCCAAGACTCAACCAGGAAGAAATAGAAACTATGAACAAGCCAATCACAAGCTCAGAAATCGACCTTGTGATCAAAAATCTACCCAAAAAAAAAAGCCCAGGGCCAGATGGTTTCACAAGTGAATTCTACCAAACATTTAAAGAAGAGCTAATGCCTGTCCTTCTAAAACTCTTCCAAAAAATTGCCCAGGAAGGAACACTTCCAAACACATTCTACGAGGCCACCATCACCCTGATACCAAAGCCAGGCAAAGACATCACAAAAAAAGAAAATTATAGGCCAATTTCACTGATGAATCTAGATGCCAAAATCCTCAACAAAATCCTAGCAAACAGAATTCAGCAGCACATCAAAAAGCTCATTCATCACGATCAAGTCGGGTTCATCCCAGGCATGCAAGGATTCTTCAACATCCGCAAATCAATCAATGTGATACACCATATCAACAAATTGAAAGACAAAAACCACATGATCATCTCAATAGATGCAGAAAAAGTCTTTGACAAAGTACAGCATCCATTTATGATAAAAACTCTTCAAAAAATGGGCGTAGAAGGAACTTATCTTAACATAGTGAAAGCCATATATGAGAAGCCCACAGCGAACATTATCCTCAATGGTGAAAACTCAAAGCATTCCCTCTAAGATCAGGAACAAGACAAGGGTGTCCACTTTCACCACTCTTATTCAACATAGTCCTGGAAGTTCTAGCAATAGCAATAAGAGAAGAGAAAGAAATCAAAGGAATCCAGATTGGAAAAGAAGAAGTCAAACTCTCTCTATTTGCAGATGACATGATATTATACATAGAAAATCCCAAAGACACTATTACAAAACTACTAGAGTTAATCAGCGAATTCAGCAAAGTCGCAGGATACAAAATCAATATACAGAAATCACTGGCATTCCTATACACAAACAATGAAAAATCAGAAAACGAAATCAAAAATGAAAAAGGAGAGATTACAACGGATAATGCAGAAATCCAAAGGATTATAAGAGACTATTATGAACAACTCTATGGCAACAAACTGGACAACCTGGAAGAAATGGACAGTTTCTTAGAGAAGATTAATCTCCCAAGACTCAACCAGGAAGAAATAGAAACTATGAACAAGCCAATCACAAGCTCAGAAATCGACCTTGTGATCAAAAATCTACCCAAAAATAAAAGCCCAGGGCCAGATGGTTTCACAAGTGAATTCTACCAAACATTTAAAGAAGAGCTAATGCCTGTCCTTCTAAAACTCTTCCAAAAAATTGCCCAGGAAGGAACACTTCCAAACACATTCTACGAGGCCACCATCACCCTGATACCAAAGCCAGGCAAAGACATCACAAAAAAAGAAAATTATAGGCCAATTTCACTGATGAATCTAGATGCCAAAATCCTCAACAAAATCCTAGCAAACAGAATTCAGCAGCACATCAAAAAGCTCATTCATCACGATCAAGTCGGGTTCATCCCAGGCATGCAAGGATTCTTCAACATCCGCAAATCAATCAATGTGATACACCATATCAACAAATTGAAAGACAAAAATCACATGATCATCTCAATAGATGCAGAAAAAGTCTTTGACAAAGTACAGCATCCATTTATGATAAAAACTCTTCAAAAAATGGGCGTAGAAGGAACTTATCTTAACATAGTGAAAGCCATATATGAGAAGCCCACAGCGAACATTATCCTCAATGGTGAAAAACTCAAAGCATTCCCTCTAAGATCAGGAACAAGACAAGGGTGTCCACTTTCACCACTCTTATTCAACATAGTCCTGGAAGTTCTAGCAATAGCAATAAGAGAAGAGAAAGAAATCAAAGGAATCCAGATTGGAAAAGAAGAAGTCAAACTCTCTCTATTTGCAGATGACATGATATTATACATAGAAAATCCCAAAGACACTATTACAAAACTACTAGAGTTAATCAGCGAATTCAGCAAAGTCGCAGGATACAAAATCAATATACAGAAATCACTGGCATTCCTATACACAAACAATGAAAAATCAGAAAATGAAATCAAAGAGGCAATCCCCTTCACCACTGCAACCAAAAGAATCAAATATCTAGGAATAAACCTACCCAAAGAAACAAAAGAACTGTACACAGAAAATTACAAGACACTCATGAGAGACATTAAAGAAGAGTTAAACAAATGGAGAAATATTCCGTGTTCCTGGGTCGGGAGAATCAATATTGTGAAAATGACCATACTACCAAATGTCATCTATAGATTCAATGCGATCCCTATCAAACTTCCAATAACATTCTTCACAGAACTAGACCAACAAATAACACAGTTCATATGGAAACACAAAAGACCTCGAATAGCCAAAGCAATCCTCAGGAAGAAGAATGGAGCTGAGGGGATCAGCCTCCCCAACTTCAGACTCTACTACAAAGCAACAGTCATCAAGACAGTATGGTACTGGCACAAAAACAGAAATATCGACCAATGGAACAAGATCGAGAACCCAGAGATAAAACCACGCACCTATGGGTACATTATATTTGACAAAGGAGGCGAACATATAAAATGGGACAAAGACAGCCTCTTCAACAAATAGTGCTGGGAAAATTGGACAGCTACATGCAAGAAAATGAAGTTGGAACATACCCTGACACCATACAAAAAGATCAACTCAAAATGGATTAAAGACTTAAATGTAAGGCCAGAAACCATCAAACTCTTAGAGGAGAATATAGGCAAAACCCTCAAGGACATCAATCAAAGCAAGATCTTCTCTGACCCACCTACTAGAATAGTGGAACTAAAAAGACAAATGAACATGTGGGACCTAATGAAACTTAAAAGCTTTTGTACAGCTAAAGAAATTACAAAAAAGCTGAACAGACAGCCCACAGAGTGGGAGAAAATCATAGCAAATGAAACAACAGACAAGGGTGTCCACTTTCACCACTCTTATTCAACATAGTCCTGGAAGTTCTAGCAATAGCAATAAGAGAAGAGAAAGAAATCAAAGGAATCCAGATTGGAAAAGAAGAAGTCAAACTCTCTCTATTTGCAGATGACATGATATTATACATAGAAAATCCCAAAGACACTATTACAAAACTACTAGAGTTAATCAGCGAATTCAGCAAAGTCGCAGGATACAAAATCAATATACAGAAATCACTGGCATTCCTATACACAAACAATGAAAAATCAGAAAATGAAATCAAAGAGGCAATCCCCTTCACCACTGCAACCAAAAGAATCAAATATCTAGGAATAAACCTACCCAAAGAAACAAAAGAACTGTACACAGAAAATTACAAGACACTCATGAGAGACATTAAAGAAGAGTTAAACAAATGGAGAAATATTCCGTGTTCCTGGGTCGGGAGAATCAATATTGTGAAAATGACCATACTACCAAATGTCATCTATAGATTCAATGCGATCCCTATCAAACTTCCAATAACATTCTTCACAGAACTAGACCAACAAATAACACAGTTCATATGGAAACACAAAAGACCTCGAATAGCCAAAGCAATCCTCAGGAAGAAGAATGGAGCTGAGGGGATCAGCCTCCCCAACTTCAGACTCTACTACAAAGCAACAGTCATCAAGACAGTATGGTACTGGCACAAAAACAGAAATATCGACCAATGGAACAAGATCGAGAACCCAGAGATAAAACCACGCACCTATGGGTACATTATATTTGACAAAGGAGGCGAACATATAAAATGGGACAAAGACAGCCTCTTCAACAAATAGTGCTGGGAAAATTGGACAGCTACATGCAAGAAAATGAAGTTGGAACATACCCTGACACCATACAAAAAGATCAACTCAAAATGGATTAAAGACTTAAATGTAAGGCCAGAAACCATCAAACTCTTAGAGGAGAATATAGGCAAAACCCTCAAGGACATCAATCAAAGCAAGATCTTCTCTGACCCACCTACTAGAATAGTGGAACTAAAAAGACAAATGAACATGTGGGACCTAATGAAACTTAAAAGCTTTTGTACAGCTAAAGAAATTACAAAAAGCTGAACAGACAGCCCACAGAGTGGGAGAAAATCATAGCAAATGAAACAACAGACAAAGAATTAATCTCCAAAATCTACAAGCAACTCAGACAACTCAGCACTGGAAAAAAGAACAACCCAATCAAAAAATGGGAAAAGGACCTAAACAGACACCTCTCCAACGATGACATACAGATGGCCCAAAAACACATGAAACAATGCTCAACTTCACTAATAATTAGAGAAATGCAAATCAAAACTACAATGAGATATCACCTCATACCCGTCAGAATGGCCATCATCCACAAATCGACAGACAATAAATGCTGGAGAGGCTGCGGAGAAAAGGGAACACTCCTGCATTGCTGGTGGGAGTGTAAATTGATACAGCCTCTATGGAAGACAGTGGAGATTTCTTAAAAAACTAAAAATAGAAGCACCATATGACCCAGCAATCCCACTCTTAGGCTTATACCCTGACGAAATCAAAACTGAAAGAAGCACCTGTACCCCAATGTTCATTGCAGCTCTCTATACAATAGCTAGAACATGGAAGGAACCTAGATGCCCATCGACGAACGAATGGATCCAAAAGCTCTGGTACATATATACAATGGAATACTACACAGCTGTAAAGAGAAATGCAGAAGAATCAGCCCTCATGAGGTGGCTGGATCTAGAACGGATCATCAAAAGTGAAGTCAGTCAGAAAGAGAAGGACAAATACAGTATATTAACACATATATATGGAATCTAGTAGGATGGTGATGATGGCATATGCAGTGAAGCGACAGAAAGACAGACATGGACAGTGGACATATGGACATTGTGGGGAAGGAACAGTGGGTGAGAGGCGTAAAGGAAGTAGCATGAAGGCCTGTACTATCATAAGTGAAGAAAATAGTGCTGGGAAAATTGATAAAAAAACTCCGACACCATACAAAGATCAACTCAAAATGGATTAAAGACTTAAATGTAAGGCCAGAAACCATCAAACTCTTAGAGGAGAATATAGGCAAAACCCTCAAGGACATCAATCAAAGCAAGATCTTCTCTGACCCACCTACTAGAATAGTGGAACTAAAAAGACAAATGAACATGTGGGACCTAATGAAACTTAAAAGCTTTTGTACAGCTAAAGAAATTACAAAAAGCTGAACAGACAGCCCACAGAGTGGGAGAAAATCATAGCAAATGAAACAACAGACAAAGAATTAATCTCCAAAATCTACAAGCAACTCAGACAACTCAGCACTGGAAAAACGAACAACCCAATCAAAAAATGGGAAAAGGACCTAAACAGACACCTCTCCAACGATGACATACAGATGGCCCAAAAACACATGAAACAATGCTCAACTTCACTAATAATTAGAGAAATGCAAATCAAAACTACAATGAGATATCACCTCATACCCGTCAGAATGGCCATCATCCACAAATCGACAGACAATAAATGCTGGAGAGGCTGCGGAGAAAAGGGAACACTCCTGCATTGCTGGTGGGAGTGTAAATTGATACAGCCTCTATGGAAGACAGTGGAGATTTCTTAAAAAACTAAAAATAGAAGCACCATATGACCCAGCAATCCCACTCTTAGGCTTATACCCTGACGAAATCAAAACTGAAAGAAGCACCTGTACCCCAATGTTCATTGCAGCTCTCTATACAATAGCTAGAACATGGAAGGAACCTAGATGCCCATCGACGAACGAATGGATCCAAAAGCTCTGGTACATATATACAATGGAATACTACACAGCTGTAAAGAGAAATGCAGAAGAATCAGCCCTCATGAGGTGGCTGGATCTAGAACGGATCATCAAAAGTGAAGTCAGTCAGAAAGAGAAGGACAAATACAGTATATTAACACATATATATGGAATCTAGTAGGATGGTGATGATGGCATATGCAGTGAAGCGACAGAAAGACAGACATGGACAGTGGACATATGGACATTGTGGGGAAGGAACAGTGGGTGAGAGGCGTAAAGGAAGTAGCATGAAGGCCTGTACTATCATAAGTGAAGAAAATAGCTCTAGTCATTGCTCTGTGAGAAAAGGGGATCCTTCAGGGGTGCTGTGTGATGGTCGGGAGGGGAGGGAAGGGGGGGGATATACATGTGACTAATCTGAGAACATGCATGTCTGTGAACAACAAAACTCTGTAAAAGTTAAAAGTAAAATAAAGGTTTAAAAAAAAAAAAAGAAAAAAGGAAATGGGCGGGCTTCCCCTGGTGGTCCAGTGGGTAAGGACACCACCTTGCAGTGCAAGGGGCGCCGGTTCGAGCCCTGGTCTGGGAAGATCTCACATGCCGCGGAGCGGCTGGACTGATGTGCCCAAACTACCGAGCCGGAGCTCTGGAGCTCTGGAGCACATGCACCCAGAGCTGGTGCTCTGCAACAACAGAGGCCACGGCGATGGGAGGCCCACATGGCCCAAAGAACAAAGATGGATGAAAATGGACAAATGAAAGACCAATAGAAGTGGCCCGCCTGCTCCCCTCCCTTCTCTGAAGAACCCCCCTCCCCTTTTTTCCTTCTCCCCTTTCCTCTCTAATAAAACCTCCTCTTCCCATCTCCGGGGCGCGATTTCCCAGGCCCATCTCTCGGACCTGTGGATCTCGCCCGGGAACTCTTCCCAAATAATCCCCTTCCCTAAGAGCTTGTGGTCCGTCGTGTCTTTGCGATTCTTACAACAAACACAAGAGAAAAAACATTAAATAAATGTGAAAATTATTCCATCCTCAATAGCAATAAACCACCAGAAAAAATAAAATAAAAATGCAACTATTGGGCTTCCCTGGTGGTCCAGTGGGTAAGGACACAGCCTTGCAGTGCAAGGGGCGCCGATTAGATCCCTGACCTGGGAAGATCCCACGTGCCGCGGAGCAGCTGGACCGAAGTGTCGAGCTACACCAGAGTTCTGCAGCACATGCATCCAAGAGCCAGTGTTCTGCAGCAAGAAAGGCCACTGCCATGGGAGGCCCACACAGGCCAAAGAACAAAAAAAAGATAAATAAATGAAAGACCAATAGAAGTAGCCAAAAAAAAAACCCCAAAAAAGCACCACAAGTATTTATGAAAAAACAGGTGAAGGGCTCTTAAGGGGAAAAAAAATCAGAGGACTTGAACAAATCGGAAGGCCTATAGTAAGATCCAACATAAGAAACACGTCCATTCCCCCAAATTAAAATCTAACCATTAACTGGATCATAAAAGTACCAAAGAATTTTTAAAAATATAATCTATTCTAATCTATCAGCGGGCATCATTAGCAAACTTGAATAATCTCCAAGTGGTGAAGGCTTTTGAGAGTCCTAAAGAGAGCAATAAATTCCAACCATGGAGAAATTCAAAACGCCTCCAGGGCAAAAACTACCAGTGAGCAAAATTAAAAGAATATTTTTAAATATTCTTTTAAATTAAAAATTTAAATATAGTAAAAATAAAAATAAAAAAAATATTTGCATTCATACGACCAGGTACCTTGGTCAATCACCACTGCTTTCGAGTTTCCTTCTGCGGAAACTGAGTAACTAAGCGAAGTCACAGGGTACGTGTGAGGACTGGGGGCACACTTAAGCTGAAAAGGCGTCACGGGGGGCTCCCAGCTGCCTCTCATTAGGCACGTCACACGCCTCCTAATACTTGCGAAGGCGTTGGAGCCTCACTCCACCGCGAGGCCGTCGGCCGCGCCGCACGCCGTCGCCGGACTTGATGACGTCTTCCCAAATAATCCCCTTCCCTAAGAGCTTGTGGTCCGTCGTGTCTTTGCGATTCTTACAACAAACACAAGAGAAAAAACATTAAATAAATGTGAAAATTATTCCATCCTCAATAGCAATAAACCACCAGAAAAAATAAAATAAAAATGCAACTATTGGGCTTCCCTGGTGGTCCAGTGGGTAAGGACACAGCCTTGCAGTGCAAGGGGCGCCGATTAGATCCCTGACCTGGGAAGATCCCACGTGCCGCGGAGCAGCTGGACCGAAGTGTCGAGCTACACCAGAGTTCTGCAGCACATGCATCCAAGAGCCAGTGTTCTGCAGCAAGAAAGGCCACTGCCATGGGAGGCCCACACAGGCCAAAGAACAAAAAAAAGATAAATAAATGAAAGACCAATAGAAGTAGCCAAAAAAAAAACCCCAAAAAAGCACCACAAGTATTTATGAAAAAACAGGTGAAGGGCTCTTAAGGGGAAAAAAAATCAGAGGACTTGAACAAATCGGAAGGCCTATAGTAAGATCCAACATAAGAAACACGTCCATTCCCCCAAATTAAAATCTAACCATTAACTGGATCATAAAAGTACCAAAGAATTTTTAAAAATATAATCTATTCTAATCTATCAGCGGGCATCATTAGCAAACTTGAATAATCTCCAAGTGGTGAAGGCTTTTGAGAGTCCTAAAGAGAGCAATAAATTCCAACCATGGAGAAATTCAAAACGCCTCCAGGGCAAAAACTACCAGTGAGCAAAATTAAAAGAATATTTTTTTAAATATTCTTTTTTAAATTAAAAAATTTAAATATAGTAAAAATAAAAATAAAAAAAATATTTGCATTCATACGACCAGGTACCTTGGTCAATCACCACTGCTTTCGAGTTTCCTTCTGCGGAAACTGAGTAACTAAGCGAAGTCACAGGGTACGTGTGAGGACTGGGGGCACACTTAAGCTGAAAAGGCGTCACGGGGGGCTCCCAGCTGCCTCTCATTAGGCACGTCACACGCCTCCTAATACTTGCGAAGGCGTTGGAGCCTCACTCCACCGCGAGGCCGTCGGCCGCGCCGCACGCCGCTTCCGGGCGCCGCCAGGTGCGCCCGGCCCCGCCCCCGGCCTCGCCCCGCGCCCGCCCGGCCGGGTCACGCGCGTGCCAGGCCTCCGCGCTTCCGGACCCGCTCCAGCGAGGGCCAGAGCCCTTCGCGGCCGGTCGGAGGCGCTTTGCCGGACAAAGGGAGGAAGGCTACACTTCGCCGCCGCCCTCCCCCTCGGCCGTCCCCGCGCCCGCGCGTCCGGCTGCGCGGGCCCCGCCAGTCCCAAGCCAAGGAGAGCGCCGGGCCGCCCGGGACACCGCCCCAAGGGTAGCCGCCGCCAGAGGATCGCCGAAGTTTAGGCTCCCACCGGCGCGGGCACGAGCCCATCCCTCATCTCCTTCCCTTCGGCCCCCCCGCCCCAGGTCCCGCGGAACGGCCTGACAAACCCCGTCATACCTGGAGAGGCGCAGCCTCCGCTCGTGGCTCCGTGCCAGCTGGGTCACGGTGCGGGCCTTTTAAGTCGCGTGGAGACCTGGGCCCTGTCACCCACTCGCGGCTGGAGGTGGGGGAAGGGCGGCCACCCGCGCGCTCGCAACATTGCACATGCGCAGATGCGAGGGCTGCACGCCGTCCCTGGGTCCTCCGAGGGGTGGTCCTTCAAACTTCGGGACTACATTTCCCATAAGCCTGCGGGGCCACACCATAGGGACTCTCAGGAAAGTGTTCACCTTTTAGCCGGTCGATGAGTATTGACCAAGATAATCCCTTGACCTGGACTTCATTGTGAGGTACAACCACCGCCTCCCCCCAATACAAATCCTGACTTTTAACGATTACACAGGTAATCTATGATAACAGCATTTAAGTTAGAAAATGTGTATAAAACAAAGCAAATACCACCCGTGACTTCACTTTTCAAAGATAACTGTATGTAACGTTAAGTTCACACCTGAGAGTTTTAAAAATATTTGCATTCATACGACCAGGTACCTTGGTCAATCACCACTGCTTTCGAGTTTCCTTCTGCGGAAACTGAGTAACTAAGCGAAGTCACAGGGTACGTGTGAGGACTGGGGGCACACTTAAGCTGAAAAGGCGTCACGGGGGGCTCCCAGCTGCCTCTCATTAGGCACGTCACACGCCTCCTAATACTTGCGAAGGCGTTGGAGCCTCACTCCACCGCGAGGCCGTCGGCCGCGCCGCACGCCGCTTCCGGGCGCCGCCAGGTGCGCCCGGCCCCGCCCCCGGCCTCGCCCCGCGCCCGCCCGGCCGGGTCACGCGCGTGCCAGGCCTCCGCGCTTCCGGACCCGCTCCAGCGAGGGCCAGAGCCCTTCGCGGCCGGTCGGAGGCGCTTTGCCGGACAAAGGGAGGAAGGCTACACTTCGCCGCCGCCCTCCCCCTCGGCCGTCCCCGCCCCCGCACGTCCGGCTAGGCGGGCCCCGCCAGTCCCAAGCCAAGGAGAGCGCCGGGCCGCCCGGGACACCGCCCCAAGGGTAGCCGCCGCCAGAGGATCGCCGAAGTTTAGGCTCCCACCGGCGCGGGCACGAGCCCATCCCTCATCTCCTTCCCTTCGGCCCCCCCGCCCCAGGTCCCGCGGAACGGCCTGACAAACCCCGTCATACCTGGAGAGGCGCAGCCTCCGCTCGTGGCTCCGTGCCAGCTGGGTCACGGTGCGGGCCTTTTAAGTCGCGTGGAGACCTGGGCCCTGTCACCCACTCGCGGCTGGAGGTGGGGGAAGGGCGGCCACCCGCGCGCTCGCAACATTGCACATGCGCAGATGCGAGGGCTGCACGCCGTCCCTGGGTCCTCCGAGGGGTGGTCCTTCAAACTTCGGGACTACATTTCCCATAAGCCTGCGGGGCCACACCATAGGGACTCTCAGGAAAGTGTTCACCTTTTAGCCGGTCGATGAGTATTGACCAAGATAATCCCTTGACCTGGACTTCATTGTGAGGTACAACCACCGCCTCCCCCCAATACAAATCCTGACTTTTAACGATTACACAGGTAATCTATGATAACAGCATTTAAGTTAGAAAATGTGTATAAAACAAAGCAAATACCACCCGTGACTTCACTTTTCAAAGATAACTGTATGTAACGTTAAGTTCACACCTGAGAGTTTTAAAAAATAAACCTGGCCATAAAGATACCATATGCGGTCACTAGGTTTCGTTCTTGTTTTTTATGTTTTAGATTTACAGTAAAATTTGAGGAGAAAGGCCCAATATACCACCTGTGCCCACACATGAATGGCCTCCTCCACTGTCAGCACCGAGTACCAGAGTGTACATTTGTTCCAATCAAACACCCTGACAAATCACCGCAAGTCCATAGTTCACATTAGGGCTCTCTCTGGGTGTTGAACATTCTGTGGGTTTTGACAAATGTATAATGACATGTCTCCACCACCACACTATCACACCGAATGGTTTGACTCTCCACCAAATTCTCTGTGCTCATCTATTCATCCTCTCCTCCCTCTCCGTAAGTCCCCAAAAGTCACTGACCTTTTTACTATACCCGTTGGACTGTTACCAACTCCAAGCTTCATGGCAGGCCAATAACTCAAGAGACAAGTCCTTGGGGCAAGGAATAGCAACTGAACTCAGAAAGCCAGCCGAGGAAGAAATCAACATAGTCATGTCCTAAAGAACAACCTTGGGTACGGTAGCATTCAGGCGTCTTTTGTACTAAAATGGAAGCGAGTCAAACAGTTCCTGTTTCCCGGCAGCCTTTGGAGGCAATATGTTAATTTCTTCTTCCTGTGGTCATTCACAGCTGGACCTGGTCAAGATGCTTCCAATGAGCTGAAGACAGGTATTTTAGCTTAATGTACAACACCTGGGAGGCAGGGTTCCCAGAGACGGGCTACAGCTGGACCTGGTCAAGATGCTTCCAATGAGCTGAAGACAGGTATTTTAGCTTAATGTACAACACCTGGGAGGCAGGATTCCCAGAGACGGGGTATTACGTATAATTTAAGCTTTTAGGCAACATCCCTTTAGGGATTAACATGTAATAGAATACAAAGTTTCTTCCCTGTATCACAGCTGTCTTTTTCAGAATGTCATACAGTCACAGTCATTCAGTTTGTAGCCTTTTCAACTTGGTTTCTTTCACTTAGTAATAAGCGTTTAAAGTTCCTCCATGCCTTTTCATGGCTTGACAGCTCATTTCTTTTTAGCATTGAATAATACTCCATTGTCTGCCTGTACCACCGTTTATCTATCCATTCGGCGACTGAAAGACATCTTCGCTGTTTCCAGGTTTTGACAATTATAAAGCTGCTATAAGCATCCCTGTGCAGTGTTGTGCATGGAAATAAAATGTTTCTCATTTGTGTAATTGTCAAGTAACACAATTGTTAGACTGTGTGGTGATCCTATAACCAGGCTTTAGGAAACAACTCACACCAAGCAACAAAGTAAGTGAACAGTGGAAGGCATTTATTATACTGGTGGGTCCAAGGCCCCCATTTAGCCAAGGACCCCGAGCAAAACTTGTGGCTAGCATTTATACCTAAAGCCTACGTGCACAAACCCACATCCCAAACACCCGAGATTGCCTAGGAAACATTAAAGGAAAAACTATGATTTGGTTGCCATCACACAGGTACAATCGAAAATCACCTAAGCATATTGCTTAGCTTGTCTACAACAAGAACTGATGAACTAAGATCACAAATGGTAATTTATCTTGTGACGGATATTTCATTTTCCTGGCCAAGGGAGGCTTGGATACGAGGTCTCCCTGGTCAGGTTCTCATCAGCCCCGGAGGCATAGTCGACAGTTAATGTTTCATCTCCATGGCTACATAGTCCACACACAGTCCAATGTGAGATGGGAGTCCTCTTCCTCAAGATGGAGTCAGTTCAGTCAGGGCAGCCTGCTCCTTCCCTCCTTCAGTGAGGCTATATTTCATTTTGTAGAAACTGCCAGGCTGTCTTCCAAAATGGCTGGACCATTTTCTTCCCCATCAGGAATGAGAGTTCCTATTGTTCCACATCCCTGTTAGTATTTGGCGTTGTCAGGGTCATGGATTGCGGCCATTCTAATAGATGTTTAGTGGAAGCAACTAATTTTCAATTAAATACATAGTCTCAAAAAGATACAGTTACTGAACCAAACTTGGATCTGCATGCACACAGTGAAGCCTGTATATGATACCAGGTTGTGGTAAAGAAAAGCGCAGAGATTACTGCAAGGCTAAGCAAGGTGTAGGGGCAGACACTGCTTAAAAGAGTGGAATTCTCCAATGGCTTTTAGGCAAAGTTTTTGTTTGTTTGTTAGGGAAAGTTCTTTAAAGGCAGGGTGGGGCTTCTCTGGTGGTCTAGTGGTTGAGAGTCCACCTGCCAATGCAAGGGACAGGGGTTTGATCCCCGGTGCAGAGAGATCCCACACACCTCAGAACAACTAAGCCCATGCACCACAACTACTGAGCCGGCACCTTCAAGCCCTCGAGCTGCAACTGCTGAAGCCTTAGCGTCTAGAGCCTGTGGTCTGCAACCAGACAAGCCAGCAGAATGAGAAGCCCATGCACCACAACCAGAGAGTAGCCCCTGCCCTCAGCAATTAGGGAAAGCCCATGCTCAGCAATGAAGACCCAGCACAGCCACAAATACATAACTAAAACTTGTGGCTAGCATTTATACCTAAAGCCTACGTGCACAAACCCACAACCCAACACCCGAGATTGCCTAGGAAACATTAAAGGAAAAACTATGATTTGGTTGCCATCACACAGGTACAATCGAAAATCACCTAAGCATATTGCTTAGCTTGTCTACAACAAGAACTGATGAACTAAGATCACAAATGGTAATTTATCTTGTGACGGATATTTCATTTTCCTGGCCAAGGGAGGCTTGGATACGAGGTCTCCCTGGTCAGGTTCTCATCAGCCCCGGAGGCATAGTCGACAGTTAATGTTTCATCTCCATGGCTACATAGTCCACACACAGTCCAATGTGAGATGGGAGTCCTCTTCCTCAAGATGGAGTCAGTTCAGTCAGGGCAGCCTGCTCCTTCCCTCCTTCAGTGAGGCTATATTTCATTTTGTAGAAACTGCCAGGCTGTCTTCCAAAATGGCTGGACCATTTTCTTCCCCATCAGGAATGAGAGTTCCTATTGTTCCACATCCCTGTTAGTATTTGGCGTTGTCAGGGTCATGGATTGCGGCCATTCTAATAGATGTTTAGTGGAAGCAACTAATTTTCAATTAAATACATAGTCTCAAAAAGATACAGTTACTGAACCAAACTTGGATCTGCATGCACACAGTGAAGCCTGTATATGATACCAGGTTGTGGTAAAGAAAAGCGCAGAGATTACTGCAAGGCTAAGCAAGGTGTAGGGGCAGACACTGCTTAAAAGAGTGGAATTCTCCAATGGCTTTTAGGCAAAGTTTTTGTTTGTTTGTTAGGGAAAGTTCTTTAAAGGCAGGGTGGGGCTTCTCTGGTGGTCTAGTGGTTGAGAGTCCACCTGCCAATGCAAGGGACAGGGGTTTGATCCCCGGTGCAGAGAGATCCCACACACCTCAGAACAACTAAGCCCATGCACCACAACTACTGAGCCGGCACCTTCAAGCCCTCGAGCTGCAACTGCTGAAGCCTTAGCGTCTAGAGCCTGTGGTCTGCAACCAGACAAGCCAGCAGAATGAGAAGCCCATGCACCACAACCAGAGAGTAGCCCCTGCCCTCAGCAATTAGGGAAAGCCCATGCTCAGCAATGAAGACCCAGCACAGCCACAAATACATAACTAAATATATCCTTAAAAGACCAAAAGGGGAGGTGGGTGGGTGGCAAAAAAAAAACCCAAAAGGGTAAAGGAAGGGTATAAAAGTATGTATGTGTATACACACATACGTAGTATGATACCAAGTTCATATACCCTAAAAAAAGGGAGGGGGGTTGGGGGACATACGTATACCCATGGTGGATTCAGGGAAGCAGTAAACAACAAAACTCTGTAAAATAAAATAAAATAAAATAATTTAAAAAACAAAGGCAGGGTGAAGGAGAGGGTTGTGGGGTGGGATATAATCAGCTCATAGACATGCTTATGATTGATTGGTGATGAAGCAATCAGGGGTCAACCGTGACTGACTCTTCAGCCTTCTGGTTTCAACCAGGCTGGGGTCCACCTGCTTGTGGTCAACATGCACTTAACTTCTTCCACCTGGTGGAGGTTTCAAGATTCGCAAATTCAAAAAATTATCTGCCGCTGTTAAGGAGCAACTAAAGATCCCTGAATCTGTTTCATGGCTAAACAATTATTGTTTTTTCTTGTTTGATTCTCTGTTTTTGTGTGTTTTCATTCCTCGGATTAAATTTGCTCTTTGCAACTTGGAGGAAGGCCTACAAGGCTAAAGCTTTCTACAAACAAGAGGCAGGCAGAGGGCACTTCCCTGGTGGTGGAGCGGTTAAGAATCCACCTTACAGTACAGAAGACATGGGTTCAGCCCCTAGTGGGGAACTAAGGTCCCTCAGGCATCCAAACCCGCTCACTGTAACTACTGAGCCCTTCTGCAGGCCGCGAAGGAAAGATCCAACAAGATGAACAAAGAGCCCATATGTTGCAACTAAAAGACCCGATGCAGTCAAATAAATACATATTTTTAACAAATATTTTTTAAATGTTTTCTCTTCTCTCAAAATCAAAGAAAAGCAATATGATCACATATGTAATATTTTGCCCTATCTGTTTAAAACAGTAAGCATACCCAGGGTTTCAATAACTTGAGAAAAAAACTGAATATTTTTTATTTCTGTTATTATTTATTTTATTTTTGGCTGTGATGGGTCTTCATTGCTGCACACAGGCTTTCTCTAGTTGTGGCGAGCAGGGTCCTCATTGCCGTGGCTTCTCTTGTTGCAGAGCACAGGCGCTGGGCATGCAGGCTTCAGGCGTCGCAGCAAGTGGGCTCAGAAGTTGTGGCACACAGGCTGAGCTACGTCTCCACGGCACGTAGGAGTCTCCCAGCCCAGCGACTGAACTGGTGTCCCTTGCGTTGCAAGGCAGAGTCTTAACCACAGGACCACCAGGGAAGCCCAGGAAAAAACACTTACACCACTCTGGTAGGAATATAATACATAACATCTTTCCGAAAGCCTTGTTGTATCAAAAGTTAACAAATGTTAATTATCATCGATTTTAATCTTCTACAATGATACAGAGACACGAATACTCTCACATTGCAGTTTACATCTGCAAAACACTGGCAAAGTCTAAAAATCTTTCAGTAGATGCAATTAAAATAAATCATACTATGTAAATGGCATTTGGGGAGACATTGAAAATGATCATGCATACTAACTCCATTGGGCTTCCCTGATGGCACAGTGACAAAGAAACATGCAGGAGACATGGGTTCTATCCCTGGGTTGGGAAGATCCCCTGGAGAAGGAAATGGCAACCCACTCCAGTGTTCTTCCTTGAGAAATCCCACAGACAGAGGAGTCTGGCGGGCTGCAGTCCACGGGGTCGCAGAGTCGGACACAACTGAGCAACTGAGCATGCACACATCGGTCACTCCACCGCGGTGATGTCTAATGCATCGAGAAATGAAAAATGGCAGACCACACAAGATAATGTAGAATTTGATCCTATTTTTGTAAAAATTATGCATCTTTTAAAAAGATTAAATACTTAAATGTAGAAAAAGAAGAAATACACAGTCTTCTTCCAATAACCACACACGAATTAAATTCCTTACTCCCTTATACAACACTGTAGAGTATTGTGTTTGTGAGGAGACCGTTTCTGAAGATTTTGCAAAAAAATCTGAACCACATTATTTTCTATTAATTTCCTCTTAGGATAAAGGAAAGGCATAAAGGATTTTTTTAGTTGCATATTTTAATTTAAATGTTGCCTTCAATTTTGTTGACCTTCCACTCAGGTTACTTCACACCCTTCTCCGCCAATGACCCAGCAAATCCTAGGGGTTGTTTCATTTTCGGATATGTTGTAACATCCACCTCCACCCCAACAAGCACTGGCACACCCAACAATAAGTCCATGCTTCGATGACACTGTTATTGTATGTAAAAAAAGACTTTAACTGTTACAACAGTGACTGTTGAAAGTCGAGCAAGTATTCCAAAACACAAAAAAAACAGTGTGGTTTGTTCCTGCATCTGTGCATGCTAAGTCGCTTCCAACTCTTTGTGACTCTATGGCCCACAGCCCACCAGGCTCCCCTGTCTATGGGTTTGTTCCTAGACACTGACAAAAATTTTTATTTTTGTTCATCTGCCCAAACGACATTCCCATGGGCCACGGATACTAGATCATATGATTTTATCAAAGAATCTGTATACTGTTATATTAAAATCCACTGGTCTTTCTTGTACTTTGAATGTGTCATTTATCCAGGTATGATTTTATAGCATCATGTCCTGGTCATTTGAAAAATACTAGCTTACTGAGTCATAAAGACCTTTGAAATCTTGATATATTAAACTTTGCATTTTATTTTTTGATACATTTTACATAGTATTACATAGACCGTAATAATATCACCACTGGTCTCATTAGAATGGCCTTGGGAGGCAGAATCAGGTTTTTGCCAAAATTCAAATTTTCATTTGAAAGCTAATTTTACCACTGAACAACAAATACAGTCACTTGTTTCTTGAAATGACAGCTCACTTCATTCATTTTTGAGAGTATGTCTGCCAAACACCGAGACTTCAATTGACTGTCAGCCATTCAAGTGAAAATGTTTCATGAGAAAAGCAGCTAGTTCAACTCATGACTCAAACAACTGCACAAGTGGTTTTTCCTGGAGACCACATCGCATTTCTGTGTGGGACAAAAGTATTATGCTTTGTATGTACTTCCTGTTTCATGGGACAGAATATTTAAAAAAGACATGTGCTAAAAGGTTGCGACAACACAATGAATCATTTTTACTGCTCCGCTAAAGTCATTCTTAAGTGAAACTGGCACTTCTTTCCTGAAATTGTGAGACAGTGCAGAAAGCAGTGACTACCAGGGAACTCCCTGGTGGTCTGGTGGTTAGGACTCTGTGCTTTCACTGCAGGGCGCACGGGTTCTGTGCTGGTCGAGGAACTGAGATCATGCATGCCTCACACAGTCAGACAAAACAAAGCAAAGCAATGCCTGCCAGCAGTGGTTTGGTGCCACTGTCTGGAATCCTGCTGGGGTACCAGCAGAGTCCCTACCTAACTAGTTTTGCACCATCAGTGCAAATAAATTGTCAACCCAAGGAAATAGGACAATAGCACCCAAAATATTATTTTTTAAATAACCTTGACCTGCTGGATCCTCAGCAAGGGTCTTGGAGACGTCAGGGGTCTGTGGGTCACACTTAAAGTACAGTCCCTTTACATCATTATCACACCAAAAATTTTACAGTATTTCCTTAATTCAAATCTCCAGTTTCTGTTCGCATTTTTCAACTTGCTTCCATGAACATCGTACATTTATTCAAGTTTTTAAAATTCAAGATCCCGGGCTTCCCCTGGTGGTCCAGTGGGTAAGGACACCGCCTTGCAGTGCAAGGGGCGCCGGTTCCATCCCTGGCCTGGGAAGATTCCACGTGCCGCGGAGCGGCTGGACCCATGTGTCCAATTACCAAGCCGGAGCTTTGGAGCTCTGGAGCGCATGCGCCCAGAGCCAGCGCTCTGCAACGACGGACGCCACCGTGATGGGAGGCCCACAGGAGCCAAAGAACAAGGCCGGATGAAAATGGAGAAATGAAAGACCAATGGAAGTGGCCCGCCCGCTCCCCTCCCTCCCCAACCCGACCCCTGCCCAAAATAAATAAATCTTTAAAAAAAAAAAAAATTCAAGATCCCATCGGGGACTTCCCTAATGGTCTGATGGCTGAGATTCTGTACTCTCAATGGAGAAGGCCCAGGTTTGACCCCTGTCAGGGAACTAGATCCCACTTGCTGCAACTGAGTTTACATGCTGCAGCTAAGATCAGGCACAGTCAAATAAATAAATGTTAAAATAAATAAATAGGGCTTCTCTGGCAGTCCGGTGGGTAAAGAGTCTGCCTTGCAGTGCAAGGGGCACCAGTTTGATCCCTGGCCTGGGAAGATCCCACATGCTGCAGAGAGGCAGGACCGGTGTGTCGTTATGAGCCAGTGCTCTGGAGTGCATGCAACTAGAGAGAGGCCACGGCGATGGGAGCCCACACAGGCCAAAGAACAAAGATGGATGAAAATGAATAAATGAAAGACCAATAAAAGAGGTCAAAATTTAAAATAAATAAATAAGAAAGGAAGGAAGGAAATAAATAGCGGGTTTCCCTGCCAGTGCAGGAGACACGGGTTCCATCCCTGATCCAGGAACATCCCACATGCTGCGAAGCAACTAAGTCCATGAGCTGCAACTATGGAGCCTGTGCTGTAGAGCCTCGAAGTCGCAACTATGGAGCCCATGCGCCGCAACTATTGCAGCTAGAGCTTGAGTTCCACAACAAGAGAAGTCACCGCAACAAGAAGCCTGCTCACCTCAGCTAGAGAGTAGCCCCCACTTCTGGCAACTAGAGAAGAGCCTGAGGCAGCAGTGAAATCCCAGAGTAGCCATAAATAAATAAAAAGAATTATGTCAAAGAGTTATTTAAAAAAAAAAACTGTCCTTAAAAAAAAAAAATCCAAATGAATCCATATCTCACAATTAAAGTCTTTTAATAGATTGGTCCTTCCTCCATATCTTTTTTTTTTTTTAATCTTAGCCATTTATATGCTAAAGACCCTGGATTGTCTATTCGGAAAAACTTCCACATGGTCTGGACTTTTCCGATCATCTCCCATTTTAATTGTCAGTTTTCTGTTTCTTCTTCTGGACTCTGAACCTGAGAAAGTCCAGGTTTAAGAAGAATTTTTAGCCAAATACTAACAGTGATTCCTTACTCCTTGCCAGGTCTTAAAATGATTCCTTTTCTGAGTAAGTGCAAGCTTTCCCCCAGGCAGGTTATTTTCTACTCCTTTATTCCACATTCCTGCTAAGAACGATTTGTCAAGCACCTGCTGGTGGCAGGCACTGTGCTTGGGCGCAGCTCTGAGCCACCCAGAGCCCTCTCCACTTGTGTGATCTACATTTTTTTAAAATTTAAATTTTTTATTTATTTGGCTGTATCCAGTCTCAGTTGCTGCATGCTGGCTCTCCGCTGGCTCTTGGTGTGGCACCTAGGCCTCGGTGCCCCATGGCATGTGGGATCTTAGTCCTCGGACCAGGGATGGAACCCACATCCCCTGCTTTGCAAGGTGGATTCTTAACCACTGGACCACCAGGGAAGTTCCTTTCCTTTTTTTTTTTTTTAAACTTTCCTTTATTTTTAACATAAATGAGCTCTGGGGAATGGAACCAACCTGAGCCTCAAAAAAATTCAGTTATCTTCACTGAGTGCTTGAAAAGGCCATCTTTCTCCTCAGTAAATGAAGGGGTCTTACAAGGTCAACGGCTGAGAAGTCTTCATCCAGGGACCTTCTGGGTACATAAGCACTGTCTGCCTCATTTGTCACGGCCTTTCCAGCACTGTGCTTGATATAGATGAGGAATGAATGAATGACTGGAGCAAGAAGTCATGATGCTTGAAACCCAGGTACTACCAGAATCATCCTGGTCTGCAGTCCTATCCACCTGAGTGTGCCATGTGCGGCTTCTGCATTCTGTATTAATGAGAAGAGCCTGAGGCAGCAGTGAAATCCCAGAGTAGCCAAAATAAATTAAGTCAAAGAGTTATTTAAAAAAAAAAACTGTCCTTAAAAAAAAAAAATCCAAATGAATCCATATCTCACAATTAAAGTCTTTTAATAGATTGGTCCTTCCTCCATATCTTTTTTTTTTTTTAATCTTAGCCATTTATATGCTAAAGACCCTGGATTGTCTATTCGGAAAAACTTCCACATGGTCTGGACTTTTCCGATCATCTCCCATTTTAATTGTCAGTTTTCTGTTTCTTCTTCTGGACTCTGAACCTGAGAAAGTCCAGGTTTAAGAAGAATTTTTAGCCAAATACTAACAGTGATTCCTTACTCCTTGCCAGGTCTTAAAATGATTCCTTTTCTGAGTAAGTGCAAGCTTTCCCCCAGGCAGGTTATTTTCTACTCCTTTATTCCACATTCCTGCTAAGAACGATTTGTCAAGCACCTGCTGGTGGCAGGCACTGTGCTTGGGCGCAGCTCTGAGCCACCCAGAGCCCTCTCCACTTGTGTGATCTACATTTTTTTAAATTAATTGTTTATTTATTTGGCTGTATCCAGTCTCAGTTGCTGCATGCTGGCTCTCCGCTGGCTCTTGGTGTGGCACCTAGGCCTCGGTGCCCCATGGCATGTGGGATCTTAGTCCTCGGACCAGGGATGGAACCCACATCCCCTGCTTTGCAAGGTGGATTCTTAACCACTGGACCACCAGGGAAGTTCCTTTCCTTTTTTTTTTTTTTTAAACTTTCCTTTATTTTTAACATAAATGAGCTCTGGGGAATGGAACCAACCTGAGCCTCAAAAAAATTCAGTTATCTTCACTGAGTGCTTGAAAAGGCCATCTTTCTCCTCAGTAAATGAAGGGGTCTTACAAGGTCAACGGCTGAGAAGTCTTCATCCAGGGACCTTCTGGGTACATAAGCACTGTCTGCCTCATTTGTCACGGCCTTTCCAGCACTGTGCTTGATATAGATGAGGAATGAATGAATGACTGGAGCAAGAAGTCATGATGCTTGAAACCCAGGTACTACCAGAATCATCCTGGTCTGCAGTCCTATCCACCTGAGTGTGCCATGTGCGGCTTCTGCATTCTGTATAACAGAAATTTTATACCTCTGATGGGCAGTCTACTGGATCGACACATTAAAAAATGTCATTTGGGCACTTCCCTGGTGGTCCAGTGGCTAGGAGCCCCCCTTGTGATGCAGGGACACTGGTTTGACCCCTGGTTCAGGAAGAACCCGCATGCTGCAGAGCAGCTATGCCCATGCATCGCAACTAGGAAGCCCTCACGCCCTAGAGCCCGTGCTTCTCAACAGGAGCAGCCACTACGGCAGGAAGCCTGCACACCGCAAGTAGACAGCAGCCCCTGCTCACTGCGACCAGAGGAAACCCGTGGCCAGCAATGAAGGCACAGCACAGCCCCAAATAAATAAGTAATGCCATCTTCTTCTAATACGTCTATGATTTCATTGATTGACACTTAAACATTTAACATTTATTTTAAATGTTGTTGGTATTTATTTTGGATATGGATCTAGTTTTATTTTTCTCTGATACAATGTGTGAATAGGTTCATCTTTTTTTTTTTTTAAACTTTTATTTATTTATTTTTGGCTGTGCTGGATCTTTGTTGATGTGTGGGTTTAGCCGCTCTGCGGTATGTGGAATCTTCCCAGATCAGGGATCGAACCTGTGTCTCCTGCATTGGCAGACAGGTTCTTATCCACTGAGCCACAAGGGAAGGCCCTAATAGGTTCATCTTTACAACACTGCCTTTAGGTGCCTCCTTCACCTTACTTAAAATATTCGTGTGTATTTGGTTATAACTTCTGAACTTTGTATTCTGTTCCATTCTTTCTATTCTGTCTATTCATGCAGTAATACCACACTTTTAATTATTGTCTTACCGTATGTTTAATTATCTACGAGGATCCAATCCCCCCTCAATAATCCCTTTTTTTATTTATATTTGGATTAACTGACCTAATTTTTCAGAAAAGTTTTATATTTACCAAAGTATCAGAAACTGAGTGACTTGACACAACACACATCTGTCCTTCCACAGTTCTCGATGCTGAAATTAAGCGGTTGGCAAGACCAGGCCATGTCTGAAGCCCACAATCGTTTCCACATGCTTTTTGGGGGAGCAAGAAGTCATGATGCTTGAAACCCAGGTACTACCAGAATCATCCTGGTCTGCAGTCCTATCCACCTGAGTGTGCCATGTGCGGCTTCTGCATTCTGTATAACAGAAATTTTATACCTCTGATGGGCAGTCTACTGGATCGACACATTAAAAAATGTCATTTGGGCACTTCCCTGGTGGTCCAGTGGCTAGGAGCCCCCCTTGTGATGCAGGGACACTGGTTTGACCCCTGGTTCAGGAAGAACCCGCATGCTGCAGAGCAGCTATGCCCATGCATCGCAACTAGGAAGCCCTCACGCCCTAGAGCCCGTGCTTCTCAACAGGAGCAGCCACTACGGCAGGAAGCCTGCACACCGCAAGTAGACAGCAGCCCCTGCTCACTGCGACCAGAGGAAACCCGTGGCCAGCAATGAAGGCACAGCACAGCCCCAAATAAATAAGTAATGCCATCTTCTTCTAATACGTCTATGATTTCATTGATTGACACTTAAACATTTAACATTTATTTTAAATGTTGTTGGTATTTATTTTGGATATGGATCTAGTTTTATTTTTCTCTCTGATACAATGTGTGAATAGGTTCATCTTTTTTTTTTTTTAAACTTTTATTTATTTATTTTTGGCTGTGCTGGATCTTTGTTGATGTGTGGGTTTAGCCGCTCTGCGGTATGTGGAATCTTCCCAGATCAGGGATCGAACCTGTGTCTCCTGCATTGGCAGACAGGTTCTTATCCACTGAGCCACAAGGGAAGGCCCTAATAGGTTCATCTTTACAACACTGCCTTTAGGTGCCTCCTTCACCTTACTTAAAATATTCGTGTGTATTTGGTTATAACTTCTGAACTTTGTATTCTGTTCCATTCTTTCTATTCTGTCTATTCATGCAGTAATACCACACTTTTAATTATTGTCTTACCGTATGTTTAATTATCTACGAGGATCCAATCCCCCCTCAATAATCCCTTTTTTTATTTATATTTGGATTAACAGACCTAATTTTTTCAGAAAAGTTTTATATTTACCAAAGTATCAGAAACTGAGTGACTTAACACAACACACATCTGTCCTTCCACAGTTCTCGATGCTGAAATTAAGCGGTTGGCAAGACCAGGCCATGTCTGAAGCCCACAGGGGGAGTCCTTCCTTGCATCTTCCCAGCTTCCTTGACTCACAACTGCAGCGCCTTAATCGCTGCCTCTTTGGTCCCGTGACATCCTTCCCTCAAGGACGTGTCTCTTCGGCTCTTCTTATAAGGACACCAGTCACATTGGACTAAGGGCCAACTCTCTTCCAGTAGGACACCCTCTTAACTAATTATATCTGCCATGACCCAATTTTCAAACAAAGTCCATTCTGAGGTCCTGAGAAGGATATGAATTTTGAGAGGATGCGATTCAGCTCAGGACAGGCACCAGCAACGTGACTGATGACTGTTGTTGATTCTGAGCATCTGGTAAAGCAGCACTTGCCAGGTCTCTCCACCACGATGTCACCTTTTTCCTTTCCTGCTTTCTGCACTGTCACTTTGGAAGGACGTCACTAGGAACAGCCCACATTTAGGGAGTGGGAAGTTACGTTTCCTGGGTAGAGGTTCTACCCAATGTATTTGAAATTCTTCTGCATGGGAGACATGTCTATTTTCCCTGCTTACTAATTTAGTCCATCAGTCCAGTTGCACGTGAGGCTGTATCAGGAGTGGTCACTCGTCTCCCTGTGGGAAGTGACAGACTGGAGGACAGTGCTTACGGGCCATTCTTCTGGCCTCTAGTCTAACAGAGTCCACTCATTCAGGTCGGCACCTGCTCCCTCCACCCTGTTCAGAGAGGTCGTTTCGTACATTTAGAAAGATAGAGTTAGGTTCTCTTGTCAAGGTCTTCATTCTCTCCTGGGGTCTGCCAACCGCCTAAACGATCTTTTAGAAATTGGCCTCCCCTAAGGGTCACTCTTGGTGTTGTAAAGTTATGAAAAGTGCACAGTATCCTGTATCCACCATCAAAATATCAGAGTACCGAGGCTAGAGGACAATATGAACCAATCCCACGAGGATGCAATCATCCAAAAACAGAGTGTGGAAGATTCTACCGAACGAGTGCCCTGGTTTCTTTAACAAAGAAATGGCATAGAAAAATGGGGGAGAGGGAAAGTGCTGTAGATGAAGAGGCATATGAGACACACTGACCAGTTGCCTTGTGTGGAATTTCCCGGATCTTGATTTGAACGAGTCAACCATAAAACAGATGTCTTCTGATTTTTTTTTTTTTTTAAATTTTTTGGCTGTGTGACCTGTGGGATCTTAGTTTCCTGACCAGGGGCTGAATCTGAATCCCTTGCCTTGGAAAGGTTGAGTCTTAATGACTGGATCACTATGGAACTCCCAGAGATGGTTTTTGAGATAAGCCAGTTAAGCAACACACAGGACAAAGACCCAAGTAGGTGTTTGTATTCCTGGCTTGACTGGTAAGAAAAACAAAGCTGGGAATAGCTTTATCTCAGTAATGTTAGCAACACGCTTTTTCAAGTTTTCTGTGACAGGGACACCAAGGTTGGAACAGTTTCAAGAGCAGCAGCCCCCTCACTCTCCAAGATCCTGGGACAGGCCCAGTGGGAGAGTGGAGACAGCGGGATACAGTAGTCTATTCCTTCACTCATCACCACTCCTTTTCCAGGAAGTCTCCCTGGCTTTCCTTACTGCCCTAGCCCAGCCCAGCCCCGAAGAGCCTCTCGGAGCTTTCCTCCTCACAGCCCAGATCCAGGCCTCCCCTGTGACACTGGAGCTGGGAGTTGTGGTATAAGAAAAATCAAGCCCGTGTGCCAAGACCCGGAGCCTGGCTGGAGCTCAGGGAACTTGGGTCACAAGAAGGCACAACACCATCTTAAGCCTGAATAGCCGCGGTTCTGTTTCCCTTTGCTTTGAGTTCAATAAGCCTCACCTGTCCTTAAAGAAGTGCTGATTCAGAGAAGTCTGGCAGGGCCACCTTAAGACCGTACCACCTTAAGCAGGCCCGCCCCCCAGCACAACCAATAACCTGGGATGGTCACTGCTGCTGCCCAGCTATGGCAAGACTGCTCCAGGCTGCAGCTTGGGGACTGTTCCCCCGGAGGGGCTACTGCTCCAGGGGTACAACGGTAGGTAGGAGGGCCGGAGCCCCTTAGAGGTTGGGGTCTCGGCTCTGTGCTGCCGCAGCACTCGGAGACCTTGAGCTGAGGATCGCTGGGCTCGCCCCACGTCAAATGCGGGTGCTGAGTGAACTGGGCTGAGGGCCCCCGCAGCTGCTGGGAGTGGGGCTAGGGATGTCAAGTGAAAGGTTGGACTTCAGAGCACCCCCTTTGGGGGCTCCGGAATCATGCCTGGAAAGAATGCCTGGGAGGCCAGAAGCTGGTTCTAGGGCAGGCCCTGTCCTGGACATGACGGCCTCTTTTCTCTATCAGTAAAATGGGAAGCACTCTCCAGAAGGGCTCCTAAAGCCCTAGGAGCCCCCTGTCAAGGTGGGATGCGGGTGCCTCTGTTCACAGGCAACAGAAACCCCAACTCCCAGCCTCCCACCAGCCACGTGGCCCCAGGTTACCTCTGAGTGACCCTGCCGAAGTGTTTCTCCCGTGCAGGGTGAACTCAGCCCGGGGTTTGTGGAGGCACTGAAGGCAGTTGTGGGGAGTGCCCGCGTGTCGACAGCTGCTGTGGTCCGAGAGCAGCATGGCCATGATGAGTCCATGCACAGGTTGGTCCTCTGCCCCACCCCACATCTGAACCCCCCTGCTAGGAGAGAGGGCCCTGGGTTGTCTTCTTCCCCCAGCCCCTGGTCCCCTGACCTCTGGGTCTGGGTGCTCTGGCATTCTCCATCTCTCCTCTATGCCCCTTGTTCTCTGCGCCTCACTCACTGAGCAGCTTCAGACCCTGCGATCCCTACACACTTGAGCAGGACCTGAGGGCACCACACAGCCCTACATTGCTGAGGGTCTGGTTCCAGGTGCCAACCTCCGGACGCCGTGGTGTGGCCCCAGAATGTGGAGCAGGTCAGCCGCCTGGCAGCCCTGTGCTATGGGCAAAGCGTGCCCATCATCCCATTTGGCACAGGCACCGGGGTGGAAGGTGGAGTCTGTGCGGTGCAGGTACGTATGGCGGGCGCCTCCTGCCCTGGCCAGGCCCACCACACTTCGTCACGTGTGGGGCTGCCTCCTCCACCCCAGGCAGCCCTCCTTACCTGCCATCTTGGGGTTCTGGTGGGCCGGCTGGGAGCTTGGCCACGAGCTGGGGTCCTCTTGGAGAAAGACTTAGGTCAGCGATCTCTTGCACGCCGCCCGCCAGGGTGGCGTCTGTGTCAACCTGACCCACATGGACCGAATCCTGGAGCTGAATTCAGAAGACTTCTCTGTGGTGGTGGAGCCCGGCATCACCCGCAAAGCGCTCAACACCCACCTGCGGGACAGCGGCCTCTGGTTCCCTGTGGGTAGGCGGGGGCGCGAGGCCTGTCCCGGGCCTGGAGGGCTCCCTGGTGGCAGGGACGCTTCTGGGGCTTGGCGGGGACCCCTCTGCCCACGGGCTCCGGCCCCACGCGGGCTTCTGCCTGCCCTCTGTCCTCCAGACCCAGGCGCAGACGCCTCTCTCTGCGGCATGGCGGCCACCGGGGCCTCGGGCACCAACTCCGTGCGCTATGGCACCATGCGCGACAACGTGCTGAACCTGGAGGTGGTGCTGCCCGGCGGGCGGCTGCTGCACACCGCGGGCCGCGGCCGCCACTTCCGGTGAGCGCCCTCTACCGGCCGCCACGGGGCCTGCGGGAGAGGCGGAAGGTGAGAGGGTCCTGCGGGCCAGAGCAGGTGGTCCAGAGGCCCGATGTCGGCTGTGCCAGGGAACGGCTGCCTGGGTGGCAGTCAGCGCCGAGGGGGGTCGGCCCAGACCTAGGGGTCCGCTCCCTACCTGGCTCCTGGCCAGAAATCCGTTGTGGCGTGACCTGGGGCGCTCACCTACCTCTTGTCCCCGGGACCCAGGAAGAGCGCCGCTGGCTACAACCTCACCGGGCTCTTTGTGGGCTCCGAGGGAACGCTGGGCCTCATCACAGCCGCCACCCTGCGCCTGCACCCAGTCCCCGAGGCCACAGTGGCCGCCACCTGTGCCTTCCCCAGCGTCCAGACAGCCGTGGACAGCACGGTACACATCCTCCAGGCTGCAATACCTGTGGCCCGCATTGGTGAGCAGTCCAGGTGGGCTCCCTGAGAGGAGGCCCCCTTTAAAGGCCAGGCTGCACTTCACCTGGCCTCTCTTTGGTCCCAGAGTTCCTGGATGAGGTCATGATGGACGCCTGCAACAAGCACAGCAAGTTGAACTGCTGCGTGGCGCCCACGCTCTTCTTCGAGTTCCATGGCTCCGAGCAGGCGCTGGCAGAGCAGGTGCAGCGCACAGGTGTGCTGGGGGGCTGTGGGCGGGGGCATAGGCTGACCCCTGAGTAGGGCCTGGTGTCAACTCCCTGCGCCCCCGCAGAGGAGATCGTAAGTCACAACGGAGGCTCCCGCTTCTCCTGGGCCAAGGAGGCGGAGGAGCGCAGCAGGCTCTGGGCAGCGCGACATGACGCCTGGTACGCAACGAAGGCACTGCGGCCCGGCTGCGGCAAGGTGAGTGCACCGGGCTGGACGCGGTGCCCTATCATCCAGGGCAGCAAGCTGAGGTCCTGCTGGGCAGGACTGCTGAATCCTTGGGAGGGAGTTCCTGTCTCAAGTCAGGCCCTGGTTGCAGGGACCAAGCAGGGCATCAGGGTGCTCTTAGGGGTTGGACACAGAAGGCAGACTTCCTGGAGAAAGAGGTGGTAAAGTGGAAGGTAGTGGTGAACAAGAAGGGAAGGCTGGGTTCCAGGTAGCCAGTGCTGGGGGGACCTGCATGGTATCAGGGTTGGGGAGCAGGTTGGGAGCCTACTTGGGCCAATCCCCTTGTTCTCCAGGGGAAACTGAGGCCTAGCGATGCGCAGGCATGATCATATGAGGGGCCAAGCTCCCTGAGCCCATCCGTAGCTTTGACCCCTTACCTCCCGGGCAGGCCAGGTGAGGGAGGGAAGCTCACGGGTCTGCCCCAACTCAGGCCTATGCTACCGACGTGTGTGTGCCCATCTCCCGGCTGCCAGAGATCCTGGTGCAGGCCAAGGAGGACCTGAAGGCTTCAAGACTCACAGGTTCTGCCAGTCCCCAATGGGTGCGGTGGGGGAGGGGCAGGGATAGGGCTAGAGCAGCAGCTCTGTCCTCTGGGCCCCCAGGAACCATCGTTGGGCATGTGGGTGATGGAAATTTCCACTGCATCCTGATGGTAGACCCGGAGGACCCTGAGGAGCTCCTCAGGGTCAAGGCCTTTGCAGAACAGCTGGCCAGGTAAGGGCAAAGTGGGAAGCAGGATGGGCAGGTGCGGGTGGGGGGAAGGGGAGCTGAGCACGGTGGGCGGGGCACCCGCTGAGCGTCTCTTCCCTCTGCCTCCCAGGCATGCACTGGCACTCCACGGCACGTGTACTGGGGAACATGGCATTGGGCTGGGCAAGCGGCAGCTGCTGCAGGAAGAGGTGGGCAAGGTGGGCATAGAAACCATGCGGCAGCTCAAGGCCGCGCTGGATCCCCGAGGCCTCATGAATCCAGGCAAGGTGCTGTGAGGGGCTCCCAGCACCTGGCCCACAAGCCTCCAGAGTGGCCCCTCCCGTTCTGGAACTGGTTTTCTCGCCATCAGACTCTGCAGGGCTCTTTGCCTGCTCCTTTTATCCAGCCCTGAGGCCAGAGGGAGGAGGGAGGAGGAGCCTGGACAGCTGCCTTCCCCCTGGCTCTCTTGCTGTCCTCAGGAGCCTCTGGTTCAGTAAATAGCTTTGGGTAGTTCCTGGTGAAGTTGCTTTTCTCTGTTGTCTTACATGTCCTGGTGACACAGAAGGCAGACTTCCGGGGGTAAAGTGGAAGGTAGTGGTGAACAAGAAGGGAAGGCTGGGTTCCAGGTAGCCAGTGCTGGGGGGACCTGCATGGTATCAGGGTTGGGGAGCAGGTTGGGAGCCTACTTGGGCCAATCCCCTTGTTCTCCAGGGGAAACTGAGGCCTAGCGATGCGCAGGCATGATCATATGAGGGGCCAAGCTCCCTGAGCCCATCCGTAGCTTTGACCCCTTACCTCCCGGGCAGGCCAGGTGAGGGAGGGAAGCTCACGGGTCTGCCCCAACTCAGGCCTATGCTACCGACGTGTGTGTGCCCATCTCCCGGCTGCCAGAGATCCTGGTGCAGGCCAAGGAGGACCTGAAGGCTTCAAGACTCACAGGTTCTGCCAGTCCCCAATGGGTGCGGTGGGGGAGGGGCAGGGATAGGGCTAGAGCAGCAGCTCTGTCCTCTGGGCCCCCAGGAACCATCGTTGGGCATGTGGGTGATGGAAATTTCCACTGCATCCTGATGGTAGACCCGGAGGACCCTGAGGAGCTCCTCAGGGTCAAGGCCTTTGCAGAACAGCTGGCCAGGTAAGGGCAAAGTGGGAAGCAGGATGGGCAGGTGCGGGGGGGGGGAAGGGGAGCTGAGCACGGTGGGCGGGGCACCCGCTGAGCGTCTCTTCCCTCTGCCTCCCAGGCATGCACTGGCACTCCACGGCACGTGTACTGGGGAACATGGCATTGGGCTGGGCAAGCGGCAGCTGCTGCAGGAAGAGGTGGGCAAGGTGGGCATAGAAACCATGCGGCAGCTCAAGGCCGCGCTGGATCCCCGAGGCCTCATGAATCCAGGCAAGGTGCTGTGAGGGGCTCCCAGCACCTGGCCCACAAGCCTCCAGAGTGGCCCCTCCCGTTCTGGAACTGGTTTTCTCGCCATCAGACTCTGCAGGGCTCTTTGCCTGCTCCTTTTATCCAGCCCTGAGGCCAGAGGGAGGAGGGAGGAGGAGCCTGGACAGCTGCCTTCCCCCTGGCTCTCTTGCTGTCCTCAGGAGCCTCTGGTTCAGTAAATAGCTTTGGGTAGTTCCTGGTGAAGTTGCTTTTTCTCTGTTGTCTTACATGTCCTGTCCTGGCTGGGAGAGGCACCATAGGCCACCCCAAAGACTGGAGAACAAAAGCTGGGAACCCAGCCCCCATAGCCCCACCCCATCTGCCTGGTCACAGGAATGCCTCTTTGTTGGTGGAGAAGGGAACTTCCGCTCCACATTCTCAGGCCCCCTCAGTAACCCTGAGCCCCCTTCCAGTTGTCTGGAGATGACCAAGCTGTACCTGTGAATGCTGCCCTGTGGCTGCCGGCCCCCTCGCCTCCAGATTCTCAGTTCTTTGACCAGTGACGCCCTCATCCCTCACCCTGACGCTGCCCTCTGCCTTGTTGCAGCCTGCAGAGGGGAGGGTGCTCAGGCGGCAGGAGGAAGGTCACTTCCAGGGACCCGGGTTCCTGTCCCAGTGCTCTGCCTCTGAAGACCCCAGGGCCTAAGGACTTAACCATGGCCATTATTACTTACCAAGACCTCCTCCCCACTGAGCCTCCAAACTGGGCTGTAGAACATGTCCTTCAAGTGGTTGCTATCAATCATTGGAAATGGAAGGGGTTTTCCTGGTACCACATCTTCCACGGTGTGTATTTCATTACCAGCTTTTTGCTTTCAGCGTTAGGCTCTGTCAACCCTGGGGCCTGTCCGATCCTTGGTCAGGATTCCTGGCCAGAGCTTGAGTACCTGGCAGTTGTTCCTCTCATCCCACCAGAGGGCGCCTGACACCACAAAGCTCAGGCACCAGTAGTCTGCAGCAGCGGTGCTCCGCACTCACCCCAGTAGGGACCTACAGCTCTCAGCTCTGGGTCTCCCCAGGGTCTAGCAGATGCCTGGATGCTCCGCTCCCGAGGCCTCATGAATCCAGGCAAGGTGCTGTGAGGGGCTCCCAGCACCTGGCCCACAAGCCTCCAGAGTGGCCCCTCCCGTTCTGGAACTGGTTTTCTCGCCATCAGACTCTGCAGGGCTCTTTGCCTGCTCCTTTTATCCAGCCCTGAGGCCAGAGGGAGGAGGGAGGAGGAGCCTGGACAGCTGCCTTCCCCCTGGCTCTCTTGCTGTCCTCAGGAGCCTCTGGTTCAGTAAATAGCTTTGGGTAGTTCCTGGTGAAGTTGCTTTTTCTCTGTTGTCTTACATGTCCTGTCCTGGCTGGGAGAGGCACCATAGGCCACCCCAAAGACTGGAGAACAAAAGCTGGGAACCCAGCCCCCATAGCCCCACCCCATCTGCCTGGTCACAGGAATGCCTCTTTGTTGGTGGAGAAGGGAACTTCCGCTCCACATTCTCAGGCCCCCTCAGTAACCCTGAGCCCCCTTCCAGTTGTCTGGAGATGACCAAGCTGTACCTGTGAATGCTGCCCTGTGGCTGCCGGCCCCCTCGCCTCCAGATTCTCAGTTCTTTGACCAGTGACGCCCTCATCCCTCACCCTGACGCTGCCCTCTGCCTTGTTGCAGCCTGCAGAGGGGAGGGTGCTCAGGCGGCAGGAGGAAGGTCACTTCCAGGGACCCGGGTTCCTGTCCCAGTGCTCTGCCTCTGAAGACCCCAGGGCCTAAGGACTTAACCATGGCCATTATTACTTACCAAGACCTCCTCCCCACTGAGCCTCCAAACTGGGCTGTAGAACATGTCCTTCAAGTGGTTGCTATCAATCATTGGAAATGGAAGGGATTTTCCTGGTACCACATCTTCCACGGTGTGTATTTCATTACCAGCTTTTTTGCTTTCAGCGTTAGGCTCTGTCAACCCTGGGGCCTGTCCGATCCTTGGTCAGGATTGCTGGCCAGAGCTTGAGTACCTGGCAGTTGTTCCCTCTCATCCCACCAGAGGGCGCCTGACACCACAAAGCTCAGGCACCAGTAGTCTGCAGCAGCGGTGCTCCGCACTCACCCCAGTAGGGACCTACAGCTCTCAGCTCTGGGTCTCCCCAGGGTCTAGCAGATGCCTGGAGTCCTGGTAACCGATCTCTTAGCTCTCCACCCAGCTACAGTTCCCAGGAGGTCCTGGTGCAGACCCATCTCCTTCACCCTGTGGTCGCCTGCCTGGGCCCTTAGGAGAGAGACAGCCGGGGCGGGGGCAAGGGAGCCCGCGCCACCCTTCCTCCTCCTTCACTCGCATTCTCCTGAGACACCTCTGAGCTCCTTCCCCGCCTCCGTCGCCTCAGCCTCGCCCCATCAGCTAACTGTTCAGGCCCCCAGCAGAAGCAGCGCTCATGACTCCTGAAACCAGCTCGGTTCTAACAAATGCCTCCTCTCTGCTACCACCAGGCTGACCCCAGAGTGGGTTCTTCTGTGATGTGTCTGTCCCTTGGATGTGCCAGGGGTGGTGTGGGGCAAGTCTCACGGGCCCTCCCCTCAAACCAGCCAATAAAAGAGGCAGGAACACTCTAACCATCACCCACAGGCACTCACGGTGCCCTCCCCTCCATGCCGGCTGCCTGCCGCTGGCAGCCCTGGGGAGGGTGGGCAGTATTCTGCAGAGGCAGGTTCCTCCCCTCAAGGGCAGGGCTTCTCTCTGGTGTATCCCCCCAGTGCCTGGCAATGAGTAGGTGCTCAGCAAAGGGCCATTTCCCCACAATTCTTTTTAAGAAGCTCCAAACATGCAGGAGACTCAAAAAAACAAGCATACTGCTCACTGAAATACCAGCCACTGAAGATTCAACAATGAGTATTTTTGCCTGGCTTGCTTCATGTGTGTATTTTGGGGGAAACCATTTGGAATTGAGTTACATTTTCACAACATTCACCTATATAAATTCAGCATCTATTTCCTAGGAATAAAAACTTCAGCACTATTAAATGGCTACTGTGTGTGCTAAGTCACTTCAGAATGTCTCTTGGTGACCCCAGGGACTATAGCCAACCAGGCTCCTCTGTCCATAGCGTTCTCCAGGCAAGAATACTGGAGTGAAAAAAAAATACTGAAGTGGGTTGTCATGCCCTCCTCTAGGGCATCTCCCTGACCTGGGATCAAATCTCTCATGTCTCCTGCCTGGCAGGGGGGTTCTTTACCACTCGCGCCACCTGGGACTACGAGATGACTGGTTTTAATGAGGAGCCCTTGTCCAGAAAGCCACCCCCTCCAAGTGTGCTGGGCCCTTAGTGGGGGTGGAACCCACCTCCCCGTTCCCGCCAATCACCCCTCCCCCTGCCCCCAGAAAGGCAGAGCTCAGGACAGCCATTTGCATGGCAGATGACAAACACCAGTTCCATCTGGGAAGCCAGGACAACCCTGTCCCACCCTCGCCCAGAAGCTGGCAACCTGAGTCTGAATGTGGAGGACACAGCCGCCGGCAGAGGGCTGCAGTGTGCCAGGCAGGAGTGGAGTCGCTGGGAGTGGGATTGAAGCACCAGCCCCAGGAGCCTGGAATGGCACCCAGCGTGGGCTCCTGCCCTGCCCCACCCCACCCAGCTCAGGACCCCTCAGCTCACCCAGGGCACTTACCAAGGCCGCCGGGTCTAAGCCACCGGGGTGGGCACGGGGCCTCCACTGCCTGCAGGCCTAGGGGTCAGGCAAGGAGATCTTCAGGGCCAGCTTTGGCGGAGGTATTAAATATAGAACAGGGAGACACAGCTGCCAGGCAGAGGCAGGAGGTGCTGTGAATAGAACAGAGCTCTTTGTGGTGACAGAGCCGTGAGCGAGCTGGCTCTGCCCGTGCCAGGGGCTTCTGGGCAGACTCTCTTGACCGTCACGGTGACCTTTCAGCTGTGTGACCTTGTTCCCACTTCCCATGTCGGGCACCTGAGGGTGAGAAGAAGTTCGTTCCACACCATAGGTCTGCCAGGCAAAGGAGCCCTATGCAGATGGCCGAGAGCCCAGGTTCTCGCCACCATGGCAGTGCAGATCCTCAGGGTCGCCACCCCACAAGCTTAGACCCACAGCCTCTGAAATGCTGGGCATCCTGGTGACCTGGCTCACATCTGGCCACCAGCCTGCAAGGCCCTTGCACAGGGCAGGTGCTTCAGCAAGTGTCCGACAGAACAGGATGGCAGAGGCAGGGCCTGGTGGGGCCAGGGCCCCCACGGCAGCACACGGGAGGCCAAGGTGGGCAGGGCAGGCATCTCCCTCCTGCGCTTCCCTCACGGGCTCCGCAGTGACACCGTAGGAGCCCAGTGGGCACAGAGAGAGAGAGGTCCGGTGGGCACTGCCCGCCGCCCCCCCCGCCCTGCACTGCCCACCCCGCCCAAGGTGTGCCAACTCTGATGAGCCCTGAGTGGCTGGTTCTAGTTCAAGGGCTCTGAGCTGGCCCAGCTCCAAACCAGGGCCTCCTTCTGGGCCTCCACGAAGCACGCCCATGACTCAGCACGGAGACTCGCGGAGCGACCGGAAGGGCAGGGTGCGGGATGGGGAGCCAGAGATGGGGATGGCGGGTTTCTGGGCTAACGCCTGGAAGAATCCAAATTCCTGCAGTCTCCGTCGCTTGTAAGATCGTTGCCTTGCAGATCTTTCCAGAAGAGTTCTGTCACGACCGTGCCGCGGGTGACGGCAGGTATGATTCCATGAGGCTTGAATAGGTTCATGTTCCCTCACCCAGGAATGCCCGCTGAGAACTGTTCCACACACCTGGAGTCCTGCGACTAGCCTGAAAGAAGGCTAAGGCGGTAGGTGAGTGAGCAGGGACAGAGACTTTCAAGGCCCATGTCTTGACTGTAGAATAAGAGTTGATTAAAATGAAGTCACACAGTGTATCTTTTATTAGACATGATTTTAATACCATATCAAAACACCTTGACTAATGAAGAAAGCCTTTTCCCCCAGCTTTGAACATTTTTTAAACATTTTATAAGTTCTTCTTTTTTTGGATTTTAATATATAAATACAGAAACCTATCTTGCAGGGAGGGCTGATGCCACGTGTGAACATCAACGGCTAAAATGTTCTCAAACAGAATGCCTGAAAACAGGGGCAGCTGTACATATCCCTTTAGTAAGTCTTTTGTTTGTCTAAGTTTTCTGGGGAAAAAAAAAAAAAAAATCCACAGGCGTCTAAGAAAAACGTTCAGGCATTTTTGCAGGACACTTGTGATTGTTAAATCCTCTGAACTCACCAGAACCAGGAGGGAAGAGGGAAGAAGAAACCGGAAGGAGGGGGAGAAGGTCCTGATGGGTTGGCTTTTGGCAATGATGTCAAGATATCAGGGTCCCAAGGGGAGAAAAGTGCAAAACCAGGCCAGAAAAATGGGGGAAAAAATGAAAGAAACAAAAAAGCCAAGGCAGAGTGGTTGATGGAGAGGCTGCCGGGTGCCGTGCGCAGGAGGGCCGTGAGCTCACTCCGCGCCATCGGGACTCGAGTGGCAAGAGCCCGGCCCTGTTTGTCACTGAGTAGGTTCTGGCCGGGCAGCAGACAGCAATCTGTAAACATCACGAGGGAAAACATCAGTCGACACTAGACTTTTTTTTTTATAATTTTTTTTTTTGTAAACACTTTATAGAGACAGACCCACAATGCCTTTCAAAGGTGAAAAAGGAAAACGCCCTTCCCTCTTGGGATGAGGATGAGGGGAAGGATAGCAGGTGATTCGTTCTTCTCTCAAACTCGCTCTCGTCCAATCTGGTGTCCTCGGGGAGAAAGGGAGAACCATTCTCTTGAAGTCAGTGCAGGAGGGCGCCCTGTTCCCACTGGTGTCCCCAGCTCAGCTCTGCCCCAGTGTCCGAAGCCTCCTCCCAGGAACGGGGGCCTGGCTGTCCCTGGGGGGACCGGAAGACATCAGTTGTGCTCTGCTGGGCCTGAGGCTGGCCGCGCGCGTCCCGCTGAGGCCAGGCTGGGCTGGGCCGACTGTGGTTCCAGTCCGGGGGCCACCCCGAACCAAACGTCATGCCGGAAATGTGGGCTCGCAGTCGGTGCCAGGCTCTGTTCCCTCTGCCTCACGCTTCCCCTCGCTTTTTCTTCACCCCACGTCCTCAGATTTTCAGGTGAAGGGAAAAAGAGCAAATGTCCCTGAATAGTCTGACCACTGTCAACTGTTCTGGGAGTTTACTTGGGATAAATAAAATAAACCTAACAAAGAGAACAAAAGAAAGAGAGAGAGAGAGAGAGAGAGGGAGAGAAGAGAGGCGGGAGAGAGAGAGAATGCAAAAGAGGCCCCCGGACCCTTGGGTGTGAGATGAGGGGGTCCTGCCTCCTCTGGGGGTGTAGTCTGTTTGGCAGAAGCGACAGGTAGGATGGAGACAGGAGGAAACGGTCGGCAGTGAAGCAGGTGCCTGGGGGAGAAACTGGGGTTGGACGGTGGTCACAGGGAAGCACCGCTGAGGCGGAGGCTGGTTGGGCTGATGGGTCGGTGGTGCCATCAGGGACCGGGGCAGTTGCGGGGAGGGCCGGGGGGGCCCAGGTCTGGCCTGGAGGCCTCACCTTCATCTGGAAGGGGGCGAAGGAGGTGGCTGCAGCAGGGAGGAATCTGCTCAGATGGTTGCTGGCATGGGCCACAGGGACCACACCTCGTCCCCCACCACGCTGTCCTGTTCAATGACTGTGATGTCCACGCGGGGAAGCAAGTGAGACTGTCCCATCCGCAGAGAAGCCCGACCCACCCATGCCCACGCCGCAGAGGTGACGGCCTGCTCTGGCCCCCCAGGGAGCACGAGGCACAGCGAGGGGCATCGCAGCGTCCCGTCCCAGGCTCCCCGCCCGGCGCTTTCTGAGGCCCCTGCTGAACCTTCTCAGAAAGAGTCTCCCTCAGCACCCGGATCACACTGATCTCTCCCCAGCTCTCCACCCTACCTGGCAGGTGTGGACTCTCAGGCTTCCCAGGAACCGCTCCTACCCCCGGGCGCCACGGCTGCTGCGACCCTCCTCTCGCCCGACCCTTCCTGGTGCGGAGGGGACGGGCTGGGTTGTGAGGGCACCTCAGTCACACACCCCCAACTCCAGGACCCCAACCACGGGCTCACCTTTGAGAGGAGTCAGCAAGCGAGCCCAGCAGGGTCAGTCCGCGGGGTGTTCCGGACAGGATCTGTTCACTTCAAACCACGCGTCTATGCAACTGAGGGGAGACAGCAAGGCAGAGGTGTCGCCGGCACCTCAGAGGCTCGTCCCTCAGGGTCGGGGCTCCTAGCAGGGACCTGTCACCCGCCAGGACCCGAGACCCACTGTCTAGCGGCAGGAAGCTGGCAGGGCACCCAGATGGGACCTGGCGCAGCGGGAGGCCTGGTGTGGGGGTGGGAGGTTGGGCTGGACCCGGGCGCTGCAGGACATGCAGAGTGTGGCCTCGAGGAGGGCAAGGCCTCAGCAGTGTGGAGCCCAGGAGGACAGCAACAGCTGCCTGGGGAGAAACTGGGGTTGGACGGTGGTCACAGGAAGCACCGCTGAGGCGGAGGCTGGTTGGGCTGATGGGTCGGTGGTGCCATCAGGGACCGGGGCAGTTGCGGGGAGGGCCGGGGGGGCCCAGGTCTGGCCTGGAGGCCTCACCTTCATCTGGAAGGGGGCGAAGGAGGTGGCTGCAGCAGGGAGGAATCTGCTCAGATGGTTGCTGGCATGGGCCACAGGGACCACACCTCGTCCCCCACCACGCTGTCCTGTTCAATGACTGTGATGTCCACGCGGGGAAGCAAGTGAGACTGTCCCATCCGCAGAGAAGCCCGACCCACCCATGCCCACGCCGCAGAGGTGACGGCCTGCTCTGGCCCCCCAGGGAGCACGAGGCACAGCGAGGGGCATCGCAGCGTCCCGTCCCAGGCTCCCCGCCCGGCGCTTTCTGAGGCCCCTGCTGAACCTTCTCAGAAAGAGTCTCCCTCAGCACCCGGATCACACTGATCTCTCCCCAGCTCTCCACCCTACCTGGCAGGTGTGGACTCTCAGGCTTCCCAGGAACCGCTCCTACCCCCGGGCGCCACGGCTGCTGCGACCCTCCTCTCGCCCGACCCTTCCTGGTGCGGAGGGGACGGGCTGGGTTGTGAGGGCACCTCAGTCACACACCCCCAACTCCAGGACCCCAACCACGGGCTCACCTTTGAGAGGAGTCAGCAAGCGAGCCCAGCAGGGTCAGTCCGCGGGGTGTTCCGGACAGGATCTGTTCACTTCAAACCACGCGTCTATGCAACTGAGGGGAGACAGCAAGGCAGAGGTGTCGCCGGCACCTCAGAGGCTCGTCCCTCAGGGTCGGGGCTCCTAGCAGGGACCTGTCACCCGCCAGGACCCGAGACCCACTGTCTAGCGGCAGGAAGCTGGCAGGGCACCCAGATGGGACCTGGCGCAGCGGGAGGCCTGGTGTGGGGGTGGGAGGTTGGGCTGGACCCGGGCGCTGCAGGACATGCAGAGTGTGGCCTCGAGGAGGGCAAGGCCTCAGCAGTGTGGAGCCCAGGAGGACAGCAACAGCTGCCTGACGGCGGGGAAGCTTGGGGGGCTGTGTGAGGCGGCCAGGCAACACTCTCCAAGGCTTGGAAGGCAAGGAAGTGGGGACCAAGCCCTGGATGGCTGGTCAGGGCCTGAGCACAGAGGCAGCCCTGAAGCTCCCCCTCCAGCGCTCGACTTTTCAGGAGACCCCTGAGCTCTAGCTGGCCTGGCTGGCTGTGGCGGACAGCTAGCCAACAGCCAGCGCTTCTGGGAGAAGGTAGGCCAGGGGAGGACTCAGGAGAGCCAGACACAAGGCTGGCAGTGGCATCCTGCTCTCTGGTGTTTATAGAGAAGAAGGCTGTCTGAATGGAGAGGGAACAGAAATTGCCCCAAGAGAGCTTTCTGCCAAACAGCATCTGGGTATTTTCAAAACAGGAACCAGACAGACTATTTGCATAAGTCTCCCCCAGAGCTAAAGATCCGCTTCTTCCGATTCTGGTTGATGCCTCCCCGGGGCACTGGAGCCCTGGTGCTGGGCCGGGACCCAGACCACTTCCCCGAGGCCTGACTTGTGCCTTTCTGGCACCCTCCACGCTGTGGCCAGCCGCCCTGTGCGTCAGGCTTTGGAAAGCCTGTGTGTCAGGAAGTGGCTCCGGGGCTCGAGGGGCTGAGAGCAGGTGGCGGCCACGGGCGGCACAGGGCGTCCTCTCGTCCTGAGTGAGGTGTCTTCTTTCCAGTTGGAAACAAGAACGAGGCTTGTGCTAGAGCGCGAGGACACATCTCGGCCCTGCTAATTATAGCGGCGCATGGTGCCCGGCCCCACAGGTAGTGGCTATTCCTGCCCGCTGGGCCTCTGGGGAGGAGGAGTGGGGCCGCGGCAGCCAGCACTTCCCTGCGTGCTGACCCCGCTGCACAGACGAGGGTCCGCACACTGCAGAGCAAGGGGCCTCATGGAGATGCACGGGGATCCAACCTTCCAGGGGACAGGGCATCCGCAGGCCTTTCGGTTGGCCCTGGCCACCCGGGCTCTGGGTTCTGTCCTCATCGGTCAACCTCTGCCTCGACCCTGCTCAGAGTCCTGGGAGGCAGGGTGGCCCTGAGACAGCCCACTCTTTCCTCCCCCCGCCCACAGGGAAGGAACCCTCTGGGGTCTGGGTGCAGGTGAACCGGCCCTGCTGGAGCCCTCGTACCTTTTGTGATAAATGCACAGGCAGGGCAGCCTGGCTATCGTGTCGCCCTGAAGCAGCTCCTCCAGGCAGATCACGCACTCACCCGCGTCTTTAGTCAGCACATCATCTGCAGAGAGGGGACAAGGGAGAGCGGGGTGTGCTGTGTGTCAGTCACCAGCAGGCAGGTGGCCCACAGCAGGCACAGGTCTGAGAGCTGGTTGGGGCCACCTGAGCTCAGGTGGGTCACCTGAGCGGGCGAAAGCACAAGACGGACCTTGAGGTGAAGGTCCTCACTGTGGACATGAAACATGCCAACCACATGCTAACTATCTGAAGACAAAATGAGGTTAACCACCAAATAACCGGCCCAGGCGATGGATGATGAAAAAATGATGGGAGAGGAAGAGGTGTGTCGCTGAAGAGCATGAGACAAACTGGTTCCCTGGAGAGACGTTCCCCCTAAGCACACCCACAGACCAGGTGCGTGGATTTCTGGTTTGGGAATTAAAAAAAAAAAAAAAAGGTGATGAAGAGCAACGTATCAGGCAAGAACGAGGTAAAGAAGAAACAGGTACTCTGGCCAATGTGTTTGCATACAGCTCCATGGCAGCACTATTCCCCAGCGCAGGTGGGAAATGTCCACCAGCTGATGGAGAAGTGGACCATGTGCACCCACTACACGATGGAGTATTGCTCAGCCAGGAAAAGGTGAAGAGCTGACTCGTGCTGCAATATGGATGCACCTCGAAAACACAGTGCGGAGTGAAAGGAGCTAAACGCCACAGGCCGCCTGCTGTGGGGTTCCATTTATGTGAAATGTGCAGAAGAGGCAAATTTAGGGACCGAATGTAGGACAGGGGTTGGGGGCAGGGGACACTGGGGAGTGCCTGCTGAATGAGGAAGAGATTTTCCTTTCTTTTCTATTTCCTTCTCTCTTGTTTTTTTATTTTTGGTGTGGTAACATGAGATCTGCCCTTTTAATAAAAATGTGAGAGTCAAGGACATTCCTGCTGTAGGCAGCATGTTGCGGAGCAAATCGCTAGCCTTATTCATCTTGCACAACTGAAACTTCCTACTTGTTGAAAAGCAATTGCTTGTTTCGCACTCCTTCTACTCCAGTTCTATGGGGTTGACTACATTAGATCCTTCATGTACGTGGAATCATGCAACGAGTGCCTTCCGGGGTGATGAAATGCTTGCAATTAGACAGGAGGTGGTGGTTGCACAACATAGTGAATGTCCTAAATGCTACTACACTGAACGTGTAAGAACGGTTACTCGTGCGTTATACAAATTTTAACTCAACTCAGTATTTCAGAAAAAAACAAAAAAGACACCCTACAGTTAGTTCCACCAGAAAACAATGAATGGAAGGAAGCTGCTGCCCACCGCAGCCCTGCGTGAAGCCGTGAACACAATAGCAAGAGCAGAGTCGGGGGCCAAGCCCGCATCCTCTAGGATGTTTCCGTGACATTCTGGGTGCTGGCAGCTCAGTGAGTAAGTTACGATCTCAGAATTTCAAGAAACTCATGGCCTAGCAGGGGCAGCTGAACAAGACGGAAATGAACAGCAAGGGAATTCCTGGAAGTCTTATGATGCACACAAATCCAGATGTGGGAAGTATGGGAGACGCCTAGTCTGGGTGGGGAATGTTCAAGGAGGGGTACTCCAGGCGAAGGGGGCAGGATCCGGGCACCTGGGAAAGAAGGGTGCTTGCTGTGTTGTTACAGAGCGTCCTGGGGTCACAGCAGGGAGGAGAGACCAACTTCCTGAGGACGGACTTGGGACTTGTGTTCTGCTGTGTTGCCTGGGCTTTCTCTGGTTCACTGAGGGGCCCTCTGATCACCTCTGGTCTCCTGAAACTACTGGAAATGACTGGAAGAGCCCCTGGTAGGAAGCCTGCTCTGGAGGCTGACGCAGCACTGCAGGAGAGGTGAACTCGAGGCTGGCATCGGAAGGCGGGTGGGAGGCTGGCATGAACTGGGGCAGCTGGGCAAACTGGGCGGGGGAAGGGGGATGGCGCTCGGCATGACGAGGGGGAACCCAGGAGGGCCGGCTGGGGAAGGAAATGATGAGGTCAGAGCTGGGTAGGAGGCTACTGAGCAGAAGTCTCCCCTGGGACATGCTGATGGAAACCTCCTGGAGTCCGCTCAAGTCCAGATCTGGGGTCTAGAGGAGAGACGTGGGCCACAGCGGGGAGGTGTGGAATAAAGAGCTTAAGACAAACCCAGAGAGGGCGGACCACTGAACTCAGGTGAACTCTAGGATCTGAAAGGCAGGCGAAAGAGGCGAGGTGAGCAAAAGGCTACCCAGATACTGTCAAAACCACAGCAGTGATAACCAGAGAGTGGGCTCTAGATGTGAAGAAAGCAGAATTCCTCACTCCTGAAACGTTTTAATTGATCGTGGACACGGTCGATGGTACACACCAAGCCTCGTGATCTTACGAGCTAGGCAGGACACCTGGTTTTCTTCCTGTTTTGCAAATGGGGACACGGCGGCCAGAGAACCAGCTACCTTACTGAAGTCAGAGGGCCCGGAAATGCGAGCAGGGTGGGGACCCTCTGCCACTGCGGTTTCTTTATGCCCTCTGATGACATCCGTGGAAGGGAAACACCTGGGGCCCATCACATGAGGATTCCTCACAGCCTAGAGGGTTACGGCGACTCAGAGTCCCCCATCAGGAGTCCCAAGGGAAAAACTAAGAAAGAGTCAACGCAATACTTAAGTCTTTGTGCATAAGAGTTGCGAAGCGAAGTCACTCTCAGCTTCCAGGTCACCAGGAACGGCCCTGTGGTCGGTTTTCTCTGTTAAGATCCGCGGAGCCCAGAGCCCACATGAAAGGGTGACATGAAGGGGAAAAGTACCTAGCACACAGTGGTCTGCCCTGGCGTGTAACCCCAGACTTCAAGCGTGGCAAGTGGCGCATGCTCAAAGGGAATGGTCCTTTTTTTTTTTTTAAAAAGCACTAGATGCCATACATATTTTTCAATATTTGTGTGTGTGGAAGCAAAGAAAAAGGCTAGAAGGAAACACTCTAATAGTGCTGGAGGGAAGGAGGATTAGAATAAAACTGTCTGTACCTGCTCCCACTCTGTCTCCAGCACCCCACCTGTAAAGTGAGGGTCCGGGGTGCCGCCATCACAGACGACTCCCTCAGCAGCCTGTCATGGATTTGCAATCAAGCCTCCTTCTGACTGGTAACTGGCAACTGGGCTGAGCCCAGGGACGGTCAGAATTCCCTGACAGTTTTCTGCATGGGCTGCACCTGCCTGTCCTGTCAGCTCCAGGAGGCAGCACGGGGATCAGGTCTAGGCCTTGCTTCTTCGGCAGGACTGGACTGGACTCCTTTCTTTCTCCCGCCTGGGTATCACTCGGGGAAGGGGAGGGAGGCACGAGAGCAGTATTTCTGTATTTATTTATTTCTTTGACTATGCCAGGTCTTAGTTACGCCACGTGGGACCTGTGAACTCTTGAGTTGCGACGTGTGGGATCTAGCTCCCCAACGGGATAGAGAACCCGGCCCCCCTGCCTTGGGAGCACGGAGTCTTAGCCGCTGGGCCACCAGGGAAGTCCTGTGGGCATTTCATTTTCTTATCAAGGACTCAGACTTGAGCACACAGAGGCTGGACGCCAGACTTTTCTTACGAATGGCTGATAACCACCACATGCCCTGTTACGAAGCACACTCATGTACTGTGTGCGCCTTAGCAGCCAGCTTGGGCCTGCTCGACCAAGCAGCTGCCCGCCAGGCTGGCACAGTGGGGAGCACGTTTCACCAGGACCCAGAGCCTTGAGGGCATGGGGAAGCAGGCGGTGCCCACGCCCAGCGCAGTGCCCAGGGAGCTCAGCATCTCCCCATTGTAGGAGGCAGGAGGAGCCCAAATCCAGTAACAGGTCTGAGTGGATTAGTAAAATTTCCTCTCCCAATGCCTGGGGTGCTAGGAATCAGCAGCCCTCGGGTGCCCCTGGCGAGAGAACCCTGAGCTTGGCCCAAGTTGAGGTCACCCTTCGGATGGACTCAAATACACCTGGGTCGGGCATCCCCAGGACCCCAGCGGATGGGCGCTCAAACAATACTGATCAGTAAGAAAATACAACCAAGCTGTGCTTTCCTATTGCCTCTCAAGTGCCCACAATCCCCAGCCTCCTGATACCGCGTGCAAAGCCAATGTCCCTGGCTGGGGGCAGGGGTGGGGGAGGGAAGTGTGGAACCGAGCTCGGCCTGAGGGGCAGTGCTGCTGGTGCCAGCGCTCGGCGCACCAGCCCAGGGCGGCAGGCAGTGCCCTCTGTGACAGCGCTGGGGAGGGAGGTGATGGCACACTTCTGTCCCCTCCCTGACAGCTGCTGCTTATCAAAGAAGAGCAATTGAGGAGGAGGAGGAGAAAAAGGAGCCCTCGCTTCTCTGGGGCCAGCTGTATGGCACAAATGTCACACACACACACACATCTCAGTGAACCCTAGAGACCCCGTGGGAGTCGGTGCTGCAGCTTCTGCAGCTGCAAAGTGGCCATGACCCCCACGCTGCTCTTCCACTCGGCTAACCTGCCTCCTTTCCTTAAAGACCAGGCACCAGTCTCTCCTTGGAGCTGGAAACCACCACCCACCTCACGGACAGCTTCGGATCTTTCTCTCTTTGAGAACGTGGGTTGGGGGGAACCTGGGTGCTCAATCTACGCCGACGTCCCCATGGGGACCCCGAGAGCGACCGGTGGGCAGCACGGAGGGAGGTGGGTGTGGTGCACTGGGAGCCGGGAGCTGAACCCATTTCCCCCCGTGCCTGGTGCCTGATGGCCGTCACACTCCCTGGTGGGAAGGAAGGCAGGAGCCAGAGGGAGAACCCCCAGCAAATGACTCAGAAACACCGGCTCCACCTCGTTTCCAGACTAGGCCTGCGTGGAGCTGCTGGCCCAGTCCCCTGGGGGACGGGAAGGGGCAGTGCCACCCTGGCTGGGCCTTGCCAGCTCCCTTCTTGGCAACCCTCCAGGAGAAGGGGAGACTTTGAGTAGAGTTCCCCTACCAGCAGGGGCATCTCCGCCCCTTCACTGCCAGGCGTGATCCAACAGTCCTGGCGAGGTGGGCAGCGATCGTGACAAGTGCAGTGAGGCGCCCTCAGGCCCAGAGGGCTTCACGTTTACAGAGGTCACCCTTCGGATGGACTCAAATACACCTGGGTCGGGCATCCCCAGGACCCCAGCGGATGGGCGCTCAAACAATACTGATCAGTAAGAAAATACAACCAAGCTGTGCTTTCCTATTGCCTCTCAAGTGCCCACAATCCCCAGCCTCCTGATACCGCGTGCAAAGCCAATGTCCCTGGCTGGGGGCAGGGGTGGGGGAGGGAAGTGTGGAAGCGAGCTCGGCCTGAGGGGCAGTGCTGCTGGTGCCAGCGCTCGGCGCACCAGCCCAGGGCGGCAGGCAGTGCCCTCTGTGACAGCGCTGGGGAGGGAGGTGATGGCACACTTCTGTCCCCTCCCTGACAGCTGCTGCTTATCAAAGAAGAGCAATTGAGGAGGAGGAGGAGAAAAAGGAGCCCTCGCTTCTCTGGGGCCAGCTGTATGGCACAAATGTCACACACACACACACATCTCAGTGAACCCTAGAGACCCCGTGGGAGTCGGTGCTGCAGCTTCTGCAGCTGCAAAGTGGCCATGACCCCCACGCTGCTCTTCCACTCGGCTAACCTGCCTCCTTTCCTTAAAAGACCAGGCACCAGTCTCTCCCTTGGAGCTGGAAACCACCACCCACCTCACGGACAGCTTCGGATCTTTCTCTCTTTGAGAACGTGGGTTGGGGGGAACCTGGGTGCTCAATCTACGCCGACGTCCCCATGGGGACCCCGAGAGCGACCGGTGGGCAGCACGGAGGGAGGTGGGTGTGGTGCACTGGGAGCCGGGAGCTGAACCCATTTCCCCCCGTGCCTGGTGCCTGATGGCCGTCACACTCCCTGGTGGGAAGGAAGGCAGGAGCCAGAGGGAGAACCCCCAGCAAATGACTCAGAAACACCGGCTCCACCTCGTTTCCAGACTAGGCCTGCGTGGAGCTGCTGGCCCAGTCCCCTGGGGGACGGGAAGGGGCAGTGCCACCCAGGCTGGGCCTTGCCAGCTCCCTTCTTGGCAACCCTCCAGGAGAAGGGGAGACTTTGAGTAGAGTTCCCCTACCAGCAGGGGCATCTCCGCCCCTTCACTGCCAGGCGTGATCCAACAGTCCTGGCGAGGTGGGCAGCGATCGTGACAAGTGCAGTGAGGCGCCCTCAGGCCCAGAGGGCTTCACGTTTACAGAGGCTGCCCTGGGACCCCCTGGGTCCCCTCCCACCCAGCAGCGGGAACTTTCTCTTCCCTTCTCCCCTGCAGGAAGGGCACCCGGACAGACCACTGCAGACAGACCCCTGGCAGTCAGACAACAGCTCCTGGCAGCAACCCCTCTGGGTTGGGCAGGCTCCCCAGCCAGGACCTGGCTTCCCAAGACCCAAGAAAAGGCACTTCCATCCCAACCACAGGGTCCCTGAGACACAGGCCAAGCAAGCGGTTTACACAGGTCTGCTGGTGGGGGCCGGAAATGAGCAGGAGGCATGTCTGCTTTGGGGAGAATCAGAGTTTCTCTCCTTGGAAGAAACCTTATGTGCCATTTAGCATTTCCAGAGCCCTGAAGTTGGGGCAGTGGGCTTTGGCAGAGAGGAGGGGCAGGCCGTCGGGACCTAAGAAGCAGGGCCTGGGTCTGTGCCCAGGAGAAAGCTGAGGGAACAGCAACTTCTAAAGCTGCTTTGATAGGCACCAAGCTCTCTCAAGCCTGCTGGCAAACGAGCCTGCCGTATGCGAGAGTCTCCTAGGGCCAAGGCGCCCTGGCTGCCTCTGGAACTGGGCCCCCCTCGGCTTTCGCTCACGACCTGCTGTACCCCAGTATGGTCAGGCCCCTCATCTCCAGGCTCGTTCTGCTAGCGGACCGGTACGAGGGTCAAAATCTGGGTGCATGTTCTTTAGGATACAAGTTGCCCCAGTCTCAGAACCATAAGCAGGTACTAGGAAGGGAGAGAAATTAAAAGGCCCAATCAGGCTGGCCAGTTTATTCAAAGAAATGCATTCCTCTCAACTCCATTCTCATCTTTGAGGCATCTGTCCTGGGTTCAAAGCTGCCCACAGAAGAGAACAGAGGACAGAAGATTCTGTGCTCTGGGGTGCAGCCCCCCTAACCCCCAAAGGGTCCCTGGGTCCCTCAGACTCACAGACCAGTTACCTGCCCGGGAGCACCAGTTACTGGCCTTTCTCTTAAGCACTGGGTGAACCAGTTAAACTAGTCTTGCCTTTCCTAAACTGGCCTTTAAAAAAAAAAATCTGGCAGGCAGCTACTGGAGCCCTTCCAACCCACGGCTCAGGCCAACCCTCATAATAAGAAAAATACTACTTTCTCTCAGCTTAATTTAGGAGGTTTCTCTCCCCCTCCCCGTCCCCCAGCTTTGGTGGTTAACTAAATTTCACCTTATGTAACGGCTATAAATTTCCTAAAAATTTCCCCAACTGGTGCTAGCAGCTACAGAAAGGGTATGTGCATGCATGTGTCTGTGTAGATGCGGAATTTCCCGGGAGCGACCAGGAATTCCAGAGACTTCAGAAGATAGCACTTCTTAATCCACTAAGAAAGTCTCAGACCGCCCCCATTCCAGAAAGATTCTGAGAGTTTTACACCTTACAAATGCCTTCAGTCTCTTCATTTTTCCCTTTTTTTTTTCGGTAGAAAAGACAAAGTGGGATGGTAAGTCATTAGTAAAATATGTTACCGGCAAAACCAAAATAAACACGTAGAGGTCGGACCTGGGACTTTGACCTAAGGCCCCTAAAGACATGTGTGCTATCTCAGAATAGGCCCCTGACTAGCCCTGGAGACTCACACTCCATATTCACACCCCAGGTAGCACATGCCTTCCTTGCACCTGGAAGGTTCAGATGTCTCTGGACAAAGACTGAGCGCGGTAACTGTGCATCACAGGGGCCAGGCCACCACTCCGAGGCACCTGCCTCGCCTTAAGACAAATTCCACCGATGGGACCAGCAGCAACACACCCCTCTTTGCCTCCAGTTTACACTTACACACTCTCTCTCATCACACTTGCCCACCATCCCTCCGAAGAGATGGTTTTTCAACAAGAGAAGGGGCAAAATGGAAGCAGACCACCAGCAGCCATGGCTATGCCTCTGGCTGGCTGACCAACCTCTGCTCCCTCTGAGGGGACTCCCAGTCTGAGTATGGCTTTTGCAGGTGCCCTGCGCCCAGGCTGGGCTCCCAGGCCTGCTCTCCACGGCTGCCTCTCTTTGAAGGCAAACAGGGAAGGCCTGGAGGACACTGATGGCATCCCAGGTGCACAGGTGCTGACGTGGAGGAGGGGCCGTGGCGCTCAGGGCAGTTGTCTAGGAGAAAAGCCCCGCCCTCGCCTGCCCCACCCCTACTATGGGAGCAGGGCGCCTGGGTCGTCCTTACAGAGAGGCCCCCAGAGCGCTCTGCCCTCCACAGCTGCCCCGAGAGGTTCTCCCGGATGATGCCAGGAGTCCTAGCCTGTCCGGCGAGCCCACTGAGGCTGCTTTCTGTTCTCCCGACAGCGGGCAGTGTCCACAGAGAAGTCTGTCCAGCACCCCACGGGACAAAAAGCACCCTCCACAGGGGGCGCTGTGTAAGTGCGGAAGGAGCGAACCCAGTTTCTGAGGCCACAGCTGGGGAGGGAGAGCTGTCGGCCCTGGGAGAAGACGCCCGCTCCCTCCCTGGCCCCAGGCAGAGACAAGGAACACACAATGTGGAGCCGAACCCTCGATTAGCCTGATTGAGAGCCCAGAGGTCCAGCGAGGAGACTCCGAGATGCAGCATCAGTCAACCCCAGGGATGGGAGAGATCGTCCGAAAGCGGGGGCTGCCTGGGCACTGGGGAGGAAAGGAACGGGAAGGACCCCTGGGGGCAGAGATGGCAAAGGTCACAAGGCTGCTAGTATCTGAGACAACAGGTGGCCTGTTGGCTGCTCAAGAAAAGAGATAAAGAGAATAAACTGCAGGATGTGTCTTCAGGAGAACCAAGTGGATCAGATTCATCGGATTAATTTCTCAAGAACAACCTGGAATTACCTGGCTTTCCCAGGCTAGTGCTAGAGGAAGGAATGGAGCTGTGTCTGAAGAGGCAGGAGCCCAAAGACAAGACCGCAACCAGAGTGGACCTGGGAACTTCCACGGACATGATGGGGTCCTCACTGCCCTCTTCTTAGGCATCGCTGTGACTCTAACCTATGAGGCCAGGCCAGGGTCGGGCACACCCTTCTCAGATTCAGTGGCCCTGTCTGGAAAAGACACAGTTCTCTGAGGAACCTGGTCTGAAGATGAGACTGAGCACTACAGGATGGAAAGCCAGAGAGTCGCTGGCGGCCCAGGGTGTGAGGCACTCAGAAGCAGCGGGTGCATTGTGGGAAAGGGTGGAAGGAAACTCAGGAACGGCTGTGCATCTCTCAAGTTACAGCCGTAACTTGCTGAACACTGACCATGGGTCAGGCTCTGGACTAAAGGCTTTATGTGTACTATCTGACTTTACTCCGACAAAAATCCTATGAACCAGATAGAGATGCTCATTTTAGGGGAGCAGAAGACCAAGGCTCTGCAAACTGAGTAGCTGTCTAAGACCTCACAGCCAGTAAGGAACTGGACCCAATCGCTGGGCTCCAAGTGGGGCTCTTCCATGGCAGGAAGCAGCCCAGACTCAGGGCAGCAGTGAGGGGACGAGTCAGGTCGTACTCCCCAAAGGTGTCCACACATCACACCTATTCTGCCATGGAGAGTCAGGCTTAAATTGAGCACTCTGAGCAATTCTCCGCCCAGACACCCCTTCCCCACAGACAGCTGGCACTCCCTCCGGACTCTCATTGTCAGCTGCGTGTGTGACCAAGACATGAGAGGAACTAGGCCGGCGGAATAAAGGGCAGGCCTAACTGGCCACCCGAGGGACTTCCACCCCCACCCCTGTGCCTTCCTTCCTATCCCACTCCTCCAGTTCTTCCTGCTGGAAGGTGGGGTGCAGAGGTTGCCCAGAGCCACGCGAGGCTGGGAAGACCCTTGCCCAGGGGCCCTGTCCCCGGGCAAGCCCTTACCATTGTAGGAGAGGCGAGGTTTGCTCAGACACATTATAAAGTGCATTTCCATCTCATCGGAAGCCACAGACTTGGAGCAAATGGGGCACTTGAAACCTGAAAAAGAGGAAACAGAAGGAAATGGGGTTTTTTTTGGTCTTCAAACCAAGCATATCCATAATAAATGTGGAATCCCCTGGGTGACTCTGGCTATGTGGGATCAGAGTCCACAAGGGGAATGACAGTCTAGATAGATCCTGCAACTGACTTCTGCATCGAGGCAGGTAACATTTTTTTTTTTGGCTAACAGCCTTCAACACCCTTTCTTTTTCCCCAACTCCCATTTTTTCATGGAGGCTCATCCTTGTCATGCCCCTTGACGAGGTCCACCAGGAGGCACTGGCAGCCTTTTGAGTTTTCTGTGCTTTCAGACTCTTTCCCGTGGCAGGTTAACGAGCAGGGGGGATAGGGAGATGATGACTGAATCAAGGCGACTGAATTGAATCTGTCTTTGAATAATAAACTGTTTAACATCCTTCCACCTCCCAGCCCTCAAACCACTTGGCCGGATCACCTGGGGAAGGAACCCCTACAGGCGTGGGCACCTCCCTCACCAGAGCACCTTTCCTCCCGCGGTTCACCCAGCTGTCCTCGGAGAGTGCGAGCAGTGGGGTGGCCCTCCAGAGTGCTCCCAAATGCCACACATGCCTTGGCCCTATGCTACCAAGGGTGAGAGCTGTTTTCACAACCGTAGGCGACTGACCCTGCCATTTTATTCTCCAGAAGTTTACCTACACACCTGGGGAGTTTCATCAAAACTCTATCAGTGGGCTTCCCTGGTGGTCCAGTGGGTAAGGACACTGCCTTGCAGTGCAAGGGGCGCCAGTTTGATCCCTGGCCTGGGAAGATTCCATGTGCTGCTGAGCAGCTGGACCGATGTGTCCAATTACCGAGCCAGAGATCTGGAGCGCATGCGCCCAGAGCCAGTGCTCTGCAACGAGAGAAGCCACTGCAATGGGAGGCCCACAAAGGCCAAAGAACAAAAAGATGGAAATAAATGAAAGACCAATATAAGTGGCCAAAAAAGAAAAAAAAAAATGACATTCCACAGAATGACCAGCTATTGGGAGATTTGTTCACCCTTTTCTCTGTCTCAAATGACTGAGGTTTTGCAATGCTTTAAGTGACTGCAGGATGCTTCCACTTTAAACTTGCTAAGCCAGGACTGCCTGCAGGCTGTGGGCGCAGGGCTGAGGGCAGGCCTGGATGGGCAAGCTCCTGACAGGTCCTTGAACACCAAGTCCCGATGCAGCCACTGGGAGGTGGTAGTGACTTCTTACTAAAGAAAAACCCTTCACCTTGTACATCACTCATTTCTCTGACAACTTAGAAAAGAGTCACAGTTGTTCCAATAACATCATGCAGATCCTCCCACACCAATGTGATCCCCTGAGTACAGGAGAGAGGGGTCAAGTTACAGCTACAATGCTGAGAAGGACACCCCACGGTGAAGCAATATCACTAGAAAAAACAGGCTGAGACTCACCGGTTTAGACCGATCCTCTCATTGCACAGATACAGAAAGAGACGCTGGCGAGGCCATCAGTCAAACCACTGAGGGGCAGAGCTGACACCAGAGTCAGATTTCTTAGCTCCCAATCTAAAGCGCTTGCCATTAGAGAAGAATTGATGGCAGGTGCGATACCGTGATTTATAATCAGAAGTATATATCTGGTCTTTGTCCCGTTTCTGGCATAGAGTTAAAACCCTTGAATTCCATGTTAACAGAAGGCCAATAACATTTGGCCTTCTTTGCCCTCACTTCCTGAAACAGCTCCTTAGCAAAGGTGAATGAAAGAAAGGGGTGCCTTGTTCTTCATAACCAGACCCTTTCAAGCCTTGGCCCTATGCTACCAAGGGTGAGAGCTGTTTTCACAACCGTAGGCGACTGACCCTGCCATTTTATTCTCCAGAAGTTTACCTACACACCTGGGGAGTTTCATCAAAACTCTATCAGTGGGCTTCCCTGGTGGTCCAGTGGGTAAGGACACTGCCTTGCAGTGCAAGGGGCGCCAGTTTGATCCCTGGCCTGGGAAGATTCCATGTGCTGCTGAGCAGCTGGACCGATGTGTCCAATTACCGAGCCAGAGATCTGGAGCGCATGCGCCCAGAGCCAGTGCTCTGCAACGAGAGAAGCCACTGCAATGGGAGGCCCACAAAGGCCAAAGAACAAAAAGATGGAAATAAATGAAAGACCAATATAAGTGGCCAAAAAAGAAAAAAAAAAATGACATTCCACAGAATGACCAGCTATTGGGAGATTTGTTCACCCTTTTCTCTGTCTCAAATGACTGAGGTTTTGCAATGCTTTAAGTGACTGCAGGATGCTTCCACTTTAAACTTGCTAAGCCAGGACTGCCTGCAGGCTGTGGGCGCAGGGCTGAGGGCAGGCCTGGATGGGCAAGCTCCTGACAGGTCCTTGAACACCAAGTCCCGATGCAGCCACTGGGAGGTGGTAGTGACTTCTTACTAAAGAAAAACCCTTCACCTTGTACATCACTCATTTCTCTGACAACTTAGAAAAGAGTCACAGTTGTTCCAATAACATCATGCAGATCCTCCCACACCAATGTGATCCCCTGAGTACAGGAGAGAGGGGTCAAGTTACAGCTACAATGCTGAGAAGGACACCCCACGGTGAAGCAATATCACTAGAAAAAACAGGCTGAGACTCACCGGTTTAGACCGATCCTCTCATTGCACAGATACAGAAAGAGACGCTGGCGAGGCCATCAGTCAAACCACTGAGGGGCAGAGCTGACACCAGAGTCAGATTTCTTAGCTCCCAATCTAAAGCGCTTGCCATTAGAGAAGAATTGATGGCAGGTGCGATACCGTGATTTATAATCAGAAGTATATATCTGGTCTTTGTCCCGTTTCTGGCATAGAGTTAAAACCCTTGGAATTCCATGTTAACAGAAGGCCAATAACATTTGGCCTTCTTTTGCCCTCACTTCCTGAAACAGCTCCTTAGCAAAGGTGAATGAAAGAAAGGGGTGCCTTGTTCTTCATAACCAGACCCTTTCAACCACACCAGAGTTTAAGTTAATGAGGTGACTTTTGGAAAGCCCCTAGGTAATAACCTAAGGATGAGGAAGCAACCATATGACTAACAGTTTAGAACTTTCAGCCCCACCTTTGACCTAGAGGTTGGCTCAATCACAAGCACCAATGATGTAATCCACCATGCCTCTGTAAGGAAGCCCCCTCTTCAGAGCCCTGAGTAAGGCACTTTCTGAACAGCCGGCATGGAACTGTACACACCAAGGTCCCCGTCTAACCTCTGAGGCACCCACTCACGCACATGATGATAAATAACAACGGGCATTTACGGTGATCTAGGCAGCTTTACAGGGCTTCCCTAGAGGCTCAGATGGCAAAGAATCTGCCCCCAGAGAGAACGCCTAACACTAGAGAGCTGTATACAAGGGAGAACGTCAACAAAGGTAATCACTTGTATGCAAGTCCTGACATCACCCAACCACCAGCATCACCCAGAATAAGAAGCCCCATCCAAACAACAAACACCAACAGATGTAACTCAAAGTCTGGGAAAAGGAAATCCCAAACAGAGTCAGTTAAAAAATTAATAATAACAATGAAACGGCAAAGAAATACCACACAAGTGAACGAACAATCTACAAACACACAAGATCAAATCAACGAAGAGGATTTGGACAAACTTTCTGAAAGTGATTTCAGAAGAATGATAGTAAAGATGATCAAAGACACTGAAAACAGAATGTTAGAGAAATTGCAAGACACAACTAACACAGTGAATAAAGAAATACAAGAACTTACCAAAAAAGTAACAGAGACAAACAACTCAATTGCTGAACTGAAAAACATAGAAGGAATCAAGAGCAGAGTATCTGAGACAGAAGACCGGATAAGAGCTGGGAGATAGAATGGTGGAAGCAACTGCTGAAAAACAGAATCTAGCTCAAAGAATGAAAAGAGCAGAGGATAGCCTCAGAGACCTCTGGGATAATATCAAACGCACCAATATTCGAATTACAGAGGTTCCAGAAGAAGAAGAAAAAAAGAAAGGCTATGAGACAATTTTTGAAGAGATTATAGTTGAAAATTTCCCCAACATGGGAAAAGAAATAGTCAATCAAATCCAAGAAGCACAAAGAGTACCATACAGAATCAATCCAAGAAGAAACACACCAAAACACATATTAATGAAGCTAACACAAATTAAACACAAGGACAGAATTCTCAAAGCAGGAAGGGAAAAGCAACTAGTGATATACAAGGGAAAGTCCATACGGTTAACAGCTGATCTTTCAACAGAAACTGCAGGCCAGAAGGGAATGGCAGGACACATTTAAATGGCTAAAAGAGAATAATCTGCAACCAAGAATCCTCTATCCTGTAAAGATCTCCTTCAAAATTGATGGAGAAATCAAAAGCTTTACAGATAAGCAAAAATTAAAAGAATTTAGTAACACCAAACCAGCCTTACAACAAGTGTTAAAGGGACTTATATAGACAACAAGTATAAAAGGAGAAGATCCACGAAACAAACCCATCATAACATCTAAGAAGATGACAATAGGATCATTTGTATCAATAATTACCTTGAATGTAAATGGACTAAATGCCCAAACCAAAAGACACAGACTGGCTGAATGGATCCAAAAAAAAAGATCCATACATATGCTGCCTCCAGGAAACTCATTTTAGACCTAGAGACACTCATAGACTGAAAGTGAGAGGCTGGAAAAAGATATTCCATGCAAATGGAAATCAAAAGAAAGCTGGAGTAGCAATCCTCATATCAGACAAAATAGACCTCAAAATAAAGATTAGAAGAGACAAGGCAGGACACTACATCATGATCAAGGGATCGATCCAAGAAGAAGACATAACAATCATAAATATCTATGCACCCAACACAGGAGCACCCCAATACATAAGACAAACACTTTCATACATAAAAGAAGACATCGACACTAACACAATCATAGTAGGAGACTTTAACACTCCTCTCACACCAATGCACAGATCATCCAAACAGAAAATTAATAAAGAAACACAAGTCTTAAATGCCACACTAGAAGAAATGGACCTCATGGATATCTTTAGGACTTTCCATCCAAAAGCAGAAGAATACACTTTCTTCTCAAGTGCTCACAGAACATTCTCCAGGATAGACCACATCTTGGGCCACAAATCAAACCTCAGTCAATTCAAGAAAACTGAAATTATATCAACCATCTTCTCGGACCACAATGCAATGAGACTAGAGATCAACTACAGGAAAAAAACCGCTAAAAACACAAACACATGGCGATTAAACAACACATACCTAAAAAACCAACTGATTACCGAGCAAATCAAAGGAGAAATAAAAAAATTCCTAGAAGAAAACGATAATGAACACACGACAGTGCAAAACCTATGGGATACTGCAAAAGCAGTTCTAAGAGGGAAGTTTATAGCAACCAATCCGACCTCTGTTCAAACAGACAACCTAACCTTACGCTTAAAACAACTGGAGAAAGAAGAACAAAAACACCCCAAAGCCAGCAGAAGAAGGGAAATCATAAAGATCAGAGCAGAAAAAAATGAAAAAGAAACGAAAGAAGCAATAGTAAAGATAAATAAAACAAAAAGCTGGTTCTTCGAAAAGGTAAATAAAATCGACACACCACTGGCCAGACTCATCAAGAAAAAGAGACAAGAACCAGATCAACAAAATCAAAAATGAAAAAGGAGCAATTACAACAGATAATGCAGAAGAGACCATTATGAACAACTCTATGGCAACAAACTGGACAACCTGGAAGAAATGAATAGTTTCTTAGAGAAGATTAATCTCCCAAGACTCAACCAGGAAGAAATAGAAAACTATGATCAAGCCAATCACAAGCTCAGAAATCGACTTTGTGATAAAAAATCTACCCCAAAACAAAAGCCCAGGGCCAGATGGCTTCACAAGTGAATTCTACCAAACATTTAAAGAGCTAATGCCTGTCCTTCTAAAACTCTTCCAAAAAATTGCACAGGAAGGAACACTTCCAAACACATTCTATGAGGCCACTGTCACCCTGATACCAAAGCCAGGCAAAGACAACACAAAAAAAGAAGATTATAGGCTAATTTCACTGATGAATCTAGACGTCAAGATCCTCAACAAAATCCTACCAAACAGAATTCAACAACACATCAAAAGGCTCATACATCATGATCAAGTCGGGTTCATCCCAGGCATGCAAGGATTCTTCAATATCTGCAAATCAATCAATGTGATACAACATATCAACAAATTGAGAGACAAAAATTACATGATCATCTCAATAGATGCAGAGAAAGCCTTCAACAAAGTACAACACCCATTTATGATAAAAACTCCTCAAAAAATGGGCAGAGAAGGAAACTATCTCAGCACAGTGAAAGCCATATATGAGAAGCCCTCAGCTAACATTATCCTCAATGGTGAAAAACTGAAAGCATTCCCTCTAAGATCAGGAACAAGACAAGGGTGTCCACTTTCACCACTCTTATTCAACATAGTCCTGGAAGTTCTAGTACCAGCAATAAGAGAAGAGAAAGAAATCAAAGGAATCCAGATTGGAAAGGAAGAAGTCAAACTCTCTCTATTCGCAGATGACACGATATCATACATAGAAAATCCCAAAGACACTATTACAAAACTACTAGAGTTAATCAGCGAATTCAGCAAAGTCGCAGGATACAAAATCAATACACAGAAATCACTGGCATTCCTATACACAATGAAAAAATCAGAAAATGAAATCAAAGAGGCAATCCCCTTCACCACTGCAACCAAAAGAATCAAATATCTAGGAATAAACCTACCCAAAGAAACAAAAGAACTGTACACAGAAAATTACAAAACACTCACGAGAGACATGAAAATAGACTTAAACAGATGGAGAAATATTCCATGTTCCTGGGTCAGAAGAATCAATATTGTAAAAATGACCATAGTACCAAATGTCATCTATAGATTCAATGTGGTCCCTATCAAACTACCAATGACATTCTTCCCAGAACTAGACCAAAGAAAAACACAAAAGACCTCAAATAGCCAAAGCAATCCTGAGGAAGAAGAATGGAGCTGGAGGGATCAGCCTCCCCAACTTCAGACAGTATGGTACTGGCACAAAAACAGAAATATAGGCCAATGGAACAAGATAGAGAACCCAGAGATAAACCCACGCACCTATGGGTACCTTATTTTTGACAAAGGAGGGGAAACTATAAAATGGGACAAAGACAGCCTCTTCAACAAATGGTGCTGGGAAAATGGGACTGCTACATGCAAAAAAATGAAGTTGGAACATTCCCTGACACCATGCACAAAGATCAACTCAAAATGGATTAAAGACCTAAATGTAAGACCAGAAACCCTAAAACTCTTAGAGGAGAATATAGGCAAAACACTCAAGGACATCAATCAAAGCAAGATCTTCTCTGACCCATCTACTAGAATAGCAGAACTAAAAAGAAACATGAACATGTGAGACCTAATGAAACTTAAAAGCTTTTGTACAGCAAAAGAAATTACAAAAAAGTTCAACAGACACCCCACAGAGTGGGAGGAAAAAAAATCATACAATGAAACTTTCACCACTCTTATTCAACATAGTCCTGGAAGTTCTAGTACCAGCAATAAGAGAAGAGAAAGAAATCAAAGGAATCCAGATTGGAAAGGAAGAAGTCAAACTCTCTCTATTCGCAGATGACACGATATCATACATAGAAAATCCCAAAGACACTATTACAAAACTACTAGAGTTAATCAGCGAATTCAGCAAAGTCGCAGGATACAAAATCAATACACAGAAATCACTGGCATTCCTATACACAATGAAAAAATCAGAAAATGAAATCAAAGAGGCAATCCCCTTCACCACTGCAACCAAAAGAATCAAATATCTAGGAATAAACCTACCCAAAGAAACAAAAGAACTGTACACAGAAAATTACAAAACACTCACGAGAGACATGAAAATAGACTTAAACAGATGGAGAAATATTCCATGTTCCTGGGTCAGAAGAATCAATATTGTAAAAATGACCATAGTACCAAATGTCATCTATAGATTCAATGTGGTCCCTATCAAACTACCAATGACATTCTTCCCAGAACTAGACCAAAGAAAAACACAAAAGACCTCAAATAGCCAAAGCAATCCTGAGGAAGAAGAATGGAGCTGGAGGGATCAGCCTCCCCAACTTCAGACAGTATGGTACTGGCACAAAAACAGAAATATCGACCAATGGAACAAGATAGAGAACCCAGAGATAAACCCACGCACCTATGGGTACCTTATTTTTGACAAAGGAGGGGAAACTATAAAATGGGACAAAGACAGCCTCTTCAACAAATGGTGCTGGGAAAATGGGACTGCTACATGCAAAAAAATGAAGTTGGAACATTCCCTGACACCATGCACAAAGATCAACTCAAAATGGATTAAAGACCTAAATGTAAGACCAGAAACCCTAAAACTCTTAGAGGAGAATATAGGCAAAACACTCAAGGACATCAATCAAAGCAAGATCTTCTCTGACCCATCTACTAGAATAGCAGAACTAAAAAGAAACATGAACATGTGAGACCTAATGAAACTTAAAAGTTTTTGTACAGCAAAAGAAATTACAATAAAGCTGAACAGACAGCCCACAGAATGGGAGAAAATCATAGCGAATGAAACAACAAAGAATTAATCTCCAAAATCTACAAGCAACTCAGACAACTCAGCACTGGAAAAATGAACAACCCAATCAAAAAATGGGAAAAGGACCAAAACAGACACCTCTCCAAAGATGACATACAGATGGCCCCAAAACACATGAAACGATGCTCAACTTCACTTATAATTAGAGAAATGCAAATCAAAACTACAATGAGGGGCTTCCCTGGTGGTCCAGTGGGTAAGGACACCGCCTTGCAGTGCAAGGGGCGCCGGTTCGATCCCTGGCCTGGGAAGATCCCACGTGCCGCGGAGTGGCTGGACCCATGTGTCCAATTGCCGAGCCGGAGCTCTGGAGCGCATGCACCCAGAGCCAGCGTTCAGTGACAACAGAGGCCACCACGATAGGAGGCCCACAAGAGCCAAAGAACAAAGATGGATGAAAATAGACAAATGAAAGACCAATAGAAGTGGCCCGCCCACCCCCTCCCTCCCCAACCTGCCTCCCCCAAAAAATAAATAAATAAATATTAAAAAAAAAAAAAAACTACAATGAGATATTACCTCACACCCGTCAGAATGGCCATCATCCACAAATCGACAGACAATAAATGCTGGAGAGGGTGTGCAGAAAAGGGAACACTCCTGCATTGCTGGTGGGAAGGTAGATTGAAACAGCCTCTTTGGAAGACAGTATGGAGATTTCTTAAAAAACTAAAAATAGAAGCACCATATGACCCAGTAATCCCACTCTTAGTATACCTTGATGAAATTAAATCTGAAAGAAGCGCCTGTACTCCAATGTTCATTGCAGCTCTCTATACAATAGCTAGAACATGAAAGCAACCTAGATGCCCATTGACAAATGAATGGATACAAAAGCTCTGGTACGTATTAACAGTGGAATACTACACAGCTATAAAGAGAAATGCAGAAGAATCAGCCCTAATGAAGTGGCTGGATCTAGAACGTATCATAAAAAGTGAAGTCAGTCAGAAAGAGAAGGACAAATATAGTATATTAACACATATATATGGAATCTAGTAGGGCAGTGATGATGGCACACGCAGTGAAGCGACGGAAAGACAGACATGGACAGTGGACATACGGACATTGTGGGGAAGGAACAGAAGGTGGGAGGCGTAAAGGAAGTAGCATGAAAGCCTGTACTATCGTAAGTGAAGAAAATAACTCTAGTCATTGCTCTGTGAGAAAAGGAGATCCTTCAGGGGTGCTGTGTGATGGTCGGGAGGGGTGGGATGGGGGGGGGATATACATCTGACTAATCTGGGAACATACATGTCTGTAAACAACAAAACTCTGTAAAAGTTAAGAGTAAAATAAAAGTTAAAGAAAAAAAAAAAAAAGAATCTGCCCCCAGTGCAGGAGACCTGGGTTTGATTTCAGGTCGGGAAGAGCCCCTATAGAAGGGCATGGCAACCCACTCCAGGATTCTTGCATGGAGAATTCAGTTCATGGCATCTCACAGAGCTAGATCTGACTGAAACGACCTAGGATGCATGCACGGGCAACTTAACATGTCTTCTCATTTCCCAGAATAGGAGGTGGGTGGGGGTTAACATTAACTCGATTTTGCAGAAGAGGACACCAAGGTAGATCACTTGCCCAGAGTAATGTAGCCAGAACATCAGGGCTGACACACAGCAGCCAGCGTGTCCCTCCCACCAGCCAGCACGCACTGTGTTCTGGGGACTGTGGGACTGCTGACAAATGCAGGAAGAGGAGTCACGCCACAAAGCTACACAGACACACAAGATGTCCCCAGGCATTCACCTCAAACCTTCCACAGCGTCCCTGCCACGTCTCCTGAGGCGATCATGGTCCTCGATAATCCCACAAACTGTAGCACGCGATCATTTTTTCCCGAGAACTCAGTTAATACAGAGTTCTGCTTTTCACTTGGCACTGAGCCTATAGCATTGGTTGTAAGGTGCTGAGTTTGCAAATTACCTTTTTTTTTTTTTTTAAACTTTTTATTTATTTATTTTTGGCTGTGCTGGGTCTTTGCTGTTGTGTGGGTTTAGCTGCTCTGTGGCATGTGGGATCTTCCCGGATCAGGGATCGAACCTGGGTCTCCCGCATTGGCAGATGGGTTCTTATCCACTGAGCCACAAGGGAAGCCCTGCAAATTACCTTTTAAGTGGAAAGGAAAGGGCAAAAGGTAAGAGGGATGGAAAAATATGGAGAGCCTTGGGGGTGGAAACCCACCCAAAAGGGGTGGGTGTCCCCACCCAAAAGGTCATTTGATGATCAAGATGGAGCTACTGCTCTTCTGCCCCAAACTTTTCTCATAATTGTCCAGTCACCTTTTAGCATCAACAGCGCTACGGAATGATAAATACTGTGATTTTCTTTCTTTTTTTTTTTTTTAAAGCGAAATGACTCATTTCAAATGTGCGGCATATGGGATCTGAGTGCTTTGACCAGGGATAGAACCCGTGTCTCCTGCACTGTGATCTCTATGAGCCACCTGAGGGTTAAAAACAAACAAACAAACAAAATATATATAGGAAAATTCTGATACCATTTTGGGGGAAAAAAGTCTCAAATGAATTAAAATCAACTCTGCAAACAAAGACCAAACAATGGTCCCCAAGACATCCAACTGACATGATTTTTTCAGCTTCATAAGATGTCAGCAGCAGTCAGAAAACATCGGTAAGAGATGCTTTATTTTCCTTTAGGGGAAAGCAAGCTTTACCGGTGGAGTCTTCGGGACACTCCCCAACTGCGCTGAGACTAGACTCTGCCCATAGATAGAGCCTGGAAGCTGGGTGAACAGACAGCACATGCCCTGTCTACTCTCCTCGCTAAACTCTCTTCAGAGGCGACCCTGCCTGTGTTGTGTCTTTAATGTCTGGGAGGCATCGGTTAGCTCAGACTGGCCAGCCAAGTCTGACACTGGCTCCCAGGAGCCTTTGTTTGCTCCCACCAGGCTGTGGCAGTGGCAGGGAACTCAACCGGCTTCCAATCCTTTTCTGCCAGCCTGGCCACATGAGGGAGGAACACAGGGCAGAGCACCCGGGGGGAACCTGTCTATGAGCTCCCAGTTCTGCACTGGGCGAGTGTACCAAGCGAATGCTGCTGCAGGATCCTCCCCACCCCAGCCCCATCAGGGGGAAAGAGACATCCTAATGGAGACCTCGATTTCCTTCTTCCTCTTGTCATCAGATCAGCCCAGGGTTATGTAGACAGCTGATCGGTCAGAGCCCAGCTGCTTCCTGTCTTTCAACAAGCGTTGCCTCTGGCTTGAGGGAGGGAATCCTTGCCATTTAACTGGCTGGGCCAGACATGGGAGCTCCCAAGAAAAGACAAGCCTGCACCTGGTGCAGCTTTGACCCTGGGATCCCCAGGTTAAAGGACAGTGGTCCAGGGTGAGCCCACCGGTGGGTGAACCAAGCACGGCCCAGGAACACACACGTGGTCCTGTGCATCAAGCATCTTCGTGGGTCAGGTGAACGGGGCCCCTCGGACTTCACCTGGGTGCTTCCGTCTGACTGACAGAGCAACTGAGGAAAGATGGGGGAGGAAACCGGCTCAAGTTAACAACTTCCCCACACCTCTACAGCATTTACCTTGAAATGTGAATGAAAGTTTTTCTCATGTTCCAGAACCGCAACCTTCTCCTTTAAGACCTGATTTCTGGGGCGGGCAGGCCGTGTGCTCTACACGTTGCCCCAGTTCCCTCCCGGACCCTCCCTCCTAGGCTGATGCGCTATTTTAGCCCTGCTCCAGTTCTGTCTGTCTCCGGGATCACCTAAAGGGAGAAGAATCAAAAGAAGCAACCAGGGTAATGGAAGCCACGCCATCCAGGCAGGCCCTCCTGTCCAGGTGGGGGCGGAAGGAACTCCTCCCACCCAGGGAGGCAGGGAGCACCCCGCCCTCCCATCCCTACCACCCAGGTCCTAGTTTCCCAGCTAGATTTTTCCCTCTCACATCCTTGTGATGCTTAATGAGACTTGACTAAATGAATTTTATTAAATGGGATTTATCACAAATGAAAAGATCAAGGGGTAAAGCTGGATGATGTTTACATTTCTGTACCCATGAAACGTGTCCCCAAGAGCACAGGTTAAGTATCACATTCTTTTCACACAGACACACACACACGCTCTCTCTTTCCCCTCTCCCCACGTTCTGAGAAATAACTGGAAACCAACGCACAATTTATCAGTTGCTGATGTCTGGGTCGTTCTCTCCTGGAGAACATTCTGGACTAGGGAAAGGCACCAGTTCGGACAGTTACTTCTTTTGACACCTCTCTTCTGACTCAGTCTCTATCTAGATTCTGTTCTAGAGGCTGGAGCTCACCTGTTGCCCCAGGAGCCACCAGAATTCTCATAAGCCTGATCGGTCAGAGCCATGTTTTGGGAGCCTTTGGGACCCAAGAAAGACAAGCCTGCACCTGGTGCAGCTTTGACCCTGGGATCCCCAGGTTAAAGGACAGTGGTCCAGGGTGAGCCCACCGGTGGGTGAACCAAGCACGGCCCAGGAACACACACGTGGTCCTGTGCATCAAGCATCTTCGTGGGTCAGGTGAACGGGGCCCCTCGGACTTCACCTGGGTGCTTCCGTCTGACTGACAGAGCAACTGAGGAAAGATGGGGGAGGAAACCGGCTCAAGTTAACGACTTCCCCACACCTCTACAGCATTTACCTTGAAATGTGAATGAAAGTTTTTGTCATGTTCCAGAACCGCAACCTTCTCCTTTAAGACCTGATTTCTGGGGCGGGCAGGCCATGTGCTCTACACGTTGCCCCAGTTCCCTCCCGGACCCTCCCTCCTAGGCTGATGCGCTATTTTAGCCCTGCTCCAGTTCTGTCTGTCTCTGGGATCACCTAAAGGGAGAAGAATCAAAAGAAGCAACCAGGGTAATGGAAGCCACGCCATCCAGGCAGGCCCTCCTGTCCAGGTGGGGGCGGAAGGAACTCCTCCCACCCAGGGAGGCAGGGAGCACCCCGCCCTCCCATCCCTACCACCCAGGTCCTAGTTTCCCAGCTAGATTTTTCCCTCTCACATCCTTGTGATGCTTAATGAGACTTGACTAAATGAATTTTATTAAATGGGATTTATCACAAATGAAAAGATCAAGGGGTAAAGCTGGATGATGTTTACATTTCTGTACCCATGAAACGTGTCCCCAAGAGCACAGGTTAAGTATCACATTCTTTTCACACAGACACACACACGCTCTCTCTTTCCCCTCTCCCCACGTTCTGAGAAATAACTGGAAACCAACGCACAATTTATCAGTTGCTGATGTCTGGGTCGTTCTCTCCTGGAGAACATTCTGGACTAGGGAAAGGCACCAGTTCGGACAGTTACTTCTTTTGACACCTCTCTTCTGACTCAGTCTCTATCTAGATTCTGTTCTAGAGGCTGGAGCTCACCTGTTGCCCCAGGAGCCACCAGAATTCTCATAAGCAAGTATCAGGAGACAGCCAAAAGGATATTGAAAATCAACTCAACACATGAATGCATGTGTCTGTGTGTGTACTTGACGTTACCTGTTCTGTTGGTTAACTTTATGTGTTGACTGGTTCATAGGGTGCAGATACTTGGTTACACATTATATCTGGGTGTGTCCGTCAGGGAGTTTCTGGATGAGACTAACATTATATACATATATTCTATTGGTTCTGTTTCTTTGGAGAACTCAATACATTTCTTTATTAAAATATCAAATATTCACATTTAAAAGACTGAAAACAAATGTTGATGAGGGTGTGGAGCTCCTGGAACTCTCATATTTTTGGAGGGAATATAAAAAGACACAACTATTCTGGGAAACGTGGCAAAGTTCTTTGTAACACAAAACACACACCTAGCCTAACCCAAGAGGCTGCTGTGCTCAGCTGCTCAGTCATTCTTGACTCTTGGTAGCCCTGTGGACTGTAACCCACCAGGCTGCTCTGTCCATGGAATTTTCCAGGTAAGAATAATGGAGTGGGTTGCCATTTTCTACTCCAGGGGATCTTCCCAACCCAGGGATCACACCTGTGTCTCTTGCACTGGCAGGCAGATTCTTCCCCACTAGAGCACCTGGGAAGCCCTTCTAATGCAAGAATTACCATCTAAATGTTTACCCAAAAGAAACAAAAACATATGTCTACAAACATATAGTTTATCAGAATACTCATCATAGCTTTAAGATATTCTTAAATGGATAATTAAACTGTGGTATAATCATGGAATGCAATTAGAATACTACTCAGCAATAAAACACATGATACATGAAATACAGATGAATATTAAAACCCTGCTGAGAAAAGGGCATGAAAGAAAGGGTAAAGGTTCCCTCTCCCCACGTTCTGAGAAATAACTGGAAACCAACGCACAATTTATCAGTTGCTGATGTCTGGGTCGTTCTCTCCTGGAGAACATTCTGGACTAGGGAAAGGCACCAGTTCGGACAGTTGCTTCTTTTGACACCTCTCTTCTGACTCAGTCTCTATCTAGATTCTGTTCTAGAGGCTGGAGCTCACCTGTTGCCCCAGGAGCCACCAGAATTCTCATAAGCAAGTATCAGGAGACAGCCAAAAGGATATTGAAAATCAACTCAACACATGAGTGCATGTGTCTGTGTGTGTACTTGACGTTACCTGTTCTGTTGGTTAACTTTATGTGTTGACTGGTTCATAGGGTGCAGATACTTGGTTACACATTATATCTGGGTGTGTCCGTCAGGGAGTTTCTGGATGAGACTAACATTATATACATATATTCTATTGGTTCTGTTTCTTTGGAGAACTCAATACATTTCTTTATTAAAATATCAAACATTCACATTTAAAAGACTGAAAACAAATGTTGATGAGGGTGTGGAGCTCCTGGAACTCTCATATTTTTGGAGGGAATATAAAAAGACACAACTATTCTGGGAAACGTGGCAAAGTTCTTTGTAACACAAAACACACACCTAGCCTAACCCAAGAGGCTGCTGTGCTCAGCTGCTCAGTCATTCTTGACTCTTGGTAGCCCTGTGGACTGTAGCCCACCAGGCTGCTCTGTCCATGGAATTTTCCAGGTAAGAATAATGGAGTGGGTTGCCATTTTCTACTCCAGGGGATCTTCCCAACCCAGGGATCACACCTGTGTCTCTTGCACTGGCAGGCAGATTCTTCCCCACTAGAGCACCTGGGAAGCCCTTCTAATGCAAGAATTACCATCTAAATGTTTACCCAAAAGAAACAAAAACATATGTCTACAAACATATAGTTTATCAGAATACTCATCATAGCTTTAAGATATTCTTAAATGGATAATTAAACTGTGGTATAATCATGGAATGCAATTAGAATACTACTCAGCAATAAAACACATGATACATGAAATATAGATGAATATTAAAACCCTGCTGAGAAAAGGGCATGAAAGAAGTAAAGGGCATATAATAGGAATTATATAAAGTTCTAGAATAAGGAATGCTAATCTTTGGTTGAAAAAAAATCAGACAATGGCCGTCTCCAGGGGGTAACAGTTGGAGCATAGATTGATTGAAGAAGGGATCAGAGAACCTTTTGGGGTGATGAAAATGTGTCACCGGGAGGGTTTAGGTTACACACATGCATGCATTTGTCAAAATTCCATGAACGTACACTTAAGCGTTGGGATTTCATCACTTGTAAAGTTGACCTCAACCAGAAAAAGTGTAACAAATACTGACCTGTAGTTAATGACAGACAGGCTGAATGAATTATTTCGAGTGAAGTGTACTATGTTTGCATTAAAACAAAATGCATCAAGATACGTAAGTTAAACTTTTCTATAAGTCTGAAATTTTCATAATATAACGCTGGAAAACAGTGTCATTTGATAATCTGCTTTTTCCTTTCTGAGACTCGATGTGTTTTATTCCTTTTCTTGCCTAATTGCTATGGCTAAGATTTCCAGTACCATGTTAGGTAAAAGTTTGCTTGGATATAGGATTCTTGAGTTGCCTTCCTTTCTTCTTCAGTGTCTGTAGATAAAATTCTACCATCTTTTAGCTTTCCAGGGCTGCAAATAGAACATCTGATCTCAGTGTGGTTCTTTATCCTTTGTAAATAATATGCTCCTTTGGCCTGAAAGCCTGAAAGACTTTTCTTTCCATCCTAAGAGCTGAGCAATTTTATTAGGATACACTTAGATGTATCTTAGTTATTTCTCTTAGTGTAAGCGGGAGTACCCTTCACTAAACAGTTCTAGCTTTCTTCCAGCTGTATGGTATGACCTCCCTTTGAAGTTAAAAGTGCGACTGTAGTTTGTTTCGGTGACTGAAAAAGGAGCAGAAGTGATCTATGCACTTCCAAGGCCAGTGTACGTACTATTAATAGTTCATGATTCAAAGCCTAGATCACCTTTTGTTCCTGAATAACAATAATAAGCAAAGCACCCTCCTCTCATACCTAGATAGGCTACTGCATCATGGGAGGGAAAATAGACTTATTGAGTTAAACTACTGACCTTATGGACTGTTCGCTATTACATTTTAACCTAGCTCTAGTTCGTCTTGACTGATAACAACCTTCCTTTAGCTTTTTCTCCTTCTAGTACTCCTGTTACTTGTATGTCAAGTGTCTTGGTTCCACCTTATGGGGCACTTGTCTCCTCTTCCTGTCATAGCATCTGCTTGGAGGCTCAACCTTTCTGACTCCTCTGGGCCCTGCCTGCTAGAAAAAGTCAACAGTTGGCATCAAAGTCAAGGCAATGAGACACACATTCTGGTCGGAATCCCCTCTGTCTGGAGATCCATATTTCCCTCCTTCAGATACACATTCTCTTTGCAGCATATCCATATTCTTGTCCTTATCCATATAACCATCATTTTCAATATCTATGTATTCTATAGTAATTACACTACTTAGCTATCTTCTGTGGGTGTCTGGATCCCCAATTTTTGCCTACCATAAAGATCCTCTCAGTAGTGACCTCCAGTCCTACTCTAAGCATGGAAGAAATACCGGTATATATTTTTTTGCTGTTTCTGGTGTAGGCTCACTGGTCTGGAAGAAAGAACATTATATTAAGGAGTTGGAAGAAACAGGCTCTCCCAATCTCCAGCCAGGTAGCCGTGTACAAGTTCCTCAGCAATATTTGCAAAGGACAGTGCCCTACCTTCTGTCCAATATAGTTCTAAAAGCCAACCAGATGTGGATGTGTGAATGCTCTATGCAGACCAAAGTCGTGTGAAATATGAGGCAGCCATTTTACTAGGCTGCATCAAGTGCAATCCAAATATATAGAGGCTTGTGGGGAGATCAGCCTATTTGAGGAAATGCACAAACTCTTTGGGCAAAGAAGTGAAAAATGAGTTGACTCTACATAATGTATTTTTGTGGTCTCTAAAATGCCACCAATTTACTTTTGGTAACTGGAGTACAGTTGCTTTACAATGTTCCGCCAGTTTCTACTATACAATGATACAAATCAGGTACAAGTACACGCATATGCCGTCCCTCTAGACCTTCCCTCCCACTCCCAAGGCCCCACTGCTCTAGGTCATCACAGAGCACTGAGCTGGGTTCCCTGTGCTCTTTGACAGCTTCCTACCAGTTATCTATTTTCCATACAATAGTGTGTATATGTCAATGCTACTCTTTCACCTTGTCCTACCCTCTGCCATCATTTTTTTTCTTTTTAAATTAATTTTTATTGGAGTATAGTTGGTTTATAATGTTGTGTTAATTCTATGGTAGAGCAAAATCAGCAAGTCTCTCTCTCACACACACACACACACACACACACACGGTTTAGTCGCTAAGTTGTGTCTGACTCTTGCAACCCCACAGACTGTCGCCTACCAGGCTCCTCTGTCTGTGGGATTCTAAAGGCAAGTATACTGGAGTGGTTTGCCCTTTCCTTCTCTACCTCTGCCACCAGGTTTAAGAGGCATCATTATGAACCTCTGAGAAAGAGAAAAAACCTGGCAATTATAGTTTGAGTATATGATCATAGTGTACATCCTGATTTTAGAGTTCAATTGTGCTGTTAAATTGTGAAATGGATGTGTCTTAGAATCAACAGGTATGTGAAAAATATATTTGTAAGTATTTTTAAAAAATAAAATATATAGGCTGAATCCCAATCAGTGTATCTACCCCATTCATTTGCTAAAAAAGAGAACAGGCTCGATGAAGCACCTGGAGCGGGAAGAGCGGGAAGAGCTGCAGGCTCTGCAGATGGCTGTGTGCCTGGTGACCCCCACCTCTGTCCAGGCTGCACTCCTGACAGGTGGAGCCCAACACCAGCCTTCCAGCCAGGAGAAGAACGGGAAAAGCGTTTGCCAGGAGCAGGAACGACGCTACTAACTGGTCCTGTTCCTGTGTCCCTCTAACCCATTTCTACCGAGAGAGGTCCTGGAAGGACTGTTTAGGAGAAGGATTATGGGGAAGGGGGTCAAAAGGGATGTGACAGTCTAATGATCTGAGCCTGAGTGAGTACAAATACAAAAAGGTGAAAGCCTCAGTGTGCGTGATCAAGTTCCCAGCCACTGACCAGGAAATATGAATGTCAAATGATAATCCTTTGTCACTGGAACCGGCTACTATACAATGATACAAATCAGGTACAAGTACACGCATATGCGTCCTCTAGACCTTCCTCCCACTCCCAAGGCCCCACTGCTCTAGGTCATCACAGAGCACTGAGCTGGGTTCCCTGTGCTCTTTGACAGCTTCCTACCAGTTATCTATTTTCCATACAATAGTGTGTATATGTCAATGCTACTCTTTCACCTTGTCCTACCCTCTGCCATCATTTTTTTTCTTTTTAAATTAATTTTTATTGGAGTATAGTTGGTTTATAATGTTGTGTTAATTCTATGGTAGAGCAAAATCAGCAAGTCTCTCTCTCTCACACACACACACACACACACACACACACACGCACGGTTCAGTCGCTAAGTTGTGTCTGACTCTTGCAACCCCACAGACTGTCGCCTACCAGGCTCCTCCGTCTGTGGGATTCTAAAGGCAAGTATACTGGAGTGGTTTGCCCTTTCCTTCTCTACCTCTGCCACCAGGTTTAAGAGGCATCATTATGAACCTCTGAGAAAGAGAAAAAACCTGGCAATTATAGTTTGAGTATATGATCATAGTGTACATCCTGATTTTAGAGTTCAATTGTGCTGTTAAATTGTGAAATGGATGTGTCTTAGAATCAACAGGTATGTGAAAAATATATTTGTAAGTATTTTTAAAAAATAAAATATATAGGCTGAATCCCAATCAGTGTATCTACCCCATTCATTTGCTAAAAAAGAGAACAGGCTCGATGAAGCACCTGGAGCGGGAAGAGCGGGAAGAGCTGCAGGCTCTGCAGATGGCTGTGTGCCTGGTGACCCCCACCTCTGTCCAGGCTGCACTCCTGACAGGTGGAGCCCAACACCAGCCTTCCAGCCAGGAGAAGAACGGGAAAAGCGTTTGCCAGGAGCAGGAACGACGCTACTAACTGGTCCTGTTCCCTGTGTCCCTCTAACCCATTTCTACCAGAGAGAGGTCCTGGAAGGACTGTTTAGGAGAAGGATTATGGGGAAGGGGGTCAAAAAGGGATGTGACAGTCTAATGATCTGAGCCTGAGTGAGTACAAATACAAAAAAAGGTGAAAGCCTCAGTGTGCGAGTGATCAAGTTCCCAGCCACTGACCAGGAAATATGAATGTCAAATGATAATCCTTTGTCACCTGGCCAACACGCTTGGGCAAGTTTAGGGGCATCCGATCACAACTCAGAAAGTGTGGCTGCGGTCTCCAGATGAATATCTGGTTTTCAATTTGGAGATGTCTTAGTGAAAAAATATCAAAAGAGTGAAAGAGGAAGACGGTCTAGTACCCAAAGGGTTAAGGCAGAGCTTCTTCAAATTCTTAGATATTAGGCTTATTGACAAGCTAGGCAATAGCATAGACAAGGCTGGCCAGGAAATGACTAGTTACTAAGCCAAGTACCGTGCTTTCCTTTCAGTGGCTGTCCAGAGTCCAACAGATCACACGCCCACATCCTCTGGACCCAACACCACCCACAGCCGCTGTTGGAAGGAGCACTCCAGTGTGTGGGCAATACCAGAGCACATCTCAGGAGCAGGCAGAACTGCTCAGTCTTTTCCTCACCAACTCAACAGCATCAGGTCAGGCCAAAGACCCCCTTCCCTCAATAAAGACAAAGGGCATGTAACATATGGGTTTGAGGCAAAAAAGGCAGTTATCACCCCCAGAGATGTGTGGCCTGCCGCCACATCAACAACAGAAAGGAGCCTCACTTCTTCCAATGCAAGAGCCATGCAGGTCGGCCCTCGCGTGTGACGGGTGCCCTCAGCAGACTTTTCCAGAGAAAGGGGACCAGGCTTGGAATTGCCCTATTGTCAGCCTATACAGGCTGACATTCCAAGTCCTGGGGTCTTCACTGACATACTGGAAATGTCCAACCTTTAAGTAACTTTTTAAGAATGACGGGTATGTGTGTGGAGGTGGAGCTTAGAGGAGAAATGGAAAGTTAGGAAAGAGAAAAGGACAAAGACGGAAAATTCTGTGCAAAATCCATGCGGGACCATGAGTTTCTTTCTGGGTTTCTGAAGGCACTGTCCATGCCAGTGCACAGAGTCCTGATAGATTTTTCAGTGACAAGAAAGAAACGGCTTGAACACCCTATCAGATCATGTTCAGCCTGCACCTGACTCCCCCGGCAAATGGACAGGACACTCCTATCTAAGCGACTGCTCGTACTGAGAAACACCACTTGCTGAGCACCGTGGAACTTGCATCTATTCATGCCGACAGCTCTGGCCTTCCTGTCGCTGGAGGTCTGCTAGAAGGCTCCTCCACACTCCCAGTACACTCTCAGGATGCAGACCACGCGCTGCTGTATGCGCTCCATAAAATGCAGTTTGAGTGTAAAATATCAAAAGAGTGAAAGAGGAAGATGGTCTAGTACCCAAAGGGTTAAGGCAGAACTTCTTCAAATTCTTAGATATTAGGCTTATCGACAAGCTAGGCAATAGCATAGACAAGGCTGGCCAGGAAATGACTAGTTACTAAGCCAAGTACCGTGCTTTCCTTTCAGTGGCTGTCCAGAGTCCAACAGATCACACGCCCACATCCTCTGGACCCAACACCACCCACAGCCGCTGTTGGAAGGAGCACTCCAGTGTGTGGGCAATACCAGAGCACATCTTAGGAGCAGGCAGAACTGCTCAGTCTTTTCCTCACCAACTCAACAGCATCAGGTCAGGCCAAAGACCCCCTTCCCTCAATAAAGACAAAGGGCATGTAACATATGGGTTTGAGGCAAAAAAGGCAGTTATCACCCCCAGAGATGTGTGGCCTGCCGCCACATCAACAACAGAAAGGAGCCTCACTTCTTCCAATGCAAGAGCCATGCAGGTCGGCCCTCGCGTGTGACGGGTGCCCTCAGCAGACTTTTCCAGAGAAAGGGGACCAGGCTTGGAATTGCCCTATTGTCAGCCTATACAGGCTGACATTCCAAGTCCTGGGGTCTTCACTGACATACTGGAAATGTCCAACCTTTAAGTAACTTTTTAAGAATGACGGGTATGTGTGTGGAGGTGGAGCTTAGAGGAGAAATGGAAAGTTAGGAAAGAGAAAAGGACAAAGACGGAAAATTCTGTGCAAAATCCATGCGGGACCATGAGTTTCTTTCTGGGTTTCTGAAGGCACTGTCCATGCCAGTGCACAGAGTCCTGATAGATTTTTCAGTGACAAGAAAGAAACGGCTTGAACACCCTATCAGATCATGTTCAGCCTGCACCTGACTCCCCCGGCAAATGGACAGGACACTCCTATCTAAGCGACTGCTCGTACTGAGAAACACCACTTGCTGAGCACCGTGGAACTTGCATCTATTCATGCCGACAGCTCTGGCCTTCCTGTCGCTGGAGGTCTGCTAGAAGGCTCCTCCACACTCCCAGTACACTCTCAGGATGCAGACCACGCGCTGCTGTATGCGCTCCATAAAAATGATCAGCTCCGGCTTGGGCCCTGGCATGCAGCAACACTGCAGGCCGCGTTGGGTATTCGGCAGAATGAACGCTGGCTGGCTTCCTGCCTGGACCTAGAGACCTGGCCCCTTCACAGCAGGGCCTCCTCTGCTCATCTGGACCTCCAACACAGAAGTAGATGGAGGCAGGAACTCAGAGGACACGATCCTGTCGGCCACAACTGTGCTTTGAAATGGCATCTAAAGAGGAGGAAGCCAAGAGAATAGAATGAGGTTGTTTTGAGAGCTCAAGAGCAGTGGAGTGATCAGTCCTATGAAAGAGAATTGTCGGAACAAGAGAAAACCTTCATGCTTCGGTCCTTGCTTTTCTGTCATCCACAGCTTTGAGTACCACAGAGAAAGAGACGGGGAGACCCTAGAGAGCTGAGGTATGGACCAGTGAGTTAAAAAGGATTTCCCACGGACCTTCAGGACACGAAGGCCGGGCAGGAAGGGCCATCAATTTTAAGATCCCTGAAATAGTGAATGACCCCCATCTAGACCGGTAAAGTGTGCTACTACAACCACCAAGAACAGTCTCTGTACTGGACCTTACACATGCATGGTGATGAGACACAGGAAGGCCACGCAAATGGGAATTAAATTCTTTCTTCACTTTGATATTCTGCCTTGATAATCATGTTTACACAGGTTTTGACATTTCCTTATTTTGTGGAGTCAGCACATGAACTTCCCCAAATACTGGCACCAGGAACCTAAATACTGACCAAACTGAAATCCACGGGACCATGAGTTTCTTTCTGGGTTTCTGAAGGCACTGTCCATGTCAGTGCACAGAGTCCTGATAGATTTTTCAGTGACAAGAAAGAAACGGCTTGAACACCCTATCAGATCATGTTCAGCCTGCACCTGACTCCCCCGGCAAATGGACAGGACACTCCTATCTAAGCGACTGCTCGTACTGAGAAACACCACTTGCTGAGCACCGTGGAACTTGCATCTATTCATGCCGACAGCTCTGGCCTTCCTGTCGCTGGAGGTCTGCTAGAAGGCTCCTCCACACTCCCAGTACACTCTCAGGATGCAGACCACGCGCTGCTGTATGCGCTCCATAAAAATGATCAGCTCCGGCTTGGGCCCTGGCATGCAGCAACACTGCAGGCCGCGTTGGGTATTCGGCAGAATGAACGCTGGCTGGCTTCCTGCCTGGACCTAGAGACCTGGCCCCTTCACAGCAGGGCCTCCTCTGCTCATCTGGACCTCCAACACAGAAGTAGATGGAGGCAGGTACTCAGAGGACACGATCCTGTCGGCCACAACTGTGCTTTGAAATGGCATCTAAAGAGGAGGAAGCCAAGAGAATAGAATGAGGTTGTTTTGAGAGCTCAAGAGCAGTGGAGTGATCAGTCCTATGAAAGAGAATTGTCGGAACAAGAGAAAACCTTCATGCTTCGGTCCTTGCTTTTCTGTCATCCACAGCTTTGAGTACCACAGAGAAAGAGACGGGGAGACCCTAGAGAGCTGAGGTATGGACCAGTGAGTTAAAAAGGATTTCCCACGGACCTTCAGGACACGAAGGCCGGGCAGGAAGGGCCATCAATTTTAAGATCCCTGAAATAGTGAATGACCCCCATCTAGACCGGTAAAGTGTGCTACTACAACCACCAAGAACAGTCTCTGTACTGGACCTTACACATGCATGGTGATGAGACACAGGAAGGCCACGCAAATGGGAATTAAATTCTTTCTTCACTTTGATATTCTGCCTTGATAATCATGTTTACACAGGTTTTGACATTTCCTTATTTTGTGGAGTCAGCACATGAACTTCCCCAAATACTGGCACCAGGAACCTAAATACTGACAAAGATCATGAACTGAAATCCATGGAAGATACAAGAATTAAAATAGAAGCAGCCAAGCTGAATGGAACAAGGTGGTTAGGACTCAGAATTCTAGGGTTCAAGTCATCAATTCTGGAGCCAAGGGGAAATCACCTGAACTCTCTGAGCTTACATTTTCTCACCTGCAAACCAGGAATAATTTTACCAACCAAGCCACTAAATGACAGCACATGGGTAAACTGCTACAGAAATGTCTGGTTGGCAGAATGACAGTCCCCAAAAGGGGTCCACACCCTAACCTCTGGAAGCTCCAAATACTACCTTTATTTTTTAATATAAAAATATATTTTCAAATCGTAGTATAGTTGCTTTATGTAAGTATCATCTTGTATGGTGAAAAGGGCTTTGCAGATGAGATACGTTGAAGATTTTAAAATGAAGCCTAACCTGGATCATTCGGGGCTGGGGGAGCCCAACGTCGTTACAAGGTTCTTTATAAGGTAAAGGAGCCAGCCGGAGAAGCAGATGTCAGAGAGACATTTGGACATGCCAGCTGCTGGCTCTGAAGACAAACGAAGGGGCCACGAGCCGAGGAAAGAAAGCAGCCTCCAGAAGCTAGAAAAGGCAAGGAAATGGGTTCTGGTCTGGAACCTCTACAAGAAATGCAATCCTGGTGACACCTTGCCTGTTTCAGGATTTTAACCTCCCAAAACGTAAGACGATAAATTTGTATTGTGATCCCCTGTTCCACTTCTAACAGGAAACCAATACGAAATATACAATACAAAAGATGTGGTTCTTTTCCCGAAGAAACAAAATTTTTAGAGAGGGAGGTTGCTGGGGTTCCCTGGCTCTACTGAACATCACCGAAGCTCGGAATCCTCTCCCCGAGCGTCACTGAAGACAGCAGCTAGCCGACTTGCCACATTCAAGCAGGATGAGCAACCAAGTGAGTCAGTCTATCTGTTCACTCATTCTTCCTCCAGTTATTAAGTGGTAAGGAAACAAGGCAAAACACTGCATACAATTTCTACCCTCAAGGAACCGATGATCTGCTAAGGAAAAAGAAGATAAGGCTACAGCGTTCTCATTCCCCCCCACCATTTCCAGAGCCTTCAGCGACTGATGGTGTTGACAAAGTATGTGACGTGAAGCCTCTTAACCTGGACGCTCTTGGAATAGATGACAGAGGATCCTTCAAACTCCTTAAAAAAATAACATCTCCCCCACCAAAATAACGTCCAAGGTTCTACTGATAGGAGTGTTTTTCTTGGAAAGGCATCTATAGGTTTAGATGGTCAAGAGGGCTTGGGTTTAAAACCTCCAAATTTGGAACCATTTGGATGAGAGAAAGATGATAAAGACAGTATATTAAAATAGTTACTTCTGAGAATAGCCTAAACATTTCTGACTTGACTTTTAGCACGGATAAGAGAGAACTCCAAAGGAAAAAAAGAAAACGGAACCAGGCCCTCCAGGGTTCTTCCCTATGATCAGGGTCTTTACAACAAGTTCCATTAAATGTATTTTTCCCTCTACTGAGTCAGTACGCATGGACGAGTCCTCCCCTAACACAATCCTCTCTCAGTTCTACCTCCACCGTTAGCAACTACCCCATTTCCAATGCAAAGCACTGTCTGCCATGGCCTTCTTCACTCCCTCTCCTTCCATTCCCTCTTGAACTGCCCTAGTCTCCCAAATCGCCCTCACCAAGACCACCAATGACGCCCACGTGGCCATATCTGAAAGTCAATTCTCCAATACCCAGAGGCATCTGAGCACGGTGACCCTCCTTCACCTGCTCCCCTCATGGTGCTGCCCTGGCTTCCTGGTTCCCCATAAAGGCTCCCTCTGTGACCCCTGCCCGCTCCCTCTCACCGTCTTGGACACCCCATCTGAAACAGTCACCACTCTCCAGCCATGCCTCCACCAATGCATTTTTCCTTCTCGGCACTCACCACCGCTGCACCTGCGGTCACCCCCCACCACAAGGCCAGCTCCTTGAAGGCAGTCTTTTTCTTTCACAGCTGTGTCCCCCAGAGTGTGGCACAGGATAGGCTCTTGTAACCATCTGTTGGGTGAATAAACATCACACTTTGCGGGAACCGTGTGAGAAGGGTCCTACTGTACAACCGGGAAGAGACAACCACGGAAGGGTATGTCAGACTGCTGGAGTCAGTTCCCAGCAGAGGTTATTACCCTCTTCCACTCAAGGCTCCAGCAACTGCCACACCACAGAGAGGGTGAAGTGGGATTGCACAGTGTGTATGAGACAGAACGTTGGTTGAAACCCCACTGTGGTCACGCTGCTTCCTGCCCAAGCCCGTGGTCCTGATGAGGGTGCAGATAATAATCACGTGTATGTGCGCACAGGCTGCAGGCACTCTGCCACCAGCACTGCGGTGTGCAGCGGATGTGGGGCTTCTGGCTGCCACCCGGGTAGGGCTTGAAAGTTCCAGGGGCAAGACAAAGGTCAACCTTGCCCCTATGCTGTCCCCAAACCAAGTCACGCTGAGCTAGAACACCCTCAAGTTTCTCATTCCTCCTACCGACAAGAGCAGGCAGGGCCCGCCTCCCCACCCTGCCCCACCCCTGCAGGACCGTGCCCAGAGATGGTAGAGAAGTAGCAGCCGGTGCCCTGGGCTTTCTACACCAGGTGGGGGCCGCCAGGGAACCCAGGAGCCATTTCCTTGACAGTGGAGCTTCGGAATGCTTGAGCAATCTAACAGATACATTTCCTTTTACAAAGCCTTTTTATTATAGAAAATTCCAGACAAACAAAAAATGAGATATAATGAACTCCCAGGTAGTCATCATCCAGCTTCAGCAGTGATTAATTCAGGTCAAGTCTGTATCATGTCCTCCTGGGGTGTCTAGGTCTTCGTTTCTGGGGACAATCAAGGTTTAAACTTGTTGTCCTGATGGAATGACTAGCGCCCTGGGTAAGTCTCAAACATGCTTAGGAATGGATATGTGATATATATGGTCACCTGATCTTGACCTCACCCATCTGGATGATTTTGAAGTCAATTTCGGATAAGCCTATCCATAAATATGTCACTATGCGGTTCCAAAGATTTTACTACAGCTCAGCACACTTCGGGTATGGATGCCCGTACCCCGAGAGGCCCTGTACACTCGGGCCCTCCACACTCTGTGGGCTGACGGCACGATTCCAGCTCGTGGACGGGCCAGCCAAGAACGTGGAGAAGCCAAAACGTGCTCTTATTTAGGCTGGCGACACTGCACGCGGCCTCCTCCCACACCCCCACACTGCCTCCAGCCACGAGGTCTAGGAGCAGCCACGGACAGCAAGACAGCAGAGCCCTCCTCAGCAGTCGCGGATCATTTTATACACAGACGCAGAAGGAGCAGAGTGAGTCTCAACTATTTAAAGTAAAGGAACTCACACCTTTAACCCATGAGAGAACACAGTCCCAACCTTTGCCTCTGTTCTCTGGATGGTAACACCTTGAGATTTCAGAGTCAGGCAAAAAGCTAGGGCGGTCTAAGCAATATGCTTTCCTAACACTGAGACGAGAACAGGGAGCGCGGTGGGGTGCCATCGTTACTTTTGAATCCTTAGGAGAAAGGATGGTAGAAAGTTCACGGGTCTATGATCCAGCAAGTCCATTTCTGGGGTGTTTCCCTGAGAGATCCCCCTAAACGCCAATCAGAAGGCAGTACAGGCAGCGGACCACTGCATGCAGCGGGGAAGCAGCGAGCTGCAGGCAGGGGATGAGGAATGGGAGTGGGTGAGTGCTTGTGGAGCGTGTACACTATGAAGTGTCTGTGTTAGACAGGCATCAGCAGACTAAACACACACACAGAAGAAACTGGACCACAGTGCCAAGCCCCTCAAGTTAAAAACGTTATGTATGAGATCAACTGAAATCCGAAAACAAAAACTCCACAGATGCACACAAAGCAACAATTCCTAACACAACAATGAGAGAATATATATGAAGTACATTTGCATGGTTGGCTAGGAGGGGAGGGAAATGGAGAAGGGAACAAAAGCAAGGAAACCGATGTACAGGCAACTGGAACCAAGAGGACAGCCTGACCCAGACCACCGACAATACGCCACAAACCCAGCCCACAGTGTTACTAACTCAACCCTCTGCACCAGAGGGAAGTCTGAGAAGAAAGAAAAAAAGCTCATTATTCACAAAAGCTGGCAAATGGTCAATTTGTAAAGAGAAGACTGGTCTCAGTTTTTCAAGTGCCTTCTTTCATTCACCTAGATAACTGGCTGACAAATGGTCCAGGACCAGGGAGGGAGAGAGCAGGGGGTACTGAAAAACGCTGTTTCCCTCCTCCTCGCTGCTGGCACACGGGGAGGGCATGTGAATGATAGCACCCGGGCTTCATCACTGAGGCAACACGGGCCCTGTGTCTCCAGAGGCAAAGGCAGGATGCCACCACTGGAACGTCTGCCCTCCGTGTGGGCCTGGGACTGCTGGGCCCCGAGGCACCGGCTTCCGGCTGGATGACTCAAGCCACAGCTCTGTTGACACTCTTTACCTGCATAAGGACGGGGCGGACAGGACAATCTAAACCTAAAACCGCTCCCAATTCTAACACTTGGTGTGTGTGTGTGTGTGTGTGTGTGTGTGTGTGTTACAACATAGCTGATCCTGTGTGTTAAACTGTTAATGCTCAATTTTGTGCATATGCCGCAGTTGCTAGTGGCTGCAAGCTGAAGGATGAATCCATCTTCAAGTTACATGGCTGCTGCAGTCATCTGGGCCAAAGGTGGTGTTGAATGGAAAGAAGAAGGCCTGTGCCAGGCTATATTGCTGCCTGCCAACCCCTGGTAAATATTAAGGTCCCTTGTGCTACTGGGGGCTTTGGACTGGCTGACCAATGGGCCATCTGGTGGATTCAGAATCCAGAAAGGACATCTGATCGACTCAACTCTGAACAATTATTTACCTTGATTATTGAGGGTTTTTTTGATGTCTCCTTACACTTTTGTGCCTTAAAAAACCTGGTGTAAAAGTATATAGATTAAGAAAGATCTCTAACACAGGATGGCTATCATCAAAGATTCCACAAAAAACAAATGCTGGAGAGGGTGTGGAGAAAAGGGAACCCTCCTGCCCTGCTGGTGGGAATGTAAACTGGTACAGTCACTATGGGGAACTGTGTGGAGGTTCCCTAAAAAACTAAACACAAAGCTACCATATAACCCTACAACCCCACGCCTGGGCATATATTCAGATAAAAACATGGCCCCAACAGATACAAGCTCTCCAATGTTCACTGCAGCACTGCTTACAATGGACAAAAGACATGGAAATAGCCTAAATGTCCACTGACAGAGGAATGGATAAAGAAGATGTGGTGTGTATATATATTGGAAGGTTACTTGGTCATTAAAAAAAATGAAATAAGGACATTTGCAGCAATATGGACGGACCTAGAAAGTCTCAAACTGAGTGAAGTAAGTCAGAGAAGGAGAAATATCGTATGACATCCCTTTTATGTGGATTCTAAAAAGGAACGATACAAATGAACTTATTTACAAAACAGAAAGACTCACAAACTTAGAAAACAAACCTGTGGTTGCAAGAGGGAGGGAATGCTTGGGGCTCTGGGAAAATCAAATACACACTGCCACATCCAAAATGGATAACCAACAAAAATCTACTGATAGCACATGGAACTCTGCTTAATGTTACGTGCCAGCCTGGATGGGAGCGGATTTGGGGGAGAATCGATACATGTATATATAGGGCTGAGCCTGTTCACTGTTCACCTGAAACTATCACAACATTATTAACTGGCTATACCCCAACAAAAATATTTTTGGTGTTAAAAAAAAAGGTCTCTAATGGGTTCATTCTCCTGGATTTTTTTTTTTAATCTTAGAAGTCAGAAGAATGGGTGTAAAAGTATTAATAGGCAAAAAATGATGCTCAGGTTTCTGATTCCAGAAATTGAGTAGACCATGCTTTTCACGGAAGGAGGATGGGCTAATGGAAAGGGGGCGGGGATATAGACGATGGTTCAGCTGGGATGTAATTCTGGACAAAGAGAGCAAGCAGAAATGGGACCAAAGGTCTATCTGGCATAAGGAGCTGAGGCCCTGAGAGAAGATCTGGATTGGAGATACGGATTAAGCTAGGAATGGTCCAAAAAAAAAAAAAGCCACGAGAACAGATAAGCGCAGTCTAAGAAAGTGTGTGAGGATCCAAGTCTGAGCATTGAGGGCAAATAAGACTTATGAGACCACACTTAAATATATGTGCAAATACGGTGGTTACTGGAAGTAAAAGGGAGTGGGTAAGAGCAGTGTTGACAGTACAGATCTCAGGGATCCAGAAATAAAAAACGCAGATGAAGTTACTAAGACATTATCGCAAAGATCATTCATTTTGGAAATAGCCTAAATGTCCACTGACAGAGGAATGGATAAAGAAGATGTGGTGTGTATATATATTGGAAGGTTACTTGGTCATTAAAAAAAATGAAATAAGGACATTTGCAGCAATATGGACGGACCTAGAAAGTCTCAAACTGAGTGAAGTAAGTCAGAGAAGGAGAAATATCGTATGACATCCCTTTTATGTGGATTCTAAAAAGGAACGATACAAATGAACTTATTTACAAAACAGAAAGACTCACAAACTTAGAAAACAAACCTGTGGTTGCAAGAGGGAGGGAATGCTTGGGGCTCTGGGAAAATCAAATACACACTGCCACATCCAAAATGGATAACCAACAAAAATCTACTGATAGCACATGGAACTCTGCTTAATGTTACGTGCCAGCCTGGATGGGAGCGGATTTGGGGGAGAATCGATACATGTATATATAGGGCTGAGCCTGTTCACTGTTCACCTGAAACTATCACAACATTATTAACTGGCTATACCCCAACAAAAATATTTTTGGTGTTAAAAAAAAAAAAAGGTCTCTAATGGGTTCATTCTCCTGGATTTTTTTTTTTAATCTTAGAAGTCAGAAGAATGGGTGTAAAAGTATTAATAGGCAAAAAATGATGCTCAGGTTTCTGATTCCAGAAATTGAGTAGACCATGCTTTTCACGGAAGGAGGATGGGCTAATGGAAAGGGGGCGGGGATATAGACGATGGTTCAGCTGGGATGTAATTCTGGACAAAGAGAGCAAGCAGAAATGGGACCAAAGGTCTATCTGGCATAAGGAGCTGAGGCCCTGAGAGAAGATCTGGATTGGAGATACGGATTAAGCTAGGAATGGTCCAAAAAAAAAAAAAGCCACGAGAACAGATAAGCGCAGTCTAAGAAAGTGTGTGAGGATCCAAGTCTGAGCATTGAGGGCAAATAAGACTTATGAGACCACACTTAAATATATGTGCAAATACGGTGGTTACTGGAAGTAAAAGGGAGTGGGTAAGAGCAGTGTTGACAGTACAGATCTCAGGGATCCAGAAATAAAAAACGCAGATGAAGTTACTGAACAGTTGACATCTATCTGCAGAGCAAAGTCTTCTTGCCTTCTTTCTTTTTGTTCATTTTCACTCCCTCTTTCTCTGGCCCCGCTGGTCCTCCTCGGGCATCAGCTTGATTCCATCCCTTTGCTGAATGAAACCAGGGAGGAGGGAGTGGACTCATGTTTCTTGAGTGCACCCAAAATAACTTGGCGAGGGAGCTTTAGGTTCATTTCATGAAGAGGAAAGAGGCTCAGATGAAGAAGGAAACAGACACAGGGTGAAAAGGGAAGTGTGCTCCTACAGCCCTCTCCACCAGGGCTGGAGACCTGAAGCTTGCTTGCTGCACACACTCCAGACCCTAGAACCACCCTCAGGCCTCAGGCCTCACTCACACCCGCAGCAGGTGTTGGGAGGGCTTCGCACACGCCTGGGCTCTCTTCCTCTAAAGGTCACACTCCCAAACGAGATCACTGGGCCTTTAACTTTTTGGACCAAGAAATAGTTGAGTTTGGCTTTAATAAGCAAAACCAATCAACCAGATCATCCATGAGAAAGGAACCGCGGGTTTGGATTAGAACCCAACTTGACCTGAGAAAAGGTTTCGTCACACGCACGCCGCTCCCCACCGGCTGCTCTGCACGGACTCAGACCCCTTGGCCTGGCAAGCCACCCTCTCTCTTTCCACTGCTGGGGAGGGCATCAGGTTTGAGGATTTTTTTTTCCCCAGTCACTTAAGGCACGTTACAAAATGTTCACCAATCCTAAGCGCCACCCTCCTCCCTCTCAAGGCTTCCCCAAGTGTACTGCACTGGGGGAAAATTGGCACTCAACTCGAACTTTGAGGCCAGTTTTATGTGACAGAAAAAGGTTTTATTTTAAAAGATATTTCTGGATTGTATGTCGAGATTTAAAAAATTTGTATTCACATTATTTTGAAATCTATTCTTTTCGTTTTAAAGTACATTCTCTTCCATGGAGATGATACAACCTCCGTCATCGAGAAACGGTTACGTAGGATCCCACGGTGCGTGCTGCGTGTTTGGTGCGTGTGCGCGGTGGCTAAGTCGTAGATCAATTCTTTTGGAAGTAAAGGTGGTAAGAGCTGAACAGTTGGACAATCTATCTGCAGAAGCAAAGTCTTCTTGCCTTCTTTCTTTTGTTCATTTTCACTCCCTCTTTCTCTGGCCCCGCTGGTCCTCCTCGGGCATCAGCTTGATTCCATCCCTTTGCTGAATGAAACCAGGGAGGAGGGAGTGGACTCATGTTTCTTGAGTGCACCCAAAATAACTTGGCGAGGGAGCTTTAGGTTCATTTCATGAAGAGGAAAGAGGCTCAGATGAAGAAGGAAACAGACACAGGGTGAAAAGGGAAGTGTGCTCCTACAGCCCTCTCCACCAGGGCTGGAGACCTGAAGCTTGCTTGCTGCACACACTCCAGACCCTAGAACCACCCTCAGGCCTCAGGCCTCACTCACACCCGCAGCAGGTGTTGGGAGGGCTTCGCACACGCCTGGGCTCTCTTCCTCTAAAGGTCACACTCCCAAACGAGATCACTGGGCCTTTAACTTTTTGGACCAAGAAATAGTTGAGTTTGGCTTTAATAAGCAAAACCAATCAACCAGATCATCCATGAGAAAGGAACCGCGGGTTTGGATTAGAACCCAACTTGACCTGAGAAAAGGTTTCGTCACACGCACGCCGCTCCCCACCGGCTGCTCTGCACGGACTCAGACCCCTTGGCCTGGCAAGCCACCCTCTCTCTTTCCACTGCTGGGGAGGGCATCAGGTTTGAGGATTTTTTTTTCCCCAGTCACTTAAGGCACGTTACAAAATGTTCACCAATCCTAAGCGCCACCCTCCTCCCTCTCAAGGCTTCCCCAAGTGTACTGCACTCTCGGGGAAAGTTGGCACTCAACTCGAACTTTGAGGCCAGTTTTATGTGACAGAAAAAGGTTTTATTTTAAAAAGATATTTCTGGATTGTATGTCGAGATTTAAAAAATTTGTATTCACATTATTTTGAAATCTATTCTTTTCGTTTTAAAGTACATTCTCTTCCATGGAGATGATACAACCTCCGTCATCGAGAAACGGTTACGTAGGATCCCACGGTGCGTGCTGCGTGTTTGGTGCGTGTGCCGCGTGCTGGGTGGCTAAGTCGAGTCTAATTCTTTTGCGACAGGTTCCTCTGTCCATGCAAATTTCCAGGTAAGCCTACTGCAGTGGGTTGCCATTTCTTCCTCCTGGGGATCTTCCCAACCCAGGGACAGAATCCAAGTCCCCCGTGTCTCCTGCACTGGCAGATGGATTCTTTCCTACTGAGACACCTGGGAAGCCCAGGATCCTACTGTATGGAGACATTATTTATCGAATTTCCTACAGCGAGAGAGTCTTCAGTTCTTCAAACAACAGTGTGTCTTAGCAGCACTTGTCTTGTTTCATCCTTGGGTAAATTTCACAAAGTGAAACTGCTTCGTTAAGACACAGATACTTGGCAATAACCACAACTACAAAAGGGTACAAGGGAAAAAGTTCTTGGTTCAACTTTCCAGAGGTGATTACTGATCATTATCTTACATGTTGAGACGCTGAAAATGGCTTTATCTGCACTCACCTGTCTGGAGGCTGGCTGATCAGTTTCACTGCAAGACATCAAGGGGCTGTGCCCCGACCACTGTTTCAATGCTGGCGCACCCGCGGGCTGGACCACACTGCACAGTTCAGGGCACACTAGTCTCAGCGAGGCCTTTCTCTATAGAGTCCTTTCATTCCTAAGGGTCATTCCATTCTCCTGAAGCCCTTTTTCCTCTGGGAATAATGATTTTCATCTACTTTTCATGCCTCCTCTGGTTTATAGGTGTGCTTGCAAAATGTGGATTCCTATTTTGGCTCCGTGACTTTATTATTTTTTTTTTCTTTATCAGGTTTGAGGATTTTTTTCCCCAGTCACTTAAGGCACGTTACAAAATGTTCACCAATCCTAAGCGCCACCCTCCTCCCTCTCAAGGCTTCCCAAGTGTACTGCACTGGGAAAGTTGGCACTCAACTCGAACTTTGAGGCCAGTTTTATGTGACAGAAAAAGGTTTTATTTTAAAAAGATATTTCTGGATTGTATGTCGAGATTTAAAAAATTTGTATTCACATTATTTTGAAATCTATTCTTTTCGTTTTAAAGTACATTCTCTTCCATGGAGATGATACAACCTCCGTCATCGAGAAACGGTTACGTAGGATCCCACGGTGCGTGCTGCGTGTTTGGTGCGTGTGCCGCGTGCTGGGTGGCTAAGTCGAGTCTAATTCTTTTGCGACAGGTTCCTCTGTCCATGCAAATTTCCAGGTAAGCCTACTGCAGTGGGTTGCCATTTCTTCCTCCGGGGGGTCTTCCCAACCCAGGGACAGAATCCAAGTCCCCCGTGTCTCCTGCACTGGCAGATGGATTCTTTCCTACTGAGACACCTGGGAAGCCCAGGATCCTACTGTATGGAGACATTATTTATCGAATTTCCTACAGCGAGAGAGTCTTCAGTTCTTCAAACAACAGTGTGTCTTAGCAGCACTTGTCTTGTTTCATCCTTGGGTAAATTTCACAAAGTGAAACTGCTTCGTTAAGACACAGATACTTGGCAATAACCACAACTACAAAAGGGTACAAGGGAAAAAGTTCTTGGTTCAACTTTCCAGAGGTGATTACTGATCATTATCTTACATGTTGAGACGCTGAAAATGGCTTTATCTGCACTCACCTGTCTGGAGGCTGGCTGATCAGTTTCACTGCAAGACATCAAGGGGCTGTGCCCCGACCACTGTTTCAATGCTGGCGCACCCGCGGGCTGGACCACACTGCACAGTTCAGGGCACACTAGTCTCAGCGAGGCCTTTCTCTATAGAGTCCTTTCATTCCTAAGGGTCATTCCATTCTCCCTGAAGCCCTTTTTCCTCTGGGAATAATGATTTTCATCTACTTTTCATGCCTCCTCTGGTTTATAGGTGTGCTTGCAAAATGTGGATTCCTATTTTGGCTCCGTGACTTTATTATTTTTTTTTTTTCTTTATCCTTCCCACCAGCAAACAAGCATGCTAGTATTTCTCCAATTCTGGAAGAATGCCTTCTCTTGATTCTGCTTCACCTGACAGCTATCTCTCCATTTCTCTTCACAGCTTTGTATCAAAAATTCCAAAAGCTTGCCTATACTTGATTATGCCTTTTCTCCCAATCCATCTAAACCCTCTCCAATCAGACTTTCGCCTTCAACACTCCACCGAAACTGCTTTGTCCAGGGCACGCTGGCATGCAGGCCGCCACACCTACCGTCGCCTTTCGGTCCTGGTCTACCTGAGCTAACACAGGAGCAGAAGCAGGCTGTGGCTTCCTCCTCCGTGACTCACTTTCTTCACGTAGCTTCTAAACTGGACTCTTGGTTTTCCTCTTACCGCACTGGTTGCTCTGTCTACGTTTCTGTTTCCTCTTCTTCCTCCCGACCACATAATAATGGTCTATGCTTCAAGGTTCATTCCTGACTTCCCTACTACTCTCTTTCTACAGTCTCTCCCTTCTGAGTCTCAAAGCTTTAAATACCATCAGCGTTTTTTTTGCCTGCTTTGTGCTTTACCACACTCCTCTTTGCTTCTATAACACAAAGATACTCTGTACTTTCCTCTACTTTTTTTTTTTTATAATCCCTTATCTGCAAACCTTGGGGCCACAGGAGTTCTGGAATTCAGACTGTTCCAGACTTCAGAAAGGTGATGTCATGTAATTCTGTTAATTAAAAGTCTCGGACAGCACATATTACACACAATAGTAGTTCTGAAGTGACCCATCCAGGAAATAAGGTAAAGATCACCAATGGATAATGAAACCATTAGATATTATCATCAGAACACTAAAATAATTTGGATGTTGGAGAATAGGATATCTGCCAGTCTCTGATGAACTGTCCTATGAATAACTAGTTAAGTGCAAAGAGCAGGGAAAAACAAGGATTTTCACAAGGAAAATTTCTGGTAGTCACCATGTTAACCAAATTAGCAAACTTAACAGGACCAGGGTGGAAAAGCCTGACATCTAGGGGAACAGGTCAAATGACACCATAAGAAAACCAGACAAATCCACAGCGAGGGACACTCTACAAGTCAGTTGGTTCCGGGCGTAGCAGGAAGTCAGTGACACACACAGACACACACAGACACACACAGTTCTGGATCAAGAGAAATGAAAGAAACATACCAAACACAACGGATGAACCCTGGCGCGATCTTAGTTCACTAAAGCCTCCTAAAAAAATACATTCTTGATCTCTTTAAAGCCAAATATCCCTCAAATTAGAAATCACGTTAAGGTCTGAACAGAGAGAAAATGAGTTAGGGACAGGAAAAGGAGTCAGCTATTCCTCCCAGCAAAGCCACAGACCGCAGGAGGAAGGCCCTTCCAGAAGGAATCGATATTTCCTTGCTTCATGTCCTTGTAGAGCTCTGTTTCGGCCAGTATTATGGCATTTATTGCAGCCTGTCCTGCATCATATTCTTTTTGGTGTATGTTTGTTTCTCCCACACTAGATTGTTCCCAAGGACGGCAAACAGGTCTAATTTATTTCTGTATTTTCTGTAGTGACCTCAATAGTCGAGGTTCAACACTGTTCAGTAAACAGTATTCAAGGAACAGTGAACAAATAATAATCCTCAAAGGCCCAATAAACATGTGTTGAGTGGGGAAAAAACATTTGGGGTATACCTCAATAGTCGAGGTATCATATTCACTCTTTGCTTCTATAACACAAAGATACTCTGTACTTTCCTCTACTTTTTTTATAATCCCTTATCTGCAAACCTTGGGGCCACAGGAGTTCTGGAATTCAGACTGTTCCAGACTTCAGAAAGGTGATGTCATGTAATTCTGTTAATTAAAAGTCTCGGACAGCACATATTACACACAATAGTAGTTCTGAAGTGACCCATCCAGGAAATAAGGTAAAGATCACCAATGGATAATGAAACCATTAGATATTATCATCAGAACACTAAAATAATTTGGATGTTGGAGAATAGGATATCTGCCAGTCTCTGATGAACTGTCCTATGAATAACTAGTTAAGTGCAAAGAGCAGGGAAAAACAAGGATTTTCACAAGGAAAATTTCTGGTAGTCACCATGTTAACCAAATTAGCAAACTTAACAGGACCAGGGTGGAAAAGCCTGACATCTAGGGGAACAGGTCAAATGACACCATAAGAAAACCAGACAAATCCACAGCGAGGGACACTCTACAAGTCATTTGGGTTTCCCGGGGCGTAGCAGGAAGTCAGTGACACACACAGACACACACAGACACACACAGTTCTGGATCAAGAGAAATGAAAGAAACATACCAAACACAACGGATGAACCCTGGCGCGATCTTAGTTCACTAAAGCCTCCTAAAAAAATACATTCTTGATCTCTTTAAAGCCAAATATCCCTCAAATTAGAAATCACGTTAAGGTCTGAACAGAGAGAAAATGAGTTAGGGACAGGAAAAGGAGTCAGCTATTCCTCCCAGCAAAGCCACAGACCGCAGGAGGAAGGCCCTTCCAGAAGGAATCGATATTTCCTTGCTTCATGTCCTTGTAGAGCTCTGTTTCGGCCAGTATTATGGCATTTATTGCAGCCTGTCCTGCATCATATTCTTTTTGGTGTATGTTTGTTTCTCCCACACTAGATTGTTCCCAAGGACGGCAAACAGGTCTAATTTATTTCTGTATTTTCTGTAGTGACCTCAATAGTCGAGGTTCAACACTGTTCAGTAAACAGTATTCAAGGAACAGTGAACAAATAATAATCCTCAAAGGCCCAATAAACATGTGTTGAGTGGGGAAAAAACATTTGGGGTATACTTGGACAGGTGTGAATATGAGTATCAGATGATATTCTGGAATTACTGTTATTTTTTTTAATGTGACTATCATGATTCTATGGGAAAATGTTTTTTTCCTTAGGGAACACTAATACATAGCAGTATTTACAGATAGTGTATCACATGTCTGCAATTTATTTCAAATGGTTCAGCAAAAAAAGAAAAAATACATATACAAATACACACATATAAATAAAACAAATACAGTAAAATGTTAAGTACTGAGCTCAGCAAGCAGATATATGGGTGGCCCACTGGACCACCCTTTTAATTTTTCTCAAGGTTTTGAAAGTTTTTACAGCGAGTCTGAAAACCACAGCAGTGAAATATGTGATATTCACATTAAGCAGGACAAAGAAATGCTTCTAAAGAGCTTCACCTTAGCTAAGTTTTACTGCCATGTGGGTTATGAAAGAGCTTTTGGGTTTCAAAGCTTCCTGGATTTCATATTTGTGCATGAGGAATAGTGGGCCTCTTCTGTGGTGTTATCACTTTCATTTAGGCCTTTATTTCTTTCAGAATCTACCATTGTATGTGATATTACATGGCAAAGTGGTTTATGTTTTTCCATCTGGTCAGTTTTCTCAACACCATTTACTAAGCAACCCAACCTTTCCTCACTGATTTTGATGCGTTTTTATTTTTTTTAGTTTATTTATTAGCCGTTTAAAAATTTTTTGGCTTCTTCTGTCTTACTCATTTATTTATTTTGATTCACCTTTATTCTTTGGCCCATGTGGGCCTCCCATTACACTGGCCTCTCCTGCTGCAGAGCACTGGCTCTGGGTGGTCCAGTGGGTAAAGAGTCCGCCTTGCTGTGCAAGGGGCACTGGTTCAATCCCTGTCCCGGGAAGTTCCCACATGCCACAGAATGGCAGGACCGTGTGTCCAATTATGAGCCAACACTCTGGAGAGCCCCCAAGCCACAATTTCTCCCACACTAGATTGTTCCCAAGGACGGCAAACAGGTCTAATTTATTTCTGTATTTTCTGTAGTGACCTCAATAGTCGAGGTTCAACACTGTTCAGTAAACAGTATTCAAGGAACAGTGAACAAATAATAATCCTCAAAGGCCCAATAAACATGTGTTGAGTGGGGAAAAAACATTTGGGGTATACTTGGACAGGTGTGAATATGAGTATCAGATGATATTCTGGAATTACTGTTATTTTTTTTAATGTGACTATCATGATTCTATGGGAAAATGTTTTTTTCCTTAGGGAACACTAATACATAGCAGTATTTACAGATAGTGTTATCACATGTCTGCAATTTATTTCAAATGGTTCAGCAAAAAAAGAAAAAATACATATACAAATACACACATATAAATAAAACAAATACAGTAAAATGTTAAGTACTGAGCTCAGCAAGCAGATATATGGGTGGCCCACTGGACCACCCTTTTAATTTTTCTCAAGGTTTTGAAAGTTTTTACAGCGAGTCTGAAAACCACAGCAGTGAAATATGTGATATTCACATTAAGCAGGACAAAGAAATGCTTCTAAAGAGCTTCACCTTAGCTAAGTTTTACTGCCATGTGGGTTATGAAAGAGCTTTTGGGTTTCAAAGCTTCCTGGATTTCATATTTGTGCATGAGGAATAGTGGGCCTCTTCTGTGGTGTTATCACTTTCATTTAGGCCTTTATTTCTTTCAGAATCTACCATTGTATGTGATATTACATGGCAAAGTGGTTTATGTTTTTCCATCTGGTCAGTTTTCTCAACACCATTTACTAAGCAACCCAACCTTTCCTCACTGATTTTGATGCGTTTTTTTTTTTAGTTTATTTATTAGCCGTTTAAAAATTTTTTGGCTTCTTCTGTCTTACTCATTTATTTATTTTGATTCACCTTTATTCTTTGGCCCATGTGGGCCTCCCATTACACTGGCCTCTCCTGCTGCAGAGCACTGGCTCTGGGTGGTCCAGTGGGTAAAGAGTCCGCCTTGCTGTGCAAGGGGCACTGGTTCAATCCCTGTCCCGGGAAGTTCCCACATGCCACAGAATGGCAGGACCGTGTGTCCAATTATGAGCCAACACTCTGGAGAGCAAGCGCCCAGAGCCGGTGCTCTGCAGTGAGAGAGGCCACTGCAGTGGGAGGCCCACATATGCCAAAGAATAAAAGATGAATGAAAATAAATAAAAGAAGCATGATGGGGATAAAAGGAAAAAATTATTTAAAAAAAAGAGAATAAAAAAATTCTCTCCCTCCAAATCCAATTTAATTCTGAGTGGAACTGCAATTTTGGCAGACTCTCGCTTTCCCAAGATGGCTACAGCAGTATGTGTTTCATCCCACACATTCTTTTTACAATGCTATTAATGTTCTCCTATCTATACATGGGGCTATGTTTCCTTCTCTTCTACCTACAGTGACACTTGTAACCTGCCCAAATCAATCATGTGCTACGTGACTTCCAAGGCCAGGGCAAAAAAGGTGGGTTTCCCCTGGTTCTCTCTTGGGCCAAGGGATGTGGGAGCCCTGAGCCACCTTGTAAGAAATCCAGTTATTCTGAAGGCACCATGCTGGGGAGATCATGCAGAAAATTTGCACATAAAAAGAGATGCCCCCAAAAAAAAGAAAAAGAAAAAAAAAAAAAAGAAATAAAAAAGAGATGCCCAAGGATTTCCAGCTGTTCAAGTCCCAAATACTTGAGTCTTCCCAGACCAGGGACTGGCGTGTGAGTCAGGAGCCTGTGCCATGGTCCCCTCCACAGCCACCCTCTGCCTGCAAGCTCAGGGGAGGCCCAAAGGCCAAAAAATGCTGGGGAGAGCCACTCCCAAATCACTGGCTCACAAAAGTTGTGAGAGAGAATGATTACTGTTGTTTTAAGTTGCTCAGTTTTGGAGCAATTTGTTACTCCATAGTTACTGGAATAGCACTGAGTTTAAAGGAAGAGTATGATCTGTATACTATTAGATCTCATGCAAGAGCACAGAACATCTTTTCTTTATTTGGCTTTCCCACAGAGGTTCTATATATTCTCATTTTTGTTAAATAGCAGAAATGTTACTGTTTCTTCTGCTGCTATTTCTTAAACTTCTAGCAGAGGGAAATACAATTTAAACTGATAGATTCATCTTGTGTCTGATTACATCATGTGAAAATAAAGTGTCATCTCTTTCTTTCCAACTCTTCCATTTCTTTCCTTAATCCGCTGATCGAGAACTCCAGTAAATTAAACGTTTCTTCAATTAAAGGTTTGTTATAGATTTCTGTTATATATATATCACTTCTGTCAAATTAAGAAAGTTTTTCTTATCATTATTCAAGATGAATGAAAATAAATAAAAGAAGCATGATGGGGATAAAAGGAAAAAATTATTTAAAAAAAAGAGAATAAAAAAATTCTCTCCCTCCAAATCCAATTTAATTCTGAGTGGAACTGCAATTTTGGCAGACTCTCGCTTTCCCAAGATGGCTACAGCAGTATGTGTTTCATCCCACACATTCTTTTTACAATGCTATTAATGTTCTCCTATCTATACATGGGGCTATGTTTCCTTCTCTTCTACCTACAGTGACACTTGTAACCTGCCCAAATCAATCATGTGCTACGTGACTTCCAAGGCCAGGGCAAAAAAGGTGGGTTTCCCCTGGTTCTCTCTTGGGCCAAGGGATGTGGGAGCCCTGAGCCACCTTGTAAGAAATCCAGTTATTCTGAAGGCACCATGCTGGGGAGATCATGCAGAAAATTTGCACATAAAAAGAGATGCCCCCAAAAAAAAGAAAAAGAAAAAAAAAAAAAAGAAATAAAAAAGAGATGCCCAAGGATTTCCAGCTGTTCAAGTCCCAAATACTTGAGTCTTCCCAGACCAGGGACTGGCGTGTGAGTCAGGAGCCTGTGCCATGGTCCCCTCCACAGCCACCCTCTGCCTGCAAGCTCAGGGGAGGCCCAAAGGCCAAAAAATGCTGGGGAGAGCCACTCCCAAATCACTGGCTCACAAAAGTTGTGAGAGAGAATGATTACTGTTGTTTTAAGTTGCTCAGTTTTGGAGCAATTTGTTACTCCATAGTTACTGGAATAGCACTGAGTTTAAAGGAAGAGTATGATCTGTATACTATTAGATCTCATGCAAGAGCACAGAACATCTTTTCTTTATTTGGCTTTCCCACAGAGGTTCTATATATTCTCATTTTTGTTAAATAGCAGAAATGTTACTGTTTCTTCTGCTGCTATTTCTTAAACTTCTAGCAGAGGGAAATACAATTTAAACTGATAGATTCATCTTGTGTCTGATTACATCATGTGAAAATAAAGTGTCATCTCTTTCTTTCCAACTCTTCCATTTCTTTCCTTAATCCGCTGATCGAGAACTCCAGTAAATTAAACGTTTCTTCAATTAAAGGTTTGTTATAGATTTCTGTTATATATATATCACTTCTGTCAAATTAAGAAAGTTTTTCTTATCATTATTCCACTAAGTATTTAAAACATAAAATACTACTGAACTTATCAAATTGTTTTTCTGTATCAACTGAGATCTTATTTTCCTTTCTCTATTGATATGGTAGGCTTTCTGATGTTGAACCATCCTTGTACTTGGCAGAGGGCAGGGGGTGGGGGATGACAGTACTTGTTTGCACATGTTCTCAGTACACCACTGAACTGGTTAGCTGATATTTTATTTCGGGATTTTGGTAAGAGAAGTGCCAGGGAGCTTCTTCATTTGTGACCAGACATTAGTATCTAAAGACCTCTGCTCTGTAGTAGGTTCAGTTTCTGCAAATACAGAGCCTTCGAACTCTTGAAGAGGAGAAGAAGGGAAGAGCCTCCAGGTACAGTGTGGATTCTCATCTGATCCTCCTGCCTCTGCCTTGGTACCTCACTCCCACCAACCCTTCCTCAGGGTCTGCCCAAGCCCATAAACTCCCGCTCAGTTTCTCCAGAGATGACACCTCTCAACGGCTGCAGAGTTGGGACAGTCACCAGATGGAGGAGGAAAGGCAAGTGGCTCCTTCTTCAGATTTTTACACTATCTCCTTATCTTCCTTATTGGGAAAAATAGAAGGCAGGAGAAGAGGACAGCAGAGGACGAGATGGTTGGATGGCATCATCGACTCAAGGGACATGAGTCTGAGCAAGGAAGCAAGAACAAGGCAGCTGGCACGTGGCCGTCCACAGGGTCACAAAGAGCAAGACATGACGGAGAACTGACTGACTGACTGACTGAAGAGTTCAGTGAAGAATCTATGGAATGTCCATATGATGAGCTACTAGACAACCAAATAAAATGGCACAACTTCCATATATTAAAATTTGTCCACAAATTATTTTTAAAAAGCAAATTGCTGATAAATGTCGAGTGTGACAGCTTCAGAAAACAAAGAAGACACACAGGCTTCAGAATGAGCACAGGCACACCCATGTGTCACTGCAGCTACCTTGTGACCCACAGACCAGGAGGTTGCTGTGTGAGAAGGAACACAGCTTTTACTCTCAACACCCTGGCTGGTTTGCTTCTGTGATAATGAACTCAAATTACTTTCATAACGACAAGAACCAAAGAAGGTTTTTTGGGTTACATCCTCCCACTCCTCAAGCCCCAACTCAATAGTTACCCCTGGATCTCAGTGAAAATCCTAGTGATTGAAACTGTTCCTTGCAAAACCAGTGGTCTGGGACGCCTGGACGAAGGCCTCTGGCTGGAAAACCCAGGACAATCTGCAAGAGGGAGCACAAGCGATCCTGCAACAAGGCCAGCAAGGAGCGGCAGAGCTTCGTCAGGCTTTGTATCACTTCTGCTTCCCTCTTTCCCGTTTTCAGCCCTGCTTGCCTGCCTTCAGCATGTTATACCAAATTACCAAAGCAACGGGATTGGTATAGTTTCTCGCTCTATGAAAGCAAACTCCTTTCTTCCCTATTTGAAGAGCTACTGAGCAAGAACCACAGAGGCCAGGCCCCTCCATTGCCCCCTGCTTCCAGGAAGAGCAATTGCCCTCATCTGAATTCAGCAAATACCATACTCCCGACTGACCAGCTCTGAGCCCTGCACACCAGCTGGGGTCCCAAGCGCCTTATGTGGGGCCATCTTTTGGGACACGGATCAGGCATATGTAGCACTAAGGGAGGACACATAGTGAGCTAAGGACAGGGTGGGGCAGTCAGTCCTTCTCAAGAACCCCTTTGGCTCACATCTCTGCAAGACACGCCAATGCCAAGTGATTCAAGAACAGCTAAGAGCAGCCAAGGAAGGTCTCCATGCTCTTTGTCACAGCATCTCTGAGTCTGTTGCTCAAGCAGGGTTTCCATCCATCCAGGTCGGTCAGACGGAGAGGAGAAGGAGGATAAGTAAGAGGAAGGGAAAATGAGAACAGAGGCGTGCATTTTTGGAGCCATGCCTGGCACGGGCACTGGGCGCTGTATTTGCATGACTACATTTAAACCCTTGAATCTCTGTGCTGGGAACCACAATTATTCCTACTTTACAGGTGAGGAAATTGAAGCACTGGGAGATGAAGGTCAAACAGTGTTAGTGAGGAAGCCGAATCCCAGCACAGGCAGACTGACCTGAGAACACCATGGAGAACCAGACACGGAATGGGGACGGAGGGAGGCATCCAACAAGTCAACCAAAACTCTGACTGGTTCCTCCTTTTCAATTAAGGAAGAGTAACTGAGTCTGTGTTTAGTATCAGGCCCTTCTGTCAAAGACTGGCCAATGTGAGACCAGTGGTAGGGGAGAAGTTTTCAGGAATAACGCTCATTTTCCTTTGGATGACGTAGAAATATAGAGGAAGAACTCTAAGGACAACGGGAACCGACCCATGTTTTAAACAAAATCCTGAGCTGGAAGGCAACTTGCCTCCACTTTCCTAGTCCCCTCTGGCAGGAGGGAGGCAGACACACGCAGACAGGCACAGCCAGCTTCTCCCCACCTTTACATGGAGGACAAAGCACTGACTCTGTGCCCAGAGTTTCCTCCCTTCATTCTTTTTTTTGTTTGGGGGAGTGGACAATTCTATTGGTCTTTCATTTACCTATTTTCTTTGGCCTGTGTGGGCCTCCCATCGCAGTGGCCCCTGTTGCCACACAGCACTGGCTCGGTAGTTGGGACACATCGGTCCAGCCGCTCCACAGCACGTGGGATCTCCACAGGCACTGACTGGCTGCCTTTGGGTTCCCCAGGTCCCTCCCTAATCTGTCTGGTGGCACCCCCAAAATTGCCCTCATCTGAATTCAGCAAATACCATACTCCCGACTGACCAGCTCTGAGCCCTGCACACCAGCTGGGGTCCCAAGCGCCTTATGTGGGGCCATCTTTTGGGACACGGATCAGGCATATGTAGCACTAAGGGAGGACACATAGTGAGCTAAGGACAGGGTGGGGCAGTCAGTCCTTCTCAAGAACCCCTTTGGCTCACATCTCTGCAAGACACGCCAATGCCAAGTGATTCAAGAACAGCTAAGAGCAGCCAAGGAAGGTCTCCATGCTCTTTGTCACAGCATCTCTGAGTCTGTTGCTCAAGCAGGGTTTCCATCCATCCAGGTCGGTCAGACGGAGAGGAGAAGGAGGATAAGTAAGAGGAAGGGAAAATGAGAACAGAGGCGTGCATTTTTGGAGCCATGCCTGGCACGGGCACTGGGCGCTGTATTTGCATGACTACATTTAAACCCTTGAATCTCTGTGCTGGGAACCACAATTATTCCTACTTTACAGGTGAGGAAATTGAAGCACTGGGAGATGAAGGTCAAACAGTGTTAGTGAGGAAGCCGAATCCCAGCACAGGCAGACTGACCTGAGAACACCATGGAGAACCAGACACGGAATGGGGACGGAGGGAGGCATCCAACAAGTCAACCAAAACTCTGACTGGTTCCTCCTTTTCAATTAAGGAAGAGTAACTGAGTCTGTGTTTAGTATCAGGCCCTTCTGTCAAAGACTGGCCAATGTGAGACCAGTGGTAGGGGAGAAGTTTTCAGGAATAACGCTCATTTTCCTTTGGATGACGTAGAAATATAGAGGAAGAACTCTAAGGACAACGGGAACCGACCCATGTTTTAAACAAAATCCTGAGCTGGAAGGCAACTTGCCTCCACTTTCCTAGTCCCCTCTGGCAGGAGGGAGGCAGACACACGCAGACAGGCACAGCCAGCTTCTCCCCACCTTTACATGGAGGACAAAAGCACTGACTCTGTGCCCAGAGTTTCCTCCCTTCATTCTTTTTTTTGTTTGGGGGAGTGGACAATTCTATTGGTCTTTCATTTACCTATTTTCTTTGGCCTGTGTGGGCCTCCCATCGCAGTGGCCCCTGTTGCCACACAGCACTGGCTCGGTAGTTGGGACACATCGGTCCAGCCGCTCCACAGCACGTGGGATCTCCCCAGGCCAGGGATCGAACCGGTGCCCCTTGCACTGCAAGGCGGTGTTCTTATCCACTGGACCACCAGAGAAGCCCTCCCTTCATTCTGATAGGAACAGGTCCCTCCCTAATCTGCTGAGCTGGTGGCAAGAGGGACCAGCCTCTACCTTGCTGACAGTCACAGAATGAGGTAAAAAGGAAAAAGGAAATCTACATGGAGCCTGGCTGTCAACGCCCACCCCAATCTAGGCTGGAATCTACCCCTGGCCTCCAGGAATGTGAATACCCCTCATTAACACGAGGCTGCAGGCTTCTTCCTGACCTCCCTCAAGGCACTCCTGTGGATCTCCTGGCTCCTAGGGCCCAGCCTGTGGGTAAGGGACTAAACAGGAAGCTAAAATATGTGCCTTCTTATCAAGCTTATAAATCTTGACGTTTCTGAGTCAACAGTTTTTCACCTGTCAAGTGAGGAAATTAGCTCATGCCTAAGACTCCTTCTAATTCTAAGGCTTACAAGTTTGAAATGAATGATGACACAGGGTCTTCCCTTCAGGAAGGTCCTTGGTTTCTTTTTCTTTTTTCTTGTTCTTGGGGGATTGAATCTCAGTTCCCTGACCAGGCAGTGAAAGCATTGAGTCCTAAGGGCTGGACTGCCAGGGAATGTCCAAAGCCCTTGGCTTCTGCCCCTAAAGAAAAGCAGTATCATTTTCAGGTAAACTAAAAGAGTTAGGAAGCCCCAGGCCTCACACATGGCAAATATTCTTTTTTTTTTTTTTTTAATTTGGCCTTTATTGTTTTTTTCTTTATTTCTTTTCATCCATCTTTATTCTGTGGCCTGTGTGGGCCTCCTATTGCAGTGGCTTTTCTCGTTGCAGAGCACTGGCTCTGGACACATCCGCTCCAGAGCACTGGCTCATAATTGGACACACCGATCCAGCCGTTCCGTGGTATGTAGGATCTTCCCGGGCCAGGGATCGAACCAGTGCCCCTTGCACTGCAAGGCGGTCTCTTTACCCACTGGACCAGCAGGGAAGCCCCATGGCAAATATTCTAACGTTATCTTCAGAATTGATATTTCCATTAAAAAAAGAAAAGCCCCTATTAGAAAAGGCAAGGAGATGCCTGTTACTCACATGCTTACTGCTAAACTTCAAGATTCCTCCTATGACATCTCTCCATGCATCCTTGCCCGAGCCCTCCCTCATGAAGCCTCCGTCAGCTACAGTCACTGAAGGAGAGATGCCGTCCCCAAGAACTCAGGCGCGTGCGGCCAAAGCTGCTGTGAAAAGGCAAAGACATATCCCACATTTTCACTCCCTGTTACTTAGCTCTTTTAATCGACCCTTTCTGGTAAATAATTTACCTCACTTCGGCAACTGTCCAACTTCAATAGAAGGTCAAAGCATTAACCTTGGGCAGCTGAGGGAGGGAACTTCTCTGTCCGCCTCCAGAGGGGCCTAGAGAGGCTCTAAGAGGGAGCGGTACTTCCCGCATGACTAAGAAATGCATTTTTCTGAAGACACCCGGGGTGTCTGCCTCTGACACCCTAACTTCCCAAGTGCTTCCTAATGGAACAACTACAAGGCATTATCTTCTTCTGAGACGCTCTTAAACAAATAAGGTTCTAAGCGTGTTATTATAAATGAGCTATAACAGGTCTGTCAAAGCAGGTTCTTTACACTGTCTCGAGTCTTTTGAAGTCACTGAACAGACATTTGCTTAGATCCTTCTGAGCAGCGCAGCGACGAGAACACGGATACTCTGTCAAGTCAAAAGGATAACCTAATTTTATGTTTCACAGATGAATTTGAGGGAAGTACAATATAAACCAGCATCTTCCACTGCCTCAGCAGCCAGGCTCTTCAAAAGGGGAGCCTCTCGTGGTAATACTGCACTTTTCACCAATTTTTCATTAAAAGGCCTCAGCCAGGTCAGAAGCTGTGACAAAACGGGCCCCTTGAAGGAACACGTTAAACCAAGCTGGGGGCAAGATGATTAAGTCTGTAAAGAAAGCTGGTGGAGTGAAAGCTATACTCGGGTACAAGGACACTCTCCAGTCCTGTTCCCCTGGTCACTCCTGACTAAGCCGTCACAAGTCCAGCAGCATGAGCACCAGAGCATCACCACAGGTCACTGTGCCCCCTGAAAGGAGGTCATGGCAAATATTCTAACGTTATCTTCAGAATTGATATTTCCATTAAAAAAAGAAAAGCCCCTATTAGAAAAGGCAAGGAGATGCCTGTTACTCACATGCTTACTGCTAAACTTCAAGATTCCTCCTATGACATCTCTCCATGCATCCTTGCCCGAGCCCTCCCTCATGAAGCCTCCGTCAGCTACAGTCACTGAAGGAGAGATGCCGTCCCCAAGAACTCAGGCGCGTGCGGCCAAAGCTGCTGTGAAAAGGCAAAGACATATCCCACATTTTCACTCCCTGTTACTTAGCTCTTTTAATCGACCCTTTCTGGTAAATAATTTACCTCACTTCGGCAACTGTCCAACTTCAATAGAAGGTCAAAGCATTAACCTTGGGCAGCTGAGGGAGGGAACTTCTGTCCGCCGCCAGAGGGGCCTAGAGAGGCTCTAAGAGGGAGCGGTACTTCCCGCATGACTAAGAAATGCATTTTTCTGAAGACACCCGGGGTGTCTGCCTCTGACACCCTAACTTCCCAAGTGCTTCCTAATGGAACAACTACAAGGCATTATCTTCTTCTGAGACGCTCTTAAACAAATAAGGTTCTAAGCGTGTTATTATAAATGAGCTATAACAGGTCTGTCAAAGCAGGTTCTTTACACTGTCTCGAGTCTTTTGAAGTCACTGAACAGACATTTGCTTAGATCCTTCTGAGCAGCGCAGCGACGAGAACACGGATACTCTGTCAAGTCAAAAGGATAACCTAATTTTATGTTTCACAGATGAATTTGAGGGAAGTACAATATAAACCAGCATCTTCCACTGCCTCAGCAGCCAGGCTCTTCAAAAGGGGAGCCTCTCGTGGTAATACTGCACTTTTCACCAATTTTTCATTAAAAGGCCTCAGCCAGGTCAGAAGCTGTGACAAAACGGGTTCCTTGAAGGAACACTTTAAACCAAGCTGGGGGCAAGATGATTAAGTCTGTAAAGAAAGCTGGTGGAGTGAAAGCTATACTCGGGTACAAGGACACTCTCCAGTCCTGTTCCCCTGGTCACTCCTGACTAAGCCGTCACAAGTCCAGCAGCATGAGCACCAGAGCATCACCACAGGTCACTGTGCCCCCTGAAAGGAGGTCACCCTTGGGCAGCCTTCCTGAGATCTTGCTGCCTTGTTTTCGTAGGCTCCTCTTCATGTACTTAAGAAACTCCAGCACCTCAACAGGACAGAGGAGAAATGAAGAGAGAACCTCAGAGTAACTCTTCGTCCAGGTCCGGGGGCAGTCAAAATGAATACCCAGGGGTCTGGACTCCTAAATTCTCCTTTGAGGCTGGAGTGCTAGGGTTTCATGGTCCTGATGCACAAATGAACAGATACTGAAAGAATTTATCCCCGTTTTCCCAGTGCAGGAAGGATCAGCCTAACTTACCCAGCTGTCTAGTCACACAGACCTATCGTAACTCTCTGCATAGCTGGACTCCGTAAACACAAAGGAGAGATCGGGGAGAAGTGCAGGGGGTGGGAAAGATGAAGGAACATAAACAATATGAATTCTAAGGGTGAGATGAAACAAAGTCAGCTTGAAGGAAAGAAGGAAGCAGTCAAATCTATTAGCCTAAGACCTTTAGTCCATTTTAAAACTAATGTGTATGCTCGTTTCAACAGCACATCTACTAAAACTGATGTGTGCAACTTTCGATCATTACTGGGAGAGTAAAAACACTCAATCTTTTGGCTCCAAATACTTCTCTGCTCATATTGACAACTGAGAGGATCAAAGAAGACCTAAAGACAAACTTAAGAACCAGTGCCTTTTAATGGCAGAAAAGCAGATTTCTGGGTGATAAAGGCCATTACATTGCAAACAAAAATAAAAAAAGACTATAGTTCTCTCTGGTACCCTCATAGCACCAGAGGTTTATTATGCTTCATCTTTATTATGCTGTTCTTTCCAAATCCCACAGATGTCTGATGTCAAGTCTGCAACAGGGAAGGTAACCACCAAGGGTCTGTAATGACTCTAATGTCTAACCGGGAGACGGTCGAGAGTGGGACCTTCCCGCAATGGCAGGACTGGGACATTTTTTTTTCCCTGCAGGGTTGTTTTTTTTGGGGGGGGGGGGGCACTTCTATTGATCTTTCATTTATCCATCCTTGTTCTTTGGCCTGTGTGGGCCTCCCATCACACTGGCCTCTCTCCTCACAGAGCACTGGCTCTGGGCGCACGCGCTCCAGAGCTCTGGATCAGCAGTTGGACACATCAGTCCCGCCGCTCCGCGGCACGTGGGATCTTCCCAGGCCAGGGATAGAACCGGGGCCCCTTGCACTGCAAGGCAGTGTCCCTACCCTCTGGACCACCAGGGAAGCCCCAGACTGGGACATTTTGAGGGCTTCCTTCCCAGGTCCCAGATACTACACAGCTGGAGATTACAGCCAGTATCTAGTCATTTGTATTCAAACATGGAAAGCTTCCCTGGTAGTCCAGTGGTTAGGATTTGGTGCTCTCAAATGTGGAAAGCCAACCAGGCAGTGGCTGCTGGGATGCTGCAGCTCAGAACCAGAACAAGGGAAAACCAGTGTGGTCAAACCTCAGCAAAGGGGGTTTCCCAGTGGCCCAGTGGGGAAAGAGTCCGCCTTGCAGTGCAAGGGGCACTGGTTTGATCCCTGGCCCAGGAAGATCTACTGTGCCATGGAGTGGCTGGGCTGGACCAGTGTGTGTGGCTGGACTTGGGGTGGATGATCCGCTGCTTGCAAGGGCACATTAGCCTAAGACCTTTAGTCCATTTTAAAACTAATGTGTATGCTCGTTTCAACAGCACATCTACTAAAACTGATGTGTGCAACTTTCGATCATTACTGGGAGAGTAAAAACACTCAATCTTTTGGCTCCAAATACTTCTCTGCTCATATTGACAACTGAGAGGATCAAAGAAGACCTAAAGACAAACTTAAGAACCAGTGCCTTTTAATGGCAGAAAAGCAGATTTCTGGGTGATAAAGGCCATTACATTGCAAACAAAAATAAAAAAAGACTATAGTTCTCTCTGGTACCCTCATAGCACCAGAGGTTTATTATGCTTCATCTTTATTATGCTGTTCTTTCCAAATCCCACAGATGTCTGATGTCAAGTCTGCAACAGGGAAGGTAACCACCAAGGGTCTGTAATGACTCTAATGTCTAACCGGGAGACGGTCGAGAGTGGGACCTTCCCGCAATGGCAGGACTGGGACATTTTTTTTTCCCTGCAGGGTTGTTTTTTTTTGGGGGGGGGGGGGGCACTTCTATTGATCTTTCATTTATCCATCCTTGTTCTTTGGCCTGTGTGGGCCTCCCATCACACTGGCCTCTCTCCTCACAGAGCACTGGCTCTGGGCGCACGCGCTCCAGAGCTCTGGATCAGCAGTTGGACACATCAGTCCCGCCGCTCCGCGGCACGTGGTATCCTCCAAGGCCAGGGATAGAACCGGGGCCCCTTGCACTGCAAGGCAGTGTCCCTACCCTCTGGACCACCAGGGAAGCCCCAGACTGGGACATTTTGAGGGCTTCCTTCCCAGGTCCCAGATACTACACAGCTGGAGATTACAGCCAGTATCTAGTCATTTGTATTCAAACATGGAAAGCTTCCCTGGTAGTCCAGTGGTTAGGATTTGGTGCTCTCAAATGTGGAAAGCCAACCAGGCAGTGGCTGCTGGGATGCTGCAGCTCAGAACCAGAACAAGGGAAAACCAGTGTGGTCAAACCTCAGCAAAGGGGGTTTCCCCAGTGGCCCAGTGGGGAAAGAGTCCGCCTTGCAGTGCAAGGGGCACTGGTTTGATCCCTGGCCCAGGAAGATCTACTGTGCCATGGAGTGGCTGGGCTGGACCAGTGTGTGTGGCTGGACTGGTGTGTGGCTCGCTCTGGGCATATGTACTCCAGAGCCACTGCTCTGCAACCAGAGAGGCCACTGCAATGGGAGGCCCACACAGGCCAAAGAATAAAAATGGGTGAAAATAAAAAAGGTGTGGCACATCTTCTGGGTGAAGAGGCATGATTTATTTAAAGGGAAAAAGGAAAGGAAAAAATTCCCCTGGATTCAACCAGCCAAAGTTTGCACCCAAAGCAAGCCCAAGTACTACTAGTTAACTGCTATCTAACCTCTTAAGTTACCAAACAGTCTAAAGACTTCTGTCCAAAGCAGTGTGATGAGAACCGTGCCTGGTTTTGTACCCAAGTGCAACATGAAGGGCTGGGACCTCCATCGTCCAACAGGGCTCCAGTTCCCTCCCCTTCAAGCTACTCTCGACTGGAACCCTTTCTCCCACTCTTCTAGGAGGCCCTGGCTGCTTTTCTTCCCCTTAGCCTCTGCTGCTGGGCCAGCGGTATGGAGAAATAATCCCTGGACTTAACTGTGACTGTGGTGTTATTCTCAGAGTGCCCCTTGCTTCATGGCTACTGAGAAGCCAAAAAAGGGAAAAGCTGCACACCGCTGATGAGAACAGCCCACCTAACGGGACAGCCCCAGGCTACCATCAGATCTGTACACTCCTAAGGAGAAAGAAAAGGAAAGGGGGAGGTCAAGCATCAGAGTGTTTACAGGACCAGATGCAGAACAGGGCTTCTCTCTCAGATCCCCCATGTGCCGAGGGGCTGACACTACGTCCCTGTCCACCATACTCAGCTCAAGGCTAAAACAGACAGAGGAGGCAGACAGACAGCACCGACTTCTTCCAACAGCTGCTGTGGATGACCATCCTGGGGCCAGGGATGATGGCTGCCTTGTTTATGAAGTTTTCATTTGATCCGGTTAAGTTATTTTCAATCCTACTGCCTAAGACTTCAGACTTTGGAACTAGAATTAGAAGGTTCAAAAGTGACAGAGTTAAAAAAAAACCAGGGCTTCCCTAGTGGTCTAGTAGATAAAGAGACCTTATTAGAAGGTTCAAAAGTGACAGAGGAAAAAACAAAAACAGGGCTTCCCTAGTGGTCTAGTAGGTAAAGAGACCTTGCCTTGCAGTGCAAGCGGCACTGGTTCGATCCCTGTGGGTGGGAGGCGTAAAGAAGTAGCATGACGGCCTGTACTATCATACGTGAAGGGGATCCTGCAGGGGTGCTGTGTGCTGGTCTGGAGGGGTGGGATGGGGGGGATATACATCTGACTAATCTGGGAACATACATATCTGTAAACAACAAAACTCTGTCAAAGTTAAAAGTAAAATAAAAGTATTAAAAAAAAAGAGAAATGAATGAAAAGACCAATAGAAGTGGCCAAAAAAAATTAGAACAAAATCAAATCAATCAAAAGGGGAACTCTCTGGCAGTTCAGTGGTTAGGACACCATGCTTTCACTGCTGAGGGCCTGGGTTCAGTCCCTGGTTGGGGATTAAGATCCCACAAGCTGTGCAGCCCAATCGAAAAACTAAAAAAATCTCCAGATATTGATTAAAACTGGTGATTCTTGATGAGTGAGCAAACAAACAAAACTCTTGTTGCCGTCTATATTTGTACTGTACTAACAACCCACTAAATTCTATCTGGATCTGAAAACCTACTTGGCATGAATAAACGCAAGCATATGAGTTGCAGAGAAGTCAAAGGAGTGGGGAGCTGGAGGGGGTAGGGGCTGGCAGGATGGTGGTTTTCAAAGAAACCCTGAAGCCACCAGATTCTGAATGAAGGAAAACCCCAGGAGATTCGGAACAAATCTGAAAGAAAATACAGAGTATTGATTCTATAAGGAGAAATGCCACCATCACAAGAACCCGAAGCCTTGAGTTCCAACCAGCCAAATAACTGAGCTGGAAGAAGCCATGGGACTGAATGAATGCAACGGGGGAGGACAGTTACTGAGAAGCCTGAGAAGCTTAAAGGGCGTCTAACAAGTGGAACCGTGTCATCTTCAGCATGGTGCTGAAACAAGCTTAGTCCATGGGCTCACAAGGGGATCCTCAGTTGCCCTTCAAAGACTGAACACTTCACAGACTCCCTGGGGTGTCACTCCAAGAACCGTGGACATGCCTGCCGGGAAATTCTACCTCTGAACCAACCGAAGAACATCAACTGGTTCTCAAAGCGGTAAACCAGGAACACACCCTGACTCATTCTCACTTTGGCTAACTACCAAAGGGAGGATGAGGACATCTGTGCACCAGGATCCTGTTCGCCTTCTTTTTCTGGCAATCAAATAGCCAGAGCCAGAGAGTTCTGGGTTTTCTAGTTGCTTCTCAAGGGAATTCCCAAAGTGGATTGTTGAACTTAGTGGTATTCAAAATCTCTTCCATGCGATAAGTACGTGGTGCTTTTTCCTCCCATGCACCACTTGTGCAATTCAGTCCCTTTAAGTCTGTACAAGGATACAATTCCTATTCTCATTAAAGAGTGCCCATGCTGCATTTATTCTTTAACCAAAAAAGGTTAACGCTGACATCCTTAAGAACTGTATCCCTGACTTTCAAATCTGTTCTGGCCACAGTCACTAGGATTTATGAGCAGTAGTGTCATCAAAAATGATGGAACCGGGAATTCCCTGGTGGTCCAGTGGCTAAGACTCTGTGCTCCCCATGCAAGGGGCCCAGGTTCGATCCCTGGTCAGGGAACTAGAGCCCACATGCTACAACTGAGACCCAATGCAGCCAAATAAATTTAAAAAAAAAAAAAAAAATGATGGAACCAAGGCAACTAGATGGGAGGCCCACACATACCAAAGAGTAATAAAGATGCATGAAAAATAAATGATAACTTATAGAGGGGGGGAGAATTTTTAAAAAAAAGGTCATTCCTGTCTTCAAGATTAGCTGGAAAAAGCATATGCACACTTCTATAAAAAGGTCAGATAATAAATATTAAAAAATAAAAATAAAAAAAGATGGAACCCTCAGCCCAGTACCTTATTTTCAGGGCCTCTGACCAAAGTTTCCGGACATGTGAACTACCATTATAGCCACTGGGACCTACAGAAGGAGATAAATCCTTTCACAGTCAACTTCCACAAGCTCTAACCTCTGAAAAGGAAGATTTTAATTCATCTTTACGGAGCTTTCTGGTTTGTTTTTTTTTTTTTTTGGTCCACAAGGCATATGGTATCTTAGTTCTCTGACCAGGGATTGAACCTGCGCTCCCTGAGTTGAAGGCATAAAGTCTTAGCCACTGGACCACCAGGGAAGTCCCATGGGTGCTTCTATTTCAAATAGATATTAAAAAAGAAAAAACAAACAAACAACTTCTGAACTGAAATAGGGAGGGGGACCTATAGAAATAACCATCAGCTATTAGTAGCTAAAATGGCTACAGCCCTCAGAATTTTCTAAAGCAACAAACAGTCCTGGTTACATATAAATATAGCCTGCCAGCTCAGCAAAGGATGGCTCTAGATTCTGAGCAGCTCCAGGATGGCTTTGGGTCAATGGCTAGAAAATGTCTGTATTGAGGAAATTCCGGAGCAGAAACCTTTCTTGTTTCCCTCAAAGTTAGTGATGTGAGAGTCACCATCTGGGTCCTTCGAGGCTATGTCCAGTTAAGAGATGCAGCCGACCCTCCCAGGGCAAGCTCAACTTGATAGGAAGGGCAATAATCACCCTGCGGACTTTGTGTTTATGCTATTTTTCTTCTCTAAAATCAACGTCCTTTGTCTCCAAGCTCATGTGAAGAGGTCACAGGTGTCATTCTTGTGAATTTCCAGCAGAAGTGGCACCCTCCCCCCAAGACCAGCAGCTAGGGGCTTCCGGCTCCAGACGGCAGCTGGTGAGCCCAGGATGCCTCTGGCTTTGTGTGGGCAGAGGAAAGGCTCTCCCCCAGCGGGCGCAGCCGTGCCATCATGAAGCCCACAGCCACTGTGGGAACAGGACCTGCAGCTGGTCTAGTAGCACGGCAAGTGCTAGAGACCAAGTTCTTCTCAACAAGAGGCACCTAGAACCTTAAATCAGGACCCTGTGTGTTAGTCATTCAGTCGTGTCCAACTCTCTGCGACCCATGGACTGAAGCCCACCAGGATCCTCTGTCCATGGAATTCTCCAGGCAAGATTACTGGAGTGGGTTGCCATGCTCTCCTCCAGGGGATCTTTTCAACCCAGGGATCGAACCCAGGTCTCCCACATTGCACGGAGGGATTCTTTACCAGCCAAGCTACTAGGGAAGCCCCAAATCAGGACCCTGGTTCTGCACAAGAGAGAGAAATTCTACAATTCCACATAGGAGGGCTGGGAAAGCAGAGTGAATATGCACAGAGTGGGGAGTGGTTCTTTATTGCTATTTCATTCAAACTAGAGAAACAGTTCCTTTAGAAAACACTAAAATGGAAGCCGGGGAGGAAAGCCCAAATGATGTTCCCACACTTCTCAACTCTCTACTCGCATCAGCGCAGCATGGGACCATACCTGGCCCTACTGGCTGGGAGAGGGACGCCAGCTCCATAAATGAATGGGGACGCTGCCCACCCACCCTGCTGCTTACAAAGCCTTCTTTCTGCATTTGCTCTGGGAAGCTGATAAGATCACAATAACAGGTTCATCCAGACACCCCACTCCTTTAATTACTCTTCTAAAACAAGAGAACTACACAGTGCAACAGACCAGGAAGAGAGTCAGACTCTCTTGTTTGGACTTGACCTGTATGAAAGGCCAGGTAGGAGAGACAAGGAGGGGCTGAGACCATCCAGCTGACGGGAGCAGAGAAAGCCAAGACACCTTGCCACAGAGCTGGTCTCATGCTCCAGGAGAGGTGACACGCCACGTGAATAGGTGAGGCCAACCCCTCAGTGTAATTAGTATCAGGAGAGGAATTGTGGTGCCATGTGGTAAAGCCATCACAGGACGCAGATGGAGGGAATGGTCAGGGTTGCTGCTATTAATGACTGGTAGATTATTAGATTGCTTCTTAAAGTAAAATGCAATGATTCTAGACCTTTAAGTAGACATGCATGATTTCGAGATCAGAGTCAGGGCTGAAAACCCAGGACAAGACCTGAGAAGCCCACAGTGATCTCTTCCATCCCAGCTCCACTGCACCCTCCCCATGCTTTTTCTCTGCCCAAGATCTTAGACCAGAGACCACCAGCCAGTACCTAGCTTATCCTAAGACCCATGGAGGCCAGCGAGGTGGCAGAATAGCCAAGGTGTCAGGAAGGCAGAGGAGTATCAGTTTCCCCCAGCAGGGTCATGATTTCCAGAACTAGACCCTGAAAGTACTCTGTCACTTACAACAACAGTTGCTAGGTTTTAGTTTCCTTCTCCAAACCAGGGATAAAGCTCCCAAAGGGTTCTTTACCAGCCAAGCTACTAGGGAAGCCCCAAATCAGGACCCTGGTTCTGCACAAGAGAGAGAAATTCTACAATTCCACATAGGAGGGCTGGGAAAGCAGAGTGAATATGCACAGAGTGGGGAGTGGTTCTTTATTGCTATTTCATTCAAACTAGAGAAACAGTTCCTTTAGAAAACACTAAAATGGAAGCCGGGGAGGAAAGCCCAAATGATGTTCCCACACTTCTCAACTCTCTACTCGCATCAGCGCAGCATGGGACCATACCTGGCCCTACTGGCTGGGAGAGGGACGCCAGCTCCATAAATGAATGGGGACGCTGCCCACCCACCCTGCTGCTTACAAAGCCTTCTTTCTGCATTTGCTCTGGGAAGCTGATAAGATCACAATAACAGGTTCATCCAGACACCCCACTCCTTTAATTACTCTTCTAAAACAAGAGAACTACACAGTGCAACAGACCAGGAAGAGAGTCAGACTCTCTTGTTTGGACTTGACCTGTATGAAAGGCCAGGTAGGAGAGACAAGGAGGGGCTGAGACCATCCAGCTGACGGGAGCAGAGAAAGCCAAGACACCTTGCCACAGAGCTGGTCTCATGCTCCAGGAGAGGTGACACGCCACGTGAATAGGTGAGGCCAACCCCTCAGTGTAATTAGTATCAGGAGAGGAATTGTGGTGCCATGTGGTAAAGCCATCACAGGACGCAGATGGAGGGAATGGTCAGGGTTGCTGCTATTAATGACTGGTAGATTATTAGATTGCTTCTTAAAGTAAAATGCAATGATTCTAGACCTTTAAGTAGACATGCATGATTTCGAGATCAGAGTCAGGGCTGAAAACCCAGGACAAGACCTGAGAAGCCCACAGTGATCTCTTCCATCCCAGCTCCACTGCACCCTCCCCATGCTTTTTCTCTGCCCAAGATCTTAGACCAGAGACCACCAGCCAGTACCTAGCTTATCCTAAGACCCATGGAGGCCAGCGAGGTGGCAGAATAGCCAAGGTGTCAGGAAGGCAGAGGAGTATCAGTTTCCCCCAGCAGGGTCATGATTTCCAGAACTAGACCCTGAAAGTACTCTGTCACTTACAACAACAGTTGCTAGGTTTTAGTTTCCTTCTCCAAACCAGGATCCACATTTCTGGATCAATAAGGAAGACAAAAAGCGTACATGAAAACACCACGCCTTTGAAACACACGGCAGGCCAATTACTCTTCCCCATGGGTTCTGCCATTTCCGCAGGAACCCCCAACCCAGAGGGAACTGAGCAGCCCTGCTGGGGAGGGGGGTCGTACATGCTGAACTGTCAACCAGGAGGGAAGAAATGGAAGCAAATCGATAAGCTGAAGGAAGACATACACGGTTAATTCAACAAAAAGCAACATTCTGACCTGAGCTTGGTTAGATGCTGGCCACCAAAAGGAATGGAACAGAAGAATGTGAGCTACCAGGATGTGCCAGACAAGCCAGCAGAGAATGCTACAGCAGAGGCACCCTGCACAGGGACTCCAGGAGCCCCAGACCGGTCTGGAAACCCCTCTGTGAAATCTAGATTTTCTTGAAAGTATGACAGGGTCATCTCAATGCAATAAATGAAAAAAATACCATCTGACATTATGAGGAAAACTGTTTTCATGAGTCAAGTCTGCTTATTCAATATGTTCGTTGTGTCTTACATGAGACACACCTGTGATAGGAATTATAGGTGCAAAGAAGAGGAAGACCTCTGGGCACACAGGTAGCCCTTGATGTCTGCAGTTTTCATCTCTCCAGCTGGAGTCCTCAAGTTGGAGAATGTAATTCTCTTCTGACCTTCTGTTTCCACCTTACATGTATATTTAGATAATCAGCGTCTAACATTAAGATTCTAGCCACCCACCTGAGCTATGAAGTCAGATGGACAGCTGGAGAAAATCCCTGAGGTTTCTTTCCTCTGGGATCTATGATTACAGCTTCAGGAAGGCCTACTTGGGGCGGGACTGTAAGGAAAAGTCTGTTTCTTCAGGAGTTGCCTCCGCCACTCCCAGCACAGATGCCTCGTGGAGCCAAGTCACAGGGTGTCTAACCTTGGGAAGACGTGTATCATAGCCCAATGATTTTCCGTCCGCAGGCCCAGATTCTCCTCATTTCCACACGGGTCACCGGCTCTGCTTTAATTTCCAAAGCTGGTGCCACAAATGGGCAGAATCACAGAGGAGATCGTGGAGAGATTAAAACTGCATTTGAACTTACTTACGAAACACAGTCACGGACATAGAAAACATACTCATGGTTATCAGGGGATAATGCGGGAAGGGATAAATTGGGAGCTTTGGGATTGACACATACACACTACTATACCTAACACAGATAACTAACAAGAACCTGCTACGTAGCAGAGGGAACTCTACTCAATACCCTGTAATGGTCTATATGGGAAAAAGGAAATCTGGGAAAAAAAAAAAAAAAGTGGATATATGTATCACTGATTCACTTGCTGTATATCTGAAACTAGCACAACATTGTAAATCAGCTACACTACAGTAAAAATAAAACACCAAAAAATCTGCATTTGGTGAAATGCATTATAACAATAAGATAGGCCAGAGGAGGACTGCACAGATGAAGAGTCCATGATAAAGCAAATGCAGGAAAATGTTGATTGTAGAGTCCAGCTGGGGGTCATGTGGATGTTCACTGCACAGTTCTATTTTGCTCTCTCTGCTGGATCTGTCTGCTTGAGGACAGATGTGGTCTTGCAGGAGTGAGGGAAGCACTCACTCTGGTGCAATCAGAAGACCTGGTCTCACCTTAAACATGCTTGCTGGTCTGAAGGCGGCTTGACAGGTCACTAAGGATTCTGTACAAAGACATACATCAGGGGCTTCCCTGGTAGCTCCGTGGTAAAGAGTTAGCCTGCCAATGCAGGAGACACGGGTTCAATCCCTGATCTGGGAAGACCCCACATGCTGTGGAGCAACTGAGCCTGTGAGCCACAACTACTGAGCCTGTGCTCTAGAGCCTCGGAGCCACAACTACTGAAGCCCGTGTGCCCTAGAGCCACAGTTCCACAACAAAAGAAGTCACTGCAACAAGAAGCCTGCTCACCTCCACTAGAAAGTAGCCCCCACTCTCTGCAACTAGAGAAGAGCCTGCAACAGCAGCGAAAACCCAGAACAGCAAAAAATAAATAAATTTTTAAAAATTAAAAAAAGAGAGACACAGCAGAATCGGCCTCCTCAAAATTAGGGACCTTTGCAAATGACTAACGCTTGGTCCTCACTGTAAGTCTCCTGACCCACAAGCTGAGGTTGGCCGAGTGATATACTTTTTCTATCTTGGTGGAGGTTTGTACTGTTACTGTGTATATACTGTCAAAACTCAGAGGATGGCTAGCTCGAATGTGTGCATTTCACTGTATGTAAATTTCATATCAAGGGCAACAGTAAACAAATACTGAATACTAGTTAATGGTATGCAGGTTGAACTATTCAGAGGAAAACATAAAGATGTCTCTTCATTTACTTTCAAACACATCAAAAAATAAGGCAGATGGATGGTTTGAAGAGCGGTGAGATGAAAAGACATGTGGTGGTGATAAAACAAGCAGAGTGAAAAAGACATATTCGGGCTGGGTGATGGTGGTCACAGTGGTGTATAGGGGTACCAGCAGACAAGTATTTTCTATACGTTCCTCAGGTGAGTTAAACAAACTGTGAATACCACTTAATAAAGAAATGCAAAATGTTGATTGTAGAGTCCAGCTGGGGGTCATGTGGATGTTCACTGCACAGTTCTATTTTGCTCTCTGCTGGATCTGTCTGCTTGAGGACATATGTGGTCTTGCAGGAATGAGGGAAGCACTCACTCTGGTGCAATCAGAAGACCTGGTCTCACCTTAAACATGCTTGCTGGTCTGAAGGCGGCTTGACAGGTCACTAAGGATTCTGTACAAAGACATACATCAGGGGCTTCCCTGGTAGCTCCGTGGTAAAGAGTTAGCCTGCCAATGCAGGAGACACGGGTTCAATCCCTGATCTGGGAAGACCCCACATGCTGTGGAGCAACTGAGCCTGTGAGCCACAACTACTGAGCCTGTGCTCTAGAGCCTCGGAGCCACAACTACTGAAGCCCGTGTGCCCTAGAGCCACAGTTCCACAACAAAAGAAGTCACTGCAACAAGAAGCCTGCTCACCTCCACTAGAAAGTAGCCCCCACTCTCTGCAACTAGAGAAGAGCCTGCAACAGCAGCGAAAACCCAGAACAGCAAAAAATAAATAAATTTTTAAAAATTAAAAAAAGAGAGACACAGCAGAATCGGCCTCCTCAAAATTAGGGACCTTTGCAAATGACTAACGCTTGGTCCTCACTGTAAGTCTCCTGACCCACAAGCTGAGGTTGGCCGAGTGATATACTTTTTCTATCTTGGTGGAGGTTTGTACTGTTACTGTGTATATACTGTCAAAACTCAGAGGATGGCTAGCTCGAATGTGTGCATTTCACTGTATGTAAATTTCATATCAAGGGCAACAGTAAACAAATACTGAATACTAGTTAATGGTATGCAGGTTGAACTATTCAGAGGAAAACATAAAGATGTCTCTTCATTTACTTTCAAACACATCAAAAAATAAGGCAGATGGATGGTTTGAAGAGCGGTGAGATGAAAAGACATGTGGTGGTGATAAAACAAGCAGAGTGAAAAAGACATATTCGGGCTGGGTGATGGTGGTCACAGTGGTGTATAGGGGTACCAGCAGACAAGTATTTTCTATACGTTCCTCAGGTGAGTTAAACAAACTGTGAATACCACTTAATAACAACAATACAACAACAACAACAACAAAGGAATGAATTAATGATAAGCACAACTTGGAAAGGGAATTATGCTAAATGAAAAGGTCAATCCTGAAGGTTATATTCCTGCGTGATTCCCTTTACAGAGCATTAACAAAATGACAAAATTATAGATAGAGAACAGGTCAGCAGTTGCCAAGTGGTAAGGACTGGGGGCGGTGGTGTGTATGACAGTAAGGGAAGTACTAGAGATCTCAGTGGTGATGGCTACTCCAGCTCACCCGTGTGATAAAGCTACACAAACCACGCGCATACATGGGGGCAAGTGAAATGGTGAAATCTGAATAAGGTCTGTGAACTGTCCCACAGGTACCAGTGCAGTGTCCTCATTTTGATACCATGCCACAGTTACACATGGCGCACCACCGCAGGAAACTGCATGAAGGTACAGGGGATCAACTTCTTGTAAATCTGTAATTATTTCAAAAGTAAAAAGTGGGGCTTCCCCTGGTGGTTCAGTGGGTAAGGACACCGCCTTGCAGTGCAAGGGGCGCCGGTTTGAGCCCTGGCCTGGGAAGGTCCCACGTGCCGCGGAGCGGCTGGACCCATGTGTCCAACTACCGAGCCAGAGCTCTCTGGAGCGCATGCGCCCAAAGCCGGCGCTCTGCAACCACAGACACCACCGCGATGGGAGGCCCACTGGAGCCAAAGAACCAAGACGCATGGAAATAGAGAAATGAAAGACCAATAGAAGTGGCCTGCCCGCTCCCCTCCCTCCCCAACCCGACCCCCGCCCAAAATAAATAAATAAATAAATCTTAAAAAAAAAAAAAAAAAAAGTAAAAAGTGCAACAAAAGTTCCTCAGATGGTTCCAAATTTCCCTAGTTAAAAACTACTCATTTAGTCTAACCACTTAAGTGCAGGGAAACGTTAAGAACTCTACAGAGTTGTCTCAATCACAAAAAAAAAAAAAAGCTTCTAATTCTAAAACTAAACTTAATCAGGTACCAGAAATATTCGCTGTTATCTTTTATCTTTTATTTCTTTATTTACTTTTCGGGGGGTGGGGTGGGGAGGGAGGGGAGTAGGTGGGCTACTTCTATTAGTCTTTCATTTGTCTATTTTCATCCATCTTTGTTCTTTGGCCCGTGTGGGCCTCCCATCGCGGTGGCTTCTGTTGTCGCAGAGCACCGGCTCTGGGCACATGAGCTCCAGAGCTCCGGCTCAGTAATTGGACACATGGGTCCTGGGATCTTCCCAGGCCAGGGATCCAACCGGCGTCCCTTGCACTGCAAGGCGGTGTCCTTACCCACTGGACCACCAGGGAAGCCCTTTTTAAAAAAAATTATTTATTTATTTGGCTCCACTGGATCATAGTTGCAGCATGTGGGCTCTAGTTCCCTGGCCAGGGATCGAACCCAGGCCCTCTGCATTGAGAACAGAATCTTAACCACTGGACCACCAGGTAAGTCCCCTCGCTGATACCTTTGAGCCATTTGTGCCTAAACGCATCACCTCTTCCCTGGGATAGCAAATCGTGGCATTACATGAAATATTAGGATTGAGGTCATCCAACTGGGTAATCTGGGGGAAGAAGACATAGTTCAAGTGGACCAAAAGGAGAGCGAAAAGAGAGAGAGAGAGAGAGCTATGTTACAGTGGAGCTACTGCAAATTTGCAGACTAAAAATGATAGTGAAGTTAAAAAAATTATGAGTGTTTCACAACTATCATACCCAAGCCTAGGCTTGTCAAAAGGGTCTTCAGCTTTCAGAGCTCCTAAACCATTATTTGCTGGTAAATTTCATGAGAAGGGGGCATGCTCTAGACACAGCTGTTTTCATCTGTTGTTGAAAATAAACTCCTGTCTAAAAAAAGAAAACGTTAAAAAAGTCATAAATTCTTCAAACTACAACCTCAGCAGGGGAGTGTGGACCAGGATTCTTTTCATCTTTTAAAATGTGATAACTTTGCACTAGTTTTATCATACTGAAAAGGAAACCATTCTGACACATTTAAACGCTGATATGCTGATGCCCTTAAGAACTGGAAGATGAAGCAGAACAGGACACTCGGAGCTTCAGCAGCCCAACAGCTCCTCCATCCTCCACGCCGCCTGTCACCACCCGTCCCTCCCGATTCCCAAAGCATCATGCAAGATCTTATTAAATTTACTTTTCGGATCTTTTATCTTTTATTTTATTTACTTTTCGGGGGGTGGGGTGGGGAGGGAGGGGAGTAGGTGGGCTACTTCTATTAGTCTTTCATTTGTCTATTTTCATCCATCTTTGTTCTTTGGCCCGTGTGGGCCTCCCATCGCGGTGGCTTCTGTTGTCGCAGAGCACCGGCTCTGGGCACATGAGCTCCAGAGCTCCGGCTCAGTAATTGGACACATGGGTCCTGGGATCTTCCCAGGCCAGGGATCCAACCGGCGTCCCTTGCACTGCAAGGCGGTGTCCTTACCCACTGGACCACCAGGGAAGCCCTTTTTAAAAAAAATTATTTATTTATTTGGCTCCACTGGATCATAGTTGCAGCATGTGGGCTCTAGTTCCCTGGCCAGGGATCGAACCCAGGCCCTCTGCATTGAGAACAGAATCTTAACCACTGGACCACCAGGTAAGTCCCCTCGCTGATACCTTTGAGCCATTTGTGCCTAAACGCATCACCTCTTCCCTGGGATAGCAAATCGTGGCATTACATGAAATATTAGGATTGAGGTCATCCAACTGGGTAATCTGGGGGAAGAAGACATAGTTCAAGTGGACCAAAAGGAGAGCGAAAAAGAGAGAGAGAGAGAGAGGCTATGTTACAGTGGAGCTACTGCAAATTTGCAGACTAAAAATGATAGTGAAGTTAAAAAAAAAATGAGTGTTTCACAACTATCATACCCAAGCCTAGGCTTGTCAAAAGGGTCTTCAGCTTTCAGAGCTCCTAAACCATTATTTGCTGGTAAATTTCATGAGAAGGGGGCATGCTCTAGACACAGCTGTTTTCATCTGTTGTTGAAAATAAACTCCTGTCTAAAAAAAGAAAACGTTAAAAAAGTCATAAATTCTTCAAACTACAACCTCAGCAGGGGAGTGTGGACCAGGATTCTTTTCATCTTTTAAAATGTGATAACTTTGCACTAGTTTTATCATACTGAAAAGGAAACCATTCTGACACATTTAAACGCTGATATGCTGATGCCCTTAAGAACTGGAAGATGAAGCAGAACAGGACACTCGGAGCTTCAGCAGCCCAACAGCTCCTCCATCCTCCACGCCGCCTGTCACCACCCCGTCCCCCCTCCCGATTCCCAGCCATTAAGAAGAACATAACATGCAAGATCTTTGTAATCAGAATTAATAATAATTTGGGAGCTAAGGTTCTGGGACTTGTTGAACTATGAGAGAGATAACAAGTTGAGTCACTTGCTGAAAGTTCACAGAAAAGTAAACCTAAGCCTTGAGAACGAGCTGAAGTGCCAAGCTTCAACTGTGAAAATCAAAACCAAGGGAACTTCCAGTTAAGTAATATGATAGCCTAGAAAACCAGAAAACCCTACTGCTGCAAATACCTAATACTATGGGAGAACAAAAGAAAGATCTGGAAATCCCCAGGCGCCAGAAGCCAAGAGAACTGAAAAGAGAAAGTGAGGGTCTGCTCGTGCTAGCCACAGACAGAGGAAGAAAAGCCTCTCCTGAGCTCTGCAGCTGCGGGCCTGCACCTCCAACTCTCCTGCACCTCCAACTCTCGTGCTGATGAGCTTACAGCCAAAAATTACAAAACCCAGGGGGAATCATTCACCCAAGGCGGGGATCCAAAACGGGACAATCTGACAGATCCTGCAGATGCATACATAGTATGTCTACACCTTAACTTCTCAATGGTTCAGGAAAAAAAATACATGAGAGAGATAAGAGCTCAAATATAACAAAATGTTCTATTTTGGCTGAATCTAGGTGAGAGGAATATATGTACTGGCTGTCCGATTCTTTAAGTCTCTTGTAGGACTGACATTTTTCAAAATGACAGGTTAAGAAAAAGAAAAAATATATCTTACATATAAACATAAAAAACAATGTATACATCGGGTAATTGAATACAGTAATGAGTGGGGGGTTAAGGAAGTATGAAAGAACTGGAAGCACTTACTGAACAGATTTAATGTGGTTCCAATTCAACTAACTTACAGAAAAGAAAAGGAAGTGAAAAAAAAAAGGAAGTCCCCAGGAGATCATCTGAGGGAGAGTTAGTTCATTTACTTCAGGGATCTCATTTCCATACTACTTTTTGGGGGGTTATCCCAACAAGATGAAGCAGAACAGGACACTCGGAGCTTCAGCAGCCCAACAGCTCCTCCATCCTCCACGCCGCCTGTCACCACCCCGTCCCCCCTCCCGATTCCCAGCCATTAAGAAGAACATAACATGCAAGATCTTTGTAATCAGAATTAATAATAATTTGGGAGCTAAGGTTCTGGGACTTGTTGAACTATGAGAGAGATAACAAGTTGAGTCACTTGCTGAAAGTTCACAGAAAAGTAAACCTAAGCCTTGAGAACGAGCTGAAGTGCCAAGCTTCAACTGTGAAAATCAAAACCAAGGGAACTTCCAGTTAAGTAATATGATAGCCTAGAAAACCAGAAAACCCTACTGCTGCAAATACCTAATACTATGGGAGAACAAAAGAAAGATCTGGAAATCCCCAGGCGCCAGAAGCCAAGAGAACTGAAAAGAGAAAGTGAGGGTCTGCTCGTGCTAGCCACAGACAGAGGAAGAAAAGCCTCTCCTGAGCTCTGCAGCTGCGGGCCTGCACCTCCAACTCTCCTGCACCTCCAACTCTCGTGCTGATGAGCTTACAGCCAAAAATTACAAAACCCAGGGGGAATCATTCACCCAAGGCGGGGATCCAAAACGGGACAATCTGACAGATCCTGCAGATGCATACATAGTATGTCTACACCTTAACTTCTCAATGGTTCAGGAAAAAAAATACATGAGAGAGATAAGAGCTCAAATATAACAAAATGTTCTATTTTGGCTGAATCTAGGTGAGAGGAATATATGTACTGGCTGTCCGATTCTTTAAGTCTCTTGTAGGACTGACATTTTTCAAAATGACAGGTTAAGAAAAAGAAAAAATATATCTTACATATAAACATAAAAAACAATGTATACATCGGGTAATTGAATACAGTAATGAGTGGGGGGTTAAGGAAGTATGAAAGAACTGGAAGCACTTACTGAACAGATTTAATGTGGTTCCAATTCAACTAACTTACAGAAAAGAAAAGGAAGTGAAAAAAAAAAGGAAGTCCCCAGGAGATCATCTGAGGGAGAGTTAGTTCATTTACTTCAGGGATCTCATTTCCATACTACTTAAAACAGAGCAGATAATAGTATGCGTTTGTATTGGATCATCTAAGGAAATGTGATTGCCAACTTCACCCGAAGATCTAAGAATAATATTTTCACCAGATATTCTATAGCCATAAATCCTGAATACTTAAATTAGCAAAAGGCTTCTTAGGCAAATGTGAAAGTGATTTTTAGAAAGAAACAATATAAGAGGATAAAAAAAAAAAAATTCCTCTACGGATTAAAAGAGTTCTGTGGGAGAGTAAAGCAGAACCTATGGGAAACTTAAAATGCATATACTAGAGACAGGCAAATTTATACAGGAAATAGATTTCTTAAGGCTAGGAGACTTGGGGAATGGGAAGAGAAGAGGTGGAGGGTGTGGCGCTTTCAGTTGGGTAAATTGATGGTGATGATGGTTGCACAATCCTGAAAACATAAAAAGAATTGTATACTTTAAAAGGATGAACTATATACGGATTCTATCTCAATCAAGCTGTGAAAATGCTTATGCTAGAAAGCAAAAATAATGGAAAATCATTACTGAGAGCGTCCAACTCAAAAACCTAGGAAAGAACTATAGAGCAAATCCAAATAGACGGAAAGGGAGGGCAAATAGGCCAAAAACACAGCACTGGGTAAAAAGCCACCATAGTGGTTAGGCAGAAAAAAGGTTAATGGTGGCAGAATAACTTGGATGGAAGCTAAACTTCCTGAGCACAAGGCCACACATACCACACTGCAAACAGGACCCATGAGGAGCCTCCCACCTCAGGGACACTTGAGAAAAACACCACCCCCACCCCACCCCTGATGCCATTTACATGCTAGAATTTGACCCCGTCAACATACTGCCTCCATGGCCTCAATTTGCTCTTTCCAAATTAGCCTTTGGACCAGGCCCAGGTCATCTCTGGACCCTGCTGTGAGGATAGCCAGGTATTTAAGTTTTCTGAGCTCTACCTGATGAAAGCGGGCCCTTATGGGATTGAAAAGTCTCCAGCTTCCACTTCTGAGAGCAAAGAAGGTTCTGCAAAGACCTTCTCTAGCCCATTGAAGAGCACCTACAAAGTCAAAACAATAAGCACTTTCAGTGGTGAAACTTAAAGAACATTCCCTTTAAAATCCCTCTGTGGTCAGGAAAACATCAAGGATGCCCACTCTTTCTATGCTGAAGTCTTAACCCCGAGTAATTCAGATTGTGACTATATTTGGACACAGAGTCGTTAAGGTTAAATTAGATCATTAGGATGGACCCTAATCCAACAGGACATAGAAGTGGAGATCAGGACACACACACAGAGGGAAGACTGTGTAAAGAAACCCAGGAGGGAGGGTCAGAAGCAATCAACCCTGTGGACACCTTGAAAAAAAAAAAAATTCCTCTACGGATTAAAAGAGTTCTGTGGGAGAGTAAAGCAGAACCTATGGGAAACTTAAAATGCATATACTAGAGACAGGCAAATTTATACAGGAAATAGATTTCTTAAGGCTAGGAGACTTGGGGAATGGGAAGAGAAGAGGTGGAGGGTGTGGCGCTTTCAGTTGGGTAAATTGATGGTGATGATGGTTGCACAATCCTGAAAACATAAAAAGAATTGTATACTTTAAAAGGATGAACTATATACGGATTCTATCTCAATCAAGCTGTGAAAATGCTTATGCTAGAAAGCAAAAATAATGGAAAATCATTACTGAGAGCGTCCAACTCAAAAACCTAGGAAAGAACTATAGAGCAAATCCAAATAGACGGAAAGGGAGGGCAAATAGGCCAAAAACACAGCACTGGGTAAAAAGCCACCATAGTGGTTAGGCAGAAAAAAGGTTAATGGTGGCAGAATAACTTGGATGGAAGCTAAACTTCCTGAGCACAAGGCCACACATACCACACTGCAAACAGGACCCATGAGGAGCCTCCCACCTCAGGGACACTTGAGAAAAACACCACCCCCACCCCACCCCTGATGCCATTTACATGCTAGAATTTGACCCCGTCAACATACTGCCTCCATGGCCTCAATTTGCTCTTTCCAAATTAGCCTTTGGACCAGGCCCAGGTCATCTCTGGACCCTGCTGTGAGGATAGCCAGGTATTTAAGTTTTCTGAGCTCTACCTGATGAAAGCGGGCCCTTATGGGATTGAAAAGTCTCCAGCTTCCACTTCTGAGAGCAAAGAAGGTTCTGCAAAGACCTTCTCTAGCCCATTGAAGAGCACCTACAAAGTCAAAACAATAAGCACTTTCAGTGGTGAAACTTAAAGAACATTCCCTTTAAAATCCCTCTGTGGTCAGGAAAACATCAAGGATGCCCACTCTTTCTATGCTGAAGTCTTAACCCCGAGTAATTCAGATTGTGACTATATTTGGACACAGAGTCGTTAAGGTTAAATTAGATCATTAGGATGGACCCTAATCCAACAGGACATAGAAGTGGAGATCAGGACACACACACAGAGGGAAGACTGTGTAAAGACACAGCCCATCTAATAAGCCAAGGAGGGAGGGTCAGAAGCAATCAACCCTGTGGACACCTTGATCTTGAACTTCCAGCCTCTAAAACTGTGACAAATTTCTGTTGTTTAAGTTGCTTGGTTTGTGGCATGCAGCCCTAGCAACCTCACACAGTAAGAAAAAGAGACAAAAGATGTAAGGACGAGACGGGAAGAAACACCACTGTGGTTATGACTATCTGCATCAGGAAAGGCAAGAGAATCTACAAACTTCTAGAACTATGTTCAGTAAAATTGCCAGATGTGAATTCTACATACAAAGTCAACAGCACGCCTCCCAATACACTAACCACAATTGGAGAACAAACAGGCATGTTAATTAACAATCTCTCACTGTACAAACAGATGAAGAAATTAAAATATATTTATCCACTGATCAAGAGGGCACTACAAGGCAGTTATTTTAAAAATAAATAGGCTCCTCTGTGAGAAAAGGGGATCCTGCAGGGGTGCTGTGTGACAGTCGGGGGGGGTGGGAGGGGGGGGATATACATATGACTAATCTGGGAACATACATATCTGTAAACAAAACTCTGTAAAAGGGCTTCCCTGGTGGTCCAGTGAGTAAGCACACCTCCTTGCAGTGCAAGGGGCGCCAGTTCCATCCCTGGCCTGGGAAGATCCCACGTGCTGCGGAGCGGCTGGACCCATGTGTCCAATTACCAAGCCGGTGCTCTGCAACAACAGAGGCCACCATGATGGGAGGCCCACACGGGCCGAAGAACAAAGATGATGAAAAATAAATAAATGAAAGATTAATAGAAGTGGCCCGCCCAACCCCTCCCTCCCCAACCTGCCACCCCTCAAGAAGAAGAATAAATAAATAAATATATATATATATATAAACTCTGTAAAAGTTAAAAGTAAAATAAGTTTTAAAAATAAACAAATAAATAGGCTGGATCTGCACAGATACATCTCAAAAACACAACTCTGAATTAACAACCAAAAAAATTTTTTTTACTACACAAAGTCATGGAGATGTGTGTAAGTACAAGCGCAGATAAATCCACAGGACATAGAAGTGGAGATCAGGACACACACACAGAGGGAAGACTGTGTAAAGACACAGCCCATCTAATAAGCCAAGGAGGGAGGGTCAGAAGCAATCAACCCTGTGGACACCTTGATCTTGAACTTCCAGCCTCTAAAACTGTGACAAATTTCTGTTGTTTAAGTTGCTTGGTTTGTGGCATGCAGCCCTAGCAACCTCACACAGTAAGAAAAAGAGACAAAAGATGTAAGGACGAGACGGGAAGAAACACCACTGTGGTTATGACTATCTGCATCAGGAAAGGCAAGAGAATCTACAAACTTCTAGAACTATGTTCAGTAAAATTGCCAGATGTGAATTCTACATACAAAGTCAACAGCACGCCTCCCAATACACTAACCACAATTGGAGAACAAACAGGCATGTTAATTAACAATCTCTCACTGTACAAACAGATGAAGAAATTAAAATATATTTATCCACTGATCAAGAGGGCACTACAAGGCAGTTATTTTAAAAATAAATAGGCTCCTCTGTGAGAAAAGGGGATCCTGCAGGGGTGCTGTGTGACAGTCTGGAGGGGTGGGATGGGGGGGATATACATATGACTAATCTGGGAACATACATATCTGTAAACAAAACTCTGTAAAAGGGCTTCCCTGGTGGTCCAGTGAGTAAGCACACCTCCTTGCAGTGCAAGGGGCGCCAGTTCCATCCCTGGCCTGGGAAGATCCCACGTGCTGCGGAGCGGCTGGACCCATGTGTCCAATTACCAAGCCGGTGCTCTGCGACAACAGAGGCCACCATGATGGGAGGCCCACACGGGCCGAAGAACAAAGATGATGAAAAATAGACAAATGAAAGATTAATAGAAGTGGCCCGCCCAACCCCTCCCTCCCCAACCTGCCACCCCTCAAGAAGAAGAATAAATAAATAAATATATATATATATATATAAACTCTGTAAAAGTTAAAAGTAAAATAAGTTTTAAAAATAAACAAATAAATAGGCTGGATCTGCACAGATACATCTCAAAAACACAACTCTGAATTAACAACCAAAAAAATTTTTTTTACTACACAAAGTCATGGAGATGTGTGTAAGTACAAGCGCAGATAAATCCACAGGTAGGGTGTTTATGTTAAACACCTCAACTGTAGCACACAGATGTCTGCCCATATCATTTTCTGTACTGTTCTACATATCTGAAAGACTTCGTTTTTTGGATAAAAATAAAAGACTCTTTGGGGTCCAGATAAAGCCAGACAAAATTCTAAGAGGTTCATGATTTAAAAAGTCCCACAACGGGCTTCCCTGATGGTCCAGTGGTTACAGAGTCGACCTTTCAGTGGAAGGGTCGCCGGTTCCATCCCTGGCCCGGGGAGACCCCACATGCCGGGGTGGCTGGACTGGTGTGTCCAGTTAGGAACCAGCACTTTGGAGTGCATGCGTCCAGCGCTGGTGCTCTGCAACGAGAGAGGCCACTACAATGGGAGGCCCACACAAGTCAAAGAATAAAATATGGATGAAAATAAATATAAAAACAAAAGAGGCATGATGGGGAGAAGAAAAAACAAATTAAACAAACAAACAAAAACTTAACAAGAAAACTTCTATAAAAAAAAAAAAGTCCCACTCACTATCCGCTACTATCTGTACACACATGCGTTTTCAGGGGATTCCTAGTTCACCCCCATATTACTACTACACCAGCAGGAAGGTAAGACCAGCAAAGGAAGCAATTTAGTTTCCAAGACACTTGTTTTTAAGTCAGAATAAAACCCAACTTTAGGTTGTGCCCCTTTCTCATGGCTTGTGTGACTGCCTATGGTCTGAAAGGTGCCTGGGATAAATATACCACAATTCACCACCTGGGAGCACTCAGTGAGACCATTAAGAGGATCTTCAGCTGAATCAAAGGATTATAGCACCAGGTTCATGTTCAAAGTTAGGCCTGTAATTGGGATCCCTTGGATAAAGCCAGTGACTGATAATGTCAAGGAGTCTTTATAGCTAGGTTAAAAAAGAAATCTTGGATCCAGTAAAATTTGCACCGGCCCCCTGCTACACTTACTCGCAGTAACCTTCCTCACTCATCCATTCCCTCTCTATGCCTAGGATAATGACTCAAGCTTCTACTCTGCAGCCTCTTCCTAAGGGGGAATAAAAAAAAAAAAAATCAAGATACCTAATAAAAAAAACTGTAATGCAAAGGGCAGGGAGAGTTCATGCGTTTAATTTTAGGTCAGTTACCAGGTTTTTCTTGAGCTCTGGCCAGGTTTATTCTGGTACTGGCATGGAGAAACCTATTTTGCATGGGTGTGAGTTAGATTAAAAACAAAGAAACAAACAAAAGTCTCACACAGGGGCTCAAAGTTCACATCCAGACAAACACTGCCCACTGATCCAATCAGGTCACCTGCCAAGAGATTCTGCTAAAGCCAAGGGTTTCTCACAGTACAGAAAGGGACACGAGAGACTGCTAACAGGATCACTATTTCAAATCCTCTGCCACTGCCCCCATCAGATGGAAGTATTAAACAAACAATGTTGGAGGAAAAAAGAAAAACAACTCACAATGTTGGAGGGAAAAAATTTTTCACTTTCAAAAGGCCCGTGGGGGACAGGGAAACATGTTAAGCTCCCTTTGAAGAGTAAAATATGAAATAACAGATAAGGTGCTTAAAATATTATGCTGCTTCATTTAAGTATGTCACTCTTGGTTCATTCGTTACATATACAGCCCTTTTTTTCCAAGGGAAAACAGAATGCTCAGCAATTTGATCCTTGCAAAACTCAGTGGCAGCAAACTGAGTTAACAGGACAAGGGGCCTGCCCTTCCCCCAGCAAGACTGACGGTCAGACTATGCCAAGAGACTTGCAAGGACTAAGTTCTGAAAGTCAAGATCTGGGTTTTACAATATGCAGCAAAGGTGGCTTCTGATTCATGGCAGATTCTTTGGGAAACAGTACTCCATTTGACCCCAAGATTCTCCTCTCCTATCTGCTCCCTTCCATAGCTATTTGTGTATTTATACTACAACACTGTCTCTTTGACCAGAGTGTAAGCTCCATGAGGACAAGAACCATGTTTTATCCATTTTTTGCACATCTGTTAGGGCCGAGAGTGATACCCTGCCTATAGTCAAATGCTCAAATGAACATGGGCTGGGTTTAAGCAAATCTGGTCCAAAGAAGCCGGGCGAAAGAGCAGGAAGATAAGAACTACAGTCTGGAAGCCAGCCTGTTCAAAAGAAATACATATTTAAAAATGTTAAAAGATGAACAGCCATCCTCTGCAAGACAGAGATAAACTGTTCCTCTAAGTTAAGTGGAGGAAGGGAAGCACCAGTTTCCTCTGGCAAGCTTCTGAAAAGATAAAAGCATGTCTGGTTTGAGTGATAATGTGTTACAGGCTTAGGCAAGAACAGGTGAAAAAAAAAATCTGATAAAACCATGAAGCTGCTGGTCACTCAATGAAGAGGGAGCCGGGGGCGAAGGGCCAGGGCACCGAGCAGGGTGCAGGCTCGTCGAGGGGCCCGACATTGCTGGTAACGAGCCGGACTTGGCCAGGCTGCTTCACAACTCATGGCTACGCAGGGTCGCTTTAAAATAAGGAAGGCTCAAAGAGAAGATAAATGCATGATCCTCAACTTGTTCCTTATTGTAGATGCTCTCTTACTCCTATTAACTACTTACAGAGCGCCAAACACTGCTGAGACATTGAGGTGAACAGAAACACCCCAGCCGTCACTGCTCTGGAGCTGGCCTTGGCTTGTGTTCTCATTAGCTGTTCGACCTGCTGTCCGCCTAAGCTGGAGAGAGGCCAGTACAGCGAGTGTCTCTCAGGAATCATTTATTATAACCTATCAAAGAACAGAGTCAGTTTCACTTCCTCTGTGAGAAGTCACAAAGACTTCTGAATGAAAAATCAAGTGATCAAGTGTTAGCTGCTCAGTTATGTCCAACTCTTTGCAACCCCGTGAACTGTAGTCCACTAGGCTCCTCTGTCCAAGGGACACTCCAGGCAAGAATATTGGATTGGATTGCCATGCCCTTCTCCAGGGGATCTTCTCAACCCAGGGATTAACCCCCAGTCTCCTGCATTGCAGGCAGACTCTTTACTGTCTCAGCCACCAGAGAGATTCTTTCTTTTTCTTTTTTTTTTGAATAAAAAAATATCAGGATTCAAAAACAGAGAACAATTTTATGGAAATTGACAAGCTGATCCAAATATCTGGATGAAAATTTAAGGACCTGCTATAGCCAAAACGATTTTGAAAAAGAACCAATTCGAAGAACATACACTACCAGATTTCAAAACTTAACTATAAAGCTGCAAGTAACCAAGATAATGACAGATATATAAATCAATGGAACAAAACTGAGTCTAGAAATAAACCTTTACATTTATGGCCAGTTTATTTTGCAAAGGGAATTCAGTGGAGAAAGAACGGTCTTTTCAACAAATGATGCTAAGAAAACTGAATGTGCCAAGTTGTTCTTTTTTTGAACTTGCACCTTTACCATGCACCAAACCCCAATATTAACTCAAAATGGAACAGAAACATATGTAAGAGCTAAAACTACAAAACTTACAGATGAAAACACAGGAGAAAATCTCTGTGACCTTGAACTAGACAAACATCTTTTTACATATGACATCAAAAAGAAAGTGTTAAGTCGCTCAGTTGTGTCCGCCTCTTACTGACCCCATGAACCTGCAAGGCTCCTCTGTCCCTGAATCTTCATTTCTAAGAAGCTCCTGGAACACTCAGTAAAAGTAAACTCGAAAGTCCCACCAGAGATGTAGTATACAGAAGCCTTAGGAAAAGAGGACTGGGAATGTCCATCTCTTACAGGTATAGTCATTCCTCGGTATCCATCCACAGGAGACTGGTTCCAGGATACTCCACCCCCTGGTGGATACCAAAATCCATGGATGCTTAAGTTCGCTATATAAAATGCACAAAATTAAATACATCCTCCCATACACTTTAAATCATCTCTAGATTACCTATAATACCTAACACAATGTGAATGCTATGCAAACAGTTGCCAGGAGTGGCAAACTTAAGTTGTGGTTTTTGGAGTCTTCTGGAATTTCTTTACCAGATAGTTTTTTGTTTTGTTTTTAATCTTGGCCTCTTTTTATTGGTTTTTTATTTATTTATTTTCATCCATCTTTATTCTTTGGCCTGTGTGGGCCTCCCATTGCAGTGGCCTCTCTCGTTGCAGAGTACTGGCTCTGGGCGCGTGCACTCCAGAGCGCCGGCTCCTAACTTGGACACACTGGTCCAGCTGCTCCATGGAATGTGGGATCTTCCCGGGCCAGGGATTGAACCGGCAGCCCCTGTACTGCAAGGTGGACTCTTTACCCACTAGACCACCAGGGAAGCCCTCCCAGACAGTTTTTGATCCACAGTTGGTGAATCCACAGATTTGGAACCTGTGGACAGAGAGAGCCAGCTGTACAAGGAGAGTCTCACGCTAAGTCTCACGGTTCAGCACTTCATGAGGTACAACACTCTCATACGCAATTCATTCCAATGATTCAAAGTAATTTTAAGAATAAAATCTGTGTGTTTCTATTTTGAAAATAACAAAGCAAATGTCCTATATTTTACATGGTTCAAAATCAGATGGGGTTTTGCCTTAGTAATCTGCAGAAAAGTAAAGGTATTCTAAATGTGCCTCCACATTAAAAAGAAAAAAAAAAAGTTTGCTCCTTTAAAAATGTTCAGGCTACTTTTCAGGTTGAATCTAATTTTGAATCTCTTCAGGTGCATAATTATATGTTTTTCTGAATTCTTAGCAAGGATGTATCATTTTCTGATCTATAGGATCAAAATTCTGACTGATCAGGATAAAACTCAGCAACAGTGGTAGCATTTTTAATGGTTCAGCTCAGTAACTACTGGAGTCTAATGCTCTGCTATCACAGAAGATACAGAAGACCTAGTCTGTACTGGAAAGTAGCCATACTTTTACTTGTATCATAAAAACGACAGTACTCAATATCAGTGCGTGCGGGAACAGACGGGAAATTTTTTAAAGAGGCAGGACTACTTTCTAGAAAAAAAGAAAGTAGAACTGCTTAAATTATTTTCAATTTCTCTTCTGGGTATGGTTCAAAAGAGTGCGAGTGGTCTTGCACACTGGCTGCCGAATCACACAGACTGAGTGCTCAGCTGAGGACACATGGACCTGCCTAAGAACACTCACACCTCACTGGTTTTTTTTCAGATTCTAACTGAATTGGCCTGTGGTGGGGCTCAAGCTTTCCAGGGCAAGGATTCAATGACAAATGATGTTTCTAAAGACGGATACACCAATACTGTCCATTCCACTGGCTTCACTGCAACAGCCCCTCTCCTAGCCCTGATTCCTGTTTCGACTCCCACACAGAATGTGCAGGAAACGACACAAGGAAGTGACAGCAAGCAAGCTGGACCATATGAGAACTACAGATCTGTTTTCACTGCCTGGAATGCTTGCTTTTGGAATCTAGCTGCCAGGTAATGAAATCCAAGCTAGACAAGAGGCAAGAAACCCACGGGGAGAGAGAGCGCCTTGTTTCCTAGCTACACCCACTAAGGTCCCTGAGGTGAGTGAAGCAATCCCATGTTCTACCCGCCCCCATCACCGTCTAGCTACCACCTCATGAGATGCCTCACAGAGAAGAACCACCTAGCTGAGCCCTGCCTCAATTCCTGCGCCACAGAATTATGAGCAAATATAAAATGGCTGTGGTCTTAACCCATCAAATTTCTGGGTAGGTCTTGCTACCTAATAACAGAAAACAAAAACAGGTCTCAAGGTTGTTCTCAAATGTTCTTCTAGATAAACGGTAGGCAACTATAGTCAACATATACGGACTTGGTCTCTACAATGGGGCAGGGGCAGGAGCCTGAAACCTAGTTACCAGGGAAAAAAAATAAGGGTTTATAAGCAAGACTCAGCCTACTTTATAGACTTTTCCACATCTGTTGGCAAAAGATTTGGTTGCTTCCCAGTTTAAATTAGAGAATCAGGGTACATGAGTTTTATGTTTTTCTAAAGGCCAAATCAGGCACAGAGCCATTACACACCAACCTATCAATGTGATTCCACTCATCTTTTTTTTTTTTTTTTTAAAGATTTATTTATTTATTTTATTTTTTGGGCGGGGGTCGGGTTGGGGGGAGGGGGGCTGGCGGGCCACTTCTATTGGTCTTTCATTTCTCTATTTTCATCCGTCTTTGTTCTTTGGCCTGTGTGGGCCTCCCATCACGGTGGCCTCTGCTGTTGCCGAGTGCCGGCTCTGGGCACATGCGCTCCAGAGCTCCGGCTCGGTAATTGGACACATCAGTCCAGCCGCTCTGCGGCACGTGGTATCTTCCCAGGCCAGGGATTGAACCGGCGCCCCTTGCACTGCAAGGCAGTGTCCTTACCCACTGGACCACCAGGGGAAGCCCTCCACTCATCTTAATAGTTTACTGACACAGAAGGAACAAAAGATTCTAAAGATGTAGCCTTCTTTAGTCTCACCCATTTGGTTCTTCCCTCTATATACCAGCATGTATGTGTGCTAACTTGCTGCAGTTGTGTCTGACTCTGCAATCCTATGGACTGTATAGCCTGCCAGGCTCCTCTGTCCATGATATTCCTCAGGAATACTGGAGTGGGTTGCTGTGTTCTCCTCCAAGGGATCTTCCTAACCCAGAGACCAAACCTGCATCTCTTGCATCTCCTGCACTGGCAGGCAGGTTCTTTACCACTAGTACCACTTGGAAAGTCCCTTTATACCAGCACCCCCCGTCAATCTTAAAACAGGGAAGAGAGTTTAAACCCAATCGTATCTAGGATATGACCTATCATAAGGGTGCAAAAGCAGATGCTAAGTCAGGTGGATTCAAACTCTGGCTTGATTTTCCATCTATAAGATAGGAAGTTTGGCACAGAAATGTCAGGTTCATGTTTACTTCCTCTCTTCCCTCCCAAATCAATGCAACTGAACCTGTTACTGCACAGCCCAAGGATTTTCTTGAAGGAACTCTAAGCAAACACAATAAAGAAACTGAATCACACATGGCTCAGTTCATACCATTCACGGAGATTAAACGTAAGTATCCAAGTACACGGAATAAATCTTGTGCACCCAAGCACCATACAGGCATTATCATCCCTTGTAAGTGTTTATAATGTCAACATCTGAGAAAAAATCAGTGAAGTTGCTTCCATATTTCTGGACAGGTTATCCAAAATTCTTTAGACAACAGAGCAGATAACTTAGCTGCCAGAGAACAGGCTGTGCTTGTCCAGAGATGGGTCCTTAAAGGAGAAGAGCAGAGATGCGTTCTGAGCCTAAAGCGGTCTTAACGGTCTCGACTCACAGCCGAGAGCTGGCCAGTGAACACTTCAGTGTTGGGAAATAATGACTTAAGAGGGACACACCCCAGTCCAGCCCCCTCTGCGCACGTGGTATCTTCCCAGGCCAGGGATTGAACCGCGCCTTGCACTGCAAGGCAGTGTCCTTACCCACTGGACCACCAGGGGAAGCCCTCCACTCATCTTAATAGTTTACTGACACAGAAGGAACAAAAGATTCTAAAGATGTAGCCTTCTTTAGTCTCACCCATTTGGTTCTTCCCTCTATATACCAGCATGTATGTGTGCTAACTTGCTGCAGTTGTGTCTGACTCTGCAATCCTATGGACTGTATAGCCTGCCAGGCTCCTCTGTCCATGATATTCCTCAGGAATACTGGAGTGGGTTGCTGTGTTCTCCTCCAAGGGATCTTCCTAACCCAGAGACCAAACCTGCATCTCTTGCATCTCCTGCACTGGCAGGCAGGTTCTTTACCACTAGTACCACTTGGAAAGTCCCTTTATACCAGCACCCCCCGTCAATCTTAAAACAGGGAAGAGAGTTTAAACCCAATCGTATCTAGGATATGACCTATCATAAGGGTGCAAAAGCAGATGCTAAGTCAGGTGGATTCAAACTCTGGCTTGATTTTCCATCTATAAGATAGGAAGTTTGGCACAGAAATGTCAGGTTCATGTTTACTTCCTCTCTTCCCTCCCAAATCAATGCAACTGAACCTGTTACTGCACAGCCCAAGGATTTTCTTGAAGGAACTCTAAGCAAACACAATAAAGAAACTGAATCACACATGGCTCAGTTCATACCATTCACGGAGATTAAACGTAAGTATCCAAGTACACGGAATAAATCTTGTGCACCCAAGCACCATACAGGCATTATCATCCCTTGTAAGTGTTTATAATGTCAACATCTGAGAAAAAAAATCAGTGAAGTTGCTTCCATATTTCTGGACAGGTTATCCAAAATTCTTTAGACAACAGAGCAGATAACTTAGCTGCCAGAGAACAGGCTGTGCTTGTCCAGAGATGGGTCCTTAAAAGGAGAAGAGCAGAGATGCGTTCTGAGCCTAAAGCGGTCTTAACGGTCTCGACTCACAGCCGAGAGCTGGCCAGTGAACACTTCAGTGTTGGGAAATAATGACTTAAGAGAGAAGAAGGCTCTGGCTGAAACAGGATAAACAGTCCTCATATTCAGAAGAAGGCCAGCAGGTACAGAGCTTAGTTCTGAAGATTCCCAATTGGATCCTTCTTGATTCTCACATAAGGCAATAAGTTGAATCTTCTCTCACTGACATCAAATTGATACTGGTAGCCTCCTACTAATTATAGCCCAAGCTTCACCTGTCTCTTTTATACTGCAATCTCCCTTTCTCTTTATTGACTTGAATCACAGAACCAGAAAAATAAGACTATATGTGCTTTTCAGGTCTCAGTATGATTTGCTCAGAGATTAGAATGTCTGCTATATGAACTGTGAAATCCCAGTTTTATTACTTAAGGCCTACTCATTCATCCTTCTCTCAGGTACAGTGGGTGAACTTGAGGCAGCAGTGAAGGCCTTAGAAATCCGCGGAAGGCAAATGGAAGAATACTGTTGCAAGGTTCTCAGCCTCTACATGAAACAATATAAAACAAATTGAAGGCATACTATGATAAGTAAAGATGTATAATGTAAAACCTAGAGCAACCACTAAAAATTTAAGCCAAATATGTAAAATGCTAACAAGCCCATTTCCCAGTGTGATTGTGCTCAGTTGCTCAGTGGAGTCTGACTCCGCGATCCCACGGACCGTAGCCCGCCAGGGTCCTCTGTCCACAGAATTTTCCAGGCAAGAATACTGGACTGGATTTGCCATTTCCTCTTTCCAGACCCAGAGATCAAACCCCTGTCTCCTGCATTGGCAGGTGGATTCTTTACCAGTGAGCCACCTGGGAATCCCAACAAGCCCATTGTGGAGATAAAATAGAATAACAAAAAATTCTCTTAGTCCAAATGAAGTCAAGGAAAAGCAAAAAAGTCAGAATATATACATAACTTCAACAACAACAAAAAAGACAGCCCAGATTTTAAAATGGATGGAAGATTTGAACAGAATTTCTCCTAAGAAGATATACAAATAGCCAACAAGCAAGTGAAAAGATGCTTAACATCATTAATCATTAGCAAAATACAAATCAAAACTGCGGTGAGATATCACTTTATACCTGTTAGGATACCTATGATAAAAGAGCTAACAAATGTGGAGAACAGGGAACCCTTCTACATTGTCAGAGGGAATGTAAATTGGTACGGCCACTATGGTAAACAATATGATAGTTTCTCAAAAAATTAAAAGTTACTATTACCGTATGATCCAGTAATACCAACTCTGGGTATACATACAAAAGAATTGAAAGCAAGGTCTCAAAGAGGTATGTGTATACCCATGCTCATAGCAGCATTATTCACAATAGTCAATGCTTAAACAAAATGTGATATATATGCAACAGAATATTTACCAGCCTTAAAACAGAAACAAACTCTAGCACTTGCAATAAATGGATAAACTTGGAGGCTATCATGTCAAGTAAAATAAGCCAGTTATGGAAAGACAAACAACATGTGATTTTATTTACATGAGGGAGCAAGAGTCAAACTCACAGAAACAGAAGCACAAAGGTGGTGTGTTTCCCGGGACTAGAGGCAGGAGAAATGGGGAGATGTCGTTTAAGGGACAAACAGTTTCAGGTTTCCAAGGTGGAGAGAGTTCTGGATAATACTTACCACTACTGAACTGAACGCTTTAAAAAGTGGTTAAGATGGTAAATGTCACGCTACCTGTATGTTCACCGCAATTAATTTTTTGATTTTAGAGTGAAACTCTTAGAGTTAAATGTCTAAAAATGTGTGCAAGACCTTTACTCTGAAACTGTAAAACACTGCAGAGAGGGATTAAAGATCACTTACATAAATGGGGCGAAATAACATTTTCACAGATTTCAGGTTGTAATATTTAAATTTATTCATAAATTTTACTTGATCTCAATCATAATTTCTGTAGGCTTATTTCTTAAAAATATACAAGCTGATTCTTAAATGTATACGGAAATTCATAGCATACAGAATACTCTAAACAATACTTCAGAAGAATAAGGTAGAGGAATCAACAGTATTTGATTTTGAGACTTACTAAAACACCACAATAATCAAAAGAACACAGAACCGGCATAAGGACAGACATTCAGAACAGAACAGAATCCAGGCCAGGAGTAGACTCACCGTAGAAACTACGGTAGATGGCTTCTTCTCCTGTTCTCCTTCTTGTTCCGGTAACGCTGGTTTATAACATTATATAAGTTTCAAGCGTACAACTTTACATTTCTACTTCCGTAAGCACTATAGCGTGCTCAGCACCAAAAGTTCAGTTTCCATCCATCACCACACAGGTGATCACTCTGACCAATTTCATCCTTCCCCATCCCTGCCCCTTCTCCTCTAGAAACCGTTACTCTGTTCTCTTTATTCTATGCATTAGTTTTTGTCTCATTTGCTCATTTTGTTTGTTCTTTATATTCCATATATGAGTGAGATCATACAGTATTTGTCTTTCTCTGATGTATTTCATTTAGCATACTATCTCAAGTCCATTTACGTTGTAGCAAATGGCTGAGTAGTATTCCATTGTACATATACCACATTTTTATCTGTGAACAGAGCTTTTACAAAGGTCCCATGATAATTCAATAGGGGAAAGCATAGCCTTTTCAACACCTGATGCTGAAACTACCAGGGCAGAAACTGAACTACGAAACCAAAGATAACGCTTATACATGAAAAGCTACAAAACAGCTGAAAGAAATCAAGAAAGATCTAATAAAATGAAAAGACATCCCATTCGAGTTCATACACTAGAAGACTTTAATACTGTTTAGCTGCCAATATTCCCCAATTTGATCTAGAGATTCAGTGCAATCCCTATCAAAATCCAAATTGCCTTTTTCACAGAAATGGATACAATGATTCTAAAATTCAAATGAAATTGCAAGCACCCCCAAATTACCAAAACAATCTTGAAAAAGAACAAAGTTAAAGAACTCATACTTCCTAAGTTCAAAATTAACTACAAAGCTAGAGGAATCAACAGTATTTGATTTTGAGCCTTACTAAAACACCACAATAATCAAAAGAACACAGAACCGGCATAAGGACAGACATTCAGAACAGAACAGAATCCAGGCCAGGAGTAGACTCACCGTAGAAACTACGGTAGATGGCTTCTTCTCCTGTTCTCCTTCTTGTTCCGGTAACGCTGGTTTATAACATTATATAAGTTTCAAGCGTACAACTTTACATTTCTACTTCCGTAAGCACTATAGCGTGCTCAGCACCAAAAGTTCAGTTTCCATCCATCACCACACAGGTGATCACTCTGACCAATTTCATCCTTCCCCATCCCTGCCCCTTCTCCTCTAGAAACCGTTACTCTGTTCTCTTTATTCTATGCATTAGTTTTTGTCTCATTTGCTCATTTTGTTTGTTCTTTATATTCCATATATGAGTGAGATCATACAGTATTTGTCTTTCTCTGATGTATTTCATTTAGCATACTATCTCAAGTCCATTTACGTTGTAGCAAATGGCTGAGTAGTATTCCATTGTACATATACCACATTTTTATCTGTGAACAGAGCTTTTACAAAGGTCCCATGATAATTCAATAGGGGAAAGCATAGCCTTTTCAACACCTGATGCTGAAACTACCAGGGCAGAAACTGAACTACGAAACCAAAGATAACGCTTATACATGAAAAGCTACAAAACAGCTGAAAGAAATCAAGAAAGATCTAATAAAATGAAAAGACATCCCATTCGAGTTCATACACTAGAAGACTTTAATACTGTTTAGCTGCCAATATTCCCCAATTTGATCTAGAGATTCAGTGCAATCCCTATCAAAATCCAAATTGCCTTTTTCACAGAAATGGATACAATGATTCTAAAATTCAAATGAAATTGCAAGCACCCCCAAATTACCAAAACAATCTTGAAAAAGAACAAAGTTAAAGAACTCATACTTCCTAAGTTCAAAATTAACTACAAAGCTATAGGAATCAAAACAGTATTGGCACAGGATAAACATACAGACCAATGGAATAGAATTGAGTACAGAAATAAACGCATATATCTATGGTCAATTCACAACAGTGCTAAGGCAATTCAACTGAATAGGGTTTTTATAAATGACGCTGGGATATCTCCATGCAAAAAGAATGAAGTTAGACACCTACCTCACACTATAGGTGAAAATCAAAAGGGATCAAAGGCTTAAAACTATAAAACTCTTAGACATAAACACAGCTAAAGGCAACAGTTTCTTAAAAATACAGGAAACAAATAAAAAAACAAATTGGGCTTCATCAAAATTAAAACCTTTTCCCCCTCAAAGGACACTATCAAGAATAATGAAAAGCCAACAGAACGGGTAATTTTTCTGCAAATCACGTATCTGGTAAGAGACTAGGATCCAAAATACAAACAGAACATTTACAATTCAACAGCAACAAACTCCAAATAAAAAATTGTCTTAAGGACTTGAATAGACATTTCTCCAAAGAAGATATACGAATGGGCAACAGACAAGAAAAGATGCCTAACATTCTTAAGGAAATGCAAATCACAACCACAATGAGATATGACTTCACAACCCCCTGGATGACTACTATCAAAAAAACCCGCAAACAGATAATAACAAGTACTGGAGAGAATGCAAAGAGATCAGGACCCTCATACACTGTAGATAAGAATATAAAATTGTATATTTCCTTTGAAAAATAATCTGGAGTTTCTCAGAAATATCAAACATAGTAACCACGTGATCCAGCAATTTCACTCCAAGGTATATGCACAGGTGAAATGAAAAGACATATCCACACAGAAACTTGTGCTTGAATGTCCTCAGCAGTACTGTTTTTAATGTCCCCAAAGTAGAAACAATGCAAATGCCCATCAGTAGAGAAAATGTGATATGCAACAGAATATTATTCAGCCATAAAGAGGAATGAAGCACTGATACGCATGGATGCACCTTGAAAACACTATCCTAAGTGAAAGAAACGAGAAACCAAAAGTCACATGTTAAATGGCTCCACTTTTATTACATGTCCAAAATGGGCAAATAGATAAAGGTATAAAGCAGATTAGTAGTTGTCCAGGGCTGGGGTAAACTGAGAGAAAGTCAGACAGTGCTAATGGTTATGGGGTTTACTTTGGGGGTAATGAAAATACTCTAAAATTTATTGTGGTGATGACTGCACAGCTCTCAATACATAGAAACCACTGACTTGCACACTTTCAAGGTGTGAATTGGTATGGCACATGAATGACATCTCAATAAAGCAGTTAAATTTTAAAAAGGTCAAAGGAGAAACCGAGCTGGAGAGGTAAATTTTGGAGTTACCAGTTACAGTATTCATAACCAGGAGCGTCAAAGACTTCTCCAGGATTGTACTATGTAAAAGAATGAGAGGTGGTCCAAGGACTAAACCCTCTTTTCCTTCAGCACTAGAGGTAGAGAGATCAATGACAGAGGCAGTAAGAAGACTAGGTGACCGTGGTGTCCTGGAAGCAAGTAAACAAGTATTCCAAGGAGACCAACTTGTCAAATGTATTTGGCCTTCCCAAACTGAGAACTGAGAAGCAACAACTGATTTAGCAACATGAAGGTTCTTGGCGACCTTGAGAAGAACAGCTTTGATAGAGAAGTCAGAACAAATAACCTGATTAGAGTGGGTTCAAGGAGAATAAGAGAAAAACCAGAGAATCAAGAAAAGAGAGGCTTTTCTTGTTTGTTTTTGTTTTCGGCTGTGCCACATGGGACTCTCCCCGACCTGGGACTGAACCTGTGCCCCCAAGCAATTCTGCCTGGCACTTAGTAAACTGTAAATAAATGTCCACCATTAGTAATACTGTTTTAAAAACTACTGTTTAAGATTGTGTTTCTTATTTTTAAAAGTAGCAATAACCAACAAAAACAGACTGTTATAAAAGCAACAGTCTACTCAGTAGGGAAGAGTTCAAAGACTCAAGTATTAAGGTTGGCTCAGGCTCAAGTCATTACAGAATTCTTCCAAGTACTTTTCCCACTCTGCTCCTGTTCCTCCACTTTCTGGGGACATAGGAGAAATAACACGTGCCATCCAAGAGGGCCGTGAGCTTGCAGAACTCTATAGATATAAATTTTGTTGTTGGGTAATGGGTTCAGCTTCAGCTGAAACTCAATTTCTAGGTTCTGTGCCAGCCTCCTGCTCCCATGGGTAGCCTTGATAGTCATGTGGAATAGCAACATCTTAAAAAAAAACAAAAACAAAAACCCAACACCCAGGGAAGGGTGCTTTTTTTTACTCAGGAACATTTCTCATGCCCATTTATAAAGAGACCAGACTTCTTATACAGTTCAAATAAGACGCCTGGTTACTGGTCATTTTATTATTCCACAGATCACTGAAGGAAGAAGGAGAGTCCGTCATTTGTCTGCCTGTCACCTGACAGACTCCTCTGTGGGATGCCACTGCAGTGCTGGGTCCCAGTGGGTTGCCGCAGGTGCCGGCCAGCATGCCTCCTGCTTGCCAGCTTCTGTGTGCAGCACCCTGAGGAAGCAAAGGCACCTGCCGAGTGAGGAGCCCTGACATGAGCTGCCTCACACAGGCCTGGTCTGAAATGTCTCCACCCCTGCCCCTGACCTGTTGTTTTCTTTCAGGGCAGCTCAGATTGTGCATCCAAGGTAAAAATTTCTTGTGCTCTCAGTCTGGCTCCTGGCAGAAGCAATTATTCCATCAGAAGTATAAAAATGGGAAGAAGCAGTGAACTCTGGAACAAGCTGGACATAGGCGGATTATTTCAGGATGGAAGGCTGAGAGAGAGCAGCCTTCAATCCTATGGAGCCTATTTCCTGGGGCTGTTTATTCATCTCTGCATTTGGGGCTGAGCCCTGAGCTCTTTCTAGTTTGTAATTTAATTGCTCTACTGAGAACAAACTAAATTTATAGGAAGGGCTACGTGTTCTTTCCCTGTGGCATTCTTGTAACAACTGACAGGGGAAGTCTGACCAAACAAAAGATAGGGTCTCTCTAGCAAAGAGCTGAAAGAGTAAAAGCATTTTAGGGGGCAAAATTCTTGACCATCAACCTATGATTTGCCTTCATCCAGAGAGACACGCAACAGCTGGAAGGGGAAGGGAGGAGGAATTCGCTTTGAATAGCTTCCTCCTCGCGTGTACAAGAAGTTTCCGGAAATTACAACAGAGACAAACACAAAACAAAATCCACCCATGCACATGGAATGATATGGAACAGTGAAGAGATGATCAAAGAAAAGACAGAGGTCGTGAAATGAGATACGCAGCACGCGACTTCCACTGTTTTAAACATATCAGTCCGCAGGGGCAAAAATCGGGAGAAATACACACAAGAGAACACGGGGAACTTTCACTTTCTGAATCAGTGTTTGAAATGTTTACAATGAATATTCTGATCATTTCTGTGATCAGGAAAAAACCCAGGAAGAACCAATGCTTCCAGATTTGCTTGAAAAACAAAAAAAAACCTGCTAATCTAGAGACCACAAAGGTCTGTTAACTTGCATTTCTGCCGAGTGCCTATTAGTTTATCCTTTCCAACTTCTTCCAACCTTCCACCCTTTCCAACCTGCTATGGGATGTTTTCCTTTTACAACTTCTTTTCTCTTCTGTCAGTGCTGTCTCTGAATTCTTTCTAAACCCCTCCCAGTCATCTTACAAGTCATTTTTTTCTTTCAGTTTAATTTCTTCCAGAAAGCCAACTCCAAGCTAGTTTTGTCAACCCTACAAAATCCACCAGGATGACCTAATAAATAATGACTCTTTTCCATAAAGCAACCTTTATCTTCACCTCTAAAACTAACATTCTTTTTTCGTGTGTTATCTTCAGTGAATAACTTTTTAAATTTTGGCTGCTTTTATTGGTTTTCCTTTTTATTTATTTATTTTCATCCATCTCTACTCTTTCGCCTGTGTGGGCCTCCCATTGCAGTGGCCTCTCTTGTCGTAGAGCATTGGCTCTGGGTGCATGCACTCCAGAGCGCTGGTTCATAACTGGACACACTGGTCCAGCTGCCCCACGGCACGTGGGATCTTCCTGGACCAGGGATCGAACCAGTGCCCGCTGCACTACAAGGCGGACTCTTCACCCACCAGGGAAGCCCAGTGAACAACTTTTAGGTAGGTATCTACTCTATACCATGAACCATGAATATTTCAGATAGAATTTTTTTAGAAACAGGAACTTCCTCAACTACCATATGTGACTCGTAATAGGCACTAATCCACAAGAACAATGCTTCTTTTCAGAATAGCAAACTTCAGGTCTTAAATCCGAAAGCTCAAACAGGTTTAGTCTCTCGTGCCACTCCAGTAAGTTAGTTTGAATTGGTCCCCTAAGCACCATGTTTAGGATCCTGAGTCCATGCAGAGTTCCATAATAAAGAGTAAAGTATGTTTTTAGCAGTTCTTTTCTGTAGGCTAACAAGGTGAGGGTCACTGGCTCTTCCCTCTCTGCAACCTCTGGGGGCCAGGCTATTATGACCCACATTGTTCTTATTTTTGGTTTATCTTGAGTCCAGTCACTGTGAAATGTTGCTAAATTTAAAGAAGGTGTAGGTGTGTGTCTGTGGTGGGGAGAGGGGGTGGAGAAAGGAGGTACCTCTTTTCTCCAGAATCTTTAACTGTTCCTTGCAGCTCAGAGAATGAGATGGCAATTTAAGGGGGGTGGAGAAAGATGACTTCATTACAAGGAATTTCCAGTCTGAGTCAAACTTGAAGTTATGAGACCTTGGGCTGGTTTTCTCCAGTCACCCATCCTCTCTATTCTTAACTTAATCACAATTGCATAACATCAATAGACCCAGGCAGTAATCCTTCTCCCTGGTTCCCAAAGTTTATTCAATATTAGGTTCATTCACCCTTTCACTTACCCTCTTCCCACGGTATCAAATTACAGGTAAGACAAGTAGGCTTGGGCTTACCACTTCATCTCATAAATCATTCTCAGAGTGCAACACCCTCTCTGAATTCTTCCCACATACTGATAATATAGACTGGTGGTAACGCTAAAGAAAGCCTTCCGTGGTTCTGGTTATCAACAAGTTTACTTGATCCATTTTCTGAAACTACACATTTATTACCAGTTCTCTGTCTACCATAAGAATACTACGGAAGAGCTCAGAACAGCCCTGTTGAGAGAATTTTCTTTTACGATGAAAATGTTCTGTATCTAGGCTGTCCAATTACAGTCGTCACTAGCAATCTGTGGCTACTGAGCACTTAAAATATGGCTAGTAGGACTCAAAGGAAATCCTAAATTTTAATTTATTGTAACAGCCACATGTGGCTACTATACTGGACCTTACTACCATACTGGACAGAAGAAAGATAAAATATCCAGCCTCCCTAAAAAAAATGGAAAGCTCTGGAAGTTTATCCTGTAACTTCCCACTGCAATATCCTGAGTACAGAGGAAGAGTTAAGTCCTTTATTGCCACAGAAACAGATCCTTGCCACAGCTGTGAGCCCCCAAGAGGTATAGTGCTGAAAGATTTCCCTGTATGACTCAGGAGCTAGTCTTCCTCTGGGAGTAGAGAACGAAATGATGATGGGTTTCCAGCTTTCTGCTTCCCTGTTCATAGTGTCCACTCAACATTATGATGCCGCTGGCAGGGCTTTACAGATTTCTTGAGCAGAGAGAGAACAGACAGCCAACCCCACTGATCTGTCCAAAGAGAAAAACTAGAACCATGAAAGATGACTTAATCATTAAAAAGATTTTTGCATACAATTGAGGCAAAAAATTTAAATGTAAGAATTCAAAATGTAGTTCAATGAAACATAAAACTCAATGACAGGTTAAAAAAACATGGGAAGAAAGAATTATGGTACTGAAAGGTAGTCACAGGGAATTACCAAGAGTGATGCATACAGAAATAAAGAGCTGGAAAATATGGACCTGTTAGCAACATGAAAAACAGGGGCTTCCCTGGTAGCTCAGAGGCAAAGAGTTCACCTGCCAATGCAGGAGACACGGGTTCAATCCCTGATCCGGGAAGATCCCACATGCTGTAGAGCAACTGAGCCTGTGAGCCACAACTATGGAGCCTGTGCTCTAGAGCCTCGGAGCTGCAACTATGAAGCCCATGTGCCGTGCAACTACTGAAGCCCGTGTGCCCTAGAGTCAGAGTTCCACAATAAGAAGCCTGCTCACCTCAACTGGAGAGTAGCTCCCACTCCCTGCAACTAGAGAAGAGCCTGTGATAGCAATGAACACCCAGAATAGCAAAAAAAAAAAAAAAAACAAAAGGAGAAAGAAACATGAAGGATAGAAGAAAAAGATCCAGTACATGACTTTTAAGATTCTCAAAAGGAACGACGGGAGAGAATAAAACAAAGGCAAATAGGGACAGGTATGTTACATGGACACTTTGAAAGACATGAACTCTCATATTCAAAGATAAACTGCACACACACACACAAAAACGATAAACTGTAAATAAGAAAAATAAAAGTAGGTTAAACCCTGAACACACAACAGTAAGTCTGCAGAACATCATGAACAAAGAGTATAAAAGCAGTTAAGAGAAAAACAAATTAACTCTAAGAGTTGAGAATCAGACTTATCAACTGCAATATTAAAAGCCAAAAGATAATGAAATGGAATAACACTACCCAATTGCTGAGAAAAAACTAACTGCCAATCCAAATTTTTATATTCAGCTAAATTAGCATTCAATAGTTATGGCAAATAGAAATGCTTTTTTATTTGCAAGCAAAAATAACCATAAAAGGATTTAGGGACTTCCCTGGTGATGCAGTGGTTAAGAATCCAACTGCCAGAACTTCCCTGGTAGTCCAGTGGCTAAGATTCTGAGCTCCCAGTGCAGAGGGCCAGGGTTCAATCCCTAGTCAGGGAATTCCACACACCACAATTAAAAAACTTGTATGCTGAAACTAGAACCTGGCACAGCCAAATTAAAAAAAAAAAAAAAAAAAGAATTCTGCCAGTACAGGTAAAACAAGTTTGATCCCTGGGTCAGGAACTAAGATCCCACATGCTAAGCCTAGGTTGAGCCTGTGTGCTCATACCCATGAGCGGTAATTACTGAGTCCATGCATTGCAACTACTAAAGCTGGAGTCTCCAAAAGTCCATGCTCTGCAACAAGAGAAGCTACCGCAAGGAGAAGCCTGTGTACCATAACTAGAGAGTAGCCCATGTTCACTACAATTAGCGAAAGTCTCTAAGTGCTGCAATGAGAACCCAGCATAGCCAAAAATAAATTAATAAGTAAAAATTTTAAAGTCAAGGTTCCAAAAGACATTCTCAGGTGATACTGAGTCAGACTTTACTTGAATTATGCAGCCTCCAGCTGTGTAAGATTCTCAATGGAAGGGCAAGAAGCCCCTCTTCCATCAAATGACATCACAGCACACACCTGGTAAGAGTAGTTGGGTACCTGATCTACTTCAAATCACATAAGGATACAGATCAACACTGAAGAAAGTAGATCGCCATATTAGGCCTAGCCACCCCTTCAGACACCATGTCACTTTTAAGATCCTGTGGCTTTCCCATTTCTAGGAATAGGTCAATGTAGATTCCTCAGACTTAAGATGTTTCATTTATTAAGACTTCAAACTGCTTTGCAGAGTCAAGAACTTAATGCATAGTCAATAGTAGCATCTACCTGCAATGCAGGAGACTCCAGTTTGATTCCTCGGCCAGGAAGATCCCCTGGAAAAAGGATAGGCTACCCACTTCAGTATTCTTGCGCTTCCCTAGTGGCTCAGACAGTAAAGAATCCACCTGCAATGCAGGAGACCTGAGTTTGATCCCTGGATTGGAAAGATCCCCTGGAGAAGGAAACAGCTATCTACTGGAGAATTCCATGGCTCATCCATGCGGTTGCAGAGTTGGACATGACTGACTGACTGACTGACTGAACTTTTCTTCTTTCTTTTCAGTAACATTTGAAATTTCTGGCTATTGTGAAGCTTTTCTCTAAGTCCGAAATTATTTTAAAGCTTTAAAAAAAGTAAAAAAAAAAAATTCTCTTCTTATATCTGTAAGTCCATTCCCACCAGGTTCACGGGTAGACCAATTTTATAAAGACAACAATGGATAAACTCAACATTAAAACTCCAATACACATCCTAACACTTCTTCCCCCATAGAAGTTGACAAAGCTGTTTTTAAATTTTATCTGAAAGCAAAAAGCACCAAAAATAACTAACCAGTTTGCGCTGTTTTTATTGTTGTCTGTAACATACAGAACTGTTTATTCTGCTGTTTGCAATACAAAGACATAGGGAAATGTTACTGTTTGTGCAATATAGTAGAGGAAGAAAATGGAAACTGTCCATTAGGGTCAGTTTGCCAGATGTCCTGTCATTAAGAAAAACAGCTATAAACAGAGCAGTTCCTGGTACTCTGTACTTCATTTTGCTGATTCTATCCGGATTCCCTTATTTGTCCCCTAGAAAGCTTTATTTAGACAACACAGCTTTGAAAGAGAATAAACAACAAGTTGAAAGGATTTGCCCTTCTACACTGCAAGACAAAACCACAGTAATTAAGAAAGTATTAGCACAAGGGTAGACAACTTGACCAGTGGAACAGAACAAAAAGCCCAGGAACCCATGCCTGGAAGGAAGCTTGATAATTTGATAGAGGTTATCTTGAAACTTGATAGAGGAAGCTTTGCAAATCAGTAGGAAAAGACTTCACCATTCTTCAGTGCTGTTGGGAGAGCTGGTTTATTTGTATGCAAGAAGGAAAAAGATATCCTTATCTTACTTACCCCATTCAAATAATTTACCTCTCCATAGATTAAGGATTTAAATAAGAAAGGCAACATTTAGGGCTTCCCCTGGTAGTCCAGTGGGTAAGGACACCGCCTTGTAGTGCAAGGGGCGCCAGTTCAAGCCCTGGCCTGGGAAGATCCCACATGCCGCGGAGCGGCTGGACCCATGTGTCCAATTACCGAGCTGGAGCTCTGGAGCGCATGTGCCCAGAGCCGGCGCTCTGCGACGACAGAGGCCACCGAAATGGGAGGCCCACAGGAGCCAAAGAACAAAGACGGATGAAAATAGACAAATGAAAGACCAATAGAAGTGGCCTTCCCATCCACTCCTTCCCTACCCAACTCCCAAAAAGATAAATAAATTAAATTTTTTTTAAAAAAAAAGGAAAGGCAACATTTAGAAGAAAATACAAGATATCTTTTCTGACCTCAGAGAAAGAAAACCTCAAGACACAAAATCCATAAGCCATGAGGGAAAACTCTGGAATAGTACATTAAAGGTAAGTTAACCATAAGAATAAGGGCTACCCATAAGAAAGGGACCTCCCTGGTGGCTCAGCAGTACAGAATCTGCCTGCAGTGCAGGAGACCTGGGTTCCATCCCTGGGTTGGGAAGATCTCCTGGAGAAGGGCATGGCAACCCACTCCAGTATTCTTGCCTGGAAATTTCATGGACAGAGGAGCCTGGGATCGCAGAGTTGGACACATGGCTGAAGCGACTAAGCAGCAATCTTAAGAAATTACAAAGAGATTAGAGAGATAGCCCACAAACTGGGAAATATACATCTGCATTACTGCAGATGCCTATCTGGAAACAAAACGAAACAAACACAGAAACTAGTATGAAAAGGATGAACCATCCAATACAAACATGAATGAAAGACATGAACAAGCACGATGATTAGATATACAATATTAGCACATTAATTATACGCAAATATGTATTATACCAAGCATATAAATAAAAAAAACCACTGGAAGAGCTTGATAATTTGATTTTGAAACTTGATAGAGGAAGCAAATCAGAAAAGCTTCACCATTCTTCAGTGCTGTTGGGAGAGCTGGTTTATTTGTATGCAAGAAGGAAAAGATATCCTTATCTTACTTACCCCATTCAAATAATTTACCTCTCCATAGATTAAGGATTTAAATAAGAAAGGCAACATTTAGGGCTTCCCCTGGTAGTCCAGTGGGTAAGGACACCGCCTTGTAGTGCAAGGGGCGCCAGTTCAAGCCCTGGCCTGGGAAGATCCCACATGCCGCGGAGCGGCTGGACCCATGTGTCCAATTACCGAGCTGGAGCTCTGGAGCGCATGTGCCCAGAGCCGGCGCTCTGCGACGACAGAGGCCACCGAAATGGGAGGCCCACAGGAGCCAAAGAACAAAGACGGATGAAAATAGACAAATGAAAGACCAATAGAAGTGGCCTTCCCATCCACTCCTTCCCTACCCAACTCCCAAAAAGATAAATAAATTAAATTTTTTTTTAAAAAAAAGGAAAGGCAACATTTAGAAGAAAATACAAGATATCTTTTCTGACCTCAGAGAAAGAAAACCTCAAGACACAAAATCCATAAGCCATGAGGGAAAACTCTGGAATAGTACATTAAAGGTAAGTTAACCATAAGAATAAGGGCTACCCATAAGAAAGGGACCTCCCTGGTGGCTCAGCAGTACAGAATCTGCCTGCAGTGCAGGAGACCTGGGTTCCATCCCTGGGTTGGGAAGATCTCCTGGAGAAGGGCATGGCAACCCACTCCAGTATTCTTGCCTGGAAATTCCATGGACAGAGGAGCCTGGGATCGCAGAGTTGGACACATGACTGAAGCGACTAAGCAGCAATCTTAAGAAATTACAAAGAGATTAGAGAGATAGCCCACAAACTGGGAAATATACATCTGCATTACTGCAGATGCCTATCTGGAAACAAAACGAAACAAACACAGAAACTAGTATGAAAAGGATGAACCATCCAATACAAACATGAATGAAAGACATGAACAAGCACGATGATTAGATATACAATATTAGCACATTAATTATACGCAAATATGTATTATACCAAGCATATAAATACAAAAACCACAATGATATGCCATTTCACATTTACTAGAGCTTGCCAAGAATTCAAGTATGCCAATATCAAGTTTTGGCAAGAACAGGGAACAGTGAATACATATGCTATGTGGGGAATATAAAATTGGTACCCGCACACTGGCCATCTACTGGGCAGTATTTAATCAAGAGTTGGTATACGTGTGAGGTCTACCAAGGTATATATATATATAAGCCTATGGCCCAATTATCCTACGAACAAAAATGGAGTCTAGAAAAACTCTCATTCAAGTATGTAAGGAAACAGCAAAACGTTCTCAAAGTAACTGAAAATAACTTTAATATCCACTGATATCCAAGAGACTAGATTGATACATGGTGATATTTGTGGTATATTCATACAATAGAGCTGAGCAGCAAAAATGAATGTGTTAGAGCAGCAAAGAGTACAATGGATTTACAGATCCCAAGTCCAATTCTGAGGTATATCTCCAGGCAAGAATATTGGAGTGGGTAGCCATTCCCTTCGCCAGGGGATCTTCCTGACCCAGGGATCGAACTGGGGTCTCCTGCAATTGCAGGTGGATTCTTTACCAGCTGAGCTACAAGGGAAGCCCATATTAAAGGATAGAGACAATATAAAGTTTAAGTTAAAAATAGTTTTGGGTAGAAAAAGGTAGTAAAAAGTAGGAACATATACAAAATGATCAACAGAAGAGTCAGGGCGGTTATCACCTTTGGTAAGGGTAGAGGAAAAACAGGAATTGAGCGAGATAGCCCTGGGTTCCATCCCTGGGTTGGGAAGATCTCCTGGAGAAGGGCATGGCAACCCACTCCAGTATTCTTGCCTGGAAATTCCATGGACAGAGGAGCCTGGGATCGCAGAGTTGGACACATGACTGAAGCGACTAAGCAGCAATCTTAAGAAATTACAAAGAGATTAGAGAGATAGCCCACAAACTGGGAAATATACATCTGCATTACTGCAGATGCCTATCTGGAAACAAAACGAAACAAACACAGAAACTAGTATGAAAAGGATGAACCATCCAATACAAACATGAATGAAAGACATGAACAAGCACGATGATTAGATATACAATATTAGCACATTAATTATACGCAAATATGTATTATACCAAGCATATAAATACAAAAACCACAATGATATGCCATTTCACATTTACTAGAGCTTGCCAAGAATTCAAGTATGCCAATATCAAGTTTTGGCAAGAACAGGGAACAGTGAATACATATGCTATGTGGGGAATATAAAATTGGTACCCGCACACTGGCCATCTACTGGGCAGTATTTAATCAAGAGTTGGTATACGTGTGAGGTCTACCAAGGTATATATATATATAAGCCTATGGCCCAATTATCCTACGAACAAAAATGGAGTCTAGAAAAATTCTCATTCAAGTATGTAAGGAAACAGCAAAACGTTCTCAAAGTAACTGAAAATAACTTTAATATCCACTGATATCCAAGAGACTAGATTGATACATGGTGATATTTATGGTATATTCATACAATAGAGCTGAGCAGCAAAAATGAATGTGTTAGAGCAGCAAAGAGTACAATGGATTTACAGATCCCAAGTCCAATTCTGAGGTATATCTCCAGGCAAGAATATTGGAGTGGGTAGCCATTCCCTTCGCCAGGGGATCTTCCTGACCCAGGGATCGAACTGGGGTCTCCTGCAATTGCAGGTGGATTCTTTACCAGCTGAGCTACAAGGGAAGCCCATATTAAAGGATAGAGACAATATAAAGTTTAAGTTAAAAATAGTTTTGGGTAGAAAAAGGTAGTAAAAAGTAGGAACATATACAAAATGATCAACAGAAGAGTCAGGGCGGTTATCACCTTTGGTAAGGGTAGAGGAAAAACAGGAATTGAGCGAGTATACAATTCACATCTGTAATGTTCTATTCATTTACCTGCTTGGTAGGTAAGCACATTATCTCTTGAATGCCTGAAATAGTTCATTTTTTGAAAAGATTCCAAGAGACGAGAATTCCTATTTAGAGTCACACCACTATTTGATTTCCTAAAATGTGCAAGTGAAACCAAAATCAAAATAGCACAAACCCCTGTGACCCTTCCAGCCTGCAATCACAGGATTGGAGCTTTACAGAGTTCATCTAATGTGAATGGACAGGAAAAGGAAGGGTCAGGCTCCCAGCCTGGAGCCTATGACAACATGTATCCTGGGGACCCTCAGGGAAAAGAGAGCAAAGTTATTCCGCTATTTTATAAAAGTGATAATCACTCTTTAAAAATTGTTTTTAACTCCTTAGGCAAAGGTATGTTGTAATTATGCCATCAATTAAAAACACTGAGCCCCTCCCACTATATAACCTAAAAGAAATCTCAATTCTTAGAACAGAGGTTCCTACTGCTTTTTCCTTGTTTGAAGAAGTTGGTTAAAGTCATCTCTGCAGGATGTATCCATAACCCTAGAGGTCTAGATATCTTTAAGGCCCAGAACACCCTCTCCTAATTCTGTGCTTCTGCCCTTTTCTTAGTTATTGCTGGCTCTTAGGCATCAAACGCTGGCTTCCTGTTCCCCCGACTGAGCTTTGGACACTTGGAACTGGTAAGAGGCTTTGAAGAAAAGTACAAAGCCAGGAAAACACAGAATGGAGACAGCTTTGACTTTCCAAAGGAAAGCAAATCTCAACAGTTGTAACAACCTTTCAGACTTTCCCCTGTCTGTAGCTTACGTAAGACGCAGTTCAGACATGTGGACCTAAGAAGTACTGTAAGTCACAGAAGTTGGAAACGGTGAAAACTCAGATTCCAGTGGACAGAGTAGCTGAGGACAGGCCTTTTGGATGCTGGTGGAATAATCCTGGCTTGTTCTAAAGTCTCAGTATCTCAAGCACCCCCTTTTCACCATCCCACAAAGACACTTTGAGATCTGTTCTAAGTGCTTTATTAGACCTGAAGCCCTGAGTGCACAGACCCTATACACTTTGGTAAGGGTAGAGGAAAAACAGGAATTGAGCGAGTATACAATTCACATCTGTAATGTTCTATTCATTTACCTGCTTGGTAGGTAAGCACATTATCTCTTGAATGCCTGAAATAGTTCATTTTTTGAAAAGATTCCAAGAGACGAGAATTCCTATTTAGAGTCACACCACTATTTGATTTCCTAAAATGTGCAAGTGAAACCAAAATCAAAATAGCACAAACCCCTGTGACCCTTCCAGCCTGCAATCACAGGATTGGAGCTTTACAGAGTTCATCTAATGTGAATGGACAGGAAAAGGAAGGGTCAGGCTCCCAGCCTGGAGCCTATGACAACATGTATCCTGGGGACCCTCAGGGAAAAGAGAGCAAAGTTATTCCGCTATTTTATAAAAGTGATAATCACTCTTTAAAAATTGTTTTTAACTCCTTAGGCAAAGGTATGTTGTAATTATGCCATCAATTAAAAACACTGAGCCCCTCCCACTATATAACCTAAAAGAAATCTCAATTCTTAGAACAGAGGTTCCTACTGCTTTTTCCTTGTTTGAAGAAGTTGGTTAAAGTCATCTCTGCAGGATGTATCCATAACCCTAGAGGTCTAGATATCTTTAAGGCCCAGAACACCCCCTCCTAATTCTGTGCTTCTGCCCTTTTCTTAGTTATTGCTGGCTCTTAGGCATCAAACGCTGGCTTCCTGTTCCCCCGACTGAGCTTTGGACACTTGGAACTGGTAAGAGGCTTTGAAGAAAAGTACAAAGCCAGGAAAACACAGAATGGAGACAGCTTTGACTTTCCAAAGGAAAGCAAATCTCAACAGTTGTAACAACCTTTCAGACTTTCCCCTGTCTGTAGCTTACGTAAGACGCAGTTCAGACATGTGGACCTAAGAAGTACTGTAAGTCACAGAAGTTGGAAACGGTGAAAACTCAGATTCCAGTGGACAGAGTAGCTGAGGACAGGCCTTTTGGATGCTGGTGGAATAATCCTGGCTTGTTCTAAAGTCTCAGTATCTCAAGCACCCCCTTTTCACCATCCCACAAAGACACTTTGAGATCTGTTCTAAGTGCTTTATTAGACCTGAAGCCCTGAGTGCACAGACCCTATACAAATCCTCTCTTTGTAAAGGGGGTCTCGTGGTCAGTGCCTGGCACCACGCTACCATTTCACAATATGGAAAAAGGAGGCATCCTCGTGGCTCCTGTATTCTTATCATTAGGACCACAGCCATCCCTTAATCTAGACTGCTCTTGCTAACAGCCTTGGACCCTCTAACCCAAGGCCTCAGTTTCATGATCTTTTTACACAATATACTGTTTTTATGGGCACCCCTGGTGTCTCAGATGGTAAAGAATCTGCCAGCAATGCAGGTAGACCCAGGTTCGATCCCTGGGGCAGGAAGAGCCCTGGAAAGGGCATGGCAACCCACTCCAGTATTCTTGCCTGGAGAATCCCATAGACAGAAGAGCCAGGTGGGCTACAGTCCATGGGGTCACAAAGTGTCGGGCACAACTTAGTGACTACTACTATTTTTTTACAGTATATACCTTTTATACTATATACCTTTTACACCAACACTGTTTTAATGGACATGAGTTTGAATGCTGAAATCCCAACCTCATTGGTGATGCTACTGAGACAGTTCTCTGAGCACAGGCCTCCGGGTTGTATTCTGCTGTCCTGCACTTTGAATTCAGGGCTTGCCGTCAGCACGGAAAGCACCAGAGTTCTGATATGGCAGCCCTTTGGCTATATTCAACCGAGGGATTTATCTTCTACAACCTACTCAAATCCCTCCCCCAACAGCTACCAAAAATTCCCCTGGTGAAAAACGCTATTATGAGAAGGAGTGGCTGCTTTGTGACTCACACTGTTTCATTAAAAAAGATTCTTTTTTTCAAACAAATGTTCAGTAGAAGAATCCAAAGGTTTTGCAAAGCCACAGCAAAAACAGAACAGCTCATAATACTATATCTCAAAAGTCTGCCACTTCATAGGAGATTCCTATACCTCAAAATACTGGAGATGCTTAGATTCACTATCATTTTGCATTGCATTTGGCCTCTGGGTTGAGGAGAGGTAGGAAATGGATGGATTAAACACAGTCATCGTGACTGGGCTCACTCAGGTATTAAGATGGAAGGCAGCTAGCTTGCAGACCAGTCCTGACCACAGGCCTTGAACTTCACCAGAGTTTGCAATGGTATGAATGCTTTGGTCATTTCTAACCAGGGCTGAGGAAATCTAACATTATATTTCATAGTGCTTTTCACTGCAGTAGGCAGTGTTGTTACAAAGTTTCTTTGAAAAGAGGACTTAGATGGTACTATACCTTTGAGGGCATTAAAAGTGTGTATGGGGCTTCCCTGGTGGTCCAGTGGGTGAGGACACCGCCTTGCAGTGCAAGGGGCGCCGGTTCGATCCCTGGCCTGGGAAGATCCCACGTGCCACGGAGCGGCTGGACCCATGTGTCCAATTACCAAGCCGGAGCTCTGGAGTGCATGCATCCAGAGCCAGTGCTCTGCGACAACAGAGGCCACCATGATGGGAGGCCCACATGGGCCAAGGAACAAAGATGGATGAGAATAGACAAATGAAAGACCAATAGAAGTAGCCCACCTGCTCCCCTCCCTCCCCACCCCACCTCCCCAAAATAAATAAATAAATCTTTAAAAAAAAAAAAATTGTGTATGATCTAAAAAGAGTAAGACAGTACTACAGAAAACTCCACTGTATTTATGGTAGACCAAGTACTCCATTGGTTTAGACTAGAATCCCTGGGTCTCCCTCAAGTCCTCGGAGGATTCCTGGCATACTAAGGCAAGAATCAAGATAAAGAATCCTAACAGCTATCTTTAAATACCTTCTCAGCTGGAGCTGGGGTGCTGTATGTCTGTGGGTTATTTAAGAGGGAAACAAATGAAGAGATTTTCAATGACTGGAGAAATGCGGGTAAAATGACCAAGCTGGCTGGGCTCACAGGGTCTCAGTTTTGCATTCTCCTCCCTCTGTCTCAGATCATCTGGGTGACTCCAGATTTAAGTTTCTCCTACACGCCAATAAACCAACTTTGACCTTAGAAGGTAACTATGCAATACAGAGGTGACTAATTATACAGATCAAGTCTTTTGAAGCATGGCTTTTTTTTCATTGAACCTCTGGGTTGAGGAGAGGTAGGAAATGGATGGATTAAACACAGTCATCGTGACTGGGCTCACTCAGGTATTAAGATGGAAGGCAGCTAGCTTGCAGACCAGTCCTGACCACAGGCCTTGAACTTCACCAGAGTTTGCAATGGTATGAATGCTTTGGTCATTTCTAACCAGGGCTGAGGAAATCTAACATTATATTTCATAGTGCTTTTCACTGCAGTAGGCAGTGTTGTTACAAAGTTTCTTTGAAAAGAGGACTTAGATGGTACTATACCTTTGAGGGCATTAAAAGTGTGTATGGGGCTTCCCTGGTGGTCCAGTGGGTGAGGACACCGCCTTGCAGTGCAAGGGGCGCCGGTTCGATCCCTGGCCTGGGAAGATCCCACGTGCCACGGAGCGGCTGGACCCATGTGTCCAATTACCAAGCCGGAGCTCTGGAGTGCATGCATCCCGAGCCAGTGCTCTGCGACAACAGAGGCCACCATGATGGGAGGCCCACATGGGCCAAAGAACAAAGATGGATGAGAATAGACAAATGAAAGACCAATAGAAGTAGCCCACCTGCTCCCCTCCCTCCCCACCCCACCTCCCCAAAATAAATAAATAAATCTTTTAAAAAAAAAAAAATTAAAAAAAAAAAACTAAAAAAAAAAAAAAATTGTGTATGATCTAAAAAGAGTAAGACAGTACTACAGAAAACTCCACTGTATTTATGGTAGACCAAGTACTCCATTGGTTTAGACTAGAATCCCTGGGTCTCCCTCAAGTCCTCGGAGGATTCCTGGCATACTAAGGCAAGAATCAAGATAAAGAATCCTAACAGCTATCTTTAAATACCTTCTCAGCTGGAGCTGGGGTGCTGTATGTCTGTGGGTTATTTAAGAGGGAAACAAATGAAGAGATTTTCAATGACTGGAGAAATGCGGGTAAAATGACCAAGCTGGCTGGGCTCACAGGGTCTCAGTTTTGCATTCTCCTCCCTCTGTCTCAGATCATCTGGGTGACTCCAGATTTAAGTTTCTCCTACACGCCAATAAACCAACTTTGACCTTAGAAGGTAACTATGCAATACAGAGGTGACTAATTATACAGATCAAGTCTTTTTGAAGCATGGCTTATTTAATTACATTCTGTACAGGACTGAAGGTACCACCAAGAAGCAAGGTGGAGCAGTAAACTGAGTGTAATTCACCAACACCAAGAGGCCACATACACCGAAATATAAGGAGAGGTTCCTCCAAAGATTATCATTCAGAGACTAAGGTATCACCGTAACAACCCAAAGTCTGCATAAAGTTTTTCTGCACGAACATTCCCCTAAATTCTTTACTTTGGGCCAAAAATACTCAAATATAACATAGATTAAACCATTTTTACGAGGTAGAAATGACATTTTGCTCACCAGTGTCATCTTTAAAAGCGACTTAAAACAGCATGAAAGTGTCAGTGTCATGGAACTAAGAGACAAACGCAAGACCAAGGAGGAAAACTGTTACTTATATTTCCTTAAATATATTCTGGCTCAGGATAACTTTTATAGACATGGGTTAACAAGTGGTGAATGAGGCTTCTAGAAACCACTGCTCAGTGACCAGAAAGAAAAGTGGCTCTAGGGACGACAAAGATACTGAAGGTAAAGGTAATCTCAAGAAATGTTTTTCTTTCGGTATTTCCATTGAGAAGAGGACCGCTTGTGTTGGCATGCAGGAAGAATTTCTTCTTAGCAGGCCCTTGACTGGAACCACAAGGAAAGGATCATCTGTCCCAGCCCAGAGAGAGGACTGAGGAAAGAAGGTATAGTGTGAGTCAAGAGCAGAGAGGAGATCATCCAGAGCAGTTTCATGGACAAGCCCCTGAATTTGTCTGTTTATTCAACAGAGGAACTGATGAAGAGATTTTCAATGACTGGAGAAATGCGGGTAAAATGACCAAGCTGGCTGGGCTCACAGGGTCTCAGTTTTGCATTCTCCTCCCTCTGTCTCAGATCATCTGGGTGACTCCAGATTTAAGTTTCTCCTACACGCCAATAAACCAACTTTGACCTTAGAAGGTAACTATGCAATACAGAGGTGACTAATTATACAGATCAAGTCTTTTTGAAGCATGGCTTATTTAATTACATTTTGTACAGGACTGAAGGTACCACCAAGAAGCAAGGTGGAGCAGTAAACTGAGTGTAATTCACCAACACCAAGAGGCCACATACACCGAAATATAAGGAGAGGTTCCTCCAAAGATTATCATTCAGAGACTAAGGTATCACCGTAACAACCCAAAGTCTGCATAAAGTTTTTCTGCACGAACATTCCCCTAAATTCTTTACTTTGGGCCAAAAATACTCAAATATAACATAGATTAAACCATTTTTACAAGGTAGAAATGACATTTTGCTCACCAGTGTCATCTTTAAAAGCGACTTAAAACAGCATGAAAGTGTCAGTGTCATGGAACTAAGAGACAAACGCAAGACCAAGGAGGAAAACTGTTACTTATATTTCCTTAAATATATTCTGGCTCAGGATAACTTTTATAGACATGGGTTAACAAGTGGTGAATGAGGCTTCTAGAAACCACTGCTCAGTGACCAGAAAGAAAAGTGGCTCTAGGGACGACAAAGATACTGAAGGTAAAGGTAATCTCAAGAAATGTTTTTCTTTCGGTATTTCCATTGAGAAGAGGACCGCTTGTGTTGGCATGCAGGAAGAATTTCTTCTTAGCAGGCCCTTGACTGGAACCACAAGGAAAGGATCATCTGTCCCAGCCCAGAGAGAGGACTGAGGAAAGAAGGTATAGTGTGAGTCAAGAGCAGAGAGGAGATCATCCGCAGAGCAGTTTCATGGACAAGCCCCTGAATTTGTCCGTTTATTCAACAGAGGAACTGATGAAGAAGGTCCAATTTTCCACAAGCTGCAAAAGTCACTCACTCTCTTAGAGGAGTGAGGAAGCAAAAATTCTTAGAAAGAACAGAGTACATGATAACTTCATGATAAGTACATAGTCCCAGCACCTAGCTGTACTGGAAACAATCAATCTCAGTTGACATAAATCAATGTCTTAGTTCAACAGATTTACATACACACATACAGAGTCTCATACCTTCAACGAATTTTTGTTTGTTTTTTTTTTAAAGTATTTTTGTCCACGTTCAAGTTTGGATTCTTCCTAAAATCTTGACTGGTCTAGCTGCCTGGTGGGGCACGTAAGCAAGAGGATGTAACTCAGGAAGCCCTTCTGCAGCACAAGCAGCCAATGACAGCTGTGCCTTAAGAGAAAAATCAGGGGGAAGGTAAGCACAGGAGGAGAGGGGACGCTGCCACAGCTCCCTTCTGTTCAGAGCAACTGGGGACCAAGGCAGACTGGCTCAGGCCTGTCCGTAGGAGAGAAAGGCTTCATACCATGTAAAAGAAAACAATCCAAGCACGAACAATGCTCTTACGGGGTGGATCTACACTCTGGGAGCAACAGAAGAGAGAAGATCTGTACGGATGCCCCTTGGGAATCTAGCTGAGAGGTATTGAAAGAGATGAATGCCTAAGAAAAGCAGTCATAGCTCTCTGTGGGGAGAGAAAAGTGAAATCCACGGTAGGGGTGCCTGCCTTTCAGGTATGGAGGGTATTCTGATTACATTTTTAGGATCATTTACAAATTCAGACTCTACTGAACTCTGGGAGTGGGGTGCTGCCCTCTGCATTTTTATGGAGGCCCTGGAGAATACAGGGCAGAGCCAAGTTTGAAAACCCTGTGAACCATTCATAGAAATCGGGAGAGCTCCTTTTGTGAGAAAAGGGGATCCCGCAGGGGTGCTGTGTGATGGTCTGGAGGGGTGAGAGGTGGGGGATATACATAGGACTAATCTGGGAACATGCATATCCGTAAACAACAGAACTCTGTAAAAGTTAGAAGTAAAATAAAAGTTAAAAAAAAAAAAAAGAAATCAGGAGAGCTCCTGTTTGCATGTGCCTCCTTGTTAAGAGATTCGGGAGTGCACTATAAATTCTTACATGCGTCCTCTGACTTCACAGGGCGCAGCCAGTTTCCTCCTTCCTCTCTACTCCCAGCAGAGCTAGGCTGTGCTCTCAATTTCTACAACTCCAGGGAGATCTCAAGGTAAAGAATCTCATCAGGACCCCCCGCTGCTGCTCTGAGATTCTTTATTTGCTTCACACAGAAGGTTGCTCTTCAGGTTATTCACTCATACCCACAACTCACCCCTCATCGAGTTAGCCTACCAACATTAGGAACCCAGCTATTGGTATCAAAGGATAAATTTGTGATCTTATGAGGAAATCAGATTCAGAGGTGAAAACTGCCAGTTCTGTGAGAAGTCCACTGTCAGACTCAAGTTTATATCCACAGTAATCACTAGGAACCATCTGATCGAGACGAGGCCATGTAAAGCTTGGAAAAGAAAGAGACGAAAATTTGTAGGAGGCCATCACTCTACAAGACCAGGAATAGGGTTTAGGTTTTGGAGTAACTTCAAGATTTTTGTACCACAACCTCAATGACCTAGCCATTAAAAACACCCCCTACTTAAGGGTTAGTAAGACTGAGATCAAGAGCCCATACTTAAGTTACCACCACTTCCGCATGACGTTTTTTCCAATCTTGAAAACTGTCAAAATTGAAGTGTAGTTTGAAAACTGGTTTTGCTAAAATATAAGTGCCAAAGAAGCTTGGGTTGAATATCACATCTGTAAAATACAAAGCGTGTTCCTTTTCCCAAAAGGAAGTAGAGCTAGATTTCCGGTAAAGAGTGGCTTGGCTCAGAGAGACCTTATTTGGGGCGTGTCTGTTTAACAACAAAATGTCCACATCCCATAAAACACACACTTTCAGAGTGAAGCCACTGTTTCCTGCAACACCTTTCAAACCCTGGTGAGGAAGAATTAACTGTGACCTTCAAGAAATGATCTTCTCAAGGGAACTCTTGCTTCTTTTAGAGAAAACAATTCCTCATGGTAATAGAGAACTAAAAACTCTGCTCTTTAAAAGTCTCCAAAAAAAACCCACAAACCAATCTTCATTAAGAATAGAACTTTTGCAGGGCAAGGACCCATCCTGAAACGTGGAGGCCACAGAATGCTTTTTCTTCTCCAGAAACCATGGAAAGGACCGTTATATCCAGCACACCTACAGTGAGGCAAAAACAGGCTTTCTGGTCCACTCTGATGAAACTGGCAACTCTAATTATTCAAGAATAGAGAAAATCAAATCACTTGAGAACCCTAGAGTGCCAGCAAAATAGAAGCCATGAGATACCCTACTAGCAGGTTCAAAGACTTACCAAAAGTCACCTTCTATTGGCCCCTCTTGATGGCTTGGTGACAAAAGAGAACAGTTTAGTTTTCTGAATATGCATGTGTGAATACACACATATGACTAAGAAGTCGGAGGGAATCCTCAATGACCAGCCATTTTATATTCAGGCCTAGGAAAAAGGCAGGCTCTTCCTTCCAACATGGTGGATTCTCTGTATTTCCTCCTCCACATCTAGAAATCTGTATTCTAAGATAAACAGAACTGTACGAGGGTGACGAGACCAGAATCCCACCCAGACACATAAGTAAAATACCTTACAGCAAAATGCATTTTAACATGGAAAAGAAGGGATTCTACTCAGACCCTCTGGAAGGTCCTCTCAACACAGGTCTGATTTCAGCAGAGCGCACTAGCTTCCATTCTGGGCCAAGAGTTCGCACGATTCTAAGTCTCTGCCCAGCAGCTTCTGAGAAGATGAAAGAAGGCAGAGAACTACAGAAGTGCCCCTGTAAAAACACCACTTCCCATTCTGTTATTTGGCTTTTGTAAACACCATCTCGTGAGCCCACAACAGTGACCTGGCAAGGTAAGCAGAGGAGGTATTATCTCCACTTTAAGGGTGGAGAAATGGTAACTCTGAGGCTAAATGACTCACTTGCACAAGGTCACAAGGCAGGCTGTTAACCAGCAGCCCAACTAGGAGAGGAGCCCCGCTCTCTGACACATAGGCCAGTATAATTTCCACAGCGTTACCCAGGTTCTTTGTGTTTTAGGATGAGAGGAAGCAGACAGTAATGGTTAAAAGATCAAGTGGATTGATACTGGCAGCCCTGCAATCCCATCCCAGCTCTGCCACCTGTCTGACCGTGTGTAGGTTCCTTTACCACAGCTTCTTGACCTGTTGAATGGGAATAAAATCACTTCACCTCCTAGTGTTACAGTGATACGTGAATGAGATGACGGACATACAGCAAACTCACTCACACAACAAATATTTGGGAATGACGGCTTTCCTGGTCCATATCCAGCACACCTACAGTGAGGCAAACAGGCTTTCTGGTCCACTCTGATAAACTGGCAACTCTAATTATTCAAGAATAGAGAAAATCAAATCACTTGAGAACCCTAGAGTGCCAGCAAAATAGAAGCCATGAGATACCCTACTAGCAGGTTCAAAGACTTACCAAAAGTCACCTTCTATTGGCCCCTCTTGATGGCTTGGTGACAAAAGAGAACAGTTTAGTTTTCTGAATATGCATGTGTGAATACACATATATGACTAAGAAGTCGGAGGGAATCCTCAATGACCAGCCATTTTATATTCAGGCCTAGGAAAAAGGCAGGCTCTTCCTTCCAACATGGTGGATTCTCTGTATTTCCTCCTCCACATCTAGAAATCTGTATTCTAAGATAAACAGAACTGTACGAGGGTGACGAGACCAGAATCCCACCCAGACACATAAGTAAAATACCTTACAGCAAAATGCATTTTAACATGGAAAAGAAGGGATTCTACTCAGACCCTCTGGAAGGTCCTCTCAACACAGGTCTGATTTCAGCAGAGCGCACTAGCTTCCATTCTGGGCCAAGAGTTCGCACGATTCTAAGTCTCTGCCCAGCAGCTTCTGAGAAGATGAAAGAAGGCAGAGAACTACAGAAGTGCCCCTGTAAAAACACCACTTCCCATTCTGTTATTTGGCTTTTGTAAACACCATCTCGTGAGCCCACAACAGTGACCTGGCAAGGTAAGCAGAGGAGGTATTATCTCCACTTTAAGGGTGGAGAAATGGTAACTCTGAGGCTAAATGACTCACTTGCACAAGGTCACAAGGCAGGCTGTTAACCAGCAGCCCAACTAGGAGAGGAGCCCCGCTCTCTGACACATAGGCCAGTATAATTTCCACAGCGTTACCCAGGTTCTTTGTGTTTTAGGATGAGAGGAAGCAGACAGTAATGGTTAAAAGATCAAGTGGATTGATACTGGCAGCCCTGCAATCCCATCCCAGCTCTGCCACCTGTCTGACCGTGTGTAGGTTCCTTTACCACAGCTTCTTGACCTGTTGAATGGGAATAAAATCACTTTACCTCCTAGTGTTACAGTGATACGTGAATGAGATGACGGACATACAGCAAACTCACTCACACAACAAATATTTGTGCCTGGCACAATGACTGTAGGAGTTACACCAGTGATCAAGAGGCACTGTCTTATACTCATGGAGCACAAATTCAGTTGAATGAAACAGAAAGAGTACATGGATAAATAAAGTGTGTTAAGTGCTATTAATGAGTGATGGGAGAGACTGACAGGAGGGAGCCAATTTTTAAGAGTGGTCTCCGAGGAGAAATTTCAGTTGAGCATTAAGGAATCCTAAAGTTACTCATAGGCGGAATGGAAGGTAAAGCATTCCAGGCCAAGGGAACACGGCGTGCAAGCGAGGGTCACTGCCCCAGGGAAGGCAAATGTGACTGCCCTGTATCCTCACAGGGTTTGGGGGAATGACCTTTACAGGCTGGCTGTATTTGTATTTTAAAACTCACAAAGAGGCATCTTGTCCAAGGTCATAGCTCCTTCAAGGAAGAGCTGGGACCCTAATATTCTTTCTACCTCCTGACACATCAGCTCACTGCCTTTGACGACGCCTCATGCTCAGTGAATTCCCCTATTCATTTCACTGACAACTGTTTTCTGCCCCCATGAAGAGTTCCAAAAGCACCTTGGAACCACAAGCAACGACATCACATCACCTTCCAGGCATCTAGTCAACTGTGCCCTGAAATCGCTACTCTTCTGCTCTTTAGACACAAGAGTGAAAGCTGCTGCGACTTTACCCAAATGCTCCATAATGAAACCAGATTTCTGTTCTTACAGCAAGCGATGAACAAGAGAGGAAAGGGAGGAAGGAAGAGCCAGTGGCCCGTTCCAGAAGGTGAGAGAGAACTGCCATTGCAGAAGAGTGGAAATATCAAAGTTCCTCTCAAATGAGCTGCACAGGAAAAACTGATTATTTTATTTTAATAAAACAACAAACCCCTAAGGCAGTGGTTCTCAATCACATGACACCCTGTCCCAACCAGGCGCAGTCTGAAACCTGTAGGGGCACTGAATGAACAGAGCCAGGGACGTTCCACGTCCTACCAAAGGCAAGGATGGTCCTATAATGCCTACATTACCTGAAGTATTACCAGAAGCCCCTGACCTCTCACTTTAATATCAATTCCTCAAGGGATTAATATGTTCCAACTTTCCCCATAGTCCCTAGTTCAGCAGCAATTCCTAACCGCGAGCTGGGAAAAAAAAAAAAATTAAGGTTTTACAGCTGAGGAGTCTGAATTTTAGAATCTAATTGTAAGCTTGTAACTCCAGCATGGAACTTGCTGGTGGAATAACGTAAAAGAACTTTCTGATAAAAGACAGACAAGAAATGTGATCAAAAAGGGAACTTCTACTCTTATATTCTTGAAACACACAAAAGTCTACCTGTGCTTTTTGAGAACCTCCTTGTAGTGCTTTTCTGTTTAAAATCAGGCACTAAGGACAGTTCTTTTAAAAACTTAACCTCATTCGTTCTCAGGTCCCAGCATCAAACAACAACAATAATAAAAAAACTACAATCATTCTAAAAATACACCTGACTTTCTGGACCAAATTTTATAAGGAAGATCACTAAATTCAAGAGGTCTAAAGCGGATCAAATGTCTGAAAGTGCCAGAGGTAGTCACGCCCTGCATCTCATTCAGGGCAATCTGATGCCTGCAGGTCAGAGAAGCTCCAATGATATCTAGAAGTCTGTTTATGGATTAAAATTCCATCCTTGCAATTAAAAGCCACTTTCAAGGATTACCCGAGATTAGTCACTATTTCTGCCTAAAAATTATTTCACAATCAGTTTAAAGAATTGGACCAAAAAAATTTTTAAGACTATTTCCAGAAACAGAGACCCAAAGTGCCCCCCTATTTCACAATATCCTAGAACAGTGACCAAACAGGGAAATGCCCCATACAGCAACCATTTTTCTACACAATATCTAAATTTTCTGAAGTCCCCCAAAGGAGTCTGAATATGTTAACTTCTTCACTCCAACTTGCCCATTGTGAATAGCGGCCCCACACCCCTTCTGACCAATTTTCCCGATGCCTAACCTGGTTTCTCAGGTTAGCTAAGCAGACAGACCTGTTTTCCTCCAGAAGCCCCTGCCAGGGCCTTTTCCACCCTGCCAGCCAGAGTCTGAGAAATCCTTCTGCAGCTTTTCGCTGATCTGTCACCAGAAGTTCACAACATGAATTCATCCAGTGTCTTTGAATCCTCTCGCCCTGACATGTGCCAACAGCCAGGCAACGAAATGCCACCTCTTGGTCACAAAAAGATGCAGAACATCCAGAAGACCAAGCACTTAGCATGGAGGAGAAGAAAAAAAGATGGAGGGATGCAAGAGTCACTGAGCCACGGCTACTGCATGCAGCATGGGTAACCAAAGCCCTGGTCCTGCAAAGCCTCCCAGACAAGCTCCCTGGCTGGGCCCTCCATCCAGGCCACACCTGTCTGTACCAGGAGCTTGGTGACCACTCCATTTTAAGCAATTCAAACGGATTTCCAGCACCGTGGCAAAACGGGTCACCCACCCCTCTCAGCAAGAGCCCAAGTCCTCAATTAAACCCCACTTGGCCCCAATTTTCTTTTCACATCCTTTGTTTGGGAGACACTGCTCAAACTGGATCCTTCTGTGTTACCGGTGAGGCAAGCACAATGCAGCAGCAACAGAAAGGAAGGGCCGAGGTCGACTGGCTGTAAGCTAGACAAGACTTCTCTGAGGATGGGGAGGCCAATGAATGAGACTTCCAGAGGCATCCACAAGTGAACCAACGCCTGAAGTCCTAACACGCCCGGCTCCTCAGCCTGTCTAGAGGGTCGGTATTCCATTCATCCCTTAGCTTCGGGAACCAAGAAGAAGGCAGACAGATCCAGGGCGCGCACTCTACCTCCAAATCTTGGCACGCATGCGAAGGTGTGGGGCACCCCGGCGCACCCTCCCTTGCACTCCACCCTCCGAGGCCTCCACCACCCGCGGACTCACCACTGTGCGAGCTGAACCACCTGGGTGCGAGGTGCAGAGGTAGAGCATCCGCCAGCGAGGCTCGGGAGCCCAGGTACAGCATCCCGTCTCTATGGTGACCGCCACCCGTCTCCTGGTAACCATTGCCGTGGGCATAGGTGGAGTCGGACGTCGACCCTCCGCCGCTGGGCGCCCTCTCGGAGTCGCCGGCCCCCCGGGAGGCGGGGGTGTAGAGGCCAAAGGGCACTCCCCCGGCCGTGCTGGGGTCCATGCCCATGCCCGCCACCGAGCTGACCGACCGGCTGCGCAGCCCCATGGCCCCGCCGCCCGCTCGGTAGTGCCCAAAGTGGGGCGCCCCTCCCGGCGGGGGCACGGCGCTGTCATCGGTGGAGACCCCCGGGAAGGGGCCCCGCGAGCGGGCCGCCGTGCTCTGCTTGCCCCCCATGCTCGCCCGGGCCCCGGTGGGGCGGGAATCTGGAGGCCGAGACCCTCCCCCACTTCTCAGCAGCGGGGGGAGGGTTGGGCGAGCATAAAGGGGGAGGGAGTCAAAAAAGGAGACCAGAAGGAAAAAAGGAAAAAAGAAAAAAAAAAAAGAAAAGAAAACCCGCGGGTGGAAGGGGCAGGCGGGCGGGGATCCCAAACTAAGAATTTAAAACGATCCAAGCCAAACGCATGTTTCCCCTCAAGGTCCAAAGAGGCGCAGTCCGGCGCGGGCTCGGCGCGCCACAGGCCGCCCCCGGGCTCCCGAAAGCCGGGGGAGCCGCAGGGGAGGAGGGAGGGAGCGGCGGGAGAGCAGGCGGGCGGGCGCAGGGAGGCGCCGGAGGAGGCCGCCCGCCCGACAGCAGGAGGCGGAGGAGGGCTGGGGGCTCCGGGCGCGTCCCCCGCCTCAGGACGCCGCGACCATGGACGGCGGCCCGGACCCCTCCAAGGCCTTGGGTGGGCTGCGGCGCTGAGCGGCCGGGCGGAGCTCGGGAAGCCGCGGTCGCGTCGCGTCGCGCTCTTGCTCCAGCCGCCGCCGGCCCCGCCAGCCGCGCCGCGCCGCCCCGCTAGGTTCTGGGCTGCGCTCGCCGGCGCTCCTCGCCGCCGTGGAGACAATGGAGGGCCGCAGAGCGCAGGCGCGGCCCGCGCCCCCTCCCCCTCCCCCCCGCCGGGTTAACCCCTTCGCGGCCCCTGCGGCGCCGGGCCGCTGACGCCGGGAGGTCGGGAGGTGGAGGGGTGGGGGGAAGGGAGGAAGGTCCCGGGGAAGGTCCCATCCACCCAGCCCGCCTCGGCCCGCCTGGGACCCGAGTGGCCTGAGCTGTGGAGGGGTAGTCAGGACCAGAGGCAAAGAGTCTTTTCCAAACAAGTTCTCTTAAGCCCCCGAAACTAGCTGATTATTCGGGGGGCATCCACCTGTAGGGGAGGGCGGCAGCGGTGCCAGGGGGGGGAAAGACACGCAAGGAGGAATGAAAATTACTCTAGACGTCCACCTGGCTCTGAGGGTCTCTGGTCAAGCTTCCCTCCCGGCACTAATTTGCCCCCACAGCACCCTCTGGTGGACGTGCTGTCCGTTCTGTCTGAGGTTCTACGTCTTAGAACCCCTGACAATCAGGAAGCCTAGTGTTTGGGGGCTTTATAGTTTTTCCGGGGTAAACAAGGAACGGGGCTACTTGTGATTACAGATTCAGCTGACAATAGATCAGAACTTTCTCTTTTGAGCTTAAGCAAATAGGTAGATCCTTAACTAAAATGTGATCCTATAAAATGATTAGATGTACAATAAAAAGTAATAAACGTGGAGATAGAACGATGCAGCTGGAACTAGTGATTTTAGAAACTCCCTGGTCCAACGCGGGAGCCCTGTTTTGTTTACCATTTATCCAGGCATCCACCACGGGGACTTGGGATACAGCAGATACTCAGTAAATATTTGTTGACCAAGTCTGCATTTTACAGTATGTCTCTGTCACATATTCACACATTCATTCATTCGTTTGTTCATTCATTTGCTGAACAACTATTTTTCTAGTGCTGAGTGCTGACAGGGTTTACCGCCCAGCCCCTGGCCTAACTGATTTTTCAATTGTCTGCAAAATAGGGTAAAGAAATATTAAACAAAAGTGGACGGGGCGCCGGGCTCGGGGGGTGGGGCGGTCGCGCCCCTTGCTCCAGCCGCCGCCGGCCCGCCAGCCGCGCCGCCCCGCTAGGTTCTGGGCTGCGCTCGCCGGCGCTCCTCGCCGCCGTGGAGACAATGGAGGGCCGCAGAGCGCAGGCGCGGCCCGCGCCCCCTCCCCCTCCCCCCCGCCGGGTTAACCCCTTCGCGGCCCCTGCGGCGCCGGGCCGCTGACGCCGGGAGGTCGGGAGGTGGAGGGGTGGGGGGAAGGGAGGAAGGTCCCGGGGAAGGTCCCATCCACCCAGCCCGCCTCGGCCCGCCTGGGACCCGAGTGGCCTGAGCTGTGGAGGGGTAGTCAGGACCAGAGGCAAAGAGTCTTTTCCAAACAAGTTCTCTTAAGCCCCCGAAACTAGCTGATTATTCGGGGGGCATCCACCTGTAGGGGGAGGGGCGGCAGCGGTTCCAGGGGTGGGAAAGAAACGCAAGGAGGAATGAAAATTACTCTAGACGTCCACCTGGCTCTGAGGGTCTCTGGTCAAGCTTCCCTCCCGGCACTAATTTGCCCCCACAGCACCCTCTGGTGGACGTGCTGTCCGTTCTGTCTGAGGTTCTACGTCTTAGAACCCCTGACAATCAGGAAGCCTAGTGTTTGGGGGCTTTATAGTTTTTCCGGGGTAAACAAGGAACGGGGCTACTTGTGATTACAGATTCAGCTGACAATAGATCAGAACTTTCTCTTTTGAGCTTAAGCAAATAGGTAGATCCTTAACTAAAATGTGATCCTATAAAATGATTAGATGTACAATAAAAAGTAATAAACGTGGAGATAGAACGATGCAGCTGGAACTAGTGATTTTAGAAACTCCCTGGTCCAACGCGGGAGCCCTGTTTTGTTTACCATTTATCCAGGCATCCACCACGGGGACTTGGGATACAGCAGATACTCAGTAAATATTTGTTGACCAAGTCTGCATTTTACAGTATGTCTCTGTCACATATTCACACATTCATTCATTCGTTTGTTCATTCATTTGCTGAACAACTATTTTTCTAGTGCTGAGTGCTGACAGGGTGTACCGCCCAGCCCCTGGCCTAACTGACTTCCTTGCTCTAATGTCCTCCAGATACTTCCAAATCAAGGTGGCAAAATAGGGTAAAGAAATATTAAAATCAAAAAAGAAAGGTTGATCTGTCATAGTATTGATTACCCCAGTGTGACCAGCTTGGAAAGAACAGGAGGAAGGCTACGTGCAAGCAAGGAGTACTTGGGGGTGAACAAAAAGCCCTGCAGAAGGAAGTTGAGATTTCTGTGTGAGAAATGATGGAGGTAAAAACCAGAATGTTTTAATACGCCAAAAGGTTATGTGTATATGCCTAAATGGGAGATTTGTATACATATAACATGCACATGAGTGATCTGAAGAAAAACAAGAAACGTTAAGTTTAACCCAATTTCCTCCTTGAAGAAAGAAGAGGAATAGTTCAGGACTGTGCAGAAAAGAGTTTACTAGGTCCCTCAGCAGAGCTCTACTGAGGTGATAAATTATATAATCAATAAGTATTGCAATCATCTAACTAGCTTTTGATTTACCTGTCCATTCAACCCTTTTTTTTTTAATTTTTAAAATTTTTTTTATTTTGGGGGAGGGTGCTGGTTGGGAGGGAGAGGCGGGTGGGCCACTTCTATTAGTCTTTCATTTATCTATTTGCAGCCATCTTTGTTCTTTGGCCTGTGTGGGCCTCCCATCGCGGTGGCCTCTGTTGTCACAGAGTACCCGCTCTGGATGCATGCACTCCAGAGCTCCGGCTTGGTAGTTGGACACATGGGTCCAGCCACTCCGCGGCACGTGGGATCTTCCCAGGCCAGGGATCGAACCGGTGCCCCTTGCACTGCAAGGCGGTATCCTTACCCACTGAACCACTAGGGAAGCCCAGATTCAACACTTTTTTAAAATGTTGAACAAAATATGAATCTCTTCTTTTGCTGAACTGGGAGGCTTGTGGAATCTTTGTCCCTTGACCAGGAATCCAATGTGGATACCCAACAGTGAAAGTGCAGGGTCCTAACCACTGGACAGCCAGGGAATTCCCAAAATATGAATTTCTAATAAGTGCCAGGCACTGCACTAAGTTCTGGGGTATGATGGTGAGCAAGACATGTGGAGTCTTGTTCTCAAAGGACTTCAGAAAAAGCACTAATCTAAAAGTCCATCAACTGATGAGTGGGTAAAACAAATGTGATTTATCCATACAATGGACTGTTATTCAGTTATAAAAAGAATAAAGTGTTGATACATGCTACCACATGAATGAATCTTGAACACACTAAAAGAAGCCAATCACAGGACTTCCCTGGTGGGTCAGTGGTGAAGAGTTCGCCTGTCAATGCAGAAGACATGGGTTTGATCCCTGATCAAAGATTGTATACAATGTTTTAATACGCCAAAAGGTTATGTGTATATGCCTAAATGGGAGATTTGTATACATATAACATGCACATGAGTGATCTGAAGAAAAACAAGAAACGTTAAGTTTAACCCAATTTCCTCCTTGAAGAAAGAAGAGGAATAGTTCAGGACTGTGCAGAAAAGAGTTTACTAGGTCCCTCAGCAGAGCTCTACTGAGGTGATAAATTATATAATCAATAAGTATTGCAATCATCTAACTAGCTTTTGATTTACCTGTCCATTCAACCCTTTTTTTTTTAATTTTTAAAATTTTTTTTATTTTGGGGGGGGGTGCTGGTTGGGAGGGAGGGGGGCGGGTGGGCCACTTCTATTAGTCTTTCATTTATCTATTTGCAGCCATCTTTGTTCTTTGGCCTGTGTGGGCCTCCCATCGCGGTGGCCTCTGTTGTCACAGAGTACCCGCTCTGGATGCATGCACTCCAGAGCTCCGGCTTGGTAGTTGGACACATGGGTCCAGCCACTCCGCGGCACGTGGGATCTTCCCAGGCCAGGGATCGAACCGGTGCCCCTTGCACTGCAAGGCGGTATCCTTACCCACTGAACCACTAGGGAAGCCCAGATTCAACACTTTTTTAAAATGTTGAACAAAATATGAATCTCTTCTTTTGCTGAACTGGGAGGCTTGTGGAATCTTTGTCCCTTGACCAGGAATCCAATGTGGATACCCAACAGTGAAAGTGCAGGGTCCTAACCACTGGACAGCCAGGGAATTCCCAAAATATGAATTTCTAATAAGTGCCAGGCACTGCACTAAGTTCTGGGGTATGATGGTGAGCAAGACATGTGGAGTCTTGTTCTCAAAGGACTTCAGAAAAAGCACTAATCTAAAAGTCCATCAACTGATGAGTGGGTAAAACAAATGTGATTTATCCATACAATGGACTGTTATTCAGTTATAAAAAGAATAAAGTGTTGATACATGCTACCACATGAATGAATCTTGAACACACTAAAAGAAGCCAATCACAGGACTTCCCTGGTGGGTCAGTGGTGAAGAGTTCGCCTGTCAATGCAGAAGACATGGGTTTGATCCCTGATCCAGGTAGATCCCACATGCTATGGAACAGCTAAACCTGTGAGCCACAGCTATTGAACCTGTGCTCTAGAGCCTCGGAGCCGCAACTATTGAGCCCATGTGCTGCAACTACTGAAGCCCGTGTACCCTAGAGCCCAAATTCCACAACAAGAGAAGTCACCACAGCAAGAAGGCTGCTCACCTCTACTAGAGAGTAGCCCCCACTTCCTGCAACTAGAGAAAGCCTGTGGCAGCAGTAAAAATCCAAAAAGCCATAAATAAATAAATAAATACTTTTAAAAAAGAAGTCAATCACAAAAGACCATATATTGTCTGATTCTACTTGTATGAAATGTCCAGAACAGGCAAATTTATTGAGACAGAAAGAAAGTCGGGATGAGGGTAGGGGGGATGGAGAATGACTGCTACTGGGTTTCTTTTTGGAGTCACGAAAATATTCTGGAATTAGATAATGGTGATATTTGTACAACCTGTGGATATACTAGGAATAAAAAACTGAATTATGCACTTAAAAGGGTGAATCTGATGGTATGTGAACTACAGTGCAATAGTACACACACACATATTAATGAGGTGTCAAAGCAGGAAGTGACAATCCAGTGTGGTAGATAAGCCTAAAACAGTGCCTGGCAAGTAAGCAACACTCAAATGTTTATGAAACGAATGAATGAGTAAGTGCTGTGAGAATTAAAGACCATGTGCTGATGGAAGGAGACAGGCACAGACACGCTAGTGATTCCAAGCCAAAGCCTAAAGATGAGTTGGAGATTAGCCAGGGAAAACGGGGTGGGGGTGGGGAATTAGCTGTGTTTCAAAAAGAGGAGAATATTCCAAGCAAAGGGACCCACATGTTCACAGGAACTGAAAGATGCAGTAGAGCTGCAAAGAGAGGAAGTGGGAACCAAAGACCAAGTAAGACTGATCCTCAGGAGCTGACAGTAGGAGCCAGGTAGCCACAGATGGTATCCTGAGGGGATGGGGAGCTGTGGAGAGATTTTTCAACATCATTATCATTAAATATAGTAACGACCCTGGTGGGTCAGTGGTGAAGAGTTCGCCTGTCAATGCAGAAGACATGGGTTTGATCCCTGATCCAGGTAGATCCCACATGCTATGGAACAGCTAAACCTGTGAGCCACAGCTATTGAACCTGTGCTCTAGAGCCTCGGAGCCGCAACTATTGAGCCCATGTGCTGCAACTACTGAAGCCCGTGTACCCTAGAGCCCAAATTCCACAACAAGAGAAGTCACCACAGCAAGAAGGCTGCTCACCTCTACTAGAGAGTAGCCCCCACTTCCTGCAACTAGAGAAAGCCTGTGGCAGCAGTAAAAATCCAAAAAGCCATAAATAAATAAATAAATACTTTTAAAAAAGAAGTCAATCACAAAAGACCATATATTGTCTGATTCTACTTGTATGAAATGTCCAGAACAGGCAAATTTATTGAGACAGAAAGAAAGTCGGGATGAGGGTAGGGGGGATGGAGAATGACTGCTACTGGGTTTCTTTTTGGAGTCACGAAAATATTCTGGAATTAGATAATGGTGATATTTGTACAACCTGTGGATATACTAGGAATAAAAAACTGAATTATGCACTTAAAAGGGTGAATCTGATGGTATGTGAACTACAGTGCAATAGTACACACACACATATTAATGAGGTGTCAAAGCAGGAAGTGACAATCCAGTGTGGTAGATAAGCCTAAAACAGTGCCTGGCAAGTAAGCAACACTCAAATGTTTATGAAACGAATGAATGAGTAAGTGCTGTGAGAATTAAAGACCATGTGCTGATGGAAGGAGACAGGCACAGACACGCTAGTGATTCCAAGCCAAAGCCTAAAGATGAGTTGGAGATTAGCCAGGGAAAACGGGGTGGGGGTGGGGAATTAGCTGTGTTTCAAAAAGAGGAGAATATTCCAAGCAAAGGGACCCACATGTTCACAGGAACTGAAAGATGCAGTAGAGCTCTAAGAGAGGAAGTGGGAACCAAAGACCAAGTAAGACTGATCCTCAGGAGCTGACAGTAGGAGCCAGGTAGCCACAGATGGTATCCTGAGGGGATGGGGAGCTGTGGAGAGATTTTTCAACATCATTATCATTAAATATAGTAACGATTAATAAAGCCAAAGGGTTAATGATCCCTGAAGATGCTGCTACTGCTGTTTAGTCTCTAAGTCATGTCTGACTCGTTGCAAGCCTATGGACGGTAGCCCACCACGCTCCTCTGTCTATGGGATTTTCCAGGCAAGAATACTGGTTGGGTTGATCCTACTGCTGGGTTGCCATTTCCCTCTCCAGGGAAACTTTTCAACCCAGGGATTGAACCCACATCTCCTGCATTGGCAGGTGGATTCTTTACCAGTGAGCCACCAGGGAAGCCCCAAGCACTGAAGATACCAACTTGAAAAATTAAGAAACTTATCCTTTCCCCAAGCAGAGAAATGATGGAGGAAAAAATCAGGATGTTTTAATACCCCCAAAGGTTATGTGTACATGCCTAAATGGGGAATTTGTATACATATAACATCCAAATGGGTGATGTTTCATAGCTTAGGTATTCATAGAGATACATGAAGCCACATAATGTAATCCTCTGAGGGATGGGCAGCAAGAACTGGAAAACTAGGGTGATGGATAGGAAATGTTTCATGTCATTATATACTTTGCTGTATTTTAGTGTTTGAGCCATATAAGTTTAAATGGAGAGGCTAGATAAAGAGAGAGAGGTATATAGAAAGTGTGAACTACTGCAAGAAGCAAAGCTGGGCTTTTAAGCTTTACAGTGAACATGCTCATTAAGGTATCTCTGGATGCCAATTTCATTTTCTCTTTATGATTCCCAATGGGATGAAAAAGATTAGATCTGCCTAACACCTGTATTTCTTTTTGTATATTAATAATTTGCCATTAAGGTATATATTCCAGTCTCCTGGTTATCATAAGCCAGTCTCTTCACGTCTGGCACCAGCACCACTGATCAGCTGAGAGTCTAATCTTCAGAGGTGAAGCCCCTACTCTGCAATGTGATGACACTAAGCTTAAGTGGCCTGTGGGATTTTGAATGGCAGTCTTTTTCAGGCAATGCCCTTGCTATCGCCTTGTGCAGTTATTCAAATGACAGATATCCCCGAATGAAATTTGTGAATCGAGCTGACAGTAGGAGCCAGGTAGCCACAGATGGTATCCTGAGGGGATGGGGAGCTGTGGAGAGATTTTTCAACATCATTATCATTAAATATAGTAACGATTAATAAAGCCAAAGGGTTAATGATCCCTGAAGATGCTGCTACTGCTGTTTAGTCTCTAAGTCATGTCTGACTCGTTGCAAGCCTATGGACGGTAGCCCACCACGCTCCTCTGTCTATGGGATTTTCCAGGCAAGAATACTGGTTGGGTTGATCCTACTGCTGGGTTGCCATTTCCCTCTCCAGGGAAACTTTTCAACCCAGGGATTGAACCCACATCTCCTGCATTGGCAGGTGGATTCTTTACCAGTGAGCCACCAGGGAAGCCCCAAGCACTGAAGATACCAACTTGAAAAATTAAGAAACTTATCCTTTCCCCAAGCAGAGAAATGATGGAGGAAAAAATCAGGATGTTTTAATACCCCCAAAGGTTATGTGTACATGCCTAAATGGGGAATTTGTATACATATAACATCCAAATGGGTGATGTTTCATAGCTTAGGTATTCATAGAGATACATGAAGCCACATAATGTAATCCTCTGAGGGATGGGCAGCAAGAACTGGAAAACTAGGGTGATGGATAGGAAATGTTTCATGTCATTATATACTTTGCTGTATTTTAGTGTTTGAGCCATATAAGTTTAAATGGAGAGGCTAGATAAAGAGAGAGAGGTATATAGAAAGTGTGAACTACTGCAAGAAGCAAAGCTGGGCTTTTAAGCTTTACAGTGAACATGCTCATTAAGGTATCTCTGGATGCCAATTTCATTTTCTCTTTATGATTCCCAATGGGATGAAAAAGATTAGATCTGCCTAACACCTGTATTTCTTTTTGTATATTAATAATTTGCCATTAAGGTATATATTCCAGTCTCCTGGTTATCATAAGCCAGTCTCTTCACGTCTGGCACCAGCACCACTGATCAGCTGAGAGTCTAATCTTCAGAGGTGAAGCCCCTACTCTGCAATGTGATGACACTAAGCTTAAGTGGCCTGTGGGATTTTGAATGGCAGTCTTTTTCAGGCAATGCCCTTGCTATCGCCTTGTGCAGTTATTCAAATGACAGATATCCCCCTGAAATGAAAATATTAAGATACAGAGCAGGGAAAGTTCTTCATCCAGTAGCTTGATTCTGTCCTTTAGATCTCAGAGAGAGTGACTCATGGCATAGTAACAGGCATTCACTGAAACCTGCATCTTCAGATTAGTTTTATTTTGTCATTTGTTGCATCAAGAATCCAGTATGAAAAAGAAAAAAAAAAAGAATCCAGTATGTGTTTTGCTCCAAGTTTCTCCTGTGGGTTCTTGGTTTAAAACTATCAGGTCTGGGGAGAGGTGACAAGTCATTCTGGACACACTTGCTGTGAAGATATCAGAGGCAAGAATGGCCCCAGCTAGACAAAGGCTCTCTTTTATTTTTTATCTTCATGTTCTCACTGACCCTGGGCGAACTGTTTCCTGGCTCTCTTCCAGCTGTGAAACAGGGTTAATAAATCACTGACCCACATACCGGAAAAGTCAGGAGAAAAGAGCTGACAAAATCAGCAATGCCTCTAATCAATATTTTATAATAACTATAAATGGAGTATAATCTTTAAAAACTGTGAATCATTATACTGTACACCTAAAACTTTTATAATATTGTAATCAACTGTATCTCAACTGTTTTTCCACAAAGTCAGCATTGCCAAAGCCATTTGCCTTTGCAATGTGAATGTGTAACAGTGAGACAAAACCCTAGTTAGGAACATCACCTGGAAGAAGTCTGGGGCTGGGCTTCCCCTGGTGGTCCGGTGGGTGGGGACACCGCCTTGCAGTGCAAGGGGCGCCGGTTCGATCCCTGGCCTGGGAAGATCCCACGTGCCGCGGAGCGGCTGGACTGATGTGTCCAATTACTGAGCCGGAGCTCGAGAGCGCAAGCGCCCAGAGCCGGTGCTCTGCAACGACAGACGCCACCGTGATGAGAGGCCCACAGGAGCCAAAGAACAAAGATGGATGAAAATGGAGAAATAAAAGACCAATAGAAGTGGCCCGCCCACTCCCCTCCCTCCCCAACCCGACCCCCGCCCAAAATAAATAAATAAATAAATCTTTAAAAAAAAAAAAAAAAAAGAAGTCTGGCGCTTTAAGGGTTAAAAAAAAAAAAGGGAGGGAAAGGTTTCTTAGGGCCTACTCCTGGAAAGTAGCCAGAGTGGGGATGACTGCCCAAGACCTTTAGGGGTGGACAAGTATCTCCAAGTAAGGAAATTCCTCCCAGCTCTCCCATAGTTCTTAGTTTTGATTGTTTTGTTATTGTTGTTATTTCTTTAGTTTGGTTGGGAGTTTTTGCCCACACCCTGCAGCCTGAAGGATCTTATTTCTCCAGGGACTGAATTTACAGCCCTTGCAGTGGAATCTTGGAATTCTTACCACTGGACCATCATAGAAGTTCCCTCTCATAGCTTTTTAGGTTTTGAATTGTTTCACTTGAAAAGAGAAAACGTACAGAGAAAACCAGGGTAATGAACAACCAAATGGATATAGCAAGGAGCCAGACCATTTGGGCACATCCACAAGTATTTGTTGACTGATGAAGAGAGGAAAATTACTGGTAGACTTTGGGGGAGGGTTCCAAGCTTCCCAGATGTAGAGAGATGGAGGAGTCAGCTAACTCCACATTCTGCTGAAGAGGAAGCAGGGGACCAGAAAGATAAAGGATTGTGCTTAAACTTGCGAGGCTAGTTGCTGATAAGAGCCAGCCAGAGCCCTGGATTTCAGGGTTGGCCACATACCCTGCCTTCCTGTGGCGTGGCTGGCAAGTGACCTTCTGAAAAGACATTGTTTGGTGATAAAGGCCCTGTGGTCTGGTCAGCAAGTTGAGGTCTGCTTGACCAGAGACCCCCTATGGTCTTCCTGTCTAACTCAGGACATTCATTTGCAGATCTCAGGGGAGCACAAGTGTGAAGAAACAAGCCAAGAGCTCTGGACTTAGCTCCAGAGTCCCAACTCTTTCATGGTGACAGCATGGGTAGCAGAGGGAAAGAAGGCTTGAGGAGCTGGTTAGAAAGAGGCTCATGATCCCTCTCAAAAATGCTCCTTGCCCTTTTTTACCTTCAGAAAAGAAAACATTGGGAGAACAGAGAGCACCAAGGACTTGAGAACTAAAGTACTTTCTGTGCCTCATAACCACAATAAGCAGATTTTGAATACTAGACAAAAAGAAACTGAGGAGGTGGGAGTGGGAGAGGGTTTCGGTTGGGCAGGGACAGTCCTATTGTAAGGGTTAGGAGGGAAAGGGACTGGGCACAATTTTTGAAAAGAATGACAGCCCAAGGACACAGCATAAACCCATTAGAATCAAATGGGTCCAAGATGGCAGACCAGACCCCTTAATCCTCAATCAGCAAACTAAATGACACACCCAGAGGCACCATGACAGTTCCGCCCCTTCCCTAAAAGAGCTGGAATAATCCTCCCACTCAGTAGCATATGGAATTACCCAGCCTATAAAAGCTAGGAACACCATGTTTTCGGGGCCACTGGGTTTGCTCTGCCATGGCCCACACTCTGTCTGTGGAGTGTGCTTTCTCTGAATCTGAATAAATCCTTTTCTTACCTGTCACTTTGTCTCTCGCTGAATTCTTCTCTGCAAAGCGACATGAAGAACCTGAACATCAGTGGGTCCGGACATTTGGTGAGTTATTTTAATTAACAGGGTTTAGGCTGGGTTCGAGTCCCAGCCGCATGGGTTCAAGTCCCAAACAGGGTCTAGGCTGGGTTTGAGTCCCGGCTGTGTGGGTTCAAGTCCCAAACAGGCTTTTGGCTGGGTTTGAGTCCCGGCCGTGTGGGTTCAAGTTCCAAGCAGGTTTGATTAATCTGGGCCCTGGGCTTAAGTCTCAAATTGAGGTTGAATACTTCCACTATTACTGGTTTTAGTGGGAAAGGAATTACCAAATTCTATGTAAACAGAGAGCTTTGGAATCTTTCCTTATCTCTAATCAAAATAAAACTTCAAAGTCTAAGCAAGTCCCTTCCTAATTAGCTGTAATTTTTGTTACATCCTTCCATCTTTCCTGTGTGCTAGTTGCTCAGTCATGTTCATCTGTGCCACGATTTTCCCCAAGTTATAACCATACCTGACCAATTTACTATTCACTCATTCAGTAGGTATGAGGTATTCACGTGGCTCAGTGGTTAAAAAGCTACCTGCCAAGTGGGAGCCATGGGTTCGATTCCTGGGTGGGGAATATCCCTTGGAGAAGGAAATGGCAACCCACTCCAGTATTCTTGCTTGGGAAATCCCTGGACAGAGAAGCCTGGTTGGCTACAGTCCACGGGGTCGCAAAGGAGTTAGACAAGACTGAGTAAACAACATGCTACATCCTAAGTAATAGGCAAATAAATAAGAATATGATCTATTAGATGAAGCACTTCATTTATGCCTGTGTAATGGCATAAGAATACCTAGAAAGTATTCTTTATTTTTCAATCTCCTGCCATTGAACCTGGCTTGCATTTTTCCCCCTTCCTGAACCTTTGAGCTGATACTCTTCTCTCCAGAGTATTCTTTAGCATTTTTGATGGAGAATTGGGAAGAAACTGGAAGGTAGTGTCAAGTACAAATTGGCATTTACCAATTACATTGCCAATGACTGAACAACAAGGGCATTTGCCATCTGCCTCTGCAGAAACTGACCTCTGTGCTGTTGGGAGCTGCTGACCCTCAACCCCCGCTGAGGTAGTGCAGGTGGAGTGAGGCACTCTGTGCTCCAGGGAATCTGGTGGGGCAGGTCTTTAGATAGATGGATGTTTTTAGGAACAGATTCTCAACCCATGTATCTCCTTATATTTAGAAAAGCACTAAATCCCTTCATGGTGACCTCAGATCCTTGTGACTGACCGAAAACCCTTTGTAAATGACTGTTTACTGGCACTGAACTATATATATTGACCTTTCCCCCGCTGCCTCTCTGGAACAATCTCTCAGAACTACCTGAGGTGCTACCTCTGGGACTGCAGTCCTAATCGTGCCCCAAATAAAACTTAACCCATAGCTCTCAAGTTGTTTATCTTTTTTTAGTTGACCGTCTGAAGAAAGACCAATGCAGGAGTGTGGAGGCCAAGGCTAGAGATTTTTAAAATTATTTTATTATTCTCGTTTTATTTATTTCTGGCCATGCCACATGGCATGTAGGCCTTAGTTTCCCAACCAAGGATCGAACCCACACCCTCTGTATTAGAAGTGCAAAGTCTTAACCACTGGACCACCTGGGAAGACCAAAACTCTGTGTTGTATGACTATAGTACAATGTTAAGCCAAGGGGGCCTGGGTTCGATTCGGGGAATATCCCTTGAGAAGGAAATGGCAACCCACTCCAGTATTCTTGTTGGGAAATCCCTGGACAGAGAAGCCTGGTTGGCTACAGTCCACGGGGTCGCAAAGGAGTTAGACAAGACTGAGTAAACAACATGCTACATCCTAAGTAATAGGCAAATAAATAAGAATATGATCTATTAGATGAAGCACTTCATTTATGCCTGTGTAATGGCATAAGAATACCTAGAAAGTATTCTTTATTTTTCAATCTCCTGCCATTGAACCTGGCTTGCATTTTTCCCCCTTCCTGAACCTTTGAGCTGATACTCTTCTCTCCAGAGTATTCTTTAGCATTTTTGATGGAGAATTGGGAAGAAACTGGAAGGTAGTGTCAAGTACAAATTGGCATTTACCAATTACATTGCCAATGACTGAACAACAAGGGCATTTGCCATCTGCCTCTGCAGAAACTGACCTCTGTGCTGTTGGGAGCTGCTGACCCTCAACCCCCGCTGAGGTAGTGCAGGTGGAGTGAGGCACTCTGTGCTCCAGGGAATCTGGTGGGGCAGGTCTTTAGATAGATGGATGTTTTTAGGAACAGATTCTCAACCCATGTATCTCCTTATATTTAGAAAAGCACTAAATCCCTTCATGGTGACCTCAGATCTTTGTGACTGACCGAAAACCCTTTGTAAATGACTGTTTACTGGCACTGAACTATATATATTGACCTTTCCCCCGCTGCCTCTCTGGAACAATCTCTCAGAACTACCTGAGGTGCTACCTCTGGGACTGCAGTCCTAATCGTGCCCCAAATAAAACTTAACCCATAGCTCTCAAGTTGTTTATCTTTTTTTAGTTGACCGTCTGAAGAAAGACCAATGCAGGAGTGTGGAGGCCAAGGCTAGAGATTTTTTTAAAATTATTTTATTATTCTCGTTTTATTTATTTCTGGCCATGCCACATGGCATGTAGGCCTTAGTTTCCCAACCAAGGATCGAACCCACACCCTCTGTATTAGAAGTGCAAAGTCTTAACCACTGGACCACCTGGGAAGACCCTGGAGGAGGTTTTTAAGCTCTGTGTTGTATGACTATAGTACTTGATAGTGAATAAGAAAGAAAACAAGGAATTTTAGGGAGAACTATGTGGTGCCCAAGGATGAAAGAACAAGGCAAAAGAGAAGAGTCTTGGAATGCAAGAAGAGATAAACCAGACCCTTCCCTCCTCCGGGCTGTAGTCTACCACCCAATCCTTTAGATCCCTGTGCCACTCCTTGGACCCTGCTGTCTTTCCTTCAAGCTGTAGTCATCACTCTACCCCACCCAGTAGACCACCCAATCAGCAATGACCCTTAAGACCCCTATGTCACTCCTTAGACCCTGGCTATAAAATGGATCAAAGACCCCTGCTTGGGGTTGACTCTCCCTTGAGCCAGCCTGCTGAGGCCCTTAAGCCAGCCCTGTACTGGCAGTGACTCCTTCCCCCATTCTAAGAAACTTTACTCTCACTTTCACTCTCATTCTCACTCTGCCTCTGCCTCTGCCTCGTGTCTGGAAATTCTTTTCCAACCCAAGCACAAACCTCGACAAACCAGTGGTGATTCTATACTTACTTCTGGTTGTAAAGAATTACAAGTAAGGACCTTGAAAAGTTTTAGGAAATGCTTTTGGTTTCACAGAATGCATCCCTTTGATGCAGACAGCATTGTGGGGGCATGACGTACGCTTTTTGCCTTTTTTCACTGGAGTGCCATGTACGTGTGGTCACCATGTAGGGCTGAACAAAACAGACCTGGTCCCTGTCCTCCCAAAGCTTGAAAATACTCAATAAACAAATACATCTTGAGTTACAAATTCTGATGTGTATTTGATAGGGACAGAGTAGAATAGGTAGGTGGTTGTAGAGTCCTAGTAGGGGACAGTAGGCAGAAGAACGAAACCTGAGAAAGGTTGGAAGGCCAGTAAGTTGACGATAACACAGGAGAGCTGCTCCTTGTTCAGTAAAGCAGGCTTGACTGGGTATAAACAGCTGATGAAGGAGGAGCTGGTGAAGAAGGAACTAATGATGTATGCCTTGCATCTGTGTCTACTTGAGGGGGGCAGTCTTCTACCATCCTATATATATTGCTGCCCACTCAATCAAATGGAGAGCAGAGCAGAGCTTTCCTGCCTGCCTGTTTGCACTGCTTACAAGTACTCTATCCTAACAAATCCTTTTCTTGTCTATCACTGGGCTTCTTGCTGAATTCTTTCTGCGTTGAGGCATGAAGAACGTGAACCTCAGTGGGTCCAGACATTGGGTGAGTGCTGGATTAAGTCCTGGCCGTGTGGGTTCGAGTCCCAGACAGGGTTTTGGCTGGGATTGAGTCCTTACTACGTGGGATCAGGTCCCAAACAGGGTTCAGTGAGGTATTGGCCCTGGGTTTAAGTCTCAAATCGAGGTAAAACCCTTTCATATTTTGAAGGAAAGAAAGAACGATAGTGCCATGGGTGTTAATTAGGGAACTGTCTTATGTCTTTGGAATGCATCCTGCTTTTTACACTTCATAAATGTTGCTGTCTTCAGGATGTCATGTCAGGTCTCGCATTTAAACTGTTCTCTCCTGACACATTGCTTTTATAAAACAGTTCTGCCAAATGTATATTTGTTGTGTCCCTGTTTGCCTATGTTGAGCAGTTCCCTGGAATGAGTTGGTCACCCTAACCCACTGACAAGTCCATCTTCCCCATTACATCCAACACTCTGAAGAGAAAGGAACAACTTGGATTAGAAATAGCAGTGATATTAACAACAATAATAGCTTGAGTGCTTGCTTTGGCAGCACATATACTAAAATTGGAACAATACAGAGAACATTAGCATGGCCCCTGCGCAAGGATGACACGCAAATTCGTGAAGCGTTCCATATTTTTATATTCCTTGACACCATATACAAAGATCAACTCAAAATGGATTAAAGACCTAAATGTAAGACCAGAAAACCTAAAACTCTTAGAGTAGAATATAGGCAAAACACTCAAGGACATAAATCAAAGCAAGATCTTCTATGACCCACCTACTAGAGTAGCGGAAGTAAAAATAAAAATTTACATGTGGGACCTAACAAAACTTAAAAGCTTTTGTACAGCAAAAGATACTACAAACAAGGTGAACAGACAACCCACAGAATGGGAGAAAATCATAGCAAATGAAACAACAGACAAAGAATTAATCTCCAAAATCTACAAGCAACTCAGACAACTCAGCACCGGAAAAATGAACAACCCTATCAAAAAATGGGAAAAGGACCTAAACAGACACCTCTCCAAAGAGGACATACAGATGGCCCCAAAACACATGAAACGATGCTCAACTTTGCTTATAATTAGAGAAATGCAAATCAAAACTACAATGAGATATTACCTCACACCCATCAGAATGGCCATCATCAACAAATCTGCAGACAATAAATGCTGAGAGGGTGCAGAAAAGGGAACACCCTTGCATATTTTGAAGGAAAGAAAGAACGATAGTGCCATGGGTGTTAATTAGGGAACTGTCTTATGTCTTTGGAATGCATCCTGCTTTTTACACTTCATAAATGTTGCTGTCTTCAGGATGTCATGTCAGGTCTCGCATTTAAACTGTTCTCTCCTGACACATTGCTTTTATAAAACAGTTCTGCCAAATGTATATTTGTTGTGTCCCTGTTTGCCTATGTTGAGCAGTTCCCTGGAATGTGTTGGTCACCCTAACCCACTGACAAGTCCATCTTCCCCATTACATCCAACACTCTGAAGAGAAAGGAACAACTTGGATTAGAAATAGCAGTGATATTAACAACAATAATAGCTTGAGTGCTTGCTTTGGCAGCACATATACTAAAATTGGAACAATACAGAGAACATTAGCATGGCCCCTGCGCAAGGATGACACGTAAATTCGTGAAGCGTTCCATATTTTTATATTCCTTGACACCATATACAAAGATCAACTCAAAATGGATTAAAGACCTAAATGTAAGACCAGAAAACCTAAAAGTCTTAGAGTAGAATATAGGCAAAACACTCAAGGACATAAATCAAAGCAAGATCTTCTATGACCCACCTACTAGAGTAGCGGAAGTAAAAATAAAAATTTACATGTGGGACCTAACAAAACTTAAAAGCTTTTGTACAGCAAAAGATACTACAAACAAGGTGAACAGACAACCCACAGAATGGGAGAAAATCATAGCAAATGAAACAACAGACAAAGAATTAATCTCCAAAATCTACAAGCAACTCAGACAACTCAGCACCGGAAAAATGAACAACCCTATCAAAAAATGGGAAAAGGACCTAAACAGACACCTCTCCAAAGAGGACATACAGATGGCCCCAAAACACATGAAACGATGCTCAACTTTGCTTATAATTAGAGAAATGCAAATCAAAACTACAATGAGATATTACCTCACACCCATCAGAATGGCCATCATCAACAAATCTGCAGACAATAAATGCTGGAGAGGGTGCAGAGAAAAGGGAACACCCTTGCATTGCTGGTGGGAATGTAAATTGATACAGCCTTTATGGAAGACAGTATGGAGATTCCTTTAAAAACTAAAACTAGAAGCCCCATACGACCCAGCAATCCCACTCTTAGGCTTACACCCTGATGAAATCAAAACTGAAAGAAACACCTGTACCCCAATGTTCATTGCAGATCTATATATAATAGCTAGAACATGGAAGCAACCTAGATGCCCATCGACGAACGAATGGATCCAAAAGCTCTGGTACATATATATACAATGGAATACTACACAGCTGTCGAAAGAAATGCAGAAGAATCAGCCCTAATGAGATGGCTGAATCTAGAACCTATCATAAAAAGTGAAGTCAGTCAGAAAGAGAAGGACAAGTACAATATACTAACACATACATATGGAATCTAGTAGGATGGTGATGATAACACATGCAGTGAAGCGATGGAGAGACAGATATGGACAGTGGACATATGGACATTGTGGGGAAGGAACAGTGGGTGGGAGGCATAAAGGAGATAGCATGAAAACCTGTACTGTCATATGTGAAGAAAATAGCTCTAGTCATTGCTCTGTGAGAAAAGGGGATCCTTCAGGCGTGCTGTGTGACGGTCTGGAGGGGTGGGAAGGGGGAATATACATCTGACTAATCTGGGAACATACATATCTGTAAACAACAGGACTCTGTAAAAGTTAAAAGTAAAATAAAAGTTAAAAAAAAAAAGCTCGAGTACTGACTATATTCCAGACCTTGGCTTCCTTAACTCCTTTAGGACAACCAGATTTCTTTCCGCTCTAGAGAAATTGAAGCTAAACCAGTTAAGCCTAGGATTTGAGAGTCTGTGGCTCAAAAACATAATTTAATCACCATTCCCTATGCTAGCACAGTGGTTCTCAAACTTTTTGATCTCAAGACCCCTTTACACTCCAAAAAAATTTTATTGACCCCTCAAAACTTTTGCATGGGTTATAGTAGAAATATCAGAAATTAAAACTGAAAACGTAAGAAAATTATGTCATTTAGAATCAATACAGGACTTCTCTGGTGGTCCAGTGGGTAAAGACAGCAACTTGCAGTGTAAGGGATGCCGGTTCGATCCCCGGCCTGGGAGGATCCCGCGTTCGGCAGAGCGGCTGGACTGATGTGTCCAACTACAGAGCAGGAGCTCTGGAACGCATGCACCCAAGCTGGTGCTCTGCAGCGAGAGAGGCCACTGCAATGGGAGGCCCACACAGGCCAAAGAACAAAGATGGATGAAAATAAATAGATGAAGGACTAATAGAAGTGGCCAAAAAAAGAGAAAAGCTGTACTTAGAATCAATACATATTAACATGAATAACATTTTATAAGTGAAAAATAACTTTATTTTCCAAAACAAAAAAGCTTTAGTGAGAAGAGTGGCAGATCTTGTTAATGTCTGACTTTACAGAAAACTTCTGGATTTTCACACCTGCTTCTACATTCGGTGTTACAAATATGCATCATGCAGCCTCTGGAAAATTCCACCGTACAGAAAGATAATGAAAAAGACACACAACTTTTTATTATTTTTTTAATAATTTTAAAAAATATAAACATTTATTTATTTATTTTTTGGGGGGAGGGTTGGGGAGGGAGGGGGGGCGGGCCACTTCTATTGGTCTTTCATTTGTCTATTTTTATCCGTCTTTGTTCTTTGGCTCCTTGTGGGCCTCCCATTGCAGTGGCCTCTGTTGTCGCAGAGCGCCGGCTCTGGGTGCATGCGCTCCAGAGCTCCGGCTCAGTAATTAGACACATCAGTCCAGCCGCTCTGCGGCACGTGGGATCTTCCCAGGCCAGGGATCGAAACGGCGGTCTTTGCACTGCAAGGCGGTGTCCTTATCCACTGGACCACCAGGGTAGCCCCGACACGTAACTTTTTAGTATGGCTATGGAGATTGTTTTGCCATTGGAGACATTCCAACCACCTCTCCATCCTTGGATACTTTGGCAGGCACTGCTGTACTGCGTAAAACAACGAATGGTGCGGTCACATTTTTCAATACGTTTGTGGGCAGGCCTCAGGGGAAGAGGTAACCAATGTTGCTGTTTAGTCGCTAAGCTGTGTCCAACTCTTTGCAATTCCATGGACTGCAGCATGCCAGGCTTCCCTGTCCTTCGCTATCTCCTGGAGTTTGCTCAAACTCATGTCCATTTAATCAGTGATGCCATCCAACCATCTCATCCTCTGTCGCCTTCTTCTCCTGTCCTCAGTCCTTTCCAGCATCAGGGTCTGTCGGGCTTTGGTTATAGGGCCTGGACCTTGCCAAGGACATCAGCGAGGAGACAGAGAGGAAAACATCTACCTCTACTCCGCCAACCTTTAAACTGCAAGCTCTTCCCAGGTTGCTGGTCGACCTTGGACTACAACTCCCAGCAGAGCTTACGGCGAGGCGGGGGGGCGTGTTCTCGCAACCCTGAGGAGCGTCGGTGACTCAAGCAGAGTGACGGAATGAAGAGGACGTGCCTGTTTGGGGGAAGGCATAGCGCTGCAATTGGGGGAGCTGGTAAGAGGGGGCGTATCCAGTGTTTGGGTGAACCAATGGCTTGAGGCCAGACGAAAGTGGAGGGGACGGGGCGTGGCAGGACTGCCTGGCGGGCTGCGTGGGGCTTACTGAACCCTGGAACGCGGGTGTCGGGGGTGGGAAAGCGTAGTCCTGGGGCCCCCGCGGCTGAGCGCGGGAGATGGCGGCGAGATGGAGCAGCGAGAACGTGGTGGTGGAATTCCGGGACTCCCAGGTGAGCTGGGGGCCAAACCGAGCGTTTGAGCATGCGTCCTTTTCAGAGCGCCGGCTCTGGGTGCATGCGCCCAGAGCTCCGGCTCAGTAATTAGACATCAGTCCAGCCGCTCTGCGGCACGTGGGATCTTCCCAGGCCAGGGATCAAACGCGGTCTTTGCACTGCAAGGCGGTGTCCTTATCCACTGGACCACCAGGGTAGCCCCGACACGTAACTTTTTAGTATGGCTATGGAGATTGTTTTGCCATTGGAGACATTCCAACCACCTCTCCATCCTTGGATACTTTGGCAGGCACTGCTGTACTGCGTAAAACAACGAATGGTGCGGTCACATTTTTCAATACGTTTGTGGGCAGGCCTCAGGGGAAGAGGTAACCAATGTTGCTGTTTAGTCGCTAAGCTGTGTCCAACTCTTTGCAATTCCATGGACTGCAGCATGCCAGGCTTCCCTGTCCTTCGCTATCTCCTGGAGTTTGCTCAAACTCATGTCCATTTAATCAGTGATGCCATCCAACCATCTCATCCTCTGTCGCCTTCTTCTCCTGTCCTCAGTCCTTTCCAGCATCAGGGTCTGTCGGGCTTTGGTTATAGGGCCTGGACCTTGCCAAGGACATCAGCGAGGAGACAGAGAGGAAAACATCTACCTCTACTCCGCCAACCTTTAAACTGCAAGCTCTTCCCAGGTTGCTGGTCGACCTTGGACTACAACTCCCAGCAGAGCTTACGGCGAGGCGGGGGGGCGTGTTCTCGCAACCCTGAGGAGCGTCGGTGACTCAAGCAGAGTGACGGAATGAAGAGGACGTGCCTGTTTGGGGGAAGGCATAGCGCTGCAATTGGGGGAGCTGGTAAGAGGGGGCGTATCCAGTGTTTGGGTGAACCAATGGCTTGAGGCCAGACGAAAGTGGAGGGGACGGGGCGTGGCAGGACTGCCTGGCGGGCTGCGTGGGGCTTACTGAACCCTGGAACGCGGGTGTCGGGGGTGGGAAAGCGTAGTCCTGGGGCCCCCGCGGCTGAGCGCGGGAGATGGCGGCGAGATGGAGCAGCGAGAACGTGGTGGTGGAATTCCGGGACTCCCAGGTGAGCTGGGGGCCAAACCGAGCGTTTGAGCATGCGCTCTTTCTGGGTCCCCTCCCCCACGCTGCCCGGTCTTTCTCCTGCGCGTCTGGGCGTCCCCCAGCCCCGCCTGGGGAGATGGGCAAGGGGGTGAACCAGGTGTTGTCAGACGCAGGCGGACGAGGGGAGCCTTGATGACCGTTTGGGGTGGTTGGAACTGCCAGGGATGGGGGGGCTTTCCCCTATGGACACCGGGTTATGGGGTCTGCCTGGGAACATCTAAGTGCAGAAATTGTGAGTTTGTGAGCACTGAGGAGAGGCTTCTCACGACCAGGGTGGTGAGGGAGGAGGTGTTAGCCACCCACGCGCCTACTGACTTTGGGCAAATCACAGAACTTCTCTGAGTCTCAGATGCATGGATTTGCCTGCCTTCCCAGGACTTTGGAGTGGATTCAGTAATAACAATAATAACAATAATAATAATAAAAACCCACAAGACTGCTCGTGAAGTGCTTGTTCCAGTGCCTAAGCTTTTAAGTGGTTACTGATTCTAGGATAGTGGAAAATATCATACAGTGATTGGGAGTATGTGCAGCATGTATTACCTGGGTTCCAGTCCCACCTGAGCTCTTAGCCTGTCATCACTTTCTGCGCATGTTTTCTTACCTGTAAGAGGTGCGAATGGTACATACCTCATAGGGTAAGGGTGAGAGTTTTTTTTTTTTTAGGGTGAGAATTTTATGAGGTCATTCCTTTAGAATGTGTGACACAGTGCTGGACTCATGGTGAGCCTAAAGGAATGCTGGTACTTACTAGGAATTTTTACCAGCTTTCTATTTCATTCCTTCTACATGCCAGACCTTGTGCTAAGTGATATATCTACATTTCCTTTATCTAATGCATGAAAAATCAGGCAAGTTAAGTAGATACTTCTCCTTTTTTTTCCCATTAGGGAAACAAATACCCATTTGGCTGATTCCAAATGACTGCACCAAGGCCTCTCATTGTGATGACTTTGGGATTTGAATGCAGGCCTCAGGCCCCAGGGGCTGGTTGGGCTCATTGCTACCCTGCCTCATACTCTATGAGTCTGTGGTACAGCCCGCCTTGCCCGGGCACCTAGGACAGTGTCTTGATGATTCTCTTCATTTATCGCACACATAGTTATTGAATACTTCCTGTGTGCCTGGCCTTCATTCACGCATTGATTCAGTAAAAGGTTCATTGAGCTTTTGCCAGATGCACACTGTGCCAGGCACTGTGTTGATGCTGAGGTGATTTGTACTGAAGGGGGATATGGATTTATGATAAGGGGGTGATGTGGTTCCTTCTTTCTAGAATCCATTCCTTCTTTTGCCGCGGAGATGAACCAGTGGAGAACCTCCTACCAGTTTGCTCTATGGTGCCCTTTATACACAGCGCCCACGGGGAGTTTGAGCAACTGCGTTTGGATTAAAGGATCCTCCTAAAAGTACTTTGCACTGTCAGCATGGTGTCTCTGAGAGGACGGAAGGTGCCAGACTCCCAGGGAAAAAGAACCATTTCCCTGTTACCCTTCTTGTTAATTGCTTTTGCTGGTACTAAGAACAGTCATGTGTCCTACCTCTGAGCCTGCTAATTTGGAAGCTACTAATCTGCAAACCCTTCAATTTTCACAGAAACCCAGGTAGTCTCACCCCTCCTCCTCTATGGAGATGTAATTGAAAAGACCTGCAGAGAGGGTGCTGACACATATATTAGGATGCTATGAAGTTGTATCAAATAATTAAACCTAAACAGCAGTTGTCATAGTAAGAGAACAAAGTAAATTGGGTAATCTAACTGCCTTGCGGGAGTTGCCTGGTTTTCTTTCTGATTTTTCTATTCATTTGGTATGTCCTAGTGTGAATTAGCATGGTTTTGTGATTGATTTTGGTAATCTTTGGGAGGGGTAGGGACCTACTGGGACCCATTTCATTAACTATTTCATGCATGTAGAAAGAAAAAGTTCAAACTTTTCATGCTGCCTTTCTGAAAAGGCAGAATAATAAACTTTTCCCAACACCCCACAACTTAAAAAAAAAAATTATCAAAAAATTTTAAAGCTTTTAGGAACTTCGCTGGCTGTCCAGTGGTTAAGAATCCGCCTTGCAGTGCAGATAATGTGGGTTCCATCCCTTTTCCGAGAACTAGAATCCCATAGGCCATGGGGCACCTAAGCCCTAGGTGCCACAAGCAAGGGCCAGCAGAGAGCTAACATGATGCAACTAAGACCGAACACAGCCAAATAAATAAATAGTTAATTTTTAAAAATGCAACGCTTTTAGATTTTTCAGAGAAAAATCCCAGTCTGAAAGGTGAAACTCTTTTTTACATTTTACATGTGTCATTTACTTTGTAAAACAGATGTTACTTTCATCTGTCCATAGTGAGGAACCTGTGCTGCTTGGCATCTTCTCTTAAGTGGTCCCTAGAAGCAACGTGTGCACATGAAGAAGGCTTAGTGAGAGTTTTCTAAGTTAACGACATCCACTAGCACTTTCTGAAATCATGGAAATGTGGCTCTTCAACAATTTAAATGGGGCTAGGGCTTCCCTGGTGCTCCAGTGGATAAAGAGTCCACCTTGCATTGCAGGGGGCACCTGTTCGATCCCTGCCCTGGGGAAGATGCCACGTGCCGTGGAGCGGCTGGACCGGTGTGTCCAATTACGAGCCAGCGCTCTGGAGCGCGTGTGCACAGAGCCGATGCTCTGCTACAGGAGAGGCCGCTGCAATGGGAGGCCCACGCAGGCCAAAGAACAAAGATGGATGAAAACAAATAAATGAAAGACCAATAAAAGAGGCCAAAAATTAAAAAAATAAATAAACGGGGCTAGTGTGACCAAGATACTTTTTTTTTTTTTTTTAATAATGCTACACATTTATTTAAAATGTCAAAAGTTTAAAAAGATGAAGCATATTGGCAAGGATATGGAAGAACTGGAAATCCCAAACTCTTCTGGTAGGAGTACAAACGGAAACAACCGTTTTAGATCACAGTATGTGCTGATGAGCTCAGTTGCTCAGCAGTGGCTGACTCTTGGAATGTCATGGACTGTAGCCCGCCAGGCTCCTCTGTCTATGGAGTTCTCCAGGATTCTTGCCATTTCCTTCCCCAAGGATTCTGTATTTTTAAATTGAAAAAATTATCAAAAATTTTAAAGCTTTTAGGAACTTCGCTGGCTGTCCAGTGGTTAAGAACCCCTTGCAGTGCAGATAATGTGGGTTCCATCCCTTTTCCGAGAACTAGAATCCCATAGGCCATGGGGCACCTAAGCCCTAGGTGCCACAAGCAAGGGCCAGCAGAGAGCTAACATGATGCAACTAAGACCGAACACAGCCAAATAAATAAATAGTTAATTTTTAAAAATGCAACGCTTTTAGATTTTTCAGAAAAAAATCCCAGTCTGAAAGGTGAAACTCTTTTTTACATTTTACATGTGTCATTTACTTTGTAAAACAGATGTTACTTTCATCTGTCCATAGTGAGGAACCTGTGCTGCTTGGCATCTTCTCTTAAGTGGTCCCTAGAAGCAACGTGTGCACATGAAGAAGGCTTAGTGAGAGTTTTCTAAGTTAACGACATCCACTAGCACTTTCTGAAATCATGGAAATGTGGCTCTTCAACAATTTAAATGGGGCTAGGGCTTCCCTGGTGCTCCAGTGGATAAAGAGTCCACCTTGCATTGCAGGGGGCACCTGTTCGATCCCTGCCCTGGGGAAGATGCCACGTGCCGTGGAGCGGTTGGGCCGGTGTGTCCTATTACGAGCCAACACTCTGGAGTGCATGCGCCTAGAGCCGGTGCTCTGCTACAGGAGAGGCCGCTGCAATGGGAGGCCCATGCAGGCCAAAGAACAAAGATGGATGAAAACAAATAAATGAAAGACCAATAAAAGAGGCCAAAAATTAAAAAAATAAATAAACGGGGCTAGTGTGACCAAGATACTTTTTTTTTTTTTTTTAATAATGCTACACATTTATTTAAAATGTCAAAAGTTTAAAAAGATGAAGCATATTGGCAAGGATATGGAAGAACTGGAAATCCCAAACTCTTCTGGTAGGAGTACAAACGGAAACAACCGTTTTAGATCACAGTATGTGCTGATGAGCTCAGTTGCTCAGCAGTGGCTGACTCTTGGAATGTCATGGACTGTAGCCCGCCAGGCTCCTCTGTCTATGGAGTTCTCCAGGATTCTTGCCATTTCCTTCCCCAAGGATTCTGTATTTTTAAATTGAATTAAATTTTAATTAGTTGTCATTTCAACAGCCACTTACGGCTAGAGGCTGTGATATGGAAAGGTTAAGTTCAGAGTATTGGAAGCTTCTCAAAGAGAAGGTAAGGGTGCAGGTAAGGGTCTCTAACTCAATAGTAAATACAAAAATACTGAAGAGTATGACTTTTGTGGTAAAGATAAGAAGTGCAGGCTCATAGCTGCCGTCTCCTTAACATCTCCACTTGGTATTTGCAAGATACTCAAACTTTCCCTGCACCCCAGCCTCTTGCCCCATTCCAGTCCACCTTCCACACAGAGTGATTAAAAAAAACACGGCTTTATTGAGGTATAATTAAGATATAATAAAAAGTCACTATTTTTGGACTTACCAAGTGGCGTAGTGTATAAGAATCAGCCTGCAGGGGATGTTGGTTCGATCCCTAGGCTGGGAAGATTCCACATGATGTGGAGCAACTTGGAGCCCAGGGTTTCTCCTTGGAGCTGGTTACCTTAGGCGCCGTCCCGCCTAGCACGGACCAAATTCTGCATTCCCAGCGGGGCAGCAGCTACTCAGCATAAACCATGTTGTTTGTATGTACATTTAGACACAGGGAGTTCCTCTTATCTGTTAGGGAATGTGGGAATACCTCCCAAGTCCAAATTCCTAGACAGCAGCCAGGAGTCAGCCTTGTAAGCTTGCCTTTGTGAGGTTAGGAGTCTCATGCCTGCTGGTAACTCTTGTCTCCAACTACAGAGTTGCCATGCGGATTAAATGAGGTAATCATCACAGAGCCCTCAGCAGTGGCCAGTGTATGTCCAGTGCTTGATGCGTGTTTACTGTGATGGTGATATTAAAATACTTGCCTGAGAAACGGCAAACTTGCCCAGACTTGGGGAACTGAGAGGACCTTTGGGAGCCGTCTCATCTCTCCTCTTGTTTTACATGAGGAACCTGAGACTCAAAAAAGTTAGGTGATTATCCCTGTGGAAGTGAATTTGCTCAGTTGCTCAGCAGTGGCTGACTCTTGGAATGTCATGGACTGTAGCCCGCCAGGCTCCTCTGTCTATGGAGTTCTCCAGGATTCTTGCCATTTCCTTCCCCAAGGATTCTGTATTTTTAAATTGAATTAAATTTTAATTAGTTGTCATTTCAACAGCCACTTACGGCTAGAGGCTGTGATATGGAAAGGTTAAGTTCAGAGTATTGGAAGCTTCTCAAAGAGAAGGTAAGGGTGCAGGTAAGGGTCTCTAACTCAATAGTAAATACAAAAATACTGAAGAGTATGACTTTTGTGGTAAAGATAAGAAGTGCAGGCTCATAGCTGCCGTCTCCTTAACATCTCCACTTGGTATTTGCAAGATACTCAAACTTTCCCTGCACCCCAGCCTCTTGCCCCATTCCAGTCCACCTTCCACACAGAGTGATTAAAAAAAACACGGCTTTATTGAGGTATAATTAAGATATAATAAAAAGTCACTATTTTTGGACTTACCAAGTGGCGTAGTGTATAAGAATCAGCCTGCAGGGGATGTTGGTTCGATCCCTAGGCTGGGAAGATTCCACATGATGTGGAGCAACTTGGAGCCCAGGGTTTCTCCTTGGAGCTGGTTACCTTAGGCGCCGTCTGCCTAGCACGGACCAAATTCTGCATTCCCAGCGGGGCAGCAGCTACTCAGCATAAACCATGTTGTTTGTATGTACATTTAGACACAGGGAGTTCCTCTTATCTGTTAGGGAATGTGGGAATACCTCCCAAGTCCAAATTCCTAGACAGCAGCCAGGAGTCAGCCTTGTAAGCTTGCCTTTGTGAGGTTAGGAGTCTCATGCCTGCTGGTAACTCTTGTCTCCAACTACAGAGTTGCCATGCGGATTAAATGAGGTAATCATCACAGAGCCCTCAGCAGTGGCCAGTGTATGTCCAGTGCTTGATGCGTGTTTACTGTGATGGTGATATTAAAATACTTGCCTGAGAAACGGCAAACTTGCCCAGACTTGGGGAACTGAGAGGACCTTTGGGAGCCGTCTCATCTCTCCTCTTGTTTTACATGAGGAACCTGAGACTCAAAAAAGTTAGGTGATTATCCCTGTGGAACCAGTTTGTACCATTTGAGTTTGTGGGGAAGTGAAGATGTTCTCGTTTTAGAGGGGAAGACTTCAACAACCTAAATGTCGGCAGATTAAAGGGGTAAAGAAGGTGTGGTACATCTATACAATGGAATATTACTCAGCCCTAAAAAGGAATGCAGTTGGGTCATTTGTAGAGATTTGAATGGGCCTAGAGTCTGTCATACAGAGTGGAGTAAGTCAGAGAAAACAAATACTGTATATTAACACATATATGTGTGAATAAGTGGTTAAGAATCCACACATATATTAATATATATTCACACATATATGCTGAGGGCAGGAATAGAGACTCAGATGTAGAGAATGGATATGTGGACCTGGGGAAGGGGAAGGTGGGACAAATTGGGAGATGAGGACTGACGTATGTATAGTACCACGTGTGAAATAGCTAGCCTGGAAACCTGCTACAAAGCACGAGGAGCTCAGGTCAGTGCTCTGTGATGACTTATGGGTGGGATGGGGTGGTGGTGGGAGGAGCTCCAAGAGGAAGAGGATATATGTGTATACATACAGCTGACTCACTTTGTTGTGCAGTGGAGGCTAACGCGACACTGTGAAGCAGTTACACTCAAACAGAAACTAAATAAAGGGTGAGACTTCCCAAGAAAGGTTCATGGTTCTGAGTGTGTAAGCAGGCCTCAGACAGGTAACCTCTAGTGAGAATTAGACAAGGGTGGTTTAAACGCAGGCTTGGTAACGAGACTGGGTCTTGAGTGAAATGCTCTGATCCTTCTTCTATCAGTGGGTTCCAATTGGTGGAGTTATTCTATGGAATCTGATAATCCATATATTACAGTCTGTGCTTAGGCGTGTGACCAGCTGATCTTAGGGGAACTGACCTAGCTCTGATTTGCATTGACTGGCTGTTTCCACTTTGCATCATTTAAAAGGATGAACAACCAAGGTATTTTCTTTTTCTTTTTTTTTTTTAAAGATTTATTTATTTATTTATTTTGGGTGGGGGTCGGGTTGGGGAGGGAGGGGAGCAGGCGGGCCACTTCCATTGGTCTTTCATTTCTCCATTTTCATCTGTCTTTGTTCTTTGGCTCCTTCGGGCCTCCCATCGCGGTGGCGTCTGTTGTCGCACAGTGCCAGCTCTGGGCGCAAGCGCTCCAGAGCTCCGGCTCGGTGATTGGACACATCAGTCTAGCCGCTCCGCGGCACGTGGGATCTTCCCAGGCCAGGGCTTGAACCGGCGTCCCTTGCACTGCAAGGCGGTGTCCTTACCCACTGGACCACCAGGGGAAGCCCGGCATTTTTTTTTTGGATGGCTTGTTCCGATTCAGCTGGGGTCTGAAGAGGAAGAGCTGATTTCTCTCCTAGTCCCTTCAAATAAAGCAACCTGAGCGTTTGTTCTGCAGATCGCAGAGGCCTCTGGAGAGGCTTCCCTTTGCCCTGAATCAAGGTGGAGAGATGGTCTTGTGAGGCTGTGTTACAGATTCTTCCCGAAGAGACCAGCTTTCTAACAGAACCTGGTGTTTGTACCAGAATTTCACTGTAGACCAGGGTGGCTATGTGGTGCCGTTCATCTCCCAATTCAGTGTCATTTGACTATTGTAAACTTACATACCTGTTGTTTTCTAAAAGATGAAGATGTTTTACCAAAGCATTTCTTGGTAACTGTCTTATTGAAATATAATTCATATCGTATGATTCACCTGTTTAAAATGTACACAGTTCATTGGGTTTTAATATAGTCGCAAAGTGTTTATGACCACAATCATTTTTAGAACATTTCATCCACCCAAGAAGAAACCCTGTACCCTGAGCCACCAGCGCCCCACCCAGTACCCCAAAAGCCCAGCTCTAGGCAGCAACTCCTAAACTAAATTCTGTCCGTATAGACTTGCCTCTTCTGTAGATTCCGTACAAATGGAATTGTGCCATATATGCTCTCTGTGATATGCCATTGCATAGATACACCACATTTTGTTTATCCATTCATCAGTTGTTGGACATTGGGGTTGTTTCCACATTTTGGCTATTAGGAGTAATGTTGCTATGAGCCTTTGTGTACAAGCTTTTGTAAGACCTGTTTTATTTATAATAGCTAGCATTTATGGAGTACATACCATGTACCAGGCATTGTGCTAGCAAATTTATTTTTACCCTCAAGGAATTGCAGTCTAATGGGAGCAACCTATCAGTAATATTATGAAGTATCATTAGTGCTGTATAGGGACTTTCCTGGCAGTCCAGTGGTTTGGATTCCCTGCTTCCACTTCAGGGGGCACAGGTTCAATCCCTGGTCACGGGACTAAGATCTCACATGCCGCATGTCTTGGCCAAAAAGAACAAACAATAAAGGCTATGTAAAGGTAAGCCTTGTGTACTGTGGAAGCATAGGGGAAGCACTGGGCCTATGGGAGAGGGGAGGGTTTGGAATAAATGAGTAGAACTGGGACAAGAAGGACAGAGTCAGATGAAGACTGAAGAGAAGAGTCTTCAAGGCAGAGGAAGCAGCTGGTGTGAGGCCAGAGAGGAGAGAGCTTGCCTGAATTTGGGGGGCTGGAAGGAGTTCATTTTGAAAAACTCACTTTGTGCTTCTGTGAGCAGCACATATCTAGGAGTTCACTGGAGTGAGTGGGTTTTGGGGTGGCGTTGGGAGGGACAGGTGTGAGATGGTGTGGAGGAGTGAGCAGAAGAGCCATCTTACGTGACCTTTGCTGTCCTGCTCAGGCTCTGAGAGGAGTGGAAAGAGAAAAGACTTGGAAGGGGACCTTGGAATGAAAGTTTGTTTTTTTTTAAATTATAAAATACTGCATATATAGAAATAATTCAGGCAATGTAGGCTCATTTAGAGGAATAAAATTAAAATCTCAAAGGAATCTCTACCATCTGAACATTTTAATATACTTTTTTTTTTCAGGCTAAGTAACTGATTGAAGTTGTAGTTTATAGTAGGGAATGAAATATCACTTTACTTCTCTAAGTTGTCTTTAATGCACAGCAAGCCCTGCTCACAGGCTAGTGGAAAGTTCTGTCTCCACTGTCATGGGGCTTCTTCCCTCTTGCAGTGGCACTGTGTAAGAATCCTTTGGTTCACCCTCTGATGTCCAAACTTGGCATTACTTAGCTGTTCCGCATCGATGCACTGAGGTTACTGGGCCTTGTGGGGGCTCCTGGCCTGGACAGAGCACCACCTTTCTCTCTGGTCAGTTTATTTTCACATCCCTTTCTTAAAGCACTTCTGTCTCTCCATTTCCCTCTTTGAAACAGCTTCCTTCATGTGCTCCTGCAAACATAGTGTTGGCCTTTTTTTTTTTTTCCTGGGTTAGGAGTAAGGAAGTATAAATTAGATATGGATTTTTTGTTTTACTTCTTAAAAAATAACTTGCTCTGATAAGGTGATATGGTGAGTTAGGATATTCTGATTGTAAGCTGGGTACCTGCATTTTTCTTTACCTGTGTCTTTCTTACCTGTGTCTTCCTTTAATTGTTCTAGAATATTCCATTGTATAGGTATCCATAATTTATTTATAGATAGCATGAATTCAACAATTCTGTATATGAAAAGTTTGCTATATGTTGGATAAATTCTGGAGGTGGAATTACTGGGTCAGAGGACCTGACTTTTTTTTTTTTTTAGTATTGTTACCAGATCACCCTTTATTGTCACTGTACCACAAACTTGGGCTCTCCAGGTGGCGCTTGTGGTAAAGAACCTGCCTGCCATTGCAGGAATTGCCAGAGATGCAGGTTCAATCCCTGAATTGGGAAGATCCCCTGGAGAAGGGTATGACAACCCACTCCAGTATTCTTGCTTGGAGAATCCCATGGACAGAGGAACCTGGTGAACTACAGCCCATGGGGTTGCACGGAGTCAGACATGACTGAAGCAACTGAGCACATGCACACCACAAACTTAGCAGCCTGAAACAGCACCCCTTTATAAGCTCACAGTACTGTAGGGCACAAAGAGTTGGACATGACTGAGTTCACACACACACGCTCTCTCTGTCTCTCTCCCTCTCTCTTTTTCTGAACCCCAGGCATCAGTTGGCTGTATTCTCATCTGGAGGCTCAGTTGACTTAGGGAAGAATCTGCTAACAAGCTCATTCAGGTTATGGACATTTTCAGTTCCTGAAGAATGTAGGACTGAGGTCCCTGTTCTTTGCTGATTGTTATTTAGGGCTTGATCTGAGCTTCTGCCATGTGGTCTGTCCATCTTCACAGCTGGCAGCAGATTCTTCTCCATGTTAAATCCCTCACCTTTCCAATCTGTGACTTCCTCTGGCTCTGACCTCTAGACCTAGCTTTAAAGGGCTGTTGTGATGAGTTTTCTCTATCTTCCTATCCTCTCCCAGGAACTTTTTATCATTCCAAATGGAAACTCTGTCCTGATTAAACAATATCACCTCACCTCCACCTCCCAGCCCCTTGCAAGCTGTATTATACTTTCTGTGTCTATGACTTTACCTAGTCTAGACACCTCATGTAAGTGGAATCATGCATTATTTGCTCTTTTTTTGTCTAATTTATTTCATTTCCTGTAATGTTTTCAAGGTTCATTCACACTGTAGCATGTATGCCATTGTGTGTATATATCATATTCTGCTTGTCCATTCATCAGCTGATGGGGGTTTGGGTTGTTTCAGGTTTCTCTATGTTAGGATGAACTGATGTGGAATCTTAGTTATACCTCAAAATACTTTTATAGCAGTACCTAGATGAGTACCTAGATTAATGGGGAGAATGTACATGTATAACAAGGGCCCAGAATCTTTGGGACACCTTAGGATTCTTGCTACCACACAGCTTCTAGAAAGATAGTTCTTCTCCTGGTTAGAGGTAGCATCTTGCCCTCTTTCATGTCCTTAATGTGTAAATTGTACAGAAGTGTTCTGAAAATGGCATTTCATTTCACAGCCTGTCTTTGCGTCTGAGCGTTTCTCTGCTCACGACTCCAGTGGAATGAAGGATGCATAATAGTCCCCTTTCAGCCTCCAGTGAAAACACTGACATCTTGTCCCTATTATTACCTGTGACAAGTTTCTTGAGGGGGTATGAATGAGAAACCCATTAAGAAGACCAGTAAAAGTGAGGAAGAGAGTTTCTTTTTACCATTTATAATGTGTGTAGCAGAATGTGCAAAATACATTCTCTCTTGACTCTCTCTTGGAAAGAACTTAAAGCATTTAGTTAGCAAACAACGGTCTAGACTGTTTCAGATCATGCCCTGAGAATGCAGCAGAACTTGAATTTGTCCAAATAAGAGAATTTAGGACTGTTGCTGCCATGAGTGAACTCAGTCTCATGTTCCAGCCTGAATGCAAATCTGTTTGATTCAATGTGGTCTTTTGGAAATTGGACATTGGACCTGAAAACATGGTTCTCCCTAGAAATTTGAAGACTTGGGATATGGAAACCAGGAAAATGGGCTAGAAATCTCAGATTAAATAGGAACTGGGCATATCAAGAATATGTGGATTCTGGGGCTTCCCCTGGTGGTCCAGTGGGTAAGGACACCACCTTGCAGTGCAAGGGGCGCTGTGTTTGATCCCTGGCCTGGGAAGATCCTACGTGCCGTGGAGCGGCTGGACTGATGTGTCCAATTACCAAGCCAGAGCTCTGGAGCGCATGTGCCCAGAGCCGGCGCTCTGTGATGACAGAGGCCACCGCGATGGGAGGCCCACAGGAGCCAAAGAACAAAGACAGATGAAAATAGAGAAATGAAAGACCAATAGAAGTGACCCGCCCGTCCCCCTCCCTCCCCCCCATACCCCCAAAGATAAATAAATAAAAATAAATGTTTTTAATAATGAATAAGATCAGCAATTTTAAAATACATTGATTTAGCTTGTAGGAAAAGGATAAGTATCTTTGGGACACCTTAGGATTCTTGCTACCACACAGCTTCTAGAAAGATAGTTCTTCTCCTGGTTAGAGGTAGCATCTTGCCCTCTTTCATGTCCTTAATGTGTAAATTGTACAGAAGTGTTCTGAAAATGGCATTTCATTTCACAGCCTGTCTTTGCGTCTGAGCGTTTCTCTGCTCACGACTCCAGTGGAATGAAGGATGCATAATAGTCCCCTTTCAGCCTCCAGTGAAAACACTGACATCTTGTCCCTATTATTACCTGTGACAAGTTTCTTGAGGGGGTATGAATGAGAAACCCATTAAGAAGACCAGTAAAAGTGAGGAAGAGAGTTTCTTTTTACCATTTATAATGTGTGTAGCAGAATGTGCAAAATACATTCTCTCTTGACTCTCTCTTGGAAAGAACTTAAAGCATTTAGTTAGCAAACAACGGTCTAGACTGTTTCAGATCATGCCCTGAGAATGCAGCAGAACTTGAATTTGTCCAAATAAGAGAATTTAGGACTGTTGCTGCCATGAGTGAACTCAGTCTCATGTTCCAGCCTGAATGCAAATCTGTTTGATTCAATGTGGTCTTTTGGAAATTGGACATTGGACCTGAAAACATGGTTCTCCCTAGAAATTTGAAGACTTGGGATATGGAAACCAGGAAAATGGGCTAGAAATCTCAGATTAAATAGGAACTGGGCATATCAAGAATATGTGGATTCTGGGGCTTCCCCTGGTGGTCCAGTGGGTAAGGACACCACCTTGCAGTGCAAGGGGCGCTGTGTTTGATCCCTGGCCTGGGAAGATCCTACGTGCCGTGGAGCGGCTGGACTGATGTGTCCAATTACCAAGCCAGAGCTCTGGAGCGCATGTGCCCAGAGCCGGCGCTCTGTGATGACAGAGGCCACCGCGATGGGAGGCCCACAGGAGCCAAAGAACAAAGACAGATGAAAATAGAGAAATGAAAGACCAATAGAAGTGACCCGCCCGTCCCCCTCCCTCCCCACCATACCCCCCAAAAGATAAATAAATAAAAAATAAATGTTTTTAATAATAATAAAAAAAGAATATATGGATTCAGCAGAGGTGGTGTTTGAAAATATTCAGTTGCCATTTAGCTTGTAGGAAAAGGATAAGTATGTTTTGGAAAGGCATGGATTGTGTGTGTGTGTGTGTGTGTGTCTGTGTCTGTGTGTCTGTGTGTGTGTTTCGAAGGAGCTTTTAGTAGCTTATTTTGCTCTGAGCTAGTTGGATTCTCTCTAACAGCTCCAGGACTTGTTTCCTCAGTTAAGAGTATATCACCTTGTTTATGTGTAGCCTTGGTGTCGAGGGGAACAGGTAGCAGCTGCCCTAATGTGGAAGGTGAATGTGAGATTTGGATGAGAACTAGAAGGGGGTTAAAAACTAATCCACTGTAGGGAGCTAGTGATACCTGCCTGCTCGGGACTGCCTGGGCCATGGGAAGAGGCAGACCCGCAGGTGCCTACCTGCCTGACTTTTCTCACCTGAGCTGGCTTTGCTGGCAGAACTGAATCTCTGTTCTCTCTCACAGGCAACCGCAATGTCTGTGGACTGTCTGGGGCAGCATGCTGTGCTTTCTGGGTAAGTGAGCTCGCAGAGTTTGTCTGCCATGATTTCTGGGAACAAATCACAAATCTAGAGGCTTCTGGGAAGTTGGAAAATGCTTTTGTATTTAGGGATGATGGTCATCGAGTTTAATGATCTCCTACTGACCTCAGAGGTCGTCATGGGGATTATTTGTGTTTCTGTCCCAACAGATGAGCAATAAAATTCCTTTGATATGTTAGTGACTGGTGTTTGGTCTTGAAATCGCCACTTTTTGTTTAATGTCTGTAGTCTTTGGAAGGCTGCTGTCCAGTACCGCCTAACAGATTCCTAGGATGAAAATAATCTGGGTTCCATTGATCATGAGCCTCTGGATGTTTATTCATAATTTGGCCTCCTTGGACTTTAGTTTGCTCATAAATAAATTCAATTTCATCATGAAGAAATTGATTTCATAATCTCTGTATTGTCTCCTGGTTCACAGTTAAGACTTTTAATTTTGAAGTCCATCCCTGTGTTTGCTAATCACCCTAACATTGTCCTGATACGGTAACATTTAATGGTCAGAGTCCCTCTTTGCCTTCATGTTGCTCCAGATTACTACCCCTCAAATTCAGCTGTGTTTTCATTAACTTAGTTGTTTATGAACACCTTTACTTCATTATTTTATTTTGAAATCATGTTTTAATTTACCTTTAAATAAAACCATAACACATTCAGTAGCTCAGAAGGATATATCAGAAACTCAGTTTCCCTTCTCCTTCTGACACCGCCACCCTCATTCCACTTTCTTATATTATCCTATATGCACAGATGAGGAAACTTTGGTATGTCTCTTTCTCCCCTACCTCAACTCACTTAAAAAAGAAAAGATATTTATCAAGATATAATTCACATACTATACAGTTCACCCATTTAAATGTACAGTTCAGTGGTTTGGGGTATATATTATTAATTTCCTAATCAGTTATTTTTAATTTTTTATTAAAAATTTATTTTTTGTTCTTTGACTAAGAATGTGGAATGTGTAATGTGGAATGTGTGGAATGTGTAATCTTAGTTCTGTGACCAGGGATTGAACCTGCACCTCAAGCTTTGGAAGTGTAGTAGGACTCCTGATCAGTTTTTTGTTGTTGTTAAGAAACTTTATTTAAAAATATTTTTCTTCTTTGGCTACACTGGGTCTTAGTTGCAGCATGTGGGATCTAGTTCCCTGATCAGGAATCGAACCCAGGTTCCCTGCATTGGTAACTCAGCATCTTAGCTACTGGACCACCAGGAATCTCCTGATCAGTTTATTTTATTTTATTTTTTCACATACCAGAAACATTTTTACTGGTGTATAGCCAATTAACAATTTTGTGATAGTTTTAGGTGAACAGTGAAGGGGCTTGGCCGATATACATGTATCTGAATCCCCCCATTCCTGATGAAAATAATCTGGGTTCCATTGATCATGAGCCTCTGGATGTTTATTCATAATTTGGCCTCCTTGGACTTTAGTTTGCTCATAAATAAATTCAATTTCATCATGAAGAAATTGATTTCATAATCTCTGTATTGTCTCCTGGTTCACAGTTAAGACTTTTAATTTTGAAGTCCATCCCTGTGTTTGCTAATCACCCTAACATTGTCCTGATACGGTAACATTTAATGGTCAGAGTCCCTCTTTGCCTTCATGTTGCTCCAGATTACTACCCCTCAAATTCAGCTGTGTTTTCATTAACTTAGTTGTTTATGAACACCTTTACTTCATTATTTTATTTTGAAATCATGTTTTAATTTACCTTTAAATAAAACCATAACACATTCAGTAGCTCAGAAGGATATATCAGAAACTCAGTTTCCCTTCTCCTTCTGACACCGCCACCCTCATTCCACTTTCTTATATTATCCTATATGCACAGATGAGGAAACTTTGGTATGTCTCTTTCTCCCCTACCTCAACTCACTTAAAAAAGAAAAGATATTTATCAAGATATAATTCACATACTATACAGTTCACCCATTTAAATGTACAGTTCAGTGGTTTGGGGTATATATTATTAATTTCCTAATCAGTTATTTTTAATTTTTTATTAAAAATTTATTTTTTGTTCTTTGACTAAGAATGTGGAATGTGTAATGTGGAATGTGTGGAATGTGTAATCTTAGTTCTGTGACCAGGGATTGAACCTGCACCTCAAGCTTTGGAAGTGTAGTAGGACTCCTGATCAGTTTTTTGTTGTTGTTAAGAAACTTTATTTAAAAATATTTTTCTTCTTTGGCTACACTGGGTCTTAGTTGCAGCATGTGGGATCTAGTTCCCTGATCAGGAATCGAACCCAGGTTCCCTGCATTGGTAACTCAGCATCTTAGCTACTGGACCACCAGGGAATCCCCTCCTGATCAGTTTTTATTTTATTTTATTTTTTTCACATACCAGAAACATTTTTACTGGTGTATAGCCAATTAACAATTTTGTGATAGTTTTAGGTGAACAGTGAAGGGGCTTGGCCGTACATATACATGTATCTGTTCTTCCCCAAACTGCCCTCCCATTCAGGCTGATATGTGACATTAAGCAGAGTTCCAGGTTATACAGTAGATTTTTGTTGACCATCCGTTTCAAACATGGCAGTTTAAGGCTCTTTAAAAAAAATGAAGAAAATGCCTATACATGTTTGAAAAGTTAAGTAGCATTTCAAGGCTTATATTGTCGGCAGAATCCCACATCACCTTTTCTCCACCCCTTCTTCCACACCAGAGGCAACCACTTCAAACTCTTTTTTTTAAAAGCTTTTATTTATTTTTGGCTGTTCTGGGTTTTCAGCTCCTGCAGGCTTGTCTTTAGTTGCAGGGAGTAGGAGCTACTCTCTAGTTGAGGTGAGCAGGCTTCTTGGTGCAGTGACTTTTCTTGTTGTGGAACTCGGGCTCCAGGGCACACAGGCTTCAGTAGTTGCGGCTCCAAGGCTCTAGAGCACAGGTTCCATAGGTGTGGCTCATGGGCTTCGTTGCTCTACAGCACGTGGGATCTTCCTGGATCAGGGATTGAACCTGTGTCTCTTGCACTGGCAGGTGAACTCTACTACTGAGCTACCAGGGGGAAGCCCTTGAAACTCTTTTGGATTGCTTCCATTTTTCCAAGTATGCTACATATACTGAGATATCTTGATTTATCCTGTATAGATATTCAAATTGAGTTCTTACACTAGAAGATGAGTGTTTAGCACTTTTACTTTGGTCTGTGAGTCCCTTACATGTCCACCTGGTTTTCTCCCTCCTTCCTTTATGATCATATAACAATTGTTGTGTTGAGTCAGAGTTATTGTCAACAGGTCCTAATGCTCTTCTGATTCTGGACTCGGTATGTGACCTATTTTTCTCTTTGGAGAAATCCTATATTTATCCCTAGTGTTATCTTTACCTCTTGTGTGTGTGAAATTTTCACAGTGACTGATTTGATATGTCTTTTTTCATTCATTTTGTTGGGCACTTAGAGGAACCCTCTTCCCCCTTTTTGTCTTTATTACCTGTTTAAACAAAAAGAAAAATAACACGTACTTGGCATTGTGTAGCCATATTAAGAACCCATAAAATATTTTCAGGTGCCCTGAAATTACTGTATCTCAAATGTTAGACTTCTCAGTATGGACTGATGTAGCATTCTAGAAGGGAATGGGATTATATAACTGGACATCATGCAAGTGTTTCATTTTGGTGTGTTCTTAGACATGTATGCATCCGTATTATTTTTCAACATGATCTTATACTTCACCATTTCATTTTCTTTTATTGAACTTTATATGTAGTAAGGTATGTGCTAAAGTGTACAGCTTGAATAAATTTACAGATACACTCATGCAATAACCAGATGAAAATACAGAATAATTTTTAGCAATGTGGAGGTCCCTTTCAGTTTGGAAATCTGTCTCTTTTAGTTTGGAGAAATTTTCCTGTATTGTCTTTTTGATAATGTCCCCCATTCTTTCTGGAGTTCCTCTTAGTGCATGTTTTTGGGTATCCTGTATGGATTCTCTTCTGATCTTTTTGTCTTTTTATTTTGCATTTTGGGAGTTTATTTTTTGGCCACACTGTGCAGTAGGTGAGATCTTAGTTACACAACCAGGGATTGAACCCATGTCCCTTGCATTGGAAATGCAGAGTCTTAACCACTAGACCACCGGGAAAGTCTCACGCTCTGGGAGTTTTCGTCAGCTTTAGTTTCCAACCCTCCTATCAGGTTTTTAAATTTCAGCTCTTATTTTAATTTCTAAGAGCGCTTGTTCTCTGTTCTTTACATTGCCTTCTTTCACGTCTCTGAGAATTTTTTTTTTCATTTTTTAAAAAATTTTCATTTTAGTGTTACAGAGTTTTGTTGTTTACAGATATGTATGATCCCAGATTAGTCGTATGTATATCCCCGTCCCACCCCTCCAGGCCGTCGCACAGCACCCCTGCAGGATCACCTTTTCTCACAGCGCAATGACAATAGCTTTTTTTTTTTTTACATATGTTAGTATAGGTCTATGGCCATACCACCCTGAACGCGCCTGATCTCGTCTGTCTCTGAGAATAGTTAAGTGTAGGTTTTCTTCTTTCCTCTGCTGCCCATTTCCTTTTTTTCCCTTTTGATTGTGTTGGCCTCTCTCTTTCTGGTTTCCTGCTGTGACTGATGCCATGGGCTCTGTGTTAACATTAAAGAGTGAGTGCAATCTCTGTTCATATGCACAATGGTGGAGTTCACTGTAGGGCAAGGGGCAGGGGGTGAGGGGTCTGGAATCTCTGTTCATCTACTGTTGAAGTCTAGCTTGGAGGATTTGGACTGGACATCATGCAAGTGTTTCATTTTGGTGTGTTCTTAGACATGTATGCATCCGTATTATTTTTCAACATGATCTTATACTTCACCATTTCATTTTCTTTTATTGAACTTTATATGTAGTAAGGTATGTGCTAAAGTGTACAGCTTGAATAAATTTACAGATACACTCATGCAATAACCAGATGAAAATACAGAATAATTTTTAGCAATGTGGAGGTCCCTTTCAGTTTGGAAATCTGTCTCTTTTAGTTTGGAGAAATTTTCCTGTATTGTCTTTTTGATAATGTCCCCCATTCTTTCTGGAGTTCCTCTTAGTGCATGTTTTTGGGTATCCTGTATGGATTCTCTTCTGATCTTTTTGTCTTTTTATTTTGCATTTTGGGAGTTTATTTTTTGGCCACACTGTGCAGTAGGTGAGATCTTAGTTACACAACCAGGGATTGAACCCATGTCCCTTGCATTGGAAATGCAGAGTCTTAACCACTAGACCACCGGGAAAGTCTCACGCTCTGGGAGTTTTCGTCAGCTTTAGTTTCCAACCCTCCTATCAGGTTTTTAAATTTCAGCTCTTATTTTAATTTCTAAGAGCGCTTGTTCTCTGTTCTTTACATTGCCTTCTTTCACGTCTCTGAGAATTTTTTTTTTCATTTTTTAAAAAATTTTCATTTTAGTGTTACAGAGTTTTGTTGTTTACAGATATGTATGATCCCAGATTAGTCGTATGTATATCCCCTTCCGACCCCTCCAGGCCGTCGCACAGCACCCCTGCAGGATCACCTTTTCTCACAGCGCAATGACAATAGCTTTTTTTTTTTTTACATATGTTAGTATAGGTCTATGGCCATACCACCCTGAACGCGCCTGATCTCGTCTGTCTCTGAGAATAGTTAAGTGTAGGTTTTCTTCTTTCCTCTGCTGCCCATTTCCTTTTTTTCCCTTTTGATTGTGTTGGCCTCTCTCTTTCTGGTTTCCTGCTGTGACTGATGCCATGGGCTCTGTGTTAACATTAAAGAGTGAGTGCAATCTCTGTTCATATGCACAATGGTGGAGTTCACTGTAGGGCAAGCAGGTGGGTACCAGGTTCTTTTGTTGGCATGTGCCTAGGTGTCTGGAAGTTCTCTGTTCATCTACTGTTGAAGTCTAGCTTGGAGGATTTGGAGCATTAGCTTGCTAGCATGTGAAATGAGCACAATGGTGCGGTAGTTTGAACAGTCTTTGGCATTGCCCTTCTTTGGATTCGCATGAAAACTGACCCTTTCCGGTTTGCTGGCCACTGCTGAGTTTTCCAAATTTGCTGGCATATTGAATGCCACACTTTAACTGCATCATCTTTTAGGATTTTAAATAACTCAGCTGGACATCATCTTCTGGGCTTTGTTGCCTGTATGCTCTTTCTTGGACTGATCATTTCCTCCTGAGAAGAATCTCGCTGTCACCAGTCACTGCCTGGAGACTAAAAGCCAGTGAGTGCTGAACAGGAGAAGAGGCCTGTGGGTCTCACTGTCCACTTCCTGCCCTGCTCTGAGCACAGCACCGCGCACTTACACCCTCCTGCGTCTGGTGTCCCAGGCCTTGTAGTTTCTCTTCCCCTCCAGCTCCTGCTGGCCTGGATTCTGCAGTGTGAATCAGCTCACCCTGCAGATCCTTGGGTGCTGGCTGTCTTTCCTCTACATCAGTTACCATTTTTCTCTCTGCTTTCAATTTCCTCTCTCATGTTCTTTGTCTTTGTGGATTTCTGTCTTTTATGTTTTCACCTTCATTCTAGTGGATCTTTGGTGAGGAATAAAGACAAACGCTAGTGTTCAATCAGCCTTGTTTATCCTGAAGAGCCCACCTTCTGCTGTCCTGTGTTTGCCCTGTGTTGCCTCTGGGCTCTCTTGTTGATTATCATGCCATATATGTAATGTTGGGCCTTTGCCTTGTAATGAGAGGATGCTGACCTACCTGCCATAGGAGCAGGTAATTCCTTAGGAAGAGGTCAGAGGTTCTAGGTCTTTGTTCTTCCCCGGCTTTCTCAGAAGCTCCACAGGCTCTCTGAATTTGTGTCTTACCTGTCCTTTCCTTCTGTCTTAACCCATCCCCCCAGGGTTTCTGCTAGAGTTCTACCTGCCTTATTTATTTATTTTTTTTTTTGGCCACTTCTATCGGTCTTTCGTTCATCTGTTTTCATCCATCTTTTGTTCTTTTGGCCTGTGTGGGCCTCCCATTGCAATGGCCTCTCTCGCTTCAGGGCACTGGCTTTGGGCGCTTGTGCTCCAGAGCTCTGACTCAGTAGTTGGACGCATCAGTCCAGCCGCTCCGTGGCACATGGGATCTTCCCAGGCCTGGGATTGAACTGGCGCCCCTTGCGCTGCAAGGCGGTGTCCTTACCCACTGGACCACTGTGGAAGCCCGTACCTGCCTTTTTCTTATTTTTTCTACCTGCCATTTTTACTTTGCAGTTCTTTTACTCTCTTCTGAGCAGGGACAGTTAATTTTTGTTTTCATTGTTAAGCCCTCCTGTCCTTGCTGATACCCTTGGGCTTGGAGCACTCCCCACCAAAGAATCACTGATGGCTGCTGAGAGGTCAGTCCCCCCACCAAGGATTATTTATTTATTTAACTGAACCTGGTCTTAGTTGCAGTATGTGGGATCTTACTTCCCTTACCAGGGATCGAGCCCGGGCCCCTTGCACTGGGAGCTCCAAGTCTTAGCCCCTGGACCACCAGGGAAACCCCCCAATTTTTTCCTTAGAATAAAACTAGGTGAACAAAGGATGTGCTCATTTTCTGATCCTTCATATTGATTGGCACTGTAAATATTATGGGGACTTAATAGGATTATTATTTTTATCATTTTTATTTTGAGGTTGCTGTTTCCCCTTTGGATAGGGTTAATTTAGTTCCTGTCACCAGGTAGTCAACTTGCATGAAGATATGAGGTTTTCTGCAGAATGTTGGGCTAAGTGATAAGTGGCGTGTTTCATTTTACCCACGTTTATTGACTGCAAAGCACTGTGCCTCGTGACAAGGGAGTATAGAGATATTCAAGATGTGGTCCATACCCCACGTACTCAGTTGGTCTGGGACAAGAGGCTTTATGTGAGTAGTTCTGGTATGGAGGTGAGTGCTGTCGTCAAAATGCAGACTGTGTAGTGGGAGTCTTGTGGAGTCAGCTATGAACCTAGGTGGGGGATTGGAAAAGCCTAGGAGAAGACTGGGCTGGAGCTGAGTCTGGTGGAGGAGCTCAGGCTTCTGTGGATAGGGGAGGGAGGACCACCTCCAGGGGCAGGCCTCTCAGGGGTGTGGAAGTCACCAGTTACTCTGGTCCCTTGTATGCCTTTCAGAGTCAATAAATGTCATGTACATTTGGGAATTAAAAAAAATTTTTTGCACACCGTGTGTCACTCCAAATGTGCTTTTCTATCGTCATGCTAATTCTGTTCTGTTGTCACAGTGTTGATGTTGTTTTTCTAGCCGCCGATTCCTATACATCGTCAATCTAGATGCCCCCTTTGAAGGTCACCGGAAGATCTCACGCCAGAGCAAGTGGGACATCGGAGCCGTGCAGTGGAATCCTCATGACAGCTTTGCACACTATTTTGCAGCCTCGGTGAGCTCATTTAACGAGTACAGGAAAAGGCTTTTAAATGTGAGATCTGAGCCAGTAGGTCTGTATTCTACCTAAAGAAGAGAATGCAGTCCTCATTTCTCAGGTGGGAAAGAAGTGTGCACAATTCTTAAAGGAAGATGAAAGCAAATTACAGATTTAAGTACGTATGAAAAGAATCCTGGGACCCATCGGTATTTCTAAAGATTGAGTCTAGACTTGGAAGGGGAAAGGAGGTAGATACTTCCATGTCTGTTTGTGATAAGAACCCATTTTCATTGCAAGAGTGTATCTAGCCAGTGACTCTAAAGGACATTCTAAGGAGAGACCTGGTGAACTGGTCTGAGGGGGACTGTCATTGCTTTCAGAGTGATCAGGAGTTGCCTTGCATCCTTCTGCTCAAAGGAAGGGATCCTTTCTTGATTAGGATTCATTAGATTGGTTATTGAAATTGAAATTGAAATTTTATGTGCCTATCTATATGTTAATTCTTCTAGGGAAAAGATGCATATGTTTTATTAGATCTTCCAGGGGATTCACGACTGAAAAACAGACCTGGGCTTAGATCATCCCTGATATCCCTGGCCAGATTCTTTATCAGCATCTGTTCTCCTAGGACAATTAGCAATCACGACCTCTGGCTCCTTTTGCAGTTGGGAGGGCAGTGAGTGTTTTTCTGGTATGGAGGTGAGTGCTGTCGAAAATGCAGACTGTGTAGTGGGAGTCTTGTGGAGTCAGCTATGAACCTAGGTGGGGGATTGGAAAAGCCTAGGAGAAGACTGGGCTGGAGCTGAGTCTGGTGGAGGAGCTCAGGCTTCTGTGGATAGGGAGGGAGGACCACCTCCAGGGGCAGGCCTCTCAGGGGTGTGGAAGTCACCAGTTACTCTGGTCCCTTGTATGCCTTTCAGAGTCAATAAATGTCATGTACATTTGGGAATTAAAAAAAATTTTTTGCACACCGTGTGTCACTCCAAATGTGCTTTTCTATCGTCATGCTAATTCTGTTCTGTTGTCACAGTGTTGATGTTGTTTTTCTAGCCGCCGATTCCTATACATCGTCAATCTAGATGCCCCCTTTGAAGGTCACCGGAAGATCTCACGCCAGAGCAAGTGGGACATCGGAGCCGTGCAGTGGAATCCTCATGACAGCTTTGCACACTATTTTGCAGCCTCGGTGAGCTCATTTAACGAGTACAGGAAAAGGCTTTTAAATGTGAGATCTGAGCCAGTAGGTCTGTATTCTACCTAAAGAAGAGAATGCAGTCCTCATTTCTCAGGTGGGAAAGAAGTGTGCACAATTCTTAAAGGAAGATGAAAGCAAATTACAGATTTAAGTACGTATGAAAAGAATCCTGGGACCCATCGGTATTTCTAAAGATTGAGTCTAGACTTGGAAGGGGAAAGGAGGTAGATACTTCCATGTCTGTTTGTGATAAGAACCCATTTTCATTGCAAGAGTGTATCTAGCCAGTGACTCTAAAGGACATTCTAAGGAGAGACCTGGTGAACTGGTCTGAGGGGGACTGTCATTGCTTTCAGAGTGATCAGGAGTTGCCTTGCATCCTTCTGCTCAAAGGAAGGGATCCTTTCTTGATTAGGATTCATTAGATTGGTTATTGAAATTGAAATTGAAATTTTATGTGCCTATCTATATGTTAATTCTTCTAGGGAAAAGATGCATATGTTTTATTAGATCTTCCAGGGGATTCACGACTGAAAAACAGACCTGGGCTTAGATCATCCCTGATATCCCTGGCCAGATTCTTTATCAGCATCTGTTCTCCTAGGACAATTAGCAATCACGACCTCTGGCTCCTTTTGCAGTGGGCTGGGAGGGCAGTATTTGAAGGAGTCCTTCTCATCCTCCAGGGGATGTGATCATTCGCAGTGCCTTCTGGGTCTGTTCTTATCAGGAATGACAGTCTGTGAGAGGAAAGCATCTCCCAAAAGAAGAGCAGTGTTGTCAGCTTCAGAAGGAACAAAAAACTGCTCTTCCCTGTCGTTTCCAAAATAGAATCTGACTGTCTGCCTTTAACGAGGGGCAGCAACTAGATTGGAACTGGTTCCAGGGACTATTGAAGGGTCAGGCCAGATCGTTCTTCATGATGGGGGCTGTTCTGGGCTTTGTAGGAAATTAGCATCATCCCTGGCCCCTCCCCGACTAGATCCCAGCAGCATCTCCCTACCCCCATCGTGACAACCAAGAATATCTCTAGATACTGTCAGGTGTCCCCTGGGAAGCAAAACCTCTCCTGATTGGGAACCACAGACTTGGGCTGACCCCTCAGGTCTTAACCTAAGTGGACTAATGCTGCATGTTTTTAGGAGGGGCAAGAAAGAGACATAATGACTTTTTTCTTTTTCAGACAGTCATGTAAAATTAACAGTTCATTGTCATTTATTGCATTCACTGTGTTATGTAACCACCACCTCTGTCTAATCCCCCAACGTTTCCATCACTCCACAGGAAACCCCCTTGCGATTAAGCAGTTCTTCCTTCCACCCCCAGAGCCTGCTCACCTCTCTGTGTTCTGTCTCTGAATTTAGCTCTTCTGGATATTTCATATAAATGCAGTCACACAATACATGACCTTTAGTGTCTGACTTTGTGCATGTTGTAGCATGTATCAATACTTCTTTCCTTTTTGTGGCTGAATGATATTCCTTCATATGGATACATGACATATTGTCTGTTCATCCACCAGTGGACATTTGGTAGCTATAAGAAATAGTGCTGATAGGCACATGTGTGTACACGTACTTTTTTGAGTACTCATTTTCTCTTCTTTTGGGTATTTTCCTAGGAGTGATGGGAGGGCCACATGGTAAGTCTTATGTTTTACTTTTTGAGGAATGATCAGTCTGTTTTCTACAACGGCTAGACCATTTTGTAAAGTCGCATCAGCAATGCACAAGGGTTCCAAGTTCTTTAGAGCCTCACCAGAATTTGTTCTTTCCTGTTTTTGTTTTTGTAATTAAAAGTTCTAGTCATCTTAGTGGGTGTCAAGTGGTATCTTACTGTGGTTTTGATTTGCATTTCCCTTGTGACTAATGGTGTTGAACATCTTTTCATGGGCTGGTTGGCCATTTGTATATATCATGTCTCTGAGATGTATCTATTCAAGTCCTTTGCCCACTTTTGAATTGGGCTATTTGTCTTTTTTTGCTGTTTAGTTGTAAGATTAGACCCTTCTCAATGATGTGATTTGCAAATATTTTGTCCAACTCTGTAGATTGCCTTTTTAATTTCTTGATAATGTCCTTTGTGACATTTAATTTTGGTGAAGTTCCATTTGCTCATTTTTTTCCCCTCACTTTATTATTCTTGGCTGGAAGGCAAGCATTTTCAGGAGAAAGATCTGTGGAGTTAGGAAATCTGAAGTCAGGTCTCAGTTCTTGGTTTTTTTTTTTAATTTTTCATTTATTTATTTACTTTTGGCTATTCTGGGTTTTCACTGCTGCTGCAGGCTCTTCTCTAGTTGCAGGAAGTGGGGGCTACTCTCTAGCTGAGGTGAATAGGCTTCTTGTTGCGGTGACTTCCCTTGTTGTGGAACTCGGGCTCTAGGGTACATGGGTTTCAGCAGTTGAGGCCCATGAGCTCAGGAGTTGCGGCTCTGAGGCTCTAGAGCACAGTCTCCATAGTTGTGGCTCACGGGCTTAGTGGCTCCGCAACATGTGGGGTCTTCCCTGATCAGGGATCGAACTCATGTCTCCTGCATTGGCAGGCGAACTCTTTATCTCTGAGCTACCAGGGAAGCCCAGGTCTCAGTTTTAATGCTCAGTGTTTCATCTTGAGCGCCCGCCCGGCTTTTGGAGTCTCAGTTGCCTCGTCTGTGCTGTGGCTGATGACATTTAGTGTGCACTGTGATGAGAAAGCAGAGGGCAGATTTCTTAAATTCCTAGTCCATAAACTGGCACTAGCAGACCCTGGAAATGGCAGGGGAAAGTTATTATAAGATGAAGGAGGCTTGTAAAGTCGCATCAGCAATGCACAAGGGTTCCAAGTTCTTTAGAGCCTCACCAGAATTTGTTCTTTCCTGTTTTTGTTTTTGTAATTAAAAGTTCTAGTCATCTTAGTGGGTGTCAAGTGGTATCTTACTGTGGTTTTGATTTGCATTTCCCTTGTGACTAATGGTGTTGAACATCTTTTCATGGGCTGGTTGGCCATTTGTATATATCATGTCTCTGAGATGTATCTATTCAAGTCCTTTGCCCACTTTTGAATTGGGCTATTTGTCTTTTTTTGCTGTTTAGTTGTAAGATTAGACCCTTCTCAATGATGTGATTTGCAAATATTTTGTCCAACTCTGTAGATTGCCTTTTTAATTTCTTGATAATGTCCTTTGTGACATTTAATTTTGGTGAAGTTCCATTTGCTCATTTTTTTCCCCTCACTTTATTATTCTTGGCTGGAAGGCAAGCATTTTCAGGAGAAAGATCTGTGGAGTTAGGAAATCTGAAGTCAGGTCTCAGTTCTTGGTTTTTTTTTTTAATTTTTCATTTATTTATTTACTTTTGGCTATTCTGGGTTTTCACTGCTGCTGCAGGCTCTTCTCTAGTTGCAGGAAGTGGGGGCTACTCTCTAGCTGAGGTGAATAGGCTTCTTGTTGCGGTGACTTCCCTTGTTGTGGAACTCGGGCTCTAGGGTACATGGGTTTCAGCAGTTGAGGCCCATGAGCTCAGGAGTTGCGGCTCTGAGGCTCTAGAGCACAGTCTCCATAGTTGTGGCTCACGGGCTTAGTGGCTCCGCAACATGTGGGGTCTTCCCTGATCAGGGATCGAACTCATGTCTCCTGCATTGGCAGGCGAACTCTTTATCTCTGAGCTACCAGGGAAGCCCAGGTCTCAGTTTTAATGCTCAGTGTTTCATCTTGAGCGCCCGCCCGGCTTTTGGAGTCTCAGTTGCCTCGTCTGTGCTGTGGCTGATGACATTTAGTGTGCACTGTGATGAGAAAGCAGAGGGCAGATTTCTTAAATTCCTAGTCCATAAACTGGCACTAGCAGACCCTGGAAATGGCAGGGAATGTTATTATAAGATGAAGGAGGCTTTTCTTTTCACCCAGTGGGAACATTTTGGATTCTAACCTTTTGACAGGAACTTTACCTATTTAGAATTGGAAACTGGCATTTCTGGATAAAAATTTCAGCTTTCTATAACTGTCTCTGAGCTTTATAATCAGTCATATATATATATATATATATATGTATATCAGCTCAGAAATGATTAAATAGCCTGCTAATAGTACTTTAAAGTATGTTAGAATCTTTATCCACTTTCAGTGTGTTTCATCAATTCATGCATGATATTTAGGAAGCATTTGCTGACTTGTGGGTTTTTTTTTTTAAGTAGAACAGTTTGATCAAAGCTTTTTCTTTTCTTCCTTGCTCTTACTGTGGTTTCTTCTGTCCCATTTTCCGTATGGCTTTCTGGAAGTTCACATGTCAAGGAGTCTTGTATAATTTTGCCTTCTTGGGCACCTTTTCAGTGGGGTGATTCTGTTTTCTTTCTCATGCGTGTGTTTTTTTCAAAGTGTGGTGGGTGGACCGCAGGCATTTAGTGGTGGGAAGGATGAGCTGAGGACGCGGGGTGGGACAGCAGCTGGGGAGATGGGTGTGTGACCTTCAGAGCACGGAAGGGATTCCTCTGACAGTTGGCGGGGTGACTCCATCCCCCATAGCTCACATGCTCACGAGTGTTTCTGCAGCCTCAGTTCAAGATGGCTTTCCCCTTGTCACTTTCCAGAGCAACCAAAGGGTCGATCTTTATAAGTGGAAAGACGGCAGTGGAGAAGTTGGCACGACCTTACAAGGCCACACTCGCGTCATCAGGTAGGCACAGCCCGTCTGAGATTCCTGGCCTGTCTCATATTGTCACAGTCCCTCGGAAAGTGAAGCAGAGACACTGTCCCCCTTCAGCCTTGATCCCCTATGGTGTGTTGACCACGGGCAGCTGCTGGGTCCTTGGCAGTCTTGAAGTGATGGCTTTTACAGAGAGGAACAGCCGGTATTTAGGATCCCTGTAGCTTTTAACCCCAATCTCAGGGGATACCTCGACAGGTACAGCCCAGTCCAGAGTGAAGGGTCAGAGCTGCTTTGTTGCAGAGAGAAATGAAACTACGCCTGCAGAATCCCCCAGGGCTCACAGTCGGTGGTGGCCAAGAGCACAGAGACCTTGGGGCTCAGCCCTTAGCTCTGTATCCAGCCACTGTGGGCACCTCGTGGAGCTCCTGCATCTTAGTCCATCACCCAAATGCGCAGTTGCTTCTCCCTCATGGCCTTCCAGCTGGCTTCTGGAATGTTCCATGTTTCACTTCCTCTGGGTAGGGAAATGTTGTGTGGGAAGTAGCGGCAGGAAGTGGTGAAGCTGACAGGAAGTGATGGGAAAGACCAGGCCCCTGGCCTTCGTTAACTCTTTGCGTAGTAAATGCCTTGCAAATAGTGACGATGTTGGTAGGGAGCACTGCAGGCCTGCCTGCCCTCCTCGGAAGCCGTGTGGCAGCATGGTAGTCTGTTGCTACTTTAAAGGTGATGGGTTTATTCAGGGTACCTGTTGTTGAGTCTGTGTTTTTGTTTCTGTCTTAAGTGCACACACATGTATGTGTGCATTTGTGTGTGTGCATGTTTTAAGCCCTATTTCCTTTGGGGGAGCAGTCAGTACTCAGGGAAGGACTTGGCCATTTCCCTCAGAGCTCAGTTAAGTCTTCTTTCCCCAGGAACTTTGGAGATACTCGGCCTAAATTGTGTTCGAGGGCCCTTTAACCATGACTTCTCGAAGACACTCGAAGTGAAATCTGCTTGTGCGCGCTCGGGAAATGGACTCTCAGTGCTTTCTCCTCACTGCTGTGTTCTTTATTCCTTGTTTCCAGTGACTTGGACTGGGCAGTGTTTGAGCCAGATCTTCTGGTCACCAGCTCTGTGGACACCTACATCTACATTTGGGATATCAAGTAAGAACAGTTAAAAGCATTAAGACTTCCCTTGTAGCTTAGCTGGTAAAGAACCCACCTGCCATGCAGAAGACCGCGGTTCAGTCCCTGGGTTGGGAGGATCCCTGTGAAAGGGGATCCCGATGGTGCCTGGAGAATTTCATGGCTTGTCCGTGGGATTGCAAAGAGTTAGACACGACTGAGTGCCCTTCACTTTCACATAACCTTGGGCCTCGACAGGTACAGCCCAGTCCAGAGTGAAGGGTCAGAGCTTTTGTAAAATCGCCTGCAGAATCCCCCAGGGCTCACAGTCGGTGGTGGCCAAGAGCACAGAGACCTTGGGGCTCAGCCCTTAGCTCTGTATCCAGCCACTGTGGGCACCTCGTGGAGCTCCTGCATCTTAGTCCATCACCCAAATGCGCAGTTGCTTCTCCCTCATGGCCTTCCAGCTGGCTTCTGGAATGTTCCATGTTTCACTTCCTCTGGGTAGGGAAATGTTGTGTGGGAAGTAGCGGCAGGAAGTGGTGAAGCTGACAGGAAGTGATGGGAAAGACCAGGCCCCTGGCCTTCGTTAACTCTTTGCGTAGTAAATGCCTTGCAAATAGTGACGATGTTGGTAGGGAGCACTGCAGGCCTGCCTGCCCTCCTCGGAAGCCGTGTGGCAGCATGGTAGTCTGTTGCTACTTTAAAGGTGATGGGTTTATTCAGGGTACCTGTTGTTGAGTCTGTGTTTTTGTTTCTGTCTTAAGTGCACACACATGTATGTGTGCATTTGTGTGTGTGCATGTTTTAAGCCCTATTTCCTTTGGGGGAGCAGTCAGTACTCAGGGAAGGACTTGGCCATTTCCCTCAGAGCTCAGTTAAGTCTTCTTTCCCCAGGAACTTTGGAGATACTCGGCCTAAATTGTGTTCGAGGGCCCTTTAACCATGACTTCTCGAAGACACTCGAAGTGAAATCTGCTTGTGCGCGCTCGGGAAATGGACTCTCAGTGCTTTCTCCTCACTGCTGTGTTCTTTATTCCTTGTTTCCAGTGACTTGGACTGGGCAGTGTTTGAGCCAGATCTTCTGGTCACCAGCTCTGTGGACACCTACATCTACATTTGGGATATCAAGTAAGAACAGTTAAAAGCATTAAGACTTCCCTTGTAGCTTAGCTGGTAAAGAACCCACCTGCCATGCAGAAGACCGCGGTTCAGTCCCTGGGTTGGGAGGATCCCCTGTGAAAGGGGGATCCCGTATTGGTGCCTGGAGAATTTCATGGCTTGTCCGTGGGATTGCAAAGAGTTAGACACGACTGAGTGCCCTTCACTTTCACATAACCACTGAGCTGTGTGCTGATCTGGGACCTTTGCCTTAGAGACCCTTGTCTTAATTTCGGTTTCCCCTCGATGCAGATCCAAAGACGGGGGAGGGGTTCATTGCAAGGGCATTGTTTAGGCAGGGACAGGACTGCTCGTGAGGAGCGGGAGAGACAGGATCAGGAAGATGACAGAGGGCACATCCTCCACCTGGGTCCCACCGTGAGCCAGTGGAGCTGGCTTTTACTGGGGCCACTAGGTGCTGCTGCACAACTCCCTCCTCAGAGGTGCCCCACTCCCAGGGCTGAGGAAGCGGGTCTGCCATCCACTGCCAGTCCTTGGCCAAAGGCGTGACCCCAGGGGCCTCAGTGCCTTGGTAGTTTAGGCCTCTCTCAGAGGTTTGCATAATGGGCTTCAGCAGCCCAGGGAAGTCCCGTTGACCAAGAAACCCAGGTTCTGGCGTTGGGAAGTCAGGCTGGAGTTGCCTCAAGTGGCAGGTAATGGTGGGGGCATTCTGATGGGCACACACACAGGTGCTGCAGCAGGCAGTTGCTCCCAGAAGGCCGCTGGCTCTTGGTGACACTTCACTGGCCCTTTGGAAAGAAGGCCAAGAGCCACCTCGTAGGGCAGCGGTCCATGGAGCAAAGAAGTGAGGTGGAGTGCTCAGCTTAGGGCTCCGGTGCATCCTAAGTTGTTAACAAACGTCTATTCCCCTTTCTCGTTGTAGAGCAGTTTCCCTTCCCCATAACCACTCGCCTGTGGAGTTGCCAGCACAGGACCCCCTCCCCGCCACCCTGTTCCCACTTGCCAGTGACTTTGTGGTGTTTTTGGCTGAAAGGTGAACTGTAGGCAGAGGACAGGCCAAATCTTGAGATTTTTCTGGAGTAGACAGACCAGCAAAATGGATTCTCAGGGAGTAAGGGTGCACACAGCCGACTTCACCTGTGTCCTGGGCAGGCTAGCACTTGTGAGGTGATGGGTTTGAAGGCAGTGCCCGAGGAGGAAGAAGGAGCACAGCAGCCAGGGCAAGAGGATGAAGAGGGGCTCTTAGCAAACAAACAGCCCCAGGGAGCTCTGGGGCAGGCCGTATTGGTGCCTGGAGAATTTCATGGCTTGTCCGTGGGATTGCAAAGAGTTAGACACGACTGAGTCCCCACTTTCACATAACCACTGAGCTGTGTGCTGATCTGGGACCTTTGCCTTAGAGACCCTTGTCTTAATTTCGGTTTCCCTCGATGCAGATCCAAAGACGGGGGAGGGGTTCATTGCAAGGGCATTGTTTAGGCAGGGACAGGACTGCTCGTGAGGAGCGGGAGAGACAGGATCAGGAAGATGACAGAGGGCACATCCTCCACCTGGGTCCCACCGTGAGCCAGTGGAGCTGGCTTTTACTGGGGCCACTAGGTGCTGCTGCACAACTCCCTCCTCAGAGGTGCCCCACTCCCAGGGCTGAGGAAGCGGGTCTGCCATCCACTGCCAGTCCTTGGCCAAAGGCGTGACCCCAGGGGCCTCAGTGCCTTGGTAGTTTAGGCCTCTCTCAGAGGTTTGCATAATGGGCTTCAGCAGCCCAGGGAAGTCCCGTTGACCAAGAAACCCAGGTTCTGGCGTTGGGAAGTCAGGCTGGAGTTGCCTCAAGTGGCAGGTAATGGTGGGGGCATTCTGATGGGCACACACACAGGTGCTGCAGCAGGCAGTTGCTCCCAGAAGGCCGCTGGCTCTTGGTGACACTTCACTGGCCCTTTGGAAAGAAGGCCAAGAGCCACCTCGTAGGGCAGCGGTCCATGGAGCAAAGAAGTGAGGTGGAGTGCTCAGCTTAGGGCTCCGGTGCATCCTAAGTTGTTAACAAACGTCTATTCCCCTTTCTCGTTGTAGAGCAGTTTCCCTTCCCCATAACCACTCGCCTGTGGAGTTGCCAGCACAGGACCCCCTCCCCGCCACCCTGTTCCCACTTGCCAGTGACTTTGTGGTGTTTTTGGCTGAAAGGTGAACTGTAGGCAGAGGACAGGCCAAATCTTGAGATTTTTCTGGAGTAGACAGACCAGCAAAATGGATTCTCAGGGAGTAAGGGTGCACACAGCCGACTTCACCTGTGTCCTGGGCAGGCTAGCACTTGTGAGGTGATGGGTTTGAAGGCAGTGCCCGAGGAGGAAGAAGGAGCACAGCAGCCAGGGCAAGAGGATGAAGAGGGGCTCTTAGCAAACAAACAGCCCCCAGGGAGCTCTGGGGCAGGAATCCCTCATTTACAGGAAACAGTCGTTTTCATAATTTAAAGAGGGACAGACACTGACCTGATGTGCCTTCTCAGTAAGCCAGGGCTGCAAATTTGCCTTGTCTGGCTCTTCCAGCCCTCGGCAGCTGTCTGTTGAGCATTTGCAGTGAACCGTTGACCATTTGAGTCTCCCACTGTATCCAGGAATAGTTTCTTTTTTTTTTTTTCACTGTGGTAAAACCCACGAAATAAACTTTGCCATCTTAATAATCATTTTAAACTGTGCGGTTCAGTTGTGTTAAGTATACTCACATTGTTGTGCAACAAAACCCTAGAGCTTTTTTTTTTTTTTAAACTCCAGAACTTTTTCATCCTGCAAAACTGAAAATCTGTATCCGTTAAACACCTCCTACCATTTCCTAGTCCTTTCAGCCCCTGGCAACCATTTCTATAGTTTCTAAGAATTTGACTGTTCCACGTACCCTGTTTAAGTGGAGTTATCCAGTTTCATCCTTTTGTGACTGACTTATTATATCACTTAATATAACGTCCTCCAGGTGTAGCCTTGTTGTAGCCCGTGGCTGGATTTCCTTTCTTCTTTTTTTTCTTTATCCATTCCATGTGGCATCTTAGTTCCCCCATCAAGGATCAAACCCATGCCCCCTGCATTGGAAGGCAGAGTTTTAAGCACTGGACCATTGGAGAAGCCCCCGTTTCCTTCCTTTTTAGGGCCTAAGAGCAACCCATTGTATGTATAGACTGTAGTTGGTTTATCTGTTCATTAGTTGTGGACACTTGGGTGGCTTCCACCTCTGGACTTTTGGGAACATCCGGAGTAGTTTTTCACTTTACGTGGTGGAACTGTTGAAAGTTTCTCTAAGAATTACGTCTCCATGACTGTCCGCTTGTTCTGTAGGAGAAATGACACCAGGAAGGGGTTTTTTCGGCTCCCTCCATGTCCGCCTCATAAATCACCCAGGCCACACCAACTCTTGTAATTTGTTCTCTGTGGAGATGACTGTGATTTGAAATTCAGATTCAGCCTCAGTTGGAGAGGCTGAGAAAGTTCATCTCCCTGGAAGGAGACAGGCTTCTCTTTGCACTACTTTTTAAGGCCTGCACATTCCCAGTGAAGTCCAAGGACCCCTTTGAAGGGAAAGTGAAGAAATGTGAGCAGAGGGAGAAAGGCAGCAGGTGGGTGATGGCGGGTGAATGGGCATTTGACTTCAGACTCTTCCGTTGCAGAGACACGCGGAAGCCCACCGTTGCGCTGTCTGCTGTAGGTGAGTGACTACGCACTCCGACCCTGGCGGCCTTCATTCCCTTCCTTCTACTGGTTCACTGGCACCAGCCCTGGTCTCCTCCCTACCCCATGCCCTGCATCCCAGTCCCTGTCCACAGCTGCGTGGACCTTGATCCTGCTGCTCTCCGAGTTAGGACAATAGAATGTTGTCAGGAACTCATGTCAGAATCTAAGGGCAGAAACCACGTTAGTTTTTCAAACATTTTACTATGAAATTTTTCAGAAGTCAATAAAATAAGAAAAGGATGAGCTTGAACAGTTGTCAACGTTCAGACAATCTTCTTTCATCGTTTACCCCCTAGTCCACCCCCTACCCCATCCCCTTTGGGATTATTTTGAAGCACATCCCAGGTGTCATTTCATCAATTAATGTTTCAGTAAGTATTTTTCACAACAGAAGACTTAAAAAAAAATACACATAACCACAATATCATTAGCATACCTAAAAATATTAATGGTAGTTCTTTAATAATATCAAATATTGAAGCAGCATTCAAATTTCCTCAGTAGTTTCAGTATTTGTTGTTTGTTTTCTTTTTGTTCTCTTTTGACAAATTATTTGAAACAGAATCTAAATCAAGTCCGTGTTTGTAGGTGGATGATATATTTCTCATTTCTTTCAGTTGGTAGGTTTCTTTTCCCACCCCCTTTTGTGGTTTATCTGTTTCTCCTTTCCTACAGTTTCTTTATTGAATAAACGGGGTTGTTTGTTCTGTGGTTCCACACAATCTACATTGTGCTGATTGTGTCCCCAGGGTATCGTTTAATATGAACACACTGAAACTTGCGTTTTACTTTCTGACCTACCTGCTTCCATCACTCTGTTGAAATTGACTATTTTTGCAGCTCTGCCTTGAGGTGGATACAGAGGATTCTCCCCACTTCCTGAGGGTTGAACTTGGGCACAGGACTATTCCATCTTGTCCACCGTGATGAAATCCAGTCATCAGGATTCTATTTTGATGTCCTTGATCAAAACAAATCATATTATCTATTTCTTAAATCCTGCTTTTTTCTGTATCTTCTTGGATCATTTGAATTCACATTTGGTGTTTTCTCCGAAGTGATTACATGATTCTTCTTTTCTTTTCCTGCACTCCCCTGCCTCATCATTTGAAGGCATTAAACATCATGAATGAATGAAGCAGTTGGCTTGTTTGCTGTGTGAGGTTAGGGACCACATTGTGCAGAGCTGTAGATAGGGTCAGCCTAAACGCCTGCTTGAAGGAGATTCTCCGTGAGTGTTTGTTCCATGGATATGGGACTCAAGCGCCTGTGCCTCTGTGCCTAACACTTGAATTAATCTGATCCCCTACCCCCATGCACACACCCTTTTTTTTAATTTTAAACCTCTTTTATTGGTCCTTCATTTATTTATTTTCATCCATCTTAGTTCTTTGGCCTGTGTGGGCCTCCCATCGAGTAGCCTCTCGTTGCAGAGTGGGCCTCCCCCATCCCCTTTGGGATTATTTTGAAGCACATCCCAGGTGTCATTTCATCAATTAATGTTTCAGTAAGTATTTTCACAACAGAAGACTTAAAAATACACATAACCACAATATCATTAGCATACCTAAAAATATTAATGGTAGTTCTTTAATAATATCAAATATTGAAGCAGCATTCAAATTTCCTCAGTAGTTTCAGTATTTGTTGTTTGTTTTCTTTTTGTTCTCTTTTGACAAATTATTTGAAACAGAATCTAAATCAAGTCCGTGTTTGTAGGTGGATGATATATTTCTCATTTCTTTCAGTTGGTAGGTTTCTTTTCCCACCCCCTTTTGTGGTTTATCTGTTTCTCCTTTCCTACAGTTTCTTTATTGAATAAACGGGGTTGTTTGTTCTGTGGTTCCACACAATCTACATTGTGCTGATTGTGTCCCCAGGGTATCGTTTAATATGAACACACTGAAACTTGCGTTTTACTTTCTGACCTACCTGCTTCCATCACTCTGTTGAAATTGACTATTTTTGCAGCTCTGCCTTGAGGTGGATACAGAGGATTCTCCCCACTTCCTGAGGGTTGAACTTGGGCACAGGACTATTCCATCTTGTCCACCGTGATGAAATCCAGTCATCAGGATTCTATTTTGATGTCCTTGATCAAAACAAATCATATTATCTATTTCTTAAATCCTGCTTTTTTCTGTATCTTCTTGGATCATTTGAATTCACATTTGGTGTTTTCTCCGAAGTGATTACATGATTCTTCTTTTCTTTTCCTGCACTCCCCTGCCTCATCATTTGAAGGCATTAAACATCATGAATGAATGAAGCAGTTGGCTTGTTTGCTGTGTGAGGTTAGGGACCACATTGTGCAGAGCTGTAGATAGGGTCAGCCTAAACGCCTGCTTGAAGGAGATTCTCCGTGAGTGTTTGTTCCATGGATATGGGACTCAAGCGCCTGTGCCTCTGTGCCTAACACTTGAATTAATCTGATCCCCTACCCCCATGCACACACCCTTTTTTTTTTTTAATTTTTAAACCTCTTTTATTGGTCCTTCATTTATTTATTTTCATCCATCTTAGTTCTTTGGCCTGTGTGGGCCTCCCATCGCAGTAGCCTCTCTCGTTGCAGAGCATGGGCTCTAGGCGCATACAGTCCAGAGCGCTGGCTTGTCACTGGACACACCAGTCCAGCTGCTCCGCGGCATGTGGGATCTTCCCAGGCCAGGGATTGAACTGGCGCCCCTTGCGCTGCAAGGCGAACTCTTTACCCACTGGACCACCAGGGACGCCCGCACACACACTTCTGATGTGAGGTATGTAATGACCCACAGACCTGGTCCCAGAGGACATCCAGCTGAAAGACAGTATCAAGGGTCAGTGAATGCCTTGCTCACCATCCCTGACTTCGTTATTTCTACTTAGAGGAGTCTTTAAGTTGAATGGGTTGTAGAGGACCTCTGAAAAGGAAGGTCTGAATGCTTTCTTTTCTGAGTCCTTCTGTAAAAATAGAGGTAGGAGACTTCTTTCCTTTTGGTACTTTAGTGAGATCTCTCAGTGGTGGCAGAGCTGCCCTGGGAGGAAAGAGGCAGATGAGGAGCTTGTGGACCTTTATAAGCCTGTTTGTCTGACATTCTGAGAGGTGCAGCCCAGATAGTGATCTTCCCCAGTCTGGGGTCCCCATCTCTCTGTGAGTGAATTGCTTATCCCATGGGGTAGGGAGTCAGAGCACGTCTGGATGTCCTGCAGAGGGTTCTCTGTTTCTGAGAACTCTTGAGATCTGGGATCTTCATTTAATCCTGGTGTTACTATCCTAGTAAAGCAGGTTGAATTAGGGGGTTCTCAGAATCCTTTAATCCTGGTGTTACTATCCTAGTAAAGCAGGTTGAATTAGGGGGTTCTCAGAATCCTTTGGGAGCCTTCATGTTCAAATGGACCACCTACTAGGAAAGATACATTTTCTTGGAACTCATTTTTATTTTTTCTTTCCTTTCAATTTTATTGAGATAAAATGGCACATAGCACTGCGTATATTTAAGGTGTTCAGCATAATTATTTGACTTACATACATCACATAATGATGACCACAATAAATTTAGTGAACATTCATTGTCTCATGTAGACACAGCATTAAAGAAATAGAAAAAAAAATTTTTTTTTTCCTTGTGTCTTTGAACTCTTTAGTAACTCTGTCATGCAGAAATGGAGCAGTTTTTTCTTACACTTCCTCCTCTAGCTGGTATACTTTCTTGTCAAGAAACTGGGTCTCTTAAGTAGTAAACTACCTTCCACCAATTTCAGGAGTCTCCACCATTCAGTCTTAGGTGACTTAAGGTGCCCTGTGCATCTGGGAAAAAACACAACAAACAAATAAGCAAACCAACAAATACTCTCACCAAAACCAAGCAAGGATAAGGTCTGGGCCTTAACTTACTCTGTTTCCTGTTAGGCACCAAGTCCTTGCTTTCTCTCTCATACTCTCTAAAATTCTTGGATCAAGTTGCTCTCCAAAGCCCTGGATCCACTGTGGTGTCCCTAAGTAATACACACCCACCCAAAGAGAGGGTGTCAAAGCAGAAATGTCATGTGTTGTCTGAGTAAGAACAAGAAGAGGTGGAAGGAGAGTCATCACGTTGTTCTGGTTTAACATAATTAACGCAATTATTTTAAGAGTCAGTTAGAAGTGCTATGTCCCAATTTTCCACCTGTCTCAGCCTCTTCTGGCATCTTCCAGTACGCCTCCTCTCTTAAGTAGTTCTTTTGTCATTGTTGCTAACCTCTGTGTATTGGCAGTGGCCTGAGTTCCCTTTTCCTGTCCCCACGTAGGGCCACATGTAACTGCTGATGGGGAGATGGGAGTGGGGTAGGGTGCACCTAACTTACTGAGGGCAGAATTGGCTAACACTGGGGCTCAGTCTTCAGCTGAGCTTCAGCTGGAGGCTGTGTTTTTCCAAGACTGCCCTTCCTCCAAAAACAAAAACAGAGTGGGAGGGAGCAGTCATTGAGCTGAGGCTCCTGTGCTTGGGAGCACAGGCTTGGTGTCGGAGAGGATGAAGGGTGGGTTGTGTGATGAGTCAGTAACCAACCAACAGAGCCAGGCTGAACCGCTGCTCTGTAAGAAGCTACATTTCCCCATCTTCCCCAGTGACTTAGTGGTAAAGAATCCACCTGCCAGTACAGGAGACATGGGTTTGATCCCTGGTCTGGGAAAATCCTATTTGCCATGGAGCAAATAAGCCCATGCTCCACAACTGTTGTGCCCATGCACCACAACTGCAGAAGCTTGGGGGCTCCAGAGCCTGTGCTCTGCAACAAGAGAGGCCACTGCCATGAGAAGCCTGCACCCCACGACTAGAGAGTAGCCCCCACTCGCCACAACTAGACAAAAGTCCTCGCAGCAGCAAAGACACAGCACAGCCAGAAATAAAAATAAAAATATTAACAAGGTAGAAAGAAAACTACATTTCCCTACTGATTCTGCTTGAAGGTAACCTGAAGGGATTCTTTGTCCTTAAGAGTATTTCCTCAATTAGGTGACTCTGATCCTGTTCCCATGTGTTAATTCACTTATTTTTTTGGCTTCATTTTCTCTTTAATGGTGGATGCAGTCATAGAAGCTTGAAGAGTTCTGTTCTTATTCATCCGGATCTCATTATCCAGCTCCTCTGGATAAGCTCCACTCTGTTACGAAGGCATTGCGGGCAATAGCTTTCTTCCCCTGATTTTCCTTTGCAGCGGGAGCCTCACAGGTCAAATGGAATAAAAAAAATGCTAATTGCCTTGCCACCAGTCATGATGGGGATGTACGGATATGGGACAAGCGGGTAAGTTAAGTGGTCTCTTTCCACCCTCAGGACAGTATGAAGAGGATGTTGGGAGAAGCAGGACTTGTGAGAGTTCAATGCTTTTAAATTTCCTTGTCCTGACCAGTAGCATTTGTGTATTGGCAGTGGCCTGAGTTCCTTTTCCTGTCCCCACGTAGGGCCACATGTAACTGCTGATGGGGAGATGGGAGTGGGGTAGGGTGCACCTAACTTACTGAGGGCAGAATTGGCTAACACTGGGGCTCAGTCTTCAGCTGAGCTTCAGCTGGAGGCTGTGTTTTTCCAAGACTGCCCTTCCTCCAAAAACAAAAACAGAGTGGGAGGGAGCAGTCATTGAGCTGAGGCTCCTGTGCTTGGGAGCACAGGCTTGGTGTCGGAGAGGATGAAGGGTGGGTTGTGTGATGAGTCAGTAACCAACCAACAGAGCCAGGCTGAACCGCTGCTCTGTAAGAAGCTACATTTCCCCATCTTCCCCAGTGACTTAGTGGTAAAGAATCCACCTGCCAGTACAGGAGACATGGGTTTGATCCCTGGTCTGGGAAAATCCTATTTGCCATGGAGCAAATAAGCCCATGCTCCACAACTGTTGTGCCCATGCACCACAACTGCAGAAGCTTGGGGGCTCCAGAGCCTGTGCTCTGCAACAAGAGAGGCCACTGCCATGAGAAGCCTGCACCCCACGACTAGGGGTAGCCCCACTCGCCACAACTAGACAAAAGTCCTCGCAGCAGCAAAGACACAGCACAGCCAGAAATAAAAATAAAAATATTAACAAGGTAGAAAGAAAACTACATTTCCCTACTGATTCTGCTTGAAGGTAACCTGAAGGGATTCTTTGTCCTTAAGAGTATTTCCTCAATTAGGTGACTCTGATCCTGTTCCCATGTGTTAATTCACTTATTTTTTTGGCTTCATTTTCTCTTTAATGGTGGATGCAGTCATAGAAGCTTGAAGAGTTCTGTTCTTATTCATCCGGATCTCATTATCCAGCTCCTCTGGATAAGCTCCACTCTGTTACGAAGGCATTGCGGGCAATAGCTTTCTTCCCCTGATTTTCCTTTGCAGCGGGAGCCTCACAGGTCAAATGGAATAAAAAAAATGCTAATTGCCTTGCCACCAGTCATGATGGGGATGTACGGATATGGGACAAGCGGGTAAGTTAAGTGGTCTCTTTCCACCCTCAGGACAGTATGAAGAGGATGTTGGGAGAAGCAGGACTTGTGAGAGTTCAGGGTACCTTGAGCAGCTTAGTTAATTGCCATGTTAAGATCCTAGTACCAGATAGCATTTGCTTCCTGACCAAACTGGTGTTGAGGAACATAGGGGAATGAGGCATTATAATCATTGGTTAAGAAAATGAACTTGGCCTGACTTCAGCTGGAGTTCCATTTTGCTGCCTCCTGATTATGCTATTAGGTGAGCCATAAACCTTTCCAAGCCTCAGTTTCCTTATCTTGAGAGTAAAAATGGTAATAGTGAGTGTATCATTGAGGAGTTCAGGGACCAGACACCTTTCTAGAATGGTCAGCAGGCTTCTTACCCCTGCTCCCGATTGCAAAGGGAAAACTCGTTGTTCTAGAACATCACACCATCCAGATCTATATCAATGAGGCAGGATACTCAGTATGCTCAAATCTTTCCTTAGAAGTCTAGCTGTTGGGACTTCTCTGGCAGTCTAATGGTAACGATTCTGCACTTCCACTGCAGGGAACGTGGGTTCAGTCCCTGGTCAGGGAACTAAGTTCCCACATGCTACAGTGATGTGGCCCAACATGGAAAAAGCAGTCTAGCTCTTCCTGTCAGTCTCAAAGAGAGCCTGCAGACCATATATTCTCCCGCAGCAGCCCACAGACCTGAGAGGTATGGATGAGGACCAGGGTCCTGGGCAGGTGCTGTCACGGCAAGTCTGATTCTGCTTGAAGGTAACCTGAAGGATTCTTTGTCCTTAAGAGTATTTCCTCAATTAGGTGACTCTGATCCTGTTCCCATGTGTTAATTCACTTATTTTTTTGGCTTCATTTTCTCTTTAATGGTGGATGCAGTCATAGAAGCTTGAAGAGTTCTGTTCTTATTCATCCGGATCTCATTATCCAGCTCCTCTGGATAAGCTCCACTCTGTTACGAAGGCATTGCGGGCAATAGCTTTCTTCCCCTGATTTTCCTTTGCAGCGGGAGCCTCACAGGTCAAATGGAATAAAAAAAATGCTAATTGCCTTGCCACCAGTCATGATGGGGATGTACGGATATGGGACAAGCGGGTAAGTTAAGTGGTCTCTTTCCACCCTCAGGACAGTATGAAGAGGATGTTGGGAGAAGCAGGACTTGTGAGAGTTCAGGGTACCTTGAGCAGCTTAGTTAATTGCCATGTTAAGATCCTAGTACCAGATAGCATTTGCTTCCTGACCAAACTGGTGTTGAGGGAACATAGGGGAATGAGGCATTATAATCATTGGTTAAGAAAATGAACTTGGCCTGACTTCAGCTGGAGTTCCATTTTGCTGCCTCCTGATTATGCTATTAGGTGAGCCATAAACCTTTCCAAGCCTCAGTTTCCTTATCTTGAGAGTAAAAATGGTAATAGTGAGTGTATCATTGAGGAGTTCAGGGACCAGACACCTTTCTAGAATGGTCAGCAGGCTTCTTACCCCTGCTCCCGATTGCAAAGGGAAAACTCGTTGTTCTAGAACATCACACCATCCAGATCTATATCAATGAGGCAGGATACTCAGTATGCTCAAATCTTTCCTTAGAAGTCTAGCTGTTGGGACTTCTCTGGCAGTCTAATGGTAACGATTCTGCACTTCCACTGCAGGGAACGTGGGTTCAGTCCCTGGTCAGGGAACTAAGTTCCCACATGCTACAGTGATGTGGCCCAAAATGGAAAAAGAAGTCTAGCTCTTCCTGTCAGTCTCAAAAGAGAGCCTGCAGACCATATATTCTCCCCGCAGCAGCCCACAGACCTGAGAGGTATGGATGAGGACCAGGGTCCTGGGCAGGTGCTGTCACGGCAAGTCTGTCAGAAGGTTCATACGTTGGCTTTAGAGAGAGGGCTTCTTCCCTGGGTCACTGGCAGACGATGGGGTGAGAATGCAGAGAGCGGTTGCCTTCCGTAAGACCTAGGACGTACATGCTGCTTCGTGTTCTCTGAAACCGGAGGCTAGAGATCCTGCGTTTGTGGGGAGGACCTACTCGAGTTTTCCTGGAATTTGCTCTGGAACTGTCCCAGCTGGGATGCTGACTCGCGGCATTGTTTCCAGCTGCCCTTCTCCCTTGCCCCTGCAAGCAGGGAGTGAAGCCAGACAGTGGGAGAGGAGAGGGAGCGAAACAGAGACTGGGAGGCTGCTGGGGTGGGTGCCAGGACTTGCTGGGGAGGTGGTGTGCTGGCCCAAGCCCTCGCCTTGGGTGGCTCTTAGGTGACGAGGTGATTTTATAAGGAAAGGCTGGATGGTGCGTTATCTAATTACTTTTATCTCTGTCTCTTTAGTTCAGTCTGGTAATAGCCATTCTTCGTCTCTCTTTTGCTTCAGTTGTCAGTTGGTTCTGTTTGTACGTGTCACTGGTATATCATTTATGGGCTTCCCCAGTGGCTCAGCAGTAAAGAATCTACATGCCATGTGGGAAATATAGGTTCGATCCATGAGTCAGGAAGATCCCCTGGAGGAGGAAATGGCTACCCACTCCAGTATTCTTTTTTTTTTTTTTTTAAGATTTATTTATTTATTTATTTTTGGGTGGGGGTCGGGTTGGGGAGGGAGGGGAGCAAGCGGGCCACTTCTATTGGTCTTTCATTTCTCTCTGTTCATCCGTCTTTGTTCTTTGGCTCCTGTGGGCCTCCCATTGCGGTGGCGTCTGTCGTTGCAGAGCACCGGCTCTGGGCGCATGCGCTCCAGAGCTCCGGCTCGGTCATTGGACACATCAGTCCAGCCACTCCGCGGCACATGGGATCCTCCCAGGCCAGGGCTCGAACCGGCGCCCCTTGCCCTGCAAGGCGGTGTCCTCTTACCCACTGGACCACCAGGGGAAAGCCCCCACTCCAGTATTCTTGCCTGGGAAATCCCATGGACAGAGGAGCCTGGCAGGCTACAGTCCATGAGGGTGACAAAGAGCCAGACATGACCTAGCAACTAAACAACAACACCAAAAATAGCATTTAAATATAACAAACGGTTTAAATAAAATGCTTGGTTAATTTGTAGTACATGCATATTTGCCTTAGACTGTTTTCAGAGCCACAGGCAAAATAAACAATTTGATACTTACCCATGAGCTCAGAATGGGTTCGAACCCATCTCTGCCGTGGAGGCTCAGAGCTCAGATCGCTGGTTCAGGAGGAATTCCTTTGGGAGCGTTTTTGTATCCCCACTGGGCAGCCAGCAGACGGTGCTATGGTAGACGCCCAGAGTTCTTTGTGAAGGGGCGACTCTGGTTGCTGACCCTATTGCAGAAACCGAGCACCGCCGTGGAGTACCTCGCAGCCCACCTCTCCAAGATCCATGGCCTGGACTGGCACCCGGACAGCGAGCACATCCTTGCTACCTCCAGTCAAGACAACTCCGTCAAGGTGAGCAGTGCCCGTGGGGCAATTAGAGGATTGTGTTGGGAGGCCTTGGGGGTATGTGAGCATTTCCTTCAGAAGAAAAGCTGCAATAGGTTTAGCATGGCGTCTGTTTCATGGGTGCATGTGCTTCTTGGGGAGCTGGGTGGCTACAGCTGGTGATGGGCACCAGTGGAGTGATACAGTAGCACGTATCTGACATGGCTCCTACATTCGTTTGGAGAGTTTTCTTCTTTCCTTTTGTGAAAGGAAGTCAGAGACAAAAACATTTAGAAAGGACGAGAAGTTTACTTGCCAGCAAGTCCCATTTCAGAAGAACCGGCTCATCAGAATAACACAACAGATACATAACCAAAGGAGAAAAGCCCCCGGTCGTTAAAGTTACCAAGTTGACCATTAGTCTGGGGAGGCAAAACAGCAGTTTTCTCCCCTGATAACCGTATCTGCAAAAGTTAGAATGTCTTTGGTCATCTGCATTACGCAAGTCAGAGATGGAGTTATTTTATTCAAGATTCTTTAATTCAGGGGTCCCCAGCCTCCAGGATCTAATGCCTGATGGTTTGAGCTGGAGCTGATGTAAAAATAGAAAGAAAGTGCACAACAAATGTAATGCACTTGAATCATTCCAGTTCCCCCCTTCCCGTCCCATGGAAAATTTTTCTTCCATGAAACTGGTCCCTGGTGCCCAAAAGATTGGGGACCTCCGGTCTAACTTACAGGAAATGCTCAAGGACTTATGTATGTTGGTGACCCTGTTATTCTTGGTTTCTCTCAGAGTACAGAGTTTCTTGTTTATCCTCTCTGACTGTGGGGTGTGATACGCGCCTTTGTTTGAGAGGACGCAGGGCATAGAGTTAGCCTTGCTCCATGGTTTCTCCTTGTGGTCACATCTCTGCCCAGAACAACAGAGATTTGACTGCAGAAGTTTGCTTAGCAGTTTTATGATTCAGCTTCTGCACTATAATGCTTTGCTTTATTTACACAGGCATGTATGCCTTTTGGTATGGTTAGCAAAGCTGGAATCATGCACTCAGGCTTAAACTCTCTCGAGGTTACATGCACCGGACAGAGCACATCCTTGCTACCTCCAGTCAAGACAACTCCGTCAAGGTGAGCAGTGCCCGTGGGGCAATTAGAGGATTGTGTTGGGAGGCCTTGGGGGTATGTGAGCATTTCCTTCAGAAGAAAAGCTGCAATAGGTTTAGCATGGCGTCTGTTTCATGGGTGCATGTGCTTCTTGGGGAGCTGGGTGGCTACAGCTGGTGATGGGCACCAGTGGAGTGATACAGTAGCACGTATCTGACATGGCTCCTACATTCGTTTGGAGAGTTTTCTTCTTTCCTTTTGTGAAAGGAAGTCAGAGACAAAAACATTTAGAAAGGACGAGAAGTTTACTTGCCAGCAAGTCCCATTTCAGAAGAACCGGCTCATCAGAATAACACAACAGATACATAACCAAAGGAGAAAAGCCCCCGGTCGTTAAAGTTACCAAGTTGACCATTAGTCTGGGGAGGCAAAACAGCAGTTTTCTCCCCTGATAACCGTATCTGCAAAAGTTAGAATGTCTTTGGTCATCTGCATTACGCAAGTCAGAGATGGAGTTATTTTATTCAAGATTCTTTAATTCAGGGGTCCCCAGCCTCCAGGATCTAATGCCTGATGGTTTGAGCTGGAGCTGATGTAAAAATAGAAAGAAAGTGCACAACAAATGTAATGCACTTGAATCATTCCAGTTCCCCCCTTCCCGTCCCATGGAAAATTTTTCTTCCATGAAACTGGTCCCTGGTGCCCAAAAGATTGGGGACCTCCGGTCTAACTTACAGGAAATGCTCAAGGACTTATGTATGTTGGTGACCCTGTTATTCTTGGTTTCTCTCAGAGTACAGAGTTTCTTGTTTATCCTCTCTGACTGTGGGATGTGATACGCGCCTTTGTTTGAGAGGACGCAGGGCATAGAGTTAGCCTTGCTCCATGGTTTCTCCTTGTGGTCACATCTCTGCCCAGAACAACAGAGATTTGACTGCAGAAGTTTGCTTAGCAGTTTTATGATTCAGCTTCTGCACTATAATGCTTTGCTTTATTTACACAGGCATGTATGCCTTTTTGGTATGGTTAGCAAAGCTGGAATCATGCACTCAGGCTTAAACTTCTCTCTGGAGGTTAGTAAATCCCATGGGGTTGTAATTTACCTTTACATACCCACAGTGGTTTTTCTGTTTGTTTGTTTTGGATTTAAGTTTTTGTCCCTATAACCCGATCAGCTTGTTTCCCAAGTTCAGGAACCAGAAACGATCCAATTCACCTCCTTCTCTTTCTTTGAGGTCTCCCAGGTTTGTGAGTGATCACTGACAGCTTTACTACCATTGAGGATGGGATGCCATAGGTAATAAAGCAGATAACAGGCTAGTTTCCACATGTGAAACACAGTCCATGTTCCTTACTAGGGGGCTTGTTGTTGTTCAGTCGCCAAGTCATGTCCAAGTCTTTGTGATCCCGTGGACTGCAGGCGTCCCTGTCCTCCATCTCCCAGAGTTTGCTCAGATTCATGTCCACTAAATCAGTGATGCTATCCAGCCTGCCACCCCTTTCTCCTCCTGCCCTCAAGCTTTCCTAGCATCAGGATCTTTTCTAAAGAGTCTTTTCCTGTAATGTTTCTGAGTGGGAAGAGGGCATTTTCTTTGCATCTCTGTCAGAGGAGCAAGGCCATGAGGCTGACTCAGATGCACTGCTGAATGCCTCTTTAGAGGATAGAAAGCATGGAGTTCAAAGGCTGTGCTTATTTCTATAGTTGAGGTCTGTTTTTATTTATTTATTTTTTAAATGGCATTTATGTCACAAATTATCCTGCTTTCTTTCTTCCAGTTCTGGGATTACCGCCAGCCTCGGAAATACCTCAATATTCTCCCTTGCCAGGTGCCTGTCTGGAAGGCCAGATACACCGTAAGTGAGCTCTTCTCTTTCTTGGAAATGCTTTCTCCGTGTTCTGGACACAAGGGGCCAGGGACATGTTCTCTTGTTTTCTTTGTAAGGCAATTTTCTCCTTTTGTCTTGGTTCACAGGTGGGACGGTGTGGTCGTGATGGCCTAAAAGCTCTTTTCTATTTAAAAATTTGCCTTGGCATGTTGGTCAGGACTCTGCACTAGAAGTGCTGGATGGGCTGGGTGGGGCCACTGGGCAGGGTGAAGGTGGTCTGCATGGGAGGGGATGAAGGTGAGCCGGAGGGTAGGGACCGGGAGGTCAGTGGATGGTACCGGCAAGAACTCTGACTTTAGGTTCAGAAGACCCGAGTTTAGGGCAATGCCATTTAGTTTTTTCCTCCCCCGGCTTTATTGAGATGTAATTGACATGTAACATGGTGTAAATTCAAGTTATACAGCACGTTGCTGTGGTCCATTTATATACTGTCAAACACTTACCACTGTAGCATTTATTAACACTTTCATCACGTCACGTAATTATCATTTCTTTTCTGTACTGGGAACACTTAAGATCATACTCTCTTGCCCCTCTCAGGTTTCTTATATGGTATTATTAATCATAATCACTGCACTCGACATTAGAGCTCCTCAGAGCTTAATTATCTTATAAACAGAAGTTTGTTCCCTCTGACCAGCATCTCCCCATTTCTCCCACCTCCCAGCCCCTGGTAACCATCATTTTATTCTCTGCCTCTGTGACAAGGTTGAATAAAATTCCATTGTGTATGTACCACATTTTTATCCATTTAACCATTGACAAACACATAGGTTGTTTATGTGTCTTGGCTATTGTGAATAATGCTACAGTGAGCCATTTAATATTTTTTGTGTTTTTAGCCCAGAGGAGCAAGGCCATGAGGCTGACTCAGATGCACTGCTGAATGCCTCTTTAGAGGATAGAAAGCATGGAGTTCAAAGGCTGTGCTTATTTCTATAGTTGAGGTCTGTTTTTATTTATTTATTTTTTAAATGGCATTTATGTCACAAATTATCCTGCTTTCTTTCTTCCAGTTCTGGGATTACCGCCAGCCTCGGAAATACCTCAATATTCTCCCTTGCCAGGTGCCTGTCTGGAAGGCCAGATACACCGTAAGTGAGCTCTTCTCTTTCTTGGAAATGCTTTCTCCGTGTTCTGGACACAAGGGGCCAGGGACATGTTCTCTTGTTTTCTTTGTAAGGCAATTTTCTCCTTTTGTCTTGGTTCACAGGTGGGACGGTGTGGTCGTGATGGCCTAAAAGCTCTTTTCTATTTAAAAATTTGCCTTGGCATGTTGGTCAGGACTCTGCACTAGAAGTGCTGGATGGGCTGGGTGGGGCCACTGGGCAGGGTGAAGGTGGTCTGCATGGGAGGGGATGAAGGTGAGCCGGAGGGTAGGGACCGGGAGGTCAGTGGATGGTACCGGCAAGAACTCTGACTTTAGGTTCAGAAGACCCGAGTTTAGGGCAATGCCATTTAGTTTTTTCCTCCCCCGGCTTTATTGAGATGTAATTGACATGTAACATGGTGTAAATTCAAGTTATACAGCACGTTGCTGTGGTCCATTTATATACTGTCAAACACTTACCACTGTAGCATTTATTAACACTTTCATCACGTCACGTAATTATCATTTCTTTTCTGTACTGGGAACACTTAAGATCATACTCTCTTGCCCCTCTCAGGTTTCTTATATGGTATTATTAATCATAATCACTGCACTCGACATTAGAGCTCCTCAGAGCTTAATTATCTTATAAACAGAAGTTTGTTCCCTCTGACCAGCATCTCCCCATTTCTCCCACCTCCCAGCCCCTGGTAACCATCATTTTATTCTCTGCCTCTGTGACAAGGTTGAATAAAATTCCATTGTGTATGTACCACATTTTTATCCATTTAACCATTGACAAACACATAGGTTGTTTATGTGTCTTGGCTATTGTGAATAATGCTACAGTGAGCCATTTAATATTTGTGTGGCCTTGGGCAAGCCACTTGATGTTTTTTGAGTAATAACTTCCTCCTGTGTCAAATATGAATAGTCATTTTTAATATGCATTGCTCCTTTTTTTTAAGTTGTGATAAATTTCACTGTTTTTAAGTGTCCAATTCAGTGGCGTTTACTGTCCGTACAGTATGCTTTCCCTTGGAACAAAAGCCATGTACGAAAATGTTGAATAAGCCATAAAATGCTGCAAATACCTTGGGTAGGCTATTATCAACCTTCCATCTTTGTTGCCACATTGATCGCTGCTTATCAGAGAAAATATGTTTCCTTCAGTGTCAGCTTGAAAGGGCGCCCAGGGATGAGTAAAGGCACGTTTAAACATGAGGCTGTTACCCTGGGGCGTCCTGGAGTGCAGAAGATAATTGGGGTATTAACTGGCCTTTGCATCTGGGAGCACTTGGGAAGAAGTCAGGTGTTGTTCTTGTGAATTGAAATACTTCTCTGAATTCATATGTTTGCTTTAAAAATAAACAGAAAAGTTGAGAGTGCTGCCAGGAGGGCAGGCAAAGGTAAATGTACTCTTAGGTGACTGTGCTTTATTCCTTAAAGAATAGCCTCTGCTTATCAACCAGATGGGCCTCTTAGCTACCTCGCAGATTGAATGTTGATAAGTGGAATGTGTCAGTCTTGAAATTGCAAGGTTTTCCTTTGAAGTGGGGTTCCCTCGTGGCTTACATGGTAAATAATCTGCCTGCAATGCAGGAGATGTGGGTTTGATCCCTGGGTTGGGAAGATCCCCTGGAGAAGGAAATGCCTACGCACTCCAGTATTCTTGCCTAGAGAATTCCATGGATAGAGGAGCCTGGCGGGCTGTAGTCCATGGGGTTACAAAGAGTTGGACATGACTGAGTGATTAATACTCACTCCTTTGAAATGCTGTGATCTTGGGCAGTGGGATGGTGCTGCTTCACGTGGAAGGTGTGCTTCTGGTGCATTTCCACAAAACAGGGCCGTTTGCCATTTAGGGTCACCTCCAGTGTGCCTTGCACCCTCATTCCAGGAAAGCACTCAGTAACTCTCAAGGCGGGACTTATGAGAGGAGCCGGTGTGTGAAACAGTGTGTTCCAGTGTGCAGCCTCCAGAGCCATTTGCTTATTTTACAGTAAAAAAAGCCCATTCTTCTCTGAGCATTTGGCTTAACCTTTTTACGTGCTGTGGTTCCTTGCATCAGCAAAGAAAAGAAAAGCAAATGAAAAGTACATGTGGTGGGCAACTTATGGTATTTGGAAAAAGGGTCCCCAGATGGGTTGGGGCCTCCCATCATCTGATATCTTAATTAGGTGAGAATTCCAACGTGGGTAACTCCAAAGTCAACGGATTCTCCCTGGGCTGATGCCTGCTCTTCCCTTTCTCTCCACAGCCTTTTAGCAACGGATTGGTGACTGTGATGGTGCCCCAGCTGCGGAGGGAAAACAGCCTGCTCCTGTGGAATGTCTTTGACTTAAACACGCCGGTCCATACCTTCGTGGGCCATGATGACGTGGTGCTGGAGTTCCAGTGGAGGAAACAGAAGGAAGGTGGGTGGGAGAGAGACCACTGACCCATCTCCTCCAGCTCCCGTCAGGGCAGGCTGCATGATCGCAGGGGAGGATGCGGAAACAGGGCTGGCTTAGGAGCGGGAGTCAGGCTCTTCCCCCTTTAATTGTAGATGGATGATAGGGTGTGTGGCTGTGGTTCTCCCCCAGCCCCATCTTCTTCTCTTGTATTCTGTGCAGTCTCTCTCCTGCGTGGAAGGGGTCTCTAAGAGGTGGGGATCTTTGCTCTTGGGCCTACTTAGAGCTTAGGGTCACCACGCTCAGAAGACCCTGGCTCTTGTGCTTTTCCCCTCCACTGATGAGGGAGATGCAGGGTCCTTGTCAGTACTACCTACCATGTATTCGCAGTTCTCTTCACAAACACAGAGGGCTGTTTCACCTCCCATCCCCCTGAAGACAGTTTTGGCCGCATGACCTGCTCCGATCCTAAAACAGGAACAGAAGCCATGCAGTCTCTTCTGGGTTGAAGTGGTAACAGCCAGAGTGCTTCTGGTGCATTTCCACAAAACAGGGCCGTTGCCATTTAGGGTCACCTCCAGTGTGCCTTGCACCCTCATTCCAGGAAAGCACTCAGTAACTCTCAAGGCGGGACTTATGAGAGGAGCCGTGTGTGAAACAGTGTGTTCCAGTGTGCAGCCTCCAGAGCCATTTGCTTATTTTACAGTAAAAAAAGCCCATTCTTCTCTGAGCATTTGGCTTAACCTTTTTACGTGCTGTGGTTCCTTGCATCAGCAAAGAAAAGAAAAGCAAATGAAAAGTACATGTGGTGGGCAACTTATGGTATTTGGAAAAAGGGTCCCCAGATGGGTTGGGGCCTCCCATCATCTGATATCTTAATTAGGTGAGAATTCCAACGTGGGTAACTCCAAAGTCAACGGATTCTCCCTGGGCTGATGCCTGCTCTTCCCTTTCTCTCCACAGCCTTTTAGCAACGGATTGGTGACTGTGATGGTGCCCCAGCTGCGGAGGGAAAACAGCCTGCTCCTGTGGAATGTCTTTGACTTAAACACGCCGGTCCATACCTTCGTGGGCCATGATGACGTGGTGCTGGAGTTCCAGTGGAGGAAACAGAAGGAAGGTGGGTGGGAGAGAGACCACTGACCCATCTCCTCCAGCTCCCGTCAGGGCAGGCTGCATGATCGCAGGGGAGGATGCGGAAACAGGGCTGGCTTAGGAGCGGGAGTCAGGCTCTTCCCCCTTTAATTGTAGATGGATGATAGGGTGTGTGGCTGTGGTTCTCCCCCAGCCCCATCTTCTTCTCTTGTATTCTGTACAGTCTCTCTCCTGCATGGAAGGGGTCTCTAAGAGGTGGGGATCTTTGCTCTTGGGCCTACTTAGAGCTTAGGGTCACCACGCTCAGAAGACCCTGGCTCTTGTGCTTTTCCCCTCCACTGATGAGGGAGATGCAGGGTCCTTGTCAGTACTACCTACCATGTATTCGCAGTTCTCTTCACAAACACAGAGGGCTGTTTCACCTCCCATCCCCCTGAAGACAGTTTTGGCCGCATGACCTGCTCCGATCCTAAAACAGGAACAGAAGCCATGCAGTCTCTTCTGGGTTGAAGTGGTAACAGCCAGAGTGCAGGTACTCACTCTCTCTGCCTCTGTGGAGGCACCTGCTGAGTTTAGTTGCAGCCTCCCTTGTCCTCACATCTTACTGCCCCACTCACTAAATGTTCTCCGGATCAGAAGTATATTTCATGGCCTTTCTAATCACAGAAGGAACACCCAGGGCAGTGGAGCGGTGTGACTGGTCTGGAGTCCAGGAGAGGTCTCCTGTGGACCTGGGCTTAGAGCAGACTTCTCACAAGCCTCTTCCAGGATTGTTTTTGGAAGAACTCTTTGGATCATCCTCTTCATTTTCCCATCTTCATTTCTATAATCTCTCTTGCTTCTAGAACCTGAGGCTGCTTGGTGTCTGTCCCATCCATTCCCATGCTTGACTTCAGCTTTCAGTGCATTCTCTTGCACCTTGCCTTAAAAAAGAGATGACGGAGTTTCCCCATGGTCTGGCAGGGAGAGGTGCAGTCCTGTAGTTTTGGATTACAACAAAAAGTTTTTAGCAACCCATTTTCAGTTGTCCTCTGTAGGCTGGCAGGGTGAATTATGTAAGATTGGGGCTGTGTAGCCAGTAGTGAAATTGTGATAAGTTATGGGTGGTTTTCTTTTTTTCAAACTCCTTTTATTATGAGACGTATCATGTGCAAAGTTGCATAAAGTGTATACAGTTTATAAAGTAGAAATCTGAGTAACTTAACCAGCAAGGTCAAGAAAGAGAATTTTTTTTTTTTTTTTTTGGCTTTTTTGGGGGGGGGATGGGTGGGGTAGGGAGGGAGGAGGCGGGCGGGCCACCTCTATTGGTCTTTCATTTGTCTGGTTTCATCCGTCTTTGTTCTTTGGCTCCTGTGGGCCTCCCATCGCGGTGGCGTCTGTCGTTGCAGAGCGCTGACTCTGGGCACATGAGCTCCAGAGCTCCGACTTGGTCATTGAACACATGGGTCCAGTTGCTCCATGGCACATGGGATCTTCCCAGGCCAGGGATCGAACCGGCGCCCCTTGCACTGCAAGGCGGTGTCCTTACCCACTGGATCACCAGGGAAGCTCGGAAGAGAATGTTGCTAGAACTCAGAAGCTTCCTGATCACAATCCTTTCCCTTCCTAGAGATAAACACTATCTTAAAGCTACAGTGTGATTTCTGTTTTCTTTTTTATATTTTACTGCTCATTTCTGCATCCCTAAAAATAGGTTTGCTAGTGAACCTTTTGTAAATGTAATCATCCTGCATGTATTCTTATATTTTACTTTCTCATCCTAATGGCGTTCCATTTTATTTTTACTGTCATGTCTTCGTAGTCGATTTTTTTTATAAGTTTTTTATTTAATTAATGTATTTATTTTTAACTCTTCTGAGTTTTAATTGCTGCTGCAGGCTCTTCTCTAGAGTTGCAGGGAGTGGGGGCCACTCTCTAGTGGAGGGGAGCAGGCTTCTCATTGCAGTGACTTCTCTTGTTGTTGAACTTGGGCTCTGAGGCTCGAGGGCTTCAGTAGTTTTGGCACATGGGCTCTGTAGTTGTGGCTCCAAGGCTGAGCACAGGCTCCATAGTTGTGGCTCACAGACTTAGCTGCTCCACAGCATGTGGGATCTTCCTCGATCAGGGATTGAGCCCGTGTCTCCTGTATTGGCAGGTGAACTCTTCACCACTGACCTACCAGGGAAGCCCCTTCTTAGTTGATTTTTGTTGTTGTTGTTGGGGCGGGGGTGGGTTGGTGAGAGGGGGACGGGTGGGCCACTTCTATTGGTCTTTCATTTATCTGTTTTCATCCATCTTTGTTCTTTGGCCCATGTGGGCCTCCCATTGCAGTGGCCTCTGTTGTCGCAGAGCACTGGCTCTGGGTGCATGCGCTCCAGAGCTCCGGCTCGGTAATTGGACACATGGGTCCAGCTGCTCTGCGGCACATGGGATCTTCCCAGGCCAGGGATCAAACCGGTGCCGCTTGCACTGCAAGGCAGTGTCCTTACCCACTGGACCACCAGAGAAGCCCTTAGTTGATTTTTATTGGCCCATCTCAGCCTTTGGTGTTGGTTTTCACTGTGGTGAAGGAACTCTTAGAAGTAGGAAGAGAATCAGGATGTTATGGTCCTCAGAAAAGGATGCCTCATGAAGGAAGCAGAGGTCATTGCTTTTAGGTTTTGCTGAAGGATCTCCATGCAGAGTAAGAGAGAAGCACTTAATTGTGTAATTAGGTATAAATAGGAAGCCATGTGGTCATTAAGAGAACAGTTCCAAAAGCAGATTGAGGAGGGGAGGCTGAAAGGAAGCAGCAGAAACAGAGGTGGCATGAACTGGCTTTGTGAATGAGGTTGCCTTCAGAGGCAAGGAGGAGGAGACTTAGTTCATCGGCAGAGGCTGCTGCCCTCTTGATTTGAAGGCAAGGAGAAGACGCAAAGAGCACGTAGGAAGGCAAAGGTTCTTTGAAAATGGGAGGCAATAGGACCAAAGACCTAAGTAGAGGAATTGGGTTTTTTACTGTCATGTCTTGTAGTCGATTTTTTATAAGTTTTTTATTTAATTAATGTATTTATTTTTAACTCTTCTGAGTTTTAATTGCTGCTGCAGGCTCTTCTCTAGAGTTGCAGGGAGTGTGGGCCACTCTCTAGTGGAGGGGAGCAGGCTTCTCATTGCAGTGACTTCTCTTGTTGTTGAACTCGGGCTCTGAGGCTCGAGGGCTTCAGTAGTTTTGGCACATGGGCTCTGTAGTTGTGGCTCCAAGGCTGAGCACAGGCTCCATAGTTGTGGCTCACAGACTTAGCTGCTCCACAGCATGTGGGATCTTCCTCGATCAGGGATTGAGCCCGTGTCTCCTGTATTGGCAGGTGAACTCTTCACCACTGACCTACCAGGGAAGCCCCTTCTTAGTTGATTTTTGTTGTTGTTGTTGGGGCGGGGGTGGGTTGGTGAGAGGGGGACGGGTGGGCCACTTCTATTGGTCTTTCATTTATCTGTTTTCATCCATCTTTGTTCTTTGGCCCATGTGGGCCTCCCATCACGGTGGCCTCTGTTGTCGCAGAGCACTGGCTCTGGGTGCATGCGCTCCAGAGCTCCGGCTCGGTAATTGGACACATGGGTCCAGCTGCTCTGCGGCACATGGGATCTTCCCAGGCCAGGGATCAAACCGGTGCCACTTGCACTGCAAGGCAGTGTCCTTACCCACTGGACCACCAGAGAAGCCCTTAGTTGATTTTTATTGGCCCATCTCAGCCTTTGGTGTTGGTTTTCACTGTGGTGAAGGAACTCTTAGAAGTAGGAAGAGAATCAGGATGTTATGGTCCTCAGAAAAGGATGCCTCATGAAGGAAGCGGAGGTCATTGCTTTTAGGTTTTGCTGAAGGATCTCCATGCAGAGTAAGAGAGAAGCACTTAATTGTGTAATTAGGTATAAATAGGAAGCCATGTGGTCATTAAGAGAACAGTTCCAAAAGCAGATTGAGGAGGGGAGGCTGAAAGGAAGCAGCAGAAACAGAGGTGGCATGAACTGGCTTTGTGAATGAGGTTGCCTTCAGAGGCAAGGAGGAGGAGACTTAGTTCATCGGCAGAGGCTGCTGCCCTCTTGATTTGAAGGCAAGGAGAAGACGCAAAAAAGAGCACGTAGGAAGGCAAAGGTTCTTTGAAAATGGGAGGCAATAGGACCAAAGACCTAAGTAGAGGAATTGGGTTTAAGAAAGAACTAGATATCACTGTTCCTCAAAGACATGAAAAGAGACTGGAGGGGCCTTTCCTGGTGGTCCAGTGGTTAAGACTCTGTGCCTCCAATACTCGGGGCATGGGTTCAATTCCTGGTCAGAGAATTAACCACATGCCTCACGGCTCACCTCCCCCTGCCAAAAAAAAGAAGAGAGGCTGGATGTAGAGTCAGAAAATTGTTGCTTTGAACATGGGCTAGATGGTGGGACTCCTGACAGGCAGTAGCTTAGAATAGTTGCTGTCTTGCTAGCTGTGCACAAGGATATATTAAAACATTGAGGAGGGGGCTTCCCTGGTGGTCCAGTGGCTAAGACTCTGTCTCCCAAGGCAGGGGGCCTGGGTTCGGTCCCTGATCACGAACTAGATCCTACATGCCACAGCTAACAGTTCACGTGCTGCAACTATGACCCAATTCAGCGCAGTATATAAATAAAACAAAAGATATTTAAAAAAAAAAAAAAGAAAACACTGAGGAGGGAAGGCCTGGTTAAAAGCAGTGTTACAGAGAAGAAACTTAAACTGCAACTTTTTTTTTGTTTTTTGTTTTTTTTAAAGATTTATTTATTTATTTATTTTGGTGTGGGTGGGGAGGGAGGGGAGCAGGCGGGCCACTTCTGTTGGTCTTTCATTTGTCCATTTTCATCCATCTTTTTTTCTTTGACCCGTGCGGGCCTCCCATTGCGGCGGCCTCTGTTGTCGCAGAGCACCAGCTCTGGGCGCGTGCGCGCCAGAGCTCTGGCTCGGTGGTTGGACACGTGAGTCCAGCCGCTCCGTAGCACGTGGGATCCTCCCAGGCCAGGGCTCGAAGCGGTGCCCCTTGCACTGCAAGGCGGTGTCCCTTCCCACTGGGCCACCAGGGAAGCCCTAAACAGCAACTTTTAATTTTGTATTAGAGTCTAGCTGTTTAACAGTGTTGTGACAGTTTCAGGTGGACAGCAAAGCGACTCAGCCAGATATACACAAATGTCCATTCCCCTCTAGGCCCCTCTCATCCAGGCTGCCACATAATGTTGAGCAGAGTTCCCTGTGCTTACAGTAGCTCCTTGTTGGTTATCCATCTTTTTTTGTTGTTAAATTTTGGCCTCTTTTTATTATATATTTATTTATTTGTCATCCATCTTTATTCTTCCACCTGTGTGGGCCTCTCATTGCAGTGGCCTCTCCTGTTGCAGAGCACCAGGTCTGGGCACATGCGTTCCAGAGCACCAGCTCATAATTGGACACACCTGTCCAGCTGCTCTGCGGCATTTGGGATCTTCCCGGACCAGGGGTCGAACCAGTGCCCCTTGCACTGCAAGGCAGACTCTGTACCCACTGGACCACCAGGGAAACCCTATCCATCTTAAACATAGCAGTGTGTACATGTTCATCACAATTCCCTAATTATCCTTTCCCCCTATCCCATAGGAGAAACTTTTATCCTTTACTCTGTTCTCTGTTGCTTTAGCTTTCCCAGCCATTAAATGAGGGGATTGGATCAAATTAATTTCTAGATCGTTTGCTCTCTGAAGAGGGCTATAAACAAGATTGTAGATAGTACAGAATTACCCTGAAATGTCCTGATGTTTCATAAAGCTGTTTCAAAAACCACATTGAAACTGGTTAGAATAATTTCCCTTTGACTAGACCTATTGGGTGGAAATACAATTCAATTAACAACATTAAAGATTGATTATTCCTTTTATAAAGAGATGCATCTCTTTATCAAAAACATTCTTTTAAACAGTAAAATATCATGATGTCATTAAAACAGTCCATTTTACAGACAGCCTGTTCATCCCCAGCTCCTCTGGAGCAGAAAAGGAAGAACATTTGTGGAGGTAAAAGTTCAGTGAGACATTAAGTCCTAGTCTTACTCTTCACCTGCTAATTTGCTAGCTCTTATTTTGCTTCATTTAAGGTTCTGCTCAAATGTGACTTCCTCAGGGAAGTCTTGTCTAAAAATTGCTCCCCTCTCAGTCTCTATCTGTTTCCACCACTGTCATGTGAGATCTATAAAGACAGAGATTCTATTTTTTTTTTAATTAAAAGAAATTTTTTTGTCCTCTTTTATTGATTATTTATTTATTTATTTTCATCCATCTTTTATTCTCTGGCCTGTGTGGGCCTTCCATTACAGTGGCCTCTCTCGTTGCAGAGCACGGGCCCTGGACGCATGCTCTCCAGAGCGCTGGCTCGTAATTGGACACACCGATCCAGCTCCTTTGCATCACATGGGATCTTTCTGGGCCAGGGATCAAACTGGTGCCCCTTGCACTGCAAGGCAGACTGTTTGCCCACTGGACCACCGGGGAAGCCCAAGATAGAGATTCTTAATGTGTATTATAGTCCTACTACTTAGACAAGGGCTGGTATATAGGGGATGTTCCGTAAATATTTGTTAAATGGATGAATGAATGAATGAATCTCCCTCTGTCTCAGCCTGTAACAAACTTGATGTTGAATCCAGAAAAACCTCCAGGATCCTTATCTGGTGATTTCCAGGGTCCAAGGACTACCAACTGGTTACCTGGTCGCGGGATCAGACCTTGAGAATGTGGCGGGTGGATTCCCAGATGCAAAGGGTATGTATTTAATGCTGTTGTGGAGGAACATTAACTGGATATGCCAGAAACTTATAAGAGAAGATTTGGTAGTTTGCAGAAGTTAGAAGATACATGATAGACTTTTTTATAAAGATTTTTTTTTTTTTTAAATTTTGGCCACTGTTTGTTGGTTGTTCTTTTATTTATTTTCATCCGTCTTTATTCTTTGGCCTGTGTGGGCTTCCCATTGCAGTGGCCTCCCTTGCTGCAGAGCACCAGCTCTGGGCGTATGCGTTCCAGAGTACTGGCTCATAATTGGACACACTGGTCCAGCTGCTTTGTGGCATGTGAGGTCTTCCCAGGCCAGGGATCAAACCGGCGCCTCCTGTACTGCAAGGCAGACTCTCTAGCCACTGGACCACCAGGGAGTCCCTGTGATTTACATTTTTGAATTAGAACTCAACCGAACACAACAGTCCTTTCCACTGACTTCTCTAGACCCTGACCCTTTCTCCTCTGTTACAGCTTTGTGCAAATGACATCTTAGATGGTGTTGATGAGTTCATTGAGAGCATGGCGCTTCTGCCGGAGCCAGAGAAGACCCTTCACGCCCAGGATACAGATCACCAGCACAACTCCAGCCATGGGGAGGAAGAAGGTAATTGGTCACACTGATGTTTTAGGTGTGGTGCCCCTCTCTGTATCTTGAGTTGCAGCAGATACCCTAGAACTGCTCTCTGACTCCATTTCAGAAATGTTTTCCAGCAAGTGACCTCTCTCTCCTGCTAGTCTTAAAGGAAGATCCCCCGAGCTGTCTCCTGGAGGAGAAGAAATCAGAGCAGCCGGGCCTGCCTCAGACCCTGCAGCAGGAGTTCTCCCTGATCAACGTGCAGATCCCATAGCGTGAACGTGGAGGTGCTTGGGCTTACTGAGCAGTCTCGTGCACTGACAGCTGGGGGTTGTTGGGCAAGGGGACTATTTCAGCCATAATCTGGGCTAGGATATAGCTTTTCTGCTCTGTCAGGGAAGCCTCTGTGCTTGCTTTCTTCCCCAGCTTGGTTCCCCCTCGGTTTTCTAAAGAAATAGATATTTCACAAATGCAGAGTCCACCTCCCCCGCCCCCATGCTGTTTTCTTATAATATGAACCAAGGGGTAATTGGAGGCTTATGTATTTTAAAATCTCCGTAGATTTTCTTTTTAAATTTTGGCCACTGTTTGTTGGTTGTTCTTTTATTTATTTTCATCCGTCTTTATTCTTTGGCCTGTGTGGGCTTCTCATTGCAGTGGCCTCCCTTGCTGCAGAGCACCAGCTCTAGGCATATGCGTTCCAGAGTACTGGCTCATAATTGGACACACTGGTCCAGCTGCTTTGTGGCATGTGAGGTCTTCCCAGGCCAGGGATCAAACCGGCGCCTCCTGTACTGCAAGGCGGACTCTCTAGCCACTGGACCACCAGGGAGTCCCTGTGATTTACATTTTTGAATTAGAACTCAACCGAACACAACAGTCCTTTCCACTGACTTCTCTAGACCCTGACCCTTTCTCCTCTGTTACAGCTTTGTGCAAATGACATCTTAGATGGTGTTGATGAGTTCATTGAGAGCATGGCGCTTCTGCCGGAGCCAGAGAAGACCCTTCACGCCCAGGATACAGATCACCAGCACAACTCCAGCCATGGGGAGGAAGAAGGTAATTGGTCACACTGATGTTTTAGGTGTGGTGCCCCTCTCTCTGTATCTTCGAGTTGCAGCAGATACCCTAGAACTGCTCTCTGACTCCATTTCAGAAATGTTTTCCAGCAAGTGACCCTCTCTCTCCTGCTAGTCTTAAAGGAAGACCCCCCGAGCTGTCTCCTGGAGGAGAAGAAATCAGAGCAGCCGGGCCTGCCTCAGACCCTGCAGCAGGAGTTCTCCCTGATCAACGTGCAGATCCGCAACGTGAACGTGGAGGTGCTTGGGCTTACTGAGCAGTCTCGTGCACTGACAGCTGGGGGTTGTTGGGCAAGGGGACTATTTCAGCCATAATCTGGGCTAGGATATAGCTTTTCTGCTCTGTCAGGGAAGCCTCTGTGCTTGCTTTCTTCCCCAGCTTGGTTCCCCCTCGGTTTTCTAAAGAAATAGATATTTCACAAATGCAGAGTCCACCTCCCCCGCCCCCATGCTATTTTCTTATAAGATGAACCAAGGGATAAATGGATGCTTATGTATTTTAAAATCTCCGTAGATGGTCCAACACTTCCTTTGATTATATGTGAAGGTACTTAGACCCAGGAAGGTTTAGTGTTTTGGCAGAGGCAGCTGACGAAGTTCATGGCAGGGCTGAGTTTGGAGGCCAGTCTCCTTATCTGCCTAGGCTGCTTCTGGTTTGCTGGATGATCTTGCCTTATCATTGCCTTGCTGGTCATTTCCTAAGTGGTTTAGATGCATAGTAAAAAGGTGATCCAGCCTCTTTGTTCATTTAACTTGGAGAGGTTTACTCTTTTCCTTTTGGGCAGGTGTTGAAACTCTTGGCTTCCAAGAATTGAGTCTCTGTGAAGGAGTTTTAAAACTTGATTAGTTTTGCTTTTTGCACATATTCCATTAACAGTAGGCCTGGGCCTACATAGTTGTCTCCCTTGACCTTTAAAACAGATCTTCAGTAAGTAGTCTTATCCCCACTTTACAGGTGAGGAAACAGAGACACTAAGAAATGAAGTAACTTGTCCAAGGTGAGCAGCTCTATGAATCCAAGACGCCAGATTTCCCACACATGTGGCTGTTTTCACTGTCCTCCAGCTGCCGTCTCTAACTGGCTGTACAAGAAATTGAAAGAGACAAAGGATTCTTTGGTTGATGGTTATCTCTGTCAACTCAGTTTCTATTCCCTCTGTACTACTTGAGAACAGTTGGGATATCCAGTGATCTAGTCTAAGAAGATCTCAATTCCTTTCCCAGGACTGCTTTTTAAAAATCATGGAGAAGGACTTCCCTGGCGGTCTAGTAGTTAAGACTCTGTGCTTCCGCTGCAGGGGGCACACATTCGATCCCTGGTTGGGGAGCTGAGGTTACACATGCTGGGTGGCACTGCCATAAAATAATATAAAACAGAATAAAGTAACAAATTCACATAGCACAAAATTTACCCTTTTAAAGTGTACAATCTGGTGGTTCTTAGTATATTTACAAAGTGATACAGTCTTCACCATTGCCACTTTCAGAGCGTTTTCATCGTCTCCAGAGAAGCCCTGCATCCCTTAGCGGCGTCTTCCTGTTTCCTCTCTTCCCCTGCCCCTGGCAGGCACTCATCTCTTTTCAGTCTCTGTGGATTTTCCCAGGAGTAGTTTTAACTTGAGTCAGGTTTTTAACATCTTCTTGCTTTATTTTCCCGTCCCAAGATAGATATAACAAGTTCTGAGAGGAAGCTTGAGATGAAGCTTGTTTACTTTAAGTCAGGACATTTTGAACTTACTAAATCACTGCTAAAATTAAAAATCCATTTTGAAAATGAGTCGTCCACGTCTTCCCAATTCATCTGTCTTGGGAGACTCTCTCCCTTCCCCTCTTCCCTTCCGCTACGAGCAGCCTGGAGCCTTCTCTTACCTTAGCTAAACCTGTTTGCCTCTGAAGACCCTTTGCCGTTCCTCTCTGAAGCAGCTATCCATTTGACCCCCGCAGATGGACGCCGCAGACAGGAGCTGCACGGTGTCCGTGCACTGCAGCAACCACCGCGTCAAGATGCTGGTGAAGTTCCCCGCGCAGTACCCGAACCACGCAGCCCCTTCCTTCCAGTTCATTAATCCCACCACCATCACATCCACCATGAAAGCGAAGCTGCTCAAGGTGGGCATTTGTGTTCGCAGGTTCTCTTTAATGTCCTCAGTGTCTGAGTCAAGTTGAATGAAAACACTGATGGATAAGATGTGGACATCATCTGCCCTTCTGCATGGCAGTGTTAACAGTTGTTTTCTTTTTGTATAGAGAACCCTCAGCACTGTTTCTTTATCTCTTTGGGTCAGGGACCACCCCACTTTGAAAGTCTAATGAAAACCATAGACTCTTCTGCAGAAAAACTGGCACAGATGTTTCATGTGACTTCAGAAATATTGCATATAAATAACAGACAGTTCTGTAATTGCATATAATCTGCTCACAGATCTCATTAAAGCTATGAGATCCCAGGTTAATACAATTTCATTTATTTGGAAACTATAGTCAAAATGTATTTTGAAGCTGAAAGATACTTTCTAATGAGAAATACAGTTTGTAAGGTCATTAAAAAAAAATCGATTCCATAAGAAGAGATGTTGTCACTTCGAGTGAAGCTGACTGGCAGAACATGCGGGGGTGGGGGTGCTGTGACTGGTGCCTAAATGAAGGGGTACAGCCTGGCATCTCGTCTTTACCCTTAATAGATTTGGAAACTTGATTTGTCAGTTCACATTGAGCTGATCAGGTGCAATCCTCATAAAAGCCCGCACGAGTTGGGATGGTATGTCTTTTTTGATCTGAGAAGCCTCACATTTAAAAGAGTGAAAGTATCCTAATGACCCCAGCTTGACCTGATTGCTGTTCATTTTTTGCCTAGTTTGTATTATACTCACTTGATTTTCATATCTTCTTAGGGTATGAAAGATAACCAAGAAATTTTTTAAGTGTCATAAGACCCTCTGAAATGCTGATTACTCAGGTTTTGTGGTATTTGACATTTTGTCATTGAAATCTGAACGTATAATTGCCTCATTTGACCATTAAAAATAAAAATAGGGGCTTCCCTGGTGGTCCAGTGGGTAAAGAGTCTGCCTTGCCGATCAAGGGGCACTGGTTCAATCCCTGGCTCGGGAAGATCCCACATGCCACGGAGCAGCTGGACCAGTGTGTCCAGTTACTGAGCCAGAGCTCTGGAGTGTATGAGCCCAGAGCCAGTGCTCTGCAACAAGAGGGGCCACTGCAGTGGGAGGCCCACACAGGCCAAAGAATAGAGATGGATGAAAATAAATAAATAAAGAACCAATAGGAGAGGCCAAAATTAAAAATAAAATAAAATAAAAATAGGTTTTTCAGTGCTGTCCAATAGAAATGTGATGCAGGCTGCATGTAATTCTCAATTTTCTAATAGCTGTACTCAAAAGAAAGTAACAGGTTAATGAATTGCAATAATAATTTTATTTAATCAAGGAAATCCAAAGTGTTACCAACCTGTAAGCAATATAAATAGTGTTGAGATAGCTTACATTCTTTTCTTTCTCCCCTTTTTGGTACTAAGTCTTCAAATTCTGGTGTGAATTTTATGTATATGGCACGTCTCAGTCCAGACTAGTCACATTTCATGTGCTTGGTAGCCCCTTTTCGTTTGATGCTATGTTGGACAACCTGGGTTCAGTTTACATGCCTGTTTTCAGTGTGTGTGTATATATATATATATATATATATATATATATAGCATGTGCTTTAAAATGTTAGGCTTTATTTTTTTAAAATACTAAAAAAAGAGTACTTCATAATTTTCACTGAATTCCCTGGAAGTCTAGTGGTTAGGACTCCATGCTGTCACTGCTGAGGACCTGAGTTCAGTTCCTGTTTTGGGAACTAAACCCCATAAGCCGCACTTGCATCCCCCGCAAAAAAGAAGGTGAAATCTGTTCCCCTTGCCTTGTATGTATCACTTGGAACAGTTCTCAGTTCAGACTGGAGGATATTACTTCCAAGTAATACTAAGATTTCTCATGGAGGAGAGTGGAGTTGAGGGAGAGCAAAAGAGTAGAATTCACTGTAAAGGACGAATGATTGTTCTAATACTAGAAATGTGCTGTCTCAAAGCCAGTGTGTGTGCGTGCCCTGGTGAAGGAAAGGGCTTCCGGAAGAAGACTCACCAAGGAATCTTCTTTCTGAGCCTCTCGGGCGGGTAGAAAACAGTGTGTTGTGTTGGTGGCCTCAGACACAGTCACAGTCTGGTTGCCCAGCATCGTTGCTGATTCCAGTGCTTCGCACAATAAAAGAAAATCAGGAGAAGGAATGTTTCTCTTCTTGACTGTGCCCTGTGGCTTGTGGCTTGTGCCTTTTCTAGATCCTGAAAGACACTTCCCTGCAAAAAGTGAAACGCAACCAGAGCTGTTTGGAGCCCTGCCTGCGCCAGCTCGTCTCCTGCCTCGAGTCGTTTGTGGTGGGATCCTTGTTACCTACCTCTGCCTGGGGCTTTTGTTTCCTTTCCTCCTCCCTGAAATCCTGGGCTCCCTGATCTTGAAATAATGCATCCTGTTTTTTAATTCATCTTGAGGACGGATTGTGGGTTTTAGTCTCTTGACTTTAAAATTTCAGAACCAGGAAGACAGCGCTTCCAGCAACCCCTTTGCGCTCCCAAACTCTGTCACGCCGCCCCTACCAACGTTTGCCCGGGTGACCACTGCCTACGGATCCTACCAGGATGCCAATATTCCCTTCCCCAGGACCTCAGGGGCCAGGTTCTGTGGGGCAGGTAGGTCTCTTTATGGTTCTCTGATTCTAGGTTTCAAGAGAGAGGAGTGTCTATGCAAAAATTTCCATCAGAAAATGGTTCTTTGTTTTTATTTCCCAAGAACTCAAAAGATTTCTGTCATAGTGTTATCTGATGCTGGACTGGCATTTACAGTCATATTCTAAGAATGTTCACCAGAAGGATTGTCTTAACTTTTTTTTCCATTCTGATGAGCATGAATTTGTGTCTTGATTCAGAATATGGAGAATGTACATAGGAAATACAAAGTACCTGTGAAGACTTTCCAAGCCGTATATATCCTGTCTCTCCTGGGTCCTGGAAATCTTTTTATCTGCACTGGGTTTTATTGCAGCGCACTGGCGCTCTGATGGTGCTTGAGTTTATTTGCCCCAAGGCATGTGGAATCTTAGTTCCCCTTGCCTTGTATGTATCACTTGGAACAGTGTAGTGAGTATTACTTCCAAGTAATACTAAGATTTCTCATGGAGGAGAGTGGAGTTGAGGGAGAGCAAAAGAGTAGAATTCACTGTAAAGGACGAGTGATTGTTCTAATACTAGAAGTGTGCTGTCTCAAAGCCAGTGTGTGTGCGTGCCCTGGTGAAGGAAAGGGCTTCCGGAAGAAGACTCACCAAGGAATCTTCTTTCTGAGCCTCTCGGGGTAGAAAACAGTGTGTTGTGTTGGTGGCCTCAGACACAGTCACAGTCTGGTTGCCCAGCATCGTTGCTGATTCCAGTGCTTCGCACAATAAAAGAAAATCAGGAGAAGGAATGTTTCTCTTCTTGACTGTGCCCTGTGGCTTGTGGCTTGTGCCTTTTCTAGATCCTGAAAGACACTTCCCTGCAAAAAGTGAAACGCAACCAGAGCTGTTTGGAGCCCTGCCTGCGCCAGCTCGTCTCCTGCCTCGAGTCGTTTGTGGTGGGATCCTTGTTACCTACCTCTGCCTGGGGCTTTTGTTTCCTTTCCTCCTCCCTGAAATCCTGGGCTCCCTGATCTTGAAATAATGCATCCTGTTTTTTAATTCATCTTGAGGACGGATTGTGGGTTTTAGTCTCTTGACTTTAAAATTTCAGAACCAGGAAGACAGCGCTTCCAGCAACCCCTTTGCGCTCCCAAACTCTGTCACGCCGCCCCTACCAACGTTTGCCGGGTGACCACTGCCTACGGATCCTACCAGGATGCCAATATTCCCTTCCCCAGGACCTCAGGGGCCAGGTTCTGTGGGGCAGGTAGGTCTCTTTATGGTTCTCTGATTCTAGGTTTCAAGAGAGAGGAGTGTCTATGCAAAAATTTCCATCAGAAAATGGTTCTTTGTTTTTATTTCCCAAGAACTCAAAAGATTTCTGTCATAGTGTTATCTGATGCTGGACTGGCATTTACAGTCATATTCTAAGAATGTTCACCAGAAGGATTGTCTTAACTTTTTTTTCCATTCTGATGAGCATGAATTTGTGTCTTGATTCAGAATATGGAGAATGTACATAGGAAATACAAAGTACCTGTGAAGACTTTCCAAGCCGTATATATCCTGTCTCTCCTGGGTCCTGGAAATCTTTTTATCTGCACTGGGTTTTATTGCAGCGCACTGGCGCTCTGATGGTGCTTGAGTTTATTTGCCCCAAGGCATGTGGAATCTTAGTTCCCCAGCCCCCATATCTCCTGCATTGGAAGGCAGATTCTAATGACTGGACCACTAGGAAAGTTCTGATCCTGGAGATTTTCTGATCGTTGTCTTTATTAAGTATGGCTGCAGTCATGAGCCCATGCAACTCACAGAACTGTCTTATCCTTCAGGTATATTGAAGTAGACAAAAGATAAACCAGTGCAGTCCTAGGATTTCCCATGATCAGCTGATTGACCGTGATGGACATGTGTGGTATCTCCTTTGACAGGGTACCTGGTGTATTTCACAAGGCCCATGACGATGCACCGAGCAGTCTCTCCTACTGAGCCTACTCCGAGGTGAGTGGGAGATGCAGGCGTAAGCTCCATTCTTGGGCTAGAAGTGAGCAGACATCTGGGAATTTGCCTTTGGCCAATTTGTGTTAGGTATCATCAGGTGCTCATTATAAAATTTATTCTCAAAAAATGAAGATTCATTAATTGCACCTAAACTGAGATTTCTGCTATAAAGTTACTACTAGGAGGAATTGCTTCATGAAAGCTAATGAAAGTTTTCTTGTCAAAACAAGGCAGATTCTGCTTTAATGTGCTCTCTCCCTGTTGCTAAAGGATTATCAGAACATTAAATGAAACTAGAAAAATAACAGAAGAGATTATTTATAGTCCTGTAAGAGTCAGACACAATTTAGCAACTGAACAACAACCACAGCACTAACAGGGGCTTCCCTGGGGGCTCAGACAATAAAGAATCCGTTTGCAGCACAGAAGACCCAGATTCAATCCCTGGGGAAGGAAACGGCAACCCACTCCAGTATTCTTGCCTGGAGAACTCTATAGACAGAGGAGCCTGGCAGGCTATAGTCCACGGGGTCGCAAAGAGTCAGAGGTGACTGAACGACTAACAGTGTCACTTTTTTCTTCTAGCACTAGTAGGTCACTCCTAGCATTACCATGTATGTGGATGTGCAGCCATCACTGGAGTCAATTCTATAACCTTGTCATTACACCAGAAAGGAACTTTAAATCCCTTCACCCTCATCCCCAAACCCCCATTTCTCTAACTCTGGGCAAATGCTTTTCTACTCTCTCTGTATTTGCCTAATCCTGGATAGTTCCTTTTATTTATATATATATATATATATATATGTATATGTATGTGTATATGTATGTGTATATATATATATATATAAAACTTTGTTACTGACTTCTATCATTTAGTATATTTTCAAGAATCATACATATTGTAGCCTGTATCAGTACTTCATTTCTTTTTTATTGCCAAATAATATTCCATCACATGTATATATGACGTGTTGTATTTATTCATTCATAAGTCTACAGACATTGGGATTGTTTCTACTTTTTGGCTTTTATGAATAATGCTGCTATTATGATCATTCTGTACAAATTTTTATGTGGATATATTTTCATTTTTCTTGTATATGTACTTAGGAGCTGAATGACTGGATCATATTTTACTTTTTTTTTTAAATACACTACCTTTTAGAGCAGTTTTAGGTTGTAGCAAAGTTAAGTGCAGAGTACAGATAGCTGTCCTTATGCATTTACAACCACCCCCATACTAGTGGTTATTTATCTTAAATATTAGGCCACAGACTTTTGGTTCTGCAGTGTGATGACCAGAATAACTTGGAAACACTCTTATTACAAACACTTGGTTATACTGTATATAATACAATTAGTAAACTTATAATTAGTAAACTTAGTAATGAGTAGCTAACAGGGAGGAAAGGAAAGGACATTGCACCAAGTTCATGAGCAAATTCTACTGATGTCCTGGGAGTTTGCCAGTCTCTGCAGTAACCCAGAGAGTTGAGAACTTGGCCGCACAAGAACGGGGCATTCAGTGCCAGAGAATCCCCTTCATGACACCAGATTTGTTATTTGAAAGGTTGAACTAGAAAACAGTCACTTACTTTAAGGGAAACCACAAATATCTGTATCTGAACTTTGGGTCAGCAGAAAAATGTTCCTATTAGAACGTTTTTTTCCACTAACTGTTTTTTTTTTTTTTTTAATACATTTATTTATTTTATTTGACTGTGTATGGTCTTAGTTGTGGCATGCAGGATCTTCAGTTGTGGTATGTGGGATCTAGTTCCCTTACTAGGGATTGAACTCGGGCCCCTTGGACTGGGAACATGGAGTTTTAGCCACTGGACTACCGGGGAAGTCCCACTAACTGTTTTTTTAATTGAAGTATAATGTAGGGTACACAAATGGGATGTTTGTGCCTTGGTGACCAGCATCCAGATTAATACAGAGCACTGCTCTCACCTCTTCTCTAAAGTTCCCTAGTACCTTTACCCAGAGGAAAATGACTCTTCTGCTTCCATCACTGAAGTTTAGTTTTACCTGTGCTTGAATTTCATCTAAATAGAATCATGCAGCATATAATATTTTATGTCTGGCTTCTTTTACTCAACCTAATGTTCTTCAAATTGATGTACACATTGTTGCGTGTCATCAGTAGTTCCATTGTATAAAAGTAATATAATTTATTTCTTCCTACATCTGTTGTTGGACATTTAGATTATTTCCAGTTTTTAATTTTTACTGTATGTAGACCTACACATACAACACCTGCACATACAAGACTTTTTTAAGAACATGTATTAAATTCCTATACCCAAGGAGTAGATCTCTGGGTCATAGGATACGTGCATGTTTAATTTTATTAGAATTGCCAAAAAGTCTGTCCCCAGTGGTCGTGCCATTTTATATTCTTCCAGCAGTGTTTCAGAATTCTGGCTGTTCCACATCCTCTCCCAAACTTGTTGCTTTTCGCCGTTTCAACTTTAGCCATTATTGTGGTGGTGTACAGTAGTATCTTGTGCCTTTAATTTGTGCTTCCATGGTAATGACTAAGTATAATAGGGCTGGAGCGCTTTACTAGTGGCTTGCTGTAACCCACCCCACACCTTGTTACCAGGCGATGTTTACCAAGGTACAATTGGTGGTCCTGCTCAGCCATTGGTTGGCCGCTGCAGTCAGCCCCTCCCCTGAGCGACCAGCTGTCGGTGAGTGACAGTTCGTGTTTCTGCTCAGTCATTGGCTGGTGCTGCCGTGGGCCCCTCCCCCAAGCGACTGACTGTCCCTGAGCCCTTCCAGCTCAAGGTCTGGAGACCTCTTTGTCAGGCTAAGAGTGAGGTAAGAGGCGGATTCCAGCCTTGCCTCGGGGCCCTCTAGCTCATCCACTGACCTCTGGCCTAGGCTCTGACGCGTCGGTGAACCTCTTAGCCATCCCTGCCTCTGACTTAATGGCAGCGGCAGTCTGCGGGCCGGCCACTGCTGGTCCTTTTTAGAAGTTTACACAAATGGGATGTTTGTGCCTTGGTGACCAGCATCCAGATTAATACAGAGCACTGCTCTCACCTCTTCTCTAAAGTTCCCTAGTACCTTTACCCAGAGGAAAATGACTCTTCTGCTTCCATCACTGAAGTTTAGTTTTACCTGTGCTTGAATTTCATCTAAATAGAATCATGCAGCATATAATATTTTATGTCTGGCTTCTTTTACTCAACCTAATGTTCTTCAAATTGATGTACACATTGTTGCGTGTCATCAGTAGTTCCATTGTATAAAAGTAATATAATTTATTTCTTCCTACATCTGTTGTTGGACATTTAGATTATTTCCAGTTTTTAATTTTTACTGTATGTAGACCTACACATACAACACCTGCACATACAAGACTTTTTTAAGAACATGTATTAAATTCCTATACCCAAGGAGTAGATCTCTGGGTCATAGGATACGTGCATGTTTAATTTTATTAGAATTGCCAAAAAGTCTGTCCCCAGTGGTCGTGCCATTTTATATTCTTCCAGCAGTGTTTCAGAATTCTGGCTGTTCCACATCCTCTCCCAAACTTGTTGCTTTTCGCCGTTTCAACTTTAGCCATTATTGTGGTGGTGTACAGTAGTATCTTGTGCCTTTAATTTGTGCTTCCATGGTAATGACTAAGTATAATAGAGCTGGAGCGCTTAACTAGTGGCTTGCTGTAACCCACCCCACACCTTGTTACCAGGCGATGTTTACCAAGGTACAATTTTGGTGGTCCTGCTCAGCCATTGGTTGGCCGCTGCAGTCAGCCCCTCCCCTGAGCGACCAGCTGTCGGTGAGTGACAGTTCGTGTTTCTGCTCAGTCATTGGCTGGTGCTGCCGTGGGCCCCTCCCCCAAGCGACTGACTGTCCCTGAGCCCTTCCAGCTCAAGGTCTGGAGACCTCTTTGTCAGGCTAAGAGTGAGGTAAGAGGCGGATTCCAGCCTTGCCTCGGGGCCCTCTAGCTCATCCACTGACCTCTGGCCTAGGCTCTGACGCGTCGGTGAACCTCTTAGCCATCCCTGCCTCTGACTTAATGGCAGCGGCAGTCTGCGGGCCGGGCCTCCACCATTTGGGCGGCCTGAGGAGTGTGAGGGCCGATTGGGTCCTGGGCGCCTGGCTTCCTCAGGGATGACAGCTGGGCAGGGCGTCCTGCCCTGAAGGAGGTGCCTGACGGCTCTGCCTCCTCTTAGCCAGGGCTGGGACCTTGGAGGGAGAAAGTTGTGCCTGAGAGTTTTCAGGGAGTTTGAGACTTCTAAGGGGAAGAGCCACCCATCTCCTTTCAGGGAGGGTCCTGAGTAAACCTGTCTGTGTTCCAGACTCTGACGTTGTGGTATTGTTTGACCTCACGATGCCTGAGGCACATGGACTTGCATTTCAGTAACCTGCTGATTTGTTGTTTTTAGTCGCTAAGGCAAATTGGACGCTTTATGACCCCATGAACTTGCCCACCAGGCTCCTCCGTCTTTAGGATTATCTAGGCAAGAATACTGGAGTGGGTTTCAATTTCCTCCTCCAGGGGATCTTCCCAACCCTAGGCTCGAACTCACATCTCCTGCATTGGTAGGCAGATTTTTTATCACTGAGCCACCAGGGAAGCCAGCATAATGATGGTGAACAACTTTTGTGTGCTAATTGGCCACTTGAGTATCCTCTTTTATGACATGCCTATTCTAGTATTTCGACCAGTATTTTTAGATTGTGTTTCTTTTTTATTTATTTATTTTTTTTTAAATTTTTTTGCCTCCAAATCATCATTTAGTTTTCATCCATGTTGGGCCTCCCATTGCAGTGGCCTCTCTCTTTTCAGAGTATGGGCTCTGGGCGCATGCGCTCCAGAGCGCTGGCTCCTAATTGGACACACGGGTCCAGCCGCTACTCCGCCATGGGATCTTCCAAGGCCAGAGATGGAACCAGGAAAGCCCCCGACTGTGTTTCTTGTATCTGTTTCTGGTAGTTCTTTATCCGTGCTTATTACAAGTCCTTTGTTGAGTGTATATATTTATTTTCTCCTTATCTGTGACTTGTCTTTCTTTCTCCCTCTTTAATGATTTTCATTTATCAACAGTATTAAATTTCACTGCAATTCGGTTTATCACTTTTTTAAGTGTTAGGGTTAGTGCTGTGTCCATCTAAAAAAAAAAGAAAAAAACCAACAAGAAAAACCTCCCTACCCCAAGGTTATAGAAAAATTCTATTTTCTCTGTTAAAAGTTTATAGATTTAACCTTATTTAAGGTCTATAATTAATCTCAAGTTAATTTTTGTGTATGAAGTGAGCTATGGCTTGAAGTCTTTTTTGGATAGATAGTTTTACATATATGTATGTATGTATAGCATCATTTATGGAAAACATTTTGCTCTTGTTGAATTTACATTGATGCCTTTGTTGAAAATCAGTTGAGCATATGTTTTGGATCTATTTTTGGACTGTATTTTTTCCTTTGATATATTGGATTCTCCTTATGCCAACACTGCACTATTAATATAGGTTTGTATAGTAAGTCTTCAAATCCGGTAGTGTAAGTCCCCTAACTTTATTATTCTTATACAGGATTGTATGATTTCCGTAGAAATGGAAATCAACTTATCGGTTTCTACCAAAAAAAGTCTGTGCATATGTTACTTGAAATTGCATTGAATTCTGTAGATCAATTTGGAGAAAATTGACACTTTAACAATATGGAATCCTTTGGTCTATTAACATGATGTATTTTGCTATTGTTTTGAGTCTTACTAGATTTCTCTCAGGAATATTTTATATTTTCAATGCATATCTTTTCTTTAAATATGTTCTTAGGTATTTAATGTGTTTTCATGCTATTGTAAATAGTTTTTTAAATGTTTATTTTAAAAATATTTTTAAAAAATATGTAGAAATACAGTAGATTATTATAGATTGACTTTGTATCTAACTATACTTACTAGTTTAAGTAGTTTATAGATTCCTTTGATTTTTTGTGTATATAGTCATAGAAACATTCTCTGTTTCTGCAGATAAAACATTTTTCAGTTCTAAGAGTGCTATCTGCGTCTTTTTGGAATTTCTATTTCCCCCCATTTTATCCATCTTTTTCTCCTGATTTCATCAAGTGCTAAGAATGGCACCACTTAGAACCGTGGAAAGATTAAGGGATGAATAATTGTGTTTAACCAAGACCCACTTGTCTGCAATTCGGTTTATCACTTTTTAAGTGTTAGGGTTAGTGCTGTGTCCATCTAAAAAAAGAAAAACCAACAAGAAAAACCTCCCTACCCCAAGGTTATAGAAAATTCTATTTTCTCTGTTAAAAGTTTATAGATTTAACCTTATTTAAGGTCTATAATTAATCTCAAGTTAATTTTTGTGTATGAAGTGAGCTATGGCTTGAAGTCTTTTTTGGATAGATAGTTTTACATATATGTATGTATGTATAGCATCATTTATGGAAAACATTTTGCTCTTGTTGAATTTACATTGATGCCTTTGTTGAAAATCAGTTGAGCATATGTTTTGGATCTATTTTTGGACTGTATTTTTTCCTTTGATATATTGGATTCTCCTTATGCCAACACTGCACTATTAATATAGGTTTGTATAGTAAGTCTTCAAATCCGGTAGTGTAAGTCCCCTAACTTTATTATTCTTATACAGGATTGTATGATTTCCGTAGAAATGGAAATCAACTTATCGGTTTCTACCAAAAAAAGTCTGTGCATATGTTACTTGAAATTGCATTGAATTCTGTAGATCAATTTGGAGAAAATTGATACTTTAACAATATGGAATCCTTTGGTCTATTAACATGATGTATTTTGCTATTGTTTTGAGTCTTACTAGATTTCTCTCAGGAATATTTTATATTTTCAATGCATATCTTTTCTTTAAATATGTTCTTAGGTATTTAATGTGTTTTCATGCTATTGTAAATAGTTTTTTAAATGTTTATTTTAAAAATATTTTTAAAAAATATGTAGAAATACAGTAGATTATTGTAGATTGACTTTGTATCTAACTATACTTACTAGTTTAAGTAGTTTATAGATTCCTTTGATTTTTTGTGTATATAGTCATAGAAACATTCTCTGTTTCTGCAGATAAAACATTTTTCAGTTCTAAGAGTGCTATCTGCGTCTTTTTGGAATTTCTATTTCCCCCCATTTTATCCATCTTTTTCTCCTGATTTCATCAAGTGCTAAGAATGGCACCACTTAGAACCGTGGAAAGATTGAAGCCAGTATGAATAATTGTGCCTTTTTAACCACAGATCTCTCTCAGCCTTGTCTGCCTATCACACTGGCTTGATTGCGCCCATGAAGATCCGCACAGAGGCCCCTGGGAACCTCCGTTTGTACAGTGGGAGCCCCACACGCAGTGAGAAGGAGCAGGTCTCCATTAGCTCCTTCTACTACAAGGAGCGGGTAAGTGGCCAGGTCATAGCCTTTGATACTTATCCTTTCCCCAACCCTTGTTCTTGGCCTCCCTACATACCACTCATACCAGCTGTAAATAAATTAGTGGTCCCTCGTGGTCTTTCCTTTTCATACTTAGTGTGTTAGAGAAAGACCATTGCTTTGTTCCTTTCAGTTGGTTTTAACTATTGTAAATTGTATGGGGTAGGGGAGTCGGTAGTTGGTTGTTATAATCCATACTCTTCCCTCCCTTTAACCTTGTGTGTGTGATCCCCATTCATGAAGATAATTTCCATCCTCTCAAAATAGAATCACATAGCTTCAGGTCTTCCTGGGTATTCTGATGTTTGTCAGCAAATTGCGGTATGCTTTGGTAGGCTCATGTATTTGAAACTTGATAGTTGTGGGAAATTTTAAAGTTTTATGCTTTTAGTACGTCTGGACTGAAGTACCCATTTGAATGGACCACTTTATACAAAAATCACCTGGCTTCCCAGGTAGTGCTAGTGGTAAAGAACGAGCCTGCCGATGTAGGAAACATAGAGATGTGGGTTTGATACCTGGGTCCAGAAGATCCCCTAGAGGAGGGCATGGCAACCCACTCTAATATTCTTACCTGGAGAATCCCATGGACAAAGAAACCTGGCCGGTTACAATCTGTAGGGTCACAAAAAGTCAGATACAACTCAAGCAACTAAGCACGCACATGCACGCTAGTTGAGAAATGATGGATTGACTGTAATTAAAATTTGTGGGTTTTTTCAAATTGAATTATTTAAAATAAAATCCAATTTCTAGCAAGTGTTAGAGGTGTCTTCACTTGCGGTGTAGTGTCTGACCTTCCTGGTTTGCACGATAGTTCGCTGTCTCTGACTTTGTCAAGTCTTGGGGTTGTATGGGATGAATGAATGGCAAGAACTGGTACTTGAGACATGACTAGTCTTGGGCAAAACTTTCAGCTGAATAAGGAAAAGGATTTTTTCGTTGCCTTTCTGGCCAACTCCATAGTCCCCTTCTTTGCAGTTCTGACGGAGTTCTCCTCTACCTTGCCTTTTCCCTCCAACTATTCATAGACTTTCTCAGAACACTTTTTATCTTCCCAGGTCCTTTAAATTAATAATTTTTTTTTTCTTTTTCTGCAAGCTAGCAGGTAACTGGTGAGATGCTTTGATCAACTGATTGGAACTAAGGCATTCTATTATTGATGTAATAGCCATACAAGGTTGGATAAATGCGGGCATTTTCTTAAGTGTTAGGGCCAGATTGAGGAGACCTTTCAGTCAAAGAGGCACTTTTGAATTCTCTTTTGAATCATGCCATGTGCTGCTCAGGCATGGTTCGGATCAGGCAGTACAGACGGACCAGCACTTTGATGCTGTAATAATGTGTAAAGGTTATGTTTCATCGAGATAACTCCAGTTCCGAGAAAGGGTCTCTCCTAATGCAGAAGCATTTGTAAAGCCTGCATTTTATGTTTCTGATGGTCTGGCCTCTTTCACGACAAACACCGTAATCATGAAGAGGGAATAAAGGCACATATATAACTTACTCTTATCAGACAGGATCTGCTGGGGCATGGAAGAACAATTGTGACATTTCAAACTGGGATGATTCCTAGCATGCTACTTCTTCCCAGAAAATGGGCCATTGTAGTCCCCTAGGATGACTTAGTTAAGTGCTCTCTGAATTGTATTTCAGACAGTGACCAAATAAAATAGAGATAGTTTTACTGTACTTTCATATGTAGCTATTGTAGTGATGAATAACACATGTACAGAAAAGTTCACAAATCATTGGTATATAATTCAGTGAAATAACAATCACACAGGGCAAGAAACAGACTATTCTAGGAACCCTAGAAGCCCTAGAGGAGGAAGGCACATTTTAGTGGATGACATATGGTAATTATTAGGAAACTACTGATATTTGAGCCCTTTTGACCTTAAGAAAAGGTTTCATGTGGTTCAACCTAATGAGTTAAAATTAGTTATTAATAACTGGTCAGGCAGTTTTTTTGTGATGAATCTGAAATAAATTTGTAAATTCTCCTTGAAGCTTGTTCATGTCTCTCCCATTTACATGGGGCATAGGGGAGGAAGTAAAGAAGTTAAATATGCCATGATATCATACATAAGCCATCTTCTGTTCTTCCTCACAGAGGATAATAATGGTTTTATCCCTTGAGGAGTATTTTCTGTTTCTCGGTGTCTAGTTATAGATGTCAAATTATATCACTGTTACTACTTTTGTTCTGGAAATGATTCCAGTTTACTAAATTTCTCTGTGCTTCTCTTCATTTTTAGCCCAAATTTTATCTCATATATATTTTTATTCTTACTTAGATCTCTACACCTAAGAGCTTTAAATGAATAAAAATAAAGGAAAAGAATATATTTGCATTAAAGTGTAACAATGAAGAATTATAGAGTATTTTGGAGACTGAAAAAAAAAAAATCTCAGGAAGCCCTTGGGCACTATTCTTTTCTCTTGTTTTTGGTTTCTCGAGAAAGGGTCTCTCCTAATGCAGAAGCATTTGTAAAGCCTGCATTTTATGTTTCTGATGGTCTGGCCTCTTTCACGACAAACACCGTAATCATGAAGAGGGAATAAAGGCACATATATAACTTACTCTCATCAGACAGGATCTGCTGGGGCATGGAAGAACAATTGTGACATTTCAAACTGGGATGATTCCTAGCATGCTACTTCTTCCCAGAAAATGGGCCATTGTAGTCCCCTAGGATGACTTAGTTAAGTGCTCTCTGAATTGTATTTCAGACAGTGACCAAATAAAATAGAGATAGTTTTACTGTACTTTCATATGTAGCTATTGTAGTGATGAATAACACATGTACAGAAAAGTTCACAAATCATTGGTATATAATTCAGTGAAATAACAATCACACAGGGCAAGAAACAGACTATTCTAGGAACCCTAGAAGCCCTAGAGGAGGAAGGCACATTTTAGTGGATGACATATGGTAATTATTAGGAAACTACTGATATTTGAGCCCTTTTGACCTTAAGAAAAGGTTTCATGTGGTTCAACCTAATGAGTTAAAATTAGTTATTAATAACTGGTCAGGCAGTTTTTTTGTGATGAATCTGAAATAAATTTGTAAATTCTCCTTGAAGCTTGTTCATGTCTCTCCCATTTACATGGGGCATAGGGGAGGAAGTAAAGAAGTTAAATATGCCATGATATCATACATAAGCCATCTTCTGTTCTTCCTCACAGAGGATAATAATGGTTTTATCCCTTGAGGAGTATTTTCTGTTTCTCGGTGTCTAGTTATAGATGTCAAATTATATCACTGTTACTACTTTTGTTCTGGAAATGATTCCAGTTTACTAAATTTCTCTGTGCTTCTCTTCATTTTTAGCCCAAATTTTATCTCATATATATTTTTATTCTTACTTAGATCTCTACACCTAAGAGCTTTAAATGAATAAAAATAAAGGAAAAGAATATATTTGCATTAAAGTGTAACAATGAAGAATTATAGAGTATTTTGGAGACTGAAAAAAAAAAAATCTCAGGAAGCCCTTGGGCACTAGTATTCTTTTCTCTTGTTTTTGTGTGTTTTTAACCAGTCTTACTTAGGTCATCTTATTAATCACCCAAAGATTCTCCAGATGGAATTCCAGTGTTTACTTTTAATTTTTTTTTAAATTTGTGAGAGATTAAAAAAAAATTAAATTTCATAAGAAGTTAGAAAGCACAGAGAGATTAATTTGGTAACTGGACCGTCTATTAATAGCTGATGAAATACTATTTATTCTTAGAGTAAAACAAAAGGCTCAGAACCCAAGATAAACATTAGGCATTACCCTATAAACGTCAAAAAAAAAAAAAAAAATTGCAACGTCCTACATTTGCTTCAGTTGATGTCACTAAAATAGTTTTAATGTAAATAACTGATGAGGTCTTGAAGTTAATAGAGTGATTTCTGATATCCCAAAACTCTTATTTGCTCCCAGTCAAACCAGAGCCTTCATTTCTCACAGGGTCTCAATTCCGTGTGATAACTACTCTGAGGATGGTCCTGAAATCCCAAGATCAAAACTTCACTTTCCCCAGGGAACCCCAGCCACACTCCAAAAACAATTCAGTGTTGAGTCTGTTGAGGAACTTCTTTCTTTTTAGGAATGAGAATTTCTCGCATGTACATGTGCTCTTGAAGGGGAAGCAGAGTTCTCCACCTGTTTCTTACCATCTTCTTATAAGGGAACCACAAGTCTCCATGGTAGTTCCTCTGTCAGAGCTGTGTGGACCTTAGCCTCCTGATATCTTGAAATGTGTTTCAGACTACAGAACAATGACATTGAAGCAGTGTATGGAGTGTGATGGGTTGGGAGAGGTTTGAGGGACTCCAAGTACTGCTATGCAGAGGTTCAGATTTTTCAGTCATTTCCAGCCAGATTTTGTAGTATATTATGGTACCTTTGAATCCATCAGATGTGTGGGAAGCTTTCATTTTATTCTATATTTTTTCCCTTTTAATTTTCTTGGTGTTTTTCTTCCCTCCTCCTGGGTGTAACGTTTTCACGCACAGATGTCTCCTCGCTCTGCCCGGCGACGTTGGTCCATACAAGCAATTAACGACTTCCCGGTACTGTGCGCTGTGCAAATGCTCTCCTTAACTAATCCTGTCTCTGCCCAAAGGCCCAAGAATAAAATGCCACCTGTCTGGCTTTGAGGAACCTGAAATGACAGGCTGGCTGGTCTTTAGGACCAGCATAATCAATTTCTCACTCTTGGGAGTCAGGCCCCAAGGACTGCCTCCTGGTTCTATCAGTTTAAAATGGTTGAATACTGGTTTTGTTAAGGATTGTGAGTAGACTTCTTTGAAAATGAAGCTAAATACTGGATTTCTTGGAAACAATCCCGATGATAAGCCTCTAACTCACCTGATTTCACTTGGAGTATTTGTAATTTCATAGAGCTTTCAAATGCCTGCCTTTGGCATGGCGGGACAGCAGAGGAAGATGCAAGAGACTTCTGCCATTTTGTCTCTGTTTTTATCATCTTGCTCGAGTTAAAAGAGGAAAATGCCCACCTGTTTCCTTGGCATGACACTGAAGCTAGATTTTGTTTAATTCTTTGGGAATTTCCTGGAACAAATTTTTTTCCTTGCCATCAGTATTTTGTATTGACAATAATACCTCTGAAGTAGACATCTTCCTTTCCTCTTGCTGACCCTCTCCTCTTCTGTCTTCCTCTCCCACCCCCTTCATGTTTTAGTCATGCCATGATGACCTGTCTCTCCAAGGCAGCAGCCTTGAGGATTTTGTGTAAATTTCCTTTGGTGTTTAAAAAAAAAAAAAAAAAAATATATATATATATATATATATAGGGATAATCCTATAGTCTTTTCATATAAAAACCAGTTGAAATCAGGAACCCTGTAGGAAGTGCCACTGTTGCCCAACATCTTGGAGGTAGAGTCGCTTCTGTGGCCGCCTTTCCTCAGAAAGCCTGTCCTACCAACCTGACTGCTGTTTCCACTGATTTTTTTCAGAAGTCTCTGCTCCCATTGCTATTTAAATAGGAACTCATTTTGACTCACTGCCCACTCTGCCGATTATTATGCATTGTTGATGGGGTTTCTGCGAAGCAGTTGGTGGCTTATTCTTGGGCTGTTTTACATTTAACCCATTTATTGGCATCGATGTTGCCTCCAATTGTAGCAGTAACACTGGTGGTTCAGTCGCAAGCTGGCTATTGGTTGTCATTCAGTGCTCTCTGCACTAGTGCCTCCCTCCTCCCCCTTCTCTCCCTACCCCAGTTCTCCCTGTCCTCTTTCCCCTAATTCCATGAACACCTTCTTGGTCTGTTCAGAGGAGCATCCCAGTCTCATTGTGTGATAACTTGTCTGTCTTGCTTTGTCTCTCCTCCCTTGATCCCTGCTCATGGAATCTGTGGGGAAGGGGTGTTTTCTATCGATGGGGCATTGAGATGACCTAAGAGATGTGCAGAGTCCTTTGCCTCCCAGAGGTACTGATTTTACTGCACAGAAAAGTGTCGATATTTAAGCCCATCAGAGTGGGACTGGAGCAATGCAGGAGACTTCTGCCATTTTGTCTCTGTTTTTATCATCTTGCTCGAGTTAAAAGAGGAAAATGCCCACCTGCTTCCTTGGCATGACACTGAAGCTAGATTTTGTTTAATTCTTTGGGAATTTCCTGGAACAAATTTTTTTCCTTGCCATCAGTATTTTGTATTGACAATAATACCTCTGAAGTAGACATCTTCCTTTCCTCTTGCTGACCCTCTCCTCTTCTGTCTTCCTCTCCCACCCCCTTCATGTTTTAGTCATGCCATGATGACCTGTCTCTCCAAGGCAGCAGCCTTGAGGATTTTGTGTAAATTTCCTTTGGTGTTTAAAAAAAAAAAAAAAAAAATATATATATATATATATATATAGGGATAATCCTATAGTCTTTTCATATAAAAACCAGTTGAAATCAGGAACCCTGTAGGAAGTGCCACTGTTGCCCAACATCTTGGAGGTAGAGTCGCTTCTGTGGCCGCCTTTCCTCAGAAAGCCTGTCCTACCAACCTGACTGCTGTTTCCACTGATTTTTTTCAGAAGTCTCTGCTCCCATTGCTATTTAAATAGGAACTCATTTTGACTCACTGCCCACTCTGCCGATTATTATGCATTGTTGATGGGGTTTCTGCGAAGCAGTTGGTGGCTTATTCTTGGGCTGTTTTACATTTAACCCATTTATTGGCATCGATGTTGCCTCCAATTGTAGCAGTAACACTGGTGGTTCAGTCGCAAGCTGGCTATTGGTTGTCATTCAGTGCTCTCTGCACTAGTGCCTCCCTCCTCCCCCTTCTCTCCCTACCCCAGTTCTCCCTGTCCTCTTTCCCCTAATTCCATGAACACCTTCTTGGTCTGTTCAGAGGAGCATCCCAGTCTCATTGTGTGATAACTTGTCTGTCTTGCTTTGTCTCTCCTCCCTTGATCCCTGCTCATGGAATCTGTGGGGAAGGGGTGTTTTCTATCGATGGGGCATTGAGATGACCTAAGAGATGTGCAGAGTCCTTTGCCTCCCAGAGGTACTGATTTTACTGCACAGAAAAGTGTCGATATTTAAGCCCATCAGAGTGGGACTGGAGCAATGCAGGAGATTTAGGGGGCTTAGGGACCCCAGTGCCCTTATCTCCCTGGAAAGGTCAGCTGTACCTCCTCCTGGTGTATCTTGATTGTCATCACCTGATAGTGACTCAGACCAGATAATTTTTATCCTAAAATTGCTAGTAAGGTACTAAGGCAAAGAAGTCTTGGAGATGTGTGGATAAAATATGAGCCATTTTTTTGCCAAAGCGTTGGAGGGAACACCCTGAATCACTGTCCATGCTCCTTAGGAAGTAGCAGGGACCTAAGCCCTGACACCTGATTTGAGATCTACTGCATCTTCATTTAGGCAGCCTTGTTGAATTAGAACCCCCAGAATAACTGGCCACAAGACAGGATTACTAAGTGAACGGGTAGCCTGAAGGGGAGATAGCTCGTATTTAAAAACCGTCAACCACTAAATTAAAAAAAATTTTACTTAAAGATTTTTTTAAATAGTATTTTGTAGTTATTCTTGCTGGATTAAGTGAACAAAAAGAGCTGACCCATAATTGCTTTTATGGTTTGATTTTTGGTGGCAGCTGTCATTAGGATGATCCTGTGTTAGAGACTCTCCTTCTGTTGAAAGCTCAAAGGCAGCTTAGCAATGTCTGTAAAGCATTCTCTGTACGTTAGTACAAGTCAAACAGAGAAGTACCTAGAAGCCTGGTGTGTCAAGAAGTTGATAAGGAAGCCCCAGGAAATACAGACTATGATTTCTGTAATTCAGTCAAGGGTAGTTGCAGAAAGTTGCCCAGACCACGTCTCTACATTTTCATCAATAATTTATTGATGACTGACATGGGCCCATTTTTGCCTGTCTCTCTTGCCCAAGACTACAGATGGGAGAAGAACCTTGAAGCATCTCTTTGGACCCTGAGTTTTATTTTCTCTGAACATGTCCAATCCTAACAAATCCAAGAAGGAAATTAAGCAGCGTGAGTTGCAAGTTCGTGAGCACAGCACCTTGGTCTGAACCTGGCATGTGAAGCCCTGAGGTCTCGGGAGCAGTTTGCTTCTGCCCATCTCCAGCGCGCTGCTCGAATTCAGCTGAGCTCAACCCCAGTGTTTGACAGAAAAGCGACTTTACACAGGAGTACTTAGAGGGCAGGCCTCACTAGAATTAGCTGTTGATCTCCTTATACACGGAAATGGACCAATTTTTGTATGGACCAAAACCATTTATATATTAACAGGTAGCTTAGTCAGAACTTATATTTACCTCCTTTAAAATCTATTATCACCCTCTTAAAAATAGTTAACAAGTGTGGGCTTAGCAGTCTGAGAGCCTGTGTTTAAATCTCAGCTCTGGGAGTGTGGCCTTGAGTAAGCTCCCATCCTTACTGGTCAAGTTCAGGACGTCTCTCATTTCCAACATACAGGCTCCTTTATGGCTATTGTAGGGAAGGCTCTGGGGAAATAGAACAATTGCTTGTGATCTTCTTCCACATCGTCATCCAGGTCCCTCTGCTCAAGTATTTTTGACATTCTGAAACTCACTCTTTTTAGAACTATTTCAAGTGTGCTAGGAAAAACATTCTTACATAAAGTAGTCTGTTTGCAAATGAACCTCTTTGGGCACATGGGCCTTAATTATTATGCTTTCATTAGGTTTGCTTAAAAAGTCAGAGAGGGGCTTCCTTGGTGGTCCGGTGGATCCACCCTGCAGTGCAGGGGCCTCTGGAAATATCCCTGGCCTGGGAAGATTTCACGTGCCGCGGAGCGGCTGGACCTATTGTGTCCAATTACAAGCCAGAGCTCTGGCGTGCATGCGCCCGGAGCCGGTGCTCTGCAACGAGAGAGGCCACTGCAATGGGAGGCCCACACAGGCCAAAGAATAAAGATGGATGAAAATAAATAAATAAAAAACCATTAAAAGAGGCCAAAATTAAAAAAAAAAATGTCAGGGAATTGTGGATGTTCCCAGTGTGGTCTGAAAGCTATAGACTCCACCCCTCACAGATCCTTTATTAATTTCCACTGTTCAGTTAAACAGAGCTGGTGTGAATTGCTCAGTTGTTGAAGGGCTTATTTGCTCTTTATAATAAGGAGCCAGAATCAGTGACTGGAAAGCAGTGCTAGAAGCCTTTCAACCAACCTAGAAGATGCAATAAGATGGATCCTATTTTGTTTGGAAACTTTAGAGTGTAAATCTCTTTTTTTCCCTACCTTAAAGCAAACGAATAAACAAAAAACTCCAGCACCCTAAATCTTACTGTAGGTGACTTAATTATTTGGGGCCTTGTGGGTGTGTCATTTCCTGGGATTTTTAAACTCCCAGAAACCAGGGTGAAAGTTCCAGTGAAGTGAGTCTGTGGACTTATGCCCTCCCCATTCTAGTTAACCACATTGTGCTGACCTATCACTGCTGGGTTGGTGGACGGCAAGTATCCCTCCCTAAGACAAGGCCTAGTGTTCAGGGCACTCGTGGCTCCCTGGTCTTGTGACAGGGAATGCTGCCTGCTCCAGCCCATCTGATAGCTGTTTGGTTATTAGCACACTCGCCCCTTATTTGCACCCACAGCAGAATTGTTTAGAAAATAACCAGGGCCAGCTGAGAACTGAAGGGCTACCTGCCAATAATAGATGTAGCTTCTTTTTGTATTGGAGAATAATTACTTGTGTATAGATATATAGGATGAATAACTGAACTACTTCTAAGACCAAGTGGGTTAAGGTTCCAAATTGATAGCATATATGTTTACAAAGTGCTGTGAACAATTCAGATACTTCAGCTATGCACTGCTAGGTGCACTCAAGGTGTCCTGGGTTTGGTAGATTCTGTGCCACTTACTGATCCTGTAGGAAGTTACATGCATTGGACAACTTTGGGGGTTAAATGGCACATCAGTGGTTAGAAATACCTGAATATAGACCATGACTGATTTACAGTGATTGTTTCAGAATCACTGGTAGAAAATGACTTTATCTGTGAGTCATCTAACTAATGATTGAACCTACATGTCTGAGAGTTTATGGACATTCATAAAAATTACAAATCTTAAATCTCACTTTTCCAGTTGACACTTTGCACTCTGACCTTTTCATTGTCTGTTGTTTAACCTTGTGAGATTGGAACCACAGAGCTTGTCCTGAGCCCAAAGTTAACAGTGAGCGAAGAGAGAGTGACTGGAGCCTGAATTCACCGCAAAAGAAACGTGCTGGGGCCATGTGAGCCAGGGCATGGTTGTTGAAGGGCTTATTTGCTCTTTATAATAAGGAGCCAGAATCAGTGACTGGAAAGCAGTGCTAGAAGCCTTTCAACCAACCTAGAAGATGCAATAAGATGGATCCTATTTTGTTTGGAAACTTTAGAGTGTAAATCTCTTTTTTTCCCTACCTTAAAGCAAACGAATAAACAAAAAACTCCAGCACCCTAAATCTTACTGTAGGTGACTTAATTATTTGGGGCCTTGTGGGTGTGTCATTTCCTGGGATTTTTAAACTCCCAGAAACCAGGGTGAAAGTTCCAGTGAAGTGAGTCTGTGGACTTATGCCCTCCCCATTCTAGTTAACCACATTGTGCTGACCTATCACTGCTGGGTTGGTGGACGGCAAGTATCCCTCCCTAAGACAAGGCCTAGTGTTCAGGGCACTCGTGGCTCCCTGGTCTTGTGACAGGGAATGCTGCCTGCTCCAGCCCATCTGATAGCTGTTTGGTTATTAGCACACTCGCCCCTTATTTGCACCCACAGCAGAATTGTTTAGAAAATAACCAGGGCCAGCTGAGAACTGAAGGGCTACCTGCCAATAATAGATGTAGCTTCTTTTTGTATTGGAGAATAATTACTTGTGTATAGATATATAGGATGAATAACTGAACTACTTCTAAGACCAAGTGGGTTAAGGTTCCAAATTGATAGCATATATGTTTACAAAGTGCTGTGAACAATTCAGATACTTCAGCTATGCACTGCTAGGTGCACTCAAGGTGTCCTGGGTTTGGTAGATTCTGTGCCACTTACTGATCCTGTAGGAAGTTACATGCATTGGACAACTTTGGGGGTTAAATGGCACATCAGTGGTTAGAAATACCTGAATATAGACCATGACTGATTTACAGTGATTGTTTCAGAATCACTGGTAGAAAATGACTTTATCTGTGAGTCATCTAACTAATGATTGAACCTACATGTCTGAGAGTTTATGGACATTCATAAAAATTACAAATCTTAAATCTCACTTTTCCAGTTGACACTTTGCACTCTGACCTTTTCATTGTCTGTTGTTTAACCTTGTGAGATTGGAACCACAGAGCTTGTCCTGAGCCCAAAGTTAACAGTGAGCGAAGAGAGAGTGACTGGAGCCTGAATTCACCGCAAAAAAGAAACGTGCTGGGGGCCATGTGAGCCAGGGCATCGGGGCATGTGGTAATAAGACCAGTAAAGCTTGGTTTTCTAACTCCACAGTATAGGCCCTTTCATGAGCTCCTTTTGCCTCCTTTGTTAACAAATATGTTACTTCCCTCTTAAGCTGAATCACTTAAATGACCCCCTTTCTAACTTCTGGTAATAAAATAAAATAGAATATTGCTCCCTTGGCTGGTTGTCCTTTTGAAGATACCAGATGGGGCTGTGCTCTCATAATTCTCATTCTCTAGCATGTTTCTCATTTCTCACATAGAGGCACCTCTAAAGCTGTTTGTAGGCACGGCTCTGGGGAAATAGGATAATTGCTCCTGATCTTCCATGTTCATTACCCAGGTCCCTCTGCTCAGGTATTTTTGACATTCTAAGTGATCACTTTTAGAAATAGTCCAAATCTGCTAGAGAAAACAGGGCCATTCTCCTTGAACTGCTGTTTCTGTGTCTACCTTCCATAGATGAAGGTTTGCAGATCCTACACTGCTGTGTCTGAGTTAAATTTAAACAAATACTATTTAAACTACCTGAAAAGAAAAACCCTTTGATTAATTTCAAGCAAGAAGTTTGAACCTAGGGCTGAACCCACCCTTAAAAGTTGCTCTTCTCCCACATTTTTGTGGTCTTTACTAACGTATTTTCTTGCTGTTCTTTCTTTTTTAAATTCTGGCTTCAAGGTATTTATTTTTGAGCACCTGCAGAATGTAGATAGCATTGCAGTACGTGCTTATTTTCCTGTGAGGATTTTGGACCATGAGTTCAATGCCCTTGGTCATCCTTTTATTTCCTACAGATGCTGATTCATATAATTGTGGGCATGATGTGCACCAGTGAAACCAAAACATGTTTCTGAGAGATCACTGGTAGAAAATGACTTTATCTGTGAGTCATCTAACTAATGATTGAACCTACATGTCTGAGAGTTTATGGACATTCATAAAAATTACAAATCTTAAATCTCACTTTTCCAGTTGACACTTTGCACTCTGACCTTTTCATTGTCTGTTGTTTAACCTTGTGAGATTGGAACCACAGAGCTTGTCCTGAGCCCAAAGTTAACAGTGAGCGAAGAGAGAGTGACTGGAGCCTGAATTCACCGCAAAAAAGAAACGTGCTGGGGGCCATGTGAGCCAGGGCATCGGGGCATGTGGTAATAAGACCAGTAAAGCTTGGTTTTCTAACTCCACAGTATAGGCCCTTTCATGAGCTCCTTTTGCCTCCTTTGTTAACAAATATGTTACTTCCCTCTTAAGCTGAATCACTTAAATGACCCCCTTTCTAACTTCTGGTAATAAAATAAAATAGAATATTGCTCCCTTGGCTGGTTGTCCTTTTGAAGATACCAGATGGGGCTGCGCTCTCATAATTCTCATTCTCTAGCATGTTTCTCATTTCTCACATAGAGGCACCTCTATAGCTGTTTGTAGGCACGGCTCTGGGGAAATAGGATAATTGCTCCTGATCTTCCATGTTCATTACCCAGGTCCCTCTGCTCAGGTATTTTTGACATTCTAAGTGATCACTTTTAGAAATAGTCCAAATCTGCTAGAGAAAACAGGGCCATTCTCCTTGAACTGCTGTTTCTGTGTCTACCTTCCATAGATGAAGGTTTGCAGATCCTACACTGCTGTGTCTGAGTTAAATTTAAACAAATACTATTTAAACTACCTGAAAAGAAAAAAAACCCTTTGATTAATTTCAAGCAAGAAGTTTGAACCTAGGGCTGAACCCACCCTTAAAAGTTGCTCTTCTCCCACATTTTTGTGGTCTTTACTAACGTATTTTCTTGCTGTTCTTTCTTTTTTAAATTCTGGCTTCAAGGTATTTATTTTTGAGCACCTGCAGAATGTAGATAGCATTGCAGTACGTGCTTATTTTCCTGTGAGGATTTTGGACCATGAGTTCAATGCCCTTGGTCATCCTTTTATTTCCTACAGATGCTGATTCATATAATTGTGGGCATGATGTAATGCAAAGTCTCTGCAAATTACCAATGACCCAACAATGATGTGCTCTGCTAGTGTAGGTTTCCATTCATCACAGTCCACAATAGTTATATCTTATCATTTCCCCTAGAAATCAAGGAGATGGAAAAGTAAGCGTGAGGGATCGGACTCAGGCAATCGACCCATCAAGGCTGCTGGGAAAGTGATCATTCAGGATATTGCCTGCCTTCTTCCAGTTCACAAGTCATTGGGAGAACTATACATGTAAGTTCAGAATTTCTACTGTGCCATACTTCTCACTTAGACATGAATATCAGAGTTGTTTATTTTATGTTTTGGCCACTCTGCAGCTTGTGGGATCTCACTTCTCTGACCAGGGACTGAACCCAGGCCATGCCAGTGAAAGCCCAGAATCCTAACCATTAGGCTACCAGGGAACACCCTATTTATTATATGTTTTGAAATATTGGAATCTTTTCTTCAAGATCAGTTTTAGGAGAAACCCAGTGCATTAACTTTCTTCTGCTGGATAGCAAAATTATCACAAGCCTAGTATTCAAATAACACACATTTACTGTCTCACAGTTCCCCTGGGTCAGGAGTCTGGATGTAGCTTGCCTTGGTCCTTGCTCTGGTGTCCCCATACTGAAGTCACAAAGTTTCCGGGTGTGACTTTTAGCTAGTACTCAGGGTTTTTTCTCTTCCCCATTCTGCTGTTTTTGACATTCTAAGTGATCACTTTAAAAACCTTCCATTTAGATGAAGGTTTGCAGATCCTACACTGCTGTGTCTGAGTTAAATTTAAACAAATACTATTTAAACTACCTGAAAAGAAAAAAAACCCTTTGATTAATTTCAAGCAAGAAGTTTGAACCTAGGGCTGAACCCACCCTTAAAAGTTGCTCTTCTCCCACATTTTTGTGGTCTTTACTAACGTATTTTCTTGCTGTTCTTTCTTTTTTAAATTCTGGCTTCAAGGTATTTATTTTTGAGCACCTGCAGAATGTAGATAGCATTGCAGTACGTGCTTATTTTCCTGTGAGGATTTTGGACCATGAGTTCAATGCCCTTGGTCATCCTTTTATTTCCTACAGATGCTGATTCATATAATTGTGGGCATGATGTAATGCAAAGTCTCTGCAAATTACCAATGACCCAACAATGATGTGCTCTGCTAGTGTAGGTTTCCATTCATCACAGTCCACAATAGTTATATCTTATCATTTCCCCTAGAAATCAAGGAGATGGAAAAGTAAGCGTGAGGGATCGGACTCAGGCAATCGACCCATCAAGGCTGCTGGGAAAGTGATCATTCAGGATATTGCCTGCCTTCTTCCAGTTCACAAGTCATTGGGAGAACTATACATGTAAGTTCAGAATTTCTACTGTGCCATACTTCTCACTTAGACATGAATATCAGAGTTGTTTATTTTATGTTTTGGCCACTCTGCAGCTTGTGGGATCTCACTTCTCTGACCAGGGACTGAACCCAGGCCATGCCAGTGAAAGCCCAGAATCCTAACCATTAGGCTACCAGGGAACACCCTATTTATTATATGTTTTGAAATATTGGAATCTTTTCTTCAAGATCAGTTTTAGGAGAAACCCAGTGCATTAACTTTCTTCTGCTGGATAGCAAAATTATCACAAGCCTAGTATTCAAATAACACACATTTACTGTCTCACAGTTCCCCTGGGTCAGGAGTCTGGATGTAGCTTGCCTTGGTCCTTGCTCTGGTGTCCCCATACTGAAGTCACAAAGTTTCCGGGTGTGACTTTTAGCTAGTACTCAGGGTCCTCTTCCAAACTCATAGAGGTTATTAGCAGAATTCAGTTCCCTGCAGCCAAAGAATGCAGGGAACTTCATCTCTGAGACCAGCAAGAGTGTCTCCCTGAGACTTCACCTTCTTTTTAAGGTCTCCTCTGATTAAATCAGGCCCACCAAGGAGAATCTCCCTTTTGACAGTTATGGGAGTTATATCCTGTCAGTATTTACTGATCTCACCACTATTTAAAGGGAGGGTTTTTACAAGGCGCATACAGCCACCTTGGGTACCGTCTCAGAATTCTGCCTCCTGCACTCAGTATGTAAAACATTTAATAGCAGAGCTGCTTTGGTTGAAGGCAGCTGGGAGGCGAGCAACAGGCACACAAAGGCTGCTGGCCTGTGATTCCCCTTCTTCCAGAACTTGAATGCATAACAAAAATATTTATTTTGTTGTATGTACACAGCCTATTACTCCTTATGTTAGAAACTACAGTCAGTGTGACACACATCTAAATTTTTATTCAACCCTTAAGCCTGGGGAACTTACTAAGAAAGCTGGCTGGCCTCCTAGTCTTTGAGTCTGGCCTTCTCGGAGCACTTTCACCTCCAGGCCTGAACTCACAGCATAGCGTCAGCTGTGATGTTTAGGTAAGGTAAGCTTAAGTTAAGTAAGGGAACTTAAGCCAATATAAATAAAAAATTCTGAGTGACAATCTAAAGAGACACTTTTAAATTTATTTGTTAAGTCAGGAGTAATCGATTTAGAAGTCATCTAGAAAGCAACTTTTAATTCTTTTAAATTTCAGATTGAATGTGAATGATATTCAAGAAACATGTCAGAAGAATGCCGCTTCTGCCTTGCTTGTTGGAAGGAAGGATCTTGTCCAGGTATTTTCCATCTGTTTTGTTGGGATTAAGATCAGTTTTAGGAGAAAACCAGTGCATTAACTTTCTTCTGCTGGATAGCAAAATTATCACAAGCCTAGTATTCAAATAACACACATTTACTGTCTCACAGTTCCCCTGGGTCAGGAGTCTGGATGTAGCTTGCCTTGGTCCTTGCTCTGGTGTCCCCATACTGAAGTCACAAAGTTTCCGGGTGTGACTTTTAGCTAGTACTCAGGGTCCTCTTCCAAACTCATAGAGGTTATTAGCAGAATTCAGTTCCCTGCAGCCAAAGAATGCAGGGAACTTCATCTCTGAGACCAGCAAGAGTGTCTCCCTGAGACTTCACCTTCTTTTTAAGGTCTCCTCTGATTAAATCAGGCCCACCAAGGAGAATCTCCCTTTTGACAGTTATGGGAGTTATATCCTGTCAGTATTTACTGATCTCACCACTATTTAAAGGGAGGGTTTTTACAAGGCGCATACAGCCACCTTGGGTACCGTCTCAGAATTCTGCCTCCTGCACTCAGTATGTAAAACATTTAATAGCAGAGCTGCTTTGGTTGAAGGCAGCTGGGAGGCGAGCAACAGGCACACAAAGGCTGCTGGCCTGTGATTCCCCTTCTTCCAGAACTTGAATGCATAACAAAAATATTTATTTTGTTGTATGTACACAGCCTATTACTCCTTATGTTAGAAACTACAGTCAGTGTGACACACATCTAAATTTTTATTCAACCCTTAAGCCTGGGGAACTTACTAAGAAAGCTGGCTGGCCTCCTAGTCTTTGAGTCTGGCCTTCTCGGAGCACTTTCACCTCCAGGCCTGAACTCACAGCATAGCGTCAGCTGTGATGTTTAGGTAAGGTAAGCTTAAGTTAAGTAAGGGAACTTAAGCCAATATAAATAAAAAATTCTGAGTGACAATCTAAAGAGACACTTTTAAATTTATTTGTTAAGTCAGGAGTAATCGATTTAGAAGTCATCTAGAAAGCAACTTTTTAATTCTTTTTAAATTTCAGATTGAATGTGAATGATATTCAAGAAACATGTCAGAAGAATGCCACTTCCGCCTTGCTTGTTGGAAGGAAGGATCTTGTCCAGGTATTTTCCATCTGTTTTGTTGGGATTCTTTAGTTTTCTTTTGAAGCAGTTTCTATTCACTCTATGATTGTAGTTTACTGATATTTCAAGATGTGTCTCCTATTTTGTAATTATTTTCCAATTTTCTTTGCCAAACTCGAGAGCTAGTGCAGCTTTCTACATTCCTTGGGTATCTACCTCTTATTAGTGCTAAGTTGAAAAAATCCTTAAGCATTTACTAAGTATTTTTATAACATCTCGTCATGTACAGTGATAGTTAATACTCAAATTTGGATATCTTTATCTTTGCCATTTACACCCTCAGTTCTGTTTTGTTTTTGCTTTTTTTTTTTTTATTTTGCTTTTTTGCTTTTACATAGTTTTGTTGTTGGGATTATACAATCCCAGATTAATCATATGTATATCCCATCCTCCCCATCCCACTCCTCCTGTTTTTACTTGTAAAAGCACTCCCATTCATAAAATGAAGGCAGTCCTTAATAAAGAGATATGTTCAGTTCTAAGATATGTTATATTACAGAAATTTCCTTCATTTTTGCAGGAACACATCAGTGCATTAAGCAAGTTGCTCCTAAATTGGTGGGATTTTTTGGTTGTTGTTGGGGTTGGCTTTTCTTTTTTTTCTTTTTGGCTACATTGCACAACTTGTGGGATCTTAGTTCTCCCACCAGGGGTCAGACCCAGGTCCTTGGCAGAAAAAGTACAGAGTACCACCAGGGAATTCTTGTTTGTTGTTTTTTTTTTAATGATTTTTTTGAGATTGTAGTCCAGAGACCATGTCATTCACTCATTTAAGATGTACCATTCAGTGGCTTTTAGTATATTCTCAGCATTTTGCAGTCATTACCACAGCCAGTTTTGGAACATTTCCATTACCCTGTAAAGGCACCCTACACCCTTTAGTTGTCATTGCTCAATCCTCCAGCCAGCCCTCTCCAACCATTAATTTACATTCTGTCTCTATTCTACCCTTTATTCTTCAGTGTGTGAATTAGACTGAGAAGTGGAAGCTATTGGCTATTGTCTTATCTGCTTAGTTTTTTCCTGTAACCTTCCAAATCACCTTCCCTTGATTTTTTAAAATATATATTTATTTCATTTATTATTTATTAGTTTGTTTGGCTGCATCAGGTCTTAGTCGTGGCATGTGGGATCTAGTTCCCTGACCAGGGATCGAACCCAGACCCTCTGCATTGGGAGTGCAGAATTTTAGCCACTGGGCCACCAGGGAAGTCCCTCCCTTGATTTCTTAATTCACATTTTTTTGTGTGAAATTAATTTAATTCATATTCAATCTTTATTGAATTTATTACGATATTATTTTTTTTATTTTGCTTTTTTGCTTTTACATAGTTTTGTTGTTGGGATTATACAATCCCAGATTAATCATATGTATATCCCATCCTCCCCATCCCACTCCTCCTGTTTTTACTTGTAAAAGCACTCCCATTCATAAAATGAAGGCAGTCCTTAATAAAGAGATATGTTCAGTTCTAAGATATGTTATATTACAGAAATTTCCTTCATTTTTGCAGGAACACATCAGTGCATTAAGCAAGTTGCTCCTAAATTGGTGGGATTTTTTGGTTGTTGTTGGGGTTGGCTTTTCTTTTTTTTCTTTTTGGCTACATTGCACAACTTGTGGGATCTTAGTTCTCCCACCAGGGGTCAGACCCAGGTCCTTGGCAGAAAAAGTACAGAGTACCACCAGGGAATTCTTGTTTGTTTTTTTTTTAATGATTTTTTTGAGATTGTAGTCCAGAGACCATGTCATTCACTCATTTAAGATGTACCATTCAGTGGCTTTTAGTATATTCTCAGCATTTTGCAGTCATTACCACAGCCAGTTTTGGAACATTTCCATTACCCTGTAAAGGCACCCTACACCCTTTAGTTGTCATTGCTCAATCCTCCAGCCAGCCCTCTCCAACCATTAATTTACATTCTGTCTCTATTCTACCCTTTATTCTTCAGTGTGTGAATTAGACTGAGAAGTGGAAGCTATTGGCTATTGTCTTATCTGCTTAGTTTTTTCCTGTAACCTTCCAAATCACCTTCCCTTGATTTTTTAAAATATATATTTATTTCATTTATTATTTATTAGTTTGTTTGGCTGCATCAGGTCTTAGTCGTGGCATGTGGGATCTAGTTCCCTGACCAGGGATCGAACCCAGACCCTCTGCATTGGGAGTGCAGAATTTTAGCCACTGGGCCACCAGGGAAGTCCCTCCCTTGATTTCTTAATTCACATTTTTTTGTGTGAAATTAATTTAATTCATATTCAATCTTTATTGAATTTATTACGATATTATTTCTGTTTTATTTTTTTTTGGCCTCTGTTTTCTTTTAAGGCATATGGATTCATAGCTTCCCGACCAGTGATTGAACCAGCATTCCCTGCATTGGGAAGGCCAAGTATTAACCACTGGCCTGCTAGGGAAGTCCCTTTACCTTGATTTTTATCTGATTGAGAAATTGAAAAAGATTTTCTTTTTTTTTTTTTTTAAAGATTTATTTATTTATTTATTTTGGGCGGGAGTCGCGTTGGGGAGGGAGGGGAGCAGGCAGGCCACTTCTATTGGTCTTTCATTTCTCTATTTTCATCCGTCTTTGTTCTTTGGCTCCTGTGGGCCTCCCATCACCGTGGCGTCTGTCGTTGCAGAGCGCCGGCTCTGGGCATATGCGCTCCAGAGCTCTGGCTCTGGCTCTGTGATTGGACACATGGGTCCAGCCGCTCCTCAGTACATGGGATCTTCCCAGGCCAGGGATCGAACCGGCGCCCCTTGCACTGCAAGGCGGTGTCCTTACCCACTGGACCACCAGGGGAAGGGGAAGCCCCCTGAAAAAGATTTTCTTTTGTCTCCTACTAAGCACCATCAAGTCTTTGCTGCAGACCCTTTTAAGTAAAACTTAAGAGTCATGGATTTTATCTGTTTCTCTAAGGACCCAGCCACCTAAAATTCTGCATACATTAAGAAGGCAAAACAAAGTAGTGGAAATAGTGGGGAATTTCTAATAGAAAGTGTTAGCCCATCTCTGTTCCTTCGTGGTGTAACCCCGGGCAGAGTGTTTCAGATTCTCTCAGCCTCTGTGCGTATTTGTAAAATGAGACCCACAAGAATAATTACCTCATAAGGTTGATGAGAAGATTGATTCGTATCCTAGAGTGTTTTCTCTCTGTCTCTCTCTCTCTTTTTCCTTTTAAATTTTTAGGACTGTTATGGCAGGGTTGATTTGGAAGGTCAGGCTAGTCTGAGTGAAGTGGAAAAACACCTGGGTTTATATCTGGGCTCTGTCTCTTTCATGTTGTGTGATACTAGGCAGCAACCTAATCATTCTGAACTTCATTTCTTCAACTGTAAAATAGGAACAGTACTTCTAAGGTCCTTATGAGAACCCAGTAAGGTAATATATGTGTACAGTTTCCACACCTGTATCTCGTAGATGGAAATATCCAATAATGTGGCAAATTATTGCTGCTATTCTTGCAGTTCCCGTCATTACTGTGGTATGGTCTTGTTTAGTGGGCCGGAAATGATGTCAGTGCAAATGCTTAGAGAATTTTTTTTATTCATTATGCACACGTTGAAGATGATACGTCACCTGCTTTACAAGAAAGATTTGCAGAAATAAACCTAAGTGTCAACTATTATTTGTTGAAGGCACTTAGGAAACGTGTATTATAAATGAGAAATAATGGCCCACGTTGTCAGCCAGGGCCAGGGTAGTAAAAGTCCTTTCTCATCCCAGAAACCCCTGAGCTTCTTCCAGCAACCATCCACCTGGGCCATTGATCACAGAAATGAATGTTTTCCATTTGAACCAAAAGTCAGTGGGTGTTATTTAAGTATAGTGGAGTCACATGATTGAATTGACTTTAAAAAAAAAAATGTATCTGATGTGTTTCTGTTCCTGTTTTTCAGTATTTTTTTTTTTCAGTATTTTTATTTGCATCTTCTTCCTTTTGAGTTTCTCTCAGAGTCTAGTAGAGTTTTTCCAGTTAGTGTGCATACAGTGCTACGAAGAAAATGTTCCAAAAATAGTATTCCATTTTCATAGCCTCAACAATTCTGTACATTAGGGCCGTAGTGGAAATAGTGGAATTTCTAATAGAAAGTGTTAGCCCATCTCTGTTCCTTCGTGGTGTAACCCCGGGCAGAGTGTTTCAGATTCTCTCAGCCTCTGTGCGTATTTGTAAAATGAGACCCACAAGAATAATTACCTCATAAGGTTGATGAGAAGATTGATTCGTATCCTAGAGTGTTTTCTCTCTGTCTCTCTCTCTCTTTTTCCTTTTAAATTTTTAGGACTGTTATGGCAGGGTTGATTTGGAAGGTCAGGCTAGTCTGAGTGAAGTGGAAAAACACCTGGGTTTATATCTGGGCTCTGTCTCTTTCATGTTGTGTGATACTAGGCAGCAACCTAATCATTCTGAACTTCATTTCTTCAACTGTAAAATAGGAACAGTACTTCTAAGGTCCTTATGAGAACCCAGTAAGGTAATATATGTGTACAGTTTCCACACCTGTATCTCGTAGATGGAAATATCCAATAATGTGGCAAATTATTGCTGCTATTCTTGCAGTTCCCGTCATTACTGTGGTATGGTCTTGTTTAGTGGGCCGGAAATGATGTCAGTGCAAATGCTTAGAGAATTTTTTTTATTCATTATGCACACGTTGAAGATGATACGTCACCTGCTTTACAAGAAAGATTTGCAGAAATAAACCTAAGTGTCAACTATTATTTGTTGAAGGCACTTAGGAAACGTGTATTATAAATGAGAAATAATGGCCCACGTTGTCAGCCAGGGCCAGGGTAGTAAAAGTCCTTTCTCATCCCAGAAACCCCTGAGCTTCTTCCAGCAACCATCCACCTGGGCCATTGATCACAGAAATGAATGTTTTCCATTTGAACCAAAAGTCAGTGGGTGTTATTTAAGTATAGTGGAGTCACATGATTTAATTGACTTTAAAAAAAAAAATGTATCTGATGTGTTTCTGTTCCTGTTTTTCAGTATTTTTTTTTTTCAGTATTTTTATTTGCATCTTCTTCCTTTTGAGTTTCTCTCAGAGTCTAGTAGAGTTTTTCCAGTTAGTGTGCATACAGTGCTACGAAGAAAAATGTTCCAAAAATAGTATTCCATTTTCATAGATACGGAAGGGATTGGGCTGCTCTGTTGATGGTGCGAGGTATTTATATTTAGGGTGTGCTAAATCTAGGATTTAATAGAGATTTTATGAATGTTAGTTTCTGTTTGATGAGTCCAAGCCCCATGAGATTTCAAGTTTGGAGATATTCCTCACATTTGATGTCAACAAAAAGCAAACCGGATCTTGGCCTTTTTTTCTGTTGCTTTGGAGAGTATACTGAAACTTTTGTAATGGAATATTTTTCATCATTTAGACAAAGGACAGATCTTAACCAAATGCTTTTTTTTTTTTCTCCGTGCTGATTCACTAATGAAACAGCAGAAAGTCACCTAAGTCATTGGTTAAATAGAGAACCTGGGGAAGTTACTGCATGGTGTCTTTCTCTGAAGTCTGCTTCATAAAAGTTTTTAAGTCTAGTGTTTCTCAGATGTGCATACAAGTCCCCTAGGAATCTTATAAAAGTGCAGATTTTCTGATTCAGTATGTCTGGAGTAGGGCTTCAATCTCTGCTTGTCAGTAAGCTCCCAGCTTTGGCCACGCCCAGAGTAACAAGGCTTTAGGCTGTCAGTGGAGGGGAGGGTGCTTCTTTTCTGGCTTCTGGTCCTGTGCTCCGCAGTCTGAGTGTGGGTATTTCTCTTTGATCTGTCCAGGTTTGGTCACTGGCCACAGTAGCCACGGATCTTTGCCTTGGCCCGAAGTCTGACCCAGATTTGGAAACACCCTGGGCTCGACATCCATTTGGGCGACAGCTGCTGGAGTCCTTGTAGGTTTTAAGAGCTAAAAGTGAGGAAAATGAGTGGTGTCACTTTTCGGTCTGTAAACACTTTGAGTGTTACTGTCAAAGAGAAAAGCACAAAAGCCTGAGGCGTGAGAAGAGGAATTGAGACTTTCCTTTTAGAGCTGCAATAATTTCTGTGTAGAACTCACTCCTTAGAGCAAAAGGAACTATACAGTATTTGTCATTTATAACAGGGATTTGATACTCAGATATCCTTGAGAGAGTTACGCTTTGGCCCAGAAGTCATATCTGTCTGAACACAGAGCTCTTGAGGTAGAAAATTTCTTGACATACTATAGAACCTCGCCCCTGAGAGCAGGTTAGAGAACTGCACCTTGGCCTTTGTGTTTTCCAAAGGCCACGATGTGTTCACCCTATTAGATAGTTTATGAAAATACTGAGTTTGTGTTTGATTCATTGTACTGAAGTATGGCAAACTGAAAATACAATGTACAAAATGATTTACAACCAGGAAAAACCACTTGAGCCTCTGTGACAGGGAGGCCCAGGTTCTGAGGAGAGAGAGAAAAGCTCTCCTTCCTTCAGGTAGAGGTTTGCACTACCTACTTGCTGAAGCAAGACCGGGGACACGTACTCATATTTCAGTGATTCATGGTAACACAGGATGATGATGCTTGTTCTACCCATTTCATATGAGGCTCATGACATAGTGTGAAAACACCTTAAAACTATTAGACATTGCTTGGTAGGAAAGTATCGATATTATTCCATTGCAAAGGCCAAGTTCCTGGGATCTGTTACCTCACCTTCTAGCACAGTTGTTTTGAAAGGAGCAAAGAGGAAGTGAGCACCTAAAAAGTAAACCTGTTCGTTGTTGTACTTAATAGCTCAGACTCATAATGCCTTTTGAGTCTGACCTCCCCATTCTCTGAGCACCTTTGTGTAGCCTTAGGTTATATGAATGGTGAACATAGAAAAACGCCCAGAAAACCTCCCTGGATTTGGGGAGGCCTCACTTGGATGTGAACTGAGTCTCCCTAATTCCTGGAGAAACTCCATTTAAGTCTGAGCCCAGGCCTAGATGTCAATCAGGAGCTTTCAGATGAGTTATGGGTCGCATGTGATACTGTTATATGTGTTATTTCAAAACAAATGTAGAGTTGATCAAGCCACTGGATCTGTAGAAAGCTCTTGTTCCTGATGGAGGCTTTTGAGGCAGAATCAAGAACTTTCCCTTTTTTTATAGTTTGTCATAGGATACTGAACATAGTTCATGGTGCTATATAGTAGGACCTTGTTAATCCATTCTGTATAATCTATAATGGAAAAGAATACGGAAAATAATATGTGTGTGTATATATATATATATATATATATATGTATAACTGAAGCACTTATCAGTATAGTAGAAATTAACATAATATTGTAAGTCAACTCTACTTCAATAAAATAAAATTTTAAAGTAATTCTCCTTTCCTGCCCCGATGGCAACAACCTGCCGCAGTTGTGGCAGTCATCCTTCCCCCGTTCCTTCTTGTGACTTCTCTTGTGTCCCCTTTCTCTCCAGACTGGCTCATTACTGCCGGCTCCGGGATGTACAGACATTGGCTATGCTCTGTAGTGTGTTTGAAGCCCAGTCTCGACCTCAGGGGATACCAAACCCCTTCGGGCCTTTTCCTAGCCGCTCATCTAACCTTGTGGTGTCCCACAGTCGATACGTAAGCTGGGGGTCCTTGGTCTGAGTCTGGCGTTTCACAGAGGTCAGCTGTCACAGAACAGTACTCTCATGCTGCCCCTGTTTGCTTTGCAGCCCAGCTTTACATCCTCTGGTTCCTGCTCAAGCATGTCAGACCCGGGCTTCAACACTGGTGGCTGGAACATAGGTTAGTACGGAGCTACCTTAGCCCACACTGAGGTTTTTGCTTTTTTTTTCCTAACTTGGTTTTTTATTTATTTATTTTCAGCCATCTTTATTTTTTGGCCTGTGTGGGCCTCCCACTTCAGTGGCCTCTCTTGTTGCAGGGCACTGGCTCTGGACACATGCACTCCAGAGCCCTGGCTCGTAATTGGGCACACCAGTCCAGCCGCTCCGTGGCACGTGGGATCTTCCCAGGCCAGGGATCAGACCGGTGCCCCTTGCACTGCAAGGTGGACTCTTTATCTACTGGGCCACCAGGGAAGCCCCCACACTGAGGTTTAATACTTTAAATGTGGCATGTGATTTAATATGTGATGTTTAGCTGATGAATAGTCTTCATATTTTTCTTGTTTGTTATTGTCTTTTACGTATCTATGTATTTACTTACATTTTTGGCTGTACCATGTACCTTTCTGGATCTCAGTCCCCCAACCAGGGATTGAACCCAGGCTCCAGCAGTGAAAGTACCAAGTCTGAGCTACTGGACTGCTAGGGAAGTTCCTTCATTGACCTTTAAATTGAGCATGAGGGAGATAACCATATTCAGCAAGGCCTGGACTTTCACGTTTGAACCGTCTGGTTTTTGCTGTCTCTCTCTGCTTTGCTGGGATGCTTTCCATCCTGTAACTTTGAGAAACTGACAGTGGGACTTCCCAGTGTCCATTCCCCAAGCCCTAACCCGTATCTTTCCTCCTGCACAAGCTCCTTGCCTGATCATCTGCCACTTCCTTAAGGATAGAGAAGTAAAGCTGAACCTAATTCCAGCTGACTGTAAAGGTCTATTTAACTAGTGGGTATATTTGTGTTTTCTGGATTTTTAAAATTTCTTTTTAAAAATGATTTTAATTTTTTGATTATTAAAGTACTATTAGCCCAGTGTAAGTGGAGAAAATACTAATGGTTGATTCTCCCACCTAGAAATAATGTCTGTTAACATTCCAGAGCATATCCTTCCAATCTTTGTGGGTATTGAGGCGGGTATAATTCTATATTTGTGATTTTGTGGTCCATTTTTTATCTTATCATGAGCATTTTCTCATGACATCTATATTTACCATATTTTGCTTAATCATTGTGTGTATGCATAATTTTCAAGTTACGTTAATAGTGAATACATAAACAAAAAGATAAGGCTAGGAAAGTGTTCTGTATAGTTCTGTTTCTCAGAATCTTCAACTTAGCTTATTTTTCTTCCAGGAAGTAAATTGGACACACATGCATTATGAGAGCTTTCAGGTATTTCCCATGCCTTCTCTGATTTCCGTCTTCGCATCCCATTTGATTTTCTTCAGTAGGCAGAGAGACAGAACACATACCTTCACCTTGGGGAGAGTCTTCACCAGAAGAAATCCGCTTTGGAAGTCTGACCTACAGTGATCCTCGGGAGCGAGAGCGTGATCAGCATGATAAAAATAAAAGGTAATGACCTTCCCAGGCAGGAGCTGTAATTACGTGACCCTTAGATTCTCCAAAATCAGGACTCTTGCTTTTAAGAAAGGTAGATTAAGTGCATTTGGCATTGAGCTTGCTTCTCTTAAAGGAACTAACCAGAAGTCTTTTGAATTTGATCCAGGCTTCTAGACCCTGCCAATACCCAGCAATTCGATGACTTTAAGAAATGCTATGGAGAAATCCTCTACCGTTGGGGTCTGAGGGAGAAACGAGCTGAAGTGCTGAAGTTTGTTTCCTGTCCTCCTGATCCTCACAAAGGCATTGGTAAACATCAGTTTCTTTCTGTTCCCATTTCTCTCTGAAAGGTTCTATAACTTAATGTGTCTGTAACATAATACTTGGAATGAAGTTCCAGTTTCTCATTTATAAGTAGAAATTCCTGAAGTATTTTGAGTCTGTTTTAAGTTATTGAAAACCCTGGCATTTCATGAGACAATTACATTTTCATTGCAGAGGAAGAGGTTGTCTGTACAATCCTCAGATATTGTTTGGAAGTAGGGATATTTATTCAGTTATTCAACTAATATGTATCAAACTCCTTTTAGTGACAGTACTAGCACATTCCTCCTTGTGGAACTCACAGGCTACTGGGGGAGAAAAATAATTACAAGTTGTGATGGCTATTTAGGAGCAAATAAAAAAGATCTTGGGGTATGGAAGCAGGGAGAGAAAATTTTAGCAGACATGTTGAGCTGAACTGGGAAGGCTGTCTGAGGAGCCGAGGTCTGAAGAAGGATGGGATGGATACACCTGTGCAGCAGGTAGCACGAAGGGCATCCCACACAGGAAGCAGGCCCATGAGTGAAATAACTCGTTATTTTAAACAAATGAAGGAAAACCAGTGTGACTAGTGAGAAGAGTCCTGTAAAATTAGACTGTAGTACAGGTAGGGACTTGAAATTCATGGTAAAGAATTTGGATTGTATTCTAAGTCCATAAAGAATTTGAATCATATTCTAAGTCCAGTGATGAGCTTCAAAGGACGTTAAGAAGTAAGTGATATGACTTTCCTAACAATCCAGTGGTTAGGACTCTGTGCTTTCACTGTGTGGGTTGGGGTTCAATCCCTTTTCAGGGAACTAAGATTCTGCAAGCTGCCTGGTGCAGCCAGAAAAAAATTGGAGAAGTAAGGCAAATTAACAGGAGGGAGCATAGCTCTACCATCAGCAGACAATTGGAAGAAGTGATACGCTGTGGTTTCCATTGTAAAAGGATTGCTTTGGCTGTTATAGGAAGAAAGGATTGGAGGAGGACAAAAGTAGAGGTGGGAAGACCATTAGAATCTTCCATTTGAAAAACTGTTAGAGTGGTCAGAGAGAGATGGACAGCCTAGTTTCAGTTGATATCAGTAGAGATGGAGAGAAATGGTTGTAGTAAAAATGCAGTTTAGAGGTAGGCTTAGTATGTCTTATTAAGAAGTTGGATATGAGCTTGAAGAAGAGACAAAGCTTAGATGTTTCCTAAGTTTCCAGCCTGAATAATAACTGGTTAATGGTGGTGCCATATTCTAAGATTAGTAAAGATAGGAAGAAAACTGAAAATTCAGTTTGGAATAGTAGGAAATGTTGGAGTTCAGACTGTAGAAATCATGTTGGTGGTTGGATATGAGTCTGGAGCTTAAAAGAGAGTTTAGGGCTAACAGTAGGAATATGGGGCTCTTCAGCATATTGGTATTCACACGGTGAGAATTGAGTGCATTTACCTGGAAACTGAGGTGGGGAGGAAGAGGATGGGAGGGGCAAATAAGAGAGCCCACTGTCTCTGGGCCTTGAGAGGATCCAGTACTTGGAGCTTGAGTCTTAGAGGCAGAACCAGAAACAGATACTTAGAATAAGATACCAGTGTGTTTTGAAGAAAAGTAAGACTATGATATGAAAGAAGCTAAAAGAAGAGATGTTTTCTAAAGAGTGATATGAAAGACAGACATAAAGAATGGACTGAACACATTGATTTCCTTCTCCCCGGGACCCCACCAAAGTGTCTACATAGAGCTTTTCTGTAAAGATACAGCTATACAAGGAGAAGTAATATTAACAATAAAGTTTAGGACCAGTAGTAGCTGATTTTGCAGAGGGAGCTGAACCCTGAACTAGAAGACAGAAAAACAGTAACACACATGGCTAACCCCGTGAACTGTAGCCTGCCAGCCTCCTCTGTCCGTGGAATTCTCTAGGCAAGAATACTGGAACAGGTAGCCATTCCCATCTCCAGGGAGCAAATCTAGGTCTTCTGCATTGCAGGCAGATTCTTTACTGTCTGAGCCACCAGAGAATCCTAACACACATGGCAGGACCCCCAGATGGCTCAGGAGTTAGTTATACCCAGAACCTTTGCAAATAAAAGGAAGGTGAGGTTAGAAACAGGAGTCTTGTATGATGGCCTTTCTAGGATTCCCAAATCCCCACTCACACTTTGCAAACAGTTATTACCCTTCCCCTCGCCCTGCAGAAGATCGGAAGTTCGTTGTCCAGAGCAGGTAGACACATTTCTCCATAAAGGGGCTGTCACATAGCTAGTATATGAATGAAGACAGACCCAGGGATGTAGAAAAGATCCTAGAAGCTTTCAGAGAGAAAATGAATCACCTGCAAAGGACAGGAATATGAGTAGCATCACACTTCTTGGCAGCAGTGAACTAGATACTGAAGCTGGACAGCAGCAATGCAGCAGTGCCTTCCCTGGTCTCAAGAAAATGATCCTCTTAGAACCCCTTAGAATCTAACCTGGATTTCTGTGCCCAAGTTGTCCTTCAAGTGTTAAAGTAAACCTTCAGCCTGTCTACAGAGGAGGAATAGATTCAAGCCAGGAAACCAAGGTGTCCGAATGATGATAAAGGGAGATCTACGTGACAGACCCAGAGATGCACCAGTCCAGCTTGGAGCTTCAGACTCTTGTCTCCAAGAGAAAACATCTAGTATATTTCAGTATTCAGTGTATTTATAGAAGATTCAGCTGTTTGGATATAACTTGTCAATAAGTACATAACAACGCAAATGAAAAAAACAAGACTAACTCCAGGAAAAGCAAAATATGCCAGAAAGAAAGGAAGCCATCATGGTCGATGACTTGGCTTGAATAATATTTGCCTAGAGAAATAATATTAAAGCAATCCTGATCCAACCAAATGATGATCAAACTGTGTGAGGAAGATGAGGAACAAGTGGCCCATGAGACTGATGGGGAGGTTGGGGAGGGAAGGAGCTTCACTGGGGAAGGTCAATAGACAGTGCTTAAATATGACAATTAAGAAATTACTGGGTTAAAAAAAAAAGAAATTAAAAAAAAAAGAAAGAAAGAACTAGGGAGGAGACATATATATACCTATAGCTGATTCCTGTTGATACATATCAGAAACCAACACAATATTGTAAAGTAATTATCCTTCAATTAAAAATAAATATGTTAAATATGTTGTGTAGAGATAAGGAGATAAAAACAGAAGAAATAGTTAAATGGGTTGGAAGAATTTCCTGTAGGGAGTGATGGGTGTGGGAGTGGAAGGGAATGCCGATTTTGATAATACAGTGTATAGAATAATTTGATTCTTTAAATTGGGTGAATATAGTTTCAATTTAAAAAAGAAAATAATACATAGATTTAAATGTTGAATAAAAGGATTATTTTAATATGGATAATCTTGGTGCATGTACATGCAGAAGTACAGGCACAAAATGCTGTTTGGATGATATAATTTTTCAGAACATATACAGGCATGCAGATATACCAGGGAGAGATTAATGATGGCCTGCAGCAATTTGTCTTTTAAAATTACTTTTCAGGTACATAAATGAATCACGGAGATATGTAACTGATGTGTGAATCCATCAATCAGCTAGACTTATTGACATCTCCTGTTATAAAGGTTGCACTGGGTTCTTTGGGCTGGACATAGAACTATGAAGTATGGTTTGGGACTGGGGTTATTCAGGCAGTGTATAATCCAAACTGTTTTGATTACAGCTTTGTAGTATAGTTTAAAGTCAGGGAATCTGACCCCTCTAGCTCTGTTTTTTTCTTTCTCAGGATTGCTTTGGCTATTCAGGGTCTTTTGTGTTTGCATATAAACTAAAAAAAATTTTGTTCCATTTCTGTGAAAACTGTCATCGGTAATTTAATAAGGATTGCACTGAAAATGTAGATTGCATTGAGAAAGAAAGGAAGCCATCATGGTCGATGACTTGGCTTGAATAATATTTGCCTAGAGAAATAATATTAAAGCAATCCTGATCCAACCAAATGATGATCAAACTGTGTGAGGAAGATGAGGAACAAGTGGCCCATGAGACTGATGGGGAGGTTGGGGAGGGAAGGAGCTTCACTGGGGAAGGTCAATAGACAGTGCTTAAATATGACAATTAAGAAATTACTGGGTTAAAAAAAAAAGAAATTAAAAAAAAAAGAAAGAAAGAACTAGGGAGGAGACATATATATACCTATAGCTGATTCCTGTTGATACATATCAGAAACCAACACAATATTGTAAAGTAATTATCCTTCAATTAAAAATAAATATGTTAAATATGTTGTGTAGAGATAAGGAGATAAAAACAGAAGAAATAGTTAAATGGGTTGGAAGAATTTCCTGTAGGGAGTGATGGGTGTGGGAGTGGAAGGGAATGCCGATTTTGATAATACAGTGTATAGAATAATTTGATTCTTTAAATTGGGTGAATATAGTTTCAATTTAAAAAAGAAAATAATACATAGATTTAAATGTTGAATAAAAGGATTATTTTAATATGGATAATCTTGGTGCATGTACATGCAGAAGTACAGGCACAAAATGCTGTTTGGATGATATAATTTTTCAGAACATATACAGGCATGCAGATATACCAGGGAGAGATTAATGATGGCCTGCAGCAATTTGTCTTTTAAAATTACTTTTCAGGTACATAAATGAATCACGGAGATATGTAACTGATGTGTGAATCCATCAATCAGCTAGACTTATTGACATCTCCTGTTATAAAGGTTGCACTGGGTTCTTTGGGCTGGACATAGAACTATGAAGTATGGTTTGGGACTGGGGTTATTCAGGCAGTGTATAATCCAAACTGTTTTGATTACAGCTTTGTAGTATAGTTTAAAGTCAGGGAATCTGACCCCTCTAGCTCTGTTTTTTTCTTTCTCAGGATTGCTTTGGCTATTCAGGGTCTTTTGTGTTTGCATATAAACTAAAAAAAATTTTGTTCCATTTCTGTGAAAAATGTCATCGGTAATTTAATAAGGATTGCACTGAAAATGTAGATTGCCTTGGGTAGTATTGTCATTTTGACAGTATCAATTCCTCCAATCTAAGAATATGCTGTATCTTTCCATCTGTTTGGATCATCTTTGATGTCTTTCATCAGCATCTTACAGTTTTCAGCATACAGATCTTGAGTAGGTTTATTCCAATATGTTTTATTCTGGCACAAAAATAGACGTATAGGTCAATGTAACAGAATAGAAAGCTCAGAAATAAACCCTTGCACCTATGGTCAATTAATCACTGACAAAGGAGGTAAGAATATACAGTGGAGAAGAGACAGTCTTTCCAGTAAGTGGTGCTGGGAAAACTGGACATCTACCTGTAAAAGAATGAAGTGAGAACATTCTGTAACATCATACACAAAATAAACTCAAAATGGATTTTAACCTAAATGTAAAACTGGACACTATAAAACTCTGAGAGGAAAACATAGGCACAACACTCTTTGACATAGATTTCAGCAGTATCTTTTTGGATCCACATCCTAGAATAATAAAAACAGAAAACAAAAATAAATAAATGGGACTTAATTAAACTCAAAAGCTTTTATACAGCAAAGGAAACCATAAATAAAATGAAAGGAAAACCCACAGGGGAGAAAATATTCACAAACAAAGCAACCAACAAAGGGTTAACCTCCAAAATTATATAAAAGGCTCCTGTAACTCAATATCAAGAAAACAAACAACCCAATCAAAAATGGACAGAAGATCTAAATGGACATTTCTCCAAAGGAAACATACAGATTGCCAGAAAGCATATGAAAAGATGCTCAACATCACTGATTATTTGAGAAATGCAGATCAAACCCACAATGAGGTATCACCTCACACCAGTCAGAATGGCCATCAATAAAAAGTCTACAAATAATAAATGTTGAAGAGAATGTGGAGGAAAGGGAACCTTTTCCATTGTTAGTGGGAATGTAAACTGGTGCAGCCACTGTGGAGAACAGTATGGAGGTTTCTTAAAAAACTGAAAATAGAACTACTGTATGACTCAACAATCCTCCTGGGCATGTCTGGAGAACATCCTAATTCAAAAAGATACATGTACCCCAATGTTCGTATTTATAATAACCAAGACATGGAAGTAACCTAAGTGTCCATCAACAGATGAATGGATAAAGAAGATGTGGTACATATATGTACTGAAATATTAGCCATAACAAAGAATGAAATAATGCCTTTTGTAGTGTCATGGGTGGATCTAGAGATTATTATACTAACTAAAGTAAGTCAGATAAGAGGAGGACAGATATTATGTAATATCACTGATATGTGGAATCTAATTTTTAAAAGATGATACAGATGAACTTATTTACCAAACAGAAACAGACTTACAGATATTGAAAACAAACTTAGGGTTACCAAAGGGGAAATGTGGGGATGGGGATAAATCAGGAGCTTGGAATTAACATACATACAGTACTGTATGTAGGATAGATAACCAACAAGGACCTACTGTATAGTACAGGGAACTTTATTCAATAACCTGTTTGAAAAAAGAATCTGAAAAAGTATGGATCTGTGTATAACTGAATCACTTTGCTGTATACCTGAAACTAATATACATCATTTACAATAAAAAAAAGTTTTTTTAAAGTTATGCTTAGAGCAGACATAGCTTTTTTTTTTTTTTTTTTGGCCTCTTTTTATTGATTTCCCATTTGTTTATTTTTCATCCATCTTTATTTTTCGGCCTGTGTGAGCCTCCTATTACAGTGGCCTCTCTCATTGCAGAGCACTGGCTCTGGGTGCATGCATTGTAGAGCGCTGGCTTGTAATTGGACACACCTGTCCAGCCACTAGGTGGCATGGGGGATCCTCCCGGGCCAAAATGAAAAATAATGGACATTTCTCCAAAGGAAACATACAGATTGCCAGAAAGCATATGAAAAGATGCTCAACATCACTGATTATTTGAGAAATGCAGATCAAACCCACAATGAGGTATCACCTCACACCAGTCAGAATGGCCATCAATAAAAAGTCTACAAATAATAAATGTTGAAGAGAATGTGGAGGAAAGGGAACCTTTTCCATTGTTAGTGGGAATGTAAACTGGTGCAGCCACTGTGGAGAACAGTATGGAGGTTTCTTAAAAAACTGAAAATAGAACTACTGTATGACTCAACAATCCTCCTGGGCATGTCTGGAGAACATCCTAATTCAAAAAGATACATGTACCCCAATGTTCGTATTTATAATAACCAAGACATGGAAGTAACCTAAGTGTCCATCAACAGATGAATGGATAAAGAAGATGTGGTACATATATGTACTGAAATATTAGCCATAACAAAGAATGAAATAATGCCTTTTGTAGTGTCATGGGTGGATCTAGAGATTATTATACTAACTAAAGTAAGTCAGATAAGAGGAGGACAGATATTATGTAATATCACTGATATGTGGAATCTAATTTTTAAAAGATGATACAGATGAACTTATTTACCAAACAGAAACAGACTTACAGATATTGAAAACAAACTTAGGGTTACCAAAGGGGAAATGTGGGGATGGGGATAAATCAGGAGCTTGGAATTAACATACATACAGTACTGTATGTAGGATAGATAACCAACAAGGACCTACTGTATAGTACAGGGAACTTTATTCAATAACCTGTTTGAAAAAAGAATCTGAAAAAGTATGGATCTGTGTATAACTGAATCACTTTGCTGTATACCTGAAACTAATATACATCATTTACAATAAAAAAAAGTTTTTTTAAAGTTATGCTTAGAGCAGACATAGCTTTTTTTTTTTTTTTTTTGGCCTCTTTTTATTGATTTCCCATTTGTTTATTTTTCATCCATCTTTATTTTTCGGCCTGTGTGAGCCTCCTATTACAGTGGCCTCTCTCATTGCAGAGCACTGGCTCTGGGTGCATGCATTGTAGAGCGCTGGCTTGTAATTGGACACACCTGTCCAGCCACTAGGTGGCATGGGGGATCCTCCCGGGCCAGCGATTGAACTGGCGCCCCCCGCACTGCAAGGTGGACTCTCTACCCACTGGACCACTAGGGAAGCCCCTAGACATAGCTATTTTTAATCCAAATTTTCAAACCAGTTTATCTCAGACTAGGAACTACCGTAAAATATTTCCCTTAGTTACCATGTATTCAATGTCTCTATTAGTCTGTTTTTTATGACTACTTATTGTTGTGAAGCAGAGGAGCTGACTTTGATAGAAGAAAGAACCCAGGAACCTTCCTTTCCTGTAGGATGTGAAAGAAGAAGAAGATGTGAAGACTTGGGGGTGTTGATATGAAGGGGTCCCCATTGGAAGGCTTCTATTTTCTTAGGGAAGGGAGAGAAGAGGCCATCAGGGGTTCTGCCATTAAAAAAATTTAACAGCGATACTCTAATAGGATCCTACAGAATCCTCCCAAATGAGTGCATCGTTCTTACTCACAGTGCCAAACTGGGCACCTTGCAGAACTAAACTCACCATCTCTCTTTTTTGGCCGTCCCCACCTTTTTCCAGAGTTTGGTGTGTACTGCAGCCACTGCCGGAGTGAGGTCCGGGGCACGCAGTGCGCCATCTGCAAAGGCTTCACGTTCCAGTGTGCCATCTGCCACGTGGCTGTGAGAGGGTCATCCAACTTCTGTCTCACCTGTGGACACGGGGGACACACCAGCCACATGATGGAGTGGTTTCGGACCCAGGAGGTGTGTCCCACCGGGTGTGGGTGCCACTGCCTGCTTGAAAGCACTTTCTGAAGTTACAGCCCTCGGGAGTTGTGAGAAACCCTAGAGGGCTCATCAGTGCTGTGTGACCAGCTCCCTGCCAGGAGAGGTTCCAGAACCCACCTCCGCTGAGACCAGGATGTGTTCCCCTCAAAGACTGACACAGTGTGAGCTGTCCGTGAGCCTTTGCCTCCTCAACTCTTGGCTGCTGGTGGCATGGATGTCAGTGGAGGAGGACTCGGGCAGGTAGAAGTTTTCGTGGAGAAAAGCATCTGCCTCCAGAGCCGTGTTTATCTTTAAGATGTTAACCTGAAACTATTGACAGCATCCTTTCTGATGCCAATCACAGAGATCAAGGTCAGATGCGAGAGTCTCTTGAGCCAAAGGACAGTGGACATTACTTCAGTTGACAAACAAACCTGTGACATAAGTTGGTGCATTTAATGGACTATGACCTTTTAAGATACAGTACTAAATTATAAATATGTGCTTAAGGATCCTTAAGATGTAATTTTTTTGTTTGTTATTTCTCTTCCAGCTGCTCTCCCTTGGCTAATAAAATTCTAGTATTCATCTGAAAAAAAGAGATGAAATTGAATGATATTTTAGTGAATCTTTTTTTTATCCTACTTATAATCGAAATTGGGAAAGGACCAAAGTCAGTGCTTGGATTTTCAAAGGAAATGTTGATTTGCTTCTGTCATCGGAGAAAACAGAATTTGACATTTAAGGTTCTTCCCAACCTCAAGAGTTGTTTTTTTTTTTTTTTTAATCATTTCTTCCAGCAAATGAGATTCCATGGCAGCATTGCTGTGAGAGGCTCCCATTGCCGTCGTGCAGGTTAGCTGAATTTCCATAAATGCCTGCACTCTTTGGGCTGCTTCATAGGCTTCGACCCGTGTTTATCTGCATCTACCCATTCTTCAGAATGATGCTCAGTGCTACTCATTTGGTATGTGCCAGGAAAGAGAATTGCTTTTTGATATTACTGCTAAAGGTTGTATTTATTTTTTTAGAATTTTATAATTCCAAATTAATGATTATGCTTAAGAAATACAACTCTATGTCTCAAAATATGAAAGTCTTGTATATCATTGTAGCTGCAGGTCAGGACTCATCAACAGATTGCAAAATTGATCAGTGTAGTGCATAAAAACCAGATTTTTTTAAAAAATGAAAGAAGAAAAGAGACATACCAGAATGTACCAGACATAGTAGGGATAAACATTGTTTTGTGTAGCTTGTTTGCAAGTGTATACACACACACACACACTTGCACACATGTGTAATGAATCACAGTGTAAGGGAGAGAAGGTCAACAATAGTATCTAAAAAAAGATAGATTTTCTTTCCCCAGCAAGAACTTGCTGGCTTTAAGAGGCATAGGCCAATCTGTATCATAATCAAACATTTTTCCTTTTGTAAGCAGTTTGCACACATTGGATGCAACAGAGTTTAAATATTTTTGCAGTGTAAGTAGAGGATATACTCTTTCTTGTTTTACCCACAAAAGGCTTTGATAGAGTTAGAAATCCTGATATAGAAATGGTCGAAGGAACTCCATGTGAAGTTTTCTGAGTACAGAGCTTCCTTAATTTTTACCTTTTTAAAGCTGAGAAATTATTAGCACTAGGTGGCAGCAGAGACCTAGATTTGATGACTGATCACTTCCTAAGACTGCCAAAGGTTGAGACTTCAGGTTAAACCAGACTAGTCTATACCTATTTCTCCCGTTGTAAAAGAAAGATCTGCTCCATTCATCTAGATTTAATGATCCTGTGATTTAACAGACGTATGCCATTGGAAAAAAGCAGCTATTTGAAGTCCTGCCCTTCACCTCCTCGACTGTGAACATGAATGCTTCACACAGCATGGCTTTCTCTCTACCTTCCTCATTATGTCCTTTCATTCAGAGATCAGCTTTGGGTTGGCAGACATTTGATACATCTCAATACATCAATACTTAACAATTTTTTTAGAGCACTGATTCTGTTTTTCCATCCCTCTACATCACAAGTATCTATTCGGTTTCAGACACCATGTTACACTTTAGAAACACACTTGTTCATGAGATGTGATTTCTTTTTTTTTTCTGTTTTCTTCCAGTGTTTTATTTTATTTTTGAGTTTATACATCAGATTTTATTTTTTTATTTTTTTTCACTTTTATTTTACTTTTAACTTTTAGAGTTTTGTTGTTTACAGACATGTATGTTCCCAGATGAGTCAGATGTATATCCCCCTCTTCCCACCTCTCCAGACCATCACAGCACCCCTGAAGGATCCCCTTTTCTCACAGAGCAATGACTAGAGCTATTTTCTTCACTTATGATAGTACAGGCCTTCATGCTACTTCCTTTACGCCTCCCACCTTCTGTTCCTTCCCCACAATGTCCATATGTCCACTGTCCATGTTTGTCTTTCCATGGCTTCGCTGCATGTGCCATCATCACCATCCTGCTAGACTCCATATATATGTGTTAATATACTGTATTTGTCCTTCTCTTTCTGACTGACTTCACTTTTGATGATAGGTTCTAGATCCAGCCACCTCATTAGGGCTGATTCTTCTGCATTTCTCTTTATAGCTGTGTAGTATTCCATTGTATATATGTACCAGAGCTTTTGGATCCATTCATTCGTCGATGGGCGTCTAGGTTGCCTCCATGTTCTAGCTATTGTATAGCTTTTGGGCATCTGAAAAATGAAGTTTTCTGAGTACAGAGCTTCCTTAATTTTTACCTTTTTAAAGCTGAGAAATTATTAGCACTAGGTGGCAGCAGAGACCTAGATTTGATGACTGATCACTTCCTAAGACTGCCAAAGGTTGAGACTTCAGGTTAAACCAGACTAGTCTATACCTATTTCTCCCGTTGTAAAAGAAAGATCTGCTCCATTCATCTAGATTTAATGATCCTGTGATTTAACAGACGTATGCCATTGGAAAAAAGCAGCTATTTGAAGTCCTGCCCTTCACCTCCTCGACTGTGAACATGAATGCTTCACACAGCATGGCTTTCTCTCTACCTTCCTCATTATGTCCTTTCATTCAGAGATCAGCTTTGGGTTGGCAGACATTTGATACATCTCAATACATCAATACTTAACAATTTTTTTAGAGCACTGATTCTGTTTTTCCATCCCTCTACATCACAAGTATCTATTCGGTTTCAGACACCATGTTACACTTTAGAAACACACTTGTTCATGAGATGTGATTTCTTTTTTTTTTCTGTTTTCTTCCAGTGTTTTATTTTATTTTTGAGTTTATACATCAGATTTTATTTTTTTATTTTTTTTCACTTTTATTTTACTTTTAACTTTTAGAGTTTTGTTGTTTACAGACATGTATGTTCCCAGATGAGTCAGATGTATATCCCCCTCTTCCCACCTCTCCAGACCATCACAGCACCCCTGAAGGATCCCCTTTTCTCACAGAGCAATGACTAGAGCTATTTTCTTCACTTATGATAGTACAGGCCTTCATGCTACTTCCTTTACGCCTCCCACCTTCTGTTCCTTCCCCACAATGTCCATATGTCCACTGTCCATGTTTGTCTTTCCATGGCTTCGCTGCATGTGCCATCATCACCATCCTGCTAGACTCCATATATATGTGTTAATATACTGTATTTGTCCTTCTCTTTCTGACTGACTTCACTTTTGATGATAGGTTCTAGATCCAGCCACCTCATTAGGGCTGATTCTTCTGCATTTCTCTTTATAGCTGTGTAGTATTCCATTGTATATATGTACCAGAGCTTTTGGATCCATTCATTCGTCGATGGGCGTCTAGGTTGCCTCCATGTTCTAGCTATTGTATAGAGAACTGCAATGAACATTGGGGTACAGGTGTTTCTTTCAGATTTGATTTCATCAGGGTATAAGCCTAAGAGTGGGATGGCTGGGTCGTATGGTGCTTCTATTTTTAGTTTTTTAAGAAATCTCCAGACTGTCTTCCATAGAGGCTGTATCAATTGACATTCCCACCAGCAATGCAGGAGTGTTCCCTTTTCTCCGCACCCTCTCCAGCATGAGATGTGATTTCTTCTGTGTCATTATCTTACATGTGTGTACTATGCTTATTATAACGAGAGTTTTCTGGGTTAGGAATTTGAAATGGTGGTTATAGTGGCTGTGAATCTCCAGACCTGGGTTCTCACTCCAGCTTTTTCTTTAAATTTATTTATTTTTAATTGGAAGATAATTGCTTTACAATATTATGGTTTCTGCCATACATCAGCATGAATCAGCCATAAGTATGCATATGTCCCCTCCCTCTTGAACCTCCCTCCCTCCTCATCCTGTCTTTCTAGGTTGTCACAGAACGCCTGATGTGAGCTCCCTGCATCATACAGTGAATTTCCACTGGCTGTCTAATTTTACATATGGTAATGTATATGTTTCAATGCTGGTCTTTGAATTCGTCCCACCCTCTCCTTTTCCCACCATGTCCATAAATCTCTTCTCTATGTTTGCGTCTCCATTGCTGCTCTGGAAATTAGTTCATCAGTCTCACTGCAGCTTTACTGTGTGACTTTAGAGGGGCACAGAGCTTCTGTAAATCTCTAATTACTCACCTGTCAGGTAAAGAGGCAGACTATTTCAGGTACTGGAAATTCCAAAGCTTACAGGGATTAGGCTCATAACAGAAATATGTGAAGCAAATGAGTGTTATGGTTTGTTTTATAAAGACAATTTAAGTGGAATTCTCTAAAAACGGCATTTTGCATATGAAGCACATTAGACTGTTTTCTTGCAGAAGAATTGTCTTCTTCCCCGCCGCCCCCGCCCCCGTTTTTTTGAAACCCTCAGCTTTCTAGGTCTTCCATCTATCTTCTCATGCCAGTAGAGTCACAGTGCAAGTGGTTTTAACTCAGTCACAGCTGGGAGATGAATTGATGATTCTAACAGAGAGATGAATCAGCCAGGAGATGATCAATGAATCTAAGAGGGCAGGTAACTGGGCTTGGGGACCATGGAGCCAGGGAGAGCATTAAAATACAGGATGCCCAGGTGAATTTGAATTTCACTTGGAACATATGTGTTATTCATCTGAGGTTCAAATTTAAGGGGGAATGTTATATTTTTGTTTGCTAAATCTGGTGATCCTTGCCAAGGATCATGCTTAAGTTGTACCCTGAGGTGATTCCAGTTGCTGGCTCCAATGGGGCCCCTACTCTGGACATGGAATCCCCCCCCTCCCCCGCCGGTTCTCTGCCAGCTCTAAATCTGGGGTCTTACCTCAAATCTTCTTTGTGTCGCCTGTCCAAAATGAGGTCTTGAAAAGAAGTCCAGTAGCCAGTATATGAAAGGAAAGATGTCCAGTGTCTCACTAGTAATCTGGGAAATCTAAGATGGAAGACGGTGTTGGTGAGACTATACACAATAGTCTCACAGTGGTAAGAACCTGGGCCCTGTGGCCAGACTGCAGGCATGGCTGTGTGTCAGTTTGCCTGTATCCTTAGCACCGTGCCTCATTTTCCTCCTTTATCAAGTATGAGTAGCAGTGCTTACCCCAATGGGATTATTTTGAATAACATATTTCTGACTTTCCAGCACTGCTTCAAATTTCATTGCACTCTAGCATAGAGTTCTTTCTGCTCCCTTAGCAGAGTCTCTTGGAGAATTTGGAGTCTTCTGGCTCCCTGATAATCAGCCTCCTTACTGCAATTTATTTCAAAATCCTCAGGACGTAGCTCCTTATAACTCTGTGTTGCTTATGTCAACACAGAAGGTTAATAAATGTATTTCACTCAGCCAGATGACCATGGTCAGCAGTGACAGTGATGAGTCATGTCGACAGTGTGATTTGATAATGTGACTAATAAGGCATTTTACCTCTATGGCAATCCTCCCCCAAATCCATAATCCCAGTCTAATTATGAGAAAAATATCAGACAGATCTCAACTGAGGGACATTCTATGAAATACCTGGCCAGGACTCTTCAAAATTGTCAAGGTCATCAACCACAAGGAAACTAAAAAGCTGTCACAGCCCACAGAAGCCCAAGCAGACATGATGACTGAATGTAACTGTGATGTCAGATTTTTGGTGGGACTCTGAAACAGAAAAAGAACATTTTTGGTAAAAACTATAAAGAGATCTGAGTAAAGTATTTTTTGTATGTGTCAATCAGTATTATTCATTGTGACAAATGTACCTTATTAATCTGTGGTATTGATAGATAGGGAAACCATGTGTATGGTATGTGGGAACAACTTGTAGTATTTTTGCAATTTTTCTATAAAAATACAAAGGTTATTTAGGGACTTTCTTGGCTGTTTGTGGTTAAGGCTTCACACTTCCAATGCGGGGGATATGGGTTTGATCCCTGATCAGGGAACTAAGATCCCACATGCTTTGTGGCCACAAAAAAGATTTATGATCTAAAACAAAAAGTTTATTTAAATGATTTCAGTTAGGAATTTTAATAGTTTCTTCCAAAACTGTTCATAAGAGGTAAGACAAAGTTTAAAAATGCACTGTTCTCCTTGTTCCACTAGCTTATTAGTGCTGCCTGTTTCACATGCACATTTGATACAGACTGTCATCACTATCATGATTTCAAATGACATGTGTTGACATTTGTAATTGAATTAATTCCTTATGTTATCTTGCTAGTTCTCTCAATTCTTAGTTTGACATTTTATGATTAAAGAGTAATCAGAAGGGAGTTCTTGGGTGATCCAGTGGTTAAGGGGGCAGATTCAATCCGTGGTTGAGGAACTAAGATCCTGTAAGCTGCATGGCATGGCCAAAAAAAAAAAAAATTAGGGAAAAAAAAAAACTGATCAGAAAGTGATGCCCAAGCATTCTTCAGTATATAGTCTCAGGGTATATGAGTAATTAATTTTTCCATTGTAGGCTACAAAGCCGATTAATCACTCTTAGAAATAAGGATAAACTTTTGAAAAAGCAACCGTCCCTATGACTATCTTGATTTTATTTAATTGTGTCACTATGTTCAGAAATGGCAGAACTTTGCAGTCATGGTGGACTAGCATACATACAAACACACACACACACACAGGAAGTATTTTTCCACCTAGTAGACTGGCAAAAATAAAAGTTGGAAAAAAAACAACCCAATGTTGACTAGAATGTGAGAAAGCATGCAGCATTGTATGACACAGATGGGAGTGGTACTTGGTGCAGGCTTGTTAGAAAACAGTTTGTATCTGCTCTCAAACTGTTCACTACCCAACCTTAGACTCAGTTTCATTTTTAGGAATTCATTCCACAGATGCAGTTATGCAAATGCACAAATATGCTCGTATGAGAATGTTTATCTTCACATTGTATATTATAGTGGAAAGAAATGAGACAACCTAAATGCTCATTATCAGGAAACTGGTTACATGCATTGTGATGTGTTCATATAGTGGAATATTATGCCACCATTGGAAAAATGTGGATGCAGATTTTATGTGCTGCTGTGCGTATTATTAAGTGAAAGAACATACTGACAGACTATTGAATATGATCCTGTTTCTGTGTTTTTCCCAGAAGGATACACTATTTCTTTTATTTATTGAATCAGTGTTTGTGAGGGTGAAATACAAAATTAATTTCTATTAAATAGGAGATTGTACCAACATACTTTGATAGAACTGTTGAAAATGAGATTGTAAGACAAAGTTTAAATGCACTGTTCTCCTTGTTCCACTAGCTTATTAGTGCTGCCTGTTTCACATGCACATTTGATACAGACTGTCATCACTATCATGATTTCAAATGACATGTGTTGACATTTGTAATTGAATTAATTCCTTATGTTATCTTGCTAGTTCTCTCAATTCTTAGTTTGACATTTTAAGATTAAAGAGTAATCAGAAGGGAGTTCTTGGGTGATCCAGTGGTTAAGGGGGCAGATTCAATCCGTGGTTGAGGAACTAAGATCCTGTAAGCTGCATGGCATGGCCAAAAAAAAAAAAAAATTAGGGAAAAAAAAAAACTGATCAGAAAGTGACGCCCAAGCATTCTTCAGTATATAGTCTCAGGGTATATGAGTAATTAATTTTTCCATTGTAGGCTACAAAGCCGATTAATCACTCTTAGAAATAAGGATAAACTTTTGAAAAAGCAACCGTCCCTATGACTATCTTGATTTTATTTAATTGTGTCACTATGTTCAGAAATGGCAGAACTTTGCAGTCATGGTGGACTAGCATACATACAAACACACACACACACAGGAAGTATTTTTCCACCTAGTAGACTGGCAAAAATAAAAGTTGGAAAAAAAACAACCCAATGTTGACTAGAATGTGAGAAAGCATGCAGCATTGTATGACACAGATGGGAGTGGTACTTGGTGCAGGCTTGTTAGAAAACAGTTTGTATCTGCTCTCAAACTGTTCACTACCCAACCTTAGACTCAGTTTCATTTTTAGGAATTCATTCCACAGATGCAGTTATGCAAATGCACAAATATGCTCGTATGAGAATGTTTATCTTCACATTGTATATTATAGTGGAAAGAAATGAGACAACCTAAATGCTCATTATCAGGAAACTGGTTACATGCATTGTGATGTGTTCATATAGTGGAATATTATGCCACCATTGGAAAAATGTGGATGCAGATTTTATGTGCTGCTGTGCGTATTATTAAGTGAAAGAACATACTGACAGACTATTGAATATGATCCTGTTTCTGTGTTTTTCCCAGAAGGATACACTATTTCTTTTATTTATTGAATCAGTGTTTGTGAGGGTGAAATACAAAATTAATTTCTATTAAATAGGAGATTGTACCAACATACTTTGATAGAACTGTTGAAAATGAGATTGTGAAAGAATACAGAAAAAGCTCATAGTAAGGTGGTTGACTATAACTTTTAAAGTTATGAGAAAAATAGGATCTCAAGTAAATAAAATGTATGTACACATACACAATGCACATTGATTTTTTTAACTTGATTAGATCTATATGTTGAGATTATGAGACCATATTTCACTTTTTACTTTTACAGAGTTTTGTTGTTTACAGATATGTATGATCTAAGATTAGTCATATGTATGTTCTCCCCATCCCACCCCTCTGGGCGCATGCGCTCCAGAGCTCCAACTCAGTAGTTGGACACATCGGTCCCGCCACTCTGCGGCACGTGGAATCTTCCCAGGCCAGGGATCGAACTGGTGTCCCTTGCACTGCAAGGCGCTGTCCTTACCCACTGGACCATCAGGGAAGCCCCTACTTTGATTTTTTAATGTACCAAAAAGCAAGGTAAGTATTATATTCCCTGTTAAAAACAAAACAAGCAACTTTTTTAATTATAAAAGGAGAAGTTTTTGTTGATAGCTTCGTTCTTGACTGATAATTTTGTGTATTGGAGACAGTAGGAGCCAACAACTCTAGTTCCTCAATTTTATTTTGAACAAGATCACTACACCTGGGGCAAAATGTTTACTCAGCTCAGAAAGGCACACACCCAAAGAATAGGTGCATATGCTGCAAGCATTCTATTGAGCAGATTTATTACTAGATAAATTTTATGAGTGTGTTTCACATTTCAGTGCTATCTCAGTTTGGTCTCTGTAATTGGCCTGAAGTAATTAACTTGAAGGTTAATAACTTAGTTAATACATAACGACATCTAAAATCAGATTTTAAAAGTCCTTCCCTAAAGACTTTTGGCATTATGTATGTTACAATCCTCGGACTGATTTTGCTGCCAAAGAAAGCTTAATTCTTTCCAAAGTAGTCTCAAAAGACAATTATAAAGAGTAAAATGATAGAGAAGTTTGATCTCAAACAGGCTAGCTGAAGTCTGTTCCAGCAAATTTAAATTCAAGGATTTTGGAGTAATTTGGAGCCAATAATGATAATGTAAGTATAAAAGACACGATAAAGGATATGCCAGTATCCTAGTTTTCTAAAACAAACCAAACAATGCACATACACATTTAAAATCATGGAATTACAGTTCCATTTCTCACCCCAGCCCCTCTGCTTTTGGGTTGTGGTGTGTAGTGAGGACTTGGGCACCTCCAGCCTTGGGGGTAGTGCTTAGCAGGGGCCCTCCAGGTTCCTTGGATCCCGAGAGAGGAGGGGAATCTACACTGGCCTCATATAGGACCTGAGTCCCTGGGGCCTGTGGAAGTCAGAAGCTGAACAGGTAACCTGAGCAGGGCGTGTGCATGCTTGTTCAGTTGTGACTGACTGTTTGTGAGCCCATGAACTCTAGCCCATCAGGCTCCTCTGTCCATGGCTTTCTCCCATCCAAGTACTAACCAGGCCCGACCCTGCTTAGCTTCCGAGATCAGACGAGATCGGGTGTGTTCAGGGTGGTGTGGCTGTAGACTGTCCGTGGCATTCTCCAGGCAAGAATACTAAAGTGGCTTCACCATTTCCTCCTCCAGGGGATCTTTCAGACCAAGGAATTGAACCTGCATCTCCTCGTTGGCAGGTGGATTGTTTATTGCTGCACCACCAAAGCTGAGTGGGGACAATTACCTAAACAAATGAGTGGGAGCAGTTACCTAAAAGAATGGTTAATGATGGTTACCCAAAGAGCAAGGGGAAATAGAGGTTTGGAGAGGTGATCTCTAAATACACTCACTGTGGGACATTAGTGAGGGTTGTCCTATGAGTACGTATTTGGGGCCAGGATCCATTGTTTATTCTTTTTAAAAGGACATTTTTAAAAGTTCGGTTCTCCTTTTTAATTTTAATATATTTATTTATCTGGCTGTACCAGGCCTTAGTTGCAGCACACAGGTTCTTTAGTTGTGGCCTATAGGATTCAGACTCCCCAACTAGGGATAGGATTTAGCTCCCCAACTAAGGATTGAACCCAGGCCCCCTGCATTAGAAGTATGGCCTCTTAGCCACTGGATCACCAGGAAGTCCCAGGATCCATTGTTTTTAAAGGTTTTTTTTTTCAATTTTTCCCTGGTTTTATTGAGAGATAATTGACATACAGCACTGTATATGTTTAAGGTGCCCAGCCTAATGATTTGACTTACATACATCATGAAATTATTATCACAATAAGTTTAGTGACGACCTATCTCATTTAGATACAAGATCAAAGAAATGGAAAAAATATTTTTTCTTGTAATGAGAACTCTTAGAATTTACTCTCTTAACTTACATATATAATGTATAACCGTGTTAATTATATTTATTATGTTGTACATTAAATCCCTGATACTTATTTGTCTTGGGGCTTACCTGGTGGCTCAGTGATAATGTACCTGCCAGTGCAGGAGCTGCAAGTTCGATACCTGGGTCGGGAAGATCTCCTTGAGAAGGAACGACAGCGCACTCCAGTGTTCTTGTCTGGGAGATTCCATGGATAGGAGCCTCGCGGGCTGTGGTCCATGGGCTGTAAAGAGTCAGATACAACTTAGTGACCAAACAACAATTTGTCTCATAACTGGTTTTAAAGAAAACTGTCAGTACCCTTCGGCTGAAGATAGTCAGAACCACACTTGTAGGTACACACGTTGGAATTATTTTCTGTTGCAGAGAGAGACTTTTCATCCTGGGACCTGGGACATCTTGGTGAGAGGCTGCTCTAAGGACTTTCTTATAGGATTTGCACTTGTGTTAGGAGATTTGATGTCAGTTCATGGAAGTGGAGGTTTGCTCTGAGTTGGATGTTTTGTTCCTGTCAAAAGCAAGGATGGTTCTATGATTAGAAATGTTAATAAAACTAAATGAGAGGGAGAGGAGGCCAGAGTGAGGCTACAGCTATACCTGGTAAAGAAGCAGCCAGCACTCATATTGGCTGGGAGAGGGTGATGACTAGTATTTTGGGGCTTCGATGGTGTTTAGGTTTTACCTGTGTTCAGACTCACTTCCCAGGTGGTCTTGTTTTTGTCTTCCTCTACACGGTCTCAGAGTGGCCCTGTCCATTGTTGACTGACATTGTCTCCGTTCACCAGGAGAACAGCAAACCCTCACTCAAGAGTCACACCAGCCTTTGGCTGTAAGGAACTGCTTTCCTCTCTCTCACCCACAGTTACAGAACATTTTGTCAGACTGATGCCCTCCCCCAACTCCCACCTTTTTTGGGCCATCCTTTGTGGCATGTGGAATCTTAGTTCCCTGACAAGGGGTCGAACCTACACCCCCTGCATTGGAAGCATGGAGTCTTAACCGCTGGACTGCCAGGGGCGTCCCTAATGCCACTTTCAAAGTAACAAGCCAAGTTTTTATCTCCTCAAATCAAATCCTTAGTGATTTGGTAGCTTTTCTTGTTCTCAAGAGTCTTTAAAAAAATAAAACAAAACAAATGACCTATAAAAGGCCACAGAGGAAAATGTTATTTGTCAGTATCTTAAAGGCTCCTTAACCTTTAATTAAGGCTCGTTTAGGGGCTTCCCTGGTGGTCCAGTGGGTAGAGAGTCCACCTTGCAATGCAGGGGGCACTGGTTTGATCCCTGGCCCGGGAATATCCCACATGCTGCGGAGTGGCTGGACTGGTGTGTTCAATTACGAGCCAGCACTCTGGAGTGCATGTGCCCAGAGCCAGTGCTCTGCAATGAAGGAGGTCACTGCGATGGGAGGCCCACACAGGCTGAAGAATAAAGATGGATGAAAAATGATGACTTAGAGGCAAAAAAAAAAAAAATAAGTTAAGGGTCATTTAATAATCAGATGGCAGCAAGGAAGGGACCCAAGACAAACAGAAATGCACTATGATGCTATGCATTTTCTGTGTTATGTGTATATATCTATAAATGCGAGAGAACATTCTAGAAGGACACATGTTAAGAACATTCTAGGATGTCAGTTCATGGAAGTGGAGGTTTGCTCTGAGTTGGATGTTTTGTTCCTGTCAAAAGCAAGGATGGTTCTATGATTAGAAATGTTAATAAAACTAAATGAGAGGGAGAGGAGGCCAGAGTGAGGCTACAGCTATACCTGGTAAAGAAGCAGCCAGCACTCATATTGGCTGGGAGAGGGTGATGACTAGTATTTTGGGGCTTCGATGGTGTTTAGGTTTTACCTGTGTTCAGACTCACTTCCCAGGTGGTCTTGTTTTTGTCTTCCTCTACACGGTCTCAGAGTGGCCCTGTCCATTGTTGACTGACATTGTCTCCGTCACCAGGAGAACAGCAAACCCTCACTCAAGAGTCACACCAGCCTTTGGCTGTAAGGAACTGCTTTCCTCTCTCTCACCCACAGTTACAGAACATTTTGTCAGACTGATGCCTCCCCAACTCCCACCTTTTTGGGCCATCCTTTGTGGAATGTGGAATCTTAGTTCCCTGACAAGGGGTCGAACCTACACCCCCTGCATTGGAAGCATGGAGTCTTAACCGCTGGACTGCCAGGGGCGTCCCTAATGCCACTTTCAAAGTAACAAGCCAAGTTTTTATCTCCTCAAATCAAATCCTTAGTGATTTGGTAGCTTTTCTTGTTCTCAAGAGTCTTTAAAAATAAACAAAACAAATGACCTATAAAAGGCCACAGAGGAAAAGGTTATTTGTCAGTATCTTAAAGGCTCCTTAACCTTTAATTAAGGCTCGTTTAGGGGCTTCCTGGTGGTCCAGTGGGTAGAGAGTCCACCTTGCAATGCAGGGGGCACTGGTTTGATCCCTGGCCCGGGAATATCCCACATGCTGCGGAGTGGCTGGACTGGTGTGTTCAATTACGAGCCAGCACTCTGGAGTGCATGTGCCCAGAGCCAGTGCTCTGCAATGAAGGAGGTCACTGCGATGGGAGGCCCACACAGGCTGAAGAATAAAGATGGATGAAAAATGATGACTTAGAGGCAAAAAAAAAAAAAATAAGTTAAGGGTCATTTAATAATCAGATGGCAGCAAGGAAGGGACCCAAGACAAACAGAAATGCACTATGATGCTATGCATTTTCTGTGTTATGTGTATATATCTATAAATGCGTAGAGAACATTCTAGAAGGACACATGTTAAGCCAGTAGCTGTGGTTACCTTGGAACAGCAGGGAGGCCAAGAGTGACAGGGATAATCAAAGGGAACCTCGCTTTTTTAAAAAGAGATTTTTAATTTCAAGTTCACAGCAAAGTTGAGAATTACAGAAAGCTCCCATGTACCCTCTTCCCCATACACACCTGATCTGCTCTATTACCAGCATCCCCACCAGAGTGATACATTTATTACAGACAGTGAGCCTACACTGACACATCATCATCACTCAAAGTCCATAGTTTAAATTAGGGTTCACTCTTGGTGGTGTACATTTTATGGATTTGGAAAAACGTGTAATAACTTATCCATCACTATGGTATCTTACGAAAGTTATGGTGTTATAACTTAAATACTGTGCAGAATGGTTTATAAATACTTGCAAAATTGGTCTTTCCTTAATGGTCTTTAACCAGGTGTGATGATGCACCAATAGTGCTCATTATTTTCAAGTTTCCTAAGTGTGCTATGTATCTGGATGCTTCTGACTTCAGACATATTATCTGGCCATTGTGAAATGAAAGAATGTGAGACATTAATTTTTCTGTTTCCATTTCTTTCATTTAGTTCTCCATCTTTAAATTGATCCTTCCTGTATACAGTTCCATTCCTATGAACCCCCAAGGGGAAAAGACCTAGCATATTTATTTTCACTAAGTCATTAATGAATGATTAATTAAATTTGTCATTAATGAATGATTAATTAAATTTGTCATTCAATTACTGTGATGGCATGCAGATTTATATTTTATTGGGTCATAATCAATAGCCTATTTAAGTTACATGTTCATGCCTCAGTTTTTCTTAAATACCTTCCTTTAAAAACATTTTTAAATTTTTTCAAATATTTACAAAAATAGGATAGTACAATGAACTCTCACATACTCCTTACCAGCTTTCAAATTGTCAACACCCACCTATCCCATTTTTGCCTCTGTTCCTGACACAACACTCCTTGCACGTTGCCACAGGATTGTTTTAAAGCCTATCTCAGACATCGTATCATTTCATCAGTAACACTTCAGTATGTAGATCAACTGGTAAAGAATCCACCTGCAATGCAGTAAACCCCGGGTTGATACCTGGGTCGGGAAGATCTCCTAGAGAAGGGATAGGCTACCCACTCTAGGATTCTTGGACTTCCTTGGTGGCTCAGATGGTAAAGAATCTGCCTGTAATGCAGGAGACCTGGGTTCGATCTCTGGGTTGAGACAATACTCTGGAGAAGGAAAAGGCTACTCATTCCAGTGTTCTTGCTTGGAGAATTCCACAGCTCGTCCATGAATTGCAGAGTGGGACACAACTGACTTTCACTTTCACTATGTATCTTTAAAAGATATATATCCTTTTGTGAAGCCGAGCCATGGTGCTTAAAACTTTTAACACTCAGAATCCAAAGTCCGCACTTTATTGCCATGTTTCTCCAAGTCTCTCTTAATCTGAAAGGATCTGTCGGTTTTGTCCCCTTTTCATCCTTGCAGTTTTTCTGTCAAAGAACAAATTGTTTTTTCTTCCAGTCATCAAATAAACTATTCTTTGCATTATTTGTAGAAGGACATGTGCTATGTATCTGGATGCTTCTGACTTCAGACATATTATCTGGCCATTGTGAAATGAAAGAATGTGAGACATTAATTTTTCTGTTTCCATTTCTTTCATTTAGTTCTCCATCTTTAAATTGATCCTTCCTGTATACAGTTCCATTCCTATGAACCCCCAAGGGGAAAAGACCTAGCATATTTATTTTCACTAAGTCATTAATGAATGATTAATTAAATTTGTCATTAATGAATGATTAATTAAATTTGTCATTCAATTACTGTGATGGCATGCAGATTTATATTTTATTGGGTCATAATCAATAGCCTATTTAAGTTACATGTTCATGCCTCAGTTTTTCTTAAATACCTTCCTTTAAAAACATTTTTAAATTTTTTCAAATATTTACAAAAATAGGATAGTACAATGAACTCTCACATACTCCTTACCAGCTTTCAAATTGTCAACACCCACCTATCCCATTTTTGCCTCTGTTCCTGACACAACACTCCTTGCACGTTGCCACAGGATTGTTTTAAAGCCTATCTCAGACATCGTATCATTTCATCAGTAACACTTCAGTATGTAGATCAACTGGTAAAGAATCCACCTGCAATGCAGTAAACCCCGGGTTGATACCTGGGTCGGGAAGATCTCCTAGAGAAGGGATAGGCTACCCACTCTAGGATTCTTGGACTTCCTTGGTGGCTCAGATGGTAAAGAATCTGCCTGTAATGCAGGAGACCTGGGTTCGATCTCTGGGTTGAGACAATACTCTGGAGAAGGAAAAGGCTACTCATTCCAGTGTTCTTGCTTGGAGAATTCCACAGCTCGTCCATGAATTGCAGAGTGGGACACAACTGACTTTCACTTTCACTATGTATCTTTAAAAGATATATATCCTTTTGTGAAGCCGAGCCATGGTGCTTAAAACTTTTAACACTCAGAATCCAAAGTCCGCACTTTATTGCCATGTTTCTCCAAGTCTCTCTTAATCTGAAAGGATCTGTCGGTTTTGTCCCCTTTTCATCCTTGCAGTTTTTCTGTCAAAGAACAAATTGTTTTTTCTCTTCCAGTCATCAAATAAACTATTCTTTGCATTATTTGTAGAAGGACATGTGCTCTGAAGAGTTTTCTACATTCTAGATTTTGCTCATTGTATTCATTCTATTTCCTGTGACCTGGTAGTTAGATCTAGAGTAGTGTTTTTGGATAAAATACAGGACACCCAATTAAATTTCAATTCTAAGTAAACAATAATTTTTTTTTTTTTAGTATAAGAGTGCTTAGTTGTGCAATATTTGGTCATCTTGTATTTTTATTTGCTAAATGTGACAACTGTCATCTCGAGAGTTAAAACATTCAGGGTTGGGGTTGTGGCAAGAATACACTTGATTTAGTATTGGGTAGTTCTATCAGGAGACGCATAAGTTCTGGTTGTTTCTCTATTTTTTTAAAATTTTTGTCCTCTTTTATTGTTTTTCTTTCTTTGTTTATTTTCATCCATCTTTATTCTTCGGCCTGTGTGGCCTTCCCATTGCAGTGGCCTCTCTCACTGCAGGGCACTGGCTCTGGGCACATGTGCTCCAGAATGCTGGCTCGTGACACACTGGTCCAGCCACTCCTTGGCATGTGGAATCTTCCCAGGCCAGGGATCGAACCAGCGCCCCTTGCACTGCAAGGCAGACTGTTTACCCACTGGACCACCAGGGAAGTCCAGTCCCATGGTTGTTTCTCTTTTTTGTGATGTAAGAAATAACACGAGGGTTCATGTTTCGTCAGCCGAATGCTTCCATTGTTAGTACAGCCCTGGGCTTTTTACTTGGAGATTTTTGACAACTGTTGAAAAAACATTTATTAGTACTTGCAGAATGTTACTTTTCCCCTGTCTATCATTCCTTATGCATTCATTAGCTGGTATTATAATATAAAGAGCTTACTTTTCTGTACAGTTTATGTAGGAAAGTTAAGCTCTTCCCTTAAGTCAGACTTCTGGAAGCACTATGAGAGAGCCTTACAAACCTAACAGTAAAATCTTGCTAAGGATTTAAATAACCCTTACAAATCCAGTAGATCAAAATACACATTCAAAAAGGTAAAAATTCCTATGGTGGGGCTTCCCCTGGTGGTCCAGTGGGTAAGGACACTGCCTTGCAGTGCAAGGGGCGCCGGTTCGATCCCTGGTCTGGGAAGATCCCACGTGCCGCGGAGCAGCTGGACCCATGTGTACAATTACTGAGCCGGAGCTCTGGAGCGCCTCCATGGGAGGCCCACAGGAGCCAAGGAACAAAGACGGATGCAAATGGAGAAATGAAAGACCAATAGAAGTGGCTTCTTGATGATTTTTATTTGCCCTAATTTTTGTAAACAATAATTTTTTTTTTTTTAGTATAAGAGTGCTTAGTTGTGCAATATTTGGTCATCTTGTGTTTTTATTTGCTAAATGTGACAACTGTCATCTCGAGAGTTAAAACATTCAGGGTTGGGGTCGTGGCAAGAATACACTTGATTTAGTATTGGGTAGTTCTATCAGGAGACGCGTAAGTTCTGGTTGTTTCTCTATTTTTTTTAAATTTTTGTCCTCTTTTATTGTTTTTCTTTCTTTGTTTATTTTCATCCATCTTTATTCTTCGGCCTGTGTGGCCTTCCCATTGCAGTGGCCTCTCTCACTGCAGGGCACTGGCTCTGGGCATATGTGCTCCAGAATGCTGGCTCGTGACACACTGGTCCAGCCACTCCTTGGCATGTGGAATCTTCCCAGGCCAGGGATCGAACCAGCGCCCCTTGCACTGCAAGGCAGACTGTTTACCCACTGGACCACCAGGGAAGTCCAGTCCCATGGTTGTTTCTCTTTTTTGTGATGTAAGAAATAACACGAGGGTTCATGTTTCGTCAGCCGAATGCTTCCATTGTTAGTACAGCCCCTGGGCTTTTTACTTGGAGATTTTTGACAACTGTTGAAAAAACATTTATTAGTACTTGCAGAATGTTACTTTTCCCCTGTCTATCATTCCTTATGCATTCATTAGCTGGTATTATAATATAAAGAGCTTACTTTTCTGTACAGTTTATGTAGGAAAGTTAAGCTCTTCCCTTAAGTCAGACTTCTGGAAGCACTATGAGAGAGCCTTACAAACCTAACAGTAAAATCTTGCTAAGGATTTAAATAACCCTTACAAATCCAGTAGATCAAAATACACATTCAAAAAGGTAAAAATTCCTATGGTGGGGCTTCCCCTGGTGGTCCAGTGGGTAAGGACACTGCCTTGCAGTGCAAGGGGCGCCGGTTCGATCCCTGGTCTGGGAAGATCCCACGTGCCGCGGAGCAGCTGGACCCATGTGTACAATTACTGAGCCGGAGCTCTGGAGCGCCTCCATGGGAGGCCCACAGGAGCCAAGGAACAAAGACGGATGCAAATGGAGAAATGAAAGACCAATAGAAGTGGCCCGCCCGCTCCCCTCCCTCCCCAACCCGACCCCCGCCCAAAATAAATAAATAAATAAATCTTTAAAAAAAATAAATTCCTATGGTGGATTCAGGTCAATGTGTGGTAGTAAAGAACAAAACTCTGTAAAAATAAATAAATAAATAAAAATTTAAAAAATAAGATAAAAATTTTAAAGCATTTTTAGATGGTAAAAATCAAACATATACCTTTAGCAAATTAGAAATTGTCATCATTTAAATGTTGACAACACACTTAATTAGTTGAATCTTCCTAAGGATTACAGTTAAAATTTGATGTTATATTCTGTAGTATATCAGATTATCTGAAATGTTTGAGACCATTGAAAACTGAATATAGGGGCTTCCCTGGTAGCTCAGCAGTAAAGAGTTCGCATGCCAATGCAGGAGACATGGGTTCAATCCTGATCCAGGAAGACCCCACATGCTGCAGAGCAACTAAGCCCATGAACCACGACTACTGAGCCTGTGCTCTAGAGCCTCAGAGCCACAACTGTTGAGCCCGTGTGCCGCAACTACTGAAGCCTGTGAGCCTTGCCAAAACAAGAAGACTGCTCACCTCAACTAGAGAGTGGCCCCCACTCGCTGCAACTAGAGAACAGCCTGTGGCAGCAATGAAAATCCAGAATAGCCAAAAATAAATAAATGAATGTTATTAAACAACAACAAAAAAAGAAAACTGAATATAACCTCTAAAAGGAAGCACAATAATTATACAACTTTTCACAACAGATTTGACACAGTTTATATTAAAATTGCTTCTCACCGTCTGTATGTTTATTACTTATGACTCTTCTAGAATTGCAGATTCACTTATCCACTTAAAGGGATTTGAATAAGCATTGCTTGCTTCCTGCCACACCTAAGAGTGGTTCAGGGCAACCAGCCAGGAAGGGACGCCAGAACGTGGGAACTTGGATCCACCAAACCCCGCATGGCCAAACCTAGGCTGGTGTCTGGCTTTCAAGTCCACATCTTCAGATTGCAATTAATTATACATTTGTTATTACAGAGCAGCAAACTTTCTTGGTCAACTATGAAATCTCATCCTTACCAATCTTTGCTTTCTGATGTAGATAGATGAAATTTGGCAACACTTCTCATTCTCCCAACTGAGTTCCGGCTGCTGCTCAAGAGCTCATTGGATTCTGCATCCTTTTGCTTCTGTATCTACCCATCAGCCGCCACTGCACAGTTGTTTGTCGACAAATCAACCTTAGAACTCCAGATTAAATGTGTAAAGTGTCCCCAGGTCAAGTTTCTCATTCTTTTTTTTATTTCTCAATATTTATATATTTATTTGGCTGGGCTAGGTCTTAGTTGTGGCATGGGGGATCTAGTCCCCTGACCAGGGATTTGATTCAGGCCTCCTGCATTGGGAACACAGAGTCTTAGCCACTGGACCACAGGGAAGTCCCAAGTGTCTCATTCTTACTGATATTTTTCAGGTAAAAGACATTGAGGGGCTTCCCTGGTGGTCCAGTGGGTGAAGAGTCTGCCTTGCTGTGCGAGGGGCACCAGTTCAATCCCTGACCCAGGAAGATCTCATGTACTGCGGAGTGGCTGGACCAATGTGTCCAATTGTGAGCCAGCGCTCTGGAGCACATGCGCCCAGAGCCAGCAAGAGAGGCCACTGAAGTCAGGAGGTCCACACAGGCCAAAGAATAAAAATGGATGAAAATAAATATAAAACCAATAAAAGGGCTTCCCTGGTGGTCCAGCAGGTAAGGACACCACCTTGCAGTGCAAGGGGCACTGGTTCGATCCCTGGCCTGGGAAGATCCCACGTGCCGCAGAGCGGCTGGACTGATGTGTCCAATTGCCGAGCCGGAGGTCTGGAGTGCGTGTGCCCAGAGCCGGTGCTCTGCAGCGACAGATGCCACCATGATGGGAGGCCCACACGGGCCAAAGAGTAAAGATGGACGAAAATAAATAAAATGAAGACCAAGAAGTGGCCAGCCAAAAAAAAAGGAAAACACACACACTGAGAAATGTTTTGAGAACGTGGAACTTGGATCCACCAAACCCCGCATGGCCAAACCTAGGCTGGTGTCTGGCTTTCAAGTCCACATCTTCAGATTGCAATTAATTATACATTTGTTATTACAGAGCAGCAAACTTTCTTGGTCAACTATGAAATCTCATCCTTACCAATCTTTGCTTTCTGATGTAGATAGATGAAATTTGGCAACACTTCTCATTCTCCCAACTGAGTTCCGGCTGCTGCTCAAGAGCTCATTGATTCTGCATCCTTTTGCTTCTGTATCTACCCATCAGCCGCCACTGCACAGTTGTTTGTCGACAAATCAACCTTAGAACTCCAGATTAAATGTGTAAAGTGTCCCCAGGTCAAGTTTCTCATTCTTTTTTTTATTTCTCAATATTTATATATTTATTTGGCTGGGCTAGGTCTTAGTTGTGGCATGGGGGATCTAGTCCCCTGACCAGGGATTTGATTCAGGCCTCCTGCATTGGGAACACAGAGTCTTAGCCACTGGACCACAGGGAAGTCCCAAGTGTCTCATTCTTACTGATATTTTTCAGGTAAAAGACATTGAGGGGCTTCCCTGGTGGTCCAGTGGGTGAAGAGTCTGCCTTGCTGTGCGAGGGGCACCAGTTCAATCCCTGACCCAGGAAGATCTCATGTACTGCGGAGTGGCTGGACCAATGTGTCCAATTGTGAGCCAGCGCTCTGGAGCACATGCGCCCAGAGCCAGCAAGAGAGGCCACTGAAGTCAGGAGGTCCACACAGGCCAAAGAATAAAAATGGATGAAAATAAATATAAAACCAATAAAAGGACTTCCCTGGTGGTCCAGCAGGTAAGGACACCACCTTGCAGTGCAAGGGGCACTGGTTCGATCCCTGGCCTGGGAAGATCCCACGTGCCGCAGAGCGGCTGGACTGATGTGTCCAATTGCCGAGCCGGAGGTCTGGAGTGCGTGTGCCCAGAGCCGGTGCTCTGCAGCGACAGATGCCACCATGATGGGAGGCCCACACGGGCCAAAGAACAAAGATGGATGAAAAATAAATAAAATGAAAGACCAAGAGAAGTGGCCCGCCAGCCCCCTCCCTCCCCAACCCACCCCCTCCAATAAATAAATTAATTTAAAAATCTAAAAAATAATAATAAAAGAGGCCAAAACTAAAAAAAAAAAAAAAAACACACACACTGAGAAATGTTTTGAATTAATTAATTAATTAGACTAGATCGAATCTTAGTTGCAACACTTGGGATCTTTGATTTTTTTTTTTTAAGATTTATTTATTTATTTATTTGAGGAGGCTGGGGTGGGGAGGGAGGGGAGCAGGAGGGCCACTTCTATTGGTCTTTCATTTGTCCATTTTCATCCATCTTTGTTCTTTGGCCTGTGTGGGCCTCCCATCGTGGCGGCCTCTGTTGTCCGCAGAGCACTGACTCTGGGCGCATGTGCGCCAGAGCTCTGGCTCAGTAATTGGACACATCGGTCCAGCCGCTCCACGGCACTTGGGATCTCCCCAGGCCAGGGATCGAACCAGCGCCCCTTGCACTGCAAGGAAGTGTCCTTACCCACTGGACCACCAGGGAAGCCCGGGATCTTTGATCTTAATTGCAACTTGTGAGTTCTTGAGTTGCATCATACAGTATCTTTTTATGTGAACTCTTAGTTTTGGCATGGGTGATCTAGTTTCCTGACTGGGCTTGAACATAGGTTCCCCCACACTGGGAGTGGGAGTCTTAGCCACTGGAAAACCAGGGATGTCCGCATCACTGAGAAATTAAGCAGATGTTTCTGATAACAAGTTTTCAGCTGAGAAGCCAGGACTGTGATTCAGGATTACTTTCCTACAATCACTAGGTCAGGTGTAAGCACTATGTGACCTGGCTGCTATTGCTGGTTGTTTATCCTAATTGTCTCAGGCCCTATTTAGCTCCCATCTCACTTTTTATTCCTCCATTTCTTCATATCTGTGGGTAAAAGATGACTGAAAACAAATTACTCATTTACAAAGACACTATGGTGCAACAAATTGATTGTGATATCTGCATATCTTGAACACAAAAAATCTCTTTTTAGTCATTGTTCAGTCAGTTACATAAAATGCTGACATCCAGTGACTGGATATTGGATGACTGAGGTTTTTAGGTAAAGATATTGTTTAAAGTAACCTGTGTTATTCCCATTACTATTAAGCCACACATTTCCAATCTAAAGATGGTGATTACTACGATCTCTCAGCTCACCTACCCCATTTCTGTTGTTGATTTGTCCTTGTTTGGTAGAACCATTTGCAGTTTCTATTGCATTTGAAACAGTAATCTGTTCTGGAGAGGCGTAAAATGATTTTATTACTTGTCTAATTCTATATTAACTACCTTTAAAAATTCAATATACTTATTTAAAAGCAGAATGAAAGGGAATTCTCTGGCTGTCGTAGGACAGCCAGGGCCCCAGTTTGATCCCTGGTCAGGGAACTAAGATCCCACAAGCCACACAGCCAAAATAAATAAATAAGGCAAACTGGAAGATAGAATCTATATTAAGGCATTCTAGCTTGAGGCATTTCTTATTTTCATAGAGGTGGCTTTAAAAAGGGCTTTTGTTTATCTATATGATTGTAAAAGCTTCCTTTTCCTCATGGACAGTGCTCTTTTTAAAAGACTTTGTCACTAGGAGCATTTTGTAATCTTGAGAGTATAATTGGAAATATCCCAAAGGATGAAGCCAGCCAAGCCTTGGGTGGCTCATGAGGCAGAAAGGTCATAAGCAATCAGTGTCTCTATCGAGTGGTAGTTACACATCTTAACCCTGGGGATATTTTGAAAACTCTTCAGAGGTTTCCCATGGTGGGTTAGCTCTGGCTGCTTGAACACCATGCTCGGCAACAAATACTCATCTAATCACATCAAGACCAGAACTAAAACTCCATTTTCTGTTCATTTGTAAGAGCTTCCCTGGTGGCTAAGTGGTAAAGAATCTGCCTGTCAATGCAGGAGCCGTGGGTTTAATCTCTGGGTTGGGAAGATTCCTTGAAGAAGGAAATGGCTTCCCACTCCAGTATTCTTGCCTGGGAAATCCCATGGACAGAGGGCTACCAAAAAACCATGGGTTGTGAAAGAGTCAGAACCATTACTCATTTACAAAGACACTATGGTGCAACAAATTGATTGTGATATCTGCATATCTTGAACACAAAAATCTCTTTTAGTCATTGTTCAGTCAGTTACATAAAATGCTGACATCCCGTGACTGGATATTGGATGACTGAGGTTTTTAGGTAAAGATATTGTTTAAAGTAACCTGTGTTATTCCCATTACTATTAAGCCACACATTTCCAATCTAAAGATGGTGATTACTACGATCTCTCAGCTCACCTACCCCATTTCTGTTGTTGATTTGTCCTTGTTTGGTAGAACCATTTGCAGTTTCTATTGCATTTGAAACAGTAATCTGTTCTGGAGAGGCGTAAAATGATTTTATTACTTGTCTAATTCTATATTAACTACCTTTAAAAATTCAATATACTTATTTAAAAGCAGAATGAAAGGGAATTCTCTGGCTGTCGTAGGACAGCCAGGGCCCCAGTTTGATCCCTGGTCAGGGAACTAAGATCCCACAAGCCACACAGCCAAAATAAATAAATAAGGCAAACTGGAAGATAGAATCTATATTAAGGCATTCTAGCTTGAGGCATTTATTATTTTCATAGAGGTGGCTTTAAAAAGGGCTTTTGTTTATCTATATGATTGTAAAAGCTTCCTTTTCCTCATGGACAGTGCTCTTTTTAAAAGACTTTGTCACTAGGAGCATTTTGTAATCTTGAGAGTATAATTGGAAATATCCCAAAGGATGAAGCCAGCCAAGCCTTGGGTGGCTCATGAGGCAGAAAGGTCATAAGCAATCAGTGTCTCTATCGAGTGGTAGTTACACATCTTAACCCTGGGGATATTTTGAAAACTCTTCAGAGGTTTCCCATGGTGGGTTAGCTCTGGCTGCTTGAACACCATGCTCGGCAACAAATACTCATCTAATCACATCAAGACCAGAACTAAAACTCCATTTTCTGTTCATTTGTAAGAGCTTCCCTGGTGGCTAAGTGGTAAAGAATCTGCCTGTCAATGCAGGAGCCGTGGGTTTAATCTCTGGGTTGGGAAGATTCCTTGAAGAAGGAAATGGCTTCCCACTCCAGTATTCTTGCCTGGGAAATCCCATGGACAGAGGGCTACCATCCATGGGTTGTGAAAGAGTCAGACACCACTTAGCAACTCAACAACAGCAACATTCATTTGTAAAAACATTATTAGGTAAGCTTATAGTATCAAATCTTACTTTTGTCTGGATTATGCCCCTGTGCCCAAGGTACACACATCCTAGCCCCAGGACCTTGTGAATTTGTTATCTTTACATGATACCTTAGTCTGTTTGGGCAACTGTAACAAAATTCCATAGACTTGAGTGGCCTATAAACAATAGATGTTTAGTTCTCACTAGCAGATTCATTGTCTGGTGAGAATCACTTCTTGATTCATAGTTAACCAGCTTCTTGCTGTGCCTTCACAAGGCGGAAGGGGTGAGAGAGCTCTCTGGAGTCTTTCATAAGCATAATCTTATTCGTGAGGACTCCATCTTTATCACCTCCCAAACTCCCATTTCCTAATAACATCCGATTGGGGATTTCAACGTATGAATTTGGGGGAGAGGGACACAGACAGTCTACAGTATGTTGTAAAAGAGACTTTAGAGATGTTATTAAATCTAGGATCTTTAGACAGATTATTCTGGATTAACCAGGTGAGCACAAAATAAGCAAAGGGGCCCTTAGACAGACAAAAGGGTCAAAACAGAAAAGAGGTGTGAAACTGAAATTAGGTGTTGGATATGCTTTGCAGATGGAGAAAGAGACCACAAGCCAAGAAATGCAGCCAGCCTCTAGAAGCTGGAAAAAGCAAGGAAATAGATTGTCCCTTAGAGTCTACACAGTGAATAGAGCTGTCTGCCAAAACGTTGACGTTTAGTTCTAGAAACACATTCTTAGGCTTCTGACCTCCAGATCTGTAAGATAAGAACTTTGTATTATGTTACGATAAATAAGAGTGGGTGAGAGATATGAAAACAGTAACATGGAGCCCTATACTATCATATTTAAAAGAGATAGCTATTGTCAATACGCTGTGGGTTAAGGGATCTTACATGGAGGCTATGTGATGGCCTGGAGCGTGGGATGTGGGGGATGGGATATACATATAACTAATCTTGGATTATACGTATCTGTAGACAACAAAACTCTGTAAAAGCAAAAAAGCAAAAAATTTTTTTAATGGCAATAAATACATAAAATTAAAAGCATTGTTGCAAGTTTTTTCCCTGAACCTGAAAATATGGGATGAGGTCACTGAAGGAGGGACAACAGGGCATACGAGCGCTGAAGGCTACAGAAGGTGAGCTCCCCTCTTTGACTATAGCCTGACCAACTTTTAAAAGGAGAAATTAATCATGTCAAGGTCGTGTGAAACAAGGAAAAATTTTCAGAAGTTAGAAGTGTAGCCAGTTTCGCTGGTTGTGCGATAAGCAGTTGGTACTGATAGGATGAAAGTGACTCATGCTGCCTTAGAAAAATGATGGCAGTTACTCAGGCTTACTTTCTTGGATATAATAAGTCTTGATTTTGTCTTTAAATCTATATAACTCATAAATGTTCCAGTACTTTTAAAGTCAATTCTTTATTTAAATATAAGAAGATTTACATAAATCTACTATGAGAACTCTTGATAGGGGAGAAAGAAGACAGTGAAAAAGCTAGCTTGAAATTCAACATTAAAAAAAGAAAACATTCGGGCTTCCCCTGGTGGTCCAGTGGATAAGGACACCGCCTTGCAATGCAAGGGGCACCGGTTCGATCCCGGGCCTGGGAAGATCCCACGTGCCACAGAGCGGCTGGACCGCTGTGTCCAATTACCGAGCCGGAGCTCTGGAGCGTGTGTGCCCAGAACCGGCGCTCTGTAATGACAGAGGCCACCACGATGGGAGGCCCACAGGAGCCAAAGAACAAAGCCGGATGAAAATAGATAAATGAAAGACCAATAGAAGTGGCCCGCCCGCTCCCCTCCCTCCCCAACCCGACCCCCGCCCAAAAATAAATAAATAAATAAATCTTAAAAAAAAAAAATTCAACATTAAGAAAACTAAGATCATGGCACCTGGTCCTATCACTTAATGGGAAACAGAAGCGAAAAATATGGAAGCAGTGACAGATTTTATTTTTTTGGATTCCAAAATCACTGTGGATGGTGACTACAGCCATAAAATTAAAAGATGCTTGCTCCTTGGAAAGAAAGCTATGACAAACCTAGACAGGATATTAAAAAGCGGAGACATAAAAAAAAAAAAAGCAGAGACATTACTTTGCCAACAGCATTCCACATTGTCAAAGTCGTGGATTTTCCAGTCGTCATGTATAGATGTGAGAGTTGGACCGTAAAGAAGGCTAAGCGCTGAAGAATTAATGTTTTAAAATTGTTGTGCTGGAGAAGAGTCTTGAGAGTCCCCCGGACAGCAAGGAGATCAAACCAGTCAATCTAAAGGAAATCAGGGCTTCCCTGGTGGTCCAGTGGGTAAGGACACCGCCTTGTAGTGCAAGGGGTGCCAGTTCGATCCCTGGCCTGGGAAGATCCCACATGCCGAGGAGCGGCTGGACCGGTGTGTCAGCTTGCGAGCCAGCACATGTGCCCAGAGCCGGTGTTCTGCAGCAAGAGGGGCCACTGTGATGGGAGGCCCACACAGGCCAGGGAATAAAGATGGATGAAAATAAGTGGATAAAAAAAAACAATTAAAAAAAAGCGGCTAAAAAAAATGTTTAGAAAAAAGCTTTGCTTGTAGGAAAATGCTTTTATCTTTTAAACTACACAGACTGTCAAGATCTCAGGAAACAAGACAAGATTGATCTGTGTTTTGCTAATCAATATCCAGGTTCTAAGAGGGTATATTATTGAGTGTTTATTGTTGATGATTAACAATATTGTTAGTATTATTAATAATGTAATTACTATAATGCCTATATATAGGTAATTTAAAAGGTAATTATTAATATAGTATTATTAATAAGGTAAATATTTCATTAGTAGGAAATTTATCTTTAACTGTATCTCTCCTTTATTTCTAATTTATTCTAAGGGGTAAATATTTGGTTGCTACATATGCACTGTATGTCTTTACCACCAAATTTTGTAAGTCATGCACAGTCTTGTTCAATTGAAGGGTAAATATCAATGCTCTGTTTTCGTTTTTTCTTCAAATTCTAGAATTGAGATGTAATTGACATGCCCGTGTGCTAAGTTGCTTCAGTCGTGTCTGATTCTTTTGCGACTTTATGGGCTGTAGCCCACCAGGCTCCTCTGTCCATGGGATTCCCCAGGCAAGAATACCAGAGTGGGTAGCCATTCCCTTCTCCAGGGGATCTTCCCAACCCAAGGATTGGTCCTACATCTCTTTCATCTCCTGCATTGGCAAATGGGTTCTTTACCACTAGAATATATAATGCTGTATTGGTTTTGTGTGTGCAGCATAATGATTTGATATATGTCTAGATAGTGAAATGATTACTATAGTAAGTCTAGTTAACATCCATCACCTCACATAGTTGCAGTTTTTTTTTTTCTTGTGATGAGAACTTCCAAATCTACTCTCTTAGCAACTTTGAAATACACATTACAATGTTGTTAACTATAGTCACCATTCTTTCCCTTTCAGTCTCAGGACTTATAACTGTAAGTTTGTACCTTGTTTTTTTTTAGTTTGTACCTTTTGATCACCTTCAAAGGTATAAACTTTTGGAAGTTTGTACTTTTATAACCACCTTCAAAGGGTTAAAGATGGATGAAAATAAGTGGATAAAAAAAAACAATTAAAAAAAAGCGGCTAAAAAAAATGTTTAGAAAAAAGCTTTGCTTGTAGGAAAATGCTTTTATCTTTTAAACTACACAGACTGTCAAGATCTCAGGAAACAAGACAAGATTGATCTGTGTTTTGCTAATCAATATCCAGGTTCTAAGAGGGTATATTATTGAGTGTTTATTGTTGATGATTAACAATATTGTTAGTATTATTAATAATGTAATTACTATAATGCCTATATATAGGTAATTTAAAAGGTAATTATTAATATAGTATTATTAATAAGGTAAATATTTCATTAGTAGGAAATTTATCTTTAACTGTATCTCTCCTTTTTCTCTAATTTATTCTAAGGGGTAAATATTTGGTTGCTACATATGCACTGTATGTCTTTACCACCAAATTTTGTAAGTCATGCACAGTCTTGTTCAATTGAAGGGTAAATATCAATGCTCTGTTTTCGTTTTTTCTTCAAATTCTAGAATTGAGATGTAATTGACATGCCCGTGTGCTAAGTTGCTTCAGTCGTGTCTGATTCTTTTGCGACTTTATGGGCTGTAGCCCACCAGGCTCCTCTGTCCATGGGATTCCCCAGGCAAGAATACCAGAGTGGGTAGCCATTCCCTTCTCCAGGGGATCTTCCCAACCCAAGGATTGGTCCTACATCTCTTTCATCTCCTGCATTGGCAAATGGGTTCTTTACCACTAGAATATATAATGCTGTATTGGTTTTGTGTGTGCAGCATAATGATTTGATATATGTCTAGATAGTGAAATGATTACTATAGTAAGTCTAGTTAACATCCATCACCTCACATAGTTGCAGTTTTTTTTTTTTCTTGTGATGAGAACTTCCAAATCTACTCTCTTAGCAACTTTGAAATACACATTACAATGTTGTTAACTATAGTCACCATTCTTTCCCTTTCAGTCTCAGGACTTATAACTGTAAGTTTGTACCTTGTTTTTTTTTAGTTTGTACCTTTTGATCACCTTCAAAGGTATAAACTTTTGGAAGTTTGTACTTTTATAACCACCTTCAAAGGGTTAGATTTTTGTGAAACATGGACAAAATGGACAGAGATGGCAAATGTATGTTTCAAGAGTAACTTAACAAAGATTTTTGGGGGCTTCCCTGTTGCCTCAGGTAGAAGAATTTGCCTGCAATGTGGAAGAAACAGGTTCAATCTCTGGGTTGGGAAGATTCTCTGGAGAAGGAAATGGTTACCCACTCTAGTATTCTTGCCTAGAGAATTCCGTGGATAGAGAAGCCTGGTGGGCCATAGTCCACGGGGTGGCAAAGAGTTGGACACAAGTGAGTGACGAACATGTTCACTTGTCCATTTTTATTCCAAAAGAACATGAAAGGTTATATGTGGTGACCATATGAATGAAGCAATGGAACTGAGCCCTGGAGAGAGTTTTCTCAGCTCTTAAATGAAGAATTTCCAGGAGAAAAACTGGCTTTCAGGAAGTCAAAAGAGGAAGGACCCTGGTGGATGTGTGCACCCCTCACCCCATAATTGGCACCTCCTGCCCCTATCTCCTACTGTAGCGCCAACCATGTTGCAGCTGCCTCTCTCTCTACACCATAAGCTCCCCCAGGACAAGGACTGCTTACATCTACCTCCACATCTCATGCCTGACACAGGCCCAGGCATGCAATAAGTGCTTTACCAAGTTTAGCTTTAGCCTTCTGGAGAACCTTGTCCCAGTCCTGCAATTTATTGATACCTAGAGTGTTCTGTAACTGAGTCTTTAAAAGGCCATTGACACCATTCTGTCAAACCAGTTGCTTCGGGTTAGTGGGGACATGCGAAGATCAGGAAATTCCATGAGCGTGGGCCCATTGCTGTACTTTTGTCATAAAGTGACCTTGATCAGAAGCGCTGTATAGAATGCCCTAATGATGGAGAAAACATCCTGTAAGTCTGTGGATGGTAGTTTGGGCAGAAGCAGTGGGTTCAGGGAAGGCAAATCTGTATCTAGACGATCTACAAGCACACCTTGTTTTATTGTACTTCACTCAATTGTATTTTGCAGATTCTGTGTTTCTTGCAAATTGAAGGTTGTGGGAACCATGTGTTGTCAGATGATGCTAAACAATTTTTAGCAATAAAGTATTTTTTTTATTCTTTCTTCACCAAGAACATTTTTTTCTTTTTTTTTTATTCTTTATTTTAATGGTTTTACAGAGTTTTGTAGTTCACAGACATGTATGTTCCCAGATCAGTCATATGCATATCCATGGTCCCCACCCCCAGTTCCCCTTTCCACCCCTCCAGACCTTCGCCCCAAGCCGTTGTAAGCACTCCTATTCCCTTAGGTCTATGACACTAGCTATCTTTTCCACACATAACAGTATAGGTTTCCATGTTACTCCCTCCATGCTTCCCCATCCCTATTTCTTCCCCACAATGTCCCTATGTCTATGCTCTATCTGTTTTTCCATGAGTTCCCTGTGTGTGTTATCAAGACCGTCCTACTAGATTTCATATATGTGTGTTAGTATACTGTATTTGTCTTTCTCTTTTTGACTTACTTCACTTTTTATGATAGGTTCTAGAGCCAGCCACTTCATTAGGACTGAGTCCTCTGCATTTCTTTTAAGCGAGTATTCCAGAAAGTACCAGAGCGTACGCAGCGGGGGCCCCCCATAATTGGCACCTCCTGCCCCTATCTCCTACTGTAGCGCCAACCATGTTGCAGCCTCTCTACACCATAAGCTCCCCCAGGACAAGGACTGCTTACATCTACCTCCACATCTCATGCCTGACACAGGCCCAGGCATGCAATAAGTGCTTTACCAAGTTTAGCTTTAGCCTTCTGGAGAACCTTGTCCCAGTCCTGCAATTTATTGATACCTAGAGTGTTCTGTAACTGAGTCTTTAAAAGGCCATTGACACCATTCTGTCAAACCAGTTGCTTCGGGTTAGTGGGGACATGCGAAGATCAGGAAATTCCATGAGCGTGGGCCCATTGCTGTACTTTTGTCATAAAGTGACCTTGATCAGAAGCGCTGTATAGAATGCCCTAATGATGGAGAAAACATCCTGTAAGTCTGTGGATGGTAGTTTGGGCAGAAGCAGTGGGTTCAGGGAAGGCAAATCTGTATCTAGACGATCTACAAGCACACCTTGTTTTATTGTACTTCACTCAATTGTATTTTGCAGATTCTGTGTTTCTTGCAAATTGAAGGTTGTGGGAACCATGTGTTGTCAGATGATGCTAAACAATTTTTAGCAATAAAGTATTTTTTTTATTCTTTCTTCACCAAGAACATTTTTTTCTTTTTTTTTTATTCTTTATTTTAATGGTTTTACAGAGTTTTGTAGTTCACAGACATGTATGTTCCCAGATCAGTCATATGCATATCCATGGTCCCCACCCCCCCAGTTCCCCCCTTTCCACCCCTCCAGACCTTCGCCCCAAGCCGTTGTAAGCACTCCTATTCCCTTAGGTCTATGACACTAGCTATCTTTTCCACACATAACAGTATAGGTTTCCATGTTACTCCCTCCATGCTTCCCCATCCCTATTTCTTCCCCACAATGTCCCTATGTCTATGCTCTATCTGTTTTTCCATGAGTTCCCTGTGTGTGTTATCAAGACCGTCCTACTAGATTTCATATATGTGTGTTAGTATACTGTATTTGTCTTTCTCTTTTTGACTTACTTCACTTTTTATGATAGGTTCTAGAGCCAGCCACTTCATTAGGACTGAGTCCTCTGCATTTCTTTTAACAGCTGAGTAGTATTCCATTGTATATATGTACCAGAGCTTCTGTATCCATTCATTTGTCGATGGACATCTAGGTTGCTTCCAAGTTCTGGCTATTGTATAGAGAGCTGCAATGAACATTGGGGTACAGGTGCTTCTTTCAGTTTTGATTTCATCAGGATATAAGCCTAATAGTGGGATTGCTGGATCGTAGAGTGCTTCTATGTTTAGTTTTTTAAGGAATCTCCATACTGTCTTCCATAGAGGCTGTATCAATTGACATTCCCACCAGCAATGCAGGAGTGTTCCCTTTTCTCCGCAGCCTCTCCAGCATTTATTGTCTGTAGATTTTTTGATGATGGCCATTTTGACGGGTATGAGGTGGTATCTCATTGTAGTTTTAACTTGCATTTCTCTAATAATAAGCGAGGCTGATCATCGTTTCATGTGCTTTTGGGTCATCTGTATGTCCTCTTTGGAGAGGCGTCTCTTTAGATCTTTATCCGATTTTTTGATTGGGTTGACCAAGAACATTTTTATTGAGGTATAGTCAATTAATAATTTTGCGATAGTTTCAAGTGAACAGTGAAGGGGCTTGGCCATACGTGTACATGTATCCATTCTCTCCCAAACTCCACTCCCATCCAAGTTGGTACATAACATTAAGCAGAGTTCCATGTGCTGTACAATAGATTTTTGTTGGTTATCCGTTTCAAACACGGCAGTGTGCACATGACTTTCCCAAATCCTCCAACTGTAAGTTCGTCTTCTAAGCTTGTGAGTCTCTTTCTATTTTGTAAATAAGTCCATTTGTATCATTCCTTTTTAGAATCCACATAAAATGGGTGTCATATGGTATTTCTCCTTCTCTGTCAGACTTACTTCACTCAGTTTGACAAATTAGGGTATTTAGTTTTAAAATTAAGTTATTTGATGCATGTTTTTTAAAAGCATAGGCTATTGCACACTTTACAGATGACAGTATAGTGTGAACATACATTTATTTGCACTGGGAAATCAGAAATTTCATGTGACTCACTTATTGTGATAGTCACCTTACTGCAGAGGTCTGGAACCAAACCTGCAGTATCTCTGAGGTCTGCCTGTATTTCAGTAAACACCCAATGCTGTCCCTTCCATGATGGAAATGGGTCATAGTCAGCCTGCCACCAAGTGGATGACTGCCCCGAAGGTCTGGAACCAAACCATGCGTACTAGGTCTGTATATATGTACCAGAGCTTCTGTATCCATTCATTTGTCGATGGACATCTAGGTTGCTTCCAAGTTCTGGCTATTGTATAGAGAGCTGCAATGAACATTGGGGTACAGGTGCTTCTTTCAGTTTTGATTTCATCAGGATATAAGCCTAATAGTGGGATTGCTGGATCGTAGAGTGCTTCTATGTTTAGTTTTTTAAGGAATCTCCATACTGTCTTCCATAGAGGCTGTATCAATTGACATTCCCACCAGCAATGCAAGAGGGTTCCCTTTTCTCCGCACCCTCTCCAGCATTTATTGTCTGTAGATTTTTTGATGATGGCCATTCTGACGGGTGTGAGGTGGTATCTCATTGTAGTTTTAATTTGCATTTCTCTAATAATAAGCGAGGTTGAGCATCGTTTCATGTGCTTTTGGGCCATCTGTATGTCCTCTTTGGAGCGGCGTCTCTTTAGATCTTTTTCCCATTTTTTGATTGGGTTGACCAAGAACATTTTTATTGAGGTATAGTCAATTAATAATTTTGCGATAGTTTCAAGTGAACAGTGAAGGGGCTTGGCCATACGTGTACATGTATCCATTCTCTCCCAAACTCCACTCCCATCCAAGTTGGTACATAACATTAAGCAGAGTTCCATGTGCTGTACAATAGATTTTTGTTGGTTATCCGTTTCAAACACGGCAGTGTGCACATGACTTTCCCAAATCCCCTCCAACTGTAAGTTCGTTTTCTAAGCTTGTGAGTCTCTTTCTATTTTGTAAATAAGTCCATTTGTATCATTCCTTTTTAGAATCCACATAAAATGGGTGTCATATGGTATTTCTCCTTCTCTGTCAGACTTACTTCACTCAGTTTGACAAATTAGGGTATTTAGTTTTAAAATTAAGTTATTTGATGCATGTTTTTTAAAAGCATAGGCTATTGCACACTTTACAGATGACAGTATAGTGTGAACATACATTTATTTGCACTGGGAAATCAGAAATTTCATGTGACTCACTTATTGTGATAGTCACCTTACTGCAGAGGTCTGGAACCAAACCTGCAGTATCTCTGAGGTCTGCCTGTATTTCAGTAAACACCCAATGCTGTCCCTTCCATGATGGAAATGGTTCATAGTCAGCCTGCCACCAAGTGGATGACTGAGCACCCCCAGACAATGGTTCCATATCAAGAGCTCAGTATAGTCTGTGCTTCTGGCAGATGGGACAATTAGTGAACATAGCCAGGTCACCCTAGGTGAGTGCAAGTCTGTGTTTCCAAGCCTATGCATAAACCTCCACCCCTACCACCATGGACACACTGTTCATGAGCCCACTGGGTGATGACAAGAGTAGCTGGAGAAAGAGACTGACCAACATCCACAGGAAAGGTCAACCCATCCACTTTATTATTAAAATCCCCCTTGGCTGAGTTCACTCTGGTGAGAATTCACATGAGACACAAATATCTTCATAGTTTTTGCCCATTCAGAGAGACTTATCCATATATCTCTTTCCCCAAATTTCTTTGTCCCCGGTTTTCCAATCATGAACCTTCTAGACTCCTGATTATCCAGCCCAGCCATTGGCTACATCCCATGAATTGGTATTGAATCACAATATGACCATTTCTCCTTCCAAGCTAAATATACAGTCAGGTTCAGTGCCGGAAGTCCTAACCACTGGGAGGATTCTCCTTCACCATCATCTTTCAGGGATGTCCCAGAGAGGGACAGAGTAGTGCTTCAGTTGTCCACTTGTAAGTGTTGGACATATCTACCAAACCGTGTATAAGCCAGGTCTGAGTCTATACTATCTCTGTTGATTAATCACAGGGAACTTCCCACGAAAGCTCTCCCATGATGCACAGGCTGAGAAGAGACAAGACGGTGTAGCAGTGGTGGAGACCACAGGCATTCGGGCCACTTCATCATGTAATGTATGTGTGCCTTCAGGGCCTGCTTAGGCCAGATCCCATATGTATCACTTGCATTTGATGAAAGAGTGTTGCTGTGCCCACCTATCTTTATGGCATGTGGGTCAGATAGTAATAGCACCCATTTTATGATGGGCAACTCAGGTCATGTGGCAACTTATTGACCCACAGTCAAGTGTTCAGTCTGCACTGAGGTCCAGTAGCAGCCAAGAGCTGTTTCTCTAAAGGAGAGTAATTAAAAGTGGAGGATGGCAGAGTCTTAATACCCTAGTCTGCCTATTTTTGTTCTACTTGCTAATCTCATATCAGTATGGATTTTTCCACTTCTATTGGTCTTTAACACCCAATGCTGTCCCTTCCATGATGGAAATGGTTCATAGCACCTGCCACCAAGTGGATGACTGAGCACCCCCAGACAATGGTTCCATATCAAGAGCTCAGTATAGTCTGTGCTTCTGGCAGATGGGACAATTAGTGAACATAGCCAGGTCACCCTAGGTGAGTGCAAGTCTGTGTTTCCAAGCCTATGCATAAACCTCCACCCCTACCACCATGGACACACTGTTCATGAGCCCACTGGGTGATGACAAGAGTAGCTGGAGAAAGAGACTGACCAACATCCACAGGAAAGGTCAACCCATCCACTTTATTATTAAAATCCCCCTTGGCTGAGTTCACTCTGGTGAGAATTCACATGAGACACAAATATCTTCATAGTTTTTGCCCATTCAGAGAGACTTATCCATATATCTCTTTCCCCAAATTTCTTTGTCCCCGGTTTTCCAATCATGAACCTTCTAGACTCCTGATTATCCAGCCCAGACATTGGCTACATCCCATGAATTGGTATTGAATCACAATATGACCATTTCTCCTTCCAAGCTAAATATACAGTCAGGTTCAGTGCCGGAAGTCCTAACCACTGGGAGGATTCTCCTTCACCATCATCTTTCAGGGATGTCCCAGAGAGGGACAGAGTAGTGCTTCAGTTGTCCACTTGTAAGTGTTGGACATATCTACCAAACCGTGTATAAGCCAGGTCTGAGTCTATACTATCTCTGTTGATTAATCACAGGGAACTTCCCACGAAAGCTCTCCCATGATGCACAGGCTGAGAAGAGACAAGACGGTGTAGCAGTGGTGGAGACCACAGGCATTCGGGCCACTTCATCATGTAATGTATGTGTGCCTTCAGGGCCTGCTTAGGCCAGATCCCATATGTATCACTTGCATTTGATGAAAGAGTGTTGCTGTGCCCACCTATCTTTATGGCATGTGGGTCAGATAGTAATAGCACCCATTTTATGATGGGCAACTCAGGTCATGTGGCAACTTATTGACCCACAGTCAAGTGTTCAGTCTGCACTGAGGTCCAGTAGCAGCCAAGAGCTGTTTCTCTAAAGGAGAGTAATTAAAAGTGGAAGATGGCAGAGTCTTAATACCCTAGTCTGCCTATTTTTGTTCTACTTGCTAATCTCTCATATCAGTATGGATGATCTTTTTTTTGGGCCACTTCTATTGGTCTTTCATTTATATATCTTTGTTCTTTGACCCGTGTGGGCCTCCCATCACAGTGGCGTCTGTCGTTGCAGAGCACCAGCTGTGGGTGCATGCGCTCCAGAGCTCCGGCTTGGTAGTTGGACACATCGGTTCAGCCGTTCCACGGCACGTGGGATCTTCCCAGGCCAGGGATCAAACTGGCACCTCTTGCACTGCAAGGTGGTGTCCTTACCCACTGGACCACCAGGGAAGCCGTGGATGATCTTTTTAACTCAGTGTGCTGGTTCAAAGACTAATCTCCAGAAACACTCTTACAAAGACATACCCAGAAGTCGTATTTTACCAGTTCTCTGGGCATCTCTTAGCCCAGTCAGGTTGACAGACGAAATTAACTGTGCCACATGGTAGCTATTAGTCACATGTGCCTATTTCACTTTAACAAAAATTAAAAATTTGTTATCTCCATCACACTAGTCATAAATCAAGTGCTCACTCATTAGTGGCCACATATGAGACAGACAGAGCATTTTCAGACTCACAGAAAGTTTTAATAAACCGCACTGCTTTGGAGAATGAAACCAGAATTTTCAAAACTTCTCTGACTTGACAGAGATCAAAGGTATCATCAGGTGAAACACTTTCCTCACGCAATTCCAGAATGTTAGATAAAGGCAGGACGACAGGTAGAGGGCCAGGAGAGGTGGGAAGCTTCAGTCACACTCTTTGAACATCCTTATTCGTTTTAAGTCTTGGCTCCTTCTGCACACCTTCCTTCTAGAGTTTTGGCATGTGGGCTCAGCTAGGAATCCCATTTTATGTATGGCAACCCCATGGCATTTGATGAAAGAGTGTTGCTGTGCCCACCTATCTTTATGGCATGTGGGTCAGATAGTAATAGCACCCATTTTATGATGGGCAACTCAGGTCATGTGGCAACTTATTGACCCACAGTCAAGTGTTCAGTCTGCACTGAGGTCCAGTAGCAGCCAAGAGCTGTTTCTCTAAAGGAGAGTAATTAAAAGTGGAAGATGGCAGAGTCTTAATACCCTAGTCTGCCTATTTTTGTTCTACTTGCTAATCTCTCATATCAGTATGGATGATCTTTTTTTTGGGCCACTTCTATTGGTCTTTCATTTATATATCTTTGTTCTTTGACCCGTGTGGGCCTCCCATCACAGTGGCGTCTGTCGTTGCAGAGCACCAGCTGTGGGTGCATGCGCTCCAGAGCTCCGGCTTGGTAGTTGGACACATCGGTTCAGCCGTTCCACGGCACGTGGGATCTTCCCAGGCCAGGGATCAAACTGGCACCTCTTGCACTGCAAGGTGGTGTCCTTACCCACTGGACCACCAGGGAAGCCGTGGATGATCTTTTTAACTCAGTGTGCTGGTTCAAAGACTAATCTCCAGAAACACTCTTACAAAGACATACCCAGAAGTCGTATTTTACCAGTTCTCTGGGCATCTCTTAGCCCAGTCAGGTTGACAGACGAAATTAACTGTGCCACATGGTAGCTATTAGTCACATGTGCCTATTTCACTTTAACAAAAATTAAAAATTTGTTATCTCCATCACACTAGTCATAAATCAAGTGCTCACTCATTAGTGGCCACATATGAGACAGACAGAGCATTTTCAGACTCACAGAAAGTTTTAATAAACCGCACTGCTTTGGAGAATGAAACCAGAATTTTCAAAACTTCTCTGACTTGACAGAGATCAAAGGTATCATCAGGTGAAACACTTTCCTCACGCAATTCCAGAATGTTAGATAAAGGCAGGACGACAGGTAGAGGGCCAGGGAGAGGTGGGAAGCTTCAGTCACACTCTTTGAACATCCTTATTCGTGTAAGTCTGTGCAATTCCAGTTCCTCCCTCTACATAATCGTTCTTGAAAGCTCCTTCTGCACACCTTCCTTCTAGAGTGGAGGCCCCAACTTTGTTCCTGAAGTTTCTAAACCTTTCAAGAATCTGATGCAAGCATTATGGCCTATCTCCACCCCACCCAGCCCATTTGACTATGAATTAATTGTGGAACTGAGGAAAAGATGGAAAGATATGATTATAATTTATGTCCCTGTTTTTAGGCAGAGTCACCTATCTGCTTCCACAGACAAAGAATGAATCTGTTTTCTGGAATAGATAGAGCCCATAGTTGGGAGTTTTGTGTGAGTGAACGATGGACTTTTTGCCAATTCGAATAGTGCTCCGATGGCCCTTTATAGTAATAATCATCGCCAACATGTAGTCCTCTGAAGAGCTTACTAATACTTTTCTTTGCACATGAGGAGGCAACAGAAGGTTGAGCATCTTTTCAAGGTCATGCCACTTCTACTCAGCAGAACCACGATGTAACCATCTGTCTGCAGCGTTTGTGCTCAGAGCCTTGGCACTGTACTTTTTCTTTATCGTGCTGCTGGAATTGCATTTATTATTCTGTGCTGGGTTTCATCTGTTTATCGTGTGTCCTTCCTTCAAGACTGAGGGCTTCTTAAGGACAAGGTCAGTGCCTTACTTATTGAAGTCCTTCCTGTTTTTGAGCCCCCTCTCCTGCTGTAGAGCTTACCTCCTCTGTGAAAGCATCCAAGGACAAGAAACAGTCCCAGTCTCCAGCCATTACAGCACGGACCTGAGACCTGGCTTGGCCAATCGCTTCTCCCATCTGGGACACAGAATCTTGAACTAGCAACACAACACAAAGAGGGTGAGATGGTTCGGCCTTGTTCATGGTGACAGTGGTGTCCTGTGGTGGTGGCACCTGGACCAGTGGTTTCTGGTAAAAAAAAGTGGTGGTGTCTTCCTGTTTGCTGGCCCTCCCCCACCATCTTACTTCTTGTGCATTTCCCAAGCTTAGTTTTCCTCTTTCCCTTCTCTTTCTTCCAGAATATTCTTTTTATGTGTGTAGAATTGGTTTCTGCTGTATATAGCTAAGAGTTATCCTTTGTATAACCAAAGGATAAGGGTAGTTCTTTAGTAACTGTTGAGTGAGTGAATGAAATCTCGTAAGCTGTAGACATACCTTAAAGAAGGATGGACTAAAAGTGGGAAGTAGGATAAGAAGGAATATAAGAATCACAGAGAAGGAAATGGGAATAGTTTTCCACTGAAATTCTCCTTGTAACTTGCCAGATGTTCTTGCTGTAAAGTGGAAGCTCTGACAAAGATGAGGTGTAGGACAATTGTCATTCTTGAAAATTAGATGAAAAAAAATCTTTTTGTCATTCAAAAATTTTTAAGAAAACTAAAAAAATTTTAATTAAAAATTCTTAAAAGTTTTAAGTAGAAAATTTCTCTGCTTGAATCTGAAGTGGAGGTCTTCAGCTTCCTCTGAAGCCTTCTCTGAATTGCACTATGAGTCTCTTCAATGACTGCTTTTGAATCCAGAGTAACCCTGAGCCCCTCCAGGTCTCCAGTTACTCAGATCACATGGTGACATGCTTGCAGGAAATTGTCCTATCCTTGTTTTCTGCAGCTTTGATGGAGAACAGGGATTAGTATGGCTTCACCTTTCACAAGTCACCCCAAGACATTAGGAGAGGGCTTGAAAGGATTGGTTCCGGCCGTCATCAAGAAGTATTTTCTGTTTTCTTGAGTGGGATTTCATTTCCAATTTGAGCCAATGAAGACCTCCCTGAGATTAGGAGGACTCTTACTGCTTTGTTCTATAACATGGACTTGTGCTGGGAATTGGTCAGCTGTGAAAGTACTGTGCAGTTACTGTTGGTTCTATGCCAGGATTAAACCCACACTATTTCCCAATTTGTATATGAATCCTGATGAGGTGTTTTTAGGAGGTTACTGCCCTGTAACCTGCATTTTACCATATGGTCATTATGAGCTTTTCTCCTACTCTAATAACTGTGGCTTCATAACCAAAACTTCCCAGGAAACTCTTCTGCTTAAGACTAAAATCAAGTATATCTCAAGTATCTCCGGATACACAGCTGAAATGTCACTGTCATGTGTTGTCGCAAAACAAGCGTGCGTGTGCCCTTTTTTAAGTGAAACTGAAAGTGGAGAAGAGGAAACCAGCTCTGAAGACATGGAAATTGCCTCTATAATGCAGCCACAGAAGGATCTTAATGAAGGATCGTGATCTCTTTGTGTGCCAAATGGTGTACCTTTACAGGGAGAGAAGAAATTAAGTTTATGTGCAAAGGCAATCTCCAAAATGACTGTTTCAGATTGAAGACTTAGTGTGCTATTTTATAGAGATCAGAGGAACTGGCATGGAACTGAGTAATACCCAATTTTCAATTTGAAAAAGCTAATTTGCAATTTTAAATCAAATGGCATGTTGCCTTCTTATCTATTTTTTCCCCAAAAGACTGCCGCTGCTTTTAACTCTATGGAGAATTATTTATGAATAAAATATGTTCTATTACCTGTTAAAAAAAGAAGTCTTTTATAAAATTAAGTCTCATGAGTCAACAGCATGATACTCCAGAAGGCATGCAATTAGATATTTGACTTCACACAAAATGCACTTGGATACATAAGCTGTGTAAGCTAGAATGCTAGAAAATTGTTGAAATTGTGTATAGAGAAATGTTCACCTCCGTAGCAACACATCAAAACAGCTTATTGTATATTAGTCCTCGTATGTGTTCAAAGAAGTTGTTCTTTCCTTGATTAATTATTTGATGGCTCATACCTAGCTGGATATTCTTAGTTTGGTTCTACATTTTGTTTGGGCTTCCTTGTAGCTTGTGCTACAGACCTCCTGAGATTAGGAGGACTCTTACTGCTTTGTTCTATAACATGGACTTGTGCTGGGAATTGGTCAGCTGTGAAAGTACTGTGCAGTTACTGTTGGTTCTATGCCAGGATTAAACCCACACTATTTCCCAATTTGTATATGAATCCTGATGAGGTGTTTTTAGGAGGTTACTGCCCTGTAACCTGCATTTTACCATATGGTCATTATGAGCTTTTCTCCTACTCTAATAACTGTGGCTTCATAACCAAAACTTCCCAGGAAACTCTTCTGCTTAAGACTAAAATCAAGTATATCTCAAGTATCTCCGGATACACAGCTGAAATGTCACTGTCATGTGTTGTCGCAAAACAAGCGTGCGTGTGCCCTTTTTCAAGTGAAACTGAAAGTGGAGAAGAGGAAACCAGCTCTGAAGACATGGAAATTGCCTCTATAATGCAGCCACAGAAGGATCTTAATGAAGGATCGTGATCTCTTTGTGTGCCAAATGGTGTACCTTTACAGGGAGAGAAGAAATTAAGTTTATGTGCAAAGGCAATCTCCAAAATGACTGTTTCAGATTGAAGACTTAGTGTGCTATTTTATAGAGATCAGAGGAACTGGCATGGAACTGAGTAATACCCAATTTTCAATTTGAAAAAGCTAATTTGCAATTTTAAATCAAATGGCATGTTGCCTTCTTATCTATTTTTTCCCCAAAAGACTGCCGCTGCTTTTAACTCTATGGAGAATTATTTATGAATAAAATATGTTCTATTACCTGTTAAAAAAAGAAGTCTTTTATAAAATTAAGTCTCATGAGTCAACAGCATGATACTCCAGAAGGCATGCAATTAGATATTTGACTTCACACAAAATGCACTTGGATACATAAGCTGTGTAAGCTAGAATGCTAGAAAATTGTTGAAATTGTGTATAGAGAAATGTTCACCTCCGTAGCAACACATCAAAACAGCTTATTGTATATTAGTCCTCGTATGTGTTCAAAGAAGTTGTTCTTTCCTTGATTAATTATTTGATGGCTCATACCTAGCTGGATATTCTTAGTTTGGTTCTACATTTTGTTTGGGCTTCCCTTGTAGCTTTGCTGGTAATGAATCCGCCTACAGTGCAGGAGACCCCAGTTAAATTCCTGGGTCAGGAAGATCCCCTGGAGAAGGGATAGTCTACCCACTCCAGGATTCTTGGGCTTCTCTGGTGGCTCAGATGGTAAAGAATCTGCCTGCAATGCAGGAGACCTGGGTTTCAATCCTTGGGTTGGTAAGATTCCCTGGAGAAGGGAAGGGCTGCCCACTCTAGCATTCTGGGTTTTTTTGCCACTTTTTAAATTTTGCTTTTTTGCTTTTACTGTTTTGTTGTTTACAGATATGTATAATCCCAGATTAGTCATGGATCTCCCCCATCCCACCCCTCTAGGCCTTTGCATAGCCCCCATGTAAGATTCCTTAACTCACTGCACATTGACAATAGTTATCTCTTTTACATATGATAGTATAGGGTTCCATGTTACTCTTTCCGTATCTCTTACCCACTCTTCCCTCTTCCTAATGTCCATAAATCTGTTCTCTGTGACTGTTTTTCCATCGATTCTCTGCATGTGTATTTATCAGTACGATCTTCCTAGATTGCATATATATGTGTTAGTATACTAGTCTGTCTCTTTTTGACTTACTTCACTTTGTATAATAGGTTCTAGATTCATCCATCTCATTAGCACTGAATCTTCTGCATTTCTTTTTGCGGCGGGAAAGTACTCCACTGTATATATATACCAGAGTTTCTTTATCCATTCGTTCGTCGATGGACATCTGTGTTGCTTCCATGTTCTATCTATTGTGTAGCATGCTGCAAGGAACATTGGGGTACAGGTGTCTCTTCTGATTTTGATTCCATCAGGGTGTAAGCCTAATAGTGGGATTTCTGGGTCATGTGGTGCTTCTATTCTTAGCTTTTTGAGGAATCTCCATACTGTCTTCCATAGTGGTTGTATCAATTTGCATTCCCATCAACAATGCGATGGTGTTCGCGTGTCTCTGCGCTCTCTCCAGCTTTTATTATCTGCAGAGTTGTTGATGATGGCCATTCTGACGGGTGTGAGGTGATATCTCATTGTAGTTTTGATTTGCCCCAATTATTATTAGGTTTTGCACGATGTTCAAAGAAGTTGTTCTTTCCTTGATTAATTATTTGATGGCTCATACCTAGCTGGATATTCTTAGTTTGGTTCTACATTTTGTTTGGGCTTCCCTTGTAGCTTTGCTGGTAATGAATCCGCCTACAGTGCAGGAGACCCCAGTTAAATTCCTGGGTCAGGAAGATCCCCTGGAGAAGGGATAGTCTACCCACTCCAGGATTCTTGGGCTTCTCTGGTGGCTCAGATGGTAAAGAATCTGCCTGCAATGCAGGAGACCTGGGTTTCAATCCTTGGGTTGGTAAGATTCCCTGGAGAAGGGAAGGGCTGCCCACTCTAGCATTCTGGGTTTTTTTGCCACTTTTTAAATTTTGCTTTTTTGCTTTTACTGTTTTGTTGTTTACAGATATGTATAATCCCAGATTAGTCATGGATCTCCCCCATCCCACCCCTCTAGGCCTTTGCATAGCCCCCATGTAAGATTCCTTAACTCACTGCACATTGACAATAGTTATCTCTTTTACATATGATAGTATAGGGTTCCATGTTACTCTTTCCGTATCTCTTACCCACTCTTCCCTCTTCCTAATGTCCATAAATCTGTTCTCTGTGACTGTTTTTCCATCGATTCTCTGCATGTGTATTTATCAGTACGATCTTCCTAGATTGCATATATATGTGTTAGTATACTAGTCTGTCTCTTTTTGACTTACTTCACTTTGTATAATAGGTTCTAGATTCATCCATCTCATTAGCACTGAATCTTCTGCATTTCTTTTTGCGGCGGGAAAGTACTCCACTGTATATATATACCAGAGTTTCTTTATCCATTCGTTCGTCGATGGACATCTGTGTTGCTTCCATGTTCTATCTATTGTGTAGCATGCTGCAAGGAACATTGGGGTACAGGTGTCTCTTCTGATTTTGATTCCATCAGGGTGTAAGCCTAATAGTGGGATTTCTGGGTCATGTGGTGCTTCTATTCTTAGCTTTTTGAGGAATCTCCATACTGTCTTCCATAGTGGTTGTATCAATTTGCATTCCCATCAACAATGCGAGGGTGTTCCCTTTTCTCTGCGCCCTCTCCAGCTTTTATTATCTGCAGATTTGTTGATGATGGCCATTCTGACGGGTGTGAGGTGATATCTCATTGTAGTTTTGATTTGCATTTCTCTAATTATAAGTGAGGTTGAGTGTCGTTTCATGTGTTTTTTGGCCATCTGTATGTTCTCTTTGGAGAGGTGTCTCTTTAGGTCTTTTTCCCATTTTTTGATTGGGTTGTTTTGTTTTTTTGGAGTTGAGTTGTCTGAGCCACTTGTAGATTTTGGAGATTAATTCTTTGTCAGTTGTTTCATTTGCTATGATTTTCTCCTATTCTGTGGGTTGTCTGTTCACCTTGTTTGTAGTTTCTTTTGCTATGCAAAAGCTTTTAAGTTTCATCAGGTCCCACTTATTTACTTTTGTTTTTATTTCCATTATTCTAGTGGGCGGGTCATAGAAGATCTTGCTTTGATTTATGTCTTTGAGTGTTTTGCCTATATTCCCCTATAAGAGTTTAGGGTTTCTTGTCTTACATTTAGGTTTTCAATCCATTTTGAGTTTATCTTTGTATATGGTGTTATGGAATGTTCCAGCTTCATTCACTTAAGGATTCTTACCTGGAGAATTCCATGGTTTGTCCATGGGTCACAAAAGTTGGACACAACTGAACAACTTGACTTGTACTCTCACATTTGGTTTACAGTGTGTCAGTCGGGGATCCCCAAGAGACAAGAGGCACACTCAGAACTCTACAGGCTGTTCATTTTGTCTATTTGAGAGAGACAGAGAGAACCAAAGGTAGAGACAGAGTCACCAGGATCCACTCCACTTCTGCCATTTGAACAGACTCCAGACTTCCTGCCATGACTTACTAGGCTTTGCTTGACAATTAGGATCCCACCCACATCTGATTTTATCTTCTCACACAGTTCTCTTTCCCAGACTTCCTGGTCTGTGAACTCTTCCTCAGACACACCTCTGTTACAGCCTTTGTTTATGTTAAATATTGCTATTTTGGGGAATTCCTTGACAGTCCAGTGGTTAAAGCCTCTGCATTTTCACTGCAGGAGGTGCAAGTTCACTCCCTGATCAAGGAACTAATATTCTGCATGGTAAATGACCCAGCCATAAAAAAGAACAAGAAAACTTCATTAAAGTTTTCTATAGTGAGGCTTCCTGGTCACCCAGTGAGTAAGAGTCTGCCTTGCAGTGCAAGGCACTGGTTCGATCCTGGCCCAGGAGTATCCCATGTGCCACGGAGCGGCTGGACTGGTGTGTCCAGTTATGAGCCAGCACTCTGGAGGCATGTGCCCAGAGCCGGTGCTCTGCAGCCGGAGGCGTGGAGTTGAGTTGTCTGAGCCACTTGTAGATTTTGGAGATTAATTCTTTGTCAGTTGTTTCATTTGCTATGATTTTCTCCTATTCTGTGGGTTGTCTGTTCACCTTGTTTGTAGTTTCTTTTGCTATGCAAAAGCTTTTAAGTTTCATCAGGTCCCACTTATTTACTTTTGTTTTTATTTCCATTATTCTAGTGGGCGGGTCATAGAAGATCTTGCTTTGATTTATGTCTTTGAGTGTTTTGCCTATATTCCCCTATAAGAGTTTAGGGTTTCTTGTCTTACATTTAGGTTTTCAATCCATTTTGAGTTTATCTTTGTATATGGTGTTATGGAATGTTCCAGCTTCATTCACTTAAGGATTCTTACCTGGAGAATTCCATGGTTTGTCCATGGGTCACAAAAGTTGGACACAACTGAACAACTTGACTTGTACTCTCACATTTGGTTTACAGTGTGTCAGTCGGGGATCCCCAAGAGACAAGAGGCACACTCAGAACTCTACAGGCTGTTCATTTTGTCTATTTGAGAGAGACAGAGAGAACCAAAGGTAGAGACAGAGTCACCAGGATCCACTCCACTTCTGCCATTTGAACAGACTCCAGACTTCCTGCCATGACTTACTAGGCTTTGCTTGACAATTAGGATCCCACCCACATCTGATTTTATCTTCTCACACAGTTCTCTTTCCCAGACTTCCTGGTCTGTGAACTCTTCCTCAGACACACCTCTGTTACAGCCTTTGTTTATGTTAAATATTGCTATTTTGGGGAATTCCTTGACAGTCCAGTGGTTAAAGCCTCTGCATTTTCACTGCAGGAGGTGCAAGTTCACTCCCTGATCAAGGAACTAATATTCTGCATGGTAAATGACCCAGCCATAAAAAAGAACAAGAAAACTTCATTAAAGTTTTCTATAGTGAGGCTTCCCTGGTCACCCAGTGAGTAAAGAGTCTGCCTTGCAGTGCAAGGGGCACTGGTTCGATCCCTGGCCCAGGAGTATCCCATGTGCCACGGAGCGGCTGGACTGGTGTGTCCAGTTATGAGCCAGCACTCTGGAGGGCATGTGCCCAGAGCCGGTGCTCTGCAGCCGGAGAGGCGACTGTGATGGGAGGCCCACACTGGCCAAAGACTAAAGATGGATGAAAATAAATAAATAAATTTGAAAAACAATAAAAGAGCCCCCCCCCCAAAAAAAATCTTTCTACAGTAATGGCATATTGTCTTGAGAATATTTTGGGCATATGAGGTTAAATAAAATATATTGAAATTAATTTCAACTGTTTCTTTTTGCGGGGGGCCACTTCTATTGGTCTTTCATTTATCTATTTTCATCCATCTTTGTTCTTTGGCCCGTGTGGGCCTTGCATCGCAGTGGCCTCTGTCACTGCAGAGCACCAGCTCTGGGTGCATGTGCTCCAGAGTTCCAGCTTGGTAGTTGGACACATCGGTCCAGCCGCTCCGCGGCACGTGGGATCTTCCCAGGCCAGGGATCAAACTGGCACCCTTTGCATTGCAAGGCGGTGTCTTTACCCACTGGACCACCAGGGAAGCCCCTCTTCTTATCTTTTTAATATGGGTAGTATATAGTTTAAGTTTCCTGTGACCTCCACACACAGTTTTCTGTAAAGCGTACTTTATAAAGTTTATACTTAAGCAATTAATTGACTATTTATTCTGAACCAGGCCACACAGAGAGGAATGAGTCAAGTATCACTGGAGTACACAGGGAGGAGAGTCATGCCCAAGGCATCAGGGAGGCCTCCAAGGAGGAGGTGGCATCTGAGGTGGTACTCACTCTCTTCAGAGATCAGCAAGAATTCCAAGAGACAAGAGGCACACTCAAAACTCTACAGGCTATTCATTTTATCTATTTGAGAGAGACAGATAGAGCCAGAGGGAGAGATACTGTTGCCAGAATTCACTCTACTTCTGCCTTTTGAACAGACTCCAGACTCGCTGGTGTGGACTCACTGTGGGCTCTGCTCCTTTCAGAACCATGGTCTACATTTTGAAATTACGGAAGGTAGCATCGTGTACCTCTACCCCATGAAAACTGGACAGGCACAAAAGTCCTGGCTTTCCAGCAAAGGGTCAAATCAAGGTTAAGAGATATTCAGATATCTGAATCTTAATCTCAGTATCTGGCCTCATGTGCTTAGTATGTATATTGTGTAGTAGATAAACGTTGCTAGAAAAGTTGTTCTCCTTTCAAGGATATCTAAATTATGATTTCTAAAAACACAGTGCAAATTTACTACTGATTTAACACTCGGTTTGGTTTGGTAAATCATACTCAACTGCTACTGTGATAACCTTTGAGTTCTAGGGGACTTTGAAATGACATTGCTAACCAGTCAGTTTTCTCTTTCAAACAATTTTCTCTTTCTATCCTGAGTTGGATATTCAGCTCTAATGTTTGGGAGCCTTACTTGTGCTAAAGATGCATGGAGTGAGGTAATGCTTTGTTTGAATCATTTATGGATCCATGAAGAAACAGATGTATTTCTTATAGTTGAGTAATAGCAGGTGCATTAGCATACTATGACTTTTTTTGTTTTGATTTTGGTTGCATTGTGGGGACTGTGGGACCTTAGTTCCCTGACCAGGGGTTGAACCCAGGCCCTTGGCAATGAAATCCTGTGACTCTTTTTCGTTTTTTTTTTTTAAATAACAACTTTACTAAGATAGAAATCACACAGCATATAGTTTATCCATTTCAAGTACACAATTCAGTGGCTTATAAAATAAAGTCATATAGTCATCACCACAGTCCATTTTAGAATGTTTTTATCATTCCCCAAAGGAACCCTTTGTCCCATAGCCAGCAACCCCAGCATGAGTTTGGGGGGATTTGTAGCCCCCAAGATATGTCCACTTGGGATCTCAAAAAGTGACCTTATTTGAAACAAAGGTCTTTGTGGATGTAATTAAAGTAATACAGATCGTGAGATGAAATGGTTCTGGATTAGGGTTCTACTTCTGGGCTAGACCCAAAATACTGTTGCCAGAATTCACTCTACTTCTGCCTTTTGAACAGACTCCAGACTCGCTGGTGTGGACTCACTGTGGGCTCTGCTCCTTTCAGAACCATGGTCTACATTTTGAAATTACGGAAGGTAGCATCGTGTACCTCTACCCCATGAAAACTGGACAGGCACAAAAGTCCTGGCTTTCCAGCAAAGGGTCAAATCAAGGTTAAGAGATATTCAGATATCTGAATCTTAATCTCAGTATCTGGCCTCATGTGCTTAGTATGTATATTGTGTAGTAGATAAACGTTGCTAGAAAAGTTGTTCTCCTTTCAAGGATATCTAAATTATGATTTCTAAAAACACAGTGCAAATTTACTACTGATTTAACACTCGGTTTGGTTTGGTAAATCATACTCAACTGCTACTGTGATAACCTTTGAGTTCTAGGGGACTTTGAAATGACATTGCTAACCAGTCAGTTTTCTCTTTCAAACAATTTTCTCTTTCTATCCTGAGTTGGATATTCAGCTCTAATGTTTGGGAGCCTTACTTGTGCTAAAGATGCATGGAGTGAGGTAATGCTTTGTTTGAATCATTTATGGATCCATGAAGAAACAGATGTATTTCTTATAGTTGAGTAATAGCAGGTGCATTAGCATACTATGACTTTTTTTGTTTTGATTTTTGGTTGCATTGTGGGGACTGTGGGACCTTAGTTCCCTGACCAGGGGTTGAACCCAGGCCCTTGGCAATGAAATCCTGTGACTCTTTTTCGTTTTTTTTTTTTAAATAACAACTTTACTAAGATAGAAATCACACAGCATATAGTTTATCCATTTCAAGTACACAATTCAGTGGCTTATAAAATAAAGTCATATAGTCATCACCACAGTCCATTTTAGAATGTTTTTATCATTCCCCAAAGGAACCCTTTGTCCCATAGCCAGCAACCCCAGCATGAGTTTGGGGGGATTTGTAGCCCCCAAGATATGTCCACTTGGGATCTCAAAAAGTGACCTTATTTGAAACAAAGGTCTTTGTGGATGTAATTAAAGTAATACAGATCGTGAGATGAAATGGTTCTGGATTAGGGTTGTTAAAGCCAGTGATGAGTATTTTTATAAGAGAGAGGAAAAGAAGAACGCAGAAACAGAGAGAAGGCATTGTGAGGATGGAGACAGAGACTGAAGGTACAGAGCCCTTCAAGTTGGGAGCATCCATGGATTACCAGCTTTGATGAGAAGCCGGGACAGTGGCATGGAGAGTGGGGGATTTTCCCTCAGCTTTCCCATAGGGGACCAAATCTGCTGACACCTCGGTTTTGGGCTGATGGAATCCTGACCTGGGGAAGAGTACATTTCTTTTGTTTTAAGCTGTCAGGTTTGTGGTAATTATTATGGCAGCCCTAGAAAACGGTAGACTCCAAACTCCCTCCACTTCCTCCACTTCTGGTAACCATCAGTTTACTTTCTGTCTTTATAGATTAGCCTATTATGGGCATTTCATATATGTTTTATGTAGTCTTTTGTGATTGGTTTCTTTCACTTAACATGAACCTTTCAAAGCTTATCCAAGTTGTGGGACACATCCGAATCCTATTTCTTTTTATGGTTGAATAATATTTCAAATATGGATATACCTACCACATCTCATTCATCCATTCATCCGTTGATGGACATTTGGGTTCTTTCTACTTTTGGGTTAAGGTGAATGATGGAACTGAGAACATTTATGTGGAAGTTTTTCTGTGGACATATGTCTTCATTTTTCCTGATTACGTGAGTCATCTGGTGACTCTATGTTTAGCATTATAAGAAACTGTCAGACTTTTCCAAAGTGACTACACTATTTTACTTTCCCTCTAGCAGTATATGAGGGTTCCAACTTCTCCACCTTCTCACCAACATTTACTGTTATCTGTATTATTTTTTATTAGATCTCTATTAGATCTCACACCACAAACAATATTCTTCCCAGTTGTTGGTGAAAGGAGGAGAGGAGGTGGTCATCCCACGCAGCCCTTGTATAGAGTGAGGGACAGAGGAGTTGAGACGAAGAATCAGCAGTCAAGCCAGCAAGGCAGGAGGGGTGATGCTCCCTGGCCCTGGGGTTTGAGCTAGCTTTAGTCTTGTCATTTATGTCCAAGATTGGGTGTAGGTGACTTCCAGTTTGGAAGCTTCCCCACTGTTAAACAGAACAAATCCTCTCTAATTCCCAGTTGAACCAAATCCAAACTCCAAAGCAGGTCTTGGAATAGGCTTAGTCTTATAAGGTTCTTAATCAATGATTCTTCCCAATATCCCTTTCCTACCTCTGTTTACTTAATCTGAACCTGACTGGCTTAGATGTGCTAAAGTAAGTAGTAACAGAATTAAGCAACAATATCTCTCTAAACATTTAACATGCATTTTGGTCTTTTAGGAAGGAAACAGAATTTGCAGAGTTACACCCAGTTATTTGACTATGAAATTTATTTCTTACAAATCTTTTTTTATAAAAGTCTGGTGTGGGGCAGGACACTGTTGTTAGAGATGGATTTTCCAAAAGCAGGATTTGAAAGGTGATTGTTGTACAGGAGATTTAGGGGGGGAAAGTGTCAGAATAAACTCATAAGGTAATGAAGGGTGCAGGACAGGCCAGAAGGTGAGCCAAGGAAAGACATGCGTTCAGATTAAGTGTCGCCTCAGCCTGGGCCCAGAGGAGCTCTAGCCTATGAAGTGTATCACAGCGGTTGTCTTTCCACACACTCCCAGAGGCAAGAGAGTTGGGCTATTACACTCCCACATAGTTTAGCAGTCATTGGCCTCTGAGAATGGTGCAGGCCCTTCCAGGCACCTCCATGTAAAGCAGTGATGGCCAGCCAAGGCCAGGAGAAGAGCATATGGGTGAGGAGTTAGCCGCCAAATCCCTAAGGCTGGGGGACAGGTACATGCTTCAGTTCGGGGATCTGGGCAGGACACCAACCATTCTGCCACAGTCATGCTTTGGGGAAAACCATGGTGAGCCTCAGTCCTGCCTATGGTGTCTCCCATGGCTGCATAAGAATCAGACTGGTCTTTGGAATGCCTGCCATTATTTTGCCTGGACATCCATATTCTTCACCATCATCATCTCTAAGATAAAGAGGACTTATCAGATGAAGGGGAAATTTCATCTGAAAACTTCAAGACCACACCATCAGGACAAACAGTTCCCACCTGTGTGACTATGTACATAGTGTAAGAGAAGTTTCTCAGGGAAATGCACTTTTAGTTCTGAGTAGGGACTTTCATAGTAAGAAGGAAATCCTACCATTTGTGACAATATGGATGGACCTAGAAGGCATTATGCTAAGTGAAAAAGACAGAGACAAATATTGTATGATCTCATTTACAGTGGAATCTAAAACAAACAAATGAGAAGAAACTCAGAGATACAGAGAACATATGAGTGATTGCCAGAGACAGCAAATGGAAGTGAGGGGGAGGGTCTGTAGGTAAAGGTGGTCAAAGTTTTCAAATTTCCAGTTATAAGATAAATAGGTCCTGAGGATGTATTTGTACAGCATGGTGACTAGAGCTAACGATACTATATTATGTATTTAGAAGTTGCCACAAGAATAGATCTTAAAAGTTCTCATTATAGGGGAAAAAAATTTTAACTGTGTGGTGATGGATATTAACTAAACATTGTGGCAATCATTTCACAGTATATACATATATCAAATCATTATGTTATATACTTAAAGCCAACATAATGTAATATGTCCATTATATCTCAATTTAAAAAAGTATATGTGGGGTAGAAGTGGGGTGGGAAGATAACCAGAAGAAAATGGCTGACTCATTCCTGTAATTGCTATTTTATGTAACACTTGCCTTTAAAGTTGGATTATTGTTGTTGTTTTTTTATAGCAAATTTTATTTAATTTTGGCCTCTTTTTATTGATTTTTAATTGATTTATTTTTCATCCATCTTTACTCTTTGGCAGAATGGTGCAGGCCCTTCCAGGCACCTCCATGTAAAGCAGTGATGGCCAGCCAAGGCCAGGAGAAGAGCATATGGGTGAGGAGTTAGCCGCCAAATCCCTAAGGCTGGGGGACAGGTACATGCTTCAGTTCGGGGATCTGGGCAGGACACCAACCATTCTGCCACAGTCATGCTTTGGGGAAAACCATGGTGAGCCTCAGTCCTGCCTATGGTGTCTCCCATGGCTGCATAAGAATCAGACTGGTCTTTGGAATGCCTGCCATTATTTTGCCTGGACATCCATATTCTTCACCATCATCATCTCTAAGATAAAGAGGACTTATCAGATGAAGGGGAAATTTCATCTGAAAACTTCAAGACCACACCATCAGGACAAACAGTTCCCACCTGTGTGACTATGTACATAGTGTAAGAGAAGTTTCTCAGGGAAATGCACTTTTAGTTCTGAGTAGGGACTTTCATAGTAAGAAGGAAATCCTACCATTTGTGACAATATGGATGGACCTAGAAGGCATTATGCTAAGTGAAAAAGACAGAGACAAATATTGTATGATCTCATTTACAGTGGAATCTAAAACAAACAAATGAGAAGAAACTCAGAGATACAGAGAACATATGAGTGATTGCCAGAGACAGCAAATGGAAGTGAGGGGGAGGGTCTGTAGGTAAAGGTGGTCAAAGTTTTCAAATTTCCAGTTATAAGATAAATAGGTCCTGAGGATGTATTTGTACAGCATGGTGACTAGAGCTAACGATACTATATTATGTATTTAGAAGTTGCCACAAGAATAGATCTTAAAAGTTCTCATTATAGGGGAAAAAATTATAACTGTGTGGTGATGGATATTAACTAAACATTGTGGCAATCATTTCACAGTATATACATATATCAAATCATTATGTTATATACTTAAAGCCAACATAATGTAATATGTCCATTATATCTCAATTTAAAAAAGTATATGTGGGGTAGAAGTGGGGTGGGAAGATAACCAGAAGAAAATGGCTGACTCATTCCTGTAATTGCTATTTTATGTAACACTTGCCTTTAAAGTTGGATTATTGTTGTTGTTTTTTTATAGCAAATTTTTATTTAATTTTGGCCTCTTTTTATTGATTTTTAATTGATTTATTTTTCATCCATCTTTACTCTTTGGCCTGTGTGGGCCTTCCATTGCAGTGGCCTCTCGTTGCAGAGCACCACTCTGGGCGCATGCACTCCAGAGCACCGGCTTGTAGCTGGACACACTGGTCCAGCCACTCCACAGCACATGGGATCTTCCTGGGCCAGGGATCAAACCAGTGCCCCCTGCACGGCAAGGCAGACTCTTTACCCACTGTACCATCAGAGAAGCCCCAGATTTATTGTTGTTTAGTTCCTATGGGGTGTCTGACCCTTCACAACCCCCTCGACTGTAGCCCACCAGGCTCCTGTGTCCAGGGGATTTCCCAAGAAATACTGGAGCGGATTGCCATTTCCTTCTCCAGGGGATCTTCCCGACCCAGGAGTTGAACTCATGTGTCCTACATTGGCAGGTGGGTTCTTTACCATTGAGTCACCTGGGAAGCCCAAAATCAGATTTATTGAGGTATAATTTATATACAGTCAAATTCACCCCAATGGGTATATAGTTCTATACAAATAGAGTCTTGACAAATGACACACAGATATGTTACTATCACCAAAATCAAGACATAGAATATATGTTTGCTCCAAATAGCTCACATACTTTAATTTGCCTTGTATTAGCTAGTTTTTCCAACCCTTTTTATTGAATGATAAAATATGAGAGTCTGTGGTCCAGTGAGTCATGGATGCATCTACACCTGGATCGTGGAGATGCAGGGAAGATGAGAGGCACCGGAGAGGTAGAATTGGCACAGTTCAGCAGCTCGTTATGGGCGGAGCAAATAAACTATTAAAAAAGGGATGGATATTAACTAAACATTGTGGCAATCATTTCACAGTATATACATATATCAAATCATTATGTTATATACTTAAAGCCAACATAATGTAATATGTCCATTATATCTCAATTTAAAAAAGTATATGTGGGGTAGAAGTGGGGTGGGAAGATAACCAGAAGAAAATGGCTGACTCATTCCTGTAATTGCTATTTTATGTAACACTTGCCTTTAAAGTTGGATTATTGTTGTTGTTTTTTTATAGCAAATTTTTATTTAATTTTGGCCTCTTTTTATTGATTTTTAATTGATTTATTTTTCATCCATCTTTACTCTTTGGCCTGTGTGGGCCTTCCATTGCAGTGGCCTCTCGTTGCAGAGCACCACTCTGGGCGCATGCACTCCAGAGCACCGGCTTGTAGCTGGACACACTGGTCCAGCCACTCCACAGCACATGGGATCTTCCTGGGCCAGGGATCAAACCAGTGCCCCCTGCACGGCAAGGCAGACTCTTTACCCACTGTACCATCAGAGAAGCCCCAGATTTATTGTTGTTTAGTTCCTATGGGGTGTCTGACCCTTCACAACCCCCTCGACTGTAGCCCACCAGGCTCCTGTGTCCAGGGGATTTCCCAAGAAATACTGGAGCGGATTGCCATTTCCTTCTCCAGGGGATCTTCCCGACCCAGGAGTTGAACTCATGTGTCCTACATTGGCAGGTGGGTTCTTTACCATTGAGTCACCTGGGAAGCCCAAAATCAGATTTATTGAGGTATAATTTATATACAGTCAAATTCACCCCAATGGGTATATAGTTCTATACAAATAGAGTCTTGACAAATGACACACAGATATGTTACTATCACCAAAATCAAGACATAGAATATATGTTTGCTCCAAATAACTCACATACTTTAATTTGCCTTGTATTAGCTAGTTTTTCCAACCCTTTTTATTGAATGATAAAATATGAGAGTCTGTGGTCCAGTGAGTCATGGATGCATCTACACCTGGATCGTGGAGATGCAGGGAAGATGAGAGGCACCGGAGAGGTAGAATTGGCACAGTTCAGCAGCTCGTTTGGGGAGTGTGGAGCAGGAGAAATAAAAGAGGATTCTAAGTTTCCTCACTGGAGGTCTAAATCTTTCATGTCACTGCAGGAATAGGACAAGCTGGTTTTAGGGGTAACAGACAGGATTTGAGTTCAGCACGTTGAGCATGTAGGAGGCTTACAAGGTCATCAGAAATACCTTTACCTGGCGGTCCAGTGGTTAAGACAAGGAGCACAGGTTTGACCCCCTGGTCAGAGAACTAAGATCTCACAGGCAGTGTGGCCAGAAAAAAAGAGAAACACCTCTTTGAGAAAGGGTCAGAAGTGGAGCTATAGATTTGGAATTTGTCAATTAGAGGTGGTTGTTGAGATCAAGGAAGTGAACTGTCATCCAGAATGAGTACAGGGGAAGCGTGGAGACGTGGAGGACCCCTTGTGAAATATCTCCACCTCAGAGGTGATCAGAAAAAGAAGCTAGGCCAGGAGTGGGGGAAAGGAAGGTGACATCGAAGAGGCTGTCAAAGAATTGGGAGAGTGAATGTCAGGAAGCAAGCCAGAATCCACAAGGAAGAGGTGTCCAGCAGCCAAGAAGTAAGTTGTCATCATTAATATGCTGATGGACATAGGGTATAAATGCACAGGGGCTCAACTGGTCTGCAGGAAGTGGCTCCTTTGCCCCCTTTCCATCTGCAGTCTGTGGGAGTGAACGTGAACACAGAGAGCTGAGCGATATAGACAGTATTATCCTCTCGTGGACAGGGAGGTAACTGCTGGCCTCACACTGGGTACATGTCCTAGCAGCTGTATGGATGTCGTGTGGCTTTTGTGGAAACCCCCCTTCTTAGTCATAGGTGGGTTCTTTACCATTGAGTCACCTGGGAAGCCCAAAATAGAAAAAACTAAACACCCAATGGGTATATAGTTCTATACAAATAGAGTCTTGACAAATGACACACAGATATGTTACTATCACCAAAATCAAGACATAGAATATATGTTTGCTCCAAATAGCTCACATACTTTAATTTGCCTTGTATTAGCTAGTTTTTCCAACCCTTTTTATTGAATGATAAAATATGAGAGTCTGTGGTCCAGTGAGTCATGGATGCATCTACACCTGGATCGTGGAGATGCAGGGAAGATGAGAGGCACCGGAGAGGTAGAATTGGCACAGTTCAGCAGCTCGTTTGGGGAGTGTGGAGCAGGAGAAATAAAAGAGGATTCTAAGTTTCCTCACTGGAGGTCTAAATCTTTCATGTCACTGCAGGAATAGGACAAGCTGGTTTTAGGGGTAACAGACAGGATTTGAGTTCAGCACGTTGAGCATGTAGGAGGCTTACAAGGTCATCAGAAATACCTTTACCTGGCGGTCCAGTGGTTAAGACAAGGAGCACAGGTTTGACCCCCTGGTCAGAGAACTAAGATCTCACAGGCAGTGTGGCCAGAAAAAAAGAGAAACACCTCTTTGAGAAAGGGTCAGAAGTGGAGCTATAGATTTGGAATTTGTCAATTAGAGGTGGTTGTTGAGATCAAGGAAGTGAACTGTCATCCAGAATGAGTACAGGGGAAGCGTGGAGACGTGGAGGACCCCTTGTGAAATATCTCCACCTCAGAGGTGATCAGAAAAAGAAGCTAGGCCAGGAGTGGGGGAAAGGAAGGTGACATCGAAGAGGCTGTCAAAGAATTGGGAGAGTGAATGTCAGGAAGCAAGCCAGAATCCACAAGGAAGAGGTGTCCAGCAGCCAAGAAGTAAGTTGTCATCATTAATATGCTGATGGACATAGGGTATAAATGCACAGGGGCTCAACTGGTCTGCAGGAAGTGGCTCCCTTTGCCCCCTTTCCATCTGCAGTCTGTGGGAGTGAACGTGAACACAGAGAGCTGAGCGATATAGACAGTATTATCCTCTCGTGGACAGGGAGGTAACTGCTGGCCTCACACTGGGTACATGTCCTAGCAGCTGTATGGATGTCGTGTGGCTTGTGACATCTTAGTTCCCTGACCTAAGGGATTAAACCCCAGTCCTCTGCAGTGTAAGTGCGGAGTCCTAACTGCTGGACTGCCAGGGAATTCCCTAAACTATCAATTTTTTAAAAACATACTTGTAGGGTTTCCCCTGGTGGTCCAGTGGGTAAAGACACCGCCTTGCAGTGCAAGGGGCGCCGGTTCGATCCCTGGCCTGGGAAGATCCCACGTGCTGCGGAGCGGCTGGACTGATGTGTCCAATTACCGCGCCGGAGCTCTGGAGTGCATGCGCCCAGAGCCAGTGCTCTACAACGACAGACGCCACCGCGATGGGAGGCCCACAGGAGCCAAAGAACAAAGACAGATGAACATAGAGAAAGACCAATAGAAGTGGCCCGCCCGCTCCCCTCCCTCCCCAACCCGACCCCCGCCCAAAATAAATAAATAAATAAATCTTTTTAAAAAAAACATACTTGTATACGTATATCTTTTATTGATTTATTTTTTAATTACTTATTTGGCTGTGCTGGGTCTTAGTTGCAGCATGTGGGATCCAGTTCCCTGACCAGGGATCAAACCTGGGCCCCACTGCATTGGGAACACAGAGTCTTAACCACTGGGCCACCAGGGAAGTCCCCTAAACTATCAATTAATGTGCATATTCTCTTCTCTCTGCACTTAGCAGTTCAGACAGTTCTGAAAAATGATTTGCTTTACAGCCACTCTCTAGCTTCACATGCTTTTTCCCCATTTGAGAGCATATGGATGATTTTCTTAGCTTTTCTTGGTGTCCCCAGCTCAGGAGAGAAAGGGAACTTGACCAAGATGGACGAAATGTCAGGAAGTGTCAGGAAGCAAGCCAGAATCCACAAGGAAGAGGTGTCCAGCAGCCAAGAAGTAAGTTGTCATCATTAATATGCTGATGGACATAGGGTATAAATGCACAGGGGCTCAACTGGTCTGCAGGAAGTGGCTCCTTTGCCCCTTTCCATCTGCAGTCTGTGGGAGTGAACGTGAACACAGAGAGCTGAGCGATATAGACAGTATTATCCTCTCGTGGACAGGGAGGTAACTGCTGGCCTCACACTGGGTACATGTCCTAGCAGCTGTATGGATGTCGTGTGGCTTGTGACATCTTAGTTCCCTGACCTAAGGGATTAAACCCCAGTCCTCTGCAGTGTAAGTGCGGAGTCCTAACTGCTGGACTGCCAGGGAATTCCCTAAACTATCAATTTTTTAAAAACATACTTGTAGGGTTTCCCCTGGTGGTCCAGTGGGTAAAGACACCGCCTTGCAGTGCAAGGGGCGCCGGTTCGATCCCTGGCCTGGGAAGATCCCACGTGCTGCGGAGCGGCTGGACTGATGTGTCCAATTACCGCGCCGGAGCTCTGGAGTGCATGCGCCCAGAGCCAGTGCTCTACAACGACAGACGCCACCGCGATGGGAGGCCCACAGGAGCCAAAGAACAAAGACAGATGAACATAGAGAAAGACCAATAGAAGTGGCCCGCCCGCTCCCCTCCCTCCCCAACCCGACCCCCGCCCAAAATAAATAAATAAATAAATCTTTTTAAAAAAAACATACTTGTATACGTATATCTTTTATTGATTTATTTTTTAATTACTTATTTGGCTGTGCTGGGTCTTAGTTGCAGCATGTGGGATCCAGTTCCCTGACCAGGGATCAAACCTGGGCCCCACTGCATTGGGAACACAGAGTCTTAACCACTGGGCCACCAGGGAAGTCCCCTAAACTATCAATTAATGTGCATATTCTCTCTTCTCTCTGCACTTAGCAGTTCAGACAGTTCTGAAAAATGATTTGCTTTACAGCCACTCTCTAGCTTCACATGCTTTTTCCCCATTTGAGAGCATATGGATGATTTTCTTAGCTTTTCTTGGTGTCCCCAGCTCAGGAGAGAAAGGGAACTTGACCAAGATGGACGAAATGAAGGTCACCCTCTGTGCTGCACTAGCATAAAGCACTGAGGAGTTTCTCAACAACTGCAGTCACTCACTGCCATCCTCCCTGTCTAGATCCTGCAGCCTAGAAGATTTGCTTAGCTGTTACTCCACTCACTAATGAATTACTGAGGCCCAGTGGCAGCAAGGCCAGATTATGGCCTAGATCCCTAAAGCAAGTTATTGTCCTCCGCTCTGCCCAGATTGCTTTATCTGAAATGGCCAGGAAGAGATGTCTAGATTCATTTGTGAGGGGCTGGTCTCTCTGCCAGACCCAGTGGTGGGATTGGATGGATAACAAATTGGCACAGAGGGAGGGCTGAGGCTAGAGACACCTGCCTCTCTCTCTGTCTCCCCCTGAGGCCAGAACAGGTGATCCTTCCCAGTAACCATGACCATAACGCTCCACCACCAGCAATTCTCACGACACATAGGCACAGGGTCAGGCGACTGATGAGGTGCTCTTTTACATGCTCTCCTTTGGCTTCACAACAGTGCTTGCAACAGCCAGGGCAAGGATTTTCTTTAATCGCTGTTTTATTTTCTTTCATCCCTATTTAGTCTTTAAATCCCTATTTTAAAAAGAAAGAAGCCAAATAATTTATAGCAGCATTCTTCATGAAGTCAAAAGATAGAAAAAGCCCAAATGTCTCTCAACGGACAAACACATAAAATGTAGAAATGAAGGTGTGGCCTGTCCATACAGTGGGATAGTGTCAACCTTAACAAGAAATGAGGTGACAGATACAGAGTACACCATGGATGAGCCTTGAAAAAATTATTCTAAGTAAAACAGAGACAAAAGGCTGCAGATTGCAGGATTCAGTTTATGTTAAATACCCAGAATAGACCGATCCATGGAAACAAAGAGCAGATGTTGGGGTAAGGGGAAGAAAGGAATGGGGAGCAGGCAGTGGCTGTCAAAAGGCATGAGATTTCCTTTGGGGGTGATGAAAATGTTTTGTTAGAGGTGATGGTTGCACGACATCATGAATGTACTAAATACCACTGAATTATACATGATAAAATACTTAAAATGATGAATTTTATGTTATGTGAATTTTAACTCAATTTTTTAAAAAGAAACCTGTGTTCACTAGTGTTAGAAGCTGGCTAAAGTCACCATGGTCAGTATTAGGACCACCAATAGATTCAGGGTTTCAGAATCAAAAAATGATGATTCACCACAAGCTGCACAGCCAAAAAAAGACAAAAAAAAAGTACTTGAAACGTGTGTATGTTTACTTGAGACAAATTTGTGTGGGTGTTTTTAAAAATTATTTATTTATTTGGCTCCACTGGGTCTTACTTGCGGCATGTGGGATCCAGTTCCCTGACCAGGGATCGAACCCAGGCCCCTTGCATTGGGAACACAGAGTCTTAACCACTGGACCACCAGGGAAGTCCCAAATTTGTGTTTATACTGGCACAATTTTGGGGATGGCCAAAAAGTTTGTGCGAGTTTTCTGTAACATTGTATAAAAAGCCTGCATGAACTTTTTGACCAACCCAATATAAGGAAATATTTGTTGATTTTTGTACTGTGTAAGGGCTGGAGATTCAAACTAACTGGGAATCATTCCCTGCCTCAAGCACTTTCAGTTTTATTAGGGAGCAAGGGTAACAGTACAGGGCACGCTATGCTGAGGGCAGAATGAGTGGGACAGACAGTAAAGGAATCAGAGAAGATTCTTTGGAGAGTGGCCCTTGAATACAGAGGGTCAGGGCTGCCAGGCAGAGAGATAGAGGATCTTTCCATTTGAAGAAGAACAAGGCAAGTCGAGGAAGGGATTAGGACTTGCATCCCAGCTTGAATTTGGATTACACTGTATTTGTTTTTTTGTTGTTTTTTTTAAACCTTTATTTTGCTTTTAACTTTTACAGAGTTTTGTTGTTTATAGATATATATGTTCCCAGATTAGTCAGATGTATATCCCCCCCTTTCCACCCCTCCAGACCGTCACACAGCACCCCTGAAAGATCCCCTTTTCTCACAGAGCAATGACTAGAGCTATTTTCTTCACTTATGATAGTACAGGCTTTCATGCTACTTCCTTTATGGAAAAAAAGCAGGCAGTGGCTGTCAAAAGGCATGAATTCCTTTGGGGTGATGAAAATGTTTTGTTAGAGGTGATGGTTGCACGACATCATGAATGTACTAAATACCACTGAATTATACATGATAAAATACTTAAAATGATGAATTTTATGTTATGTGAATTTTAACTCAATTTTTTAAAAAGAAACCTGTGTTCACTAGTGTTAGAAGCTGGCTAAAGTCACCATGGTCAGTATTAGGACCACCAATAGATTCAGGGTTTCAGAATCAAAAAATGATGATTCACCACAAGCTGCACAGCCAAAAAAAGACAAAAAAAAAGTACTTGAAACGTGTGTATGTTTACTTGAGACAAATTTGTGTGGGTGTTTTTAAAAATTATTTATTTATTTGGCTCCACTGGGTCTTACTTGCGGCATGTGGGATCCAGTTCCCTGACCAGGGATCGAACCCAGGCCCCTTGCATTGGGAACACAGAGTCTTAACCACTGGACCACCAGGGAAGTCCCAAATTTGTGTTTATACTGGCACAATTTTGGGGATGGCCAAAAAGTTTGTGCGAGTTTTCTGTAACATTGTATAAAAAGCCTGCATGAACTTTTTGACCAACCCAATATAAGGAAATATTTGTTGATTTTTGTACTGTGTAAGGGCTGGAGATTCAAACTAACTGGGAATCATTCCCTGCCTCAAGCACTTTCAGTTTTATTAGGGAGCAAGGGTAACAGTACAGGGCACGCTATGCTGAGGGCAGAATGAGTGGGACAGACAGTAAAGGAATCAGAGAAGATTCTTTGGAGAGTGGCCCTTGAATACAGAGGGTCAGGGCTGCCAGGCAGAGAGATAGAGGATCTTTCCATTTGAAGAAGAACAAGGCAAGTCGAGGAAGGGATTAGGACTTGCATCCCAGCTTGAATTTGGATTACACTGTATTTGTTTTTTTGTTGTTTTTTTTAAACCTTTATTTTGCTTTTAACTTTTACAGAGTTTTGTTGTTTATAGATATATATGTTCCCAGATTAGTCAGATGTATATCCCCCCCTTTCCACCCCTCCAGACCGTCACACAGCACCCCTGAAAGATCCCCTTTTCTCACAGAGCAATGACTAGAGCTATTTTCTTCACTTATGATAGTACAGGCTTTCATGCTACTTCCTTTATGCCTCCCACCTTCTGTTCCTTCCCCACAATGTCTATATGTCCACTGTCCATGTCTGTCTTTCTGTGGCTTCACTGCATGTGCCATCATCACCATCCTATGAGATTCCATATATATGTGTTAATATACTGTACTTGTCCTTCTCTTTCTGACTGACTTCACTTTTGATGATAGGTTCTAGATCCAGCCACCTCATTAAGGCTGATTCTTCTGCATTTATCTTTATAGCTGTGTAGTATTCCACTGTTAATACGTACCAGAGCTTTTGTATCCATTCGTTCGTCGATGGGCATCTAGGTTGCTTCCATGTTCTGGCTATTGTATAGAGAGCTGCAATGAACATTGGGGTACAGGTGTTTCTTTCAGATTTGATTTCATCAGGGTATAAGCCTAAGAGTGGGATGGCTGGGTCGTACGGTGCTTCTATTTTTAGTTTTTTAAGAAATCTCCAGACTGTCTTCCATAGAGGCTGTATCAATTGACATTCCCACCAGCAATGCAAGAGGGTTCCCTTTTCTCCGCACCCTCTCCAGCATTTATTGTCTGTCGATTTGTGGATGATGGCCATTCTGACGGGTGTGAGGTGATATCTCATTATAGTTTTGATTTGCATTTCTCTAATTATTAGTGAAGTTGAGCATCGTTTCATGTGCTTTTGGGCCATCTGTATGTCGCCGTTGGAGAGGTGTCTGTTTAGGTCCTTTTCCCATTTTTTGATTGGGTTGTTCGTTTTTCCAGTGCCGAGTTGTCTGAGTTGCTTGTAGATTTTGGAGATTAATTCTTTGTCAGTTGTTTCATTTGCTATGATTTTCTCCCATTCTGTAGGCTGTCTGTTCAGCTTTTTTGTGATTTCTTTTGCTGTACAAAAACTTTTAAGTTTCATTAGGTCCCACATGTTCATTTGTCTTTTTAGTTCTGCTATTCTAGTAGGTGGGTCAGAGAAGATCTTGCTTTGATTTATGTCCTTGAGGGTTTTGCCTATATTCTTCTCTAAGAGAGCTTCATTTTTTTTGCATGTAGCTGTCCCATTTTCCCAGCACCATTTGTTGAAGAGGCTGTCTTTGTCCCATTTTATATGTTCGACTCCTTTGTCAAAAATAAAGTACCCATAGGTGTGTGGGTTTATCTGTGGGTTCTCTATCTTGTTCCATTGGTCGATATTTCTGTTTTTGTGCCAGTACCATACTGTCTTGATAACTGTTGCTTTGTAGTAGAGTCTGAAGTTGGGGAGGCTGATCCCTCCAGCTCCATTCTTCTTCCTCAGGATTGCTTTGGCTATTCGAGGTCTTTTGTGTTTCCATATGAACTGTGTTATTCTTTGGTCTAGTTCTGTGAAGAATGTCATTGGAAGTTTGATAGGGATTGCATTGAATCTATAGATGACATTTGGTACTGTGGTCATTTTCACAATATTGATTCTTCTGACCCAGGAACATGGAATATCTCTCCATCTGTTAAAGTCTTCTTTAATGTCTCTCATGAGTGTCTTGTAATTTTCTATGTAAAGTTCTTTTGTTTCTTTGGGTAGGTTTATTCCTAGATATTTGAGTCTTTTGGTTGCGATGGTGAAGGGGATTGCCTCTTTGATTTCGTTTTCTGATTTTTTATTGTTTGTGTATAGGAATGCCAGTGATTTCTGTATATTGATTTTGTATCCTGCGACTTTGCTGAATTCGCTGATTAACTCTAGTAGTTTTGTAATAGTGTCTTTGGGATTTTCTATGTATAATATCGTGTCATCTGTGAATAGAGAGAGTTTGACTTCTTCCTTTCCAATCTGGATTCCTTTGATTTCTTTCTCTTGTCTTATTGCTGTTGCTAGAACTTCCAGGACTATGTTGAATAAGAGTGGTGAAAGTGGACACCCTTGTCTTGTTCCTGATCTTAGAGGGAATGCTTTCAGTTTTTCACCGTTGAGGATAATGTTCGCTGTGGGCTTCTCATATATGGCTTTCACTATGTTGAGATAGGTTCCTTCTCTGCCCATTTTTTGAAGAGTTTTTATCATAAATGGATGCTGTACTTTGTCGAAGGCTTTTTCTGCATCTATTGAGCATGATCATTTTGGATCTAGTTTTCAAGCATGTGCATTTTTTAGTTGATTTTTTTGGTGAGAGCTGTCCAATTTTCCCAGCACCATTTGTTGAAGAGGCTGTCTTTGTCCCATTTTATATGTTCGACTCCTTTGTCAAAAATAAAGTACCCATAGGTGTGTGGGTTTATCTGTGGGTTCTCTATCTTGTTCCATTGGTCGATATTTCTGTTTTTGTGCCAGTACCATACTGTCTTGATAACTGTTGCTTTGTAGTAGAGTCTGAAGTTGGGGAGGCTGATCCCTCCAGCTCCATTCTTCTTCCTCAGGATTGCTTTGGCTATTCGAGGTCTTTTGTGTTTCCATATGAACTGTGTTATTCTTTGGTCTAGTTCTGTGAAGAATGTCATTGGAAGTTTGATAGGGATTGCATTGAATCTATAGATGACATTTGGTACTGTGGTAATTTTCACAATATTGATTCTTCTGACCCAGGAACATGGAATATCTCTCCATCTGTTAAAGTCTTCTTTAATGTCTCTCATGAGTGTCTTGTAATTTTCTATGTAAAGTTCTTTTGTTTCTTTGGGTAGGTTTATTCCTAGATATTTGAGTCTTTTGGTTGCGATGGTGAAGGGGATTGCCTCTTTGATTTCGTTTTCTGATTTTTCATTGTTTGTGTATAGGAATGCCAGTGATTTCTGTATATTGATTTTGTATCCTGCGACTTTGCTGAATTCGCTGATTAACTCTAGTAGTTTTGTAATAGTGTCTTTGGGATTTTCTATGTATAATATCGTGTCATCTGTGAATAGAGAGAGTTTGACTTCTTCCTTTCCAATCTGGATTCCTTTGATTTCTTTCTCTTGTCTTATTGCTGTTGCTAGAACTTCCAGGACTATGTTGAATAAGAGTGGTGAAAGTGGACACCCTTGTCTTGTTCCTGATCTTAGAGGGAATGCTTTCAGTTTTTCACCGTTGAGGATAATGTTCGCTGTGGGCTTCTCATATATGGCTTTCACTATGTTGAGATAGGTTCCTTCTCTGCCCATTTTTTGAAGAGTTTTTATCATAAATGGATGCTGTACTTTGTCGAAGGCTTTTTCTGCATCTATTGAGATGATCATGTGGATTACACTGTATTTGTAAGAGGGAACCTCCAATAGTTTTCAAGCAGGATGTTGGCATGTACTCAAGTTAATTTGCACTTCTTTAGTTGTGTTGAAAATGAATCAGAAGAAGCAAAGCTCGAAGAAGAGACTGTTAGGCTACTGCATCAGTCTAAGCATCAGAGAAGCTTCTGAATTAGAGTGTGGAATTCAACGTCAGCCCATTTAAACACCTACTATGTGTCTGAAACTCTGTGAGAAGCAAAGCAACAGTGATGGAGGCAACATGGCGCCTGCCCTTGAGTTGCTCACATCCAGTGGCAACAGAAATACCAGCATTAAATTTGAAGTTAAATTTGGCCTCCAGCTATATTCTGTGTTCTGCGGTCTTATCTATTAAGTGACAAAATTGAGCCCATATTCCTTCTCTGGGGACACTTTTAATTCTCTCCTTTCTTTGAGGAAAAGAAAATACAAGTTACAGGAGATGCATTTCAATGGAGAAGCCTGCAGCACAGGTCTTGAGTGAGTCTAAAGTTTTGCACGTCAGGGCTAAGTAAGTAAGTGGTGGTATTGTGGACAAAAGGTAATTTAGAAGAAGCTACTGGAGCCCCAGCCCAAGCCCAGGCTCCACACCTGCACCCCAGCTTGCGTCCTTGCCTTGGCTAGTCCCCGAAGGCAAAGATAAAGAGGCCGCCCAAAGGCTTCACCGGAGCCAGGTTTTACCTGCAGTTGCCGGAAACCACAGGCTCCAAAATGGTTTGCGGAGGCTTCGCGTGTTCCAAGAACTGCCTGTGTGCGCTCAACCTGCTCTACACGTTGGTGAGTCTGCTGCTCATTGGAATTGCTGCGTGGGGCATTGGCTTCGGGCTGATTTCCAGTCTCCGGGTGGTCGGCGTGGTTATCGCTGTCGGCATCTTCTTGTTCCTGATCGCGCTGGTGGGGCTGATCGGAGCCGTGAAGCACCATCAGGGTCAGCTCCTGGAAAGCGGTTGGAACAATACAGCAAGCGCTCGGGATGACATCCAGAGAAATTTAAACTGCTGTGGGTTCCGAAGTTTTAACCCAAATGACACCTGTCTGGCTAACTGTGTGAAGAGCAGCCACTCGTGCTTACCCTGTGCTCCGATAATAGGAAAATATGCGGGAGAGGTTTTGAGATTCGTCGGTGGCATTGGCCTCTTCTTCAGTTTTACAGAGATCCTGGGCGTGTGGCTGACCTACCGATACAGGAACCAGAAAGACCCTCGGGCTAATCCTAGCGCCTTCCTTTGATGGGAAACCAAGGAACATCTTTCAAACGCTGATCTTGTACATTTCCTCTAACTTTAAGTTAAGCTAACTTGCATGTTTCAGGAAATAGTATCTGAAAAATCACATTGACAGTGGAATTATATATTTTATGTTTCTCTACATGTTTTTCTTCATCCATTGCTGAAACAAATCTAAAACTTGTGGTCTCCTCTGAACCTCAGTGATAGCTGTGCTCTACTGTTTTTTCACAGTGTCTGGCTCTGTCCACTGTGGCCTTTCCTAGCATTTTTACCTGCAGAAGAACTTTGTAGGGCACTATTGTGTTGATCATATTGTGAATCTTAATGTGCATCTCACTGGAATAATGAATTGTTATGTGGCAACTGTTTACTTTTGTAAGAAATGTTCTCTGGAAAAAAAAAAGAAAGGTATTGTGCAAAAGGTAATTTAGAAGCTACTGGAGCCCCAGCCCAAGCCCAGGCTCCACACCTGCACCCCAGCTTGCGTCCTTGCCTTGGCTAGTCCCCGAAGGCAAAGATAAAGAGGCCGCCCAAAGGCTTCACCGGAGCCAGGTTTTACCTGCAGTTGCCGGAAACCACAGGCTCCAAAATGGTTTGCGGAGGCTTCGCGTGTTCCAAGAACTGCCTGTGTGCGCTCAACCTGCTCTACACGTTGGTGAGTCTGCTGCTCATTGGAATTGCTGCGTGGGGCATTGGCTTCGGGCTGATTTCCAGTCTCCGGGTGGTCGGCGTGGTTATCGCTGTCGGCATCTTCTTGTTCCTGATCGCGCTACTGAGGCTAATCGGAGCCGTGAAGCACCATCAGGGTCAGCTCCTGGAAAGCGGTTGGAACAATACAGCAAGCGCTCGGAATGACATCCAGAGAAATTTAAACTGTTGTGGGTTCTGAAGTTTTCACCCAAATGACACCTGTCTGGCTAGCTGTGTGAAAAGCAGACACCCGTGCTCACCCTGTGCTCCGATAATAGGAAAATACGCAGGAGAGGTTTTGAGATTTGTCGGTGGCATCGGCCTCTTCTTCAGTTTTACAGAGATCCTGGGCGTGCGGCTGACCTACAGATGCAGGAACCAGAAAGACCCTCCGGCTAATCCTAGCACATTCCTCTGATGGGAAAACAAGGAACATCTTTCAGACGCTGATCTTGTACATTTCCTCTAACTTTAAGTTAAGCTAACTTGCATGTTTCAGGAAATAGTATCTGAAAAATCACATTGACAGTGGAATTATATATTTTTATGTTTCTCTACATGTTTTTCTTCATCCATTGCTGAAACAAATCTAAAACTTGTGGTCTCCTCTGAACCTCAGTGATAGCTGTGCTCTACTGTTTTTTCACAGTGTCTGGCTCTGTCCACTGTGGCCTTTCCTAGCATTTTTACCTGCAGAAGAACTTTGTAGGGCACTATTGTGTTGATCATATTGTGAATCTTAATGTGCATCTCACTGGAATAATGAATTGTTATGTGGCACTGTACTGTGTAGATAGTTCTCTGGAAAAAAAAAAAAAAAGAAGTGAAGTTTATTGAAGCCAGAAAATATGAGATGCTAAGTTCAACAAGGGAAATCTACATTTCCTAGTTTTTCGTCCTTTTAGGAAAGAAGTGATATGGTGAATACTGTTAACATATAAGTGATAATTTAGTTCTAATAGTCTTTCTGATCACACTAATGTATTCTAGAAGTAGTTGTGTTTTTAGGAAAGTGTGGTTTAGGTTTTGATTTTTTACAGTAAGTGCAAAGGAGAAATGATTTCATGAATGTCCTAATGTGTAACATTTGCCTTCAGCCTTCAAGATGAAATGAATTTGAGAAATTCAGAAAGTATATCTATATAATCTTCTTTTATAATAATTCGAAGTCCAAAAGATTGCCTTTTTTTTTTTTTAAAGATTTATTTATTTATTTTGGGAGGGGTGGGGAGGGAGCGGGGCAGGCGGGCCACTTCTATTGGTCTTTCATTTGTCTATTTTTTCATCCATCTTTGTTCCTTGGCTGCTGTGGGCCTCCCATCACAGTGGCCTCTGTCGTTGCAGAGCACCGGCTCTGGGCGCATGTGCTCCAGAGCTCCGGCTCGGTAATTGGACACATCGGTCCAGCCGCTCCGCGGCATGTGGGATCTTCCCAGGCCAGGGATGGAACCGGCGCCCCTTGCACTGCAAGGCGGTGTCCTTACCTGCTGGACTCCCAGGGAAGCCCCAAAAGATTGCCTTTTTAAACAAGTTACTCTTAATGCATTGGCCCACGTAGCAAAAAGACACTTGATTATCTTACAAATTCTAAATACCTTTTTCGTGAAATTTCTCAGTATTGTCACAGCAGCTTGTCAAATCCAAGCATATTTGAATATGATCTCCCATAATTTAAAATTTAAATAGTATTGTGATTCTGTATATTATGTTAAAAAATTTAAGTATGGAAACCTTAAAAAAAGAAGAAGAAGCTACTGACCTAAGGAAAAACTTTTAAGACCTCAAACCCTAAAATTTCTGGAAGAAAACATAGGCAGTACACTATTTGACATGGGTCTCAACCAACCCTCTTGACCTTGCATGTGTGTGCTTAGTCATGTCTGACTCTGTAGCTTCATGGACTGTGGTCTGCCTGACTCCTCTGTCCAAGGAGTCTTCCTGACCCAGGGATCAAATCCACATCTTTTGTGTCTCCTACATTGGCAGGCAGATTCTTTACAGCTAGCACCACCTGACCTTGGACAGATCTATAATTGGGATAGCCTCTAGGCCATCTGAGCTAGGATTTTCCCACAGCACTGGCCCATCATAGGGGCCCACCCCCAGAAGAGCATTAACAGGGGTGACCCTGAAAATACCTTATTTCTGGGAGAGACAAAAGCCAGCTAAATGAGTGCAGCCTCAGTTGCAGGATCCTTTTAATACAAATCATGAGTTCAAGTGAGATCCCCAGTTGGTGGACAAAGTTGTATGCAGTTCTTCCCTGTTATAAACAAATGTAGATGAGCACACTCAGTCTTCCCTTCCATCCAGCATGATCACCAAGCGGGGCAGGCGGGCCACTTCTATTGGTCTTTCATTTGTCTATTTTTTCATCCATCTTTGTTCCTTGGCTGCTGTGGGCCTCCCATCACAGTGGCCTCTGTCGTTGCAGAGCACCGGCTCTGGGCGCATGTGCTCCAGAGCTCCGGCTCGGTAATTGGACACATCGGTCCAGCCGCTCCGCGGCATGTGGGATCTTCCCAGGCCAGGGATGGAACCGGCGCCCCTTGCACTGCAAGGCGGTGTCCTTACCTGCTGGACTCCCAGGGAAGCCCCAAAAGATTGCCTTTTTAAACAAGTTACTCTTAATGCATTGGCCCACGTAGCAAAAAGACACTTGATTATCTTACAAATTCTAAATACCTTTTTCGTGAAATTTCTCAGTATTGTCACAGCAGCTTGTCAAATCCAAGCATATTTGAATATGATCTCCCATAATTTAAAATTTAAATAGTATTGTGATTCTGTATATTATGTTAAAAAATTTAAGTATGGAAACCTTAAAAAAAGAAGAAGAAGCTACTGACCTAAGGAAAAACTTTTAAGACCTCAAACCCTAAAATTTCTGGAAGAAAACATAGGCAGTACACTATTTGACATGGGTCTCAACCAACCCTCTTGACCTTGCATGTGTGTGCTTAGTCATGTCTGACTCTGTAGCTTCATGGACTGTGGTCTGCCTGACTCCTCTGTCCAAGGAGTCTTCCTGACCCAGGGATCAAATCCACATCTTTTGTGTCTCCTACATTGGCAGGCAGATTCTTTACAGCTAGCACCACCTGACCTTGGACAGATCTATAATTGGGATAGCCTCTAGGCCATCTGAGCTAGGATTTTCCCACAGCACTGGCCCATCATAGGGGCCCACCCCCAGAAGAGCATTAACAGGGGTGACCCTGAAAATACCTTATTTCTGGGAGAGACAAAAGCCAGCTAAATGAGTGCAGCCTCAGTTGCAGGATCCTTTTAATACAAATCATGAGTTCAAGTGAGATCCCCAGTTGGTGGACAAAGTTGTATGCAGTTCTTCCCTGTTATAAACAAATGTAGATGAGCACACTCAGTCTTCCCTTCCATCCAGCATGATCACCAAGCTCTGCTTCTTTAGGTCCCTATTTCCTTTTCTATAATCGCAGTACGATTCTCTGTTCTTCCTTCCGACTCCTCTCAAGACGATGAGACTAGGGAGAGGAAACTGAGGCAGTCACTCTATGTGAGAAATTTAAGGATATCTCAAAAAAAAAAGCCTCAGTAATCAAGATAAAGAATACTTTAGGGACCTCCCTTGGTGGTCCAGTGGTTAAGACTCTGTGCTTACACTGCAGGGGGTGTGGATTCGATCCTTGAACTAAGATATCAAATGCAGCATGACAGTAACAAAGCAGTATTTTAAAATTTCAAAACTAATGCAAAAAAGTCCAGGATGAACAAAATAGCAAAACTTAAAAGACATGATTCAACCCTTCATTTTCACTACCATACTGTACTCCTCTGACTAGTCATGGTTCCACTAAAACTTTATTTACAGGGCTTCCCTAATGCTCCAGTGGGTAAGGAGCCCACCTTGCTGTGGAAGGGGCACTGGTTTGATCCCTGCCCCGGGAAGATCCCTCGTGCATTGGAGCGGCTGGACCGGTGTGCCCAATTACGAGCCAACTCTCTGGAGCGCATGCGCCCAGAGCCGGCCCTCTGCAAGGAGAGAGGCCACTGCGAGGGAGGCCCACACAGGCCAAAGAACATAGATGGGTGAAAATAAATAAATGGAAAACCAAAAAAAAAAAAAAAAGAGGCCAAAAATTAAAAAAGAAAAAAGGCCCATTGGTCTGTCTGCTAGTGTTCCTTTTTTTTTTTTTGTGAGAATAGTTTGTCACTTGTTTTATTTTTAAAATGACCACATTTTGTGTAACTCTGTTCCTGGGAGGACAGGCAATGGTGTTCACTTTCTTAAGCTCTTTCCACCAACCACGGGGCCGTTCCTTTATTCTCTCGACAGGCATTTCTGGCGGCTTCCTCCATTCTGTGCTGTGTGCGTGGCCCAGGGACACAGCTTTCTCCAACCTGTAAAGGGATTATTCTAATGGAATCCGTAGGATCAAGATATGTCCTGTATAATAGCAGTTCAAAGGGAGACTGCCCATGACCATCTGGGAAGGCATCCAGGAGGAGGTGACGCCTGAGAGAAGAGCCGGGCCTTTCAGGAGGCAAAGCCGGCCATGCGGCCAGACTTGGTGGCAGCGATGCAGGAGGTACAATCCATGGCAGGGAGGAACCTGGGATCCTGTGACGCTGGCGTTGGACGGAGGGCCCCTGGGTCTCCTGATGGCGTCTGTGTGTGTGAGGGTGGGGGTGGAGAGCCGCTGGGCAGAGACAGAGCAAACACCACACCTCTTCCTGGGATGTTTGTTTTCTTTAAAATTTATTCCTTTGTGTGTTTTGGCGGTGCTGGGGCTTCGTGCTTCCTCTGGTTCTGGCAAGTGGAGGCTCCTAGTTGCGAGGCCCAGGCTTCTCTCTTGAAACGGCTTCTCTTGCTGGGGAGCGCAGGCTCTAGGCAGGCAGGCTTCAGTGGGTGTGGCCCAGGGGCGTCATTGCTCTGCACCACGTGGAATCCTCCTGGACCAGAGAGGGCAGCCTGTCCCCTGCACGGGCAGGTGGATTCTTTACCCCCGAACCACCAGGAAAGTCCTGAGATGTTTATTCTGATGCCAAGCTTTGTTATCATAGGGCCTGCAGAAGATATTATTTTTACATTAAAAATAGCAGGACTCAGAAAAAGGCACAAGAGAACTTTTCAGGATAATCAGGATGTTCAGCTTCTTGATCACGGTGGCAGTTACATGGGTGTATACATTTGTCAAAACTCATGAAATGCTACACTTAAAGTGGGTACACTTTATCATTTATAAGTTACACGTCAGTGAAGTGGATTTCCAAAAAAACAGAAAGCTAAGAAACAGAGCTGTGTGGAAATGATGAGAGGTTGAGAGAACTCCAGTCGTATTCCTATTTTTTAAAAAAATTCTTTAGTTTATATTTTTTTATTATGGCAAAATAGACATAAAATTGACCATATTAACCATCTTAAAATTTACAGATCAGTGGCACTAAGCACATTCGCATGGTTTTTTAAAATATTACATTAACATATTGTGTGTGCTTAATCGCTCAGTCGTGTCCAACTCTTTGTGATTCCATGGACTGTGACCCTCCAGGCTCCTCTGTCCCTGAAAAAAAATTTTTTTTAAAAGATTTATTTACTGCCCATGACCATCTGGGAGGCATCCAGGGAGGTGACGCCTGAGAGAAGAGCCGGGCCTTTCAGGAGGCAAAGCCGCCATGCGGCCAGACTTGGTGGCAGCGATGCAGGAGGTACAATCCATGGCAGGGAGGAACCTGGGATCCTGTGACGCTGGCGTTGGACGGAGGGCCCCTGGGTCTCCTGATGGCGTCTGTGTGTGTGAGGGTGGGGGTGGAGAGCCGCTGGGCAGAGACAGAGCAAACACCACACCTCTTCCTGGGATGTTTGTTTTCTTTAAAATTTATTCCTTTGTGTGTTTTGGCGGTGCTGGGGCTTCGTGCTTCCTCTGGTTCTGGCAAGTGGAGGCTCCTAGTTGCGAGGCCCAGGCTTCTCTCTTGAAACGGCTTCTCTTGCTGGGGAGCGCAGGCTCTAGGCAGGCAGGCTTCAGTGGGTGTGGCCCAGGGGCGTCATTGCTCTGCACCACGTGGAATCCTCCTGGACCAGAGAGGGCAGCCTGTCCCCTGCACGGGCAGGTGGATTCTTTACCCCCGAACCACCAGGAAAGTCCTGAGATGTTTATTCTGATGCCAAGCTTTGTTATCATAGGGCCTGCAGAAGATATTATTTTTACATTAAAAATAGCAGGACTCAGAAAAAGGCACAAGAGAACTTTTCAGGATAATCAGGATGTTCAGCTTCTTGATCACGGTGGCAGTTACATGGGTGTATACATTTGTCAAAACTCATGAAATGCTACACTTAAAGTGGGTACACTTTATCATTTATAAGTTACACGTCAGTGAAGTGGATTTCCAAAAAAACAGAAAGCTAAGAAACAGAGCTGTGTGGAAATGATGAGAGGTTGAGAGAACTCCAGTCGTATTCCTATTTTTTAAAAAAATTCTTTAGTTTATATTTTTTTATTATGGCAAAATAGACATAAAATTGACCATATTAACCATCTTAAAATTTACAGATCAGTGGCACTAAGCACATTCGCATGGTTTTTTAAAATATTACATTAACATATTGTGTGTGCTTAATCGCTCAGTCGTGTCCAACTCTTTGTGATTCCATGGACTGTGACCCTCCAGGCTCCTCTGTCCCTGAAAAAAAATTTTTTTTAAAAGATTTATTTATTTATTTGTTTTGGGTTGGGGTCAGGTTGGGGAGGGAGGGGAGCGGGCCGGCCACTTCTATTGGTCTTTCATTTCTCTATTTTCATCCGTCTTTGTTCTTTGCCTCCTGTGGGCCTCCCATCATGGTGGCCACTGTCGTCACAGAGCACCAGCTCTGGGTGCATACGCTCCAGAGCTCCGGCTCGGTGATTGGACATATCAATCCAGCTGCTCCGCGGCACGTGGGATCTTCCCAGGCCAGGGATCGAACCGGCGCCCCCTGCACTGCAAGGCAGTGTCCTTACCCACTGGACCACCAGGGGAAGCCCTGTCCCTGAAGTTTTTCAGCCAGGTATACTGGAGCGCGTTGTCGTTTCCTCCTCCAGGGGTTCTTCTCCATCCAGGGTTCGAACTCACATCTCTTGCTTCTCCTGCATTGAGAGGCGGATTCTTTTATCTTCTGTGCCACCAGGGAAGCACATTATTAAATATTAAAATATTATATATTAGCATTAATGAGTTTGGGGGCGCCAGAGGCTAGCGTCTCAGTTACGTTACTGTAGTCCTCACCCTCCTTCCCCTACTCTTCACTCTCTTGGAGCTTAAGGATGGAAAACTGAGTTGCTCCCATAAGGCAGCAGCAGGGGTGATCAGGCCACGAGGACGTCCATCTACACAGCAAGACTTGGAAGACTTGCTCCACCTGCATCCGCCTGCCCTCTTAGCTCTCTTGCAATGAGACACACCTGGCGGGCGCGTCCTCTACCTGCCTAGGGCCACCTGGTGGAAGGCAGGCGCCGCCGGGCCCGCCCTTCGCGGGTTGCCGGGCGTCCAGCTGGCCAATGGAGAAGGCCAGGCTAGTTCGTCTTCCTATTTTTTAAAAAAATTCTTTAGTTTATATTTTTTTATTATGGCAAAATAGACATAAAATTGACCATATTAACCATCTTAAAATTTACAGATCAGTGGCACTAAGCACATTCGCATGGTTTTTTAAAATATTACATTAACATATTGTGTGTGCTTAATCGCTCAGTCGTGTCCAACTCTTTGTGATTCCATGGACTGTGACCCTCCAGGCTCCTCTGTCCCTGAAAAAAAATTTTTTTTAAAAGATTTATTTATTTATTTGTTTTGGGTTGGGGTCAGGTTGGGGAGGGAGGGGAGCGGGCCGGCCACTTCTATTGGTCTTTCATTTCTCTATTTTCATCCGTCTTTGTTCTTTGCCTCCTGTGGGCCTCCCATCATGGTGGCCACTGTCGTCACAGAGCACCAGCTCTGGGTGCATACGCTCCAGAGCTCCGGCTCGGTGATTGGACATATCAATCCAGCTGCTCCGCGGCACGTGGGATCTTCCCAGGCCAGGGATCGAACCGGCGCCCCCTGCACTGCAAGGCAGTGTCCTTACCCACTGGACCACCAGGGGAAGCCCTGTCCCTGAAGTTTTTCAGCCAGGTATACTGGAGCGCGTTGTCGTTTCCTCCTCCAGGGGTTCTTCTCCATCCAGGGTTCGAACTCACATCTCTTGCTTCTCCTGCATTGAGAGGCGGATTCTTTTATCTTCTGTGCCACCAGGGAAGCACATTATTAAATATTAAAATATTATATATTAGCATTAATGAGTTTGGGGGCGCCAGAGGCTAGCGTCTCAGTTACGTTACTGTAGTCCTCACCCTCCTTCCCCTACTCTTCACTCTCTTGGAGCTTAAGGATGGAAAACTGAGTTGCTCCCATAAGGCAGCAGCAGGGGTGATCAGGCCACGAGGACGTCCATCTACACAGCAAGACTTGGAAGACTTGCTCCACCTGCATCCGCCTGCCCTCTTAGCTCTCTTGCAATGAGACACACCTGGCGGGCGCGTCCTCTACCTGCCTAGGGCCACCTGGTGGAAGGCAGGCGCCGCCGGGCCCGCCCTTCGCGGGTTGCCGGGCGTCCAGCTGGCCAATGGAGAAGGGGCCAACTGAGTGGCCAATAGGAGCGCGACATGCAAATGAGCAGGTGCGGTGGCGGCCAGCGGGTCAAGGCGGCCGCGGCTCAGGGGATGTTAGAGGCGCGCTGGGCAGCCGCGGAGCAGACGTCCAGGCTTTGAGCCGCGAGCTCCTGTCTCTCGCCATGGCCCCCGCTCCGCCCCCCGCCGCCTCCTTCTCACCCGCCGAGGTCCAGCGTCGCCTGGCGGCCGGCGCCTGCTGGGTCCGCTGCGGGACCCGCCTCTACGACCTCACGAACTTCGTGCGGCAACACCCAGGGGGCGAGCAGCTGCTGTGGGCACGGGCTGGCCAGGATGTTAGCGCCGACCTGGACGGGCCACCGCACCAGCATTCGGCCAACGCGCGCCAGTGGCTGGAGCAGTACTACGTGGGCGACTTGCAAGGAGATCCTCAGGTACAATCGGGTCGTGGTCACACACCCCCTACTACCCTCTCGCCACCAACTCTCCAATATCTGGCAAGCCCCGTTCACCTGCCCTCCAGAAAGGCCCAAGGTGACAGCCTCCAACCTCACCTGTCTTCTCTCCTGGTAACAGGCCACTGCCGGCACACCTCTCCCCCTAACCAGGAATCTGCCCTTCCTTTCCAGCTTTTCCCTTGTCTACTACTTCTCCCATCTCCTACAGCCTCTGCCATCTGACAACTTGGATCCCTTTTTCCCCTCCCAGCCCCTCACACACCTAGCCTTTCCTTCCTGTTCCCTTATCAGTCTCCCTCTTTGCAACTACTCTTCATTTCTCTTTGAATAGTAGATTCCAAGCTCACCTGTCCTCCCCTCCCCTTCTCACCCTACTCCTGCATCCAAAAGGGACAGACTGGTCACCTTTCTCAATTAGTTTGGATTCCCTGTGCCACCTTTGTATTGCACTAGGGCTTCCCTGATTTAATGGAGAAGTTGGGTTGTGACGTTGGGAGCAGCGAGGGCAGTGTCAGGTGGCCTATGCCCTCCCACCCTATAGACGTCCCTTCATTCTATGTCCTGCACGCTGGCTTGAGTGTCCAACAGAGTGACATGATGGGATAAGTAAGACAGAGTCATCTCACTCTGTTGCTGGGGAGAAAGAAGTCGCACTTTGAGCTGCATGCTGCTGGGCATTCTAAGCTCATGATGGTATTCAAACCTCTGACTGATCATAGGGCGTATTTTATTATCTCCATTTTAGGAGGTGAAAACGGGGGCCCGAGGAGGTCCATGGTTTGAGGTCAATTTGTGATCTGAGGTAATCTGAGCTAGTTAGTGGAAAAGTCAAGTGTGCCTGATTCCAACAATACTCTGTCCATCCCAAGGACCTTTGGGTGTGGGAGATGATCTTATCCATTGGGCTCCAGGTAGGCCTGGGCTAGAGGCAAACTAACCCTCTAGGTCTTCCCCAGGCCCAGCTGAAAGACTGGTGATAGTGTGGCCATCTTGCTTGGACATCAACCAACAGCTGTTCCCTGCTCTTGCATTCAGCATGGCCCAGCAAATGGTTTTAGGTCTTTGCATGGAAGGACTTGCCTCTCACTGTTCCAGGTGACTTTTCACTGGGTCATCAGTTCTTTAATCATTTATTCATTCATTCACTTGATGTCTTTGTGATTGGCAGTACTGAGCTAGGCACTGATACCAATGGACTGAGGACCAATGGATAAAACAATATGGTCTTCATGGACCTAACAAACTACAGTAATTCTTTAATTTCCAGGTGCTATCAGAGTACCAATCAGGAGAACTTTTTTTGAGCAAAGTGGAGCTTTTCCCTTGTCTACTACTTCTCCCATCTCCTACAGCCTCTGCCATCTGACAACTTGGATCCCTTTTTCCCCTCCCAGCCCCTCACACACCTAGCCTTTCCTTCCTGTTCCCTTATCAGTCTCCCTCTTTGCAACTACTCTTCATTTCTCTTTGAATAGTAGATTCCAAGCTCACCTGTCCTCCCCTCCCCTTCTCACCCTACTCCTGCATCCAAAAGGGACAGACTGGTCACCTTTCTCAATTAGTTTGGATTCCCTGTGCCACCTTTGTATTGCACTAGGGCTTCCCTGATTTAATGGAGAAGTTGGGTTGTGACGTTGGGAGCAGCGAGGGCAGTGTCAGGTGGCCTATGCCCTCCCACCCTATAGACGTCCCTTCATTCTATGTCCTGCACGCTGGCTTGAGTGTCCAACAGAGTGACATGATGGGATAAGTAAGACAGAGTCATCTCACTCTGTTGCTGGGGAGAAAGAAGTCGCACTTTGAGCTGCATGCTGCTGGGCATTCTAAGCTCATGATGGTATTCAAACCTCTGACTGATCATAGGGCGTATTTTATTATCTCCATTTTAGGAGGTGAAAACGGGGGCCCGAGGAGGTCCATGGTTTGAGGTCAATTTGTGATCTGAGGTAATCTGAGCTAGTTAGTGGAAAAGTCAAGTGTGCCTGATTCCAACAATACTCTGTCCATCCCAAGGACCTTTGGGTGTGGGAGATGATCTTATCCATTGGGCTCCAGGTAGGCCTGGGCTAGAGGCAAACTAACCCTCTAGGTCTTCCCCAGGCCCAGCTGAAAGACTGGTGATAGTGTGGCCATCTTGCTTGGACATCAACCAACAGCTGTTCCCTGCTCTTGCATTCAGCATGGCCCAGCAAATGGTTTTAGGTCTTTGCATGGAAGGACTTGCCTCTCACTGTTCCAGGTGACTTTTCACTGGGTCATCAGTTCTTTAATCATTTATTCATTCATTCACTTGATGTCTTTGTGATTGGCAGTACTGAGCTAGGCACTGATACCAATGGACTGAGGACCAATGGATAAAACAATATGGTCTTCATGGACCTAACAAACTACAGTAATTCTTTAATTTCCAGGTGCTATCAGAGTACCAATCAGGGAGAACTTTCTGGAGAAAGTGATGTTTATCTTCAGAGCTAATCAGTGGATTCTGCTTAGCCAGGTGAAGTGCGGTGAGAAGAGTATTCCAGACAGAACCAACAGAATGCCTGGTGGCTCTGAAGGGTAAGGATTTGGTAGAGTCAAGGGACGGAAATAAAACCAATGTGACCAGAGGCTGGTGGGCAAGGAGAGGGAAGTGAAAGGAGACCAGAGATCAGCCAGGCTGCTGTGATCAGCATTTGGGGCATGATTCTGAGAACAATGGGAAGCCAGGGAACGGATTCAAGCAGGGGTGTGGTGTGGTCAGTTTTGCATATTTGGAAGAGAATGCTGGGCTTCAGTGTTGAGAAGGAGTGGAAGGAGCCGAAGTGGGTGTGTGGAGACCAGGCAGAAGATGGGTGTCTGTAGTCCAGGTGAGAGGTATCAGTGACTGACCGAGGGAAGGGGAAGGTTGAATTGGGGAGACTTCATAGATAAAATGGCAAGACTAAGAATTCTGCAGCAGGAGCCCAATTTATCTTGAAGCTGATGTTTGGTGTCAGGTCATCCTGAAGGCACAAAAGGTTTAGCTGCAGATACAATCGAAGCTGAGTTCAGGAAATGAAAACTGGAGGCCAGAATACTAGAGACTTCCAGGCATGTGAAGGCTTATGGAAGGCATCCTACATTGTAGTGTAACTTATAAACAGAAGCCCAGGGTGTGGCCTCTCCTCCCAGCCTCATCAGAGCATCTCTCCTGGCCAACTGTGCTAGGTGGCTCCACCTCCTGGCTCTGCTAGCCACCCAGCACTCTAGTTTAATTTGGCTTTGTTTTGCTTAGTTTTACCTGATCTTCAGAGAATACTGGGTCTGAATTCCACTCCTCAAGCCTACCTGTTAACCCTAGGAGTCCCAATGTGGCCATGTTTTAGGCATCCTTAATCTGGGTGCCCATCTGAGGATGTGGGGAAAAAACTAACACCATAATACAAACTGATGGTCCAAACTTGGCTGATGGCCATAATCACCCAGCACTCCTGTTGCTTGTCAAGTTTCTGCCTACAGAGTTTTATCCTGGAAACAAGTGAAGGGTTGTCTTTATATTGAGGAGGAGAGGTAGTCTGAGAAGAAATCTGGAGAAGATATCCTTTTGGAGAGAAGCTCTCTCCAAAGACCTGAACACAGAGAAGACATTTCTGTTTTTCTCTCTGGTTAAGCCGATCTAGCAACTTCATGCTGCCGTCTCCACCTCTCTCCTCTCCTTGTGCTGGACCAGGGACGCTGACACCTGTTGAGGCTAGAACCTGGCTGCTGTCGTGTGAGGACAAGGAGGGGCAATGATGGGGAAGGGAAGTGTCACGAAGCAGCTCTGTTTTTTGAGGCTCATTTCTGAGTGGTGTGCCTCCTCAGAATCCTTCTTCTCAAGTGTAGTCCAGCTCCTACTGGAGCTCTGCCATGAAATTCTAGGGACAAGACTCAACCCCATTTTTCTCCCTATTCCCCACTTTACCACGCCCCCTCTGTATATACGCTCACACACACATTCATTCACACTCACAGGAAAGTACACACACATGAAACAAGTCGAACTTGTTTGAGTCAACATACTGTCGGATGAGACAAGGTTCGTTATAGCCTCAAACTTGAGGAAGTAAACCAGTGATGGACAAATAGGGAAGCCAGGCCCTCTTCTTCCTTTTTTGGTGGTGGGGGGGAAGGTGGGGTGGGGAGGGAGAGGGGCAGGCGGGCCACTTCTATTGGTCTTTCATTTGTCTATTTTCATCCATCTTTGTTCTTTGGCCTGTGTGGGCCTCCCATCGCGGTGGCCTCTGTCGTCGCAGAGCACCGGCTCTGGGCGCATGCGCTCCAGAGCTCCGGCTTGGTAATTGGACACATCAGTCCAGCTGCTCTGCGGCATGTAGGATCTTCCCAGGCCAGGGATCGAACAGGCGCCCTTTGCACTGCAAGGTGGTGTCCGTACCCACTGGACCACCAGGGAAGCCCCAGGCCCTCTTCTTAACCAGATGCTCAGGGCTCCTCACTTCAAGCTTAAGTATGAGCGGCTCACATTGTTAGTGGGATGTGGGAGCTGCAACCAGCTTTTTTTTTTTTTTTTTTTTTGATTTATTTATTTATTTATTTTGTGCGGGGGTCGGGTTGGGGAGGGAGGGAAGCAGGCGGGCCACTTCTTTGGTCTTTCGTTTCTCTATGTTCATCCGTCTTTGTTCTTTGGCTCCTGTGGGCCTCCCATTGCGGTGGCATCTGTCGTCACAGCGCCGGCTCTGGGCGCATGCGCTCCAGAGCTCCGGCTCGGTAATTGGACACATCAGTCCAGCCGCTCCGCGGCACGTGGGATCTTCCCAGGCCAGGGCTCGAACAGGCGCCCCTTGCACTGCAAGGCGGTGTCCTTACCCACTGGACCACCAGGGGAAGCCCTTTTTTTTTTTTTTTAAGAGATAGGAAAGAGATGACCTCCTACGGCCCCATATGGGTGCTGTATTTCCCAGATGTAGGTCATCCATGAATCACTGTCCCAGTGTTTTTCCAAATTGACATAGGACTTGAATTATTTAATATTTATCTGTAAGTAGACTCACTTTCTATTGTACCATTTACTCACCCTGGGCAGTATTACCAGTGAAATCACAGATTTTACATGCACTTTGAAAATAGAGCTATTCAAATAAATGTTCATTGTTCCATCTCCTAAAACCCTGAGCACCATCAGTGGAGTAAGTATCACACTTTGGAAGATCCATAAACCAGAGCTTCTTAACCCTGATGTTCTGTGGAGTATTTTCTGGGATTGATGAAAGATGAAATTATATGTAAAAATTGCATGAAAAGTGAAAGTGAAGTCAACTCTTTGTGACCCATGGACGAGCCATGGAATTCTCCAGGCAAGAATACTGGAGTGGGTAGCCTTTCCCTTCTCCAGGGGATCTTCCCAACCCAGGGATCAAGCCCAGGTCTCCCACATGGTGGACAGATTCTTTACCATTTGAGCCACCAGGGAAGCCCAAGAATCCTGGAATGGGTAGCCTTTCCCTTCTCCAGGGAATCTTCCCAACCCAGGGATCAAACTGGAGTCTTTTGCATTGCAGGCAGATTCTTTACCAGCTGAGTTACAAGGGAATTCCCAAAAAATGCATGGTTGAGCATTTTTCTAATGAGAGAGCTACAACTTTCATCACAGTCCAACCAGAATCCTTCCCTCACTCCAGCTCTGCCTCCAGGAGGGAAATAACTGTGAAAGGGCAAATCATACTCCCCACATCTCATACATCTGGACCTCAGGAAGACTTCCTGTGGGCAGACATCCGACCATGCCCTTGGAGAGAAACCCTCTTTGAGGAGACCCTGGAGAAGGGCAAGCCCTGACTCCTAGGCCCAGCTGTTGGGGTAACCCTGGTGTCTGAATGTCTCTGGGTGCTGTGTCCGTAGTCCACAAGTTGTACCTATCTCTGAGTGGGTGAGAAACTCACAGATTCTGCCATGTGTCCTTCTGCCAGTCTTTGAGGGTCCAGCCATTCGAACTTGAGTAATTAAATGGGGATGCACCATACAGGGCATATCTAAGTGCAGGAAGACTCAAGGTTCCCACCCTACCCCAGGCTCTGGAACAGCTTGAGCACAGCCCAGCTTGAAACACTGGTCTGAGCTATGAATTCAGGTAAAAGCTTCTGCTTGGGGAACTTGCCAAACTGCCCCTGCCTGCAGAGCAGAGTGGGAGTGACAAGTCTCCTAACTGAAGGAGGTCAAGATCTGCTTAGCCTATAGGCAGGCTTCTTAAGTGGGCCCGCCTGGCCAATCAGCAACTACCATCCTTTGCTACCTGCCAGGGACTTGCTTACCTGAAGAATGAAGCTAGGGCCAGCTGGGAGCAGGCCAGGGACCCCAGTCCTTGTGGTTCCATGTGACACAGACTCCAAAAGTACTCCCTGGTGTCACCCCAAAATTCAGTGAATGAAGGGGCGTTGAGACCCAAATTAGAGAGAAGGTTGGAACTTAGGACTCCATGGGGGGAATAAAAGGAAACAGACAGGCATCTCAGGAACACCTGCGAGTAATCATTTCTGGGAACATTCCCAGCCAAGAATCCCAATTAATGCCTGAGCAGCATCCATCATTTTCACTTTCCTTATTGAGTTATTTATTTGAAGACTCACACTCGCTGTTGGTCTATACGTTGTTTTCAGTTATGTAGAGAGACAAGTGGTGAGGGTCCTGTTCTGTCTGAAACCCGCCTTGGCACTGAAAGTGCCCTTGTCAGGATCATCGGGACCCTCGCCCAGCTAAACCTGTGGTCAGTCCTCACCTAGCCTGGCAGCAACTGTTGACATGGAGATCACTGCCTCTTCCTTGTTATGCTGTGTTCACCTGGCTTCTGGATACCTCGCCCAGCTAAACCTGTAAAGAAACACCATGTGGAGAAGGAGAACCCTCTTTGAGGAGACCCTGGAGAAGGGCAAGCCCTGACTCCTAGGCCCAGCTGTTGGGGTAACCCTGGTGTCTGAATGTCTCTGGGTGCTGTGTCCGTAGTCCACAAGTTGTACCTATCTCTGAGTGGGTGAGAAACTCACAGATTCTGCCATGTGTCCTTCTGCCAGTCTTTGAGGGTCCAGCCATTCGAACTTGAGTAATTAAATGGGGATGCACCATACAGGGCATATCTAAGTGCAGGAAGACTCAAGGTTCCCACCCTACCCCAGGCTCTGGAACAGCTTGAGCACAGCCCAGCTTGAAACACTGGTCTGAGCTATGAATTCAGGTAAAAGCTTCTGCTTGGGGAACTTGCCAAACTGCCCCTGCCTGCAGAGCAGAGTGGGAGTGACAAGTCTCCTAACTGAAGGAGGTCAAGATCTGCTTAGCCTATAGGCAGGCTTCTTAAGTGGGCCCGCCTGGCCAATCAGCAACTACCATCCTTTGCTACCTGCCAGGGACTTGCTTACCTGAAGAATGAAGCTAGGGCCAGCTGGGAGCAGGCCAGGGACCCCAGTCCTTGTGGTTCCATGTGACACAGACTCCAAAAGTACTCCCTGGTGTCACCCCAAAATTCAGTGAATGAAGGGGCGTTGAGACCCAAATTAGAGAGAAGGTTGGAACTTAGGACTCCATGGGGGGAATAAAAGGAAACAGACAGGCATCTCAGGAACACCTGCGAGTAATCATTTCTGGGAACATTCCCAGCCAAGAATCCCAATTAATGCCTGAGCAGCATCCATCATTTTCACTTTCCTTATTGAGTTATTTATTTGAAGACTCACACTCGCTGTTGGTCTATACGTTGTTTTCAGTTATGTAGAGAGACAAGTGGTGAGGGTCCTGTTCTGTCTGAAACCCGCCTTGGCACTGAAAGTGCCCTTGTCAGGATCATCGGGACCCTCGCCCAGCTAAACCTGTGGTCAGTCCTCACCTAGCCTGGCAGCAACTGTTGACATGGAGATCACTGCCTCTTCCTTGTTATGCTGTGTTCACCTGGCTTCTGGATACCTCACTGTTTAGTTTTCTTTTGCTGCTATAGCAAATCACCACCGACTCAGTGACATAAAGAAACACCATGTGTTTTCTTCTGATTCTGGAGCCTAACGTCAGGTATGAATTGGCAGGGCCACCTTCTTTCTGAAGACTCTGGGGGAAGACTATGTTTCCTCACGTTTTCTAGCTTTTAGAGGCTGCCTGTGTTCCCTGGCTCCTGGCCCCCAGCCAGCAGTCACATTGCTCTGACCTCTGCTCTCCCGTCTCGTCTCATTCTTGGACTCCAATTTTCCTGCCTCCGTCTCTCACTTATAAGGAACCTTGTGGTTACACACACACACAGATGCTGGACAATCCAGGATCATCTCCTCATCACAAAGTCTTCAAAGTCCTCTGTGTCATGTAAGGGGATGGAGTCACGGGTCCCCGGTATTGAGATGTAGATTTTGGAGAGAGCTGCATTATCCCCACCTACTTCACTCCTTATGATCATTAGTCTTCAATCTCCACTGCTAGTTCCTCTTGCTCCTCGTTTCCCAGAAAAGTACACAAAGCTTAAATGCAACCACACGGGGTTGTACAGCTCTGCTGTACAGCTCCTTTCACTCGGTGCTACATCTGGGAGAAGCTCTGTGTTTTCCAGCTGTCTCCACCCCATGCTCTCTCTTAGAGAATCCAGAGGCTGTAGAAGGGAACTGGGGGATAACTGGAAAAAGCAGGCTGCTGACCGGGACAGACAGCGTGCTTATCCTCATGAGCCTCCTTAGACGTCCTTTCAAACATCTGCCCACTACTACCCTACCTTGGCCAGAGCCTCCTTACACTCATTAATGCAGCAGTCTCCTGGGCACGCTCTCCCTGCCAGCACTTGAGCTGCCTGTTGCCTGTAAAGCTTCCCAAAGAGCATGTGGTTATGTCACAGCAGTATTCCTAAATCTTCAGTGGCTCCCAATTGCCACACCCACAGTTCAAACTCGTATTTCTTCCACAGTCCAGCTCCCCTCTATTCCTCCATTCTCCTTCCCTTCCCATCTAGAACTGGATTTTTCCTTCTCCCAAACTCTCATAGGACTTGGCCTCTACCTACGTTACAACATTCAAAATGTTCTTCCTTATTCACTGCTTTCGCTACGTATTTTATCTTCTCTACTAAACTGTAAATTCTCTGACAACCGGAATTGCCTGGTTCATCTGGGTTTCCCTAGGAGACACTTGCACACTGATGCCTCCCAACAGGAAGTAATAAATGTCTAAATAAATGAGTGAATGAGCTGCTTGCAAAATGAAGATGCGTGCCAAACTGAAAAGGAAAGTGGTTATAATAGCTTACGCAACATACTTCAAGTAGAAGATGTGGAAACAGAAACAAACCTCTTTCTAGGTTCTTCCTTCAAAGGGTTGGGAGTGGATGGAAAGGATGAAGGACTATCAAGTGAGTCCCTCCTTTCTGCTTTTGCCCTCAGTTTTTCAACAGCCAGAAAGAGTTGGCAAAAACATCTTCTGTACGAGCCTCCTGCTGTTCACCCTTGCCCATGAGTCCCCTGCAAGGGCAGAAAATGCCGATCGAGAGTCCTCCTTGCCCTCAGAGCTGTGATCTGTACCCTTGTGTCTGTAAGTGTCCGGATCCCCACTCTAGTCTCTCTCCGTTTCCCAGAAAAGTACACAAAGCTTAAATGCAACCACACGGGGTTGTACAGCTCTGCTGTACAGCTCCTTTCACTCGGTGCTACATCTGGGAGAAGCTCTGTGTTTTCCAGCTGTCTCCACCCCATGCTCTCTCTTAGAGAATCCAGAGGCTGTAGAAGGGAACTGGGGGATAACTGGAAAAAGCAGGCTGCTGACCGGGACAGACAGCGTGCTTATCCTCATGAGCCTCCTTAGACGTCCTTTCAAACATCTGCCCACTACTACCCTACCTTGGCCAGAGCCTCCTTACACTCATTAATGCAGCAGTCTCCTGGGCACGTCTCTCCCTGCCAGCACTTGAGCTGCCTGTTGCCTGTAAAGCTTCCCAAAGAGCATGTGGTTATGTCACAGCAGTATTCCTAAATCTTCAGTGGCTCCCAATTGCCACACCCACAGTTCAAACTCGTATTTCTTCCACAGTCCAGCTCCCCTCTATTCCTCCATTCTCCTTCCCTTCCCATCTAGAACTGGATTTTTCCTTCTCCCAAACTCTCATAGGACTTGGCCTCTACCTACGTTACAACATTCAAAATGTTCTTCCTTATTCACTGCTTTCGCTACGTATTTTATCTTCTCTACTAAACTGTAAATTCTCTGACAACCGGAATTGCCTGGTTCATCTGGGTTTCCCTAGGAGACACTTGCACACTGATGCCTCCCAACAGGAAGTAATAAATGTCTAAATAAATGAGTGAATGAGCTGCTTGCAAAATGAAGATGCGTGCCAAACTGAAAAGGAAAGTGGTTATAATAGCTTACGCAACATACTTCAAGTAGAAGATGTGGAAACAGAAACAAACCTCTTTCTAGGTTCTTCCTTCAAAGGGTTGGGAGTGGATGGAAAGGATGAAGGACTATCAAGTGAGTCCCTCCTTTCTGCTTTTGCCCTCAGTTTTTCAACAGCCAGAAAGAGTTGGCAAAAACATCTTCTGTACGAGCCTCCTGCTGTTCACCCTTGCCCATGAGTCCCCTGCAAGGGCAGAAAATGCCGATCGAGAGTCCTCCTTGCCCTCAGAGCTGTGATCTGTACCCTTGTGTCTGTAAGTGTCCGGATTACGTGTGCAGGCAGAACCCAGGTTCCTGGATTTCCAGTTCTGTTCACTCGTTCCTGTGTCTTTTCCTGCAAAAGTGTGTCATCCCTGAAAGGTGATTCTCAATCTTCTCTAATTGCCATTCATCTAAAATGGGCAGAGAATTCTAAGGACTGCTCTCCCCCACTGCTCTTGCCCTCTGAGGGAAGACAAGCTCAGTCATAGTAGTAAGGTGGGAAAACACCAAACCTGATGCTTGCAACAGCCGTGAAGTTATCATTGAGAAATAGAAACCTTATTGCTCAAGATTTGTTGTGAAGCATTGCCCTAAAGCACCATTTTCCAAGTGTTTTGTTTTTCTTATTGCTGCAGTTCTGATTGCGAGAGTATATTGCAAGCTGTTAAACTAGCAGTACCAGATAAACAAATCTGGGGGGACTTGTTTCAATATATTTAAACAACGATACTTAAATAATGTTTTAAGGTCTAGTTAGAGGAAAGCGAATAACCAAAAATTCCAATGATGTAACTACACGTGACTACGCACTTAGTGAGTCATGCAATCTACAACAAAATGTGGTTGATAATTACCTAAGTGAATTGGTCATACTTTCTCCTTAAAACAAGTAGAATTTAAAGGGAATAGAGTCCTAGTTCTGTCTATTCTTATATGCTCAGCAGAACCTTTTTTTAACGTTTAGCATTGTGTGATACTCACATTTCCCACTGGAAAATGGAGCTGGAGATTTTAGATATCTAAATGTGCCCCCCAAAACCAAAACATGAGTGTCTTTCCCAACCTAGTCCTGTGTAAACAGCATCAACGATTTCTTATGTGACCTCAGAGAAACCCATATACTGTTCTTTCTGTTTCCAATGTAAAGGAGGTATACGGTACAGGATGCTTGGCAACTTGTTGCTTTTTTCCCCTAATGATGTATTTTGTACTTCCTTCCACATTAGCAATAAAGGTTTGCTTTGTTCAAGAGCATGGGCTATCCTTCCATTTGTTTGAATCATTTTTGATTTCCTTTACTAATGTTTTATAGTTTTCAGCATATAAGTCTTTCACCTCTTTGGTCAGGTTTAGTCCTGGGCTTTTTTTTTTTTTTTGGTCCAGTCTTGAAAAGTGTGGTCTTTTTACATTCCCTTTCTAATATTTCATTGTTAATGTAAAAAAAATGTAACTGATTTCTGGTTGTTAACCTTGTATCCTGCTACTTTGCTGAATTCATTTGTTTGATCTAGTAGTTTTTGTGTGGAACCTTGAAGTTTTCTTTAAGTAGTATCTTATCATCTGTATACTGAGCATTTTACTTCTCTTCCAGTTTTAAATACCTTTTATTTCTTCTTTTCTTTTTTTTTGTAATATATCTTTTATTTCTTTTTCTTCTCTGATTGTTGTGGCTAGGATTTCCTATGGTGGTGGTGGTGGTTTTGTTGCTCAGTAGTATCCGACTCTTGAGACCCTGTGGACTGTAGCCCACCAGGCTCCTCTGTCCATGGGATATCCCAGGCAAGAATACTGGAGTGGGTTGCCATTTCCTTCTCCGGGGGATCTTCCCAATTCATGGTTTGAACCTGCATCTCTTGTGTTGGCAGGCGAACTCTACCACGGAGCCACCAGGGAAGCCCAGGACTTCCTATACTATTGTTGAATAGAAATGATGAGGCTGGGCATCCTTTTCTTGTTCCAGATTTTAGCAGGAAGGCTTTCAGCTTTTTCACTGTTGAGTATTACATTGGCTATGGGTTTGTCATAAATGGCTTTTACTATGTTGAGATATGTTACCTCTTTACCCAGCTTTTCAGCTATGTATGATTTTGTACTCAAAACTGAGCGGGTTTAGATATCTAAATGTGCCCCCCAAAACCAAAACATGAGTGTCTTTCCCAACCTAGTCCTGTGTAAACAGCATCAACGATTTCTTATGTGACCTCAGAGAAACCCATATACTGTTCTTTCTGTTTCCAATGTAAAGGAGGTATACGGTACAGGATGCTTGGCAACTTGTTGCTTTTTTCCCCTAATGATGTATTTTGTACTTCCTTCCACATTAGCAATAAAGGTTTGCTTTGTTCAAGAGCATGGGCTATCCTTCCATTTGTTTGAATCATTTTTGATTTCCTTTACTAATGTTTTATAGTTTTCAGCATATAAGTCTTTCACCTCTTTGGTCAGGTTTAGTCCTGGGCTTTTTTTTTTTTTTTGGTCCAGTCTTGAAAAGTGTGGTCTTTTTACATTCCCTTTCTAATATTTCATTGTTAATGTAAAAAAAATGTAACTGATTTCTGGTTGTTAACCTTGTATCCTGCTACTTTGCTGAATTCATTTGTTTGATCTAGTAGTTTTTGTGTGGAACCTTGAAGTTTTCTTTAAGTAGTATCTTATCATCTGTATACTGAGCATTTTACTTCTCTTCCAGTTTTAAATACCTTTTATTTCTTCTTTTCTTTTTTTTTGTAATATATCTTTTATTTCTTTTTCTTCTCTGATTGTTGTGGCTAGGATTTCCTATGGTGGTGGTGGTGGTTTTGTTGCTCAGTAGTATCCGACTCTTGAGACCCTGTGGACTGTAGCCCACCAGGCTCCTCTGTCCATGGGATATCCCAGGCAAGAATACTGGAGTGGGTTGCCATTTCCTTCTCCGGGGGATCTTCCCAATTCATGGTTTGAACCTGCATCTCTTGTGTTGGCAGGCGAACTCTACCACGGAGCCACCAGGGAAGCCCAGGACTTCCTATACTATTGTTGAATAGAAATGATGAGGCTGGGCATCCTTTTCTTGTTCCAGATTTTAGCAGGAAGGCTTTCAGCTTTTTCACTGTTGAGTATTACATTGGCTATGGGTTTGTCATAAATGGCTTTTACTATGTTGAGATATGTTACCTCTTTACCCACTTTGACAAGAATTTTTATCAAGAACAGATGTTGAATTTTGTCAAATGCTTTTTTTGGTGTTTATTGAGATGAGCATATGGTTTTGTACTTTTCTTTTGTTTATATGATATATTGCATTGATTGACTTGCATATGTTGAGCCATCTTTGTGAACTTAGGATGAATCTCACTTGGTTTTGGTGTATGATATTTTTTAGCATCGTTCGATTCAGTTTGATATTTTTTGAGAATTTTGGCTTCTATATTCATCAAAGATATTGATCTGTAATTTTTTTTTTTGGTGGTGTCTTTGATTTTGTAACAGGGTGATGGTGGCTTCATAGAATGCCTTTGGGAGTGTTTTTTCCTCTTCAGTTTTTCAGAAGAGTTTAAGAAGAATCAGTATAAGTTGTTCTTTTTATGTTTGGTAGAATTCGTCTGTGAAGTTATCTGGTCCTGGACTTCTGTTTGTATGGAGTTTTTAAATTACAGATTCTATTTCACTGCTAGTGATTGGTCTGTTCAAATTACCTATTTCTTCTTGATTCAGTTTTGGTGGGATGTATGTTTCTAGAAAGTTGTATATTTCTTCTAGGTTGTCAACATTCTTTCTACTAGCTGTCCCTATTAATGTTTTTTCCCTCATATATTAGCGTTACAAAAAGCATCCTTACCTAATCATTTTGCACACATATGCAAATACATTTGTAATATAGAATTCTAGATTTGAGATTTCTGTATCAAAATTGTATCCATTTTGTATTTTGATGGATATTGTCAAATTGCCTTCTGAAAAGGCTGTACCAATTTAAATTCCCTCTAAAGCATACACACCCTCACCAAGCCCATGTATTATCAGCATTTTTAATCTTTGCCAATGTGTAAAAAAAAAAAAGTGCTCCCTGTCCAAATTTTCATTTTTATGAATTACAAGGGAAGATAAGTATCTTTGTATGCATTTCTGAATTATTTATACCTTTTTTCTTTTCTGGTAAACTGTCTGTTCAGGTCCTTTGCCCATCTGTATTAGATAGTTGATCTTTTCCTTAATTCCTGTGTGTGTGCTTAGTCACTCAGTCGTGTCTAACTCTTTGCACCCTCATAGACTTGTAGCCTGCCAGACTCCTCTGTCCATGGAATTTTCCAGGCAAGAATACTGGAGTGGGTTGCCATTTCCTACTCCAGGGAATTCTCCCAACACAGGGATCAGACATGATCCTTTCTGTCTCTTGGGTCTCCTGACTTAGCAGGGGGATTCTTTATCACTGTACCACCTGGGAAGCCTTATTGATTTATATCACTCATTATATAGGGAGAAATATTAGCCTATTTTCCGTCATACATATTACTACTTGCCTTTCAGCTCTCATTTGTCTTTTATTCTGTTTAATGTTTTTTCTCCATTCAAGCCTTTTAGCTACCATCTTAATCATTCTTAGAAAGACCACCTCTACTTTATTATTTAATATATAAAAACAAAATATTTTAGTATCCTGATCATAGTTTTATCCTTACTGTTTCTGTTATTTGTTTGGTTTTGCTTAAATGTCTTATCCACTGGAATGGAGGGGGGTATAAATAACAAAACAGAGATTATTTTGGGTTCAAAATTGTCTAAATGACCAACTGGTTTTCCTGGTAGATTTTATGGAATAATCTATCTTTTCCTACTAATTGAAAAAAACACCTTTATCACACATTAAACATTCACATTGATATTTTAGTCTATTTTTTAAATATTTATGTTTTTATTTGGTTGTTCCAGGTCTTAGTTGCTGTATGTGGGACCTAGTTCCCTGACCAGGGATCAAGCCTGGGCCCCCTGTATGGAGTCTTAGCCACTGGACAGCCAGAGAAGTTCCATATGTTGGTCCATTCTTGGACTCTGTTCTATACTAATGAAATCATTCATTTTGTTTTTGGATATTGTCAAATTGCCTTCTGAAAAGGCTGTACCAATTTAAATTCCCTCTAAAGCATACACACCCTCACCAAGCCCATGTATTATCAGCATTTTTAATCTTTGCCAATGTGTAAAAAAAGTGCTCCCTGTCCAAATTTTCATTTTTATGAATTACAAGGGAAGATAAGTATCTTTGTATGCATTTCTGAATTATTTATACCTTTTTTCTTTTCTGGTAAACTGTCTGTTCAGGTCCTTTGCCCATCTGTATTAGATAGTTGATCTTTTCCTTAATTCCTGTGTGTGTGCTTAGTCACTCAGTCGTGTCTAACTCTTTGCACCCTCATAGACTTGTAGCCTGCCAGACTCCTCTGTCCATGGAATTTTCCAGGCAAGAATACTGGAGTGGGTTGCCATTTCCTACTCCAGGGAATTCTCCCAACACAGGGATCAGACATGATCCTTTCTGTCTCTTGGGTCTCCTGACTTAGCAGGGGGATTCTTTATCACTGTACCACCTGGGAAGCCTTATTGATTTATATCACTCATTATATAGGGAGAAATATTAGCCTATTTTCCGTCATACATATTACTACTTGCCTTTCAGCTCTCATTTGTCTTTTATTCTGTTTAATGTTTTTTCTCCATTCAAGCCTTTTAGCTACCATCTTAATCATTCTTAGAAAGACCACCTCTACTTTATTATTTAATATATAAAAACAAAATATTTTAGTATCCTGATCATAGTTTTATCCTTACTGTTTCTGTTATTTGTTTGGTTTTGCTTAAATGTCTTATCCACTGGAATGGAGGGGGGTATAAATAACAAAACAGAGATTATTTTGGGTTCAAAATTGTCTAAATGACCAACTGGTTTTCCTGGTAGATTTTATGGAATAATCTATCTTTTCCTACTAATTGAAAAAAACACCTTTATCACACATTAAACATTCACATTGATATTTTAGTCTATTTTTTAAATATTTATGTTTTTATTTGGTTGTTCCAGGTCTTAGTTGCTGTATGTGGGACCTAGTTCCCTGACCAGGGATCAAGCCTGGGCCCCCTGTATGGAGTCTTAGCCACTGGACAGCCAGAGAAGTTCCATATGTTGGTCCATTCTTGGACTCTGTTCTATACTAATGAAATCATTCATTTTTTAAAATTTATTTTTAATTGGGGGATAATCGCTTCACAGTTTTGTGTTGGTTACTGCCGTACAACAGGATAAATCAGCCATAAGCATACATACATTCCCTCCTTCTTAAACCTCCCTCTCACCCCTCTAAATTGTCACAGAGTGCTGGGTTGAACTCTCTGCACACATTTAGGTTTTCAGCAGTAGGGTTTTTTTCCCCCTTTCCTCCTTCTGTTCCATTCTAGCCTGGCCTCTGCTCCCACCTGCTCCACTAGAGAAAGCAAAGGGCGGGACAAGGGCTGAGTCAACTCTAGGCCACGTTGCCAGCCTTGGGAGGGCACGGTCGTCTGACTCTCAGGAGCTGTGGCTGCCCCGCATGTCCTGACCCTGAGGTCAGTTGGGTGGAGCAGGTGGGACATGGCTCAGAGAAGCTCACACAAGCTGTGGCCACAGTCAGCGAGCACATGGGAGGGTGGTGCACACAGCGTGTGCAGTGCTTGCGTGATTTCTGCAGAGATAGGGAAAGGGGTGGAGGGAACATCTGCAGGCAACCTTGTCTCCCTGGGGGCAGGTCCTGTGCATCTTTCCTGCTTTGTGTCCATAGCCTGTGGTTGGAGGAGGGATGCACAGGTCAAGTTCTATGAGTGTATGAGCAGGGGAAACTAGGAGAGCCAGGAAGGGGCCAGGTCAGGAACATGGCACCTCTCTTGCAAAGCCCTGTAAATCTAAAGCTTCTTGTCCTTCTAGTCAAGGAAACTGGATACTTATCCCCCTCTACCTTCCTTTCATCAAGGTCTTATTAAAAATAGATTCCTGGGACTTTCTGGAATGACGAAAACATTTTATATCTTGATGTGGATATTGGCTGCAAGATGGCTTGTAATTGTCAAAATGTATCAAACAGTACACTTACAACTGGTGATTCTTTTTACTCTATGAAATTTATGTTTTTATTTGGTTGTTCCAGGTCTTAGTTGCTGTATGTGGGACCTAGTTCCTGACCAGGATCAAGCCTGGGCCCCCTGTATGGAGTCTTAGCCACTGGACAGCCAGAGAAGTTCCATATGTTGGTCCATTCTTGGACTCTGTTCTATACTAATGAAATCATTCATTTTTTAAAATTTATTTTTAATTGGGGGATAATCGCTTCACAGTTTTGTGTTGGTTACTGCCGTACAACAGGATAAATCAGCCATAAGCATACATACATTCCCTCCTTCTTAAACCTCCCTCTCACCCCTCTAAATTGTCACAGAGTGCTGGGTTGAACTCTCTGCACACATTTAGGTTTTCAGCAGTAGGGTTTTTTTCCCCCTTTCCTCCTTCTGTTCCATTCTAGCCTGGCCTCTGCTCCCACCTGCTCCACTAGAGAAAGCAAAGGGCGGGACAAGGGCTGAGTCAACTCTAGGCCACGTTGCCAGCCTTGGGAGGGCACGGTCGTCTGACTCTCAGGAGCTGTGGCTGCCCCGCATGTCCTGACCCTGAGGTCAGTTGGGTGGAGCAGGTGGGACATGGCTCAGAGAAGCTCACACAAGCTGTGGCCACAGTCAGCGAGCACATGGGAGGGTGGTGCACACAGCGTGTGCAGTGCTTGCGTGATTTCTGCAGAGATAGGGAAAGGGGTGGAGGGAACATCTGCAGGCAACCTTGTCTCCCTGGGGGCAGGTCCTGTGCATCTTTCCTGCTTTGTGTCCATAGCCTGTGGTTGGAGGAGGGATGCACAGGTCAAGTTCTATGAGTGTATGAGCAGGGGAAACTAGGAGAGCCAGGAAGGGGCCAGGTCAGGGAACATGGCACCTCTCTTGCAAAGCCCTGTAAATCTAAAGCTTCTTGTCCTTCTAGTCAAGGAAACTGGATACTTATCCCCCTCTACCTTCCTTTCATCAAGGTCTTATTAAAAATAGATTCCTGGGACTTTCTGGAATGACGAAAACATTTTATATCTTGATGTGGATATTGGCTGCAAGATGGCTTGTAATTGTCAAAATGTATCAAACAGTACACTTACAACTGGTGATTCTTTTTTACTCTATGAAATTTATGCCCAGTTTCCTTTTTTTCCTTTTTTTTTTTTTAAAAAAAAAGATTTAGTTAGTTTTCGCTGCACTGACTCTTCATTGTTGCGTGTAAGCTTCCTCTAGTCGCAGTGCTCTGGCTTCTCACTGTGGTGGGCTCTCTTGTTGTAGAGCATAGGCTCTAGGCACCCAGGCTCAGTAGCTGTGGCACATGGCCTCAGGTGCCCTACAGCTTAGCTGCCCTGCAGGCATGTGGCATCTTCCCAAACAAGGGATAGAACTCATATCCCCTCTTTGGCAGGTGAATTCTTAACCTCTGGACCACCAGGGAAGCCCAATATGCAATTTTTTTTTAAAGGAGACAAATAATTTGCTCCTAAAGATATGACCTCATGACCGTAAGAGGTAGATATTGGTATATGCCAGCCTTTAAAAAATTGCTGCACTTCCATGGTGGTCCAGTGGGTAAGGAGTCCACCTTGCAGTGCAAGGGGCACCGGTTCAATCCCTGGCCCAGGAAGATCCCACATGCCACAGAGCGGCTGAACGGGTGTATCCAATTACGTGTTAGCGCTCTGGAGCGCATGTGCCCAAAGTCAGTGTTCTGCCGCGAGAGAGGCCACTGCAATGAGAGACCCACACAGACCAAAGAATAAAGATGGATGAAGATAAATCATTAAATAAAAACCAATAGGGCTTCCCATGATGGTCCAGTGGGTAAGGACACTGCCTTGCAGTGCAAGGGGCGCCGGTTCGAGCCCTGGCCTGGGAAGATCCCATGTGCCCGTGGAGCGGCTGGACTGATGTGTCCAATTACCGAGCCAGAGCTCTGGAGCGCATGCGCCCAGAGCCGGCGCTCTGCAACGACAGACGCCACCGCGATGGGAGGCCCACAGGAGCCAAAGAACAAAGACGGATGAAAATGGAGAAATGAAAGACCAATAGAAGTGGCCCACCCGCTCCCCTCCCTCCCCAACCTGACCCCCGCCCAAAATAAATAAATATATCTTAAAAAAAAAAAAAAAGCCAATAAAAGAAGCCAAAATTTACAAAAAAAGGAATGAAAAAAAATTGCTTTCCCCATTTTCTTCCCTTTTTTTTGCCCACTTCTATTGGTCTTTCATTTATCTATTTTCATCCATTTTTGTTCTTTGGCCTGTGCGGGCCTCCCATCACAGTGGCCTCTGCTGCTGCAGAGCACCGTCTCTGGGCGCATGCGCTCCAGAGCTCCGGCTCGGTCATTGGACACATCAGTCCAGCTGCTCTGCGGCACTTGGGATCTTCCCAGGCCAGGGATTGAACCGGTACCCCCTGCACTGCAAGGCGGTGTCCTTACCCACTGGACCACCAGGGAAGCCCTGCTTTCCCCATTTAATCATGTAACCATTTAGTGGTTTTGTCTGTCAACTAAACATTAGAAATCCTAGCTCAATTAAAAGCATGAAAACTGACAGATTAAAGGAGTTGTCTCTGGTTATCTGAATCTTAATACGAATCATATAAATGAGGGTTGTTTTTCTTTTTTTCCTGTTAGAATTGGGCAGAATTGAAGCACACTGAGGGAATTCTGGCTTGGATTTTGTGGAGAGGAGATGTCCTTGGAGAATGACTCTGAGAAGCAGGAAAGTCCTGATGTGGTGTCATGTGGATGACAGCAACCTACTGTGACACAGGAACCGGGTTTCCAAGAGCCAAGGGGGAGGGCAGTGAGATTAGCAGGTAGGGAGGTGCAAGAATCAACATTTTACTTAAGAACGTCCACATCGTCCACATACTGTGAGGCACTTCTTTGTCCTCTGATCTTCCTCCCTCTAACATAAAAAGAGTATTAGAGAAGTGAAATCACATGGTCTGCATAGGCAGACTTTGTTTTATTGCACTTTGCAGATGTTGGGTTTTTTTGTTTGTTTGTTTTCTGATTGAAGGTTAATGCAACCCTGTGTCCAAGCAGGTCTATTGCCACCATTTTTCCAATGGCATTTGTGCACTTTGTGTCTCTGTGTCATATTTTGATAGTTCTTGCAATATTTGAAACTCTCTTATGGCAAACAGAGAAGTACTCACTGAGGGCTCAGGCATGTTTTTTAGCCCTAAACTATTTTTAAATCAAGATATGCATAAAAAATGCTTTTAAGGAGAACTAGTAGAATGTGAATGGAAGGATCAAAGTAGCAGGGACACAGGGGTTCACAGTAAGATCCTTTCACCTTGGCTACATGTTTAAATTGTTTCATAATAAAATGTTGGGAAAATACTGGCTAGTTATATTGTGGCATCACTCCCAAGTACGTTCTTAAAGATTGAGTGAGAAAATAGAGCAAAGTAACAGCACAGGGGTGGTTACATGCAACAAGGCATGACGTGTTTCGTGGTCCTGTGTTAGCTTCTCAGAGCAGTTATAATGGAATTCCACAGACTGGGTGCTTAAAACCATAGAAATGCCTTCTCACTGTTCTAGATGTGAGAAGTCTGAAATCAAGGAGCTGACCAGCTTGGTTCTTTCTGGAGACTCTAAGGCAGAATCTGTTCTGTGCCACTTTCCTAACTTCTGGTGGGCCTCGGCACCTTGGCTTGCTGATACTTCTCTCCAGTCTCTGCCACCATCTGCCCAAAGATCTTCTTCCCTGTGTCTATGCATGTGTGTCTCCAGATTTCCCCTCTTCTTACAAAGACACTGGTCTTACTGAACTCGGAGCCCACCCTAACCCAGTATGACCTCATTGTAATGGTATGAATGCAAAGACCCTGTTTCCTAATAAAGTCATGTTTACAAAGTCCTGCATGGACCTGAATTAGGCAGGGGTGGCATGCAGAGAGATACTATTCCTCCCATTATAGGTATCTTTATTTATTTTTTGGAGGGGGGGGCGGATTGGGGAGGGAAAGGGGCAGGAGGGCCACTTCTATTGGTCTTTCATTTATCTGTTTTCATCCATCTTTGTTCTTTTTGGCCCGGGTGGGCCTCCCGTCGCAGTGGCCTCTGTTGTCACAGAGCACCAGCTCTGGGTGCGTGCGCTCCAGAGCTCCAGCCTGGTAGTTGGACACATGGGTCCAGCCGCTCCGGGGCACGTGGGATCTTCCCAGGACAGGGATGGAACCGGCGCCCCTTGCACAGCAAAGCGATGTCCTTACCCACTGGACCACTTGGGAAGTCCCCATTATAGGTATCTTTAAACAACTGCTGCCACTCAAGTAACCTCAATGGAAGTGAATATGATAGGCACTGGAGAACTGTGCTGTATTTCAGAAAAACGACTTAGTAGCAACAGAGATTCTATTTAAGACTCATGTGAAAAGTTTGATGTTTTGTTGGGATGAAAAAATACACATATAACTAAATTAGAGAATTAATTAACACAAGGAAATAGATGTGTGTGTGCGTGTATATGTGTATGTGTGTATGTATGATATGATGCATATATATGTGTGTATCCATATATATGTGTGTGTATATATATACATCTACATCTATATATATATACATATATATATATATATATATATATAGGCTTCCCAGGTGGCACTAGTGGTAAAAGAAAAAAAAAAAACCAGAACCCACCTGCCAATGCAGGAGATGTAAGAGGCATGATTCAATCCCTGGGTCAGGAAGATCTCCTGGAGGAGGGCATGACAACCCACTCCAGTATTCTTGTCTGAAGAATCCCATGGACAGAGGAGCCTGGTGGGCTACAATCCATAGAATAGCAAAGAGTTGAACACAACTGAAGCAACTTAGCACTCATGCACGTGTGTAATTCATGCCCAAGAATTATTACATATTCTTGGGCCATAATCCAAGTCTACAAAATCAGCCTCTGGAGGCAATACCTCAGAAACCTGTACTTTTTTTGTTTTGGCTAGTCTGGGTTTTCACTGCTGCCACAAGCTCTTCTCTAGTTGCAGGGAGTGGGGGCTACTCTCTAGTTAAGGTGAGCAGGCTTCTTGTTGTGGTGACTTCTTTTGTTGTGGTACTCGGGCTCTAGGGCACATGGACTTCAGTAGTTGAGGCTCCGAGGCTCTAGAGCACAGGCTCAGTAGTCGTGGCTCATGGGCTTAGTTGCTCCACAGCATGTGGGATCTTCCCGGATCAGGAATTGAACTCGTGTCTTCTGCATTGACAGGTGAACTGTTTGCCTCTGAGCTACTAGAGAAGTCCCAGAAATCTGTACTTTTAATAAGCACCCTGTATGCCTCAGAAGCAATGTAAACTTTGCAGCCCACTGTCCTGAAAGTTTAAGAACAAAGGGGGAATGGAGAAGGAAAGACTGGATTCACTGAAAGTGACTTGGTGGGCAGATCTCTTGGGAGGACTAAAGAATCAGCCTCCCGCAGCTCCCAGAGTGGAACTTAGGGCAGAGCAGTTGGGCAGTGGGTGCTGAACACGTTGCCCACCCCGTTCCCCTCCAGGAGAGAGGAGGAGCCGGAGGCCTGTAACTCTGGTCCAGCTCTGTGTCTCGTCAGCTACGTGTCATCTCATGAGTCACTAAACTCCCCCACCCTTGATTTCCTTGTTCATTGCACGACTATAGGGTTTTGTGTGGCTACCGTGAGATCATGTGAGCTCTGTAAAAAGGAATGTGATTAAACCGAGCCCTTTTAGCCCCAGCTTCTGCTAAACGACAGATTCCTGTTAGGTGGTGGGGGGTGAATGTTTTTAAATTCTGAGTTGGTTTGTGCTCAGGCTGTCTTGGGTTAGACCGTTTACGCAGTGGAGTTGCTGGTGAGTGGTGACATTCAGTTTCTCAGAGTTACCTCTCCCCCAGCGAGGGCAGGTAGGGTCTGCACCAACCTGCTGCCTTCATTCTGTCTTTCCCTGGACAACAGGGGCCCTGGTCAGGGATAGATCGTCTCTGAAGCCAAGGCTGGTGACCATCCTGGTGGTCTTGGGGGCTGGTAGGGCTGCCTGCTTCTTCTCACCATTCTTTCCTCTCTTCAACTGCAAGCATAGTGAATGGACCTAGTCTTTTCATGCCCAGACTGAACTCAGTGCTAGGGATAAAAAGACAACTGGTCACTGCCCTCAAGGGGAGTGAAGGAGGTAGATAGGACAGTTAGTTAGTGGTAAGAACTGTAACAGGGCTTCCCTGGTGGTCCAGTGGGTAAAGAGTCCACCTTGCCATGCAGGGGGAGCTGGTTTGATCACTGGCCTGGGAAGATCCCACGTGCCATGGAACGGCTGGACTGGTGTGTCCAATTACAAGCCAACACTCTGCAGCACATGCAAGGAGAGAGGCCACTGAAATGGGAGGCCCACACAGATCAAAGAATAAAGATGGATGAAAATAAATAAAAAACCAATAAAAGACACCAAAATTTAAAAAAGAGAAGGAGCTGTAACAGAGCATGTTGGGCAATTTAGGGTGGAGAAGGAAAGACTGGATTCACTGAAAGTGACTTGGTGGGCAGATCTCTTGGGAGGACTAAAGAATCAGCCTCCCGCAGCTCCCAGAGTGGAACTTAGGGCAGAGCAGTTGGGCAGTGGGTGCTGAACACGTTGCCCACCCCGTTCCCCTCCAGGAGAGAGGAGGAGCCGGAGGCCTGTAACTCTGGTCCAGCTCTGTGTCTCGTCAGCTACGTGTCATCTCATGAGTCACTAAACTCCCCCACCCTTGATTTCCTTGTTCATTGCACGACTATAGGGTTTTGTGTGGCTACCGTGAGATCATGTGAGCTCTGTAAAAAGGAATGTGATTAAACCGAGCCCTTTTAGCCCCAGCTTCTGCTAAACGACAGATTCCTGTTAGGTGGTGGGGGGTGAATGTTTTTAAATTCTGAGTTGGTTTGTGCTCAGGCTGTCTTGGGTTAGACCGTTTACGCAGTGGAGTTGCTGGTGAGTGGTGACATTCAGTTTCTCAGAGTTACCTCTCCCCCAGCGAGGGCAGGTAGGGTCTGCACCAACCTGCTGCCTTCATTCTGTCTTTCCCTGGACAACAGGGGCCCTGGTCAGGGATAGATCGTCTCTGAAGCCAAGGCTGGTGACCATCCTGGTGGTTTTGGGGGGCTGGTAGGGCTGCCTGCTTCTTCTCACCATTCTTTCCTCTCTTCAACTGCAAGCATAGTGAATGGACCTAGTCTTTTCATGCCCAGACTGAACTCAGTGCTAGGGATAAAAAGACAACTGGTCACTGCCCTCAAGGGGAGTGAAGGAGGTAGATAGGACAGTTAGTTAGTGGTAAGAACTGTAACAGGGCTTCCCTGGTGGTCCAGTGGGTAAAGAGTCCACCTTGCCATGCAGGGGGAGCTGGTTTGATCACTGGCCTGGGAAGATCCCACGTGCCATGGAACGGCTGGACTGGTGTGTCCAATTACAAGCCAACACTCTGCAGCACATGCAAGGAGAGAGGCCACTGAAATGGGAGGCCCACACAGATCAAAGAATAAAGATGGATGAAAATAAATAAAAAACCAATAAAAGACACCAAAATTTAAAAAAGAGAAGGAGCTGTAACAGAATATACTTTGGATGGATGGGTGAGTGGGTGGGTGGATAGGTAGATAAATAGGAAGAAAGAAAGAAAGAGAGAGAGAGAGAGGATATATTTTAGACCAGGGGTCTGTAACAGAATGATAGCTGCAGCCTCCGATGGGAGTGTTCAGGAAAGATTTCTCTGGGAAGCTGATATCTGACAAATGAAAAGGAGCTGTCCGAAGAAGAACTGGGTAAAAATCATTCTAATTAGAGGAACAGCAAGTACAAAGGTCCTGGGGTATGGCAGGATTGGTGACATCAGGAATCCAGAAAGCAGCTCTGGTGTTGCTGGAACTTTGTGGGCAAGAGAGCGTGGAGGGTGGATGGAGTGGGGAGTGAGCAGGAGCCCTACCACAGTGAGGCTCACGGGTCATTGGAGGGGGCTTAGATTTTATTCTGAGAACAGTGGGCTGGAGGACTGTAGGGGAGGACTGACACAGCCAGTCTGTAGTTTATCAGATCATTCTGGTTGCCACGTGGACGGTAGCTTGAAGGGTGTCAAGAGTGGAAACAGAGAGCTCAGAGGTTGTCACTGTTGTCCAGATGACAGAAAGAGGCGGCCTGGACGGGGTGGCCATTGGATGGAAAGAAGTAAGTAGAAATTGGAAATGTTTTGGAGGTAGAACCAGAAGAACTTGCTGAGGGATTAAATGTTGGGAGTGGGGGAAAGAAGATCTGAAAGTGACATCACAGTTTTGACTTGAGCAACTAGGTAATTGATGTGTAGAAATGATAAATACTGGAATGGAGTCCAGGTTTGGGATGGGGCAATTAAATTTCACTGGGGCCCTGTTAGGTTTCAGATGCCTAGGAAACACACAGGTAGAGATTTCAAATAGTAGTTGGACTTTGCTGTGCAATATGGTAGCCCTGAGGCACTTGTGGCCACTTAATTTTAAATGAAACAAAATAAAAGTTCAGTTCCTCAGTCACACTAGCTACGTTTCAAGCACTGAGTGGACATATGTGGCTAGTGGCTAGTATATTGGACAGATCTAGACCATTTCTGTCATTGCAAAAAGTTCTCTTGGGCAGCTTTGGTCTAGAGCTGTGACCCAGAGTCACAAGGCGTTTCTCTGCAGAATAGTGGCATCTGGTGATTCTGATCCAGGAAGCTGATGTCCCTGCATCGTTCACAGAGGATTCCTCCATGCTGTCTCTCCCTCTGCTTGATCACCCAGATCATGTTTTCAGTGATGTCCTCAACATGTGGCCTTGTCAGGGAGGCACTGGCCACCCAGAAGGACAAGTTGCCTTACAACTGTTGAATGACATCATCCTCTGGGGTGGAGTACCATTAGAATGATGAATATAAACACGATGTTTATATGAGCATAAAGAGAGGGAAATGGCAGCCTAGTTCAGTATTTTTGCCTGAGGAATCCCATGTACAGAGGAGCCTGGTGGGCTACAGTCCATGGGATTGCAAGAGTCCAGACATGACTTAGCGACTAAACAGCAACACTGAGCATAGAGCAGGGAGTGAAGGCTGTAACTCATGAGGAGGTACCAGTTGAAGGACTCACTGTGTAGACTTGGCTAGTTGAATAAACATGCAGTGGATTGGAAGTTTTCAGGTCAAATAAGGGTGAAAAAGAAAACAGGTTTAGAGTTCAGCAGTCTTGTGTTTTTAAATTCACCATATCACTGGAGATAAGCCAGTCAAGCCGTGTTCACATCAACATCCTCAACTATAAATGGCCTGGAAGAGAGAGGGGAAATTTCTTCAATCAGTAAAAAGAAGTAATGGGTATAAGTCAGGTGGGTTTTTTATTTATTATTGTTATTGTTTTGTTTACAAAACAGGTCAGCGACTTTTACTTTCTAGCAATATAAGCTCTTGCCATTTGTAAACAAAGAAGGACAGTGATTGTCTTTCTTAAATTATTAGATTATAAAAGGCACATTTGGGAATCTTGCCTCTGAAATGGTGGTATCTGAGGTTATTTGTAAATCCATGGTCTTGGTGCTCTTTTAATAAAACAGCAAAATAGTATTTTGAGATTAATCCTTAGAGAAGGAAGTGTTACATCTGAAATCGGCTTTGTCATAGACGTTGGGTCAATGAGCAGATAATATATTTCAGATGGCTTGAGTGTGTCTTCCTTGTGAGTAGAACATTCTGTAACCCCACCTGAGGTGCCTTGAGGTCTAAGACTTGAGAGATCACAGTCTAGAAATGTCCTGTCAAATCTATAAAAGGCTAAACCTTGAGCAGCTCATTTCCCACAATTCATCAGAGGACCAAGGAGGTGACTCTTGGTGATGTCCTGGAAATGGAGCTCTCATTGAGCAAAAGTGACCTGCCTGGATATAGATGGTTCCTGTCAGGACTTGGTAGAAAAACAAGTTAGTAGCCTGAAAGGAGGATACTGTGGAGAGTTTGGGGTGGTAATGTAGTGTTTTCAATCCACTGGCCCCCTTTCCTGAGGTGTTAGAATGCCCACCTGTGCTGGTACCTGCTTCTGGTGACAAGGTTGTTGGTGATGTCATCCAAGGGGGCTCATGTCACAAGTAGGAGCAATGCTGAAACCAGTGTCAGGGAGGCCTGGACGCGAGGACTGTCTTGTCCACAGCCCCAGATCTCCTGAGCAGGGGACATGGGGCACACTTCAAGACATGTTTTCTACTCCTACTCACTTTCTCTTTTCCTTTATTCTTCCAACAGTGAACACAGGGAGAGTGACCTGCGGACAGGATGTGGGTGCGCTTTGGGGTTCTGTGGCTTGTCATCTGCCTGGCATGATCCTTGTTTTGCCTGGGTGTTTTGCACGTCGAAGATTTGTTATGATGTCTTCAGGCTTGAATAGGCCACAGGACCTGCTTACAGGGGATGGAAGCAAGTAGGTCCTGCTGCCTTCATTTTTGCCCCAAGTTTCTGGTGACAAAAACAACAAGCTTAGATATACATATGACTGTTTGGGGATTATGTAAATCACTCTCCAGTATGTGGAAATAAACAAGCAAACTCTATAAAAACCTATACCAACAGCTTCACTGTACACCTGAAGCTAATGCAACGTTGTAAAACAAATATACCCCAATAAAAAAATAAAAAACAGCTCCGGAGAGGCCGTTCCCTGGAAGCCCCAGGGGTACGCTTATTAGCACAGGTTTCTGCCCAAGGAAGACTCTTGCTGCATTCCCCTCTTCCCAGGACCTGCCTGGCCCATGTGCAACCCAGGTATCCTGAGACACCTGGACCCCCACCTCCCTCTAGGCCTCTGTGGTCACGGGAAGAGTTGGACACAGGGCCTGGGGACACCATCTCATTTCAGAAAGAGTTTTCAGGCCAAATCCAGGCTGTGAGATAAAAGGCCATCTGTCTGTCCCTCGGTGCCCAGCCCCAGCTCATTTCCACAATTCATCAGAGGACCAAGGAGGTGACTCTTGGTGATGTCCTGGAAATGGAGCTCTCATTGAGCAAAAGTGACCTGCCTGGATATAGATGGTTCCTGTCAGGACTTGGTAGAAAAACAAGTTAGTAGCCTGAAAGGAGGATACTGTGGAGAGTTTGGGGTGGTAATGTAGTGTTTTCAATCCACTGGCCCCCTTTCCTGAGGTGTTAGAATGCCCACCTGTGCTGGTACCTGCTTCTGGTGACAAGGTTGTTGGTGATGTCATCCAAGGGGGCTCATGTCACAAGTAGGAGCAATGCTGAAACCAGTGTCAGGGAGGCCTGGACGCGAGGACTGTCTTGTCCACAGCCCCAGATCTCCTGAGCAGGGGACATGGGGCACACTTCAAGACATGTTTTCTACTCCTACTCACTTTCTCTTTTCCTTTATTCTTCCAACAGTGAACACAGGGAGAGTGACCTGCGGACAGGATGTGGGTGCGCTTTGGGGTTCTGTGGCTTGTCATCTGCCTGGCATGATCCTTGTTTTGCCTGGGTGTTTTGCACGTCGAAGATTTGTTATGATGTCTTCAGGCTTGAATAGGCCACAGGACCTGCTTACATTGGATGGAAGCAAGTAGGTCCTGCTGCCTTCATTTTTGCCCCAAGTTTCTGGTGACAAAAACAACAAGCTTAGATATACATATGACTGTTTGGGGATTATGTAAATCACTCTCCAGTATGTGGAAATAAACAAGCAAACTCTATAAAAACCTATACCAACAGCTTCACTGTACACCTGAAGCTAATGCAACGTTGTAAAACAAATATACCCCAATAAAAAAATAAAAAACAGCTCCGGAGAGGCCGTTCCCTGGAAGCCCCAGGGGTACGCTTATTAGCACAGGTTTCTGCCCAAGGAAGACTCTTGCTGCATTCCCCTCTTCCCAGGACCTGCCTGGCCCATGTGCAACCCAGGTATCCTGAGACACCTGGACCCCCACCTCCCTCTAGGCCTCTGTGGTCACGGGAAGAGTTGGACACAGGGCCTGGGGACACCATCTCATTTCAGAAAGAGTTTTCAGGCCAAATCCAGGCTGTGAGATAAAAGGCCATCTGTCTGTCCCTCGGTGCCCAGCCCCAGCTTTCCCGAACAGCATTCCTTTATGCGGCTCCCCCGCCTCCCGCAGCCCCCGCCCTGCTGCACACAGCCTCCTTTCAGCACCGCCTCTGTGGTCGGCTTGTTTGTTTGCCCCACAGAGTGCAGGCTTTTTGTTGTTCTTCTCTTTTCTCTCCCCCTCACGCACCCTCCACGCAAACCCTCTCTGGGGCCCTGAAGAGTGGCTAGGGGCTCACGGCAGGGGCGTGAGCCCAGAGGGGACACGAGAGCACATGACGGACTTCGGTGGAGACAGCCCAGGAAGCAGGTTCTTGGCTGACTCTACCAGCAACCTTTTGGGAGTCCTTCCATCAGGGATGGGGAATCCCTCTGTGCCTCAGTTTCCTTCATCCAGGGAACACATCCTCAGGGAGAATGGTGTTGATAGCGAGTGGATAGCCACACGTGCAGGTGGTTCATGGCCCTTGCTGGGCAGGTGGCACCACTGTCCCGGAAGCCAGATGGCTGGCCTGGAGGTGGGGATTGCCAAATAGGCCAAAGTTGACATTATAGAGGGCTCTAGTCCGCTGGAGCTCCCAGGTCAGTCTGTCACCCCAACTCAGTGCTTCCACATATTGGAGAGTGATTTCTCAGGCCCCAGAGAGGGGGAACAAGGCCACCCCTGGCTGCTAGACGGGGAACAGTGGGCTGGGAAGGGAGGAATCCCAATGCCCAGTCCTCCCGGCGCTTTCTTTGTGGGCCCCCACCACGGGCCTGGCAGGAGGGCTGTGCTGCTTGCGAGATCCTGGTTTCTGCCGTGTCCTCAGGGCTTGTTCCCACATCTCCTTGGATGCCTCCATCATCTAGTCTCATCGCTGGGTGGACTCCTCCTCCTTGGTGCTCCCTGATTCAGACCCAGGGGAAACTGGTTCAGGCCTTGTATTCATTTCCTAGTGAGGCTGTAGAGAAGTCCCACAGACTGCGAGGCTTAAGCAACAGAAAGGGACATGTCACAGTTCTGGAGGCCAGCAGCCCGAGGTGTGGCAGGCTTGGTTCCTAGCGAGGGCTGTGAGGGCGAGTCTGTTTCAGGTGGCTCCCTGGCTCCTAGGGACTGGTTGGCAAGCTCTGCCCACCTGGAGCTTGCAGATGCTTTGCCCTGATCCCTGCCTTCCTCTTGATGTGGTGTTCTCTATGGTGTGTACTTGTGTCCACAATTCATCGTTTTAAACAGGCACCAGCTCCCCCTGGATTAGGGCCCACCGTAATCTCTACATCTTAACTAAGTCCACCTGCGGTGACCTTAGTTTTGGATAAGGCCACGTTCTGAGGGACCGGGAGTTGGGACATCACCGTAGGAGCTTGGAGGTGGACTGGGCTTGGGGAGGATCAAGTCAGCCCTCTGAGGGGGAAGGGAGACCGAGGGGGACCGTCCTTGGTGCACAGCTGCGTCTTCCCCACGGCTGCTTCACTCTCATGGATGTGTCTCTTTTTTCTGGACACCCTGGTGGGGAAGAGCACCAGTGAAAGTTAGAATCCACCACCCCCTTCTTCTTCCCGACCCCCTGCTTCCTCATGAAGCCGATCCTCTCAGCTAGACTGGATGAAAGATGAGGCCCAAGTTGCCCTGCTGGGGCTCTAGTCCCCCCAGTGCCCGTCTGTTACCAATCCGCTCAGGGCTTTGGTACAGCTGGTCGGGTGCACCTGGATGCCCCGTGGATTCCCTGTGGTGGGGACAAAAGGACAAATCTCTTGCTCTTGCTCGTCCACTCCCATCCTTCTCTGCGGTTGCCCCAGGGGCAGGAGGGCTGCAGCTCACCCAGGTGTTGCAAACTGCCAGACCAGGGACTGTGGTTGCATTCAGATCAGTTGATCTGGCCCCCATTGTTCATTTCAAATGTGAGTCAAATTTTAAAATCTGGAGGTTCCACAGAGAAATCTGGTTTCTCTGTTTTTCTTAGAAATCAGGAAGTCTGGCAACACTGGGCCCCATCCTTCCCTGACCTGGACCTCACTGGGCTGCTCTTTCAATGGGGTGCAGCTCCAGTTTGCCACAGTCCCGACCCTTCCCTATAGCCTTCCCCAATGGGGTTTCAATGCAGTTCTGGAGGCCAGCAGCCCGAGGTGTGGCAGGCTTGGTTCCTAGCGAGGGCTGTGAGGGCGAGTCTGTTTCAGGTGGCTCCCTGGCTCCTAGGGACTGGTTGGCAAGCTCTGCCCACCTGGAGCTTGCAGATGCTTTGCCCTGATCCCTGCCTTCCTCTTGATGTGGTGTTCTCTATGGTGTGTACTTGTGTCCACAATTCATCGTTTTAAACAGGCACCAGCTCCCCCTGGATTAGGGCCCACCGTAATCTCTACATCTTAACTAAGTCCACCTGCGGTGACCTTAGTTTTGGATAAGGCCACGTTCTGAGGGACCGGGAGTTGGGACATCACCGTAGGAGCTTGGAGGTGGACTGGGCTTGGGGAGGATCAAGTCAGCCCTCTGAGGGGGAAGGGAGACCGAGGGGGACCGTCCTTGGTGCACAGCTGCGTCTTCCCCACGGCTGCTTCACTCTCATGGATGTGTCTCTTTTTTCTGGACACCCTGGTGGGGAAGAGCACCAGTGAAAGTTAGAATCCACCACCCCCTTCTTCTTCCCGACCCCCTGCTTCCTCATGAAGCCGATCCTCTCAGCTAGACTGGATGAAAGATGAGGCCCAAGTTGCCCTGCTGGGGCTCTAGTCCCCCCAGTGCCCGTCTGTTACCAATCCGCTCAGGGCTTTGGTACAGCTGGTCGGGTGCACCTGGATGCCCCGTGGATTCCCTGTGGTGGGGACAAAAGGACAAATCTCTTGCTCTTGCTCGTCCACTCCCATCCTTCTCTGCGGTTGCCCCAGGGGCAGGAGGGCTGCAGCTCACCCAGGTGTTGCAAACTGCCAGACCAGGGACTGTGGTTGCATTCAGATCAGTTGATCTGGCCCCCATTGTTCATTTCAAATGTGAGTCAAATTTTAAAATCTGGAGGTTCCACAGAGAAATCTGGTTTCTCTGTTTTTCTTAGAAATCAGGAAGTCTGGCAACACTGGGCCCCATCCTTCCCTGACCTGGACCTCACTGGGGGCTGCTCCCTTTCAATGGGGTGCAGCCCCTCCAGTTTGCCACAGTCCCGACCCTTCCCTATAGCCTTCCCCACACCTAGACCGTGTGACAGGGACCCTCAGTCATTGCACATACTGCATTTCTTTTGTTTTTCTCTTTACCACTGTCTCTAGCAAAAGGGCTTCTCATGATTTTGCTTGCTTTTTGTTTCTTGGTGCCTCATGTTTTAAGAAAAACGAGAGTGAGCATCTTTCCTCACAGAAGTGAAGACTAGTCCTTTGTATTTAGTTGCAAACAAAATGAGTCTGTACTATGCACCTCACTCTTCTTGCTTCACTCATGGTACCGTTACGCACGGTACCTGCGTAACGTCTCAGGAGAGCAGAAACTCGGGTTGCCCTTGCCACAGAGAAGCATTTTTTGTTCCAAGAGGAAGACCGGAGTGGGGAGGGGACCAGGGATATGCATATAACTGATCTGGGAACCTACATGTCTCTGAACAGCAAAACTCTGTGAAAATTTTTTAAATTTTTTTAAAAAAAGAAAAAAGAGGGAGGAAAAGAAAAAAAAAAAAAAAACAAGAGGAAGACCCTCAGGTCACAAAGCAAGTCAGTGAGGGAGGCGGGTCTAGAACTTCATCTCTGTTAGAGCTGAGTCTGCAGGGTTTAGACTAGGTGGTTGGTTCTGGACTCTTGCACCTGAGGGTTGCCTCCCTGAGAGGCAAGCGTGTGGGGGGAAGTGGCTAGAACTGTAGGGAGCTGGCCAAGAACATCTCCTAGGTCCTCTGTGCGTTCAGGTCTGAGGGCACTGAACGCAATAGGAGAGAGGAAGTGGCAGCCAAGGGAGCCCAGGAGAGGGGGACAGTGGTGTTGACTAGACCATCTCCCTGAGATAAGAGCAGGGACTTGGGCAGGCCTGGGAGGACACCATGCTTCGTGAGCAGCCAGGAGTTAGTGTACTGGGAGGAAAAAGGGCTAGTGCTCCTGTCTCAGTGTACCTGGGACTGTGGTTGGTCTTTCAAATGTGAGTCAAATTTTAAAATCTGGAGGTTCCACAGAGAAATCTGGTTTCTCTGTTTTTCTTAGAAATCAGGAAGTCTGGCAACACTGGGCCCCATCCTTCCCTGACCTGGACCTCACTGGGGGCTGCTCCCTTTCAATGGGGTGCAGCCCCTCCAGTTTGCCACAGTCCCGACCCTTCCCTATAGCCTTCCCCACACCTAGACCGTGTGACAGGGACCCTCAGTCATTGCACATACTGCATTTCTTTTGTTTTTCTCTTTACCACTGTCTCTAGCAAAAGGGCTTCTCATGATTTTGCTTGCTTTTTGTTTCTTGGTGCCTCATGTTTTAAGAAAAACGAGAGTGAGCATCTTTCCTCACAGAAGTGAAGACTAGTCCTTTGTATTTAGTTGCAAACAAAATGAGTCTGTACTATGCACCTCACTCTTCTTGCTTCACTCATGGTACCGTTACGCACGGTACCTGCGTAACGTCTCAGGAGAGCAGAAACTCGGGTTGCCCTTGCCACAGAGAAGCATTTTTTGTTCCAAGAGGAAGACCGGAGTGGGGAGGGGACCAGGGATATGCATATAACTGATCTGGGAACCTACATGTCTCTGAACAGCAAAACTCTGTGAAAATTTTTTAAATTTTTTTAAAAAAAGAAAAAAGAGGGAGGAAAAGAAAAAAAAAAAAAAAACAAGAGGAAGACCCTCAGGTCACAAAGCAAGTCAGTGAGGGAGGCGGGTCTAGAACTTCATCTCTGTTAGAGCTGAGTCTGCAGGGTTTAGACTAGGTGGTTGGTTCTGGACTCTTGCACCTGAGGGTTGCCTCCCTGAGAGGCAAGCGTGTGGGGGGAAGTGGCTAGAACTGTAGGGAGCTGGCCAAGAACATCTCCTAGGTCCTCTGTGCGTTCAGGTCTGAGGGCACTGAACGCAAATAGGAGAGAGGAAGTGGCAGCCAAGGGAGCCCAGGAGAGGGGGACAGTGGTGTTGACTAGACCATCTCCCTGAGATAAGAGCAGGGACTTGGGCAGGCCTGGGAGGACACCATGCTTCGTGAGCAGCCAGGAGTTAGTGTACTGGGAGGAAAAAGGGCTAGTGCTCCTGTCTCACTGACTTCTGTCCCTGTGACCTGGGACTGTGGTTGGTAGGAGATCTATTGCCTGCCCCCCCTCACCCGCCCTCTCCCTGTATTGCCCAGCATGTCCAGCGGTTTCCAACTCAGGCTGGGCAATGCCTCTTACCCAGTCTCCTTAGCAGGGCACACTGATCTTCTCCCTCTCTAGTTAGGCACCCTGCCTGTCTGGGTCCCTGGAGCCTCACCAGCCTAACCACCATCTACCCATGACTTACCATTCAGCACGCATTCAAGTGCTGACCCTCTTCCAGCTGCTTAAGGACCCAGCAGAGAGCAAGATGGCAGAGTCTCTATCCTCATGGAGCTAGCATTCCGGCTTAGGAGGCAGTCCCTGGGAGGCGCATAGCAAAGCAAGATGCTTTCAGCCCATGAATTACTTTGCTCTTCCCAAACATCCTTGAACCTGACCATAAATGCGCTTCTAGCCAGGTCTGCCACCTGCCTTCCCAGATGGAAAGAAAACTGAGGAGGGTTCAAGAGGAGGGGTGGTGGGTCTTCAACTGCATGCTTGCTACCCTGGGGCAGTCTTGTGTCCCTCAGGTAGACCCTCTAGGAAAGCTATCATCTGACACAGGTAGGTTGAACACTCACGTCAAGCCACATTCATCAGCACTTGGGCCAATCATTCTTGTGAAAGCCATTGTGAGCCTGACTACAGAACTACTCACTTCCTGTCCCCAAGGTCCCTAACTGTGCCTTCTGAAGGCAGGACCCAGAACAAGTCAGTGAGGGAGGCGGGTCTAGAACTTCATCTCTGTTAGAGCTGAGTCTGCAGGGTTTAGACTAGGTGGTTGGTTCTGGACTCTTGCACCTGAGGGTTGCCTCCCTGAGAGGCAAGCGTGTGGGGGGAAGTGGCTAGAACTGTAGGGAGCTGGCCAAGAACATCTCCTAGGTCCTCTGTGCGTTCAGGTCTGAGGGCACTGAACGCAATAGGAGAGAGGAAGTGGCAGCCAAGGGAGCCCAGGAGAGGGGGACAGTGGTGTTGACTAGACCATCTCCCTGAGATAAGAGCAGGGACTTGGGCAGGCCTGGGAGGACACCATGCTTCGTGAGCAGCCAGGAGTTAGTGTACTGGGAGGAAAAAGGGCTAGTGCTCCTGTCTCACTGACTTCTGTCCCTGTGACCTGGGACTGTGGTTGGTAGGAGATCTATTGCCTGCCCCCCCTCACCCGCCCTCTCCCTGTATTGCCCAGCATGTCCAGCGGTTTCCAACTCAGGCTGGGCAATGCCTCTACCCAGTCTCCTTAGCAGGGCACACTGATCTTCTCCCTCTCTAGTTAGGCACCCTGCCTGTCTGGGTCCCTGGAGCCTCACCAGCCTAACCACCATCTACCCATGACTTACCATTCAGCACGCATTCAAGTGCTGACCCTCTTCCAGCTGCTTAAGGACCCAGCAGAGAGCAAGATGGCAGAGTCTCTATCCTCATGGAGCTAGCATTCCGGCTTAGGAGGCAGTCCCTGGGAGGCGCATAGCAAAGCAAGATGCTTTCAGCCCATGAATTACTTTGCTCTTCCCAAACATCCTTGAACCTGACCATAAATGCGCTTCTAGCCAGGTCTGCCACCTGCCTTCCCAGATGGAAAGAAAACTGAGGAGGGTTCAAGAGGAGGGGTGGTGGGTCTTCAACTGCATGCTTGCTACCCTGGGGCAGTCTTGTGTCCCTCAGGTAGACCCTCTAGGAAAGCTATCATCTGACACAGGTAGGTTGAACACTCACGTCAAGCCACATTCATCAGCACTTGGGCCAATCATTCTTGTGAAAGCCATTGTGAGCCTGACTACAGAACTACTCACTTCCTGTCCCCAAGGTCCCTAACTGTGCCTTCTGAAGGCAGGACCCAGAACAATGTCCTAAGCCTAGAAAAGAGCACATGTATTCTTCACTTGCTGATGCTTTTTGGTTTTTTAAGGCTTTTTGTTTTTAAGGCTTGCTTCCAGGATCATGAGAGTCTGTTAAATAATGCATTGTGGAAGTTTCCAAGAACCTTTTTTTTAAAAAAAAGTCTTTTAAAGTCCGAGTTGTACCTCAGTCTCTGGGAATGACCTTTACATACTTCTGATTCATGGTTGGTGTTTGCCTGTGGAATTCAAGTCTGAGCCTGATTCAACCATAAAATAAACGCAGGGAAGTCTGGAAGCCATGGCCTAGATTAGTGTGTGTGTGTGTGTGTGTGTGTGTGTGTGTGTGTGTGTGTGGTGCGGTGACTACCTGGAAGGACTTTGTTCCTGAAACACCCACCCCCTACCTTGACTCAGATGGGAGCAGCCTCCGAGTGGGAATGGGAGACCTTTTGAAAACTCACAACTAGAGTCTGGAAAAAAGAGAGTCAACTAGAGGATACTTCCTCGTATCTGAGGGCGTTTCTGCTCCTGGCAGCACCCATGTGCTGCTTGCTCAGCTTCTCCTTGAAATCTCCTCCCGTACTAGAGCCATGTACAATCTTGTGGTTAATAAACCTGGACTCCTGCCAGGGAGGGCTGTGGTCTTGATGAAGCCACCCAGAAAGCACCTTGCGTGTGCTGTCAGTCTGCGATCTACTGGCCAAGAGCATCTCACCCAGGACAGGACTGCCCGGTGACTCCAAACCCCTCAAGCTGTGATGAGCTGGGGATAGGGAGACAGGAGGAGACAGGAAGACTGGAGGAAGCAGGTTCTCCCACCCCTTCCTCCTCTCCTTTCTCCACCCTCCGCCGGAGCCCTCAGACAGCCGCTGGTGCAGGATCAAAGGGCAGCATCTGGGGAGAGTCCCTGACTCCTCAGAGCTGGGGAAGCAGGCTGGTGAGCCAACACTGGGCAGGACCGCTCCCCTTCCTCCTGGCTTTCTGAAGAGGGCCAGAGAGCCTGGGGGTCCTCCCTCCTTTCCCCACATTTCATCTGGAGTATTTCCAGCCGAACAACAGCAACAACAAAAATCCTTGAAAGTTCTGTTTTTCTTTTCAGCTAGCATCTCTCTGTGAAACTAGATTTTTAGTAATTTGTTAAGAAAACCTTAGAGCTGGAACAAATGGAGCCTTTGATCCACTTCCTGTTATATAGAGGTTAGAGTCCACCACTGACCACCATGAACCAATGACGTACAACTAATGCTCACAAAACAAAATCCTGGGTTGTCACTTTTCTCCATCAGTAAATATTTGCAAATGAAATCTTTATTTTTTTAGTTCTCATGTGAAGTTGCCAAATGCCTTTCACTGGGAAGAACTGCCTTTGATGCTGCAAGTATTTCTTATCTATTTCTTTCATCATGAAATGCTGCTAATGATAATTTAAAAAAACCTTTTCTGGGCTTCCCTGGTGGTCCAGTGGGTAAGGACACCCTTGCAGTGCAAGGGACGCCAATTTGATCCCTAACCTGAGAAGATCCCACATGCTGCAGAGCAGCTGGACCGAGGTGTCCACCTACCGAGCCGAAGGTCTGGAGCACATGCGCCCGGAGCCAGTGCTCTTCAGTGAGAGGGGCCACTGTAATGGGAGGCCCACACAGGCCAAATAACAAAGATAAATGAATGAAAGATCAACAGAAGTGGCCAAAAATTTTTTTAATTAAAAAAAAACCCTTATCTTTGGCAAAATAAGATGCTGATAATTACATGTCAGACTAATGGAGTTTCAGTTCTGTTCATGTTTATTCTGTGAATTGGGTCAATGGGCGCTGAGCATCTATGGCCCAGGTTACTGGAATTTGACCCTTATTTCTGGGCACCATCCCACCTCGTCTGGGGCTGCAGGTGGTATGTTAAGCATCCAGGGCCACGTCTGTCTTCCAAGCATATGTGATCATCCCATTCGGTTTGCATTTCCAAGGAGCATGAGTACTGCAGAGTCACTTCCCCCCAAGCAACACCACCAGGATCCCCTGAGACCTCAGCTCTGGTCTCAGGGGATCATGCCTGGGTTGCAAAGCGCCAACACAGAAACATGTTGCACTTGGGAGACATAAGTGGAGTGTGGAATATACTAAAGAACCCATCCTAGGTACCCTGAGGAGAGGAAACAGTAGTGGAAACAGTAGTTTCCTGCTCTATTGGAATCTGTTACACCACTAGACAAACAGGATCATGGCCCAAACATGTAAAAACAACAAATGGTAGGAAATTTGAAATAGCAACTGAGGCCATGGGACACATGGAAAGCGTATTTGTTTGTTTGTTTGTTATAAGTTGTAAAATGAAGACATCCCTTCTGGCTAGAATGGTTAGGCAGAAAGTACATGATGGTGAAGAAAATGTTCCAGAATCCAACTCCTGGCTTCACTTCCTCATTAATTGTGGGGCTACTTCATGCCTTGGTCCTCTCATTGGTCAAGTAGGAATCATGCGTCTCCCAAACAATTGTTATGAAGATGAAAGAGCTCGGGACATGGTAAACCTTCGTGCACATCACACTAGGTAGGAGAACATTAGAGAAGAAAAACTCAAGACAAATGGCAACTCACCCCTACAGCTCAAAGGAAAAATCAGGGTTAATTCAAGGGCATAGCAGGAGACAAGTTTGGAAATAATGAGGGAAAGGTGTGAAATACAAGAAAGGAAGACTTCCTGCTGAGGACAATAGGTGGTCTTCTGAGGAAAGTGGTCTGAAGGTCCAACTATCATGTCAGCTGTGGGAAACATGCTCCCCAGGACAAGGAGCAGGACCAGTGTTAGAGACATTGCAGAGTTTTCTGAGCTGATGCATGCTTGGCATGCTGCAGATTGTCAGACACATGTGTCTGGTGACAGCAGTGGGTGTGGATGAGACCTTTGTGAGAGGGAAGAATTCAGGGAAGAGGAAGATGAGCCTGGTGATATGTCACTGACACCAGCAGCCCCTGATAAGGAGCCAGGGCTTCCATCCCTGCCAAATCCCCTTGATCATCGCATTTCTTAGGATTTCTCTGGTTTCCACTGCCTTCTGCTCTGTTCATCACTATTCTGGCGTCTCAGTCTTCGTCACGGTGAACAGGTTTGCAGGTCCAAATCACCTCCTGGGCCATACCAACTCTCCACAGTATGCCAGTAGTCCATTAAAAATGCAAAAAAACTCTTCAGGTGGCCAGAAGTTAAGTGAATGAGCTTCATAAGGTGATGGTCAGAGTGCTGATGGCAGCCCCGTTCCTATGGCCTGAAATAGGATGTTCCATGGAGGGAGGAGGCACAAGCCCTGCTGGGTTCTGCCCTGGCCCCCATCAGACCTGCCTTGGAGGAGGAGCAGGGACCAATCATTATGCTTAGAGACCCTGTTATGTCCTAAAGGGATCTTAGGGAAAAACAGATGGCAGTGGTCCTTTCTCATGTATGTATGTATGTATACATATATACAGGCTACTAGGTAAAAAAAAGGAGCCTGTACAGTCCTAGTGGGCAAGAGCCAGAAGTGGTCTCTGAAAACTGAGGCAGCTGAGCAAAAGGAAAGTCTTGCCAAGGACTCTCAGAGCACAGCCTTACATGAGCAATAGCATGGAAAGGACAGTTGAGTGCTCTGAGTCCAGTGCTGAGAAACGGTGACCCTTCCTTCTGCTTCCAGTGGTTATTTAGAAACACATGCCCTAAATAGATCTGTGTCTGTCACTCAGGGATGTCTGAAAAGTATAGTGCAGACCAAAACATCAAATGCTAATTCAAATGATAACACCTTCCCTGCTTAGGATGGACCCCAAGACAAGGCTTTTGTGGAGGTAGGTGGATGGAGTTGCCGTGAGTGAGTGGAGCTGAGGTGCAGAGAGGGATTAGATCACCCTACTTAGAAAGGGACGAGAGCTATCTAGGAGGGAGGGAGAAGCATGGTTAGAGGCACTTGGGGGTACTTGGGGGTGTTTTGAGGGTAGCAGAGGATTAGAAGGAATGAGGTTATTATATGACACATACTTAGGGAATTTCATTGTATGAAATACTATGAAATCCACTCTGTCCTCGAGAGATCTTCAGAGATGCTTTTTTGAAGAATTCAGGTGTTAGCATGGTAACATAAACTAAACATACTGAGATATCCAGACCAAGACAAGACCACAGAAGTCTGCTCTTACTTGGATTAGATCTAGGCAGTCTTCGCACGGTGAACAGGTTTGCAGGTCCAAATCACCTCCTGGGCCATACCAACTCTCCACAGTATGCCAGTAGTCCATTAAAAATGCAAAAAAACTCTTCAGGTGGCCAGAAGTTAAGTGAATGAGCTTCATAAGGTGATGGTCAGAGTGCTGATGGCAGCCCCGTTCCTATGGCCTGAAATAGGATGTTCCATGGAGGGAGGAGGCACAAGCCCTGCTGGGTTCTGCCCTGGCCCCCATCAGACCTGCCTTGGAGGAGGAGCAGGGACCAATCATTATGCTTAGAGACCCTGTTATGTCCTAAAGGGATCTTAGGGAAAAACAGATGGCAGTGGTCCTTTCTCATGTATGTATGTATGTATACATATATACAGGCTACTAGGTAAAAAAAAGGAGCCTGTACAGTCCTAGTGGGCAAGAGCCAGAAGTGGTCTCTGAAAACTGAGGCAGCTGAGCAAAAGGAAAGTCTTGCCAAGGACTCTCAGAGCACAGCCTTACATGAGCAATAGCATGGAAAGGACAGTTGAGTGCTCTGAGTCCAGTGCTGAGAAACGGTGACCCTTCCTTCTGCTTCCAGTGGTTATTTAGAAACACATGCCCTAAATAGATCTGTGTCTGTCACTCAGGGATGTCTGAAAAGTATAGTGCAGACCAAAACATCAAATGCTAATTCAAATGATAACACCTTCCCTGCTTAGGATGGACCCCAAGACAAGGCTTTTGTGGAGGTAGGTGGATGGAGTTGCCGTGAGTGAGTGGAGCTGAGGTGCAGAGAGGGATTAGATCACCCTACTTAGAAAGGGACGAGAGCTATCTAGGAGGGAGGGAGAAGCATGGTTAGAGGCACTTGGGGGTACTTGGGGGTGTTTTGAGGGTAGCAGAGGATTAGAAGGAATGAGGTTATTATATGACACATACTTAGGGAATTTCATTGTATGAAATACTATGAAATCCACTCTGTCCTCGAGAGATCTTCAGAGATGCTTTTTTGAAGAATTCAGGTGTTAGCATGGTAACATAAACTAAACATACTGAGATATCCAGACCAAGACAAGACCACAGAAGTCTGCTCTTACTTGGATTAGATCTAGGTTTTCCCAGAAAAATGAAGGCATCCCTGTCACCATCAGGTCCTCTTGGTTCATTTGGAAGCAAAAATGGAAGAACTGTCAGAACAGAATCCCAATTCTGGGTTCTTGCCAAAACCCAGCTTCCAATGGCCCCTCCTTCAGGGCCACGGGCACCACAGCTTCCTTTAGTCACAGGGACTTAGAGGACAGGCCCTTCCCATTGGTAAGTTCTCTTCCCACCCTTCCTGGAGGGAAGTGTGCACCTTACCTACGTGACAGCCAGCCCTCACCAGCCTCACCCCACTTGACATCAGGGTCAACTGGGGCCATGTGATTTCCCCAGTACATTCCGTTTCCCTCTACCTTTGCCTCTGTGCCCCTTCCATTTGACCCGGAGCCCATTTGGGCTTTCCTCTGCCAGCCCCACCCCATAAATGGCTGCTGACCCACACCTGGGACTTCCTGGAGGGACATTGCCCTCATGCTCTGCTGCCGCTCCTTGTGTGAGTGCATGGACCTCGATGCCCAGCCTGTAGCTCACCAGCTCTGTAGACTTACCAGGAAGAGAGGCATGTCAGCTTAATCATCAGGTGTGACCTGGTGAGTCTGCCAGGTCCCCTGGGTGCCACCCTGTGACTCTTACCCGATAACAAGCCTGGGGAGAAGCTGGCAGGGATCCCCTGGGGCAGGACTTTCCCACTAACTGCTCTCATTTTCCTTCCAGCCTCTTTGCCCCCAGATCTTTTGGTGCCTTGTTGTTATGGATATTTCTAAGGGAGAAGAAAAATGCAGAGAACAAGACCACCTGCATGAGTGTCTACCCATTTTCAAGTACACTCAGTGCCCTTGATTTCCACCAACCCTAACCCACCATGGTGCTCCCACCAATCCTGGTTCATCATGGGAGTGGCTAGAGGCTCTCTTACCTTACCCACGATAGGTAATCCCCTCGTGTCTTCTCTTCCTAGGCCTCCATGGAGAAAGGGGCTGTGGCTTCTGTGAACACTCAGAAGACAGACCCTGAGATGGAGCCAAAGCTCGAAGCAGTGGACTGGGACAAGGTAGCAGCCACGGGACAGGGTGGGATGATGGTAGGGCTCGTGGGGCTGAGGAGAGGGTATGTGGAGCCACAGGCCCTGGTTGTTCATAAGGGAAGGTGAGGACCAGGGAGCAAGTGCCACAGCTCATGAGCATGACCTGGGGCAGCAGACTCGGCTTGTGGTTGGGGTGGGTCCCTGGAAACACCACATGAGGTCTGGCTTCAGAGGCCTCAGAGTGAGGTCCCCCACAAGGGTCCCCCAGGCTGAGAAAGGCATGATTACAGGGCCAGGAGGCCCAACTTTGACCAGTGCCCAGCTTGACCAGTGCACAAGGCCCTGGGTGCCGGTGACCATTGGTGTGGGAGTAGGGACAGGGCTGGAGCCATCTGCAGCAGGTGAGTACAGAGCCCGACGGCACACCTCTCTTGGCACTCAGAGCCCAGCATCCTGCTGTGATTATGCATACCCATTTGCTGGTCAGGCTGTCCTGGAGGAGCTGGGTGGTCACCGGTGGGGGGTGGTCAGGCTTTGCTGCCGCTCCTTGTGTGAGTGCATGGACCTCGATGCCCAGCCTGTAGCTCACCAGCTCTGTAGACTTACCAGGAAGAGAGGCATGTCAGCTTAATCATCAGGTGTGACCTGGTGAGTCTGCCAGGTCCCCTGGGTGCCACCCTGTGACTCTTACCCGATAACAAGCCTGGGGAGAAGCTGGCAGGGATCCCCTGGGGCAGGACTTTCCCACTAACTGCTCTCATTTTCCTTCCAGCCTCTTTGCCCCCAGATCTTTTGGTGCCTTGTTGTTATGGATATTTCTAAGGGAGAAGAAAAATGCAGAGAACAAGACCACCTGCATGAGTGTCTACCCATTTTCAAGTACACTCAGTGCCCTTGATTTCCACCAACCCTAACCCACCATGGTGCTCCCACCAATCCTGGTTCATCATGGGAGTGGCTAGAGGCTCTCTTACCTTACCCACGATAGGTAATCCCCTCGTGTCTTCTCTTCCTAGGCCTCCATGGAGAAAGGGGCTGTGGCTTCTGTGAACACTCAGAAGACAGACCCTGAGATGGAGCCAAAGCTCGAAGCAGTGGACTGGGACAAGGTAGCAGCCACGGGACAGGGTGGGATGATGGTAGGGCTCGTGGGGCTGAGGAGAGGGTATGTGGAGCCACAGGCCCTGGTTGTTCATAAGGGAAGGTGAGGACCAGGGAGCAAGTGCCACAGCTCATGAGCATGACCTGGGGCAGCAGACTCGGCTTGTGGTTGGGGTGGGTCCCTGGAAACACCACATGAGGTCTGGCTTCAGAGGCCTCAGAGTGAGGTCCCCCACAAGGGTCCCCGAGGCTGAGAAAGGCATGATTACAGGGCCAGGAGGCCCAACTTTGACCAGTGCCCAGCTTGACCAGTGCACAAGGCCCTGGGTGCCGGTGACCATTGGTGTGGGAGTAGGGACAGGGCTGGAGCCATCTGCAGCAGGTGAGTACAGAGCCCGACGGCACACCTCTCTTGGCACTCAGAGCCCAGCATCCTGCTGTGATTATGCATACCCATTTGCTGGTCAGGCTGTCCTGGAGGAGCTGGGTGGTCACCGGTGGCACAGAGCTGAGAAGTGCAGGGTGGCATTGCGGTACCTCACGAAGAGGTGTCCTTGGGGCCAGCACCTGTGGGTTTGGCTTATGGGTTGCATGTTGGAAAGGAAATACCCTAAAGAGATCTGACCGGACCTGGGGTGACAAGAAAGATTTGTCCCAAAAGGGAAGGGACTGTCACGTGAGCCTGGCTGGGAACCCTGCTCTGAGAAGGGGTCCTCTCAGTTCCCCTGGGCTCCCCTCAGCATGACGCAAGGAGATCCAGTCCCTGAGGCCTGTTCTGCCATCTTCCTGTCCCCATCAAGGTGAAGAGAGGCCTCCTCCAGACCCAGCCCCTGGCTCTTTGCCAGCACATCCAAGGCGCGTATGACTCATCTTCCCCGCCTGTCATTCGCTTTTTCACTCACACTTTCTCTCCTCCTCCTATCCCTCTTCCTGTGTCCCTGGGTTGAGACAGGGGGACAAGGACTGGCCCAAGATAGGGCTTGGAGACCCATTGGGAGCCACGGGGGGCTCACCTTCGTGCCTCCCCCAGACCCTGAGAAGACTCAGCACAGGGAGCTCGCTTCCCAAGAAGAGTGAACAGTGCTTTCCTTTGCTTTTTGCCCTTTCCCCCCCTTTTCTCCATCATGCCTCTTTTATTTATATTTATTTTCATCCATCTTTTTGTTCGTCGGCCTGGGTGGGCCTCCCATTGCAGTGGCCTCTCACTGCAGAGCACCAGCTCTGGACACATGCATTCCAGAGCTCTGGCTCATAATTGGATACACCTGTCCAGCCACTCTGTGGCACGTGGGATCTTCCCCGGCCAGGGATCAAACCAGTGCCCCCTGCACTGCCAGGTGGACTCCTTACCCACTAGACCACCATGGAAGCCCTGCTTTTTGCCTTTTGTTTTATTTTATATATATATATAGGCTACTTATATTGGTCTTTCATTTATTTATTTTCATCCATCTTTCTTCCTTGGCCCGTGTGGGCCTCCCATCACAGTGGCCTCTGTTGTCGCAGAGCACCAGCTCTGGGCACATGTGCTCCAGAGCTCTGGCTCGGTAATTGGACACATCGGTCCAGCTGCTCTGCTACACGTGGGATCTTCCCAGGCCAGGGATCAAACCAGCATGCCTTGCACTGCAAGGCGGTGTCCTTACCCACTGGAGCACCAGGAAAGCCCTGCTTTTTTGCCTTTTTAAGATTTATCTACCCTGGGGTCATTCCCAGCCCCTTTGGGGGAGTTGAGGGGCTGGGAGACCCCCATCTGTTTCTGAGCCAGTCCAGGACCTCGAGGAGTTCTAGAAAGAGGCCAAGAGGGCCGGAGCTTTGTCTAAGCCAGGGATCTGGGATGAACTTACCAAAGTTAACCCTTCATACTAAGGAAGGGAGTCTTGGCTCCCGTGACCCTGCGTCCCTGACCTAGAAGCTGGAGACAATCGGCCATACTGGATAGAATGAGGGGAAACAGGGATAGGGCTGCTGGAGCAGAGTGTGAAGATTCTGAAAAGTCAGCAGAAAGGGCCAGGAAGCAAACCTAAAGAGTCTAGAGTTGCAGGGTAACTCTAAGGGTAAGAGTAACTCTGCTTAGAGTTGCAGCATCATCTGGCTTTCAAGTTCTGCATGAGATTGTATCGGGATTATTTCTAAATCATAGCTTCCATCAACCTTTGGGCAGGTTTCTATGTGGAAACCAGGTACAGCTCCTCACCCCATGCTATGCCCTCCTTCCTGGAACCCAGCCAGCATGCAGCCAGCCCCAGTGGAGGTTGCTGGAGTGCCCACTGCTCCTGGCTACTGGGCACACGTGCCCCATTTGTCCCTCTGTCCTTGCTGCTTCACTGTGTCCTTGTCAGGGCTTCCTACTTGAGGTGCCAGCCTCCTGGGAACCAGACTGAGCTAGTGTGATTTGAGGGGTTTGCGTAACCCCTTGCCCAGATCCCCCTGGATAGTGGCATTAGCACTGCATTAATTATTCTTTTATTAAATTCTTACCCTGTGCTGACGGTCTGGAGGGGTGGGATGGGGGGAGGATATACATATGACTCATCTGGGAGCATACATATCTTTGTTGTAAGCAACAAAACTCTGTAAAAGTTAAAAGTAAAATAAAAGCTTAAAAAAAAAATTCTTACCCTGTGCCAAACCCTGTAGGCTAAACACTTTGATGATACTATCTTTCTGAAGTTGTCATTGTCAATTAAGTCTATTACTTATCTTTTTGATTTATTGGGATATAGTTGCTTCACAATGCTGCTAGTTTCTGACACACAGCCAAGCGTATCAGCTATATGTATACACGTACCCTCTTCTTCATGGATCTCCCTCCCACTTACCCCCAACCCTCCCATCTAGGGCACCGCAGAGCGCTGAGCTGAGCTCCCTGTGCTGTACAGCAGATTCCTACTGGCTACTTATTGTGCACATGGTAGTGTATATATGTCAGTCTCAATCTCCCAGTTCATCCCACCTGCCTTCCCCGTCCCCCACTGTGTATGCACATCTGTTCTCTGTATCTACATCTCTATTCCTGCCATGCAAATAGGTTCATTTATACTATTTTTCTAGATTCTACAAATATGCATTAATATACAATATTTTGTGTTTCTCTTTCTGATTTACTTCACTCTGTACAGCAAACTCTAAGCCTATCCACAAATGATACAACTACATATCTACAAATGATAGAACTTCATTATTTTTATGACCAAGTAATATTCCTATATATATATATATACAATCTTCTGTGTCCACTCATCTGTCAGTGGACATTTAGGTTGCTTCCATGTCCTTGCTATTCTAAATAGTGCTGCAATGAGCATTGGCTGCACGTCTCTTTTTTTCTTTCTGAACCCAGCCAGCATGCAGCCAGCCCCAGTGGAGGTTGCTGGAGTGCCCACTGCTCCTGGCTACTGGGCACACGTGCCCCATTTGTCCCTCTGTCCTTGCTGCTTCACTGTGTCCTTGTCAGGGCTTCCTACTTGAGGTGCCAGCCTCCTGGGAACCAGACTGAGCTAGTGTGATTTGAGGGGTTTGCGTAACCCCTTGCCCAGATCCCCCTGGATAGTGGCATTAGCACTGCATTAATTATTCTTTTATTAAATTCTTACCCTGTGCTGACGGTCTGGAGGGGTGGGATGGGGGGAGGATATACATATGACTCATCTGGGAGCATACATATCTTTGTTGTAAGCAACAAAACTCTGTAAAAGTTAAAAGTAAAATAAAAGCTTAAAAAAAAAATTCTTACCCTGTGCCAAACCCTGTAGGCTAAACACTTTGATGATACTATCTTTCTGAAGTTGTCATTGTCAATTAAGTCTATTACTTATCTTTTTGATTTATTGGGATATAGTTGCTTCACAATGCTGCTAGTTTCTGACACACAGCCAAGCGTATCAGCTATATGTATACACGTACCCTCTTCTTCATGGATCTCCCTCCCACTTACCCCCAACCCTCCCATCTAGGGCACCGCAGAGCGCTGAGCTGAGCTCCCTGTGCTGTACAGCAGATTCCTACTGGCTACTTATTGTGCACATGGTAGTGTATATATGTCAGTCTCAATCTCCCAGTTCATCCCACCTGCCTTCCCCGTCCCCCACTGTGTATGCACATCTGTTCTCTGTATCTACATCTCTATTCCTGCCATGCAAATAGGTTCATTTATACTATTTTTCTAGATTCTACAAATATGCATTAATATACAATATTTTGTGTTTCTCTTTCTGATTTACTTCACTCTGTACAGCAAACTCTAAGCCTATCCACAAATGATACAACTACATATCTACAAATGATAGAACTTCATTATTTTTATGACCAAGTAATATTCCTATATATATATATATACAATCTTCTGTGTCCACTCATCTGTCAGTGGACATTTAGGTTGCTTCCATGTCCTTGCTATTCTAAATAGTGCTGCAATGAGCATTGGCTGCACGTCTCTTTTTTTTTTTTCTTTCTGAATTTGGCCTCTTTTATTGGTTTTTTTATCTATTTATTTTTTATCCATCTTTATTATTCTATGTCACGTGTGGGCGTCCCATCACAGTGGCCTCTCTCGTTGCTGAGGACTGGCTCTGGGCACACGCACTCCAGAGCGCTGGGTCGTAATTGGACACACCGGTCCAGCCACACCGCGGCATGTGGGATCTTCCCGGGCCAGGCATCAAACTGGCGCCCCCTGCACTGCAAGGCGGACTCTCTATCCACTGGACCACCAGGGAAGCCCTGCACATGTCTTTTTGAATTGTGGCTTTCTCAGGGCTATGCCCAATAAGGGAATCATTTGGTGGAATCATATGGTAGTTCTGACTATACTGCCCAGAGCGATCTACAGATTCAATGCAATCCCTATCAAATTACCAATGGCATTTTTCACAGAATTAGAACAAAAAATTGTACGATTCGTATGGAAACACAAGATCCTTCTTTTTTTTTCTTAACTTTTATTTTACTTTTAATTTTTACGGAGTTTTGTTGTTTACAGATATGTATGTTCCCAGATTAGTCATATGTACATCCCCCTATCCCACCCCTCCAGATCATCACACTGTACCCCTGCAGGATCCCCTTTTCTCACAGAGCAATGACTAGAGCTATTTTCTTCACATATGACAGTACAGGTTTTCATGTTACTTCCTTTATGCCTCCCACCCACTGTTCCTCCCCACAATGTCCATATGTCCACTGCCTTGTATGAGCACATCTGTTCTCTGTATCTACATCTCTATTCCTGCCATGCAAATAGGTTCATTTATACTATTTTTCTAGATTCTACAAATATGCATTAATATACAATATTTTGTGTTTCTCTTTCTGATTTACTTCACTCTGTACAGCAAACTCTAAGCCTATCCACAAATGATACAACTACATATCTACAAATGATAGAACTTCATTATTTTTATGACCAAGTAATATTCCTATATATATATATATACAATCTTCTGTGTCCACTCATCTGTCAGTGGACATTTAGGTTGCTTCCATGTCCTTGCTATTCTAAATAGTGCTGCAATGAGCATTGGCTGCACGTCTCTTTTTTTTTTTTCTTTCTGAATTTGGCCTCTTTTATTGGTTTTTTTATCTATTTATTTTTTATCCATCTTTATTATTCTATGTCACGTGTGGGCGTCCCATCACAGTGGCCTCTCTCGTTGCTGAGGACTGGCTCTGGGCACACGCACTCCAGAGCGCTGGGTCGTAATTGGACACACCGGTCCAGCCACACCGCGGCATGTGGGATCTTCCCGGGCCAGGCATCAAACTGGCGCCCCCTGCACTGCAAGGCGGACTCTCTATCCACTGGACCACCAGGGAAGCCCTGCACATGTCTTTTTGAATTGTGGCTTTCTCAGGGCTATGCCCAATAAGGGAATCATTTGGTGGAATCATATGGTAGTTCTGACTATACTGCCCAGAGCGATCTACAGATTCAATGCAATCCCTATCAAATTACCAATGGCATTTTTCACAGAATTAGAACAAAAAATTGTACGATTCGTATGGAAACACAAGATCCTTCTTTTTTTTTCTTAACTTTTATTTTACTTTTAATTTTTACGGAGTTTTGTTGTTTACAGATATGTATGTTCCCAGATTAGTCATATGTACATCCCCCTATCCCACCCCTCCAGATCATCACACTGTACCCCTGCAGGATCCCCTTTTCTCACAGAGCAATGACTAGAGCTATTTTCTTCACATATGACAGTACAGGTTTTCATGTTACTTCCTTTATGCCTCCCACCCACTGTTCCTTCCCCACAATGTCCATATGTCCACTGTCCATGTCTGTCTCTCCATCGCTTCACTGCATGTGTTATCATCACCATCCTACTAAATTCCATATATATGTGTTAGTATATTGTACTTGTCCTTCTCTTTTTGCCTTACTTCACTTTTTTTTTTACCCTTTTTAAAAAAATTCTTTATTTTAAAGGTTTTACAGAGTTTTGTTGTTCACAGACATGTATGTTCCCAGATCAGTCATATGCATATCCCTGATCCCCACCCCTCCAGTTCCCCCCATCCCACCCCTCCGGACCATTGCCCCATGCCATTGTGAGCACTCCTATTCCCTTAGCACAATGACAATAGCTATCTTTTCCACACATGACTGTATAGGTTTCCATGTTACTCCCTCCATGCCTCCCCCTCCCTCTTTCTTCCCCACAATGTCCCTATGTCTATTCTCTGTCTGTTTTTCCATGAGTTCACTGCGTGTGTTATCAAGACTGTCCTACTAGATTCCATATATGTGTGTTAGTATACTGTATTTGTCTTTCTCCTTTTGACTTACTTCACTTTTTATGATAGGTTCTAGATCCAGCCACCTCATTAGGGCTGATTCTTCTGCGTTTCTTTCGACAGCTGTGTAGTATTCCATTGTGTATATGTACCAGAGCTTTTGTATCCATTCATTTGTCAACAGGCATCTAGATTGCTTCCATGTTCTAGCTGTTGTATAGAGAGCTGCAATGAACACTGGGGTACCAGTGTTTCTTTCAGTTTTGATTTCATCAGGGTATAAGCCTAAGAGTGGGATTGCTGGGTCGTATGGTGCTTCTATTTTTAGTTTTTTAAGAATAGCCAAAGTGTTCTTAAGAAAGAAAAACAGAGCTGAAGAAATCAGGCTCCCTGCCTTCAGATTATACTACATAGCTACAGTAATCAAAAACACTATGGTACTGGAACAGAACTAAATAAAGATCAGTGGAACAGACTAGAAATCCCAGAGACAAACCCATACACCTATGATCAACTAATCTATGATAAAGGAGGCAAGAATGTATAATGGAGAAAAGACAGTCTCTTCAGTAAGTAGTACTGGGAAAACTGGACAGCTACACGTAAAAGAATGAAATTGAAACACTCCCTAGTGCAATACACAAAAACAAACTTGGGACTTGGGCTAGGACTCTAAGCTCCCAATGCAGGGGCCTGGGTTCAATCCCTGATCAGGGAGCTAGATCCCACATGCCCACAACTAAAAATCCTGCATGCTGCAACTAAGACCTGTCACAGCCAAATTATAAATTAATTATTTTAAAAAGACAATAATAAACTCAAAGTGAATTAAAGACCTAAATGTAAGATCAGACACTATAAAACTCTTAGCAGAAAATATAAGAACACTCTTTGACGTAAATCACAGCAAGATTTTGTTTGACCCACCTCCCAGAGTAATGAAAATGAAAACAAAAATTAACAAATGGGACCTAATTAAATTTAAAAGCTTTTGCATAGCAAAGAAAACCATAAATGAGATGAAAAGACAACCCACAAAAAGGGAGAAAATATTTGCAAATGAAGCAAATGATAAGGGATTAATCTCCAAAATATACAAGTAGCCCATGCAGCTCAGTATCAAAGAAAACACCCAGTCAAAAAATGGGTGGAATAGACTTCTCCAAAGAAGACATATAGGTGGCCAAGAGGCATATGAAAAGATGCTAAGTATCACTAACTGTTAGAGAAAACACAAAACACGCTGTGGGTATATGTACCAGTTTGTATCCATTCATTTGTCAACAGGCATCTAGATTGCTTCCATGTTCTAGCTGTTGTATAGAGAGCTGCAATGAACACTGGGGTACCAGTGTTTCTTTCAGTTTTGATTTCATCAGGGTATAAGCCTAAGAGTGGGATTGCTGGGTCGTATGGTGCTTCTATTTTTAGTTTTTTAAGAATAGCCAAAGTGTTCTTAAGAAAGAAAAACAGAGCTGAAGAAATCAGGCTCCCTGCCTTCAGATTATACTACATAGCTACAGTAATCAAAAACACTATGGTACTGGAACAGAACTAAATAAAGATCAGTGGAACAGACTAGAAATCCCAGAGACAAACCCATACACCTATGATCAACTAATCTATGATAAAGGAGGCAAGAATGTATAATGGAGAAAAGACAGTCTCTTCAGTAAGTAGTACTGGGAAAACTGGACAGCTACACGTAAAAGAATGAAATTGAAACACTCCCTAGTGCAATACACAAAAACAAACTTGGGACTTGGGCTAGGACTCTAAGCTCCCAATGCAGGGGCCTGGGTTCAATCCCTGATCAGGGAGCTAGATCCCACATGCCCACAACTAAAAATCCTGCATGCTGCAACTAAGACCTGTCACAGCCAAATTATAAATTAATTATTTTAAAAAGACAATAATAAACTCAAAGTGAATTAAAGACCTAAATGTAAGATCAGACACTATAAAACTCTTAGCAGAAAATATAAGAACACTCTTTGACGTAAATCACAGCAAGATTTTGTTTGACCCACCTCCCAGAGTAATGAAAATGAAAACAAAAATTAACAAATGGGACCTAATTAAATTTAAAAGCTTTTGCATAGCAAAGAAAACCATAAATGAGATGAAAAGACAACCCACAAAAAGGGAGAAAATATTTGCAAATGAAGCAAATGATAAGGGATTAATCTCCAAAATATACAAGTAGCCCATGCAGCTCAGTATCAAAGAAAACACCCAGTCAAAAAATGGGTGGAATAGACTTCTCCAAAGAAGACATATAGGTGGCCAAGAGGCATATGAAAAGATGCTAAGTATCACTAACTGTTAGAGAAACACAGCACAATGAAGTATCATCTCATATGATTAAAATGACCATCATCCAAAAATCTGCAAACACTAACTGCTGGAGAGGATGTGGAGAAAAGGGAGTGCTCCTCCCCTGTTGATGGGAACGTAAATTGATACAGTCACTATGAAAGAACAGTATAGAGGTTCCTTAAAAATATTATCTTTTATCTGATTTCCGGGCTTCCAGGTGACTCAGTGGGTAAAGAATCCACTTGTCATGCAGGGGACTCAGGTTTGATCCCTGGGTTGGGAAGATCCCCTGGAGAAGGGCATGGCAACCCACTCCAGTATTCTTGCCTGGAGAATGCTATGGATAGAGGAGCCTGGCGGACTACAGACTACGGGGTCTCAAAGAGTGAGACACAACTGAGCATGCACACACACCTGTCTAGCTTAGCTGGAAGGGATGTGGTTCAAGTCTGAGCTGACCTTGATGCTGGGAAAGATTGAAGGCAGAAGGAGAAGGGGAGATTACAGGATGAGATGCTTGGGTAGCATCACCGACTCAATGAACATGAGTTTGAGCAAACTCCAGGAGATGGTGAAGGAAAGTCTGGTGTGCTGCAGTCCATGGGGTCACTAAGAGTCGGACACAACTTAGCAAATGAACAACAATCTGATTTCATTCTTCTAACAACACAAAGAGATAATGATCCTGATTTAAGTAATGAGGAAGAGGTTCAGTCTCTGGCCCAAGGTCAAAGGCATCTTTCTCGGGATCACAGTTGACACATGCAAAAAAGCAGAAAATATAAGAACACTCTTTGACGTAAATCACAGCAAGATTTTGTTTGACCCACCTCCCAGAGTAATGAAAATGAAAACAAAAATTAACAAATGGGACCTAATTAAATTTAAAAGCTTTTGCATAGCAAAGAAAACCATAAATGAGATGAAAAGACAACCCACAAAAAGGGAGAAAATATTTGCAAATGAAGCAAATGATAAGGGATTAATCTCCAAAATATACAAGTAGCCCATGCAGCTCAGTATCAAAGAAAACACCCAGTCAAAAAATGGGTGGAATAGACTTCTCCAAAGAAGACATATAGGTGGCCAAGAGGCATATGAAAAGATGCTAAGTATCACTAACTGTTAGAGAAACACAGCACAATGAAGTATCATCTCATATGATTAAAATGACCATCATCCAAAAATCTGCAAACACTAACTGCTGGAGAGGATGTGGAGAAAAGGGAGTGCTCCTCCCCTGTTGATGGGAACGTAAATTGATACAGTCACTATGAAAGAACAGTATAGAGGTTCCTTAAAAATATTATCTTTTATCTGATTTCCGGGCTTCCAGGTGACTCAGTGGGTAAAGAATCCACTTGTCATGCAGGGGACTCAGGTTTGATCCCTGGGTTGGGAAGATCCCCTGGAGAAGGGCATGGCAACCCACTCCAGTATTCTTGCCTGGAGAATGCTATGGATAGAGGAGCCTGGCGGACTACAGACTACGGGGTCTCAAAGAGTGAGACACAACTGAGCATGCACACACACCTGTCTAGCTTAGCTGGAAGGGATGTGGTTCAAGTCTGAGCTGACCTTGATGCTGGGAAAGATTGAAGGCAGAAGGAGAAGGGGAGATTACAGGATGAGATACTTGGGTAGCATCACCGACTCAATGAACATGAGTTTGAGCAAACTCCAGGAGATGGTGAAGGAAAGTCTGGTGTGCTGCAGTCCATGGGGTCACTAAGAGTCGGACACAACTTAGCAAATGAACAACAATCTGATTTCATTCTTCTAACAACACAAAGAGATAATGATCCTGATTTAAGTAATGAGGAAGAGGTTCAGTCTCTGGCCCAAGGTCAAAGGCATTCTGGTGGTTAGCTCGGGGATCACAGTTGAGCCCCCTGTCCTGCCCTCTCCAGGGTCCTGGGACACTTACCCCATGACAGCTGCCAAGAATAAGACCCTGAGGGGTGGGGCAGAAGGCAAGGAGGAGGCTGAGCAGGTACTCAGGGGGGTGTCTTCAAAGCTTGCCCACCTCCTCTCCCCATCGTGCCCCCGGTTAAGCCAGACTCCAGCAGAACCTGCTTCCCTCAGACTGCTGGAAGCCGCCAGTGCAAATGAGCCACGCTCCCTGTAGGAGACAGGTGGAGTCATCCGGCCAGTTGGATGACCGATGACAACCAGGATGACAAGGCAAAGTGCAGGTCCGCAACCTCCTTGCCCCTGCACACAGCACACACACACACACACACACACACACACACACACACAAACACCGCCCCCCCCCCCACACACACACACATCCCATGGCATCAAGGGCTGCCTGGCAAAGATGTTGATGTTGGCCGCATGGGTTTTATCCTTTCACAACCACCCAGAGAGGTCACCGAGAATTCGGGCAAGTAGAACCTGGATCGGAACCTGAGCCTCCCAGACATCTGCCCCTAGGGAGGGCCAACCTTGAGGCCATGGGTTCCGGCTTCCTCCCCAGGACTCTGCCCCGCAGTCATCCGGGGCCCCCTTGAGCCTCCTGTCTCTCTTTGGCTCACCCCAGAGTAGCAGTCTGGAGGGTCTGGCTGCAGAAGAATCCATGGGGGCTTCCCCAGGACGTCCTCCTGGAGCAGGGCCTCTTGAGTTTCCCCTCTGCTCCTTCTCCAGTCCCTCTTCAGAAGAGCTCGTGCTTAGGCCCTTCAGTGGTGTCTGACTCTCTGTGACCCAATGGACTGTAGCCCTCCAGACCCCTCAGTCCATGGGATGCTCCAGGCAAGAATACTAGAACGGGTTGCCATGCCCTCCTCCAGGGGATCTTCCCAACCCAGGGATGGAACCTGCATCTCCTGCAGTTTCTCCATTCCAGGCAGGTTCTTTACTGCTGAGCCACCCGTGAAGCCCTCACCAAAGAGCTCAGCAGTGCTGAAAAAATATCCCCAGGGAGACACCAGGCAGGCAGGCTGGGCTCTGCTCTCTTTGTCCCTTCAGGGGCACTAGACCAGGCAGGCTGGGAGCAGGAGGTGCCACCTGGTGACCAGTCTGGTCTGTTTATCCATCAACAAGAGGAAGAGATTATTCATGCCTGTATTGTGTGGGTTGTGGGGAGGATCTGGCAGAACCTGCAAATGGGAACCAGAAAGTGAGAAGTCAGGGATAGTCCATCCTGCCCGGCTTGGGCTGGGCACCCGGGCAGGGCTGTAGTGCACTTGCTTTGTGCATGTGCACCCTTCGCCCCCTGCTGCCTGTCACTCTCATCTCCTGGACTTGAGGTCACCTCCTCCAGGTGCATGGAGACAGAACGTCTCCCCACCCCTACCCCCGGGACCTGAGCTTGTTCAGCTAGGAGACTCCACTTAGACATCATGGGGCGGGCCTGCAGCAACCCCTGCAAGATCACCAAGAGCCCCCATGGGCCATGCCCTAGTCACCCGTCTGGGTCCCTCACAGCCTCTGTGCCAGAGAATTCACTGGCGTGGGGGACCTGAACAAGCTGAGAACTAGCCTCTCGGACCTCAGGCTTCCCCTGGAGCTAGGAGGCTTGGGTGCCGCCCACACAGCTGAACACCTAGCCCCCAGTCTCATCTGCCAGGTGAACTCCGCAGAGGCAGAGACTTTCAAAATTCTGGCTTCCAAGAATAATAGACCTAAGAGCCTGAGCTCAGGGGCCTATGACAAGGCTGCAGAAACAGTGGCTGGAATTCTTGTTCCTCCTCCCCTCTTGCTAGCTCCCGCTGGTTGGAAGCCGGCTGCCGCCTCCCTGGTGCTGTGTGCTCCGGGGTTTGGGTGCACATTTCTGCAAACAATTGCCTCTGCTCATAGCTGGGGTGGTGGGAGGAGCGGCTGACGCAGGGCAGCTGCCCCCGCCCCGCCCTCCCACTCCCTGCTATTTGGCCCTTGCCCTGCCTGAAGATGAGCAGATTTCCACTCCTGAGTTGGGGCACCCCCAGAAAGATCTGTGCCTCCTGGCCCCGGTGCTGCACAGGAGGAGGGGCCCCTGGAGAATGGGTGAGGCGAGAAAAGAGGCCCCCTCCCCACCCTGGCAGCGCTCTTCCACCCACACTCTGGGCAGCAGGCTGCCCTTTCTCCTTGCCGGCCCTGCTGCAGCCACATTCCTGGCATAGCCCAGGGGACTCTCTCCCCCTGAGCTGTGCAGGGAGGGAATGGGACACAGGGTGCTTGGGTCAAAATCACCCTGACTTGCATGTGCTTCCTGGACGTGGCCTGTTTCTCTAGGTCTTTGAGTTCATCCCAACTCCCTCTCACATAGACACATGTCCCCCAGCAAGAGCACGCCGGAGCAGTGTCTGGGCATATTCTCACCCTCACGCGTGCAGTCTGGCGTTAGCTGGCTGTGCTGAATGGATTGGTCACCCTCTTTGAGCATCAGGATCCATTCAGCGTCAGGACTGAACATGACTGAAGGGGCTCAAAGGAGGATTTGCTATTGTGAGGGTAGCAATGGAAGCCCCTATATACCTATGAGCTGGAGGCGTGCTCAGTGTTCCCCACTCCTGTCCCTCTCCCATCCTTCTGAGGCTGACAGACTTTTGCTGATGCCTTCCCTGTATCCCCTGAGCCTCAGGAAGTAGGGGTGGGAAGGAGCCAACAGCAGGCACCAGCTCCAGAGGGAGAGAGCTGCCTAGGTGTCCTGGCCAAGGAGAGCAGGAAGTGAAATTTGTCCTGAGTCCCTTCCCACCTCAGTGGATCCGAGCTGTCATCTCTTGCCATCCTCTCTTCTCAGCCAGTTGCCATGTTGGAAATGACCAGTGAGTGAGAGGCGCTGAATGTATCAGCGCCCACCTAAGACTCTCATCAGTGAGCAGGCTGGCACTGCTGCTGACAAGTGACTAGCTGTGTCTGACTCTGTGACCCCATGGACTGTAACCTGCCAAGTTCCTCTGTCCGTGGGATTCTCCAGGCACAAATGCTGGAGGGGGTTGCCATGTCCTACTCTAGAAGATCTTCATGACTCAGGAATCAGACCCGTGTCTCTTGGGTCTCCTGCCTTGGCAGGAGGATTCTTCGCCACTGGAGACACCTGGGAAGCCCCAGCGAGCGGGACTGGAAGAGAACTGAGAAGAGACACCTGTGTGTGCATGTACCCAGCTCCTAGGAGATTGTGTGGAGGATGCTATGATCCAGGGCAAGGCAGGAAGGGAGACTCCTGCTGTAGGATTAACCAGCCCCATCTGAAGAGTCACCTAATCCCTCTGGACCTCAGCGTCCCCATTCTCAAAGTGGGGAGGAAGTCAGCCAACCTGAATTTCTACACTTAAGGTAGAAAGCTTGCTTTCTTCCCCTTCAGGATGAAATCCCTGCTTGTTGCTCACCTAGACATTTCTCTCTGGCTCTCAACTGAATTAAGCTCATGAATCCCATGCTATTTTCTGCTTGCTTTTTAAAATAAAGGCAAAACGATCAACAGGAAAATCGCCAATGGATTGGTCACCCTCTTTGAGCATCAGGATCCATTCAGCGTCAGGACTGAACATGACTGAAGGGGCTCAAAGGAGGATTTGCTATTGTGAGGGTAGCAATGGAAGCCCCTATATACCTATGAGCTGGAGGCGTGCTCAGTGTTCCCCACTCCTGTCCCTCTCCCATCCTTCTGAGGCTGACAGACTTTTGCTGATGCCTTCCCTTTATCCCCTGAGCCTCAGGAAGGAGGGGTGGTAGGGAGGCAACAGCAGGCACCAGCTCCAGAGGAGAGAGCTGCCTAGGTGTCCTGGCCAAGGAGAGCAGGAAGTGAAATTTGTCCTGAGTCCCTTCCCACCTCAGTGGATCCGAGCTGTCATCTCTTGCCATCCTCTCTTCTCAGCCAGTTGCCATGTTGGAAATGACCAGTGAGTGAGAGGCGCTGAATGTATCAGCGCCCACCTAAGACTCTCATCAGTGAGCAGGCTGGCACTGCTGCTGACAAGTGACTAGCTGTGTCTGACTCTGTGACCCCATGGACTGTAACCTGCCAAGTTCCTCTGTCCGTGGGATTCTCCAGGCACAAATGCTGGAGGGCGTTGCCATGTCCTACTCTAGAAGATCTTCATGACTCAGGAATCAGACCCGTGTCTCTTGGGTCTCCTGCCTTGGCAGGAGGATTCTTCGCCACTGGAGACACCTGGGAAGCCCCAGCGAGCGGGACTGGAAGAGAACTGAGAAGAGACACCTGTGTGTGCATGTACCCAGCTCCTAGGAGATTGTGTGGAGGATGCTATGATCCAGGGCAAGGCAGGAAGGGAGACTCCTGCTGTAGGATTAACCAGCCCCATCTGAAGAGTCACCTAATCCCTCTGGACCTCAGCGTCCCCATTCTCAAAGTGGGGAGGAAGTCAGCCAACCTGAATTTCTACACTTAAGGTAGAAAGCTTGCTTTCTTCCCCTTCAGGATGAAATCCCTGCTTGTTGCTCACCTAGACATTTCTCTCTGGCTCTCAACTGAATTAAGCTCATGAATCCCATGCTATTTTCTGCTTGCTTTTTAAAATAAAGGCAAAACGATCAACAGGAAAAATTCGCCTAAACCGCTGCTTGGCTGAGGGAGAGGTCTATCTATTCTCAGCCCCGTGCCATAGCTGGAAGTTTGTTGTTGTTCCGTCTCTAAGTCATGTCCGACTCTTGCAGTCCTATGGACTGCAACACACCAGGCTTCCTTGTCCTTCACCATTTTCTCTGAGTTTGCTCAAATTTATGTCCGTTGAGTTGGTGGTGCTATCCAAAGATCTCATCTTCTGTCGTCCCCTTCTCTTCCAGCCTTCAATCTTTCCCAGCATCAAGGTCTTTCCCAATGAGTTGGCTCTTTGTATCAGGTGGCCAAAGTACTGGAGCTTCAGCTTCAGCATCAGTCCTTCCAATGAATGTTCAGGGTTGACTTTCTTTAGGATTGATTAGTTTGATCTCCTTTCTGTCTAAGGGACTCTCAAGAATCTTCTCCAGGGACTTCCCTGGTGCCTTCCAATGCAGGGGATGTAGGGAACACATAAAAACCAGGGGTTTCACTTGAGATCCATGGTCAGGGAACTAAGATCTCACGTGCCATAGCTAGAGAGAAGTCCAAGCACTGCAACGGAAACTCCACACAGCCAATATATATATATATGTATATATATATATATATATATATATATATATATTTTTTTTTTTTTTTTAAGAGTCTTTCCAACCTAGAGGGGCAGAATGCAAGGGAGTGGGAGGGAGGCTTAACTGGGAGAAGTCAAAGATATTATATGTATTGGGGATTATATAGAGCTGTAAACAACAAAACTCTGTAAAAGCAAAATTAAAAAAGTCTTCTCCAGCACCACAATTTGAAAGCGTCAAGTCTTCAGCACTCAGCCTTCTTCCAACTCTTACATATGTAGATGACTGCTGGAAAAACCATAGTTTTAACTATATGGACCTTTGTCAGCAAAGTGATGTCTCTGCTTTTAAATATACTGTCTAGGTTTGTTATAGTCTAAGGTAGCTGAATCTGAATTAAGTGTTTTGCATAAAATGGAGAAGTGGAACACATAAAAACCAGGGGTTTCACTTGAGATGGGTGGTGATAAATTAAGGATAGGTGATAAACTAAGGATATGTATTATCATCCTTAGAGTAAGAACTAAGAAAAATACAAAAAGGCATCACTAAGGGCTTCCCTGCTTTATCCCAGTGGTAAAGGATTTGCCTGCCAATGAAGGAGACATTGGTTCGATCCCTGATCTGGGAAGATCCCACATGCTGCGGAGCAGCTAAGCGCTTGAGCCACAACTATTGAGCCAGTGCTCTAGAGCCTTGGAACTGCAACGATTGAGCACATGTGCTGCAACTACTGAAGTCCATGTGCCCTAGAGCCCAGGTTCCACAACAAGAGAAGTCACCACAACAAGAAGCCTGCTCATCTCAACTAGAGAGTAGCCCTCACCACAGCCCTCTAGAGAAGAGCCTGTGGCAGCAATGAAAACCCAGAATAGCCAAAAATAAATAAATAAATAAAAATTTTTCAAAAGGCATCCCTAAGATGAACAGATAATACAGAATATTTTAAATACTGGATCAATGCAGACAAGTCAAGAAGTGAAGAACAGAGCAGGCAAATAGCAAGACAACATTAAAGGTAAATGGACTGAATACTCCCTTAGAGTGGAGACTTCCCTGGAGGTCCAGAGGTTAAGACTCTACCCTTCCCGTCCAAGGGACTCGAGTTCCATCCCTGCTCAGGGAACTAAGATACCACATGCCATGCTGCACCGCCAAAAAAAATATTTAAAGAAACAAAAAATAACATGCAGGGGCTTCCCCTGGTGGTCCAGTGGGTAAGGACACCACCTTGCAGTGCAAGGGGCGCCGGTTCGAGCCCTGGCCTGGGAAGATCCCACGTGCCGCTGAGCGGCTGGACTGATGTGTCCAATCACCGAGCCGGAGCTCTGGAGCGCATGTGCCCAGGGCCGGTGCTCTGCGACAACAGACGCCACTGCGATGGGAGGCCCACAGGAGCCAAGGAACGAAGACGAATGACAATAGAGAAATGAAAGACCCATAGAAGTGGCCCGCCCACTCCCCTCCCTCCCCAACCCGAGCCCCGCCCAAAGTAAATAAATAAGTAAATCTTTAAAAAAAAAAAAAAAAACAGGCAGAAAGTATCAGACTGGATAGAAAGGCCAGACTCAACTATCCACTGTCTGCAAGAGATGCTCTTGAAATATAAAGACATGTGCAAGGGGAAAGTAAAAGAATGTGGAAAGGCAGACCATGGAGACAGCGAGCAATAAGGAAATGTCTACTACAGTCAGACAAAGTGGACTCAGGACGAGGAGTACTACCAGAGACTGTTTCCCAGTGATAAACAGGCGAATTCCTCAAACATGTCTTAACCGAGCAGCCTTTGGCAAGTTACTCAGCTTCAGTTTCCCCACCTGCAAGTGACAATAATATTGCACCAGCCTTGTTAGGGGTATGGTGAGGATCAAAGAATTTAACTCACATAAAGTATCCAGAACTATGCACAGCATATCACCAGTGCTCTGTGACTCTTAGCCCTCAGTGTTGTCACAGCAGGGAAGGAGCCTCGAGCCCTCACTGACCTCCTCTGACTGAACTTCTTCTGAGGTGGGGTTCCGTGGGCTGTTGCAAGATAAGCTGTAAATACAGGTCACTAACTGGTTCCTCCGGTTCTCTTTTCCTGGTGTGTGTGTATATGTGCATTTGTGTGTGTGTGTAGAAACCTGAGGTAGAGGAATGCGAGGAATGAACCAGCCTGCACCCAGTAATCTGTGTGCTAGGTCCAAGAGATTAAGGCAAGGATTTCTGAGGTCTGGGTCCAGGAAGAGTGCCACAACCAGGCGGGTTTGAATGATCACTTGGTGTAATTGGTGCTGCGTGAGGTGGCTCCAGGCAGACCTGGGTCCTCTTCCTGCCTTAGAAGCACGGCAGTCAGCACTGGGGACCTGCCAAGTTCCAGGCCAGATTCCTGGGTCGCCGCTGAGCGGCTGGACTGATGTGTCCAATCACCGAGCCGGAGCTCTGGAGCGCATGTGCCCAGGGCCGGTGCTCTGCGACAACAGACGCCACTGCGATGGGAGGCCCACAGGAGCCAAGGAACGAAGACGAATGACAATAGAGAAATGAAAGACCCATAGAAGTGGCCCGCCCACTCCCCTCCCTCCCCAACCCGAGCCCCGCCCAAAGTAAATAAATAAGTAAATCTTTAAAAAAAAAAAAAAAAACAGGCAGAAAGTATCAGACTGGATAGAAAGGCCAGACTCAACTATCCACTGTCTGCAAGAGATGCTCTTGAAATATAAAGACATGTGCAAGGGGAAAGTAAAAGAATGTGGAAAGGCAGACCATGGAGACAGCGAGCAATAAGGAAATGTCTACTACAGTCAGACAAAGTGGACTCAGGACGAGGAGTACTACCAGAGACTGTTTCCCAGTGATAAACAGGCGAATTCCTCAAACATGTCTTAACCGAGCAGCCTTTGGCAAGTTACTCAGCTTCAGTTTCCCCACCTGCAAGTGACAATAATATTGCACCAGCCTTGTTAGGGGTATGGTGAGGATCAAAGAATTTAACTCACATAAAGTATCCAGAACTATGCACAGCATATCACCAGTGCTCTGTGACTCTTAGCCCTCAGTGTTGTCACAGCAGGGAAGGAGCCTCGAGCCCTCACTGACCTCCTCTGACTGAACTTCTTCTGAGGTGGGGTTCCGTGGGCTGTTGCAAGATAAGCTGTAAATACAGGTCACTAACTGGTTCCTCCGGTTCTCTTTTCCTGGTGTGTGTGTATATGTGCATTTGTGTGTGTGTGTAGAAACCTGAGGTAGAGGAATGCGAGGAATGAACCAGCCTGCACCCAGTAATCTGTGTGCTAGGTCCAAGAGATTAAGGCAAGGATTTCTGAGGTCTGGGTCCAGGAAGAGTGCCACAACCAGGCGGGGTTTGAATGATCACTTGGTGTAATTGGTGCTGCGTGAGGTGGCTCCAGGCAGACCTGGGTCCTCTTCCTGCCTTAGAAGCACGACGGCAGTCAGCACTGGGGACCTGCCAAGTTCACATGGCCACAACCGTCTTAGGCCTTCCCCCGGTCAAAGGCATGGAGAGAATGTTCAGTGACCTTCCCTACTTGTCCCGAGACCCCCAGCCCAATGCTCCAAGGCTGTAATGGGAGGGCTGGGATTTTGCTGGGACTGACCCAGCTTTGACCTGTGTAAGGATGAGGCTCCAGGTGGGCTTGTGAATCATGGGTGATTCTGTCTCCAGGCGTCCGTGCTCCTCTTCCACATAGATCTACATCTGTTCTCTCCGTTCTTTTCCTGACACCACCTCCCTTCTCACCTGCAGTGGCAGCCTAACTCCTTGCCTTGTAGGTTCATTGATACTCACTACGCACCAGACACTCACTATGCACAATGAGCCCTCTCTCCTATCAGGCATGGTGGGCCCAACCACACCCATCTTCACAGACAGGAGAGCCAAGAGGCTTTGAGATGAGTCACTTGCCCAGGATCCCACAGCTGATAAATGGCAGAGTCAGGCTTTGAAGGCGGTCACCTGACTCCAAGGTCATTTTTCTTTGCTGATTTTGATCTAGATTAATCTTCAATACACTGACTCATCAAAATCCTCAAGGGTGTTTATTGCCGAGAGCTGCGACCTTCATACTTTTTTGATCTTGCATCCCTATAAGTAAAATGTTTTTGAGCACGGTCTTCGTTGTATGTCCTTTTAAATTATCTATAAATTATTTGCATGAACAAATATACTCTGTACATTCAAATATGGCTTATACATGAGAAAAATACATCAAAAACAGAATCTCTCATATTTTCTCCCCACCTCTGGGGATCAACCTGTGAGTATCTCTGGGGTACACATACATCCCCACCTTGGAGATGACTGACCTGGAGGATAAAGTGACAACTCCTGGGCCTGATACTGGGTATTCTGTCATCTAAGGCCCTCAGCATATTTCTTTCTACTGCCCCACAGGTCAATGTCAAGGAAACAAATGGGCCATAATCATTCTCAACTCCACCTCTGTGCCCATGCTCCCTCCCGATCTCCATTTCTGTCTCTCTCAAGCCCCAACCCAAACCCCAGGTTCTGTACAAAGCCCACCTCTCCCACCATAGACCCAGACATTTGTACCAATTTTTCTGCCTCCCAACCTCAGTCTGAATGCATCACCGGTAAATGATCTTGCCTGGAATATCTCAACTTGCCGAGTACTTTATGCAAGCACCATTATTATAACTTCCATTTGGTAGCTATGGAAACTGAGGCTAGCGAGGTCAAGTAATGTCCTCAAGATCACACAGTCACTGACAGAGCCTGACTCTCAAGTCTGAACTCTGCTTTAGCACTTGGGCAAAGCAAAAATGGTCTCTTATATTGTTGTTTATTCTTCCCAGCAACAAACATAGATACATATTAAGAGAAGTGGAGAATGAATGATTGAGTGGATGACTGAATGAATTTCACAGGCCCCCAGTAAGAAGAAAGGCCTTCGTGAAGGAGAAAAGGCCTACTTGATTCCTCATACAGAACGTATTGGTTCCTGTATTTAAAGAATCCTGGTTAAGACTTTGAGCTTCAAGCATGACTGAATGTGGTCACTCAGATGTCATCAGCAGGAATTGGTCTCTCCAGCTCCTGGCTTGGCCATCCTCTGTGTTGACTTAGTTCTCAGGCAGGCTCCCTATGTCCTTCTTAAAATCCTCAAGGGTTTATTGCCGAGAGCTGCGACCTTCATACTTTTTGATCTTGCATCCCTATAAGTAAAATGTTTTTGAGCACGGTCTTCGTTGTATGTCCTTTTAAATTATCTATAAATTATTTGCATGAACAAATATACTCTGTACATTCAAATATGGCTTATACATGAGAAAAATACATCAAAAACAGAATCTCTCATATTTTCTCCCCACCTCTGGGGATCAACCTGTGAGTATCTCTGGGGTACACATACATCCCCACCTTGGAGATGACTGACCTGGAGGATAAAGTGACAACTCCTGGGCCTGATACTGGGTATTCTGTCATCTAAGGCCCTCAGCATATTTCTTTCTACTGCCCCACAGGTCAATGTCAAGGAAACAAATGGGCCATAATCATTCTCAACTCCACCTCTGTGCCCATGCTCCCTCCCGATCTCCATTTCTGTCTCTCTCAAGCCCCAACCCAAACCCCAGGTTCTGTACAAAGCCCACCTCTCCCACCATAGACCCAGACATTTGTACCAATTTTTCTGCCTCCCAACCTCAGTCTGAATGCATCACCGGTAAATGATCTTGCCTGGAATATCTCAACTTGCCGAGTACTTTATGCAAGCACCATTATTATAACTTCCATTTGGTAGCTATGGAAACTGAGGCTAGCGAGGTCAAGTAATGTCCTCAAGATCACACAGTCACTGACAGAGCCTGACTCTCAAGTCTGAACTCTGCTTTAGCACTTGGGCAAAGCAAAAATGGTCTCTTATATTGTTGTTTATTCTTCCCAGCAACAAACATAGATACATATTAAGAGAAGTGGAGAATGAATGATTGAGTGGATGACTGAATGAATTTCACAGGCCCCCAGTAAGAAGAAAGGCCTTCGTGAAGGAGAAAAGGCCTACTTGATTCCTCATACAGAACGTATTGGTTCCTGTATTTAAAGAATCCTGGTTAAGACTTTGAGCTTCAAGCATGACTGAATGTGGTCACTCAGATGTCATCAGCAGGAATTGGTCTCTCCAGCTCCTGGCTTGGCCATCCTCTGTGTTGACTTAGTTCTCAGGCAGGCTCCCCTGGCAACTCTAGGGTCTTGCCCCACCAACCTAACAATCCAAGCAAGATGAAAGAGTATCTGATAGCTCATTGCACCAGCATAGGCCATGGGCCTGTCCCGGATCCCATTTCTGTGGCCCATTAGCTCCTGATCTCTGTAGCAGGAACGTTGGTATCTCCAAACAGACCACCTGAGCTGAAGCTGGGCTGGGGATTGGGATGCTGTAACCAGGCAGTGGGAGAATGAATGTGCACAGGCGTGAATCTCAGGTGTTCACTTTGTCTCTTGCAGGACCTGGTTGACTGGAAGAAGCCCCTGGTGTGGCAAGTAGGCCACCTGGGAGAGAAGTACGATGAGTGGGTCCACCAGCCGGTGTCCAGGCCCATCCGCCTCTTCCACTCCGATCTCATGGAGGCCCTCAGCAAGACTGTCTGGTGAGCCCCACTCTGGGGCCATAATGGGCTGCCCCCCTCTCCTGATGATACCAGCCAGACACAAAGCAGAAGGGGCAATTGGTTCTCTCCCTGGAGCCCAGAGCTGTACCGTAAGCTCTTGGCGACAGCAGAACATGCCGTAGGCATAATCTTCTCCTATGCATGTTCTTTTCCACTGAGTGACAACCCACCATGTAGCCAGAAACCGTTGTGACCATCACTCCTGTTCTCTTGCCCTTGGGGACTGTTTTCCCTGCAGTTAGCTCCTCTGCCACATGAGGTTGGCACCTATACAACCGTGCTGTCAGTAGTCACAAGGATTCTTTCTTGTGTTGTTTCTGCCAGTAACTCAGAGACTGCACTAGGTAGACTCGCAGCTTCTCTTCTTTCCTCCTCCGGCCCTCCTCATCCTGCTTCAGCAGTGTGCCTTTGACTGCAGGTCTCCATGTGCTCTCCGCACATGCTTCAGTATCATCTTATCCCCCACTAGTTGAGAAGCGGGTCTCTTGGGAAGCTGGGCCCTGTCAAGCTTCTGTGCATCTCTCTGTCACACCCTGATGATCTTCCTGCAGGTACAAAGTCCCCACCATCTGGTTTCCCCTGGTGCTGTACGTCAGTTGGTCTTACTACCGAGCCTTCGCCCAAGGCAACGTCCAGCTCTTCACGTCCTTCACCACAGGTAATGTCTGGTACCTCCTGACTTGCTCCCATTGCTCCTGGAGGCAGGAGGCCTTGGTACGCTCCCTGGCCCCGAGTGTCTGAGACCTCAGAACCCTCAACTGAATGTTTGCGTCACAAACATTTTAAAATGAGATCTATCCCTAGAAATACTCTTCCAAAAGAAAGGTCAGACATTCCCACCCTCCACAAAATGAATGTTTTAAAAAGCCGCACCTTAGCAGATACTAAATGAAATCATTTTATCAAATGGTATAGCAATAAAGAAGGGGGTTTCCGATGAGTTGAAGAACAGAGAAAGTATGACCTGGGCTTGTTTGTCAGGAAACAGAATAAAGTCATGCCTCTAGTTGGCACCGCAGAGAGCTGAACTCAAAATGGTTCACAAACAGAACACAGATTAGAAACTGGGAGAGAAAGATCCTAGCGTGTCCTAGAGTAACCCGCAGGCAAAGACCCATCATCAGAAGCCTTGACTCAGAGCAGCAATGGCAGTAACTGCTAGACCAGAGAAAAAAATTGCCCGGGTACCGTAAGCTCTTGGCGACAGCAGAACATGCCGTAGGCATAATCTTCTCCTATGCATGTTCTTTTCCACTGAGTGACAACCCACCATGTAGCCAGAAACCGTTGTGACCATCACTCCTGTTCTCTTGCCCTTGGGGACTGTTTTCCCTGCAGTTAGCTCCTCTGCCACATGAGGTTGGCACCTATACAACCGTGCTGTCAGTAGTCACAAGGATTCTTTCTTGTGTTGTTTCTGCCAGTAACTCAGAGACTGCACTAGGTAGACTCGCAGCTTCTCTTCTTTCCTCCTCCGGCCCTCCTCATCCTGCTTCAGCAGTGTGCCTTTGACTGCAGGTCTCCATGTGCTCTCCGCACATGCTTCAGTATCATCTTATCCCCCACTAGTTGAGAAGCGGGTCTCTTGGGAAGCTGGGCCCTGTCAAGCTTCTGTGCATCTCTCTGTCACACCCTGATGATCTTCCTGCAGGTACAAAGTCCCCACCATCTGGTTTCCCCTGGTGCTGTACGTCAGTTGGTCTTACTACCGAGCCTTCGCCCAAGGCAACGTCCAGCTCTTCACGTCCTTCACCACAGGTAATGTCTGGTACCTCCTGACTTGCTCCCATTGCTCCTGGAGGCAGGAGGCCTTGGTACGCTCCCTGGCCCCGAGTGTCTGAGACCTCAGAACCCTCAACTGAATGTTTGCGTCACAAACATTTTAAAATGAGATCTATCCCTAGAAATACTCTTCCAAAAGAAAGGTCAGACATTCCCACCCTCCACAAAATGAATGTTTTAAAAAGCCGCACCTTAGCAGATACTAAATGAAATCATTTTATCAAATGGTATAGCAATAAAGAAGGGGGTTTCCGATGAGTTGAAGAACAGAGAAAGTATGACCTGGGCTTGTTTGTCAGGAAACAGAATAAAGTCATGCCTCTAGTTGGCACCGCAGAGAGCTGAACTCAAAATGGTTCACAAACAGAACACAGATTAGAAACTGGGAGAGAAAGATCCTAGCGTGTCCTAGAGTAACCCGCAGGCAAAGACCCATCATCAGAAGCCTTGACTCAGAGCAGCAATGGCAGTAACTGCTGCTGAGCTCTTGTCACATGCCTGGGGCTTTCCAGGTACTTAACTGTTCCTTCCAACAGCCTGCAAGAAAGAGACTATCTGTACACCCTTTTAGAGATAAGGAAATGGAGCCTGTGAGGCTGTCTCTTAGGGCAGCCACAGGTGTGGGCATGGCCTCTTCTGCCAGCCTGCCTCCCCACTTCATCGCCTACCTTGGGGCTCCAGGTATGTGCCACCTGCCCATGCAGTCTGTCCATCCCAGAAGAGCCTGCCATGGGGAAGTACTCACCATGGTGAGTGGCTCTGACAGAGGCCAGGTCGGGGGGACAGGTGGAAGTGGGGTGCTGAGAATTTCTCAGGTGGGCTTTCCTTTTCCTATCACGTTCCTCTGAACCCTGTGTGTGTCAGATGCAAGTGCCTTCTCTCCACACTCCACAGCTCTCTCCTGCCTCCTCCCACAGAGTAACAAGTCGAGGGCTGTATGGTTTAGACGAGAGGGAACACGGCCACAGCGCCGGGAGCCTCAGTTTTCCCTCCTGGCCCAGGATGGAGAGGGGCTGGGCCAGCTGCAGGAAGTGCCCCCAGAGCCCAGGCTGCTCCCGGTCCCCAAGAGTTAACGCGTGCACCCCTGGTTACCCATTTCTGCCCACACTGAATAGCTCAGGCACAGCACAGGGCTTGTTGCTCAGAAGGCCTGCTCACTGAATTGCCCACTGTCTGCCAGGCTCTCCCCTAACAATCACCAACAGTGGCAGGGCCGCCAGGGCTGGGGCTGGAGGGGGAAGGGGCCGCCAGAGCTTTGGCCCAGGGCCCTCTGCAGGATTCCTCCGGAGATGCCACTCGGTACCAGCTCCAGCCTGATGGGCCGACAGGGGTGATGCTGGGGTGAGGGGGCGGGCAGAGACTTGACCTATAGGAGGGGACTCTGGTGTGAGGCAGGGAGGGTGATTTGACGGCTCTGCAGAGAGCTGAAATATGCTGTCTAATAAAGATCTAGTGTAGCGTGCCAGTGGGCCTCTGACCAGGATGCCAGTGACGGTGGCCAGAGAGCCACACACGCCTCCCTCACCCCCAGCTCGTCAGGCAAGGCACAGGCCCAGGCAGGAAAAATAGAGCCCCAAAGTGAGGCGTCAGGAGACTCAGTGGGGACCCAGCACAGCTGCTGAAGAGACATACTCTCGAGTAAATGCAGAAGACTCAGGGTGCCAAGGAGCAGGGGAAGCTGCATGGAGGCACCTGTTCGAGGCTAAAATTCCCAGGTGCATGTGTGTGAAAATGCTTTGGAAAGCAGAGAGGTCTTGCACCTTCTAACTGGCCCCAGCGCAGTTCCTGAAGGCACATTAGAGTGAGTGCCGAGCAGCATCCTAGACACGGATTCAGCCTCCGGTGGGATTGTGGTGGGAGCCCCAGCAAAGATCAAGACCGAAGTCTGTGGCCAGGGACTGCTTCTGTATGTCTAGACCCTTCCCTGATGACACGAGAGCTACACAGCAAGGAAGAGCTCTTGCCCTTCTCCGCCAGCAGGGGACCCTCCAGAGCTCTGCAAGGAAAACTGAGAAAATGCAGCACAGGGAGAACCATGGGTAGATGTATTTTGACTCATTATATTTAAAAATTTTAGTAGTTACCTGTAACATATGAAGAGTATTAGGTTATGATGTGTCCATATACAATATATTATTCTTATATATAAGATGCATACTTATCATACAACCAGGAGTGACGTGCCTCGTGTCCTAGCAACAACCCTTCACAATTGGTAGGATATTTTACTATTGAGCAAACACATAGACAGTACAGAGCCACGACCTAAACCCAGGTCTGCATATCCAAAGCCCATGTTCCCTGCACTTCGGCAGAGTGTCCCAAAGGACCCCAGCGGTGTCCAGCCATCCCTCGAGTGGGAGCTGGTGAACAGAGCAGCTAAGCCAAGGCAGTGCTGTCCGGCAAGTGTCTTATGCTGGATATGAACACAGCAAGCCCCACTGACCAGAGATATCAGACTACAACAACACCCAATATGAGAGAGATGGGCCCTTTGGGGATTGAGTCTTCGCTATGTTGTGTGTTAGTTTCTAGGTTATGCATGAACAGTCCTTCCTTAGCTTAGAGACTCATTTGGAACCATTTGTCAGAATGGCCCAGAATCTGATCTAAAGAGCTGGAAGGTCACCTCTCCTCCCCGCCTTCCTGGGTTCTCTCTTTCCTCAGTGGTTCTCTGTGGCCTTTCACACTGGGCACAGCCCTTCAAGAAGTGCTTCCTTCAACAGAACCAGAGGCTGCCTTTGGAACAGCCCAGGTCAAATCTTACCCATGTCCAACTCTCTAGAGAGGACTAGGTTGGCCTCCCACGAATGTCTGAGCACCTGCTGTGTTAGGCACAGGAGATAAAGAACAGAATACCTACTCTGCCCATAGATGTTCATAACCTGGTGGGAACAAATGAGCAAAACAGAAGCCACAGTTCAACCTGGTGAAGTGTGATGTGGAAGGCCTCACCCACACCCCGCCCAGGTCGGGACAAAAGACATCTGCAGGGCTTCCCTGGTGGTCCAGTGGGTAAGGAGTCCACCTTGCAGTGCAAGGGGCACCGGTTCGATCCCTGGCCTGGGAAGATCCCACGTGCCGCGGAGTGGCTGGACAGTGTGTCCAATTAGCCAGCATTTTGGAATGCATGTGCCCAGAGCCAGTACTCTGCAGCAGGATAGGCCACTGCAATGGAAGGTTCATACAGGCCAAAGAATAAAGATGGTTAAAAATAAATAAATAAAAAAACCAATAAAAGAGGCCAAAAGTTTTAAAAAAGATGGATGAAGATAAATCATTTTAAAAAGAAAACCAATAAAGGAGGCAAAAATTAAAAAAAGAAAAGAAAAGACATCTGCAGCAGCTTCTCACAGGAAGAGACTCACGGGGTGAGGGAGGGAGGGAGGGGATGCCAGTGGAGGAAAAGATATGTGGGGGCAGGAGGCGGGATCTAAGGAGCCACATGTGGTTCGATCTGGCCCCAGTGCAGGGTGACAGGGAGGTGAGGCAGGGACGTGGCTGGCACAACTGGGTCTCCAGAGACCTTGAGTGCCAGGCTGGGGGCTGGACTTCACCTGAAGAGAACGAGGGACCAGAGGATGGTTTTAGCAGCATGTATGGCTGGAGAGTTGGAGTCGACGCTGGGGAGGGAGGATGATTTGGGGATTGAGTCTTCGCTATGTTGTGTGTTAGTTTCTAGGTTATGCATGAACAGTCCTTCCTTAGCTTAGAGACTCATTTGGAACCATTTGTCAGAATGGCCCAGAATCTGATCTAAAGAGCTGGAAGGTCACCTCCCTCCCGCCTTCCTGGGTTCTCTCTTTCCTCAGTGGTTCTCTGTGGCCTTTCACACTGGGCACAGCCCTTCAAGAAGTGCTTCCTTCAACAGAACCAGAGGCTGCCTTTGGAACAGCCCAGGTCAAATCTTACCCATGTCCAACTCTCTAGAGAGGACTAGGTTGGCCTCCCACGAATGTCTGAGCACCTGCTGTGTTAGGCACAGGAGATAAAGAACAGAATACCTACTCTGCCCATAGATGTTCATAACCTGGTGGGAACAAATGAGCAAAACAGAAGCCACAGTTCAACCTGGTGAAGTGTGATGTGGAAGGCCTCACCCACACCCCGCCCAGGTCGGGACAAAAGACATCTGCAGGGCTTCCCTGGTGGTCCAGTGGGTAAGGAGTCCACCTTGCAGTGCAAGGGGCACCGGTTCGATCCCTGGCCTGGGAAGATCCCACGTGCCGCGGAGTGGCTGGACAGTGTGTCCAATTAGCCAGCATTTTGGAATGCATGTGCCCAGAGCCAGTACTCTGCAGCAGGATAGGCCACTGCAATGGAAGGTTCATACAGGCCAAAGAATAAAGATGGTTAAAAATAAATAAATAAAAAAACCAATAAAAGAGGCCAAAAGTTTTAAAAAAGATGGATGAAAATAAATCATTTTAAAAAGAAAACCAATAAAGGAGGCAAAAATTAAAAAAAGAAAAGAAAAGACATCTGCAGCAGCTTCTCACAGGAAGAGACTCACGGGGTGAGGGAGGGAGGGAGGGGATGCCAGTGGAGGAAAAGATATGTGGGGGCAGGAGGCGGGATCTAAGGAGCCACATGTGGTTCGATCTGGCCCCAGTGCAGGGTGACAGGGAGGTGAGGCAGGGACGTGGCTGGCACAACTGGGTCTCCAGAGACCTTGAGTGCCAGGCTGGGGGCTGGACTTCACCTGAAGAGAACGAGGGACCAGAGGATGGTTTTAGCAGCATGTATGGCTGGAGAGTTGGAGTCGAACGCTGCTGTGGGGTGATAAGGTAGTAGGGGAGTCAGAGCAGTGAACTGACTCGAGATGTTTTTTTTAACTAAGGTGAGATATGCATAAAATTTATTTTGAAGTGAACAAGTCAGTCCACCCCTTCTCTCTAGTTTCAAGATGTTTTCATCACCTCGAAAGGAGCCCCAGCCCCACTGAGCCGCTGCCCCCCATTCCCTCTCCTCTACCCCTGGTAGCCACCAATCTACTTCTGTCTGTATACACCTGCCTTTTCAGGACATGCAATGTAAACGGACTCCTACAATATGTGGTTTTTTTGTGTCTGGATTTTTTTTTTTAACTTTGCCAAAAGATATTAAGGAGGAGTGGACAGAGTTTGGTGCCACAGGTTGGACATGGGAGAGAGGAATAAGTCAAACCTTTGGTAATGTGTGGAAATCATTAACCTCCCACTGAGGTGACTGGGTGGGTGGGAAGGAAGAGAAGGGTGATTAGCTTCGTTTGGAAGCTGCTGACATCGGAGGTGGGGCTGTGGACAGTGTATGGAGATGCCCAGTAGCAAATAACCATCTCGCTCTGGACTGGAGACATAGATCTCGGGGTTGTCATCAGGTAGGTGTGGCTGACATCCTAGGAGAAACAGAGAGCATGTGAGAGGGAAGGCGCAGGGTTCTGACCCTGGAGACAGAGGCAGTTCCCACAAGGGAGCCTGACAAAGGGCATCTAGGGAAGAGGAGAGGGAATTCCCTGGAGGTCCAGTGGTTAGGACTCTGCACTCCCACTGCTGAAGGCCTAGGTTCAATCCTTTATTGGGGAACTGAAAATCCCACAAGCCCCATAGCAGAGGGAAAAAAAGAAAAGGAAAAAAAAAAAAAAAAAGAATGAGGAAAAGAGCCAAGTATCCCAGCAGGCAGGGAGTGGAGCTCTGTGTTCAGATCTGGTTGGTCCCAGATCCTCTGAAAAGCTGTGGACCTGCCCCAGAAAGATTCTCACAGATGCATTGTTTGGAATACCATGTCAGCAGATGCACCGTGGAATCCAACTGAGGACTCTCTGGGTGTTCATAAACCTCGGGTTGGGAACTTATGCAGTTACAGATTCAAAAATAGAATGGTCAGATACGCCACAGCCAATTTAGAGATGAACTGAAAAAATTACTTTGATCTGGCAAGAAATAAATCACAAATGGCCTTCGCAGAGCTTGTGGAAGACAGACTTGAGGGGCTTGAGTGAATGAGAAGACGGGCAGTAGACTTGAATCTAGCCAATCTTTTCAACAGGTTTGTCTATGAAGGGACTGCATCTGTGAGGAGAAAGTCTTAAACATGAGCAGAAGAGCCAGTGGAGGAGAAGTTGAAGACGCCCAGAGGGGCTGGTTGGCATGGAGGGGGCTGAAGGGAGGTAGACTCAGGGATGTGTACTGCCTAGTGGGGTGAGCTGGACGCATCATGTAAGTTGCCTGTATTTCCACATCCTCACTGACAAGGGCAGCACCAGTGCTTCCCACGTGAGGTTAGAGTGGGATGAACGGTGAAGTGAGACATGTAAAGCACATGAATGACACCTGGCTGGTAGGATGAAAAATTAGCTCCCCCGTCTGGGGGGGAAGGGGGGCTTCGTTTGGAAGCTGACATCGGAGGTGGGGCTGTGGACAGTGTATGGAGATGCCCAGTAGCAAATAACCATCTCGCTCTGGACTGGAGACATAGATCTCGGGTTGTCATCAGGTAGGTGTGGCTGACATCCTAGGAGAAACAGAGAGCATGTGAGAGGGAAGGCGCAGGGTTCTGACCCTGGAGACAGAGGCAGTTCCCACAAGGGAGCCTGACAAAGGGCATCTAGGGAAGAGGAGAGGGAATTCCCTGGAGGTCCAGTGGTTAGGACTCTGCACTCCCACTGCTGAAGGCCTAGGTTCAATCCTTTATTGGGGAACTGAAAATCCCACAAGCCCCATAGCAGAGGGAAAAAAAGAAAAGGAAAAAAAAAAAAAAAAAAGAATGAGGAAAAGAGCCAAGTATCCCAGCAGGCAGGGAGTGGAGCTCTGTGTTCAGATCTGGTTGGTCCCAGATCCTCTGAAAAGCTGTGGACCTGCCCCAGAAAGATTCTCACAGATGCATTGTTTGGAATACCATGTCAGCAGATGCACCGTGGAATCCAACTGAGGACTCTCTGGGTGTTCATAAACCTCGGGTTGGGAACTTATGCAGTTACAGATTCAAAAATAGAATGGTCAGATACGCCACAGCCAATTTAGAGATGAACTGAAAAAATTACTTTGATCTGGCAAGAAATAAATCACAAATGGCCTTCGCAGAGCTTGTGGAAGACAGACTTGAGGGGCTTGAGTGAATGAGAAGACGGGCAGTAGACTTGAATCTAGCCAATCTTTTCAACAGGTTTGTCTATGAAGGGACTGCATCTGTGAGGAGAAAGTCTTAAACATGAGCAGAAGAGCCAGTGGAGGAGAAGTTGAAGACGCCCAGAGGGGCTGGTTGGCATGGAGGGGGCTGAAGGGAGGTAGACTCAGGGATGTGTACTGCCTAGTGGGGTGAGCTGGACGCATCATGTAAGTTGCCTGTATTTCCACATCCTCACTGACAAGGGCAGCACCAGTGCTTCCCACGTGAGGTTAGAGTGGGATGAACGGTGAAGTGAGACATGTAAAGCACATGAATGACACCTGGCTGGTAGGGACTGCTGAATACACATCTATTGCTGCTGCTATTATCATTATCAATACCATCATCCGGTGCCCAGGCAACCGAGAGCATGCACACTCCTTTGAGCAGCACAAAGGAAGTGACGGGGTTGGAGCACAGTCAGGTGTGTGGTTGAAAGTGGACGATTATGAAGGAGCCATTTTGCCCTTCCTCTCTTCCACCCCAAGGAGCCTTTTCTCTTTGAAGCAGGAGGCTGGGTGGAAAGAGCGGGGATGTTTGAGGGCAGCGGGGAGGGAGTCGAACCTGGAGACATAAAACAATTGCCAGGCAGTGTTTGAGGTCTAGCTGAGGTTGAAAGCACCAGACTTATGGCCAGACACGGCTCCTCGATCTTCAGCAGCTTGGGTGTGGGGTGGAGAGACAGGCTTCTGTGCTGGCTTGGGAGGTCATGGGAGCAGCTGAGGTCAAAAGGGAAGAGAGGTGGCTTTAGAAAACAGTTTGGTGGTGCCCCTAAAATTAAATGTAATTGGAATAGGTCCCAGAAGTTCTACTCCCAGATATATACCCAAGACAACTGAAAACATACGTCCACACAAAAACTTGCATATGACTGCTCACAGCAGCATGATTCATAATAGCAAAAAAAGAGAATAGAAACAACCCATCTGTCAATCAGCTGGTGAGTGGGTAAATAATTGTGGCGCATCCACACTAACAAGGAATATTATTCAGCCTTTGAAAAGGAGGGGAGTTCTGACACATGCGACTACATGGATGCACCTTAAAGGTATTGTAAGCAAAAGAAGTCAGTCACAGAAGACCACATATTGTATGATTCCATTGGTGTGAAATATCTAGAATCGGAAAAATATCACTAGACAGAAAGTAGATTAGGGGTTTCCTGGCTCTAGGAAATGGCAGCAGTTGGAACGACTGCTAATGGATAAAGGGTTTCTTTCTGGGGTGATGAAAAATGCTCTAAAATTGTGGTGATGGTTGTGCAACTGTAGTATACCATACATCATTGAACTGTACAATTTAAGTGGGTGAATTGTGAGCTATATGAGTTATATTTCAATAAAGCTGCCCCTTTTTTAAAGAGAAAGTATAACCAAAGCAGAGGCTAGTAGAGAAAAGAAGTAAAACTAAGAGTTGTATAGACCTGAAGAAAACAGTGAGAGTTGAAGTCCTTGGAAAATTAAAGAATGAATAAAGCAGAGAGAAAAAAAAAAAAAAGAAAAACAAGAACCAGGACTGCGGGCTGGGGGACCTTACACTTGATAATAATCATATCTCTCCAGTCTTCTGGTCTCTGGGCTACTCCTCTTCAGTTTTCATATCTTCCTCATATGCTGTGATTTTCAGTGTTGTCAGTGAACCTGTCTCTCCTTGGGTTTTCCTGATCTTCTTGGCCCCCCAGCCCCTGGTTGTTAACATCTGCCCCCAAAGGCCCCCAGCCATGCTGGCTCGCCCCTCCCTCTCCTCTATGCCACTGAGGCAAGGTCACTGTTTTCTGGTTTCAGTCTATTTGGGCTGCAGTCTATAACATCATAGACTGGGTGACTTGTAAACAACAGAAATTGATTGCTCATGCTTCTAGAGGCTGGAAGTCCGAGATCAGGTGCCAGCCTAGTCTGGTGAGGACCCTCTTCTAGGTCAAAGACTCATTGTGTCCTCACATGGCAGAGGGGAAGGTTCTCTTGAGCCTCTTTTGTAAGATGATTAGTCCTATTCGTCTCATGATGTAACCACCTCTCATTGCCTTGGGGGTTAGGTTTCAACATAAGAATCTGAGAGAACACACCACCAGGCAAAGGTCCAGCGCTGGCCATGGCTGTTCCTTCTACTGTCTCTTTAAGGAAAGTCTCAGATCTCTAGCCAAATCTTACTCTGATACCAAACTCAGAAAAAAACACCACAAGAAAGAAAACTGCAGACCAATATCACTGATGGATATACGTGCAACAGTCCTCAACAAAATACTAGAAAACTGAATCCTAGAACATACTAAAGGATCATGCACTGTGGCACAATGGAATTAATGCCTGGAAGGCAAGGGTGGTTCAACATCTGAAATCAATGTAATACATCACAATATAGTCCTCTGAGAGGTGGCCTCCTAAATAAGCCCAACACAGCTCCTCAGAGCCTCCTTCCTATTTTGACTCAAGGGCCCCAAGAGTGGGGCGGGACCCCACAGCTGCTGAGCTCCTGAGGGGACGGGGCTGTGAGACAGGACCTCTGGAGCCGCCAGTCACCTGACCTCAGCTCTCCTGCCCGCTTGCAGAGTACTCAGTAGTCATACCTGAGTCAGCGTTCCCCGGCCTCTTCCTGCTGGGAATGTTCCTCTGGAGCCTATTAGAGTACCTCATCCACCGCTTCCTGTTCCACATGAAACCCCCGAGTGACAACTATTACCTCATCGTGCTGCACTTCATCATGCACGGCCAGCACCACAAGGTGAGTGGGGCGGGCACTTACCCGGGGCCCTGCTGCCATGACCCATCTACGGGAGCTGCCCGTCTTGGTGGGTGTTGGGTTGAGGGCAAGGAGATGTCAAGGGCAAGTAACTGGGTCCAAACCTCACAACAACTCATTCATCCATTCGTTCAGCAAATGTTCACTGAGCACCCACTGTGATCTGGGCACCGTTGAACAACACCATCAAGAGGGACTTCCCTGGTGGTCCAGTGGTTAAGAATCTGCCTCGCAATGCAGGTTCAATCCCTGGTCAGGGTACTAAAGATCCCACATACCACAAAGTGACTAAGTTTGCATGCCTCAACTAAGACCCAATGCAGCCCAATAGATAAACATATTAGAAAAACATATTAGAAAATATCTCTTTGTAAGATGATTAGTCCTATTCGTCTCATGATGTAACCACCTCTCATTGCCTTGGGGGTTAGGTTTCAACATAAGAATCTGAGAGAACACACCACCAGGCAAAGGTCCAGCGCTGGCCATGGCTGTTCCTTCTACTGTCTCTTTAAGGAAAGTCTCAGATCTCTAGCCAAATCTTACTCTGATACCAAACTCAGAAAAAAACACCACAAGAAAGAAAACTGCAGACCAATATCACTGATGGATATACGTGCAACAGTCCTCAACAAAATACTAGAAAACTGAATCCTAGAACATACTAAAGGATCATGCACTGTGGCACAATGGAATTAATGCCTGGAAGGCAAGGGTGGTTCAACATCTGAAATCAATGTAATACATCACAATATAGTCCTCTGAGAGGTGGCCTCCTAAATAAGCCCAACACAGCTCCTCAGAGCCTCCTTCCTATTTTGACTCAAGGGCCCCAAGAGTGGGGCGGGACCCCACAGCTGCTGAGCTCCTGAGGGGACGGGGCTGTGAGACAGGACCTCTGGAGCCGCCAGTCACCTGACCTCAGCTCTCCTGCCCGCTTGCAGAGTACTCAGTAGTCATACCTGAGTCAGCGTTCCCCGGCCTCTTCCTGCTGGGAATGTTCCTCTGGAGCCTATTAGAGTACCTCATCCACCGCTTCCTGTTCCACATGAAACCCCCGAGTGACAACTATTACCTCATCGTGCTGCACTTCATCATGCACGGCCAGCACCACAAGGTGAGTGGGGCGGGCACTTACCCGGGGCCCTGCTGCCATGACCCATCTACGGGAGCTGCCCGTCTTGGTGGGTGTTGGGTTGAGGGCAAGGAGATGTCAAGGGCAAGTAACTGGGTCCAAACCTCACAACAACTCATTCATCCATTCGTTCAGCAAATGTTCACTGAGCACCCACTGTGATCTGGGCACCGTTGAACAACACCATCAAGAGGGACTTCCCTGGTGGTCCAGTGGTTAAGAATCTGCCTCGCAATGCAGGTTCAATCCCTGGTCAGGGTACTAAAGATCCCACATACCACAAAGTGACTAAGTTTGCATGCCTCAACTAAGACCCAATGCAGCCCAATAGATAAACATATTAGAAAAACAAAGTCAAGAATCCCACTGACCTTGTGGAACTTCCCTCTGAAGATGGTACTGCAGTTCTCCCCATTCCACAGAGTGGCAGACTAAGACTTTGGGAAATAAAGGAACTAAGGAATCCACCCAAGGATGTTGTGTCCTGTGGACTCTAGAGTCTGTCCTGTCAGTCATCTACCCACCCTGGGGCTCCTTACAGCATCGTAAGATGGTCCCAGCAAGTGGGATTGGAAGCCAGGTCCACCTAGAAGAAGCTGCGTTCCTCTGCTGCTTTTTCATCCCTGCACTGTGCTGTTCTGAATCGGTCCCAGGGGCTCTGTCCTCTCCCTTCCCTTCCTTCCTTCTTTGACCAGGAGCTGGCTTTTCGGCACACAACCCTGCAGGCGCTGTTGTTGCTCCCGGTCAGAGGGGAGGGCAGCCCACCTCAGTATATTGTTCTCTCTCTGTCACCTACAGTGGGATTCCCTTGCAGCTCAGCTGGTGAAGAATCCACCTGCAATCCGCCTGCAATGCAGGAGACCCCAGTTAGATTCCTGGGTCAGGAAGTTCCCCTGGAGAAGGGATAGGCTTCCCACTCCAGTATTCTTGGGCTTCCCTGGTGGCTCAGATGGTAAAAAATCTGCCTGCAATGCAGGAGCATTGGGATTCGATCCCTGGATTGGGAACATCCCCTGGAGAAGGGAAAGGCTACCCACTCCAGTATTCTTGCCTGAAAAATGCCATGGCTTGTCCATGGTTCGCAAAGGGTCGGACACGACTGAGCAGCTTTCACTCTGTCACCTGACTTCTCTCTGTCTCCTCTTTAAGCCCAGAGAGAGCCTCTCTTCTCAGAAAACTGACACAGTCTCTAAAACCCTACTTCTCTGCCAGGTGCTTGGCTTGTGAGGATCCAGGCTGTTTTGTTGTCTGGCTCACTATGACAACGCCCCCTTGAAACAAAGAATACCACCTGGGGTGGGACACCTGCCTGTTACCACTTCCAAGATTACCCACGGCTTGCACCTTCGTCACCCTCAGGCCTCGGTCTAGGTGGCCTGCGTGGTACTTGGGGTTGGGGGTGCGGGGTTCCTCTCTAGCACTTCACAAGGTCCAGCGTCAAAGTGGCCTCTTGAGTATAGCACAGGACTCTGTCTTGTGAGCCTCCTGCCCGCATCACACCCACCCCTCTGTTCTTGGACAGTGTTCCAGCTCCCATGCCAGCTTGGAAACTGGGACGGACAGGCTCTCCAGGGTTTTCAGGCTTGGTGGCCAGCCCTCCCTGGCCTGTCTGGGCTATCCCACCCCATCTTCTGCGGGAGTGTCTCTGGGCCAGCATGCTGTCTGTGACCACAGGTGGGCCCTGGAGCCCTGGGCTGCATCCTCACATGAGCCTCTCCATCCACAGGCACCCTTTGACGAGTCCCGCCTGGTCTTCCCCCCTGCGCCAGCCTCCATCGTGATAGCCTTTATGTACATACTGTTACGGCTCATCTTTCCCGAGGCGATGGCAGGCGCTTTGTTTTCGGGGGGCCTCCTGGGCTACATCATCTACGACATGATCCACTACTACCTGCACTTTGGCTCCCCGCACAAGGGCTCCTACCTGTACAGCCTGAAGGCTCACCACATCAAGCACCACTTTGCCCACCAGCAGTCAGGTGAGGACCCTCCGGCGCGCCCCCCTCTCCCTCCTGGGTTCATTTCTCATTCAACTGTTCCCACTGAGCTTCCAGCTGGGGCCAGGCTTGGTTCTGGGGGTTCAGAGCCATCCTATTTCATGGAGCAAGGGACTGTAGGAAACCAATAAATAACAAAGATCGTTTCAGAATGATAAGTACCACAAAAACAAATGATGGTTGGGAAACCATGTCAATGGGGGCCCATTCACTCTGTCACCTGACTTCTCTCTGTCTCCTCTTTAAGCCCAGAGAGAGCCTCTCTTCTCAGAAAACTGACACAGTCTCTAAAACCCTACTTCTCTGCCAGGTGCTTGGCTTGTGAGGATCCAGGCTGTTTTGTTGTCTGGCTCACTATGACAACGCCCCCTTGAAACAAAGAATACCACCTGGGGTGGGACACCTGCCTGTTACCACTTCCAAGATTACCCACGGCTTGCACCTTCGTCACCCTCAGGCCTCGGTCTAGGTGGCCTGCGTGGTACTTGGGGTTGGGGGTGCGGGGTTCCTCTCTAGCACTTCACAAGGTCCAGCGTCAAAGTGGCCTCTTGAGCATAGCACAGGACTCTGTCTTGTGAGCCTCCTGCCCGCATCACACCCACCCCTCTGTTCTTGGACAGTGTTCCAGCTCCCATGCCAGCTTGGAAACTGGGACGGACAGGCTCTCCAGGGTTTTCAGGCTTGGTGGCCAGCCCTCCCTGGCCTGTCTGGGCTATCCCACCCCATCTTCTGCGGGAGTGTCTCTGGGCCAGCATGCTGTCTGTGACCACAGGTGGGCCCTGGAGCCCTGGGCTGCATCCTCACATGAGCCTCTCCATCCACAGGCACCCTTTGACGAGTCCCGCCTGGTCTTCCCCCCTGCGCCAGCCTCCATCGTGATAGCCTTTATGTACATACTGTTACGGCTCATCTTTCCCGAGGCGATGGCAGGCGCTTTGTTTTCGGGGGGCCTCCTGGGCTACATCATCTACGACATGATCCACTACTACCTGCACTTTGGCTCCCCGCACAAGGGCTCCTACCTGTACAGCCTGAAGGCTCACCACATCAAGCACCACTTTGCCCACCAGCAGTCAGGTGAGGACCCTCCGGCGCGCCCCCCTCTCCCTCCTGGGTTCATTTCTCATTCAACTGTTCCCACTGAGCTTCCAGCTGGGGCCAGGCTTGGTTCTGGGGGTTCAGAGCCATCCTATTTCATGGAGCAAGGGACTGTAGGAAACCAATAAATAACAAAGATCATTTCAGAATAGTGATAAGTACCACCAAGAAAAGAAAGCAAAGGTGATGATGGTTGGGAAACCATGTCAGTAGTGGGGAGGGTCCCACACTTTCTAATAAAATACATGGTGAGTTACAGATGTGATTTTACATTCTGTAATAGCCACATTAACAAGTAAAATTAAACCAATGGAGTTGATCTAAATAATATAGTTTATTAGGCCAAATATAACCAAAATATTATCGTTTCAACATGGGATCAATACAAAAATTGTCAGGAACTCCCTGCTTGTCCAGTGGTTAGGACTCGGTACTTTCACTGCTAAGGGCCTGGATCCAATCCCTGGTTGGGGAACTGGGATTCTGCAAGCCATGCAGCACAGCTAAAAAAAAAAACAAAACAAAAACCAAACGATGTTAATAGATATTTTGCATTTTTCCTTCTATTACATCTTCAATAGCTGGTGTGTATATTGCACGTAAAAACCCTTCTGCAGTCCAGGGTTAAATCTTCATTGGAAATACTTCATCCATATATAAAATTCACAGTCAAAAACGTAGACTCACACACACACACAAAAGTAGATTCACATAATGAGTTGCTCCAAATGTGCCTAAAAGTTTCCTAGTCACTAGAAATTTCACTGGAGTTTTCTAGACTCTAGTGAATCGAGTCTAGGTTTTTACATTGAAATGCAAGTTAATTAAAGTCAAATAAAATTAGAAATTTAGTCCCTCTTTGGCCTGGGCTACATTTCCGGTGCTCAGGAGTCACACGGGCTAGTGGCTACCCTACCGATAGCAGGATGCCGTGGAAGGGTCCAGGAAGGTGTCACGACAGAGACATCATTTCAGACGAGACCTAAATCAGGAGAAGCCAGCATCTGACGTCTAGGAAAAGAGCCTCCCAGGAGCAACAGGTGCAAAACCTTGTAGCAGGAATAAACTTGGCGTCTTCAAAGAAAAGGGGGCAACCAGACTGTGAGGGAGAGAGAGGAAGAGGCACGCAGCGTCCAGGCTCTCCCAGGAAGATAAGCCAGATAAGAGATTTGGGGTTATTCCCACCACCTCCTTGGGAGCCTAGAAACACTCTTGACTTCTGCCAGGATGGCCCTGAGAATTGGGAAGGTCATCAGGGATGATGCTGAAATCTTCCCCACGTGCTTGCCTCATCTGGGCTTTCTCCGAGCATATGGACTCCACTCCTTCAAGAGCGCCTCATCTTCTCCCCATTTGTCTCCCTCTCTAGGATTCGGCATCAGCACTAAAATTTGGGATCACTTTTTCCACACCCTTACTCCAGAAGAACCCCACCCGAAGATGCAGTGACATCTCCCAGTCCCACTGTCCTGCCCTCAGCCCTGCTGTGGCCCCTGCCCCGGTCCACCCCCATCCAGATCCTGAAAAGGCTTGCTTGGCCTGGGAGCGTGGGCTTCGTCCGGCCCTTGGGCCTGGTAGAGGGTCCTGGGGAGACTCTGAAGATCAAGGATGACCCTAAGCCTGCCCTCCTGACCAGGAGGGTTCCATCTGCTTGGTGGCCTAAGGGCCCTCAGGGACTAGCTCTGTCCTGGACCATCCCAGCCTCCCTGCCAGCACCCTGCCCTGGGCCTTAGCCCACAGGACTGCACCAGGACCCAGTCTGCGGGGACTTTCCTGAGGGGAGTGACGGCAACTGACCCCTGGGACCAGGCCTGTGTTTAGCACCTTGGGCTCCCTAGGAGCTGGCCCCCGCAGTACTGGAGCTGCTGGCGTTCACAGAGAAGAGCGGGATCGTCAGGGCGGTGGCGCTTGTCCTCCCACCTTCCCTACCTGGCAAGGGTGCGGCAGCTCTGGCTGTGCTCCACAGCACGGGAAACCACAGAGGTGGACGAAGCACTCTCAGGAGAAGAGAAAGCATGAAGCCTCTCGCAGGCCACACCCGATCCTGGGGCGATGCCTTTGTCCCCTGCCAGGGACCAGTGCCAGCCGTACCACCAGGTGCCTGAGCTGTGACACGTCCAGCGGCCACACGCTGGCCCTCACCTGTCTCTGCAGGTGGGCCGAGGGTGGCTGTTGTGGGTCTCAGGCTGGAGGGAGCCCACGCCCCTCTCTTTAGGAACCACCAACTGATCCAGCCGGCTCTCTCGTCTCTCCCAGCCTGCAGAATCACACAGCTTTTCCCCAAGGGAGGTTCAAGAGACCTCTCCATGGGTGGGAACCCCCTCCTGTTCTTGACCCCCACCTGGCACAGGTGGGCCCCCCTCAACACCGCCTCACTCAGAACCCTTCCAGCCAGTGCCTCCTTAAGCCAAGAAGGAGCCTTGACATGGTGCCTTATGTCCCAGCCCCTCCCAGCCCCAGGGACATGTTCTCTCTCTTTCTTCCTCATAACCAAAACCCTCAATGCTCATAGGAGCATCTTATTTATAAACTATAAAAACATCCTTAGTTGGGCTGCAGACCAAGTAGCTGCTCAGATTTCCCTTTCTAATCCTACATTTTGAGCTTATGTTAAAATAATTTTTTTGATCTTATTTTGGTTCCTTTCTTACCCACAAACCGTTACTACTTGAAACGTTTGAAAAACTCGATGTGTGTAAAGGCTAAAGGGAAGAAGTTGGACCGATCCTGTGATTTGTACTGTTTACTGTGGAGTTATTTAAAGATTTTGGAATAAATATACAAACTACCATTGTGGAATAAAGGTGTAAATAAATTGTATATTTTGAAAAATAAAAACGGTGGAAAAGAAACCGACAAAGATGAGCTGCTTATTGTTGATGGTGACTCACCAGACTTGGTCAAGCCCGGGGAGGCACAGAGGGTGGGAGTGAGGTGGTCAGTCGAGCAGGAAGGAGTATGGATCTGATCACTGACCAGTTTGTGTAGACTTGCTGGGCTCTCAGTTCAGTCGCTCAGTCATGTCTGACTCTTTGTGGCCCCATGGACTGTGGCATGCCAGGCTTCCCTGTCCATCACCATTTCCTGCAGCTTGCTCAAACTCATATCCATTGACTCAGTGATGCCATCCAACCATCTCATCCTCTGTCATCCCCTTCTCCTTCTGCTTTCTATTTTCGCCAGCATCAGGGTCTTTTCCAGTGAGTCATCTCTTCGCATCAGGTGGCCAAAGTATTGGAGCTTCAGCTTCAGCGTCAGTCCTTCCAATGAACATTCAGGGTTGATTTCCTTTAGAATTGACTGGCTTGATCTCCTTGCTGTCCAAGGGACTCCCAAGAGCCTTCTCCAGCACCACAGTTCAAAGGCATCAATTCTTCACCACACAGCCTTCTTTATGGTCCAGCTCTCACATCCATACATGACTATTAGGAAAACTATAGCTTTGACTGTGTAGACCTTTGTCAGCAAAGTGACATCTCTGCTTTTTAATACGCTGTCTGGGTTTGTCATAGCTTTTCTTCCAAGGAGCAAGCATCTTTCAATTTCATGGCTGCAGTCACCACCCACAGTGATTTTGGAGCCCAAGAAAATAAAGTCTGTCACTGTTTCCATTGTTGGTCCATCTATTTGTCATGAAGTGATGGGACTGGATACCTCTTTTTTTTTGAATGTTGAGTTTTAGGCCACCTTTTTCACTCTCCTCTTTCACCTTCATCAAGAGGCTGGGGTATAGTGATGATAAAAAGCAGACCAACCCTTATCCTCTTATTACTTGGTTTTGTTACCGTTGTCCAGTCCCTCATCATTCAGCATCTAATTCAGTGGGTCCGGCAGAGGTGGGCTCTGGATCAACCTGCCCAAGGATGCAGAGGCAAAGCTGAAAGCAGAGACAAGCTTATGTTGGTGGAACTCTGGCCACATGGATGGACACTGCTTCCACTACCCCTCCCTGCTCAAGCAGCTCCCACTCTGGAGATTAAGGCCACCTGTCTGAGCCACTCATTCCTCAAACTCCTGGAATCGGACCATCCAAGCAGCAGAAATCCAACCTCTGTTCCCTAGATGGTGCTGGAAATCCAGCCATGGAGCATCACTTCCCAGGGGAAGAAAGAAACAGAGGAACAAAGGAAGAGACAAACTAGTTGTAAATACAGGAGTCCACTTGAGACAGGTCTCAGATGAGCATACTTGATCAAAAAGTTACTTGGAAGGCTTTCCTGGTGGTCCAGTGGGTAGAGAGTACACCGTGCAGTGCAAGGGGCATCAGGTCGATCCCTGGCTGCAGAGCAGCTGGACTGGTGTGTCCAATTACAAGCAAGCACTCTGGAGCGTATGCTCCCAGAGCTGGTGCTCTGCAACAAGAGAGGCCACTGCAATGGGAGGCCCACACAGGCCAAAGAATAAAGATGGATGAAAATAAATAAATAAAAAAAACAGATGGTAGGAGCTAAGATGGCGGCGTGATGGTAGGAGCTAAGATGGCGGCGTAGAAGGACGTGCACTCATCTCTCCTGCAAGATCGCCTGAATTGCGACGAGTTCCTGGGAAACCATCGACGAAAGGAGGTTGGATCTGATCACAGAGAGGACACCCCACATCGAAGAACAAAGGAGAAGCCGCATCAAGACGGTAGGAGGGGCGCAATCGCACTTTTAAAAGTCAAACCTCATACCCGCCGGAGAGGCTGGGCGGGCCAAAGCCGCAAAGCCTGTTGCAGATCAAAACCCGGGAGAGGAGCACTAACACCCACAAGGGACTGAGCCAGACCTGCTTTGGAGGGTCCAGGTGCCCCCTTGAGCTAGAAGTGCCCTTGAACAGGCCTCGGAAGGGCGGCACTCAGTTCCCTTTGGAGGAGGTTACCATTAACCCGATCACAGAGCCGCCGAGGAGAACTGGAAAGTCGCTGCGCACTGTGATCAGGGAGAGAGGAATAGCGATCCTGCATGTGACTGAGCCAGACTCACCTCTGAGTAACCTGACGTCTCCCGCGGTGGCGGGGGTCGACGGTGGCCTGCAGCAGGGTCGGGGGCACTGTGGAAGTGCTTCCCATAGAGCGTGTGGGAATAAATCCTCTGTGAGACAGACGCCATTTTCCCTAGTGTAGTTTGGCTGCTGGTCAAGCTACAGGGAGGGAATTTAGCTCCACCCAGCAAGAAAAGGGATTTGGATTAAGAAACTCCCAGGGCCAGCCTGGGCGGGCCTTTTAATTCTGGAATAGGCCGAAACAAACAAGCAGTCAAAGAGGTCTTCAGATCCAACCACTGCCAGAGGCAAGAAAAAGACTGATAATTCCTGAATAGTCAGCAAGAGACAGAAGAACATAAACACTATTTTCACGTTTTGTCTGAAGCTGGAGTTACTGCTGGACGTTAAAATTTCATTTTTTGTATTGTATTACTTTGTTTCAATTTTTTTTTTTCTCTCTTTTTTCCAAACCCACTCAGTGCACCCACCGCTTTTTTTCTTTTTTTGTTTTTCTTTTCTTGGGGGTGTCTGTGTGAGAGAGAGCGGGTGTGTTCATTTCCTTCACTGAATTCTATTGAAGCTACTAATCTTATCAGTAAGACTGAATATATTCAAGTTTACATAATTTTTTTTTTTTTTTCCTTTTAAACCACACATTTTATTTTGGTATAAACTTCTGGTTCCCCATTGGCCTTTTAAGGTTCTGTGGGGGTTTTGTTTGTTTTTATTATTTTTGCTTTGTTTTTCTATATTTTTCTATAAAATTTAGATCTTTTAATTTTTTATAATTTTTTCATTTGTACTACTACTTCCTCTATAATTCTTTACTTTCTCTGAAGCTCCTTTCCTATAGCACTAAATTCTAATACATACAAATCTTTATCTCCCTATATTTAACTTTGCAATATTATTCTATATTTCTCTTCTATCCTCCCTTTCTCTTTTTCCCTTTCCCCACTATATTTCTTAGTCTGTTCTGTCCTCATTGCCTTATCCCCAACGGGGATCCTGCTCTAGCATTATTCTCCAATTGGTACTCTACTTAGTTTGCTTATTAACTTGTGGATATCATTCTTGGATTTCTCTATTCGCCGTGCTAACGTATTGTACTGTATTTTTGATTGGAATGCTTGGGTTATGTTATAGCTGTATATGTTTATGTGTATAATTCAATACACTAGATAGTACTTGCATAATTTTTAAATTGCCATTTGTCAAAGGTATACCTTCTGTTTCTCATTTGCATATATATGTTTTAATCTCATTTAATGCCATAACAAACCAGCCGTGAAATCTTCATTCCCTGGTCAGGCAACAAGCCCCGGGGTTTTAAGGAGGGTGCACTGACTCCAAAACTCTACAATACTAGAGAACAATAACACCAAAGAGCAGTATACAAGTGAGAACGACAGCAAAGGTAATCACTTGTATACAAGTCCTGCCATCCCATCACGCTCATTTTTTTCTGAAGCTGGAGTTACTGCTGGACTAAAATTTCATTTTTTGTATTGTATTACTTTGTTTCAATTTTTTTTTTTTTTTTCCCAAACCCACTCAGTGCACCCACCGCTTTTTTTTTTTTTTTTTCTTTTCTTGGGGTTGTGTGTGTGAGAGAGAGCGGGTGTGTTCATTTCCTTCACTGAATTCTATTGAAGCTACTAATCTTATCAGTAAGACTGAATATATTCAAGTTTACATAATTTTTTTTTTTTTTCCTTTTAAACCACACATTTTATTTTGGTATAAACTTCTGGTTCCCCATTGGCCTTTTAAGGTTCTGTGGGGGTTTTGTTTGTTTTTATTATTTTTGCTTTGTTTTTCTATATTTTTCTATAAAATTTAGATCTTTTAATTTTTAATAATTTTTTCATTTGTACTACTACTTCCTCTATAATTCTTTACTTTCTCTGAAGCTCCTTTCCTATAGCACTAAATTCTAATACATACAAATCTTTATCTCCCTATATTTAACTTTGCAATATTATTCTATATTTCTCTTCTATCCTCCCTTTCTCTTTTTCCCTTTCCCCACTATATTTCTTAGTCTGTTCTGTCCTCATTGCCTTATCCCCAACGGGGATCCTGCTCTAGCATTATTCTCCAATTGGTACTCTACTTAGTTTGCTTATTAACTTGTGGATATCATTCTTGGATTTCTCTATTCGCCGTGCTAACGTATTGTACTGTATTTTTGATTGGAATGCTTGGGTTATGTTATAGCTGTATATGTTTATGTGTATAATTCAATACACTAGATAGTACTTGCATAATTTTTAAATTGCCATTTGTCAAAGGTATACCTTCTGTTTCTCATTTGCATATATATGTTTTAATCTCATTTAATGCCATAACAAACCAGCCGTGAAATCTTCATTCCCTGGTCAGGCAACAAGCCCCGGGGTTTTAAGGAGGGTGCACTGACTCCAAAACTCTACAATACTAGAGAACGCATAACACTAAAGAGCAGTATACAAGTGAGAACGCCAGCAAAGGTAATCACTTGTATACAAGTCCTGACATCACCAATCACCAGCATCACCCAGAATAGAAGCCCCACCCAAACAACAAACACCAACAGACGTAACTCAAAGTCTGGGAAAAGGAAATCCCAAACAGAATCAGTTTTTAAAAAAATTAAAAATAACAATGAAACGGCAGAGAAATACCACACAAGCGAAGGAACAATCCACAAACACACAAGATCAAATTAATGAAGAGAATTTGGACAAACTTTCTGAAAGTGATTTCAGAAGAATGATAGTAAAGATGATCAAAGACACTGAAAACAGAATTTCAGAGAAATTGCAAGATACAACTAACACACTGAATAAAGAAATACAAGAACTTACCAAAAAAGTAACAGAGACAAACAACTCAATTGCTGAACTGAACATCTCTGTAGAAGGAATCAAGAGCAGAGTATCTGAGACAGAAGACCGGATAAGTGAGCTGGAAGATAAAATGGTGGAAGTAACTGCTGAAAAACAGACTCTAGCTCAAAGAATGAAAAGAGCAGAGGACAGCCTCAGAGACCTCTGGGATAATATCAAACGCACCAATATTCGAATTATAGGGGTTCCAGAAGAAGAAGAAAAAAAGAAAGGCTATGAGAAAATTTTTGAAGAGATTATAGTTGAAAATTTCCCCAACATGGGAAAAGAAATAGTCAATCAAGTCCAAGAAGCACAAAGAGTACCTAACAGAATCAATCCGAGAAGAAACACACCAAGACACATATTAATGAAGTTAACACAAATTAAACACAAAGATAGAATTCTCAAAGCAGCAAGGGAAAAGCAACTAGTGACATACAAGGGAAGCCCATCCGTTTAACAGCTGATCTTTCAACAGAAACTCTGCAGGCCAGAAGGGAATGTATATGTTTATGTGTATAATTCAATACACTAGATAGTACTTGCATAATTTTTAAATTGCCATTTGTCAAAGGTATACCTTCTGTTTCTCATTTGCATATATATGTTTTAATCTCATTTAATGCCATAACAAACCAGCCGTGAAATCTTCATTCCCTGGTCAGGCAACAAGCCCCGGGGTTTTAAGGAGGGTGCACTGACTCCAAAACTCTACAATACTAGAGAACGCATAACACTAAAGAGCAGTATACAAGTGAGAACGCCAGCAAAGGTAATCACTTGTATACAAGTCCTGACATCACCAATCACCAGCATCACCCAGAATAGAAGCCCCACCCAAACAACAAACACCAACAGACGTAACTCAAAGTCTGGGAAAAGGAAATCCCAAACAGAGTCAGTTTTTTAAAAATTAATAATAACAATGAAACGGCAGAGAAATACCACACAAGCGAAGGAACAATCCACAAACACACAAGATCAAATTAATGAAGAGAATTTGGACAAACTTTCTGAAAGTGATTTCAGAAGAATGATAGTAAAGATGATCAAAGACACTGAAAACAGAATTTCAGAGAAATTGCAAGATACAACTAACACACTGAATAAAGAAATACAAGAACTTACCAAAAAAGAAACAGAGACAAACAACTCAATTGCTGAACTGAAAAACACTGTAGAAGGAATCAAGAGCAGAGTATCTGAGACAGAAGACCGGATAAGTGAGCTGGAAGATAAAATGGTGGAAGTAACTGCTGAAAAACAGACTCTAGCTCAAAGAATGAAAAGAGCAGAGGACAGCCTCAGAGACCTCTGGGATAATATCAAACGCACCAATATTCGAATTATAGGGGTTCCAGAAGAAGAAGAAAAAAAGAAAGGCTATGAGAAAATTTTTGAAGAGATTATAGTTGAAAATTTCCCCAACATGGGAAAAGAAATAGTCAATCAAGTCCAAGAAGCACAAAGAGTACCTAACAGAATCAATCCGAGAAGAAACACACCAAGACACATATTAATGAAGTTAACACAAATTAAACACAAAGATAGAATTCTCAAAGCAGCAAGGGAAAAGCAACTAGTGACATACAAGGGAAAGCCCATCCGTTTAACAGCTGATCTTTCAACAGAAACTCTGCAGGCCAGAAGGGAATGGCAGGACACATTTAAACGGCTGAAAGAGAATAATCTGCAACCAAGAATCCTCTACCCTGCAAGGATCTCCTTCAAAATTGATGGAGAAATCAAAAGCTTTACAGATAAGCAAAAATTAAAAGAATTTAGTCACACCAAACCAGCCCTACAACAAATGTTAAAGGGACTTATATAGAAAACAAGTATAAAAGGAGAAGATCCACGAAACAAACCCATCATAACATCTAAGAAGATGACAATAGGATCATTTGTATCAATAATTACTTTGAATGTCAATGGACTAAACGCCCCAACCAAAAGACACAGAGTGGCTGAATGGATCCAAAAACACGACCCATACATATGCTGCCTCCAGGAAACTCATTTCAGACCTAGAGACACTCATAGACTGAAAGTGAAAGGCTGGAAAAAGATATTCCATGCAAATGGAAATCAAAAGAAAGCTGGAGTAGCAATCCTCATATCAGATAAAATAGATTTTAAAGTAAAGAAGATTCTAAGAGACAAGGCAGGTCACTACATCATGATTAAGGGATCCATCCAAGAAGAAGACATAACAATCATAAATATCTACGCTCCCAACGCAGGAGCACCCCAATACATAAGACAAACACTTTCAGACATAAAAGAAGACATTGACAGCAACACAATCATAGTAGGAGACTTTAACACTCCTCTCACACCAATGGACAGATCATCCAAACAGAAAATTAATAAAGAAACACAAGCCTTAAATGCCACACTAGAAGAAATGGACCTCATTGATATCTTTAGGACTTTCCATCCAAAAGCAGAAGAATACACTTTCTTCTCAAGTGCTCACGGAACATTCTCCAGGATAGACCACATCTTGGGCCACAAATCAATCCTCAGTCAATTCAAGAAAACTGAAATTCTATCAACCATCTTCTCGGACCACAATGCAGTGAGACTAGAGATCAACTACAGGAAAAAAACCGCTAAAAACACAAACACATGGAGATTAAACAACACATACCTAAAAAACCAACTGATCATTGAGGAAATCAAAGGAGAAATTTAAAAATTCCTAGAAGAAAATGACAATGAACACACGACAGTGCAAAACCTATGGGATACTGCAAAAGCAGTTCTAAGAGGGAAGTTTAGAGCAATACAATCCCACCTCAAGAAACTAGGAAAATCTCAAACAGACGACCTTACCTTACGCTTAAAACAACTGGAGAAAGAAGAACAAAAACACCCCAAAGCCAGCAGAAGAAGATAAACTCAAAAGTCTTCCCCAACCCCAAAATTGATGGAGAAATCAAAATTTAGATAAGCCCCCCTACAACAAATGTTAAAGGGACTTATATAGAAAACAAGTATAAAAGGAGAAGATCCACGAAACAAACCCATCATAACATCTAAGAAGATGACAATAGGATCATTTGTATCAATAATTACTTTGAATGTCAATGGACTAAACGCCCCAACCAAAAGACACAGAGTGGCTGAATGGATCCAAAAACACGACCCATACATATGCTGCCTCCAGGAAACTCATTTCAGACCTAGAGACACTCATAGACTGAAAGTGAGAGGCTGGAAAAAGATATTCCATGCAAATGGAAATCAAAAGAAAGCTGGAGTAGCAATCCTCATATCAGATAAAATAGATTTTAAAGTAAAGAAGATTCTAAGAGACAAGGCAGGTCACTACATCATGATTAAGGGATCCATCCAAGAAGAAGACATAACAATCATAAATATCTACGCTCCCAACGCAGGAGCACCCCAATACATAAGACAAACACTTTCAGACATAAAAGAAGACATTGACAGCAACACAATCATAGTAGGAGACTTTAACACTCCTCTCACACCAATGGACAGATCATCCAAACAGAAAATTAATAAAGAAACACAAGCCTTAAATGCCACACTAGAAGAAATGGACCTCATTGATATCTTTAGGACTTTCCATCCAAAAGCAGAAGAATACACTTTCTTCTCAAGTGCTCACGGAACATTCTCCAGGATAGACCACATCTTGGGCCACAAATCAATCCTCAGTCAATTCAAGAAAACTGAAATTCTATCAACCATCTTCTCGGACCACAATGCAGTGAGACTAGAGATCAACTACAGGAAAAAACCGCTAAAAACACAAACACATGGAGATTAAACAACACATACCTAAAAAACCAACTGATCATTGAGGAAATCAAAGGAGAAATTTAAAAATTCCTAGAAGAAAATGACAATGAACACACGACAGTGCAAAACCTATGGGATACTGCAAAAGCAGTTCTAAGAGGGAAGTTTAGAGCAATACAATCCCACCTCAAGAAACTAGGAAAATCTCAAACAGACGACCTTACCTTACGCTTAAAACAACTGGAGAAAGAAGAACAAAAACACCCCAAAGCCAGCAGAAGAAGAGAAATCATAAAGATCAGAGCAGAAATAAATGAAAAAGAAACAAAAGAAACAATAGTAAAGATAAATAAAACAAAAAGCTGGTTCTTCGAAGAAGTCAATAAAATCGACACACCACTGGCCAGACTCATCAAGAAAAAGAGAGAGAAGAACCAGATCACCAAAATCAAAAATGAAAAAGGAGAGATTACAACGGATAATGCAGAAATCCAAAGGATTATAAGAGACTATTATGAACAACTCTATGGCAACAAACTGGACAACCTGGAAGAAATGGACAGTTTCTTAGAGAAGATTAATCTCCCAAGACTCAACCAGGAAGAAATAGAAACTATGAACAAGCCAATCACAAGCTCAGAAATCGACCTTGTGATCAAAAATCTACCCAAAAATAAAAGCCCAGGGCCAGATGGTTTCACAAGTGAATTTTACCAAACATTTAAAGAAGAACTAATGCCTGTCCTTCTAAAACTCTTCCAAAAAATTGCCCAGGAAGGAACACTTCCAAACACATTCTACGAGGCCACCATCACCCTGATACCAAAGCCAGGCAAAGACATCACAAAAAAAGAAAATTATAGGCCAATTTCACTGATGAATCTAGATGCCAAAATCCTCAACAAAATCCTAGCAAACAGAATTCAGCAACACATCAAAAAGCTCATTCATCACGATCAAGTTGGGTTCATCCCAGGCATGCAAGGATTCTTCTACATCCGCAAATCAATCAATGTGATACATCATATCAACAAATTGAAAGACAAAAATCACATGATCATCTCAATAGATGCAGAAAAAGCCTTTGACAAAGTACAGCATCCATTTATGATAAAAACTCTTCAAAAAATGGGCATAGAAGGAACTTATCTTAACATAGTAAAAGCTTTATATGAGAAGCCCACAGTGAACATTATCCTCAATGGTGAAAAACTCAAAGCATTCCCTCTAAGATCAGGAACAAGACAAGGGTGTCCACTTTCACCACTCTTATTCAACATAGTCCTGGAAGTTCTAGCAACAGCAATAAGAGAAGAGAAAGAAATCAAAGGAATCCAGATTGGAAAAGAAGAAGTCAAACTCTCTATTTGCAGATGACATGATATTATACATAGAAAATCCCAAAGACACTATTACAAAACTACTAGAGTTAATCAGCGAATTCAGCAAAGTCGCAGGATACAAAATCAATATACAGAAATCACTGGCATTCCTATACACAAACAATGAAAAATCAGAAAATGAAATCAAAGAGGCAATCCCCTTCACCATCGCAACCAAAAGAATCAGATATCTAGGAATAAACCTACCCAAAGAAACAAAAGAACTGTACACAGAAAATTACAAGACACTCATGAGAGACATTAAAGAAGAGTTAAACAGATGGAGAAATATTCCGTGTTCCTGGGTTGGGAGAATCAATATTGTGAAAATGACCATACTACCAAATGTCATCTATAGATTCAATGCGATCCCTATCAAACTTCCAATAACATTCTTCACAGAACTAGACCAACGAATAACACAGTTCATATGGAAACACAAAAGACCTCGAATAGCCAAAGCAATCCTCAGGAAAAAGAATGGAGCTGGGGGGATCAGCCTCCCCAACTTCAGACTCTACTACAAAGCAACAGTCATCAAGACAGTATGGTACTGGCACAAAAACAGAAATATCGACCAATGGAACAAGATCGAGAACCCAGAGATAAAGCCACGCACCTATGGGTACCTTATTTTTGACAAAGGAGGCGAACAAAGAGGCCACCATCACCCTGATACCAAAGCCAGGCAAAGACATCACAAAAAAAGAAAATTATAGGCCAATTTCACTGATGAATCTAGATGCCAAAATCCTCAACAAAATCCTAGCAAACAGAATTCAGCAACACATCAAAAAGCTCATTCATCACGATCAAGTTGGGTTCATCCCAGGCATGCAAGGATTCTTCTACATCCGCAAATCAATCAATGTGATACATCATATCAACAAATTGAAAGACAAAAATCACATGATCATCTCAATAGATGCAGAAAAAGCCTTTGACAAAGTACAGCATCCATTTATGATAAAAACTCTTCAAAAAATGGGCATAGAAGGAACTTATCTTAACATAGTAAAAGCTTTATATGAGAAGCCCACAGTGAACATTATCCTCAATGGTGAAAAACTCAAAGCATTCCCTCTAAGATCAGGAACAAGACAAGGGTGTCCACTTTCACCACTCTTATTCAACATAGTCCTGGAAGTTCTAGCAACAGCAATAAGAGAAGAGAAAGAAATCAAAGGAATCCAGATTGGAAAAGAAGAAGTCAAACTCTCTCTATTTGCAGATGACATGATATTATACATAGAAAATCCCAAAGACACTATTACAAAACTACTAGAGTTAATCAGCGAATTCAGCAAAGTCGCAGGATACAAAATCAATATACAGAAATCACTGGCATTCCTATACACAAACAATGAAAAATCAGAAAATGAAATCAAAGAGGCAATCCCCTTCACCATCGCAACCAAAAGAATCAGATATCTAGGAATAAACCTACCCAAAGAAACAAAAGAACTGTACACAGAAAATTACAAGACACTCATGAGAGACATTAAAGAAGAGTTAAACAGATGGAGAAATATTCCGTGTTCCTGGGTTGGGAGAATCAATATTGTGAAAATGACCATACTACCAAATGTCATCTATAGATTCAATGCGATCCCTATCAAACTTCCAATAACATTCTTCACAGAACTAGACCAACGAATAACACAGTTCATATGGAAACACAAAAGACCTCGAATAGCCAAAGCAATCCTCAGGAAAAAGAATGGAGCTGGGGGGATCAGCCTCCCCAACTTCAGACTCTACTACAAAGCAACAGTCATCAAGACAGTATGGTACTGGCACAAAAACAGAAATATCGACCAATGGAACAAGATCGAGAACCCAGAGATAAAGCCACGCACCTATGGGTACCTTATTTTTGACAAAGGAGGCGAACATATAAAATGGGACAAAGACAGCCTCTTCAACAAATGGTGCTGGGAAAATTGGACAGCTACATGCAGGAAAATGAAGTTGGAACATACCCTGACACCATACACAAAGATCAACTCAAAATGGATTAAAGACTTAAATGTAAGGCCAGAAACCATCAAACTCTTAGAGGAGAATATAGGCAAAACCCTCAAGGACATCAATCAAAGCAAGATCTTCTCTGACCCACCTACTAGAATAGTGGAACTAAAAAGACAAATGAACATGTGGGACCTAATGAAACTTAAAAGCTTTTGTACAGCTAAAGAAATTACAAAAAAGCTGAACAGACAGCCCACAGAGTGGGAGAAAATCATAGCAAATGAAACAACTGACAAAGAATTAATCTCCAAAATCTACAAGCAACTCAGACAACTCGGCACTGGAAAAACGAACAACCCAATCAAAAAATGGGAAAAGGACCTAAACAGACACCTCTCCAACGATGACATACAGATGGCCCAAAAACACATGAAACGATGCTCAACTTCACTAATAATTAGAGAAATGCAAATCAAAACTACAATGAGATATCATCTCACACCCGTCAGAATGGCCATCATCCACAAATCGACAGACAATAAATGCTGGAGAGGCTGCGGAGAAAAGGGAACACTCCTGCATTGCTGGTGGGAGTGTAAATTGATACAGCCTCTATGGAAGACAGTCTGGAGATTTCTTAAAAAACTAAAAATAGAAGCACCATATGACCCAGCAATCCCACTCTTAGGCTTATACCCTGACGAAATCAAAACTGAAAGAAGCACCTGTACCCCAATGTTCATTGCAGCTCTCTATACAATAGCTAGAACTTGGAAGGAACCTAAATGCCCATCGACGAACGAATGGATCCAAAAGCTTTGGTACATATATACAATGGAATACTACACAGCTGTAAAGAGAAATGCAGAAGAATCAACCCTAATGAGGTGGCTGGATCTAGAACGTATCATAAAAAGTGAAGTCAGTCAAAAAAAGAAGGACAAATACAGTATATTAACACATATATATGGAATCTAGTAGGATGGTGATGATGGCACATGCAGTGAAGCGACAGAAAGACAGACATGGACAGTGGACATATGGACATTGTGGGGAAGGAACAGTGGGTGAGAGGCGTAAAGGAAGTAGCATGAAGGCCTGTACTATCATAAGTGAAGAAAATAGCTATAGTCATTGCTCTGTGAAAAAAGGGGATCCTTCAGGGGTGCTGTGTGATGGTCGGGAGGGGAGGGAAGGGGGGGATATACATGTGATTAATCTGAGAACATGCATGTCTGTGAACAACAAAACTCTGTAAAAGTTAAAAGTAAAATAAAGGTTTAAAAATAAATAAATAAATAAATAAAAAAAACAATAAAAGAGGCCAAAAAAAAAGTTAATTGGAAAAAAAAAAACACAACCTTCTTTAAAAAGGCTGAAACAGAACTTGTAAGAAATGCCAAAATCTATGTGAATTTGTAGCATGGTAATGATAAGATTTAGGTGGGGGAAAACACCAATCTGTTAATAAGAAGGTCCGCTCAATGAATATTAGACAGAGTCTCCCAGAGCTTCCAACTGTGCCTACTGTAACTTTCCATGGGGTTAGGAACTTCCACAAGGCCTTTGGAAGAAAGAGAATGAGCCCCACCCTACAGAGGAGACTAAGAACGCGAGTGCCCTTAACCTCAAGCCAGTTGGTACTCATAGTGCAGTCCCTACTCAGTGATCATGTGCTAGAGTCAGAGAATTTTTTTCTTCAAGCACAGGAGACCCAAGGAGGAGTCAAAGATAGATCCTAAAGCCATCAGGGGACATTATCAAGACGCCAACATATCTAGCATGATGGGAAAGCCTGAAACTTGGAGCATGTGGTTTTTTTCTCTGCCTTTGAACTTTGTACTATTATTAATTCTGGCTGGCACAAAGCCCAACTTGTAACAGGCCCCAATAAATGTCAGTTTTGCCTCTATCACTTCCATGGTGGCTCAGATGGTTAAGAACCCACCGGCAATGGAGGAGACCCAGGTTCAATCTCTGGGTTCGGAAGATGCCCTGGAGAAGGGAATGGCAACCCACTCCAGTATTCTTCCCTGGAGAATCATGCACAGAGGGGCCTTACAGACTACAGTCCGTGCGTTTGCTAAGAGTCAGATGTGACTGAATGACTTTCACTTTTCTCTGTCAGATCTCTTTAGGCGTTGGTTTTCCTGTGCTCCCCGTGACAGATGGAAAAAGGGAAAAACAGTGGGTGAGAGGCGTAAAGGAAGTAGCATGAAGGCCTGTACTATCATAAGTGAAGAAAATAGCTATAGTCATTGCTCTGTGAAAAAAGGGGATCCTTCAGGGGTGCTGTGTGATGGTCGGGAGGGGAGGGAAGGGGGGGATATACATGTGATTAATCTGAGAACATGCATGTCTGTGAACAACAAAACTCTGTAAAAGTTAAAAGTAAAATAAAGGTTTAAAAATAAATAAATAAATAAATAAAAAAAACAATAAAAGAGGCCAAAAAAAAAGTTAATTGGAAAAAAAAAAACACAACCTTCTTTAAAAAGGCTGAAACAGAACTTGTAAGAAATGCCAAAATCTATGTGAATTTGTAGCATGGTAATGATAAGATTTAGGTGGGGGAAAACACCAATCTGTTAATAAGAAGGTCCGCTCAATGAATATTAGACAGAGTCTCCCAGAGCTTCCAACTGTGCCTACTGTAACTTTCCATGGGGTTAGGAACTTCCACAAGGCCTTTGGAAGAAAGAGAATGAGCCCCCACCCTACAGAGGAGACTAAGAACGCGAGTGCCCTTAACCTCAAGCCAGTTGGTACTCATAGTGCAGTCCCTACTCAGTGATCATGTGCTAGAGTCAGAGAATTTTTTTCTTCAAGCACAGGAGACCCAAGGAGGAGTCAAAGATAGATCCTAAAGCCATCAGGGGACATTATCAAGACGCCAACATATCTAGCATGATGGGAAAGCCTGAAACTTGGAGCATGTGGTTTTTTTCTCTGCCTTTGAACTTTGTACTATTATTAATTCTGGCTGGCACAAAGCCCAACTTGTAACAGGCCCCAATAAATGTCAGTTTTGCCTCTATCACTTCCATGGTGGCTCAGATGGTTAAGAACCCACCGGCAATGGAGGAGACCCAGGTTCAATCTCTGGGTTCGGAAGATGCCCTGGAGAAGGGAATGGCAACCCACTCCAGTATTCTTCCCTGGAGAATCATGCACAGAGGGGCCTTACAGACTACAGTCCGTGCGTTTGCTAAGAGTCAGATGTGACTGAATGACTTTCACTTTTTTTCTCTGTCAGATCTCTTTAGGCGTTGGTTTTCCCTGGCCTCTGCTGCCCCCTGGTGACAGCAGACGATTCTGCCATCTTATGACAGAATCAGATGTCTGTGACGGTAAAATTTCATTATCTTTTCCCCCTTACCTGTTCTAACTTACTGTTTTATCACATGTACTGTTTTTGAGAGGGATCTAGAACTACATATAATATGAACTTTTCAGTTCTAACTTTCTATAAAGATGCGATGGCTGCAAACAACTGATAGAGATTTCTCTACAATGAGGTAATAGCAGCATAACGAGTAACTTATCTATTAAGGATGTTATGGGATGAATGTGAAATTTGAAAAAATGCCAAAATTCTCATCTGCTCTCCATACCAGATACCTAATCATCTTATAGTGAGGTAAAATGAGTGATAAGAAAAAGAAGAAACACTATTTTTTAGGCGGGGAGGGTTGGGAAGGGAGGCGGGCCGGTGGGCCACTTCTATTGGTCTTTCATTTGTCTATTTTCATCCATCTTTGTTCTTTGGCCCGTGTGGGCGTCCCATCGCGGTGGCCTCTGTTGTCTCAGAGCACCGGCTCTGGGCGCATGCACGCCAGAGCTCCGGCTTGGTAATTGGACACATTGGTCCAGCCGCTCCACGGCAGGTGGGATCTTCCCAGGCCAGGGATGGAACCGGCGCCCCTTGCACTGTAAGGTGGTGTCCTTACTCACTGGACCACCAGGGAAGCCCAACACTATTGTTTGACAAAAGCAAAAAGGTGAGAGCCTGTCTTCATTTAGGTTCCCTAAAAAGCAAATCTTAAAACAAGAGCACGGGGCTTCCCTGATGGTCTAGTCGGTAGAGAGCCTGCCTTGCAGTGCAAGGGCACTGGTTCGATCCTGGCCCGGAAGATCCCACGAGCCACAGAGCAGCTGGACAGGTGTATCCAATTATGTGCTTTCACTTCTCTGTCAGATCCTCTTTAGGCCCTGGAGAAGGGAATGGCAACCCACTCCAGTATTCTTCCCTGGAGAATCATGCACAGAGGGGCCTTACAGACTACAGTCCGTGCGTTTGCTAAGAGTCAGATGTGACTGAATGACTTTCACTTTTTTTCTCTGTCAGATCTCTTTAGGCGTTGGTTTTCCCTGGCCTCTGCTGCCCCCTGGTGACAGCAGACGATTCTGCCATCTTATGACAGAATCAGATGTCTGTGACGGTAAAATTTCATTATCTTTTCCCCCTTACCTGTTCTAACTTACTGTTTTATCACATGTACTGTTTTTGAGAGGGATCTAGAACTACATATAATATGAACTTTTCAGTTCTAACTTTCTATAAAGATGCGATGGCTGCAAACAACTGATAGAGATTTCTCTACAATGAGGTAATAGCAGCATAACGAGTAACTTATCTATTAAGGATGTTATGGGATGAATGTGAAATTTGAAAAAATGCCAAAATTCTCATCTGCTCTCCATACCAGATACCTAATCATCTTATAGTGAGGTAAAATGAGTGATAAGAAAAAGAAGAAACACTATTTTTGAGGCGGGGGGAGGGTTGGGAAGGGAGGCGGGCCGGTGGGCCACTTCTGTTGGTCTTTCATTTATCTATTTTCATCCATCTTTGTTCTTCGGCCCGTGTGGGCCTCCCATCGCAGTGGCCTCTGTAGTCTCAGAGCACCGGCTCTGGGCGCATGCACGCCAGAGCTCCGGCTCAGTAATTGGACACATGGGTCCAGCCGCTCCGCGGCACGTGGGATCTTCCCAGGCCAGGGATCGAACCGGCACCCCTTGCACTGCAAGGCTGTGTCCTTACCCACTGGACCACCAGGGAAGCCCAACACTATTGTTTGACAAAAGCAAAAAGGTGAGAGCCTGTCTTCATTTAGGTTCCCTAAAAAGCAAATCTTAAAACAAGAGCACGGGGCTTCCCTGATGGTCTAGTCGGTAGAGAGCCTGCCTTGCAGTGCAAGGGCACTGGTTCGATCCCTGGCCCGGGAAGATCCCACGAGCCACAGAGCAGCTGGACAGGTGTATCCAATTATGTGCCAGCGCTCTGGAGTGCATGCACCCAGAGCTGGTGCTCTGCATCAAGAGAGGCCACTGCAATGGGAGACCCACACAGGCCAAAGAATAAAGATGGATGAAAATAAATAAATAAACAATAAAAGAGGCCTAAATAAAATAAATAAATGAAACAAGAGCACGAATGCAAGTAGTTTATTTGGGAGGCAATTAGAGAAATAGCGAGTGACTGATTGGGGAGGATTAGACAGTGGGAGAGAATTAGCAGTGGTGAAAGTTCGCATCCTTGCCTTGTTCCTGCTCTTGGAGGAAAAGCATTCAGTTTTTCACTACTGAGTATGGTGTTAGCTTTGAGTATAATATATGGCCTTAGTTATGTTGAGATCATTTCTTCCTATTCCTCATTTGTTGACAGCTTTTATCATTAAAGAGTTGAGTTTTTTGACATGCTTTTTCTGCACCCATCGAGATGATCATATGTTTTTATCCTTTATTCTGTTAATGTGGTGTATCACATTAATTGATTTTCATATGTTGAACCGTTCTTTCATCCCAGGAATCAATCCCACTTGCTCATGGTGTATGAGCCTTTGACTGTGTTGTTGGATTTGGTTTGCTATGCTGTGTTGAGCCTTCCTGTGCCTATATTCATCAGGGATATCAGCCCGTACTTTTCTTACATCTTTTTCTGGCTTTGGTATCTGGGTAATGCTGAATTTATAAAATGAGTTTCAAAGTGTTCTCTCCTCTTCAATTTTTTTTAGGAATTTAAGAAAGATTGGCATTAATTCATTTGTAAATGCTGGGTAGAATTTACTAGTGAAGCCATCTGGCCCTGGACATTTCTTTGCTGGCAGGTTTATGATTGCTGATTCAATCTGTTAGTAATTGTACGTCTGTTCAGACTTTCTAGTTCTTCATGATTTAGTCCTAGTAGGCTGTATGTTTCTAGGAGTTTATCTGTTTCTTCTAGGTTACCTAGTCATTGGCATGTAATTGTTTATCATAGTCTCTCTTTTTTTCTCTTATTGGCTGTGCCATGGGGCTTTCAGGATTTTAGTTCGCCAATGAGGGATCAAACCTGGCCCCCTGGCAGTGAAAGCCCAGAATCTTAATCACTGGACCACCAGGGAATTCCTCATTACAGCCTCTTTTGATTATTTTTTATTTCTGTAAAATCGGTCATAATGTCTTTTACTGATGATTCTTTTTATTTGAGTTTTCTCTTTTTTTTCCTTTAGCTAAGGGTTTGTAGAGTTTATTTATCTTTATAAAATAAGCTCTATTTCACTTTTTTCTATTTTTAATTTCATTTATTTCTTCTCTAATATTTATTATTTCCTTTCTTCTGCTAACCTTAGGCTTAATTCATTCTTTTTTTTTTTTCTTCCAGTTCCTTGAAGTGTAAAGTTTGGTTGTTTGATATCTTTCTCCTTTTCATAATTAATTTATGGCTGCACTGGCTCTTCGTTGCTACATTCACGGTTTCTCTAGTTGTGGTGAGTGAGGTCTATTTTTCATTGTGGTGTTTAGGCTTCTAATTGTGGTGGCTTCTCTTATTGCAGAGCACGGACTCTAGGGCATGTGAGCTCAATAGTCGCGGCACGTGGGCTCAGTAGCTATGACTCACAGGCTTGGTTGCCTCATGGGATGTGAAATCTTTCCAGATCAAAATTTTGTCTCCTGCATCGGCAGGTGGATTCTTAACCATTGGGCCATGAGGGAAGTCCCTTTCTCCTATTTTATGTAGGCATTTATTGCTGTGAATTTCCCTCTTGGTACTGCGTTTGTTGCCCATTTTTAGGGATAGTCTGATTTTTGTTTGATTTCTTTTGACAGAATCTGGGTGATGCTGAATTTATAAAATGAGTTTCAAAGTGTTCTCTCCTCTTCAATTTTTTTTAGGAATTTAAGAAAGATTGGCATTAATTCATTTGTAAATGCTGGGTAGAATTTACTAGTGAAGCCATCTGGCCCTGGACATTTCTTTGCTGGCAGGTTTATGATTGCTGATTCAATCTGTTAGTAATTGTACGTCTGTTCAGACTTTCTAGTTCTTCATGATTTAGTCCTAGTAGGCTGTATGTTTCTAGGAGTTTATCTGTTTCTTCTAGGTTACCTAGTCATTGGCATGTAATTGTTTATCATAGTCTCTCTTTTTTTCTCTTATTGGCTGTGCCATGGGGCTTTCAGGATTTTAGTTCGCCAATGAGGGATCAAACCTGGCCCCCTGGCAGTGAAAGCCCAGAATCTTAATCACTGGACCACCAGGGAATTCCTCATTACAGCCTCTTTTGATTATTTTTTATTTCTGTAAAATCGGTCATAATGTCTTTTACTGATGATTCTTTTTATTTGAGTTTTCTCTTTTTTTTCCTTTAGCTAAGGGTTTGTAGAGTTTATTTATCTTTATAAAATAAGCTCTATTTCACTTTTTTCTATTTTTAATTTCATTTATTTCTTCTCTAATATTTATTATTTCCTTTCTTCTGCTAACCTTAGGCTTAATTCATTCTTTTTTTTTTTTCTTCCAGTTCCTTGAAGTGTAAAGTTTGGTTGTTTGATATCTTTCTCCTTTTCATAATTAATTTATGGCTGCACTGGCTCTTCGTTGCTACATTCACGGTTTCTCTAGTTGTGGTGAGTGAGGTCTATTTTTCATTGTGGTGTTTAGGCTTCTAATTGTGGTGGCTTCTCTTATTGCAGAGCACGGACTCTAGGGCATGTGAGCTCAATAGTCGCGGCACGTGGGCTCAGTAGCTATGACTCACAGGCTTGGTTGCCTCATGGGATGTGAAATCTTTCCAGATCAAAATTTTGTCTCCTGCATCGGCAGGTGGATTCTTAACCATTGGGCCATGAGGGAAGTCCCTTTCTCCTATTTTATGTAGGCATTTATTGCTGTGAATTTCCCTCTTGGTACTGCGTTTGTTGCATTTCCTCAGTTTTGGTATGTTTGTTGTGTTTCATTTGTTTCCAGGTACTTTCTGATTTTTTGTTTGATTTCTTTTTTGACAGAATAGTTGTTCGAGTTGTTTAATTTCCACATATTTATTAGTTTTCCAGTTTTCCTTCTGCTGTTGATTTCTAGTTTCATTCCACTCTGGTCAGAAAGGATGACCACAGTGGATGGTCATCTTTTGGTATGCTTTCAGTCTTCCGCAGTTTGTTAAGACTTTTTGTGACCTAACTTCTGATCTATCCAGAACAGAACCCCCTTTCCCTCCAGAGCGTTTTTCCTTACGTCTCCATGGCATCTGGCTGAAGCTAGTCTCCACTGAGCCCAGCTCTCCTTCTTTAGCTGTTTTCTCCCCTTTGCCCTCTGTCCTGAGAAGCTTCCTTCAGTAAATCACGTGGGCCTGATTCTTTTTCTTGGACTCCACTTCTAGGGAACCTGACCCAAGAGGAGAACTGAGGATGCAGTAAGTGGAGGACAATAGCAGGAGAATATAAATGAAAACACAGCCCAGACAACCTCTACCCAGGTCTTCCCTATCCAAAGTCCTCTCACAATCCAGTTCTGTCCTTTTAGAGGAAAGAGTCCGATGAGTTCATGAATGATGTTCCACAGACCTGCTAGCTAAGGATCCAGCTAACTTTAATAAAACATGACTCACACCAAAACAGAAAGCTCCTGTAGGAGGAAGTTGATCTCTCCCACACCTACCCCATCCCACAGCTCCTCCCCATCCTGGTTAAGGGTGCACTGGCTCTTCTACATTCACGGTTTCTCTAGTTGTGGTGAGTGAGGTCTATTTTTCATTGTGGTGTTTAGGCTTCTAATTGTGGTGGCTTCTCTTATTGCAGAGCACGGACTCTAGGGCATGTGAGCTCAATAGTCGCGGCACGTGGGCTCAGTAGCTATGACTCACAGGCTTGGTTGCCTCATGGGATGTGAAATCTTTCCAGATCAAAATTTTGTCTCCTGCATCGGCAGGTGGATTCTTAACCATTGGGCCATGAGGGAAGTCCCTTTCTCCTATTTTATGTAGGCATTTATTGCTGTGAATTTCCCTCTTGGTACTGCGTTTGTTGCATTTCCTCAGTTTTGGTATGTTTGTTGTGTTTCATTTGTTTCCAGGTACTTTCTGATTTTTTGTTTGATTTCTTTTTTGACAGAATAGTTGTTCGAGTTGTTTAATTTCCACATATTTATTAGTTTTCCAGTTTTCCTTCTGCTGTTGATTTCTAGTTTCATTCCACTCTGGTCAGAAAGGATGACCACAGTGGATGGTCATCTTTTGGTATGCTTTCAGTCTTCCGCAGTTTGTTAAGACTTTTTGTGACCTAACTTCTGATCTATCCAGAACAGAACCCCCTTTCCCTCCAGAGCGTTTTTCCTTACGTCTCCATGGCATCTGGCTGAAGCTAGTCTCCACTGAGCCCAGCTCTCCTTCTTTAGCTGTTTTCTCCCCTTTGCCCTCTGTCCTGAGAAGCTTCCTTCAGTAAATCACGTGGGCCTGATTCTTTTTCTTGGACTCCACTTCTAGGGAACCTGACCCAAGAGGAGAACTGAGGATGCAGTAAGTGGAGGACAATAGCAGGAGAATATAAATGAAAACACAGCCCAGACAACCTCTACCCAGGTCTTCCCTATCCAAAGTCCTCTCACAATCCAGTTCTGTCCTTTTAGAGGAAAGAGTCCGATGAGTTCATGAATGATGTTCCACAGACCTGCTAGCTAAGGATCCAGCTAACTTTAATAAAACATGACTCACACCAAAACAGAAAGCTCCTGTAGGAGGAAGTTGATCTCTCCCACACCTACCCCATCCCACAGCTCCTCCCCATCCTGGTTAAGGGTGTCTCTTCCTTCACTCTTTCCCCCCAACCCTCAGTATTTTCAAGCTCCCAGAAACAGACGCAAGAACCTTCTCTCTACCTGTTTTTTGCTCATCTAACTGGATCTGGGTTATACTAGTTTCCTGGAAGCTTATTCTTTTCTGAATCTCAAGCCCCAAGTAGAGCACTTGGCACCAAGAATTCTCTATAAACAGAGATTTTGGAAAGGTGGGAGAGTGTAGAAAGGGCGCGGGGACGTGGGGGAGAGAATCTCAGGAGGAAGGAAGGCCCCTTCTCTCTGAACCACCTGGAAAGAGGTTTTAGGGAACTAAGGCACCCTGAGCCTGGAGCTGGCTACAAGACCAGCTCTGAGAAGGCCTTGTCAGACTCTCCGGCCGGCCCCCTAGTCCTTTAGCGGCTCTGAGCAAAAACTGCCACCGCAAAAGCTGATTGGGGGACGCGCGGAGGGCGGGGCTCAGGGGCCGCAAGTGAAATGCGGTTCAACTTCCACGGGACGCGTCTACCCGGGTCGCAGCAGGCGTGTGTCTGGTCAAGTTCCGCCGACCAGCCGAAGACAGGGCGCGCGAAACCGGCACCTCCCCAGGGTCTCGAGTTCGCAGACTGAAGGAAGGGAGGCTAAACGTCTGAGAAGTCGAGGTGCCTTCCTGGAACTGTGCACTGGACCGACTGGACGCCCTCGGGAAGGAAGAGGGTGAGTCTGGCCATCGTCCTGGAGCGCGCGCGGTCCCCGAGGCGGCTGGGCTGCAGGGCACAGCTGCTTTCCTGGGCAGTGAGCGGAGAGCCGAGTGGGAGTGGGGCTGTTTCCATTTCCTGGAACTCAGGACCAAGTTAGTTTCTTTTTCTCTGGCTCTGAGGGTGGAGCCGCTCTCGGTTCTCCGACTGCTTCCTACTAAAGAAGGTGCGGGCTCCTGTAAAGGAGGAAGTTGAGTTCATGAATGATGTTCCACAGACCTGCTAGCTAAGGATCCAGCTAACTTTAATAAAACATGACTCACACCAAAACAGAAAGCTCCTGTAGGAGGAAGTTGATCTCTCCCACACCTACCCCATCCCACAGCTCCTCCCCATCCTGGTTAAGGGTGTCTCTTCCTTCACTCTTTCCCCCCAACCCTCAGTATTTTCAAGCTCCCAGAAACAGACGCAAGAACCTTCTCTCTACCTGTTTTTTGCTCATCTAACTGGATCTGGGTTATACTAGTTTCCTGGAAGCTTATTCTTTTCTGAATCTCAAGCCCCAAGTAGAGCACTTGGCACCAAGAATTCTCTATAAACAGAGATTTTGGAAAGGTGGGAGAGTGTAGAAAGGGCGCGGGGACGTGGGGGAGAGAATCTCAGGAGGAAGGAAGGCCCCTTCTCTCTGAACCACCTGGAAAGAGGTTTTAGGGAACTAAGGCACCCTGAGCCTGGAGCTGGCTACAAGACCAGCTCTGAGAAGGCCTTGTCAGACTCTCCGGCCGGCCCCCTAGTCCTTTAGCGGCTCTGAGCAAAAACTGCCACCGCAAAAGCTGATTGGGGGGACGCGCGGAGGGCGGGGCTCAGGGGCCGCAAGTGAAATGCGGTTCAACTTCCACGGGACGCGTCTACCCGGGTCGCAGCAGGCGTGTGTCTGGTCAAGTTCCGCCGACCAGCCGAAGACAGGGCGCGCGAAACCGGCACCTCCCCAGGGTCTCGAGTTCGCAGACTGAAGGAAGGGAGGCTAAACGTCTGAGAAGTCGAGGTGCCTTCCTGGAACTGTGCACTGGACCGACTGGACGCCCTCGGGAAGGAAGAGGGTGAGTCTGGCCATCGTCCTGGAGCGCGCGCGGTCCCCGAGGCGGCTGGGCTGCAGGGCACAGCTGCTTTCCTGGGCAGTGAGCGGAGAGCCGAGTGGGAGTGGGGCTGTTTCCATTTCCTGGAACTCAGGACCAAGTTAGTTTCTTTTTCTCTGGCTCTGAGGGTGGAGCCGCCCTCTCGGTTCTCCGACTGCTTCCTACTAAAGAAGGTGCGGGGCTCCGGAATTCGGCTAAGAATTGTCCAGGCAGCCCTCGACAGACCCACTCTAGGCTGTCAGTGGGGGACATTGCCGAGAGGTGATTACAAAATCTTGATGGTTAATGTTAATAAACCCTCATCAGAAGAGGTTGCTTGATACCAGTTTTTGGAGGGGGAGGAGAAAATGGCATCAGAGTGCTTTATGGATTTATACTGATACTACCCTTTTAAGATTTTTTGCTTTTAAAATAAGTGACTTTTATCCCTCATTGTTTTATTTGCAAAGAAAATATGAACATATCCTTATTAGGGTTGTTAGCAGTTTTACATATTATAAATAGCACCGCAGTGCACATCCTTAGCATCCATCTGTCTCTCTGTACACATATGAGCTTTTCTACAACACAGATTCCCAGAAATTCACACGTGTTGAGTCAAACTGTATATGTGCTTATATTCCCTTTCATCCTTTTGGCATCTTTATCCTATACTTCACAAGCCCTAAACTATTTTAGGCGTTATAATTTTAATATCTTATAGGTCACTCCCTATTTTCTTACAAAAATCCTGGTTATCCCTACCAATTGGAGGATCCTTTAGTTTCAATACCAAAGCATACCATTGAGAGTTTTACTGAGAGTGCATTAAATTGGACTTAATATTTAGAAAGGGTTGCCAGGTTTGTAATTTTTAATCTCCTCAGCCAAAATAAATAAATGACAGTTCTCTCCATTGAAGCTTTGTTTTCTGTGGTTTTCTTCATAACCACATCATCACTTTTCCTATGAAATGTGCTAAGCCCTTGCTTTCATGAGTTGGGTATTTTTCCCATGATCTTTTGACTAGTTATTGCTGAGATATGGCTTTTTTGGATGAGAATGGTAATAAGATCACTGGAGCTTGGAGCTATGAAGCTGAAATCCTCAAGTTTCCTTGAGCAACACTTTCACATCTGCTTCTGTCTCCAGTGAACCAGAGAAAGGTATACAGTTCCCTGCCCCCAGGAGTCCCAAGAAATGGCCTGGAAGCTCTCTGCTTAGCAGGGAGGAATGGGTGGGTAGCCTGACCCCTTGAGTCTTTTAGGTATGCCCTAACACTTGTTACTTCCCTGCTAGATCAATATAACGCTAAGGCAACAGCAACAAAAATAAGCAACCAATTAGTTGCTTATTTGGTTTCACTTCTACTAATTTTTTACTCATGCTTTTAAGCCAGATTTGGTTCCAGGTCAATTACTTTCTCTAAACTAGTAATACTATTCCTACCTGTTTCATTGAACTATTGAGATTAACTTCATTTAAAAGTGACTTTTATCCCTCATTGTTTTATTTGCAAAGAAAATATGAACATATCCTTATTAGGGTTGTTAGCAGTTTTACATATTATAAATAGCACCGCAGTGCACATCCTTAGCATCCATCTGTCTCTCTGTACACATATGAGCTTTTCTACAACACAGATTCCCAGAAATTCACACGTGTTGAGTCAAACTGTATATGTGCTTATATTCCCTTTCATCCTTTTGGCATCTTTATCCTATACTTCACAAGCCCTAAACTATTTTAGGCGTTATAATTTTAATATCTTATAGGTCACTCCCTATTTTCTTACAAAAATCCTGGTTATCCCTACCAATTGGAGGATCCTTTAGTTTCAATACCAAAGCATACCATTGAGAGTTTTACTGAGAGTGCATTAAATTGGACTTAATATTTAGAAAGGGTTGCCAGGTTTGTAATTTTTAATCTCCTCAGCCAAAATAAATAAATGACAGTTCTCTCCATTGAAGCTTTGTTTTCTGTGGTTTTCTTCATAACCACATCATCACTTTTCCTATGAAATGTGCTAAGCCCTTGCTTTCATGAGTTGGGTATTTTTCCCATGATCTTTTGACTAGTTATTGCTGAGATATGGCTTTTTTGGATGAGAATGGTAATAAGATCACTGGAGCTTGGAGCTATGAAGCTGAAATCCTCAAGTTTCCTTGAGCAACACTTTCACATCTGCTTCTGTCTCCAGTGAACCAGAGAAAGGTATACAGTTCCCTGCCCCCAGGAGTCCCAAGAAATGGCCTGGAAGCTCTCTGCTTAGCAGGGAGGAATGGGTGGGTAGCCTGACCCCTTGAGTCTTTTAGGTATGCCCTAACACTTGTTACTTCCCTGCTAGATCAATATAACGCTAAGGCAACAGCAACAAAAATAAGCAACCAATTAGTTGCTTATTTGGTTTCACTTCTACTAATTTTTTACTCATGCTTTTAAGCCAGATTTGGTTCCAGGTCAATTACTTTCTCTAAACTAGTAATACTATTCCTACCTGTTTCATTGAACTATTGAGATTAACTTCATTTAAAAGTGCTTTGGGAGGCTTCCCTTGTGGCTCAGTGGATAAGAACCCGTCTGCCAGTGCAGGAGACACAGGTTCAATCCCTCATCTGGGAAGATCCCACGTACCGCAGAGCAGCTAAACCCACACATCAACAAAGACCCAGCACAGCCAAAAATAAATAAATAAAAGTTTTTTTAAAAAAAAAAGTGCTTTGGAAACTGTTTCTGTGGCCCTGTACTTATTTAAACACAACCTCTCCCTACCTTAGTATTGTCATCTATAATATGAAGATAACCACTGTGAGTTCGTGGTTCCAAACCACTTAACCTGTAGAAGGTAAATAGAGAGATTTTTGATCCTCACTGTTAAGCATCATTTATTACTGACCCAGTTGTTTTTGGTTGCATGTACAGCAAATATGATACAAACTGGCTTAAACAATAGAGAAGGTTATTCGTTCATGAAGCCTGCAATTGAACAATGGGGTACACTTCAGGGTCAGCTCAAAGTAGTGGCTCAATGTTGTCATCAAGGAACTTAGATATTTTTCTTTCCATTCCGCCATCTGTAGACTAGCCTTGTTCCACAGCTTTAGAATCAGGGCTCCGTGCTTTCTCACTCATATTCAGAGAGAGAGAGATTGAGAGTTAGAAGCTGGCTTCCCAGATGCCTGTCTTAAAAGGGGAAACCCCCGTGCCCAGTTTACAACCAATCACAGTGATAAGCTATTAGGACATGGCTAGTCCCAGTTTACAACCAATCACAGTGATAAGCTGCTTCTGTCTCCAGTGAACCAGAGAAAGGTATACAGTTCCCTGCCCCAGGAGTCCCAAGAAATGGCCTGGAAGCTCTCTGCTTAGCAGGGAGGAATGGGTGGGTAGCCTGACCCCTTGAGTCTTTTAGGTATGCCTAACACTTGTTACTTCCCTGCTAGATCAATATAACGCTAAGGCAACAGCAACAAAAATAAGCAACCAATTAGTTGCTTATTTGGTTTCACTTCTACTAATTTTTTACTCATGCTTTTAAGCCAGATTTGGTTCCAGGTCAATTACTTTCTCTAAACTAGTAATACTATTCCTACCTGTTTCATTGAACTATTGAGATTAACTTCATTTAAAAGTGCTTTGGGAGGCTTCCCTTGTGGCTCAGTGGATAAGAACCCGTCTGCCAGTGCAGGAGACACAGGTTCAATCCCTCATCTGGGAAGATCCCACGTACCGCAGAGCAGCTAAACCCACACATCAACAAAGACCCAGCACAGCCAAAAATAAATAAATAAAAGTTTTTTTAAAAAAAAAAGTGCTTTGGAAACTGTTTCTGTGGCCCTGTACTTATTTAAACACAACCTCTCCCTACCTTAGTATTGTCATCTATAATATGAAGATAACCACTGTGAGTTCGTGGTTCCAAACCACTTAACCTGTAGAAGGTAAATAGAGAGATTTTTGATCCTCACTGTTAAGCATCATTTATTACTGACCCAGTTGTTTTTGGTTGCATGTACAGCAAATATGATACAAACTGGCTTAAACAATAGAGAAGGTTATTCGTTCATGAAGCCTGCAATTGAACAATGGGGTACACTTCAGGGTCAGCTCAAAGTAGTGGCTCAATGTTGTCATCAAGGAACTTAGATATTTTTCTTTCCATTCCGCCATCTGTAGACTAGCCTTGTTCCACAGCTTTAGAATCAGGGCTCCGTGCTTTCTCACTCATATTCAGAGAGAGAGAGATTGAGAGTTAGAAGCTGGCTTCCCAGATGCCTGTCTTAGGGGAACCAGGAAGTTCCCCAGCTAACATTCCCCAGTGCCCAGTTTACAACCAATCACAGTGATAAGCTATTAGGAATTTTCTGATGGCTTAGATCAAAGTTTCTCAGCCCCTTCCTGCCCTATTGCTCTTTGGGGCTGGCTAGCTCTCTGTTGGGAAGAGGATCTGTCCTAGGTATGGTGGCACTCTGACCTCTATCTGATAGGTGTCAGTAACACCCACTCCGCAGTTGTGGCAACCAAAAATGTCTCCAGATATTGCCAGAAGTCCCAGTGGGGTGGTGCTGCAAAATCACCTTTAGTTTAGAACCACTGGATTAGAGACGTCACGTCTCAGCCCTGGAACTAGGAGCAGGGCCAGCTCCCCCACAAACTACTGCATAATGAAGGAGGAACAGATAGTTACAGAAAATATGAACAGCAATAGGAAGTAGTCCAAGTGGCGCTTGTGGTAAAGAATCCACCTGCCAATGCAGACGATGCAAGAGACCCAGGTTCCATCTCTGGGTTGGGAAGATCCCCAGAGTAGGAAGTGGCAACCCACTCCAGTATTCTTGCCTGGAAAATTCCATGGATAAAGAATGCTTTTCAGGTATTCCTATGCCATCACACAGGGATAAATGAATTGATTCATCTAAAATATTCTTATTTAGTATATTGTCGTTGTTTACTCAGTTGTGTCTAACTCTTTGGCGACTCCGTGAACTATAGCCCACCAGGCTTGTCTATCCATGGGATTTCCCAAGCAAGAATACTGGAGTGGGTTGCCATTTCCTCCTCCAGGGGATCTTCCTGACCCAGAGATCGAACCCATAGCTCCTTCCCTTTCTCCTGCATTGCAGGTGGATTCTTTACCACTGAGCCACCAGGGAAGCCCCTGACTGAGCCCTTGCTTCCCAGCTACAAATGGAAGATTTTGGTGGATGCAAGCCGTCTGTCTCTACCTTACATATAAATGACAGGGAGACCTGTTTAGCCATCTGAATCACAGCCGCCCTTGATGTTCCCTTATCCCAGTAGTAAATCAGCAGCCGATTCCTAGGACTTAAACAAATTCCATCAATTTCTTCTAGGTATGGATCAACTGAAACACATCATCTCCCTAGGCCGGCTTGTCTACCACCAATGTGAAGAGATGAAATACTGCCAGAAACAGTGCCAGCGTTTAGGGAACCGCATCCATGGCCTGCTGCAGCCTCTGCAAATGCTCCAGGACCAAGGAGACAGGCACCTGCCCACTGGGATAACCACTGCTTTGAGCCATTTCCAGGCTGCCCTAGAAACAGCTCAGGAATGGATAGACAAGTTCAGCAATACATCCAATATCCAGAAGTTTCTAAGAGCAGGGCACAACAGAATCGTCTTCAGTGACGTGAACAAGAGGCTGAGTGATGTCTGGGCAGAGCTCTCACTGGTGCTTCAGGTGGATCAGTGGAAGCATATTTCAAGTGCCAGCCTGGGAGCCTCCTGGCAACAGGAAGATCAACAGGATGCAGAGGAAGACGGGAAAGTTATCCAAGAATTAAGTGGTAATGGTAAGGACTTTTTTTAGGCTGGGAGTATTGTAGATAGGAGCGTATTAGTCCCCTCTTGGTTTACTAGAGAAATCAGGAAGGTTGAAGTGGTTTTAGCAGGTGTCTATTCATGTGACTCAGAATTATAGGACCTCCCTGGACCCAGACAGGGTGAGGGCTGTTTCATTCTCTTTGATAACAATCCAGAAGCTAATTCCTTCTAACCTCAGTTTTTCCAGGACTTTCCATTAATGTGTAAATTATCCAGGAAGAAAAATTCACTAATTAACTCTACAAACATGAACTGAGTACTGTGTGCCAGGCACTGTTCTAAGTGTTAGAGGTTCAGCACAGAGCAAAACAGTTAGAATCTTTGCCTTCATGGACTATAAAGTCCGCAGAGAGAGGGGTAAGTAATTTTATCTAAAGGCAGTGGAAGTGGTAATGAGATATAAAGTGACAGTGAGTGAGAGAGAGGGGTCTGGGGGACATTGGAATGGACGCTGTGAATAATGAAAAGGAGCAAGTCACGTGAAGATGAGGGAGAGGGGCATTCCAGGCAAACAAAACAGTAAATGCAAAGGCCCTGAGGTGCGAATAAATATGGCCTGTGCGAGGAACAGCCAGAAGCCAGGATGGCTTTAGTGTGGTAGACGAGGGAGAGGTACCAGATTACATTTGGGAAGTAGACCAGAAGCAAGGTCATGCGGGGGCCCGTAAGCCTGATAAGAATTTTAGATTTTATTCTAAGAGTTCTAAAGAAGAAAACGAAGCCAAAGGCTAGTTAAGTATTTATTGGTGAGGATATGGAGACAGTGGAATCCTGTTCATGGGAATGTAAATTGGTGTAGCCATTATGGAAAACAGTATGAGCTTTCTCAAAAATTTAAAAATAAGGCTATTATGTGATCTACCAATTCCATTTCTGGGTACAAATCCAAAGGAAATGAAATCAAGATCTTGAAGAAATATTTGCACTCACATGTTCTTTTCAACATTTATTTACAGTAGCCAAGATATGGGAACACCTAACTGTCAGTTAATGGATGAAGGGTTAAAGAATATGTGGTGTATGTTCATAGTGGGATATTGTTCAGCTTGAAAAGAAGGGCATCCTGCCATTTGCTACAACATGGATAAACTTAGAGGGCATTATGCTAAATGACATAAACCAGACACAGAACAACAACAACAGAAAGAAGTCATTGAAGGAGATCCTTCAATGAGGGCTTGTCATTATTTGATTTGTAGGAAGAGAAATCAGGAAGTTTGAGTGAGCAGTTTCAGTGACTCAGAATTATAGGACCTCCCTGGACCCAGACAGGGTGAGGGCTGTTTCATTCTCTTTGATAACAATCCAGAAGCTAATTCCTTCTAACCTCAGTTTTTCCAGGACTTTCCATTAATGTGTAAATTATCCAGGAAGAAAAATTCACTAATTAACTCTACAAACATGAACTGAGTACTGTGTGCCAGGCACTGTTCTAAGTGTTAGAGGTTCAGCACAGAGCAAAACAGTTAGAATCTTTGCCTTCATGGACTATAAAGTCCGCAGAGAGAGGGGTAAGTAATTTTATCTAAAGGCAGTGGAAGTGGTAATGAGATATAAAGTGACAGTGAGTGAGAGAGAGGGGTCTGGGGGACATTGGAATGGACGCTGTGAATAATGAAAAGGAGCAAGTCACGTGAAGATGAGGGAGAGGGGCATTCCAGGCAAACAAAACAGTAAATGCAAAGGCCCTGAGGTGCGAATAAATATGGCCTGTGCGAGGAACAGCCAGAAGCCAGGATGGCTTTAGTGTGGTAGACGAGGGAGAGGTACCAGATTACATTTGGGAAGTAGACCAGAAGCAAGGTCATGCGGGGCCTGTAAGCCTGATAAGAATTTTAGATTTTATTCTAAGAGTTCTAAAGAAGAAAACGAAGCCAAAGGCTAGTTAAGTATTTATTGGTGAGGATATGGAGACAGTGGAATCCTGTTCATGGGAATGTAAATTGGTGTAGCCATTATGGAAAACAGTATGAGCTTTCTCAAAAATTTAAAAATAAGGCTATTATGTGATCTACCAATTCCATTTCTGGGTACAAATCCAAAGGAAATGAAATCAAGATCTTGAAGAAATATTTGCACTCACATGTTCTTTTCAACATTTATTTACAGTAGCCAAGATATGGGAACACCTAACTGTCAGTTAATGGATGAAGGGTTAAAGAATATGTGGTGTATGTTCATAGTGGGATATTGTTCAGCTTGAAAAAGAAGGGCATCCTGCCATTTGCTACAACATGGATAAACTTAGAGGGCATTATGCTAAATGACATAAACCAGACACAGAACAACAACAACAGCAAAGAAGTCATTGAAGGGAGATCCTTCAATGAGGGCTTGTCATTATTTGATTTGTAGGAAGAGAAAACCACTCAGACTGCCATGCAGCAAATGGATGTGTATTAGTCAGTTACTGCTGCACTAATGCTGTGTGCACACATCAGAATTCAGAGGCCTAAAATGATAGTCATTAATTCTCTTGCTCATAGATCTGTGGCTCTGCTGGGGTTCTCCTGATCTCATGTAGGATTGGCTGGTGGGCTCTAGGCACCAGGTCCACTCTGGGTCTGTTCCACGTGTCTCATTCTGAAGCCAAGGCTGACGCAGCAGTGAGTACCTAGAGAATGTTCTTTTCAAGGTAGAATTGCAAGAAGACGAGCTCAGCTGTGCAAGCACATTTCAGAACTCTATTTGTATCACATTTGTTAACAACCAAAGCAAATCATACGGTCCAGCCCAATGTGAAAGGACAGGGAGGGTTGGATGGCTAGTACGAGGCTGTGGCCAGAGTGTGGATACATAATACAACTACATGGGAGTGAAGAATTGGGACCGATAATTCTGTCAACCCCAGGGGCAGGAATGGAAGTACGAGCCCAGTCAGGAGACCACTTTAGAGGCTATGTAAGACTTGACAGTGGCTTGAATCAGCGTGGCCTTGCTTGGACTGAGTGGAGGCCACACCTCCAAGGGAACGAGACACGGACTAGGTTGGAGAGGAGCTGACAGTGGCGCCAGGAACCACCAGAAGAGGGGAGAGAGGGAAGGATGGGGACCAATGGGACTTTACACTTTTGCAGATCAGGGTGATATGAATTCCACATCCTTCCCGCTTATTAGGGCTGTGTGTGGAGAGAGAGGAATTAAGGGGAGAGTGAAGGACATTTGCCTGAACCTTCCAGATGCGGGAGCTCAGGGGATAACTTTTGGGTGTGGATAAGGGTTAAAGAATATGTGGTGTATGTTCATAGTGGGATATTGTTCAGCTTGAAACAGAAGGGCATCCTGCCATTTGCTACAACATGGATAAACTTAGAGGGCATTATGCTAAATGACATAAACCAGACACAGAACAACAACAACAGCAAAGAAGTCATTGAAGGGAGATCCTTCAATGAGGGCTTGTCATTATTTGATTTGTAGGAAGAGAAAACCACTCAGACTGCCATGCAGCAAATGGATGTGTATTAGTCAGTTACTGCTGCACTAATGCTGTGTGCACACATCAGAATTCAGAGGCCTAAAATGATAGTCATTAATTCTCTTGCTCATAGATCTGTGGCTCTGCTGGGGTTCTCCTGATCTCATGTAGGATTGGCTGGTGGGCTCTAGGCACCAGGTCCACTCTGGGTCTGTTCCACGTGTCTCATTCTGAAGCCAAGGCTGACGCAGCAGTGAGTACCTAGAGAATGTTCTTTTCAAGGTAGAATTGCAAGAAGACGAGCTCAGCTGTGCAAGCACATTTCAGAACTCTATTTGTATCACATTTGTTAACAACCAAAGCAAATCATACGGTCCAGCCCAATGTGAAAGGACAGGGAGGGTTGGATGGCTAGTACGAGGCTGTGGCCAGAGTGTGGATACATAATACAACTACATGGGAGTGAAGAATTGGGACCGATAATTCTGTCAACCCCAGGGGCAGGAATGGAAGTACGAGCCCAGTCAGGAGACCACTTTAGAGGCTATGTAAGACTTGACAGTGGCTTGAATCAGCGTGGCCTTGCTTGGACTGAGTGGAGGCCACACCTCCAAGGGAACGAGACACGGACTAGGTTGGAGAGGAGCTGACAGTGGCGCCAGGAACCACCAGAAGAGGGGAGAGAGGGAAGGATGGGGACCAATGGGACTTTACACTTTTGCAGATCAGGGTGATATGAATTCCACATCCTTCCCGCTTATTAGGGCTGTGTGTGGAGAGAGAGGAATTAAGGGGAGAGTGAAGGACATTTGCCTGAACCTTCCAGATGCGGGAGCTCAGGGGGATAACTGTTCTGCCCCTTTGATGTGGAGGATGGCCCATGCCCAGTCAGGTCAGCAGGAAACACTCCAACAGGACAAACCAGATATGGAAGAGACTTGTAAGCAAATGGGCAAATGGGTTCTTTTTTTTGGAGTGAGGAAAAGTGAGGCGTTTTTAATTCCCCCAAGCAAACACCTGCTGCCAAGGAAAAACAGTCAGGAATTGGGTTGGAGTGAGGTTGTGGGTAGTGCAGAGGCTGATTTGGCCAAAGGGCAGGAATGGTCCATGGCCTTCCTCATCTTTAGTGTTCATTGGTCCGCTTTCTGGAAGAAGGAGGCACCTTGGTGTCATCAACTTTGAGGAAAGGATTGACTTCCTGAAATTGCATGAAAACACTTTGATAAGGTAATACATCCACATAGTACAAAATGCAACATGTACAAAAAGAACCCAGCATAAAATGGAAATCTACCACTGGCCCTTGACAGCACGGTTCCATCCCCAGACACACGCTCTTACCAGTTTCTTGAATACTCTTAGAGATTTAAGTATGTTTTCTCTCTTGTTATTGTACAATCAATAGCATACTAAACACACTGTCCTCCTTCTTGCTTTTCTCATTAAATAAGCTTGACTATTCTCCCATATAAATGCCCATAAAGTTGTTTAGTATTCCTTGGTATATAGGAACTGGATGGATATATTCAAGGAGCTCTCTACTGATGGACGTTTAAATTGGGTCCAGTTTTTTACTATTGTTAATAATCCTGCAGCGAGCCTCTTTGTATGTATTTCAGGATGTCTTTAGGAAAAATTTCTAGGAGTTACTGGTCTAATTGTTAGATTGAAAAGTATGGACGTTTTTAAATTTTGATACAGGTTGACAGATTATATCCCACACAGGTTATAGGAATATCACTCCTACTAACCATGTATGAGTTTGTCTGCTGAGATTTTCCTGGTTTGAGCACTGAAGATTCCATACCCTCAGAGGTCCTCAGTCCTGAGAAAACTGGAGTGATTGGTCACCCTATGTAGTATATGATCAATTCTTAACGTATTTCTGAATATATAAATCAGGATAGATTTGATTATACCATGGTTCAAAAACAAAAACAACTTAGTGTTTTAGAGAAAGAAATGTCTATTTCTTATTCAGAGCAAGTCCAGGAGACTCTCAAAAGTAGCAGTCGTCCTTCCAGGGTATTTCAGTATAGTGGTATTTTCATGTTGACACAGATCTCCCTGAAAATCTCTTTCACTTCATTTTTTGGCCAAAGCAAGGCATGTGGCCATGCATCAGGGCAGTTCCTGAGTGCTTAGAAGTGGAGAGCTGAATTTTTGTGAACAGTAATCATTCTTACTATAATGACTATGACAGATGAAAAAGGGTATCTTGGTGTACTTTTTAATGAGCATGCCTGTTTTTGAGTATTTGTTGCTCTTTTTCTTGCAGAAAAAGAAACTGTAGAAAGTTTGTTGAGGCAAGTGGAAAACATAGAGGAAACCATCAAAGCTGTGAAGAGCTGTGAGTTATCATGTGCCCTGCTGCTTCTGACTTCCCCAAACTGGAAGTCATGAGTTTGTTATTAATGTCAGGCTCCCTGGCCACTACCTTTGTCCATTTTCTGGGCTGGATGGTTGTGGGTATGTGCTCTTGGTTGGCCCAGGCTTTTGTGCATGGGGCAGCGTTTGAACAGAATTTCTTGACCAGCAAGATAATCTTCTAGCACCTGTTAAAAGTGCTGACAACTTCCTCAATTTTTTTCCTTGTGGCTGTCAGGATCTTAGTTTCCTGACCAGAGATTGAACCTGTCCCCCGCCCTGCAGTAGAAGCTCTGAATTGTAACCACTGGTCTGCCAGGGAAGTCCGCTGATGACTTCTAGATAGCGTCAAAGCTTCAATTCATTTGCTGAATTTCAAGAAGAAATTCAAAATCAGATACATGTATATGTATGGCTGAGTCCCCTCCCTGTACCCCTAAAACTATCACTACATTGTTTGTTAATCAGCTATAAAACCCAATCACAACATGTATGAGTTTGTCTGCTGAGATTTTCCTGGTTTGAGCACTGAAGATTCCATACCCTCAGAGGTCCTCAGTCCTGAGAAAACTGGAGTGATTGGTCACCCTATGTAGTATATGATCAATTCTTAACGTATTTCTGAATATATAAATCAGGATAGATTTGATTATACCATGGTTCAAAAACAAAAACAACTTAGTGTTTTAGAGAAAGAAATGTCTATTTCTTATTCAGAGCAAGTCCAGGAGACTCTCAAAAGTAGCAGTCGTCCTTCCAGGGTATTTCAGTATAGTGGTATTTTCATGTTGACACAGATCTCCCTGAAAATCTCTTTCACTTCATTTTTTGGCCAAAGCAAGGCATGTGGCCATGCATCAGGGCAGTTCCTGAGTGCTTAGAAGTGGAGAGCTGAATTTTTGTGAACAGTAATCATTCTTACTATAATGACTATGACAGATGAAAAAGGGTATCTTGGTGTACTTTTTAATGAGCATGCCTGTTTTTGAGTATTTGTTGCTCTTTTTCTTGCAGAAAAAGAAACTGTAGAAAGTTTGTTGAGGCAAGTGGAAAACATAGAGGAAACCATCAAAGCTGTGAAGAGCTGTGAGTTATCATGTGCCCTGCTGCTTCTGACTTCCCCAAACTGGAAGTCATGAGTTTGTTATTAATGTCAGGCTCCCTGGCCACTACCTTTGTCCATTTTCTGGGCTGGATGGTTGTGGGTATGTGCTCTTGGTTGGCCCAGGCTTTTGTGCATGGGGCAGCGTTTGAACAGAATTTCTTGACCAGCAAGATAATCTTCTAGCACCTGTTAAAAGTGCTGACAACTTCCTCAATTTTTTTTTCCTTGTGGCTGTCAGGATCTTAGTTTCCTGACCAGAGATTGAACCTGTCCCCCGCCCTGCAGTAGAAGCTCTGAATTGTAACCACTGGTCTGCCAGGGAAGTCCGCTGATGACTTCTAGATAGCGTCAAAGCTTCAATTCATTTGCTGAATTTCAAGAAGAAATTCAAAATCAGATACATGTATATGTATGGCTGAGTCCCCTCCCTGTACCCCTAAAACTATCACTACATTGTTTGTTAATCAGCTATACACCCACACAACATAAAAAGATTTTTAAAAAATATTTTAAATCAAATCAGATTAAAAATACTCATCCATTCCATACATCGTTGAGTCTCTGCTTTAGTCTAGAAGCTGCATGTAGAGGAAACTAAAACGCAGAGAAAGACCCTGCCTTCTGAGAGCTTCGAGGAGAAGAAGAGAGACATGTCAACACATAACAGCAGTGGGGTTGCTGTACTTGAACTATATATCTACCTATGAGAACTGAAATCGCTAGACAAGATGCCAGATACTCTGGTGCCATGCTGTCGTGGGAGCATGACTAGCTGAGAGCGATGGGTTGAGGTGTGGTGTAGGCTGGAAACAGGCAGGATCTGAAGAAGAGGGAAAAGAAGTACATGAAACATTTCTGGATAACCATCAGCTGTGTCTCTACAGTCACTCAGAGGCATTGGGACCTCTCTCCCAGGATGAGGCAATCAGGAGCTCCAGACAGGCCCAGCTTTGGTTCACCGCGTAGGGTTTCCCCCTCATGCATTGCAAAAAATGCCGCTTCCCTTGCAGCACTCAGCTATCAACTCTTTCTTACCTTCTCTCCTAGGGTTGCGCTCAGATGCACAAAAACGCAAGAAGGGGCTCCCAGAAGAGCAAATCAAGGAGATTAAGAAAGAGGAGATTCCAGAAGCCGATTGGATCCTACTAAAGGAAAATGAATCCAGCACACTTTATGAAGGAAAATACCACAAGTCCCCAGTGGCCATAAAGGTTGGCCCAGGCTTTTGTGCATGGGGCAGCGTTTGAACAGAATTTCTTGACCAGCAAGATAATCTTCTAGCACCTGTTAAAAGTGCTGACAACTTCCTCAATTTTTTTCCCTGTGGCTGTCAGGATCTTAGTTTCCTGACCAGAGATTGAACCTGTCCCCCGCCCTGCAGTAGAAGCTCTGAATTGTAACCACTGGTCTGCCAGGGAAGTCCGCTGATGACTTCTAGATAGCATCAAAGCTTCAATTCATTTGCTGAATTTCAAGAAGAAATTCAAAATCAGATACATGTATATGTATGGCTGAGTCCCCTCCCTGTACCCCTAAAACTATCACTACATTGTTTGTTAATCAGCTATACACCCACACAACATAAAAAGATTTTTAAAAAATATTTTAAATCAAATCAGATTAAAAATACTCATCCATTCCATACATCGTTGAGTCTCTGCTTTAGTCTAGAAGCTGCATGTAGAGGAAACTAAAACGCAGAGAAAGACCCTGCCTTCTGAGAGCTTCGAGGGAGAAGAAAGAGAGACATGTCAACACATAACAGCAGTGGGGTTGCTGTACTTGAACTATATATCTACCTATGAGAACTGAAATCGCTAGACAAGATGCCAGATACTCTGGTGCCATGCTGTCGTGGGAGCATGACTAGCTGAGAGCGATGGGTTGAGGTGTGGTGTAGGCTGGAAACAGGCAGGATCTGAAGAAGAGGGAAAAGAAGTACATGAAACATTTCTGGATAACCATCAGCTGTGTCTCTACAGTCACTCAGAGGCATTGGGACCTCTCTCCCAGGATGAGGCAATCAGGAGCTCCAGACAGGCCCAGCTTTGGTTCACCGCGTAGGGTTTCCCCCTCATGCATTGCAAAAAATGCCGCTTCCCTTGCAGCACTCAGCTATCAACTCTTTCTTACCTTCTCTCCTAGGGTTGCGCTCAGATGCACAAAAACGCAAGAAGGGGCTCCCAGAAGAGCAAATCAAGGAGATTAAGAAAGAGGAGATTCCAGAAGCCGATTGGATCCTACTAAAGGAAAATGAATCCAGCACACTTTATGAAGGAAAATACCACAAGTCCCCAGTGGCCATAAAAGTATTCAACAACTCCCAGGCCAGAGACATTGGGTAAGTTTTTTTTAATAGTTCTATCCCCAAGAGAAAGTGGGTAAAGAGTCCGCTTTGCAGTGAAAGGGGCACTGGTTCAATCCCTGACCTGGGAAGATCCCACGTGCCAAGGAGCGGCTGGATCGTTGTGTCCAATTACGAGCCAGCACTCTGGAGTGCACACGCCCACAGCCAGTGCTCTGAGACGAGAGAGGCCACTGCAATGGGAGGCCCACACAGGCCAAAGAATAAAGATGGATGAAAAAATAATAATAAAAGAGGCCAGAACTTGAAAAAAAATAAAACACAAGATACAGGGGAACCCAGGCCCCAAAGGGTTAAATGATTTGCTGTCTGTTATTAAGGTACAGAGTCCAGACTTACAAGTATGTCTTCCAATGTCAATTCTAAAAATTCCACATTTTGCCTCTTTTTCCAGTAATGGAATACAACCTGTTTCTAACTTTTGCCCATCAAAAATAATGCTGCCATAAGTACCCCTTTATGGCCCTGTATGGGAATTTCTTCCCCAGGAGAGGAACTGATTGATCATAAGGTATGCATATATTAAGTTGACTAAGAATTACCCAATAACTCTTTAGAACAGGTTGTATACACCTGTTCTCACTCCTGGGAGATGCTGACGATCCCTCAAACCCCACATATAATAGACAGTCAGTACATGGAATGTTCTCTGAAGGACCTCCCTGTCCTGAAATCCTAATTTCCCCTTTTATTCTCATAGAATAGTGAGGCATATTTTCAATAATGAAATCAGAACCATGAAGAAATTTGATTCCCCCAACATCCTGCGCATGTTTGGGATTTGCATTGATGAAACAGGTAAGAGGCGCTTCTAAGACTGCGTATGCTTTTTGTGGTCTGCCGTATATCTTCTGTGTTTCACTGCATTGCATTTTTAAAGAACAGCTCAAAGCATGGCATCTACACATTATCAATGTTAATTTTTTTGCATCCCAAGATACAGGTTTCCATCTTCTTTCAGGAGAAGTGGGCTTGAAGTTGGCTTCAGCCCAAGGGCTGCTTTGCGCTAAGGCAACCACATCTTCTCCTTCTGATTCCCTGGGAACCCAGGAGATGCTTGTTCAGATACTGACCAGGGTGATGGGCATATTTTGTTGCAATAAAGCATTATAAAGCTGATGGACACAAACTAGGAATCTAACCTTGATCATTAGTGTAGAGTGAATTAACTCTATGCTAATTTAACCTGCCCTTTTATTAAGAACTTCATTTATCAGGTTCATTTTTTAAAAAAGCTTTTATTTCTTTATTTGTGACTGTGCTGGGTCTTCATTGATGTGTGGGCTTAGTTACTCTGTGGCATGTGGGATCTGCCTGGATCAGGGATCAAACCCATGTCTCCTGCATTGGTAGATGGGTTCTTATCCACTGAGCCACCAGGGAAGCCCTCAGGTTCATTTTTATATTCATTTTTTTCCTTAATCTGGCTGCATTTTCCCTCACAACTTGGCCTCTCCTGCTGGTTGTGTTTTGCAGCTCTTGCCTACAGAGAGGAGAGAGCAATTGCCCCCTTACCCTCTCTGAAAGTTTCTCCACAGCTTTAGGAGACCTAACTTTGGAGCCCTGAATCTCAGTGTAAAGGAAAACTTCCAGCGATGTTACCCTCCTGGGTGGCAGCCAAGGTGACTGACTCACTGGGTGTGTTCTTTCATCTCATGTCCCTGCCCTGAGGCCTCCACTTCCTGTCTGAGGTCTCCGCACCAGCCCCTGTAGTCTGTGCCCCATTTCTTCTTTCCACACATATTTACTCAGCTCTCATGAGTACTGTGTGGACAAAGCAGACCCTGCCCCAACGGGTTGTAGGGTTGAGTCGGGAAGACATTACTCAGATAACTAGTGGAAGTATAGAATTCTGACATGCCTAATGCCACAAAGAAGAGGTATGGGGGCTCTGTGGGTATCGGACTCAGGGTGTCAAACTGTGTGAGGTGGGGGTGGAGGGACACAGCAGGCCTGAGTCTGTCTCTGTCGAGAGAGGATGGAGTGGGCTGCAGAGTAGGCCCTCTGAGCAGGACTCCATCTTCATAGCGTCTGGCCCTTTCTATCAGTGGCCCCGCCTCGATTATCCATCGTCATGGAGTACTGTGAGCTCGGGACCTTGAGGGAGCTGCTGGATCAGGAAAAGGACCTCACCCTGGCCAAGCGCATCATCCTGGTGGTGGGGGCAGCCAGAGGCTTGTACAGGTACCAAGTTGGAGACGGGGTGCCAAGAGGAAGAAAATGAGTCTGTCTCCCTTACTGATAGACCCAGAGACAAGGAGAGAAGAGGCTGGAAGCCTCATTTAGCAAATAAAATGCTGTCCCATTAAATTTGAATTTCAGATAAGCAATAGACATTTTTTAGTACAATGTATATATGTTCCAAATATTACATGAGATACACTTTTACTGAAATTTCTGATATAGAGAATTCCATATAAACCATAATACTTTCTTAGTGCCTTTTTAAAAAAGTATTGATTTTCAAAATTCAAAATCATATGGATGCTGTGTATTTTATCTGCCAATTCAAAATCATTATCCACTGAGCCACCAGGGAAGCCCTCAGGTTCATTTTTATATTCATTTTTTTCCTTAATCTGGCTGCATTTTCCCTCACAACTTGGCCTCTCCTGCTGGTTGTGTTTTGCAGCTCTTGCCTACAGAGAGGAGAGAGCAATTGCCCCCTTACCCTCTCTGAAAGTTTCTCCACAGCTTTAGGAGACCTAACTTTGGAGCCCTGAATCTCAGTGTAAAGGAAAACTTCCAGCGATGTTACCCTCCTGGGTGGCAGCCAAGGTGACTGACTCACTGGGTGTGTTCTTTCATCTCATGTCCCTGCCCTGAGGCCTCCACTTCCTGTCTGAGGTCTCCGCACCAGCCCCTGTAGTCTGTGCCCCATTTCTTCTTTCCACACATATTTACTCAGCTCTCATGAGTACTGTGTGGACAAAGCAGACCCTGCCCCAACGGGTTGTAGGGTTGAGTCGGGAAGACATTACTCAGATAACTAGTGGAAGTATAGAATTCTGACATGCCTAATGCCACAAAGAAGAGGTATGGGGGCTCTGTGGGTATCGGACTCAGGGTGTCAAACTGTGTGAGGTGGGGGTGGAGGGACACAGCAGGCCTGAGTCTGTCTCTGTCGAGAGAGGATGGAGTGGGCTGCAGAGTAGGCCCTCTGAGCAGGACTCCATCTTCATAGCGTCTGGCCCTTTCTATCAGTGGCCCCGCCTCGATTATCCATCGTCATGGAGTACTGTGAGCTCGGGACCTTGAGGGAGCTGCTGGATCAGGAAAAGGACCTCACCCTGGCCAAGCGCATCATCCTGGTGGTGGGGCAGCCAGAGGCTTGTACAGGTACCAAGTTGGAGACGGGGTGCCAAGAGGAAGAAAATGAGTCTGTCTCCCTTACTGATAGACCCAGAGACAAGGAGAGAAGAGGCTGGAAGCCTCATTTAGCAAATAAAATGCTGTCCCATTAAATTTGAATTTCAGATAAGCAATAGACATTTTTTAGTACAATGTATATATGTTCCAAATATTACATGAGATACACTTTTACTGAAATTTCTGATATAGAGAATTCCATATAAACCATAATACTTTCTTAGTGCCTTTTTAAAAAAGTATTGATTTTCCAAAATTCAAAATCATATGGATGCTGTGTATTTTATCTGCCAGCTCTACCTACTCTCACACGTAATCTATGGTTCCTCTACCCCAAGGACCCCCAAAGGTCAGTCACTCACAGACCACATGCATAGCTATTACCATATTCACAATAATGCCAGAATTATTTAATATTTGCCTTTCAATTAGCTCACTTTAAAATAAAAACTAAGTAAGTTAGGGGAAAAAAGGAGGACACTTTCTATTACTACTATAAATTGGAGACCAGAATCACTTCCCACAAATAGGTGGCCAAAAATCAAACCAAAACAATGTTATTAAATGCTGGCTGAATGGTGTCGCCTGTCAAAAGATCGGCCGTTCACGCCAGCATTATCTTTGTGCAAAGGAGATGTTAGCAGATGTAAAGAGGTGTTGAAGACATCCAACACCACACTGAAAGAAAGAAAAAGTCTGTGAAAAGGTCACTCATTGTACCCTGCCTTTGGTCACGTCAGGCTACACCATTCGGAAACATCTGTCCAACTGCACAGAAACATCAGCAGCATGAGCTTCCTGGTGACTAAGGACTACAATGTGAAGGTGAGCGTGGCTTTGGAGAGGCCCTTTGAGTTCGGCCCATGTGAGTGAGTGGTGCTGGGAGAGGGATGCACGTTTCCCGAAAAGCCTGTGCCTGCTTGTTTCTCTGCCTTCACCTTAGAACTGAGCTCAGCTCTTTCACTGTGTGGACAGCATCCCGCGTGCCCACCACTGGACAGACTCAGTTCTGCCTGCTCTGCTGATGCTTGTCTTCCGCCACGGCCCACTCAGCACAGACAGGCTAAGCACCGTCTCCCCTTAGAGGCCCACAACATCCTGCAACACCCACCAGGGGATTTTCATATGTCCAACAAGGCATTCACTCACCGGCCGGCCATGGCCCACACTAGGCACTTGGAGGCAATTAGAAGGATATCATGCAGGCAACGCAGCCCTTCCATCCAGTGGGAGCCCCATGCCTGTCCCCACAATCCTCCACGATTGTGAGACAGAAAGAGGCTCCCCTCACAACTAGAGACTAGCCCTTACTCTTCCCAACTAGAGAAAGTCCGCACAGAACAATGAAGACCCAGCACAGTCAAAAATAAATTAATAGGGCTTCCCTGGTGGTCCAGTGGGTAAAGATACCGCCTTGCAGTGCAAGGGGTGCCGGTTCGATCCCTGGCCCCAAGATCCCGCGTGCCACAGAGTGGCTGGACCGATGTGTCCAACTACCGAGCCAGCACTCTGGAGCGCATGCGGCCAGAGCCAGCGCTCTACAACAAGAGAGGCCACTGCACTGGGAGGCCCACACAAGGCCAAAGAACAAATATGGATGAAAGTAAATAAATGAAAGACCAATAGAAGTGGCCAAAAGAGAAAATTCTATAAAAAATTTTTTAATAAATTAATAAATTGAATTTTAAAATATACCAAGTCTGGGCTTCCCAGTAACTCAGTGGTGAAGAGTTCACCTGCCAGTGCAGGAGATACGGGTTTGATCCCTGATCCTAAGATTTGAAGAAAAGGGGCATCCAACACCACACTGAAAGAAAGAAAAAGTCTGTGAAAAGGTCACTCATTGTACCCTGCCTTTGGTCACGTCAGGCTACACCATTCGGAAACATCTGTCCAACTGCACAGAAACATCAGCAGCATGAGCTTCCTGGTGACTAAGGACTACAATGTGAAGGTGAGCGTGGCTTTGGAGAGGCCCTTTGAGTTCGGCCCATGTGAGTGAGTGGTGCTGGGAGAGGGATGCACGTTTCCCGAAAAGCCTGTGCCTGCTTGTTTCTCTGCCTTCACCTTAGAACTGAGCTCAGCTCTTTCACTGTGTGGACAGCATCCCGCGTGCCCACCACTGGACAGACTCAGTTCTGCCTGCTCTGCTGATGCTTGTCTTCCGCCACGGCCCACTCAGCACAGACAGGCTAAGCACCGTCTCCCCTTAGAGGCCCACAACATCCTGCAACACCCACCAGGGGATTTTCATATGTCCAACAAGGCATTCACTCACCGGCCAGCCATGGCCCACACTAGGCACTTGGAGGCAATTAGAAGGATATCATGCAGGCAACGCAGCCCTTCCATCCAGTGGGAGCCCCATGCCTGTCCCCACAATCCTCCACGATTGTGAGACAGAAAGAGGCTCCCCTCACAACTAGAGACTAGCCCTTACTCTTCCCAACTAGAGAAAGTCCGCACAGAACAATGAAGACCCAGCACAGTCAAAAATAAATTAATAGGGCTTCCCTGGTGGTCCAGTGGGTAAAGATACCGCCTTGCAGTGCAAGGGGTGCCGGTTCGATCCCTGGCCCCAAGATCCCGCGTGCCACAGAGTGGCTGGACCGATGTGTCCAACTACCGAGCCAGCACTCTGGAGCGCATGCGGCCAGAGCCAGCGCTCTACAACAAGAGAGGCCACTGCACTGGGAGGCCCACACAAGGCCAAAGAACAAATATGGATGAAAGTAAATAAATGAAAGACCAATAGAAGTGGCCAAAAAGAGAAAAATTCTATAAAAAAAAATTTTTTTTAATAAATTAATAAATTGAATTTTTAAAATATACCAAGTCTGGGCTTCCCCAGTAACTCAGTGGTGAAGAGTTCACCTGCCAGTGCAGGAGATACGGGTTTGATCCCTGATCCAGGAGGATCCCACATTGCTGTGGAGCAACTAAGCCCATGAGCTGCAACTGTTGAGCCTGTGCTCTCGAGCCTCGGAGCCACAACTGTTGAGCCCATGTGCCCCAACGACTGAAGCCCATGTGCCCTAGAGCCCGAGTTCCACAACAAGAGGAGTCACCACAACAAGAAACCTGCTCACTTCAGCTAGAGAATAACCCTTACTCCCTGCAACTAGAGAAGAGCCTGTGGCAGCAGTTTAAACTCAGAATAACCAAAAATAAATAAATAAATTTTAAACTACACACACACCCACATACACACACACACACACACACCCCCAAAGTCTTACAAGTGCTTTACGACCATCATCTCAAGTAATCATCACTGCCTAATTCTACAGAGAAGAAACCTCTCTGTTTCTCTTGGTCGATGGACCATAATAGATTGAACCTGGAATGCAACCAGGAGAGTAGCCACACAGCCAGGAGACATCACTGGAAATACATCCCAAAGGAAAAAGACCATCCCTGACAATCATGTGTAGCATCAGTCCCTGCCCTCTGCACCCCACCTGAGATCATGCCGTTTCTTTCTGACTGAGTCACCTCTCTCTAGCTTGCAGGATTTGAGTTGAGCAAAACACAAACTTCCATCAGTCAGCACACTAGAGGAAAAAAAGCAGAGAGAGTCAATTCTGCCGCATACATCTCACCTCAGAGACTGGAAAATGTGTATAATAAATATGACACAAAAGCTGAAATATACAGGTATGTTTATGTTCTCGTGCAGATCCTAACTCAGATGATCAGGACAAGAAAGTCCAAGTCAAACGCCATTAGGGAGGAGCATCTCAACTCTGTGGAATGAAATTGGGTGGTAATCAGAAAGTTCACTGTGGGGAGTTCCCTGGTGGTCTGTGTAAGAATCGCAAAGACACGACGGACCACAAGTTGTTAGGGAAGGAGTTTATTTGGGAAGAGTTCTCGGGCGAGATCCACAGGTCCGAGAGATGGGCCTGGGAAATCACGCCCCGGAGATGGGACGAGGAGGTTTTATTAGAGAGGAAAGGGGAGAAGGAAAAAAGGGGAGGGAGATTCTTCAGAGCAGGCGCAGAAACGAAGTCTTTGTTTAAGTAAGATGGGAAATTAGTGATGAGTCCGCTGTCCTTGAGTTGTCTGTGGACATGGGGGTGTGCAGTTCTTGTTACTTTCTGCACCTGGTGAAGAATCTTCGTGGCCAGGGCAATCTCCTTATCGCAGGCCTTGAGAGTCTCAGGTGCCAGCAGGCTGGCACCTGGCCCTTTGATGACTTTTTAGTGCTGGGGAGTCTCTGGTGGGGAGTCTCCAGTTACCGTGTTACCCCTAGCAACTGGCCCTTTCTTGTGACTCTTTCAGGGCCGGGGAATCTCCAGCCGCTGTGTTAATCCTTTAATAGCCTACCAACCTAACAGTCTGGTGGTCAGGATTTGGCGTTTTCACCGCCATGACCCAGGTTCCCCTGATTGAGGAACTGAGATCCCATAAGCTATGCAGTGCAGCCAAAAAAAAGGGGAAGAAAATTCATTGTGTTTTCTGGAAATGGCTACAGGGGCACGGGAAAAAGGAAACTAGTTATCAGTTGTTCAGTTTCTTGGTTCTCTTTTAGCTTTGGAATTGTCCTCTGGGAAATCGCCACTGGGAAGAACCCATTTGAAGGTAACCAGTGTGAAAGCTGACTTGAATGGTGCTGGGGGTTGGGTTAGCTTCCTAAAGACTATAGAGTTTCATATCAGTGCTATTTTTTTTCTCCAATAAAATTCTTCAATGTGGGCACTGCCTGCACTGGTCAGTGGGGTCATTGGAAGCTGCTGTGTCTTCAGTTCTCAGAGTCCCTAGTTCTGATGCCAGTCATCAGTATCCAGAGAGATATGTGGGTGCCAGAGTAATCTTTAAGCTTCCCATGGTACCATTTCCATGCCAGGCTGTGATTCCAAGAAGATCTACCAGCTGGTGGCTGAGGCCCGGCACCAGGAGCCTGTGGGTGAAGATTGCCCTTCAGATTTACAGAAGATCATTGATGATTGCCGTGCCTATGAGCCTTCTGTGAGGCCCTCTGTTAAAGGTAGGGCTCTTTCTGGTCTAAAGAACATGGACTACATATGTTACTTCACATCGGGCCTGGGAAATCACGCCCGGAGATGGGACGAGGAGGTTTTATTAGAGAGGAAAGGGAGAAGGAAAAAGGGAGGAGATTCTTCAGAGCAGGCGAGAAACGAAGTCTTTGTTTAAGTAAGATGGGAAATTAGTGATGAGTCCGCTGTCCTTGAGTTGTCTGTGGACATGGGGGTGTGCAGTTCTTGTTACTTTCTGCACCTGGTGAAGAATCTTCGTGGCCAGGGCAATCTCCTTATCGCAGGCCTTGAGAGTCTCAGGTGCCAGCAGGCTGGCACCTGGCCCTTTGATGACTTTTTAGTGCTGGGGAGTCTCTGGTGGGGAGTCTCCAGTTACCGTGTTACCCCTAGCAACTGGCCCTTTCTTGTGACTCTTTCGGGGCCCGGGGGAATCTCCAGCCGCTGTGTTAATCCTTTAATAGCCTACCAACCTAACAGTCTGGTGGTCAGGATTTGGCGTTTTCACCGCCATGACCCAGGTTCCCCTGATTGAGGAACTGAGATCCCATAAGCTATGCAGTGCAGCCAAAAAAAAGGGGAAGAAAATTCATTGTGTTTTCTGGAAATGGCTACAGGGCACGGGAAAAGGAAACTAGTTATCAGTTGTTCAGTTTCTTGGTTCTCTTTTAGCTTTGGAATTGTCCTCTGGGAAATCGCCACTGGGAAGAACCCATTTGAAGGTAACCAGTGTGAAAGCTGACTTGAATGGTGCTGGGGGTTGGGTTAGCTTCCTAAAGACTATAGAGTTTCATATCAGTGCTATTTTTTTTCTCCAATAAAATTCTTCAATGTGGGCACTGCCTGCACTGGTCAGTGGGGTCATTGGAAGCTGCTGTGTCTTCAGTTCTCAGAGTCCCTAGTTCTGATGCCAGTCATCAGTATCCAGAGAGATATGTGGGTGCCAGAGTAATCTTTAAGCTTCCCATGGTACCATTTCCATGCCAGGCTGTGATTCCAAGAAGATCTACCAGCTGGTGGCTGAGGCCCGGCACCAGGAGCCTGTGGGTGAAGATTGCCCTTCAGATTTACAGAAGATCATTGATGATTGCCGTGCCTATGAGCCTTCTGTGAGGCCCTCTGTTAAAGGTAGGGCTCTTTCTGGTCTAAAGAACATGGACTACATATGTTACTTCACATCTGTGAAAGATTTTCTTTGTGTATCATAACCAGAGGTGGTTCTGTCCATTCTGGAGACATTTCACACTTAGTTTAAAGACTAAGCACAAGGACATTTTTGGCTGTCAGAGCTCAGGGAAGGTGGGGTGGGCTTGGGTGAGCATGCCACTGGCATCTTGTGGATAGAAGCTACTCAACATCCTGTGATGCACAGGACAGATTAGCCAGCCCAGACAGTGACAGCACTGGAGGTCAGAAAGCCTGCCCTAAGGACATTGTTTAGTCTAAAGTGGGTTGAGAAGGCAGATTACTCCAGGCTCTACTCTTTCTCTCCCTTCCTTCCTTCCTCCCCACCTTCCTTCCTTCCTTCCTTTTATCAACACCCTGTAGGTAATTTTCTCCACTTGGATTTTTAGCTTATTTTCAGCTGTTCCTCCATAGTTTCCCTACACCATCTCTCCCTCCTGGAAATGTCTACCTCCTGAACTCTAGATCCAAATCTTTCAGACTTTCCAAAAAGCTCCAGGCACAAGAGAACACGATTCACATGCAATATCCCTGGGTATTGGGGAAGTGTTTCCACTGAAGTTGCTACAGAGTTCAAAGATACAAAGTCATGTTATTCTTATCTTTATTGTGACATGCACCACGGTAGAGCAATGATAATACATATGTATGCTTTCTCTTTTTGTTTTTGTTTTTTTTTTTAAGTCAGAGGAAAAGAACACATAGCCACTCCTGGTTAAAGACTAGAACACAGCCACTAACTCAGAAACCACCTGAGTCCTTTGCTTGCACATTCCTCTCCCCTCCTCCAGGAGAAGCCACTATCCTAACTTTTGGTAAAAGTTTGACTATAGTTTTATAACCAAGATACAAACTTTTGGAGAAGCCATCTAAATCCTTCGATGTGAGAGCCTCCCTGTACCATTTCCATGCCAGGCTGTGATTCCAAGAAGATCTACCAGCTGGTGGCTGAGGCCCGGCACCAGGAGCCTGTGGGTGAAGATTGCCCTTCAGATTTACAGAAGATCATTGATGATTGCCGTGCCTATGAGCCTTCTGTGAGGCCCTCTGTTAAAGGTAGGGCTCTTTCTGGTCTAAAGAACATGGACTACATATGTTACTTCACATCTGTGAAAGATTTTCTTTGTGTATCATAACCAGAGGTGGTTCTGTCCATTCTGGAGACATTTCACACTTAGTTTAAAGACTAAGCACAAGGACATTTTTGGCTGTCAGAGCTCAGGGAAGGTGGGGTGGGCTTGGGTGAGCATGCCACTGGCATCTTGTGGATAGAAGCTACTCAACATCCTGTGATGCACAGGACAGATTAGCCAGCCCAGACAGTGACAGCACTGGAGGTCAGAAAGCCTGCCCTAAGGACATTGTTTAGTCTAAAGTGGGTTGAGAAGGCAGATTACTCCAGGCTCTACTCTTTCTCTCCCTTCCTTCCTTCCTCCCCACCTTCCTTCCTTCCTTCCTTTTATCAACACCCTGTAGGTAATTTTCTCCACTTGGATTTTTAGCTTATTTTCAGCTGTTCCTCCATAGTTTCCCTACACCATCTCTCCCTCCCTGGAAATGTCTCCCTCCTGAACTCTAGATCCAAATCTTTCAGACTTTCCAAAAAGCTCCAGGCACAAGAGAACACGATTCACATGCAATATCCCTGGGTATTGGGGAAGTGTTTCCACTGAAGTTGCTACAGAGTTCAAAGATACAAAGTCATGTTATTCTTATCTTTATTGTGACATGCACCACGGTAGAGCAATGATAATACATATGTATGCGTTTCTCTTTTTTTGTTTTTGTTTTTTTTTTTAAGTCAGAGGAAAAGAACACATAGCCACTCCTGGTTAAAGACTAGAACACAGCCACTAACTCAGAAACCACCTGAGTCCTTTGCTTGCACATTCCTCTCCCCTCCTCCAGGAGAAGCCACTATCCTAACTTTTGGTAAAAGTTTGACTATAGTTTTATAACCAAGATACACTAAATTATTTGGTTTCTTATGTATGAGGACTTTTTATGAATGATACCCTGGCGTATTCTACCACAACTTGGTTCACTTGGTCACTTAGTATCCACAAATGATTTGAAATTCATCCATGCTAAAATGATGGCTTCAACTCATTCATTTTCATGGCTGTATAGTAGGCCAGTAGATAACAATGCACCTTACTCACCCATTCCACTGTGGATGGATATTTTAGTTGCCCTTAGGAACTCTGGCCTTAGGCCTTCTTATGCATGTATCCTGAAGCACACACGGGGGAGTATGTCAAGTTTGAGACCTGGGGGTGGAGTGCATTCATACATGAAGATAAAATACCTTGAGAGAGAAACTAAAAAAACAGGTGATCAGCCTTTGGAGGCAGTCCTCCAAGAACCATGCCCTATTTACAGAAATCTCTGGCATGAGAACTGTCCTTCAAGGCTTTCTCATTGGTGATCCATCGGGAATCATTCTAACAGTCACGTTAGAGGCGGTAGCTCATCCCTCCCCTTCCTTCACCCCTATTCCTACCTTTGGAGTGGAAACTCTGTTTTGCCAAAAGTTGTGCTTTCATTTTAGGGTCAAAGGATTTGTTAACGAAAGAAATCACTCATTACACACACACAGTAAACAATTTCAATGTTTAGCTGAGAGTTGACTGACTTAATTTCAATATACAGTCATTAAAAGAAAGAGAGAGAGAAATAGAAACAACAGAGAAAAGTAACAGCACCTCTATCACCAAATTGGGCCAACCAGCCTCCAGACTTCAGCAGTACTGGGAAGTCCCTTTTTAACAGCAATCTGGAGTCCTACCTGGGAAAAGGTCCTGGGCAGTATTCACCCCACAGGTGACACTTCAAATTGCAGTTTGGGGTGCTCTCAATTATAACCCCAGGCCACAACTGGCATCATCATCAGTTTGTGGACAAAAATGGAACACTGGCTTTTCTTTAACTTTTATACACTGTTTCACCTTGTGAGTCACAAGATTTTCTGGACCCCAGTTGGGTGGCCAGGTTTCCAGGGACTCAAGAAAATCCAAGACCCACTTCCTGTCTGATCTAAAGTGCCACTTGGCTTCTTGGTAACAGTTGGTGTGTTTGCAGCCAGTCCAGGGAGGGTCAGAAGTCAATCAGAGGCCTGCTTTCCTATTTCTGAAGCCTGAACAAGACTATGTCCATGTTAATTTCCTTAACAAAATCAAACTTTCTCTTTGCCCTCATAGCACAGAAGAGCAGACTCAATGGTGCTTCCTGAAGAATTAGCCTTCAGGGTGAATGAGAAACTGACAGTATTTGCTACCATGCCTTCCTCTCCTTTAAATTCTCCTTTGTCGTCTTCCTCCTCTTTCCAGCCTCCCTTAAACCCAGGGTCCTCCTGGTATTAAAGAATCTAATACCTGAGACTAATTCACACCAAGATGTGAGTTTACACCTCCTGCAAGCTAGTTGTGTTTTAAAAGTTGTCCAAGTAAGTTGTCCATGGAACATGATATTACAAAGGCATGAGTGCTGATGGTGTCTTAGGCTCCAGCCAGACCAAGGGAATGCAATTTCTACACTACGCATTTTTGAACCCGATACTAGGTAAATCCATTTCGGGAATCAATTCTAACAGTCACGTTAGAGGCGGTAGCTCATCCCTCCCCTTCCTTCACCCCTATTCCTACCTTTGGAGTGGAAACTCTGTTTTGCCAAAAGTTGTGCTTTCATTTTAGGGTCAAAGGATTTGTTAACGAAAGAAATCACTCATTACACACACACAGTAAACAATTTCAATGTTTAGCTGAGAGTTGACTGACTTAATTTCAATATACAGTCATTAAAAGAAAGAGAGAGAGAAATAGAAACAACAGAGAAAAGTAACAGCACCTCTATCACCAAATTGGGCCAACCAGCCTCCAGACTTCAGCAGTACTGGGAAGTCCCTTTTTAACAGCAATCTGGAGTCCTACCTGGGAAAAGGTCCTGGGCAGTATTCACCCCACAGGTGACACTTCAAATTGCAGTTTGGGGTGCTCTCAATTATAACCCCAGGCCACAACTGGCATCATCATCAGTTTGTGGACAAAAATGGAACACTGGCTTTTCTTTAACTTTTATACACTGTTTCACCTTGTGAGTCACAAGATTTTCTGGACCCCAGTTGGGTGGCCAGGTTTCCAGGGACTCAAGAAAATCCAAGACCCACTTCCTGTCTGATCTAAAGTGCCACTTGGCTTCTTGGTAACAGTTGGTGTGTTTGCAGCCAGTCCAGGGAGGGTCAGAAGTCAATCAGAGGCCTGCTTTCCTATTTCTGAAGCCTGAACAAGACTATGTCCATGTTAATTTCCTTAACAAAATCAAACTTTCTCTTTGCCCTCATAGCACAGAAGAGCAGACTCAATGGTGCTTCCTGAAGAATTAGCCTTCAGGGTGAATGAGAAACTGACAGTATTTGCTACCATGCCTTCCTCTCCTTTAAATTCTCCTTTGTCGTCTTCCTCCTCTTTCCAGCCTCCCTTAAACCCAGGGTCCTCCTGGTATTAAAGAATCTAATACCTGAGACTAATTCACACCAAGATGTGAGTTTACACCTCCTGCAAGCTAGTTGTGTTTTAAAAGTTGTCCAAGTAAGTTGTCCATGGAACATGATATTACAAAGGCATGAGTGCTGATGGTGTCTTAGGCTCCAGCCAGACCAAGGGGAATGCAATTTCTACACTACTGTGCAGTGTGGAAATGTCTTTGTGTTTCTAATGTGACTCTCAGTTCCTCAGATTATCTAACTTTCTGTTCATTCATTCACAGGAATCTTAGAGAGACTGTCTGTCTTTTTTTAAGCCTAAGTATTGACACTGAAACTGAGTCCCTGAACACGGAGCTGAAAGAACACAAGCTGGGCATCTTTTTCTCCCAAATCCTTCAGCATGGAGATATTTATGGATGCAGGGAGGCAGCACTTCTCTGTTATAAATAGAAAACAACTCCAGTAATCCATCCCACTCTAAAGGATGTTGTCAAAAACACACCTCTGATAGTAACTCTGATAGTTTTACAAAAATGTGTCTCTCTCTGGATGTAAGCCTCTTGGCAATGTGAATTAGCAGTCCCTCCCGTCAAGAAGTAAAGTCTCGATCACCACCACTTGAACCTGGGCTGGTGTCATAACTGGCTTTGGTCAATAGAATGTCAAAGTGATGGTGTGCTGGTTCCAAGCCTAGGCTTCAAGAAGCCTTAGAAACTTCTTTTCCATCTCTTGGAACCCTCCCTCACCCATGAACAAGCAGGACAGGGGCGCTGGAGGATGAGAGACCACATGGAGCAGAGACAACCTGCCCCAGCTGAGGTCAGACTAGACCAACCAGACCAGCAGCTGTCACGGGAGGAAGTGCAGTCAAGACCAGAAGCACCACACAGCAGAAGCGACCCAGGGGGCCCATTCACAAAATCGTGGGCTGAAAAAATGACTGTGGTCTTGCCTTAATTTCCTTAACAAAATCAAACTTTCTCTTTGCCCTCATAGCACAGAAGAGCAGACTCAATGGTGCTTCCTGAAGAATTAGCCTTCAGGGTGAATGAGAAACTGACAGTATTTGCTACCATGCCTTCCTCTCCTTTAAATTCTCCTTTGTCGTCTTCCTCCTCTTTCCAGCCTCCCTTAAACCCAGGGTCCTCCTGGTATTAAAGAATCTAATACCTGAGACTAATTCACACCAAGATGTGAGTTTACACCTCCTGCAAGCTAGTTGTGTTTTAAAAGTTGTCCAAGTAAGTTGTCCATGGAACATGATATTACAAAGGCATGAGTGCTGATGGTGTCTTAGGCTCCAGCCAGACCAAGGGGAATGCAATTTCTACACTACTGTGCAGTGTGGAAATGTCTTTGTGTTTCTAATGTGACTCTCAGTTCCTCAGATTATCTAACTTTCTGTTCATTCATTCACAGGAATCTTAGAGACTGTCTGTCTTTTTTTAAGCCTAAGTATTGACACTGAAACTGAGTCCCTGAACACGGAGCTGAAAGAACACAAGCTGGGCATCTTTTTCTCCCAAATCCTTCAGCATGGAGATATTTATGGATGCAGGGAGGCAGCACTTCTCTGTTATAAATAGAAAACAACTCCAGTAATCCATCCCACTCTAAAGGATGTTGTCAAAAACACACCTCTGATAGTAACTCTGATAGTTTTACAAAAATGTGTCTCTCTCTGGATGTAAGCCTCTTGGCAATGTGAATTAGCAGTCCCTCCCGTCAAGAAGTAAAGTCTCGATCACCACCACTTGAACCTGGGCTGGTGTCATAACTGGCTTTGGTCAATAGAATGTCAAAGTGATGGTGTGCTGGTTCCAAGCCTAGGCTTCAAGAAGCCTTAGAAACTTCTTTTCCATCTCTTGGAACCCTCCCTCACCCATGAACAAGCAGGACAGGGGCGCTGGAGGATGAGAGACCACATGGAGCAGAGACAACCTGCCCCAGCTGAGGTCAGACTAGACCAACCAGACCAGCAGCTGTCACGGGAGGAAGTGCAGTCAAGACCAGAAGCACCACACAGCAGAAGCGACCCAGGGGGCCCATTCACAAAATCGTGGGCTGAAAAAATGACTGTGGTCTTAAGCCACTAAGTTCAGGGGTGAATTGGGACCCAACAGTAGTAGCTGAGCAAACATTCGTCAGTCCTTCCTCTTTCCCACTAATTACAAAATCCCTCTTTGCATACCAAGTCCTGTATCTCTGACTCCAATCTGACTTCCAGGATTGGGTCCCAGAGTGCTCCCACCAGAGACTACAAACTCTAATTACCTGTGGGCTCCAGAGGGAGCCTAAAGAGTGAGTCGAGCCTAGAGGAGGCTCCAGGGAACAGATGAGCTTTGTGAAGAAAGAGCAACCTCTGCTCAGCTCCAGCCTATTTTTATCATATAGGAAGAGGACCCCAGTGTTTCTACAGCCTTCCATTTTGTCCAGTTTTTTTGTAAATTGTCTATCTTTTTGAAGATTGGCACTGCATTAAAAATTACTTTTATGCTATGTAGGACAAATTAAACATGTTAACTTAAGAGTTCTCAGAAACCTGTGTTTCCCGGGTGTACCCTGTTCCAAGTTTTTTCTTTTTTATGCTTTTGCTCTTGGTTACATTACCGCTACGTGTTACTGCTTTTCTTACCCCCAAACTCATCCCAAATCATTCAGCAGCAAATGTAGTGGGCATTGAATTTCCAGTCCCTGAGGAGACAATCATAGACAAAATGATCGGAGGAGGGATAAATTGAGAACTTGGGAAGAACATACACACACTACTACATAGAAGATAGTTAACCGGCAAGGACCTATTTTATAGCACAGGGGACTCTACTCAGTATTCTATGAGAATATACCTATATGAGAAAATAATCTCAAAAAGAAAGAATATATGTAGATGTATAAGTGAGTCACTTTGCTGTACACCTGAAATGAATACAACTACAGTCCCATAAAATTAAAATCTAAAAAAATGGGCAAAATAAATTGGCACTTATAACCTGATAATCTCTGGGGAATAAAATTGTGGTTGATTTCTATTCCTTTTTAAATCTAAAAATGAACAAGCAGGACAGGGGCGCTGGAGGATGAGAGACCACGGGCAGGACAGTGAGGTCAGACTAGACCAACCAGACCAGCAGCTGTCACGGAGGAAGTGCAGTCAAGACCAGAAGCACCACACAGCAGAAGCGACCCAGGGGGCCCATTCACAAAATCGTGGGGGGAAAAAATGACGGTGGTCTTAGGCCACTAAGTTCAGGGTTGGATTGGGACCCAAGAGTAGTGGCGGAGCGGACATTCGTCAGTCCTTCCTCTTTCCCACTAATTACAAAATCCCTCTTTGCATACCAAGTCCTGTATCTCTGACTCCAATCTGACTTCCAGGATTGGGTCCCAGAGTGCTCCCACCAGAGACTACAAACTCTAATTACCTGTGGGCTCCAGAGGGAGCCTAAAGAGTGAGTCGAGCCTAGAGGAGGCTCCAGGGAACAGATGAGCTTTGTGAAGAAAGAGCAACCTCTGCTCAGCTCCAGCCTATTTTTATCATATAGGAAGAGGACCCCAGTGTTTCTACAGCCTTCCATTTTGTCCAGTTTTTTTGTAAATTGTCTATCTTTTTGAAGATTGGCACTGCATTAAAAATTACTTTTATGCTATGTAGGACAAATTAAACATGTTAACTTAAGAGTTCTCAGAAACCTGTGTTTCCCGGGTGTACCCTGTTCCAAGTTTTTTCTTTTTTATGCTTTTGCTCTTGGTTACATTACCGCTACGTGTTACTGCTTTTCTTACCCCCGAACTCATCCCAAATCATTCAGCAGCAAATGTAGTGGGCATTGAATTTCCAGTCCCTGAGGAGACAATCATAGACAAAATGATCGGAGGAGGGATAAATTGAGAACTTGGGAAGAACATACACACACTACTACATATAAGATAGTTAACCGGCAAGGACCTATTTTATAGCACAGGGGACCCTACTCAGTATTCTATGAGAATATACCTATATGAGAAAATAATCTCAAAAAGAAAGAATATATGTAGATGTATAAGTGAGTCACTTTGCTGTACACCTGAAATGAATACAACTACAGTCCCATAAAATTAAAATCTAAAAAAATGGGCAAAATAAATTGGCACTTATAACCTGATAATCTCTGGGGAATAAAATTGTGGTTGATTTCTATTCCTTTTTATCTGTTATTTATTCTTGACTTTTTTTTAAAACTTAGAACATTTTTATGTAAAAAAAAAAAAGGTACAAGAATAAACATGGACAGGTTGGACATTGACAATGAGTCTTTACTCAAGCTTATCATCAGGTACTATTTTCATTTTTAAAATCTTTTGTTGTCTTTGGTATGGGGGCCACATTATAAATGCTTCCTTATAGGTTAATTATATACACTCTGGCAGACTTGAGCAGAGGTGAATTTACTGTGCAACTGTTAATAATAAAGCTTAATCTTCAGGAAGCCCTCATTTGCACAAGACATCTTCCAAAGGTCAGTACCTAATTTTTTCCTCAATATTTATAAATATTAAACATTTTCAAATACCCAGAGGAGTCAGTACAATAATGCTCTTAACATCTGAATAGTCACCGCCTAGGTTCTACACCTAACAATTCACCATGTTTTATCATATACTTACCAATTCAGCCTTCCTCTTCCTACCATTGATTCATCCTTATTTTTTATGCATTTAGAGGAAAATTTCAGACATCAACACAGTTCATTACTACACACTTCAGCATTTATATAATCAACTGCAGTTCAGTATTTGTTTACAGGGTTTTTTCCCTTTTTTTTGGTGTGGGTAGATAAATTTTCCATATTGTGAAATGCACAAATCCCAAATGTATATGTATAATAAATTCATATACAGGACTGATCCAGACCCCGTCAAGACGATGAACATTATCATCATGCCCAGAAGTTCTATTATTGTCCATACGGTCAATCTGTCTCCTCACTCCTGCCCCACAATTCTGGTTTAAATGGCATTTTTTTGAGGTATAGTTGTTCACAATTGACTATACATGTTTTGTTTTGTTTTTTAATTTATTTATTTATTTTTGGGCGGGGGTCGGGTTGGGGAGGGAGAGGAGCGGGAGGGCCACTTCTACTGGTCTTTCGCTTCTCTATTTTCATCCATCTTTGTTCTTTGGCTCCTGTGGGCCTCCCATCGCAGTGGCGTCTGTTGCCGAGTGCACCTGAAATGAATACAACTACAGTCCCATAAAATTAAAATCTAAAAATGGGCAAAATAAATTGGCACTTATAACCTGATAATCTCTGGGGAATAAAATTGTGGTTGATTTCTATTCCTTTTTATCTGTTATTTATTCTTGACTTTTTTTTAAAACTTAGAACATTTTTATGTAAAAAAAAAAGGTACAAGAATAAACATGGACAGGTTGGACATTGACAATGAGTCTTTACTCAAGCTTATCATCAGGTACTATTTTCATTTTTAAAATCTTTTGTTGTCTTTGGTATGGGGGCCACATTGTAAATGCTTCCTTATAGGTTAATTATATACACTCTGGCAGACCTGAGCAGAGGTGAATTTACTGTGCAACTGTTAATAATAAAGCTTAATCTTCAGGAAGCCCTCATTTGCACAAGACATCTTCCAAAGGTCAGTACCTAATTTTTTCCTCAATATTTATAAATATTAAACATTTTCAAATACCCAGAAAAGTCAGTACAATAATGCTCTTAACATCTGAATAGTCACCGCCTAGGTTCTACACCTAACAATTCACCATGTTTTATCATATACTTACCAATTCAGCCTTCCTCTTCCTACCATTGATTCATCCTTATTTTTTATGCATTTAGAGGAAAATTTCAGACATCAACACAGTTCATTACTACACACTTCAGCATTTATATAATCAACTGCAGTTCAGTATTTGTTTACAGGTTTTTTTTCCTTTTTTTGGTGTGGGTAGATAAATTTTCCATATTGTGAAATGCACAAATCCCAAATGTATATGTATAATAAATTCATATACAGGACTGATCCAGACCCCGTCAAGACGATGAACATTATCATCATGCCCAGAAGTTCTATTATTGTCCATACGGTCAATCTGTCTCCTCACTCCTGCCCCACAATTCTGGTTTAAATGGCATTTTTTTGAGGTATAGTTGTTCACAATCGACTATACATGTTTTGTTTTGTTTTTTTAATTAATTTATTTATTTTGGGGCAGGGGTCGGGTTGGGGAGGGAGAGGAGCGGGCGGGCCACTTCTACTGGTCTTTCGCTTCTCTATTTTCATCCGTCTTTGTTCTTTGGCTCCTGTGGGCCTCCCATCGCAGTGGCGTCTGTTGCCGAGTGCCGGCTCTGGGCGCATGCGCTCCAGAGCTCCGGCTCGGTAATTGGACACACATGGGTCCAGCCGCTCCGCGGCACGTGGGATCTTCCCAGGCCAGGGCTCGAACCAGCGCCCCCTGCACTGCAAGGCGGTGTCCTTACCCACTGGACCACCAGGGGAAGCCCGACTATACATGTTTAATGTGCAGTTTGATGTTTTGATATATGTATGCACCGCCACAATCAAGATAATGAACATGTCCATCAACTCCCAAAGTTTCTTCATGCTTCTTTATAATCACTCCCTTCCACCACCCCCAAAACTATCCTGTTTCCCTAGGCAACCACTAATCTGCTTTCTGTCATTATGGTTTGCATTCTAAAGTTTTATATAAATGTAATCATATTATGTGCAATACATTTTCTTTACAATTATTTTGCAATTCATCCATGTAATCACTTGTACCCACAATTTATTCCCTTTTTCTCATTGAAAAAGTGGAAAACTATTGCAATGTATGAGTGTAGCCATTTATTTATTCTTCAATCTGTTGATGAACATTTGAGTTTTTTATAATTTTTGGCCATTACAAATAAACTGCTATGAATTTTTATATATAAGGCTGTTTGGATATATGCTTTCATTTTTAAAAAAAACTTTTTATTTTATACTGGAGCATACATGACTAACAATGTTGTGATAGTTTCAAGTGGTATACACTTTTATTTCTCTTGGATAAATACCTAAAAACAAACAGCTAGATCATATGGTAAGTGTACGTTTTAACTTTTTAAGAAACTCTCCAGCTGTTTTCCAGATTGGTAGAGCTATTTTCCACTCCATGAGTAGCGTATAGAGAGTTCCTCTGTATCCTTGCCAATATTTGGCATGGTCAACCTTTTTAATTTTGGTGATCCTAATAGGTATAAAATGAGTGCTATGTCATTGAGCCTTTAGTTTACATTTCCCTAATAACTAATGATGGTGATCATCCTTTCATTTGTTAACCATGCTTTCATTTCATTTGCCATCTATGTATCTTCTTTGGTGACATGTTTGCTCATATTTTTTGCTCATAGTTTTTGCTCATAGTTGGGTTGTTTTGTTTTACTAATTATGACATTTTGAGAGTTCCCTATATACAGTATTCTGGATAAAAGCCTTTTATCAGATAAATGATTTGCTAATATTTTCTTCCCTTTTTTTTGGAGAGAGGGAGGGGATCTTGCATGCCACGAGGCATGCAAGATCTTAGTTCCCGACCAGGAGTCGAACCTGTGCCTTCTGCAGTAGAAGTGCAGAGTCTTAACCACAGGACTACCAGGGAAGTCCTCAGAGTATTTTCTACCGTAATTCAGTTTACCTTAACAGCATCTTTTGAAGAGCATATGTTTTTAATTTTGAAGTCCAACTTGTCAATTTTTGTTTTTATGAATCATGCTATAAGAGTTATCTAATAAATCTTTGCCTAACCCAAGGTCATGAAGATTTTCTCCTGCGTTCTTCTATACATTTTATAGTTTTAGAACTTATACTTAAGTCTATGACTTATTTTGAGGTAGTTTTTGTATTGAGGTAGTTTTTGTATTGAGGGTAAGATGTGGATTATATGTCTTCAAGTATTTTTTTCTTCCCTATTCTCTCTTCTCCTTTGATTTCAAAGAACAGATCCCTTAAGGTCTGTTCTTTTTCTTTTTCATCTCTGTTCTTTAGGCAGAATAACTTCTGCTGCTGTACACTCAAGTTAATCTACTCTTTCTTCTTTGTCTCCAACTTTCCATTAAGCTTGTCCAGTGAACTTTTAAATTGAGATACTGTATTTGTAAGCTCTGGAATTTTAATTGCCCTATTTAAATTTTTTTTATTTATTTATTTTTGGTTATTCTGGTTTTCACTGCTGCCACAGGCTCTTCTCTAGTTGCAGGAGTTGGGGCGACTCTCTAGTTGAGATGAGCAGGCTTCTTGTGGCAGTGACTTCTCTTGCTGTGGAACTCAGGCTCTAAGGCACACGGGCTTCAGTAGTTGTGGGCACATTGGATCAATAGTTGCCCCTCCAAGGCTCACGGGCTTAGTTGTTCTGCAGCATGTAGGATCTTTCTGGATCAGGGATCGAACCCGTGTCTCCTGCATTGGTAGGCGAACTCTTCACCACTGAGCTACGAGGGAAGCCCCCCATTTCCCTATTTTTGTTATTTCTATTTATCTGCTAAGATTTCTTTCATGTGCCTTCATTATAAACATGTATTCCTTTTTTTTTTAATTTCTTTGTTATTTAATTTTATTGTGTTATGATCACTTATTTCATTCCCTTTAATAATTTTTTTTAATTTAAAAATCACAATAAATTTATTAGTACTAAAATAATGCTTAACCTTTTTTTTTAATTTATTTTTGTACATGTATGTTCCCAGATCATTCATATGCATATCCCTTGACCCTCCCCCCACCCAGTTCCCCCCCTCCCATCCCTCCAGACCATCGCTCCAGGTGGTTGTAGGTACTCCTATTCCCCCAGCACAATGACAATAGCTATCTTTTCTAGACATGACAGTATAGGTTTCCATGTTACTCCCTCCCACTGTTCGGTCTCCACAATGTCTCTATGTCTATTCTCTGTTTTTTCATGAGTTCACTGCGTGTGTTATCATGACCATCCTACTAGATCCCATATATATGAGTTAGTATACTATACTTGTCTTTCTCTTTTTGACTTACTTCACTTTTTATGATAGGTTCTAGAGCCAGCCACCTCATTAGGACTGAGTCTTCTGCATTTCTTTTAACAGCTGAATAGTATTCCATTGTATATATGTACCAGAGCTTCTGGATCCATTCATTTGTCGATGGACATCTAGGTTGCTTCCATATTCTGGCTATTGTATAGAGAGCTGCAATGAACATTGGGGTACAGGTGCCTCTTTCAGTTTTGATTTCATCAGGATATAGGCCTAATAGTGGGATTGCTGGGTCATAGGGTGCTTCTATTTTTAGTTTTTTAAGGAATCTCCATATTGTCTTCCATAGAGGTTGTATTAATTTACATTCCCACCAGCAATGCAAGAGGGTTCCCTTTTCTCCACACCCTCTCCAGCATTTGTTATCTGTCGATTTTTTGCAGATGCACATTCTCACTGGTGTGAGGTGATATCTCATTGTGGTTTTAATTTGCATCACACAGGGCTTCAGTAGTTGTGGGCACATTGGATCAATAGTTGCCCCTCCAAGGCTCACGGGCTTAGTTGCTCTGCAGCATGTAGGATCTTTCTGGATCAGGGATCGAACCTGTGTCTCCTGCATTGGTAGGCGAACTCTTCACCACTGAGCTACGAGGGAAGCCCCCCATTTCCCTATTTTTGTTATTTCTATTTATCTGCTAAGATTTCTTTCATGTGCCTTCATTATAAACATGTATTCCTTTTTTTTTTAATTTCTTTGTTATTTAATTTTATTGTGTTATGATCACTTATTTCATTCCCTTTAATAATTTTTTTTAATTTAAAAATCACAATAAATTTATTAGTACTAAAATAATGCTTAACCTTTTTTTTTAATTTATTTTTGTACATGTATGTTCCCAGATCATTCATATGCATATCCCTTGACCCTCCCCCCACCCAGTTCCCCCCCTCCCATCCCTCCAGACCATCGCTCCAGGTGGTTGTAGGTACTCCTATTCCCCCAGCACAATGACAATAGCTATCTTTTCTAGACATGACAGTATAGGTTTCCATGTTACTCCCTCCCACTGTTCGGTCTCCACAATGTCTCTATGTCTATTCTCTGTTTTTTCATGAGTTCACTGCGTGTGTTATCATGACCATCCTACTAGATCCCATATATATGAGTTAGTATACTATACTTGTCTTTCTCTTTTTGACTTACTTCACTTTTTATGATAGGTTCTAGAGCCAGCCACCTCATTAGGACTGAGTCTTCTGCATTTCTTTTAACAGCTGAATAGTATTCCATTGTATATATGTACCAGAGCTTCTGGATCCATTCATTTGTCGATGGACATCTAGGTTGCTTCCATATTCTGGCTATTGTATAGAGAGCTGCAATGAACATTGGGGTACAGGTGCCTCTTTCATTTTTGATTTCATCAGGATATAGGCCTAATAGTGGGATTGCTGGGTCATAGGGTGCTTCTATTTTTAGTTTTTTAAGGAATCTCCATATTGTCTTCCATAGAGGTTGTATTAATTTACATTCCCACCAGCAATGCAAGAGGGTTCCCTTTTCTCCACACCCTCTCCAGCATTTGTTATCTGTCGATTTGTTGATGATGGCCATTCTGACAGGTGTGAGGTGGTATCTCATTGTGGTTTTAATTTGCATTTCTCTGATAATAAGCGAGGTTGAGCATCGTTTCATGTATTTTTGGGACATTTGTATGTCCTCTTTGGAGAGGCGTCTCTTTAGATCTTTTTCCCATTTTTTGATTGGGCTGCTCATTTTCCCTGTGCTGAGTTGTCTGAGTTGCTTGTAGATTTTGGAGATTAATTCTTTGTCTGTTGTTTCATTTGCTATGATTTTCTCCCACTCTGTGGGGTGTCTGTTGAACTTTTTTGTAATTTCTTTTGCTGTACAAAAGCTTTTAAGTTTCATAAGGTCCCATATGTTCATTTTTCTTTTCAGTTCTGCTATTTTAGTTGGTGGGTCAGAGAAGATCTTGCTTTGATTGATGTCCTTGAGAGTTTTGCCTATATTCTCCTCTAAGAGTTTGATGGTTTCTGGTCTTACAAAAACATGTATTCTTTTACATCCTTGAAAACCCTTGTCTGCTAAAGCCAACATTTAGGTCATTTTGGAGTTAGTCCCCACTGATTTACTTTTCTCTCTCTCTCTTTTTTTTTTTTTAAACTTTTATTTATTTATTTTTGGCTGTGCTGGGTCTTTGTTGATGTGTGGGTTTAGCTGCTCTGCGGTACGTGGGATCTTCCCGGATCAGGGATCGAACCTGGGTCTCCCGCATTGGCAGACGGGTTCTTATCCACTGAGCCAGAGGGAAGCCCTCTCTCTCTTTTTTTTTTTTTTTTTGTTTTTTATAGTTCAAGCAGACAAGTCTTTTATTAAACAAGTATCCCCACATGTGGGAGTAGGTCAGAGGAGTGACCTTGACTTTTCCCTTTTTCTCCTTTTTTTTTTTTTTTTGACTTTTCTCTTGATTATGAGTATGTTTCATGTTTCTTCATACCTTCAATAATTTGGGATTTTTCTTGGACATTTTTATTGATAATTATAGAGAATACAGATTCTGTTATAGTTCTTCAGAGACTATTTTTTTTGAACAGGCAATTAAACCCCACTGTCTCCCCTTTACTTGGTTATATCTGAAATTTCTGTCCAATATTTTATTTATTTATTTTTTTTGAGGGGGGGGCACTTCTGTTGATCTTTCATTTATTTATCTTTGTTCTTTGGCCTGTGTGAGCCTCCCGTCCCGGTGGCCTCTCTCGCTCCAGAGCTCCGACTCAGTAGTTGGACACATCGGTCCAGCTACTCTGTGGCACATGGGATCTTCCGGGTCCAGGGATTGAACTGGCGCCCCTTGTACTACAAGGCAGTGTCCTTACCCACTGGACCACCAGGTTCAGTCCACCCTGTTCAGTCTTTTAGACTTAGCCCACTGGTTGAAGTCTGCTCTACATATGCCTAACTCAGATATTTGGGCAGAGATTGTATACAGAATTGAGTCTTCTTCTCTCTGTTGAACTTTTTTGTAATTTCTTTTGCTGTACAAAAGCTTTTAAGTTTCATAAGGTCCCATATGTTCATTTTTCTTTTCAGTTCTGCTATTTTAGTTGGTGGGTCAGAGAAGATCTTGCTTTGATTGATGTCCTTGAGAGTTTTGCCTATATTCTCCTCTAAGAGTTTGATGGTTTCTGGTCTTACAAAAACATGTATTCTTTTACATCCTTGAAAACCCTTGTCTGCTAAAGCCAACATTTAGGTCATTTTGGAGTTAGTCCCCATTGATTTACTTTTCTCTCTCTCTCCTTTTTTTTTTTAAACTTTTATTTATTTATTTTTGGCTGTGCTGGGTCTTTGTTGATGTGTGGGTTTAGCTGCTCTGCGGTACGTGGGATCTTCCCGGATCAGGGATCGAACCTGGGTCTCCCGCATTGGCAGACGGGTTCTTATCCACTGAGCCAGAGGGAAGCCCTCTCTTTTTTTTTTTTTTTTTTGTTTTTTATAGTTCAAGCAGACAAGTCTTTTATTAAACAAGTATCCCCACATGTGGGAGTAGGTCAGAGGAGTGACCCTGACTTTTCCCTTTCTCTCCTTTTTTTTTTTTTTTTGACTTTTCTTTTGATTATGAGTATGTTTCATGTTTCTTCATACCTTCAATAATTTGGGATTTTTCTTGGACATTTTTATTGATAATTATAGAGAATATAGATTCTGTTATAGTTCTTCAGAGACTATTTTTTTTGAACAGGCAATTAAACCCCACTGTCTCCCCTTTACTTGGTTATATCTGAAATTTCTGTCCAATATTTTATTTATTTATTATTTTTTTTTGGAGGGGGGCACTTCTGTTGATCTTTCATTTATTTATCTTTGTTCTTTGGCCTGTGTGAGCCTCCCGTCCCGGTGGCCTCTCTCGCTCCAGAGCTCCGACTCAGTAGTTGGACACATCGGTCCAGCTACTCTGTGGCACATGGGATCTTCCGGGGCCAGGGATCGAACTGGCGCCCCTTGTACTACAAGGCAGTGTCCTTACCCACTGGACCACCAGGTTCAGTCCACCCTGTTCAGTCTTTTAGACTTAGCCCACTGGTTGAAGTCTGCGCTACATATCCCTAACTCAGATATTTGGGCAGAGATTGTATACAGAATTGAGTCTTCTTCTCTCTGGCTTTCTCCCTTCCTGATTTTTCCCTCTCACTTTCAAACTACTGTGGTTAATAACTTTATCCTTTGATTTTCAACCAAATTAGACTGAGAGCTTCTCTCCAAGTTTTAGCCACTGCAAATGGTGCTAATGGGGTCCTACCTTCTAGTTAAAAGTCGTAAAAAACAAGAGACTCACCTAGTGCCGTCTCTTTTTTCCAATTATAGGCCTCCTCCTCCAGGCTCTGCCTGCCTTTAGTTGCTTTCCAGTGCCTCCAGGTAGCTGGTCGTGGTTGTTGTTTAAATGCTTTGTGCAAAGCTTTGAGTTATTGTTAAAGGATTTGCCTAACAGGAGTTTTCTGGCCTTTGTTGAAAGTCATTTTGTATTTTTAATTCGGTAGTCTTTTAAAAAATTTATTTTCGGCTGGGCCGGGTCTTTGTTGCTGTGTACAGGCTTCTCATTGTGGCAGCTTCTCTTGCTGCAGAGTGTGGGTTCTAGGCACACGGACTTCAATGGATGCAGGGATGCAGGCTCAATTGCTGTGGCTTGCGGGCTCTAGAGCTCAGGCATGGTAGTTGTGGCACACAGATTTAGTTGCTCTGAGGCATGTGGAATCTTCAAGCCCCTGTACCTTGCGTTGGGAGGTGGATCCTTAACAACTGGACCACTAGGGAAGTCCTTAAGTTTTTAGTCTTTAAGAGGTTCCAACACATTGTTTAAGCTTCAAGCCCCATGAAACTTGTATCCATTCTGCCCACAGGGCTACTTCCTTGGATCTCATGCTGTATTAGGAGAATGGTAATGACTAGGAGAATAAATTCCTAGTACATATCAATAGCAACCTGTGCACACATCTATTCCCATAGCATTCCAAAAAACCGATGCAGAGGAACTTCAGATGGACATTGTTCTGGTTGTTAATTCTGGTAGAGAAGACCTTTTTTTACCCCCAGAAAGATATACAGAAACTTTCTGTATATTTTTCACTAAGCAGCCCTTTCTTTGTTCAAACTTTTTTTGCCATATGAGTATTACCTATTAATTTTTAAAATTTATGTATTTATTTTGGTCTATTCTGGGTTTTCACTGCTGCTGCAGGTTCTTCTCTAGTTGCAGGGAGTGGGGGCTACTCTGTAGTTGCGGTGAGCAGCCTTCTTGTTGTGGTGACTCTTCCTGTTGTGGAACTCAGGCTCTAGGGCTCAGGAGCTTCAGTAGTTGTGGCACATGGGCTCCATAGCTGCAGCTCCAAGGCTCTAGAGCACAGGCATGGTAGTTGTGGCACACAGATTTAGTTGCTCTGAGGCATGTGGAATCTTCAAGCCCCTGTACCTTGCGTTGGGAGGTGGATCCTTAACAACTGGACCACTAGGGAAGTCCTTAAGTTTTTAGTCTTTAAGAGGTTCCAACACATTGTTTAAGCTTCAAGCCCCATGAAACTTGTATCCATTCTGCCCACAGGGCTACTTCCTTGGATCTCATGCTGTATTAGGAGAATGGTAATGACTAGGAGAATAAATTCCTAGTACATATCAATAGCAACCTGTGCACACATCTATTCCCATAGCATTCCAAAAAACCGATGCAGAGGAACTTCAGATGGACATTGTTCTGGTTGTTAATTCTGGTAGAGAAGACCTTTTTTTACCCCCAGAAAGATACACAGAAACTTTCTGTATATTTTTCACTAAGCAGCCCTTTCTTTGTTCAAACTTTTTTTGCCATATGAGTATTACCTATTAATTTTTAAAATTTATGTATTTATTTTGGTCTATTCTGGGTTTTCACTGCTGCTGCAGGTTCTTCTCTAGTTGCAGGGAGTGGGGGCTACTCTGTAGTTGCGGTGAGCAGCCTTCTTGTTGTGGTGACTCTTCCTGTTGTGGAACTCAGGCTCTAGGGCTCAGGAGCTTCAGTAGTTGTGGCCCATGGGCTCCATAGCTGCAGCTCCAAGGCTCTAGAGCACAGGCTCCACAGTTGTGGTTCTCGGGCTTCATTGCTCCTAGCATGGGGGATATTCCTGGATCAGGATATGAACCCATGTCTGCTGCACTGTCTAGTGAACTCTTTAACACTGAGTTACCAGGGAAGTCCTACCTATTCATTTTTAATGTAAAAGATTTTCAAAGACTCACTTAGTATTTGATAATGTGCCTCCGTATTCATTGACAAGGAAAGCAATTCAAGATATATTTTAAGGTTAAAACAATTCCATCTATATTTAAATATCCATATTTAGATAGATGAAGACTTGAAACAAAGTTAACAGTGACTTTTCTGGAGACAGAGAGAAGTCTATGTATTGTTTAATTTGCACATAGAGTCCGAAGCTCCGCTCCCTGGAAGCTTCTTTGCCATTACTTACACAACAGTGAGAATCACTGAAAATGTTTTTCTTTCTACTCCATAATATTCGTACTTGTTTACAAAATAAAATTCTTTTCTCCTCATATTAACCTTGCTATAGCTCAGTAGAAGCTCCCTAATAGGCAGGAAAAGAATAAAAAGTACAAATGCTGGGCTTCCCTGGTGGTCCAGTGGGTAAGGACACCGCCTTGCAGTGCAAGGGGCGCCGGTTCGATCCCTGGCCTGGGAAGATCCCACGTGCCGCGGAGCGGCTGGATCGATGTGTCCAACAACCGAACTGGACCTCTGGAGCGCATGAGCCCAGAGCCGGCGCTCTGTGACAACAGAGGCCACTGCGATGGGAGGCCCACACGGGCCGAAGAAAATAGATAAATGAAAGACCAGTAGAAGTGGCTCCCCGCCCCCTCCCTCCTCCCCTACCCCCATCCCATTGGCTTTGGTGACAGGTTTGGAGGAGGAAAATATTACAAAGTCAATTATTTGGATTATCCATGACTTTCAATTAAATGCCTTATCTCCTGCTACAAGTTCTACTCAAAATTGGCAGCAGAGTAAATGAAGAAATATCCATTGACTTTCATAAAGGTGAGATTTCATCTTTGGCCGTAGTTGCGGTGAGCAGCCTTCTTGTTGTGGTGACTCTTCCTGTTGTGGAACTCAGGCTCTAGGGCTCAGGAGCTTCAGTAGTTGTGGCACATGGGCTCCATAGCTGCAGCTCCAAGGCTCTAGAGCACAGGCTCCACAGTAGTGGTTCTCGGGCTTCATTGCTCCTAGCATGGGGGATATTCCTGGATCAGGATATGAACCCATGTCTGCTGCACTGTCTAGTGAACTCTTTAACACTGAGTTACCAGGGAAGTCCTACCTATTCATTTTTAATGTAAAAGATTTTCAAAGACTCACTTAGTATTTGATAATGTGCCTCCGTATTCATTGACAAGGAAAGCAATTCAAGATATATTTTAAGGTTAAAACAATTCCATCTATATTTAAATATCCATATTTAGATAGATGAAGACTTGAAACAAAGTTAACAGTGACTTTTCTGGAGACAGAGAGAAGTCTATGTATTGTTTAATTTGCACATAGAGTCCGAAGCTCCGCTCCCTGGAAGCTTCTTTGCCATTACTTACACAACAGTGAGAATCACTGAAAATGTTTTTCTTTCTACTCCATAATATTCGTACTTGTTTACAAAATAAAATTCTTTTCTCCTCATATTAACCTTGCTATAGCTCAGTAGAAGCTCCCTAATAGGCAGGAAAAGAATAAAAAGTACAAATGCTGGGCTTCCCTGGTGGTCCAGTGGGTAAGGACACCGCCTTGCAGTGCAAGGGGCGCCGGTTCGATCCCTGGCCTGGGAAGATCCCACGTGCCGCGGAGCGGCTGGATCGATGTGTCCAACAACCGAACTGGACCTCTGGAGCGCATGAGCCCAGAGCCGGCGCCTGTGACAACAGAGGCCACTGCGATGGGAGGCCCACACGGGCCAAGAAAATAGATAAATGAAAGACCAGTAGAAGTGGCTCCCGCCCCTCCCTCCCCTCCTCCCCCTACCCCCATCCCATTGGCTTTGGTGACAGGTTTGGAGGAGGAAAATATTACAAAGTCAATTATTTGGATTATCCATGACTTTCAATTAAATGCCTTATCTCCTGCTACAAGTTCTACTCAAAATTGGCAGCAGAGTAAATGAAATCTTGACAATGTGCCACCCGTGCCTGAGGTTTAGATTTTTCTGTCTTTCTCATAAAGGTGAGATTTCATCTTTCAGGGAAACACTTGAAAAATATTTGCTGCCAAATGTGACGATAGTTCAGTAGCAGGCAATTTGTTGCAATGATTTGGGATTGAGGAGATCGTATAGGTAAGTTTTTTTTTTTCCTTTTTGGTGGCGGGCGGGCCGCTTCTATTGGTCTTTCATTTATTCGTTTTCATCCATCTTTGTTCTTTGGCCCGTGTGGGCCTCCCATCGCGGTGGCCTCTGTTGTCGCAGAGCACCGGCTCTGGGCGCATGCGCTCCAGAGCTCCGGCTCGGTAATTGGACACATGGGTCCAGCCGCTCCGCGGCACGTGGGATCTTCCCAGGCTAGGGATCGAACCAGCATGCCTTGCACTGCAAGGCAGTGTCCTTACCCACTGGACCACCAGGGAAGCCCCTAGGTAAGTTCTTTTGCATGAGCTCTTCAACCCCACTGGAGAATATAATGAACAGAACTGTTCCCCTCCTCTTTACAAGCTCTGGGATTCTGAAGGCAACACTTAGAAACTGTTGGACTAGTTACCAGACTTTGGTTAAAGACATCCTATTCACCAAAGACTTAAGGTTAAATAGAATGAGGCACCGTTTTAATAATTTCATCTTTTCAAAACGAACTAAGAAATCTTTTCCTAAAAAAAAAAAAAGAAAGAAAGAAAGAAAAGAAATCTTTTCCTTAAGACTTCCTCCCGCCACAAAGTTCAAATAAAGAGCGGTAAAAATCCTTCTTCCGTTTTTCCCTTTGAGGGCTGGGCGCGAGTTGACGGACGTTGACCTCTACCAATTGAAAGAGGGTTCGTCACGCGTGGTCCTGCCTACCCCGTTGGTAAGAATTAGCCAATGAGAGCGCCTCTGATTCAGTCAGCGGCGACCAAAGAAAGAAGAAGAGAGGCTATTGGTTACAGGCTGAAACCACTGCCCAATAGGAGCAGGACGAGCCAGCACCTCCGGCGGGCCGCTTGAGCTGCTGGAGGAAGTGGTGGTTGTGCTGTGTTTCGCAAGAGTTTTTCTGAGCAGGTTCATCCGGCGGTCTGGCGAGTCTGACCGCGTTCCCTGGCATCAGGTGAGGTTGGCGCTGGCCTCTCTCCAGGCCTTGGGCCTCTCGCTCCGGGACGACCTCCCCTGGGCCAGGGGACGCCCCGCGAGGCGGACCGCGGGCGGGCTTGGAACTCGGCGCTCTGGCGGGGTTCTGCCGCTCCGGAGGGCCGCAATGGTGGGGGGCTGAGGCACTCGAATCCTCGCTCTTTCGGGGCTGCCGGGGAGGTCTCCGAAGTACGGGTGGGTGCGGGGAAGGAGGGAGCTCCGAGTTCCTGGAAGGAGCCGAGTTCGTCGCGGGCCGCCCTCCAGGGGGCGAGCCCTAAACTGTACACGTAAATAAATAACTGCCTTCCCTCGGAGGGCCGGCGCCTTGCCTCACTTCCAGGTTGAACGAAGGGCCTATTGTTCTGTCTAGCTTTATCTCCCAGCAACCCTGAGACGTAAATACTGGAATTCTCCCCATTTAACAGACGAACAAGTGGAGCAGGGAAGCTGGGGAACCGTCGTCAGGTCGCACAGGTAGGACGTCACCCAGCAGGGATTCGAATCCGGGTCGGCCGGACTCCCCACCCGCGCCTCGTATTCTTTGAATTGGGAGACCTCCTCCCGCCCGGCGTGGACACTGATTGCAATCTGCGAAACAGAGTTAGGGCAATGCTACGGGATGTCTGGGACCGGGCTGCTCACGGCTTGCGGGGACCAGCCGACGCCCCCTTTTCAGCCCCAGGCCTAGTGGGATCTGTTGCCCCGGGGAAGCTTTGCTCCGGAAAGGCGCTGTGGAGAGAACTTTCTGCCTGGGTGGAGTTGTTCTGTATTTCTTGCCGTAATGCTGATGTCTTTGAGGGCTGGGCGCGAGTTGACGGACGTTGACCTCTACCAATTGAAAGAGGGTTCGTCACGCGTGGTCCTGCCTACCCCGTTGGTAAGAATTAGCCAATGAGAGCGCCTCTGATTCAGTCAGCGGCGACCAAAGAAAGAAGAAGAGAGGCTATTGGTTACAGGCTGAAACCACTGCCCAATAGGAGCAGGACGAGCCAGCACCTCCGGCGGGCCGCTTGAGCTGCTGGAGGAAGTGGTGGTTGTGCTGTGTTTCGCAAGAGTTTTTCTGAGCAGGTTCATCCGGCGGTCTGGCGAGTCTGACCGCGTTCCCTGGCATCAGGTGAGGTTGGCGCTGGCCTCTCTCCAGGCCTTGGGCCTCTCGCTCCGGGACGACCTCCCCTGGGCCAGGGGACGCCCCGCGAGGCGGACCGCGGGCGGGCTTGGAACTCGGCGCTCTGGCGGGGTTCTGCCGCTCCGGAGGGCCGCAATGGTGGGGGGCTGAGGCACTCGAATCCTCGCTCTTTCGGGGCTGCCGGGGAGGTCTCCGAAGTACGGGTGGGTGCGGGGAAGGAGGGAGCTCCGAGTTCCTGGAAGGAGCCGAGTTCGTCGCGGGCCGCCCTCCAGGGGGCGAGCCCTAAACTGTACACGTAAATAAATAACTGCCTTCCCTCGGAGGGCCGGCGCCTTGCCTCACTTCCAGGTTGAACGAAGGGCCTATTGTTCTGTCTAGCTTTATCTCCCAGCAACCCTGAGACGTAAATACTGGAATTCTCCCCATTTAACAGACGAACAAGTGGAGCAGGGAAGCTGGGGAACCGTCGTCAGGTCGCACAGGTAGGACGTCACCCAGCAGGGATTCGAATCCGGGTCGGCCGGACTCCCCACCCGCGCCTCGTATTCTTTGAATTGGGAGACCTCCTCCCGCCCGGCGTGGACACTGATTGCAATCTGCGAAACAGAGTTAGGGCAATGCTACGGGATGTCTGGGACCGGGCTGCTCACGGCTTGCGGGGACCAGCCGACGCCCCCTTTTCAGCCCCAGGCCTAGTGGGATCTGTTGCCCCGGGGAAGCTTTGCTCCGGAAAGGCGCTGTGGAGAGAACTTTCTGCCTGGGTGGAGTTGTTCTGTATTTCTTCTGTCTCTCTGTTTATATCGACTGCTGATACGTTCTTAGAAGTTGCGAGTTTTGGGATTGGTTTTGTGTTTTTAGGTGTATGGTGGGTAATTTAGTACGTATTTAGCATCTGTTGTGTACTTCTTGTGAAGGATACACTGAAGAATCAGGCTTGGGCTTGGCTCTGGGCCTTTCATGTCTCATCACAACTCTTTGTTCTCTCATCAGAACTGGCATGTCATGGGGAAAGTTTTCACTTTTTAATATTTGACTAAACTGAAAAGCGCAGAGAATAATTATTTTTTAAAGAATAATTTTATTTATTTACGACTGTGGTGGGTCGTCGTTGCGTTGCGCGCTTTTCTCGTCGCAGTGTGCAACTTCTTATGGCGGTGGCTTCTCTTTTTTGTGGAGCACGGGCTCTAGGTAGGGTGCGCGGGCTTCAGAGCACAGGCTCAATAGTTGTGGCTCACGGGCCTAGCTGCTCCACAGCGCGTGAGATCTTTCCAGGTCAGAGATCGAACCCATGTCTCCTGCATTGTCAGGCGGATTCTTTACCACTGAGCCACCCGCGAAGCACGCAGTGAATAATTCTTAAAAGACCCGTACATTCACTATCCATAGTTAACAAATCTTGTCTTGGACCTTTTGATAGAATTTTTCTTCCTTTTTTTTCTCAAGGGAAAAAAAAAAGTCTTGTAGTCAAAGAGTCATGTGTACCCCTTCACCCTCCCTCTCCTGAATTGGGTATTTTTCATGCCTGGACGTGTTTTATACCACCTTACATTTATAAATCCATACAGTTGTGTGGTTTTTGCATATTTTTAAGTTCCTTAAAGATGGAATTAATAATGCAGTTTCATCTATAGCCTCCATTTTTCTTTTCAAGATAGTTTTTGAAGTTTATGGCTCCATCTTGACCAGAGGTTTTCCTTCACTTTTTTCTCCACTGTAAGCTCTCATTCTTATACTTCAGTTCATCAGGTATTCTAACTTGACCTTTTAATATAATTTTTTTAGCTGTCTTTTGTTTTTCTCTGAAAGAGCTCCTTAGGTTTATCTTACAGTTTTAGTAAAGCATTTATTTTTGCCTGTAAAATTTCTAAGAGCTCTTTCTTGCTTTCTGATTTGATCTTTTTTTCTCTTGGCATTGTTTTAAGTTTGAGTTTATTTTACTTATTTGCTTATCACCGTTTCTTGCATTGTATTCCTTTTTCCAAGTTTCTTCTGTCTGCTTTGGCCTCCTCTCCTGTTGGAGGCTTTTCTTTTTTTTTTTTTTTATAATTCTTTTTTTAAAGATTTATTTATTTATTTACTTTGGGCGGGGGTCGGGTTGGGGAGGGAGGGGAGCGGGCAGGCCACTTCTGTTGGTCCTTCATTTCTCCATTTTCATTCGTCTTCGTTCTTTGGCTCCTGTGGGCCTCCCATCGTGGTGGCGTCTGTTGTCGCAGAGCGCCGGCTCCGGGCGCATGCGCTCCAGAGCTCTGGCTCAGTGATTGGACACATCGGTCCAGCCGCTCCGCGGCACGTGGGATCTTCCCAGGCCAGGGATCGAACCGGCGCCCCTTGCACTGCAAGGCGGTGTCCTTATCCACTGGACCACCAGGGGAAGCCCTGGAGGCTTTTCTTGAATGTCAGTTGCTCTGATCCACACTTTGGAGGCCTCCCCAGCAGCCCCGAAAAAGCAGGGATTTGGGTGCCCCCCACCCTGAAAACTGATTGGAAGCTCTGTATGAAGAACTGAACGTTACCAGCCAATTGACTTTTACCCTTAGATGTGGGAAGAGTCATGTGTACCCCTTCACCCTCCCTCTCCTGAATTGGGTATTTTTCATGCCTGGACGTGTTTTATACCACCTTACATTTATAAATCCATACAGTTGTGTGGTTTTTGCATATTTTTAAGTTCCTTAAAGATGGAATTAATAATGCAGTTTCATCTATAGCCTCCATTTTTCTTTTCAAGATAGTTTTTGAAGTTTATGGCTCCATCTTGACCAGAGGTTTTCCTTCACTTTTTTCTCCACTGTAAGCTCTCATTCTTATACTTCAGTTCATCAGGTATTCTAACTTGACCTTTTAATATAATTTTTTTAGCTGTCTTTTGTTTTTCTCTGAAAGAGCTCCTTAGGTTTATCTTACAGTTTTAGTAAAGCATTTATTTTTGCCTGTAAAATTTCTAAGAGCTCTTTCTTGCTTTCTGATTTGATCTTTTTTTCTCTTGGCATTGTTTTAAGTTTGAGTTTATTTTACTTATTTGCTTATCACCGTTTCTTGCATTGTATTCCTTTTTCCAAGTTTCTTCTGTCTGCTTTGGCCTCCTCTCCTGTTGGAGGCTTTTCTTTTTTTTTTTTTTTATAATTCTTTTTTTAAAGATTTATTTATTTATTTACTTTGGGCGGGGGTCGGGTTGGGGAGGGAGGGGAGCGGGCAGGCCACTTCTGTTGGTCCTTCATTTCTCCATTTTCATTCGTCTTCGTTCTTTGGCTCCTGTGGGCCTCCCATCGTGGTGGCGTCTGTTGTCGCAGAGCGCCGGCTCCGGGCGCATGCGCTCCAGAGCTCTGGCTCAGTGATTGGACACATCGGTCCAGCCGCTCCGCGGCACGTGGGATCTTCCCAGGCCAGGGATCGAACCGGCGCCCCTTGCACTGCAAGGCGGTGTCCTTATCCACTGGACCACCAGGGGAAGCCCTGGAGGCTTTTCTTGAATGTCAGTTGCTCTGATCCACACTTTGGAGGCCTCCCCAGCAGCCCCGAAAAAGCAGGGATTTGGGTGCCCCCCACCCTGAAAACTGATTGGAAGCTCTGTATGAAGAACTGAACCTTACCAGCCAATTGACTTTTACCCTTAGATGTGGGAAGAGAAACTCAACCATTTTCTTGAAATTCACAACTGTCAGTATTTATAGATTTTCCCTCTTGAGCTGGTTTTCTTTAGAGAAGAGTTCGCTATTAATGTGCCTTGAAGCATAGAGAAGCTATATAAATGAGAATATTGTCTTCTAGATTTGTACAGGAAGGATTGAAAATTTCAAACTTGTGGAAATTTGTAGACTTTGACTCAACTCCTTGTTTTCACTGCTGGTCTTAAGTCTGAGTCAAACCTTCAGTTTTCTGCAGCAAAGAGGGTGGTGTTTTTTGATTGTTTGCTAGAGGGACAGATTACTGCTGTGGCGACTAGAGAGGCTCACGGAATGAAGCCACAATGATCAGCGATTAAGTTTCAGTCTGGGTCAGGGGGCCAGCATTCTCTTGGACTAAAGGCCCAGAATCTGAGTCCAGAGTGTATTTATTGTTTGAGATTATACAAATGAGAATCTGAGAAGTAAATATTCATCAAAGAACAGGTGGCCACTAAGCACGTCCACTTCAAGGTTAGCATAATCTCTAACTTATCTTTTTTGAAGCAGGCAGGTCTAAGAATCAAGGAACGTGTTGACTTCAGGGAGGTCACGTGAACACCCGTATCGCTGGGAGTCAGCCTCTGACTCCGTTCCAAACCCAGCTTGCATAAGTTGGTGTGTCTGGGAATGTTCCCATAGAGTCCTCCCATCCGCTCCCATATTCTGTTGATTACAAGACTTTCTGTGATTAAAAACAAAGCAATAGGGCTTCCCTGGTGGTCCAGTGGGTAATGACACTGCCTTGCAGTGCAAGGGGCGCCAGTTCCATCCCTGGCCTGGGAAGATCCCATGTGCAGGGGAGAGGCTGGACCAATGTGTCCAACTACTGAGCCGGAGCTGTGGGGCGCATGTGCCCAGAGCCAGTGCTCTGCGACGAGAGAGGCCACTGTGATGGGAGGCCCACCTGGGCCGAAGGACAAAGATGGATGAAAATAGGTAAATGAAAGACCAATAGAAGTGGCCCGCCCGCCCCCCTCCCTCCCCAACCTGCCCACCCACCCCCGAAAAAAAAAACCAGAACAAAGCAATAATAAGGATTGTTTCTAAGAAGCATAACAAGTTTTTTAAGTACAAGATAGGAAAGCACTGGACCATGATGTAGTTTTCATCTCTGGGTCTCAGGATCTCAAGGGAACAGTGTTCCCATTTACCCTGCAAACTACTTTGACAGGCTTTCAGCCAAGCCTACTTTCCATCCCCATCTTTGAACACTGTCTTCTTTGAACATGATTTCTTCAGTCCCCTTAGTAGGAATTAGCTGACTTCTCAGTAGCACACATTCCTATCAGTTATTGGTCCAGAAAACTGATTTGTGTGTCTCATACTCTCTTTTCTTTGTGCTTGTGATTTATTCGTTTTTAAATGCTCTTTCTTGCAAGGGGGTGAGGGTCATGTTCATGGGTTTTCAGGAATAACTAGGAGAGAAAGAAAACTGTACTTCATCTACCATGTTTATTGGAATTCTCTACATTTATGCTGCGCACTCCAGTCTGGCCTCTTCTCATCATTTTGGGAAAGCAGCTCTTTTCTAGGTTATCTGTCACCTCCACAGTGTTACATCTTGTGGCTATTCTTCCCCTCACATTAGACACACCTGCCTGTCCACTCCTGGCAACATTCTTCCAAGACACCACACTCTCCCAGGTTTTTTGCTACCTCATAGTCTTGGTCTCTGGGTTCTCTTCCTGTAACTGCTGTCCTTTTAGTGTTAATGTCTCTGGTATTAGTTCTTGGCCAGCTTTTCTTTTGTCTCAATTCCTTCTTGGGTAATTAATCTGTCCCAAGATTTTAAGTGGCATGAGGATTCTTAAAGCTGTCCACTCTTCCATTTCCACTGCTACCCTTCTTGCCTCTGTGATTACTCATTTACACTCCCACAATAGCCTATTAACCGGTCCCATGTGCAGGAGAGGCTGGACCAATGTGTCCAACTACTGAGCCGGAGCTGTGGGCGCATGTGCCCAGAGCCAGTGCTCTGCGAGAGAGGCCACTGTGATGGGAGGCCCACCTGGGCAAGGACAAAGATGGATGAAAATAGGTAAATGAAAGACCAATAGAAGTGGCCCGCCCCCCTCCCTCCCCAACCTGCCCACCCACCCCCGAAAAAAAAAACCAGAACAAAGCAATAATAAGGATTGTTTCTAAGAAGCATAACAAGTTTTTTAAGTACAAGATAGGAAAGCACTGGACCATGATGTAGTTTTCATCTCTGGGTCTCAGGATCTCAAGGGAACAGTGTTCCCATTTACCCTGCAAACTACTTTGACAGGCTTTCAGCCAAGCCTACTTTCCATCCCCATCTTTGAACACTGTCTTCTTTGAACATGATTTCTTCAGTCCCCTTAGTAGGAATTAGCTGACTTCTCAGTAGCACACATTCCTATCAGTTATTGGTCCAGAAAACTGATTTGTGTGTCTCATACTCTCTTTTCTTTGTGCTTGTGATTTATTCGTTTTTAAATGCTCTTTCTTGCAAGGGGGTGAGGGTCATGTTCATGGGTTTTCAGGAATAACTAGGAGAGAAAGAAAACTGTACTTCATCTACCATGTTTATTGGAATTCTCTACATTTATGCTGCGCACTCCAGTCTGGCCTCTTCTCATCATTTTGGGAAAGCAGCTCTTTTCTAGGTTATCTGTCACCTCCACAGTGTTACATCTTGTGGCTATTCTTCCCCTCACATTAGACACACCTGCCTGTCCACTCCTGGCAACATTCTTCCAAGACACCACACTCTCCCAGGTTTTTTGCTACCTCATAGTCTTGGTCTCTGGGTTCTCTTCCTGTAACTGCTGTCCTTTTAGTGTTAATGTCTCTGGTATTAGTTCTTGGCCAGCTTTTCTTTTGTCTCAATTCCTTCTTGGGTAATTAATCTGTCCCAAGATTTTAAGTGGCATGAGGATTCTTAAAGCTGTCCACTCTTCCATTTCCACTGCTACCCTTCTTGCCTCTGTGATTACTCATTTACACTCCCACAATAGCCTATTAACCGGTCACCTTTGTCTGCACTTTTGCTCCCCGACAGTCTATTCCTAACACAGAAGAAACTCCTTACTAAGGCCTTTTAGTGAGAGCGTCCTGTATCATCAGCTTCATCCCTCACATCAGCCTCATGTTGTCTGTTCTTTTCTTACAGTGCTCATTACACTGGGCTTCCTCATTTCGCAAGTGCACCAAACCCATACTTAGCAGGTACCTGTGAATTGAATTCTTTCTGAAATTCTTTCTTGGCTCTTGATATGGCCAACTTCTTTTAATCCTTGATGTCTTGGTTTAATTTTCAGTTATGAGAGGCCTCCTGTCACAATTGCTTCTTGCCTCCCACTCCCCAAACCAAAAGCACAATGTATGATTTTCACATTGATTTGTTTATTCTCCCATTTGCCAGAATGTAAACTCTAGTACACTGGGTCTCATCAACTTATCTGTGTTTGCCTCAGTGGAGTGTCTGACTGTATGACAGGTACTTAGATGTTTCTTGAAAAAACAAACTAATGTAGTGGCTCAGAGAGGGAAACAAATAACAAAAAGGGACGTAACCAGTCAATAAATATTTGTTCCACTCCAATATTCTTACCTGGAAAGTTCCATGGACGGAGAAGCCAGGTGAACTACAGTCCATGGAGTCACAAATATGTATATATGGGGCTTCCCTGATGGCTCACTGGTGAGGAATCTTCCTACAATGCAGGAGTCCCTGGTTCCATCCCTGGGTTGGAAAGATCCCCCTGGAGGAGGGCATGGCCACCCACTCCAGTATTCTTGCCTGGAGAATTCCGTGGACAGAGGAGCCTGGCAGGCTACAGTCCGTGGGGTCACACAGAGTCGGACATGACTGAGGTGTCTAAGCAGCAGCTTGTAGCAGTGATTAAGAGCGGAGGTTCCAAGGCAGATTGCCTGCATTGCAGTCCTGGCTCCAATACTTCCTAGTTTTGTGGCTTTTGAGAGGACACTTCTCCAAGTCTCCCATTTTCTTCTCTGGAACTTGGACTGACAGTGATACTCATAAGGCTCTTAGGATTAAATGGCGTAATGCATTTTTACATCCTTAGCACAGTGCCTGGAACATAGTAAGGCTCAATAAATGGTAGCTCTTATTACTGTTAATTGTTATGATTGTTATTTTCAGGGAATGCGTGTAAGTAGTCAGCTCTTAAGTTTTCTCCTTTTAATTGGATATTTATAAGTAACAGCTGCCTTTTCGACTGAGCTATGTGTACTATTAAATTCTATTTTTGGCAGATGGAAGGTAAAACATGATTGCCTCCATGGAGAGTGTTCTTATGTGGTGGGGGAAACTGAATCTTAAATCTGAAACTTGTTTATTTGTATCTATACAAAATAAAATTATTAAGAGAACTAATTGGTGGTGAAAGTGGTCTCTCAAAGACTATATATTAATAAAACATCAAATTATATATTCCAAAAATTGCAAATAAATAAGTATTTGTTGAATGGACTAACAAATGGAATTAAACAGAAAATAAAAAGAGTGAAAAGGTTGGAGTAAATAAAGGTTGACCCCCCCCCTCCCCCGCAAAATAAATAAAGGTTGCCCAGTGCTTTTGGAGGAAATAGGTAAATTCCTATTTTGAGTTAGTAGTTGAGTTAATTTTCCACTCCAATATACCAGTCAATAAATATTTGTTCCACTCCAATATTCTTACCTGGAAAGTTCCATGGACGGAGAAGCCAGGTGAACTACAGTCCATGGAGTCACAAATATGTATATATGGGGCTTCCCTGATGGCTCACTGGTGAGGAATCTTCCTACAATGCAGGAGTCCCTGGTTCCATCCCTGGGTTGGAAAGATCCCCCTGGAGGAGGGCATGGCCACCCACTCCAGTATTCTTGCCTGGAGAATTCCGTGGACAGAGGAGCCTGGCAGGCTACAGTCCGTGGGGTCACACAGAGTCGGACATGACTGAGGTGTCTAAGCAGCAGCTTGTAGCAGTGATTAAGAGCGGAGGTTCCAAGGCAGATTGCCTGCATTGCAGTCCTGGCTCCAATACTTCCTAGTTTTGTGGCTTTTGAGAGGACACTTCTCCAAGTCTCCCATTTTCTTCTCTGGAACTTGGACTGACAGTGATACTCATAAGGCTCTTAGGATTAAATGGCGTAATGCATTTTTACATCCTTAGCACAGTGCCTGGAACATAGTAAGGCTCAATAAATGGTAGCTCTTATTACTGTTAATTGTTATGATTGTTATTTTTCAGGGGAATGCGTGTAAGTAGTCAGCTCTTAAGTTTTCTCCTTTTAATTGGATATTTATAAGTAACAGCTGCCTTTTCGACTGAGCTATGTGTACTATTAAATTCTATTTTTGGCAGATGGAAGGTAAAACATGATTGCCTCCATGGAGAGTGTTCTTATGTGGTGGGGGAAACTGAATCTTAAATCTGAAACTTGTTTATTTGTATCTATACAAAATAAAATTATTAAGAGAACTAATTGGTGGTGAAAGTGGTCTCTCAAAGACTATATATTAATAAAACATCAAATTATATATTCCAAAAATTGCAAATAAATAAGTATTTGTTGAATGGACTAACAAATGGAATTAAACAGAAAATAAAAAGAGTGAAAAGGTTGGAGTAAATAAAGGTTGACCCCCCCCCTCCCCCGCAAAATAAATAAAGGTTGCCCAGTGCTTTTGGAGGAAATAGGTAAATTCCTATTTTGAGTTAGTAGTTGAGTTAATTTTGCCAGTGTAGAAATGTTATTTCTGTGTTTATTCTTTGCACTTTGGTACCATGAAAGATGACTGTTGCCTACTAAATAAAATTAATTATAGCATTGTATGTATTTGTTGTAATAAGTGTCCATATCCCGGTCATGACAAAACTGCAAGAGGCCTGGGAGATTACTTTCAATAGTTCAGCCCTCTTATTTTATAGATTCATCTTAAAGGATAGGGCTGTGATCACATGACTTCATGTTTTCAAATGCCAAACAGGGATACTGATTACAAGCCCTTGCTATAGGGAAAGAAACTAAAATCATCTTTTTAAGTTTCTCAGTTTTGTCAAGAATGATCTTAAACAGCAATATTAGAGGATAGACCTGATTAGATAAAAGCATGCCATTCAGCTGATATGTTTCGCTAATACTTTTTTTTTACAAATATTGCTTCCTCAGTGATGGCTCGTGAAGCAATGGAATATGATCTTCAGATGCATTTAGATCATGATGCTGCAGAACAGCCTGCTCCTGCTGAAGTGGTCAGCAGCCTAGGGGAACCACCCCTGATCATGCCTCTTCGTATTGAGGAGGTCAGGAACCTGGAGAGACCACCCCTGCTCATGCCTGTTCGTACTGAGGAGATCAGGAGCCAGGAGGGACCACCCCTGTTTCCGCCTGTACTTACTGAGGTACTCAGCATCCATGGAGGACCACCCCTACTCCAACTCCCTGATGCTGTGATCAACAGCCAAGAGCTACTGTCACGTCTTCCTCCTGTTTATCCGGAGCCCCTTGATCTGCCAGAGCAACTGGAGACTTTGGAGGGCTACAATCCAGGGATTTCACAGGAGCTTCTCCCAGAGCGTATGGAGGACAATCCAGGGATTTCAGAGGAGCTTCTCCCAGAGACTGTGGTGGAGTTCAGTCCAGTGGTTTCGGAGGAGCTTCTCCCAGAGGCTGTGGAGGAGCTCAGTCCAAGGGTTTCAGAGGAACATAGGCAGAGATTTAGTGCTGCCCAGGTGCCTTCATTGAATTCAATGGACATTTTCATCAACGGGCTGCAGAGACTTCATGGCATGCTGGAATTCCTGAGACCACCTTTAGACCGCAGCGTGGGACCAGTGAGAGCAAGGAGAAGGAGGAGGAGTTCTACTTCACGGAGGGCAAGAGGTGGAGGGTCCCAGAGGACAAACAGTGTCAGGTAAAATATATGCATAAATAGTGGGATTGGTGCTTGATTCGGAATTATGAACCTTAGGCCATGATGATAGCCCCAGTGCTTAAAGAATTGGCATTGTGGGGCCAAGGGGCACCGGTTCAATCCCTGGTCTGGGAAGATCCCTTGTGCCGCGGAATGGCTGGACTGGTGTGTCCAGTTAAGAGCCAGCACTCGGGAGCGCATGCACCCAGAGTTGGTGCTCTGGAACGAGAGAGGCCACTGAGGTGGGAGCCCCACACAAGCCAAAGAGTAAAGATGGATAAAAATAAATAAAAACCAATAAAGAGAAGCCACAATTTATAAAAAGAATCATAGGAAGATGCACACAAAAGAAAAAGAATTGGCATTGTGACTTGGCAAGTTGGGTAACCTTTCTGAACTCCCAATACCTTATAAGTCTGATAAAAATAAACATACTTGCTTTATTTGCTTCAAAAAGTAACGGAGGCTGAGTGGAGTCGCCTTCCGCACTCTGGCTAGGTGACCCTGGAGCAAGCCATTTTAACCACAAGCCTACTTTCCTCCATCTGTCAAATGGGGCTGGCTGGTGGTGACGGCAGAAGCCCGAGGCCAGGTGGTGGGGGTGAGCATCGTTTGCATGTGAACTGTCTGGTCCTCCCTGTACTTCCTTTCCTCCCCCACCCCCACTCCAGTCTCTCCTTGGCACTCCCCGCCTCCATCTCCCCCTACGGAAGGGGTGGGGAGAGTGAATAGAAAGGTAATTTATCAGCTTTATCCTAAAGATTTGTCTCTGGCAGCTAATCCATGGTTAGATAAAGGGAGGATTTCTGTTGTGGAGACTTGACGTTTACCCATTCAGGTCAAAGTTCAGAAATTCAGCAAAACAAAGGTTGTGAAAGTTTCTTGGAAAGGTTTGGGTCATGTGTCCCAAAGGACTTTGGGTTTGCTTCCCTTTGTTCCGGCTGTGCCCTTACCGCAGAGACTTCATGGCATGCTGGAATTCCTGAGACCACCTTTAGACCGCAGCGTGGGACCAGTGAGAGCAAGGAGAAGGAGGAGGAGTTCTACTTCACGGAGGGCAAGAGGTGGAGGGTCCCAGAGGACAAACAGTGTCAGGTAAAATATATGCATAAATAGTGGGATTGGTGCTTGATTCGGAATTATGAACCTTAGGCCATGATGATAGCCCCAGTGCTTAAAGAATTGGCATTGTGGGGCCAAGGGGCACCGGTTCAATCCCTGGTCTGGGAAGATCCCTTGTGCCGCGGAATGGCTGGACTGGTGTGTCCAGTTAAGAGCCAGCACTCGGGAGCGCATGCACCCAGAGTTGGTGCTCTGGAACGAGAGAGGCCACTGAGGTGGGAGCCCCACACAAGCCAAAGAGTAAAGATGGATAAAAATAAATAAAAACCAATAAAGAGAAGCCACAATTTATAAAAAGAATCATAGGAAGATGCACACAAAAGAAAAAGAATTGGCATTGTGACTTGGCAAGTTGGGTAACCTTTCTGAACTCCCAATACCTTATAAGTCTGATAAAAATAAACATACTTGCTTTATTTGCTTCAAAAAGTAACGGAGGCTGAGTGGAGTCGCCTTCCGCACTCTGGCTAGGTGACCCTGGAGCAAGCCATTTTAACCACAAGCCTACTTTCCTCCATCTGTCAAATGGGGCTGGCTGGTGGTGACGGCAGAAGCCCGAGGCCAGGTGGTGGGGGTGAGCATCGTTTGCATGTGAACTGTCTGGTCCTCCCTGTACTTCCTTTCCTCCCCCACCCCCACTCCAGTCTCTCCTTGGCACTCCCCGCCTCCATCTCCCCCTACGGAAGGGGTGGGGAGAGTGAATAGAAAGGTAATTTATCAGCTTTATCCTAAAGATTTGTCTCTGGCAGCTAATCCATGGTTAGATAAAGGGAGGATTTCTGTTGTGGAGACTTGACGTTTACCCATTCAGGTCAAAGTTCAGAAATTCAGCAAAACAAAGGTTGTGAAAGTTTCTTGGAAAGGTTTGGGTCATGTGTCCCAAAGGACTTTGGGTTTGCTTCCCTTTGTTCCGGCTGTGCCCCTTACCTGTGGGGCCCTCACCCCATTCCTGCACGGCCCTCTTCTCTAGCAGGCCTCCCAGCCCGCTTGCCCCACTTTCTCTAGCCTCTGGTTATTCTAGTCCGTGTTATACAACCGAGCATCTTGTGTGTGAGTCCTGAGGCCCAGGAAAGATGCTGAAACTCGAGTTGTGTCTGTCATGTCTTTGTGCCCCTGTGGCACCTGTTGCCACGCTGAGCTCCTTTGCTCAGCTCTTGGCTAGGCACAGGAACGACAGACAAGGGATGCTCTCAGGCTGGCCCTGGTGGGGACAGCTGGGCTGTGTGTGGGGAGGGAGGAATGCAGAGGGCTGCAGCTGTGGGCAGTGACTTAGGCGCCAGAGGCTCCATAGTAAGCCCACACTAAATATGGGTTGTTTGAAGTCCCTCAGGACATCAGTCATAGATGCCCACAATGTCAGAGTTGGCAGGAACTTTTTTAAATATTTAATAATAGAATTGCTAGGAAATATTAGCAAACACAAAGAAAAAAATGAAAATATATAATCTTACCCAAGCATAACTACTATTAATTTTTATATATATCTTCGGACTTTTTCTTTCCTATTGATTTCTATGAATTATATCTTTTGTACAAAAATGGAGTCATTCTTTGTATACTAATTGTAACTTGAATTGCACTGTTCTAACTTACTTTTTTTTGTCCTTCAAACAATATGCTTTCCACATCGGCAAGCAGTCTACCTAATATCTTAATTATCTTGTTGGTTATGTAATATTGAGGGTTGAACCAAAATGTATTTAATCAGTCCTTTATTTTTAGTCATTTAAATAGCTTATAATTTTATTTTTGCTTCTTGTAGCGTGTGAATTAAGGGGGGATGAATAGAAAGGTAATTTATCAGCTTTATCCTAAAGATTTGTCTCTGGCAGGAAATCCATGGTTAGATAAAGGGAGGATTTCTGTTGTGGAGACTTGACGTTTACCCATTCAGGTCAAAGTTCAGAAATTCAGCAAAACAAAGGTTGTGAAAGTTTCTTGGAAAGGTTTGGGTCATGTGTCCCAAAGGACTTTGGGTTTGCTTCCCTTTGTTCCGGCTGTGCCCCTTACCTGTGGGGCCCTCACCCCATTCCTGCACGGCCCTCTTCTCTAGCAGGCCTCCCAGCCCGCTTGCCCCACTTTCTCTAGCCTCTGGTTATTCTAGTCCGTGTTATACAACCGAGCATCTTGTGTGTGAGTCCTGAGGCCCAGGAAAGATGCTGAAACTCGAGTTGTGTCTGTCATGTCTTTGTGCCCCTGTGGCACCTGTTGCCACGCTGAGCTCCTTTGCTCAGCTCTTGGCTAGGCACAGGAACGACAGACAAGGGATGCTCTCAGGCTGGCCCTGGTGGGGACAGCTGGGCTGTGTGTGGGGAGGGAGGAATGCAGAGGGCTGCAGCTGTGGGCAGTGACTTAGGCGCCAGAGGCTCCATAGTAAGCCCACACTAAATATGGGTTGTTTGAAGTCCCTCAGGACATCAGTCATAGATGCCCACAATGTCAGAGTTGGCAGGAACTTTTTTAAATATTTAATAATAGAATTGCTAGGAAATATTAGCAAACACAAAGAAAAAAATGAAAATATATAATCTTACCCAAGCATAACTACTATTAATTTTTATATATATCTTCGGACTTTTTCTTTCCTATTGATTTCTATGAATTATATCTTTTGTACAAAAATGGAGTCATTCTTTGTATACTAATTGTAACTTGGAATTGCACTGTTCTAACTTACTTTTTTTTGTCCTTCAAACAATATGCTTTCCACATCGGCAAGCAGTCTACCTAATATCTTAATTATCTTGTTGGTTATGTAATATTGAGGGTTGAACCAAAATGTATTTAATCAGTCCTTTATTTTTAGTCATTTAAATAGCTTATAATTTTATTTTTTGCTCTTGTAAGCTGTGCTGAAATGAATATCTGTGCATATGTCTTCTTCATTTAAATTCCTAGAAATGAAATTACTTTGTCAAAGGAACTATGCAGGCGTTTGGTAAACACATTTCTGTATTGCCTTCTAGAAAGATTGTGCTAATTTGCACACCAGCATTGCGTGGGAATACCTGGTTCTCCATACCCAGAAAACTTTCGATATTTTAATTGTTTTTCATTTTTGCCAGTCTGTTCATCAATTAATTTTGTCACCTTAAAAAAAAAAAGTAATGGAGGGGATAAGTTACACTGATAGACGTTTTGAGAACTTGGTGGTAGTTTGTTGGTGATGGTTTCTATAGAGGCTGGCTTTTCTTTAGATCATTTGTCTCTTGTACCTCAAAAAGGAAAAAGACATTACACATGCAAGTCTACTCCACTTGCCCAAGGTTCATTGTTCATGGGCACTCCACTTAGTGGTGCAGTAGATTTTGTAAGATGGGAAGGCTGGATTTAGAGAAGCCTGTGAAAATTAGCGTGAATTAATTTAGAGTGTATTTGAGCAAGTGGGAAATACTCTAGCCCTCTTCACCTGATACTGTGTTGTAGAGTTAAAAATAATTTTCTTCCACAGGTTTTGGTTTCAGTGTGCCTCCTGAAGGGCTTAGCTGTCAAGTCTTGACAGTCATTATGAAGAATAGCAGTTGTCTATACCTTACCTGTTTTTTAACTTTTCCTGCTTTATTTGAAATACTTAGTTCCACACTTGGCCTTCTAAATGTCTTCATAATGTTTAAAGAGATTGAATTCAACCTTTTCTTTTTAAATGTGAAGGAAACTTGAGAAAGTGATTTGTTCAGGGTCTCATAGTGACAGCACAGACGAAGTTAGAACTGATGCTGGAACCTGGATCTAATTGTTGTCCACAAAAGCAAATAGAGGAAGCTTCAATCGGATCCATTTTTCTAACACTATGAAAATAATGAGGGACTTCCATGATGGTCCAGTGGCTAGGACCCCTTCACTCCCAGTGCAGGAGGCCCAGTTTAATTCCTGGTTAGAGAATTTAATCCCGCATATGGTAACTGAGAGTTTGCTTGCCACAACTAAGACCCAGTACAGCCAAACAAATAAACAATAAAAAGTAAATATTAAGAATGAGATGGCACCAAAAAGTGGTAGCTGGGCCATCTCTTACCTGTGATTTATGAATGAGGAAGATGATGGGGTGGTTTGTGAGGTGGCTATGATAACGCTGGAATTGGGGTTGTGCCTTCTGATTCTGGATTTCAACGTCCTTTGCCGTGGATCTTGCTTATAGCGGTTCAGCGCTGCTGTTACTATGGCTTCAGTCTCTGGAATGCCTCATCACTGCTTGATGTGATCCATCAAGGGTGAGAAGTGCCTAGTTCTGGGTTGATAAGAGTTGCAAATGCATATTACTCTGTTATTTTAAGGTGCCATTTACCTGGAGTTTGAAAGCAAAATAGGATTTCATATATTTGTGTCATAGGTGAAGGTACCTTGTAGTGCAGTTTGGGGACCCTGTTTAAGTAGTACAGGGGCTGAGAGTTGATAGCGGTGTCCTGAGGAACTATGAAGGGGAGTCTTAAATTGTCCTTGGGCTTCATTGTTCATACATTGGGTGGGTGGGTAGAGGTATTGCTATTGGTTGAGGACATTATAGTCAGTTCACAGGAGAGTGACAGTTAGAAACCTGATGCCAGTTTACAGGGAAAAATAGAAACACCACAGAGATCAGATTCTCTGGAATCGTGTGCCTCCTGAATACCTTACCTTGTTTTTATACCTTTTTCCTGCTTTATTTGAAATACTTAGTTCCACACTTGGCCTTCTAAATGTCTTCATAATGTTTAAAGAGATTGAATTCAACCTTTTCTTTTTAAATGTGAAGGAAACTTGAGAAAGTGATTTGTTCAGGGTCTCATAGTGACAGCACAGACGAAGTTAGAACTGATGCTGGAACCTGGATCTAATTGTTGTCCACAAAAGCAAATAGAGGAAGCTTCAATCGGATCCATTTTTCTAACACTATGAAAATAATGAGGGACTTCCATGATGGTCCAGTGGCTAGGACCCCTTCACTCCCAGTGCAGGAGGCCCAGTTTAATTCCTGGTTAGAGAATTTAATCCCGCATATGGTAACTGAGAGTTTGCTTGCCACAACTAAGACCCAGTACAGCCAAACAAATAAACAATAAAAAGTAAATATTAAGAATGAGATGGCACCAAAAAGTGGTAGCTGGGCCATCTCTTACCTGTGATTTATGAATGAGGAAGATGATGGGGTGGTTTGTGAGGTGGCTATGATAACGCTGGAATTGGGGTTGTGCCTTCTGATTCTGGATTTCAACGTCCTTTGCCGTGGATCTTGCTTATAGCGGTTCAGCGCTGCTGTTACTATGGCTTCAGTCTCTGGAATGCCTCATCACTGCTTGATGTGATCCATCAAGGGTGAGAAGTGCCTAGTTCTGGGTTGATAAGAGTTGCAAATGCATATTACTCTGTTATTTTAAGGTGCCATTTACCTGGAGTTTGAAAGCAAAATAGGATTTCATATATTTGTGTCATAGGTGAAGGTACCTTGTAGTGCAGTTTGGGGACCCTGTTTAAGTAGTACAGGGGCTGAGAGTTGATAGCGGTGTCCTGAGGAACTATGAAGGGGAGTCTTAAATTGTCCTTGGGCTTCATTGTTCATACATTGGGTGGGTGGGTAGAGGTATTGCTATTGGTTGAGGACATTATAGTCAGTTCACAGGAGAGTGACAGTTAGAAACCTGATGCCAGTTTACAGGGAAAAATAGAAACACCACAGAGATCAGATTCTCTGGAATCGTCAGCATGGTTCTCTCAGAAGATACTGACACACGGAAGCCAAACTCTAATCAGAAAATTGCTTGATGTATGTAGAATCTGTGCTCAGAGACTGAGCTACAGAATTTAGCTGTTAAATGTCAGTTAAGTTATTTTAAGCCTGACAGTCATAGGTCTATCTCCACAACGAGAATAAACCTTCAAGGCAAGGGTGTGCAGAGAACATGGATTCTGGAGCCTGATAAAATGAGGCATTAAAATTTTTTTGCCTTTAAATATTGTGTTGTAAATTCCATACAAAATTCACATAGAAGTCTGAGCTTTCCCAGAAATGATTGCTTATACCTTGTGAACGTCTTGAAATGAATTTCCCATTATGGTGTTTGGTGGCATTTACTCACCTGACACACTATCCCTGGGCCAGGTATTGAGACCGTGGGCCAAGGTGAGTACCTTTTGCCTCAGACTCCACCACATTGAGGAAACTTGTTTAGTGGGATATTTTTCGCAACTGCTTCTCAGTCAAGGTCACAAACTTTCCTGTTTCTTTGTTTGAGGCTGCTCAATTCTGGCTGTCAGCCTCATCATTCATTTATCTCATATTTGCAACACTCAGCTTTCTTGAGAGACTGAACTTTGCCTTGGAGATATATTCATCTGAACAGGACAGATCAGAGTACCTGTTCTTCTGTAGCTTATGGGATCTAGGACCACAGAGGGTAAGCAAGGGACTAGAAATATTCATCCTGTTATTTAATCCAGAGATGATGAGTGCAGGAAAAGAGGATTTCATATATTTGTGTCATAGGTGAAGGTACCTTGTAGTGCAGTTTGGGGACCCTGTTTAAGTAGTACAGGGGCTGAGAGTTGATAGCGGTGTCCTGAGGAACTATGAAGGGGAGTCTTAAATTGTCCTTGGGCTTCATTGTTCATACATTGGGTGGGTGGGTAGAGGTATTGCTATTGGTTGAGGACATTATAGTCAGTTCACAGGAGAGTGACAGTTAGAAACCTGATGCCAGTTTACAGGGAAAAATAGAAACACCACAGAGATCAGATTCTCTGGAATCGTCAGCATGGTTCTCTCAGAAGATACTGACACACGGAAGCCAAACTCTAATCAGAAAATTGCTTGATGTATGTAGAATCTGTGCTCAGAGACTGAGCTACAGAATTTAGCTGTTAAATGTCAGTTAAGTTATTTTAAGCCTGACAGTCATAGGTCTATCTCCACAACGAGAATAAACCTTCAAGGCAAGGGAGTGTGCAGAGAACATGGATTCTGGAGCCTGATAAAATGAGGCATTAAAATTTTTTTGCCTTTAAATATTGTGTTGTAAATTCCATACAAAATTCACATAGAAGTCTGAGCTTTCCCAGAAATGATTGCTTATACCTTGTGAACGTCTTGAAATGAATTTCCCATTATGGTGTTTGGTGGCATTTACTCACCTGACACACTATCCCTGGGCCAGGTATTGAGACCGTGGGCCAAGGTGAGTACCTTTTGCCTCAGACTCCACCACATTGAGGAAACTTGTTTAGTGGGATATTTTTCGCAACTGCTTCTCAGTCAAGGTCACAAACTTTCCTGTTTCTTTGTTTGAGGCTGCTCAATTCTGGCTGTCAGCCTCATCATTCATTTATCTCATATTTGCAACACTCAGCTTTCTTGAGAGACTGAACTTTTGCCTTGGAGATATATTCATCTGAACAGGACAGATCAGAGTACCTGTTCTTCTGTAGCTTATGGGATCTAGGACCACAGAGGGTAAGCAAGGGACTAGAAATATTCATCCTGTTATTTAATCCAGAGATGATGAGTGCAGGAAAAGAGGAAGATTTCAAGACTGTACTCCTAAACACTATGTCTCTAGGTTGCTCTTCATAGTTCCTCTTTCATATGTCCCCACCTGACCTTGGAAATGCGTATTTGCTAATAAAAGCAATATTAATGAGTGAATTTTTTAAGTCAATCACTTAATTTTTTTACTGGTTTCTATGGAGAATGCTATTGATATGTCTGTAATAGCTTAACTTTATTATGTGTTTCATTTGGTTAAAATGTTCTTAGGAAATGCTATTCTTACGTGCTTATTCTCATGAGTATATATAGCTACTGTTCACGCACAGTTCTTAAAAATAAGTTTATAAACTTGGGTAGCATTTTTTTAAAAAAAGTAAACTTGAATGACATCTATAAAAATGACAGTTAGGATCTCAGAAAATTTTCTCCATAGAATCAACTAAACAACTGGGAAAATGTATTAAAATCAACTTTTTCAGTACTCTGGAAAGTACCCAAATACCTGTAGCAGTTCAGTGAGTGATTCTTAAAACTAGCTGAGTCTCAGAAAGAGCTGTGAGCTTTGTGGCATTCCTTATACCCATCCTCTTCAACTCCATCCTAGTCTTGAAAATTGCCTCTAATCACAGTGAAAAGTCAGCAGTCTAGAACCAACTAGAGAATAGAATGGAATTGAAGTCTGTTTGAAGCCTCAATCCCAAAGACTTCTTTCTTTGGTCTGTTTAGTGGTTTGCTGGATGTTCCCATTTGAAAGGCTACCCCTGGCTTGTCTTAGTCCTAACAGCAACCGTGGGCCAAGGTGAGTACCTTTTGCCTCAGACTCCACCACATTGAGGAAACTTGTTTAGTGGGATATTTTTCGCAACTGCTTCTCAGTCAAGGTCACAAACTTTCCTGTTTCTTTGTTTGAGGCTGCTCAATTCTGGCTGTCAGCCTCATCATTCATTTATCTCATATTTGCAACACTCAGCTTTCTTGAGAGACTGAACTTTTGCCTTGGAGATATATTCATCTGAACAGGACAGATCAGAGTACCTGTTCTTCTGTAGCTTATGGGATCTAGGACCACAGAGGGTAAGCAAGGGACTAGAAATATTCATCCTGTTATTTAATCCAGAGATGATGAGTGCAGGAAAAGAGGAAGATTTCAAGACTGTACTCCTAAACACTATGTCTCTAGGTTGCTCTTCATAGTTCCTCTTTCATATGTCCCCACCTGACCTTGGAAATGCGTATTTGCTAATAAAAGCAATATTAATGAGTGAATTTTTTAAGTCAATCACTTAATTTTTTTACTGGTTTCTATGGAGAATGCTATTGATATGTCTGTAATAGCTTAACTTTATTATGTGTTTCATTTGGTTAAAATGTTCTTAGGAAATGCTATTCTTACGTGCTTATTCTCATGAGTATATATAGCTACTGTTCACGCACAGTTCTTAAAAATAAGTTTATAAACTTGGGTAGCATTTTTTTAAAAAAAGTAAACTTGAATGACATCTATAAAAATGACAGTTAGGATCTCAGAAAATTTTCTCCATAGAATCAACTAAACAACTGGGAAAATGTATTAAAATCAACTTTTTCAGTACTCTGGAAAGTACCCAAATACCTGTAGCAGTTCAGTGAGTGATTCTTAAAACTAGCTGAGTCTCAGAAAGAGCTGTGAGCTTTGTGGCATTCCTTATACCCATCCTCTTCAACTCCATCCTAGTCTTGAAAATTGCCTCTAATCACAGTGAAAAGTCAGCAGTCTAGAACCAACTAGAGAATAGAATGGAATTGAAGTCTGTTTGAAGCCTCAATCCCAAAGACTTCTTTCTTTGGTCTGTTTAGTGGTTTGCTGGATGTTCCCATTTGAAAGGCTACCCCTGGCTTGTCTTAGTCCTAAAAGCAAAAAGTCTGTCCCTGGGATCTGCCTGAGCCAGTAGATGATCACTGGAACAAACATTCAGTTCAGTTCAGTTGCTCAGCATGTCTTACTCTTTGTGACCCCATGGACTGCAGCACACCATTCTTCTCTGACCTTCACCATCTCCCGGAGATTCCTCAAAACGCATGTCCATTGACTCAGTGATGCCATCCAACTATCTCATCCTCTGTCATCCTCTTCTCCTTCTGCCTTCTATTTTCCCATCATCGGGGTCTTTTCCAATGACTCATCTCTTCGCATCAGGTGGCCAAAGTATTGGCGCTTCAGCTTCAGCATCAGTCCTTCCAAAGAATACTCAGTGTTGATTTCCTTTAGAATTGACTGGCTTGATCTCCTTGCTGTCTAAGGGACTGTCAAAAGTCTCCAACACCATAGTTCAAAGGCATCAATTCTTCACCACCGCCTTTATGGTCCAACTCTCACATCCATACATGACTACTGGGAAAACCATAGCTTTGACTATACGAACCTTTGTTGGTCTCTGCTTTTTAAAGTGCTGTCTAGGTTTGTCATAGCTTTTCTTCCAAGGAGCAAGTGTCTTTTAATATCATGGCTGCAATCACCATCCACAGTAATTTTTGGAGCCCAAGAAAATAAGGCCTGTGTTTCCATTGTTTGCCCATCTTTTAAGGAAATTCCTATAAAACATCTATTTCTGCTTCATTGACTGCACTAAAGCCTTTGACTCTGTTACAACAAACTGTGGAAAATTCTGAAAGAGATCAGAATACCAGACTACCTTACTTGCCTCCTGTGAAACCAGTATGCGGATAGGAAGCAACAGTTAGAACTGGAGCAAACATTAGACTAACCAAAAGTCTAAAAGAAGAGCTGGGGAATGCAATCTTCATATGGGGTTTTGAAAATTGCCTCTAATCACAGTGAAAAGTCAGCAGTCTAGAACCAACTAGAGAATAGAATGGAATTGAAGTCTGTTTGAAGCCTCAATCCCAAAGACTTCTTTCTTTGGTCTGTTTAGTGGTTTGCTGGATGTTCCCATTTGAAAGGCTACCCCTGGCTTGTCTTAGTCCTAAAAGCAAAAGGCTGTCCCTGGGATCTGCCTGAGCCAGTAGATGATCACTGGAACAAACATTCAGTTCAGTTCAGTTGCTCAGCATGTCTTACTCTTTGTGACCCCATGGACTGCAGCACACCATTCTTCTCTGACCTTCACCATCTCCCGGAGATTCCTCAAAACGCATGTCCATTGACTCAGTGATGCCATCCAACTATCTCATCCTCTGTCATCCTCTTCTCCTTCTGCCTTCTATTTTCCCATCATCGGGGTCTTTTCCAATGACTCATCTCTTCGCATCAGGTGGCCAAAGTATTGGCGCTTCAGCTTCAGCATCAGTCCTTCCAAAGAATACTCAGTGTTGATTTCCTTTAGAATTGACTGGCTTGATCTCCTTGCTGTCTAAGGGACTGTCAAAAGTCTCCAACACCATAGTTCAAAGGCATCAATTCTTCACCACTCGCCTTTATGGTCCAACTCTCACATCCATACATGACTACTGGGAAAACCATAGCTTTGACTATACGAACCTTTGTTGGTCTCTGCTTTTTAAAGTGCTGTCTAGGTTTGTCATAGCTTTTCTTCCAAGGAGCAAGTGTCTTTTAATATCATGGCTGCAATCACCATCCACAGTAATTTTTGGAGCCCAAGAAAATAAGGCCTGTGTTTCCATTGTTTGCCCATCTTTTAAGGAAATTCCTATAAAACATCTATTTCTGCTTCATTGACTGCACTAAAGCCTTTGACTCTGTTACAACAAACTGTGGAAAATTCTGAAAGAGATCAGAATACCAGACTACCTTACTTGCCTCCTGTGAAACCAGTATGCGGGATAGGAAGCAACAGTTAGAACTGGAGCAAACATTAGACTAACCAAAAAGTCTAAAAAGAAGAGCTGGGGAATGCAATCTTCATATGGGGTTTTGAAAAGTTATGACATAGTCTTGAGAATCTAGAAGGCGACATACATGCCCAGGGCTGCATGCACTTGTGCCCACACTCAGGAGCAGCCTAAGAAGGTGCTAAGGCAGTAAGACCCCATCTCTGGCTGACCTTGAGGCTCTGCGTAAGCAAGGAATGAAGTCTAAGGCAGAGTGGTCACCTCCCTGGTTGGTTATTGATGATGTGCCCTACCACACACATCAAATCATCATTCCCTCAGCGAAGACGGGGAGGTTTACTGATTCCGAGTGTTTAAGGAAATCTCTGTCTAGTCGTAAACTGAACACTAAGCTAACCAAACAAACTTCAGTGGCCACACACAGCAAAGAACGCAAACTTTATAGAATTGATTCAGAAAAGTCACTAAACAGTAACAACTATAAGAAATAACAGCAACATACCTATGACTATTTGGGAATTATGTATACCTGTAAATAAGAATCTGTGAAAACATATAACAATAATTTCCCTGTACTCCTGAAGCTAATGCAACATTGTGAAACAAATAAACCCCAATTTAAAAAAAAAAAAGCAACAAACCCTGGGAGTGGGTGAAATCTCACTTCCAGTTATCACATTATGTTATTTGAGATGTACAATTTTTTTTTTTTTTTACGTTTTGGCCTCTTTTGTTGGTTTTTTATTTATTTATTTATTTTCATTCATTTTTTTCCTTCTTCTTCATCATCCATCTTTATTCTTTGGCCTGTGTGGGCTCTCACTGCAGTGGCCTCTCTCATTGCAGAGCACTGGCTATGGGCACATGCGCTCCAGAGCGCTGACTTGTGATTGGACACACCTGTCCTGTGATTGGACCAGCCACTCCACGGCATGTGGGATCTTCCCAGGCCAAGGATGGAACCAGTGCCCCCTGCACTGCAAGGCAGACTCTTCACCCACTGGACTACCAGGGAAGCCTGAGATGTATAATTTTTAAGAAAAAATAAGATGTGTAAAGAAAATATAACCCATACACGGGGTGAGGGGGTACTGTATGAAGAAATCAAAATGTTGAACTTACTAAACCAACTTTAAATCTGCTATTTTAAATATATTCAAAGAACTAAAACAAATGATGAAACAATGTGTCACCAGATAGATAATTTTTATCAAGAGATTGAAGTTATAAAAATGTACAAAGTAGAAATACTGGAGTTGACACATGTACTAAATGGAAAAAGTGACTAGAGAGCTCAACAGCAGGTTTGATTAGGCCAAAGAGAGAACTTTAGTCCTTTAATATATTTTTTTAATGATTTTTATTTTTTAAATTTTGGCCTCTTTTATTGGTTTTCCATTTATTTACTTTCATCCATCTTCACTCATTTTCCTGTGTGGGCCTCCCATTGCAGTGACCTCTCTTGGAGCAGAGCATCCGCTCTGGGCGCATGCACTTCAGAGCGCTGGCTCAATAATTGGACACATCAGTCCAGCTGCTCCGCGGCACGTGGGATCTTCCCTGGCCAGGAATCGAACCGGGTGCCCCTTTCACTGCAAGGTGGACTCTTTACCCACTGGACCACCAGGGAAGCCGCTTTTGATACTTTTAACTTGAAATACGGGCTTAAAAGAAGAGGGGAAATAGTGATGACAGCAGCCAGACTTAATACCCCCAGAAGACCTTGGTCTGAGTAGCTGTAGAAGCAGAATTGGTGAGGTTGTGTTTGATCAGTAGGGCCATTTTTTTTGTCTTGCCCCCTCTTTTCAACCCCATCATATCAACAGACAGATTGCTAAGTTAATTTTTTCTCTCTTTTTTTTAACGTATTAACGAGTCATGTCTTTAAAAGGTACTGACTAAAGAAATAATAGTAAAGTAGGATTAGCTTTTAGCAAAAGGATCAAGCTTCAGTGTGAGCTAATGGAATGATGGAATGGAAAGGGCATATGTAGTCCAGTGAGCATGTGACTGAATCTGTTCCTACTTAAGCATTCAAAGACAACATTTAGTGCCCCGGTGATGAGTTAAAATGATTAGTGTTTACCTCCAAATTACTACGGGTTATTCTTGTGGTGACAGTATATTGTACTAGAATTCTATTGTCTTTTTGCATGCTTAGGATGAGAACACCGTTGGAAACTTACCTTCAACTAAGCAGGACACAGCCACATTCGGCAACCACCTCTTACAATTCAGAGACTAGAAATGTCTCTGACCAGCTGGAATCAGGTAGCTCTGATTCTGACAGTGACAACTCCACAGAGGATGAAGAGGGAGCTGTCCAGGCACAGGAACCTGAAGCTGTAGTTTTAGAAGGTGAGTGTTTCACTCAGATTTCATTCACTAGGCCAACCTATTAAAAGCTTAGACTCCAGAAGGCTAGAAACTCTAGAGGTGTGTTTTGATACTTAGGTACTGCTTTATAGTACAGCGCTTACACTGACCATAAGTATAGAGAGAGGATTTGATCTGGCTTGCAATTTGATGTGATTTGTGACCCACTTGGAAAAAACTTGGTCACTTTTTTCCAAGACTGTGATAGGAGATACACAAGATTATGTGCTAGAAAGCGAAGAAGCTATCTAATCGTACAGAAGTAAGTCAGTAGACAGGTGCAACCTTTAAAGAGAACATAGTGGCCTAAGATGGGACAATTTTGAGCATTAAAAAGAATAATGAATGTATTCTTAGAATCTTAGATTGAAATAGTGTCAATGAATTATTTTTCTATTTTTGGGCACTCAATATGCAGGATCTTAGTTCCCCAATCGAAGACTGAATCTGCTTTTCTAATTGGTAGTGTTGCTGAAAAAGGGAAAGCTTGTGGTGAGTCAGGCTCTCCTGCTAGCCTCATACTTATACCTTCTTTTATATGTTACCTATCCCATCATTTCTGGAAACACCTTGGCAGAGCAACTAGAAGGTACCTCAACAGAACAAGAAGTTACACGTATTGATGGAGAAGAGACTGTCCCCAAAGAGGTAATATGAACATTGTTTTGGACTTAACATTTAAAAAAAGGGCTGTAGGCTAAAATGGAATACTCAGGCTTTGTAGGTAGGGAGTCCTGGTGTTACTCATTATTCGTGTGACTGCTTTCCCTTAGGTTTAAAAAGGGGAAGGTGTGCAGAGAGCTTATGCCGCCCACCTAACAAGGTTAAGTGTCAGTTAAAATAGCAGGTATGAATGCATTTTATGAATGGTTTGGCAGAATGATTACTATGGGATAAACAGTTTCTATTTTTAAAAATGATACACATCACTGTCCTTAATATGAGACTTATTTATATCAACTGTGATGGTTTAGTTGCTAAATCGTATCTGACTCTTGCGATCCCAAGGACTGCAGCCCACCAGGCTCCACTGTCCATGGGATTCTCCAGGCAAGCATACTGCAGTGGGTTGCCATTTCCTTTTTCAGGGAATCTTTCTGACCTGGGGATCAAACCCTGATCTCCTGCATTGCGGGCAGATCCTTTACCAATTGAGCTACGAGGGAAGCCCCAATATCATCTGTGGACCCCACCAGTTCCGAAACATCATTGATCTACTTTTTGCATGTTTCTGTTTTTAGTTTATTCTCTTAAGAAAAATTATGCTCATGTAAACTTATTTATATGTATAATTATTTTTTTTATTGAAATATCATTGACATACAGTATTATATTAGTTTCAGGTGTACTGCAAAGTAACTTGACATTTGCATACATTATGAAGTGATCACCACAATAAGTTTAGTAACCATCTGTCCCCCATACAAAGCTACTACAATATTATTGACCATATTCCTCATGCTGTATATTACATCCCTGTGGTTTATTACCTTACATCTGGAATTTAGTAATCTCCTTCAGTCTGTTTAGATTCCACATATGAGTGAGATCATAGGCTATTTGTCTGTAGTATTTCCCATAGTGGCTGCACAACTTATGTTCCTACCAACAGTGTACAAGTGTTTCCTTTTTTTTTAAGTGTTTCCTCCCCAGTGCTTATTACGTTTGGTTTTTTTTTTTTTAATTACTTAATTGATTTATTTTTGGCTAGTCTGGATTTTCACTGCTGTCACTGCTCCTCTCTAGTTGCAGGGAGTGGAAGCTACTCTCTAGTTGAGGTGAACAGGCTTCTTGTTGAGGTGACTTTTCTTGTTGTGAAACTCGGGCTCTAGGGCACACGGGCTTCAATAGTTATGGCACATGGGCTCCATAGTTGTGGGCCTGAGGCTCTAGAGCACAGGCTCATAGTTGTGGCTCCCAGGCTTAGTCGCTCTGCAGCATGTGGGATCTTTCCAGATCAGGGATCGAACCCAGGTCTCCTCTCTTGGCAGGCGAACTCTTTACCACTCAGCTACCAGGGAAGGCCTATGGGTTGTTTTTTGGATGATAGCCATTCTGACAGGTATAAGGTGGTGTCTCTTTATGGTCTTAATTTGCATGTCCCTGATAATTAGTAATGTTGAGCATCTTTTTATCTGTTGGCCTGAGAAAATATCTATCCCAACCTTCTGCCCTTTTTTTTTTTTTTTTTTGGCTACTTCTGTTGGTCTTTTTTTTTTTTCCCCTTAGTTTTTGGCCTCTTTTATTAGTTTTATATTTATTTATTTTTCATCTATCTTTATTCTTTGGCCTGTGTGGGCCTCCTATTACAGTGGTCCCTCTCGTTGCAGAGCGCCAGCTCTGGGCGCACGCGCTCCAGAGCACTGGCTCGTAATTGAGCACACCACTCGGAGGCATGTGGGATCTCCCCAGACCAGGGATCGAATCGGTGCCCCTTGCATTGCAAGGCGGACTCTTTACCCACTTGACCACCAGGGAAGCCCCTCTATTGTCATTTAGTTATTTTCTTTGTTCTTCAGCCTGTGGGGGCCTCCGGCTCCGAGCACATGTGCTCCAAAACTCTGGCTTGGTAGTTGGATGCATCAGTCCAGCTGCTCTGTGACACATCGGATCTTCCCAGGCCAGGAATCGAACCGGCGCCCTTTGCACTGCAAGGCGGTGGGTGTCCTTACCCACTGGATCACCAGGGAAGCCCTGCCCATTTTTTTTGATTAGTTTTCTTTTTTTTTTCGCTGTTGAGTTGTGTGGGCTCTTTATTTATTCTGGATATTAACCTCTTATCATATACATCTTTTCCCATTTGGTAGTCCAGCTATTCATTTTGTTGATAGTTTCCTTTGCTGTGCAAAAGCTTTGGTTTGGTGTAGTCTTGTTTATTTTTGTTTCCTTCCCTTGCCTGAGGAGACATACTCAAAAAATATTGCTAGGCCAGCTATTAAAGAGCTTACTGCCTATTTTTTCTTCTTGAAATTTTACGGTTTCAGGCCTTATATTTTGTTTTTTCTTTTTTGTTTGTTTTTCTTATTTTTTTATTTCACATTTTTCAGGCCTTATATTTAAATGTATAGTCCATTTTGAGGTTACTTATATATGATATGAGAAAGTAGTCCAGTGTATGGCTGAGTCCCTTTGCTTTACATATGAAAGTATAATAACATTGTTAACCAGCTATACTGCCTTATAAAATAAAAAGTTAAGAGAGAGAGAAAATAGTCCAGTTTGATTTTCTTGCATGTAGCTGTCCGGATTTCCCAACACCATTTATTGAAGGGGCTGTCTTTCCCCATTGTCTATTCTTACCTCTTTTGTCATAGATTAATTGCCTGTGTAAGTGTGGGTTTGTTTCTGGGCTCGAGATGTTCTGTTGCACTGATCTATATGTCTGCTTATGTGACAGTGCCATGCGGTTGTGATTACTGTAGCTCTGTAGTATAGACTGAAATCAGAGAGTGTGATATTTTCAGCTTTATTGTTGTTTCTTAAGATTACTTTGGCTATTTCTAGTCTTTTGTTTTCATATAAATTTAGAATTGTTTAGTCTAGTTCTATGAAAAATGCTATTCATATTTTTCCAGGGATTGCAATGAATTTGTATGTTGCCTTGGGGGAGTATGATTATTTTAATAATGTTAATTATTCTAATCCATAAGCCCAGTATATTGTTCTAGTTGTTTGTGTTGTCTTCAGTTTCTTTCATCAGTGTCATAAGTTTTCAGAGTATAGGTCTTTTACCTCTTTGGTTTTAGATTTATTTCTAGTTAATTTTTTGTTTTTTTGTAATACGGTTCATAAATGACATTATTTTCTTAATTTATCTTTCTGATAGTTCATTATTAGTGTGTAGAAATGCAACAGATTTCTGTAGATGAATTTTGTATCCTTCAGCTTTACCTTCCCTCCATTGGAAGGCAAATTCCCAATCACTGGAGCACCAGGAAAGTTGCTATTAGAGCACTTTTTATTGTTAGTACATAATGTTGGATCTCATTCTTACTGGTAATAATGTTTTTACATAGGAATACATTTTTAGTTAACTCTTCCCTTGCCATGTATACTATGGTTGTTCCTTTTTGCTTTCATTGGTGATGCTTCCTACTAAGATCATGCTGTGCTGAGCATTTTTGCATTATCGTCTTGGAAAATATTTCTGATTATATTCATGGGATATATTTCTAGCAGATAAATTGCTTTATCAGAGGAAAGATGTATGTATTTTTAGTTTTGATAGATAATGCCAAGGTGCTCTCTGGAAAATTTGTGCCAGTTTCTACTTGCAGCAGCAGTATGTAAGCATGCCCATTTCTCCCTCACCCTCAGTACTTTGTGTTATCAGATATCATCTAATAGATGAAAAAAGTAAAAACAGTTTCTTTCAGTTTCATTTCTTTATACCTGAACACTTACTGACCGATTCGTATTTTTGTGTGAGCTGTTTATATTCCTTTCTTTTTTTCCTTGTATTTTTTTCTTTATTTACATGAGCCAGATATTATAGCTACTTGAATTGTGAACCTAATTTTGAATGTATAACAAACTTAATATTCCCTGTTACTCTTTAGCTGGGTCACTTCTGGGTTTGTTTTGTTTTAATATCTTCACAAATAAAGCTCCTTTTGCATTTTGAATGAAAGAAAATCAAGAATTTCATGAGCTCACAGGATGATAATAATATTTTCATGACTTCTGTTATCTTTGATCACATTGCATTCTGGAAAGAAAGGAAAGTAATTCATGGGTGTTGGGGTTTTTCTTTGGTACTTTTCCAATTAGGTTCATATCATTTTTGTGTGATTTTTGTTAATTTGATAGTTCCATGTCTTCTTGAAGATCAGTTCTGCCTTTTCTCTTATTTGAATGTATTCTGGTTTCCATCCAGCAGTCTCCCCAGAAGTCTGACCCTTCTCTAGCTTGTGCTTCTATGGATGAGGAAGAAGGGGACATTTGCACAATCTGTTTGGAGCAGTGGACCAATGCTGGGAATCACCGGCTCTCTGCATTGCGCTGTGGGCACCTTTTTGGGTATAAGTGCATTTCTAAGTGGCTTAAAGGACAGACACGAAAATGTCCCCAGGTAAAGACCATAGTTACATGTGTGCAGTCAACATGTTAAGTCAGGAGGATTCCTAGAACCACACTAATTGTGTCCTGTTGGATTCCTTAGTGCAACAAGAAAGCCAAACAAAGTGACATTGTTATCCTTTATGCCCGAACCCTGAGAGCTTTGGACACTGCTGAACAGGAGCTCATGAAGAGGTAGGTGGCAAGAGTCTACCTAGCTGGAGTATTCCCTTTTGGTTCTTTATAGGTTCATTTGAAGAAGGGAGTATGAGTCACTCTTACTGTGATTCTAAAGCTTTCCTTGGGCTATGACTGGGGATCTCTGGGGATTGCTGACAGTCTAACATTTTGGCTTATAATACATGTTTGATCACTTGATGTACAGTTTGCTTATCATTTAGGATAAAAGGCGATGGTTTGGAGTAACAAATTATATCGTGATTTCACTTAGCTCAGTGAATGTAAGCCCCATGACTTTTGCTTGAATGCTTAAGGAAAAAAAGATAGTATAGAATATCAGAAAATGAAGTCAATGCACCAGAAAACAGAGTTGAGAAGTAGACGGTGAAAATCACCTTTCTTGGAAGAGAGGATATTGAAAGGAGAGCAGCAGGTGATAGACTGCTCCACTCGTCTGTGTGCTCAGCACCTCGCGTAAGCCTGTTTTCAGGGCCTAAGTGTGGTGTGCTGATTGGAACAGGTAGCTATGCAGGAGCACTTAGGCATTCCTGCAAACTTGGAGTCAGTTCTAAGACTTGTGTCTTTGCTAATATGACTTGGGGAGGCATGGTGTGTTAAGTCCTTCTTCTTTTTTTTTTTTTTAAACATTTATTTATTTATTTATTTTGGGCAGGGGGTGTGTTGGGGAGGGAGGGGCAGGTGGGTAGGCCGCTTCTATTGGTCTTTCATTTGTCTATTTCTCATCCATCTTTGTTCTTTGGCCCGTGTGGGCCTCCCATCGCAATGGCCTCTGTTGTCGCAGAGCGCCGGCTCTGGGCGTGTGCGCTCCACAGCTCCGGCTCGGTAATTGGACACATCGGTCCAGCCGCTCCGCAGCACGTGGGATCTTCCCAGGCCAGGGATCGAACTGGCGCCTCTTGCACTGCAAGGCGGTGTCCTTACCCACTGGACCACCAGGGAAGCCCTGTTTTAAGTCCTTCTGAAATCAAAAGTCATAGAGAGGGCTACCCTGGTGGTCCAGTGGGTAAGGACACCGCCTTGCAGTGCAAGGGGCGCCAGTTCGATCCCTGGCCTGGGAGGATCCCAGGTGCTGTGGAACGGCTGGATCCATGTGTCCAACTACCGAGCCCGAGCTCTGGAGCGCATGCGCCCAGATCCGGTGCTCTGCGATGAGAAAGGCCACTGTGATGGGAGGCCCACACAGGCCAAAGAACAAAGATGGATGAAAATAAATAAATGAAAGACCAATAGAAGTGGCCAAAAAAAGAGAGAGAGCGGGAAAAAAAAAAAAGGTCATTGGGAAACATTTAGCCACACAGTAATACCTCCCACCTAGCCTGGCCAGCAGACCCATGCAAAAAGATAGCCTGGATTTTTTGTCGCCTGTCCAAATTCTTCCCTAGGATGACATTTACTGCCTGCCTCTGCCACTAAACTAACATGAATCTTTTGCCGTTTGAGAAAACAGAGTTGAGAAGTAGACGGTGAAAATCACCTTTCTTGGAAGAGAGGATATTGAAAGGAGAGCAGCAGGTGATAGACTGCTCCACTCGTCTGTGTGCTCAGCACCTCGCGTAAGCCTGTTTTCAGGGCCTAAGTGTGGTGTGCTGATTGGAACAGGTAGCTATGCAGGAGCACTTAGGCATTCCTGCAAACTTGGAGTCAGTTCTAAGACTTGTGTCTTTGCTAATATGACTTGGGGAGGCATGGTGTGTTAAGTCCTTCTTCTTTTTTTTTTTTTTAAACATTTATTTATTTATTTTTTTTGGGGGGGAGGGGGGGGAGGGGGGGGCAGGTGGGTAGGCCGCTTCTATTGGTCTTTCATTTGTCTATTTCTCATCCATCTTTGTTCTTTGGCCCGTGTGGGCCTCCCATCGCAATGGCCTCTGTTGTCGCAGAGCGCCGGCTCTGGGCGTGTGCGCTCCACAGCTCCGGCTCGGTAATTGGACACATCGGTCCAGCCGCTCCGCAGCACGTGGGATCTTCCCAGGCCAGGGATCGAACTGGCGCCTCTTGCACTGCAAGGCGGTGTCCTTACCCACTGGACCACCAGGGAAGCCCTGTTTTAAGTCCTTCTGAAATCAAAAGTCATAGAGAGGGCTACCCTGGTGGTCCAGTGGGTAAGGACACCGCCTTGCAGTGCAAGGGGCGCCAGTTCGATCCCTGGCCTGGGAGGATCCCAGGTGCTGTGGAACGGCTGGATCCATGTGTCCAACTACCGAGCCCGAGCTCTGGAGCGCATGCGCCCAGATCCGGTGCTCTGCGATGAGAAAGGCCACTGTGATGGGAGGCCCACACAGGCCAAAGAACAAAGATGGATGAAAATAAATAAATGAAAGACCAATAGAAGTGGCCAAAAAAAGAGAGAGAGCGGGAAAAAAAAAAAAGGTCATTGGGAAACATTTAGCCACACAGTAATACCTCCCACCTAGCCTGGCCAGCAGACCCATGCAAAAAGATAGCCTGGATTTTTTGTCGCCTGTCCAAATTCTTCCCTAGTGATGACATTTACTGCCTGCCTCTGCCACTAAACACTGAACACTGAATCAGGGACTCCCCTGTCTTACTCTTTGTAGCCGTTTCACAGCCATTTAGAACATACTTCCAGGTCTCAATCTCCATGTCATTAGAATAGGTTTTCAGAAACAGGATATTTGCTTCTTGTGTCTCTAAGCCCCCTACAACAGTACTCTACAAAGAAGTTTCATAACTGATGGAGTACAATGCAAGAAATTATGGAGATTTTGGAAGCCCATAGACAATTGCTGATAAAAGTACGTCTAAAATATGCTTTAAGAACAATAAAGATTGAGGCTTCCCTGATGATCCAGTGGTTAAGAATCTACCTTATAGCACAAGGGACTCAGGTTTAATCCCTAGTCGGGAAACTAAGATTCCAAATGCCGTTGCAGCAGCAGCCAAAAAAAACTTGCATTGAAAGGGTACATTATGTGGGTTTGCTCTTGTATTACTGGTGAAAATGAACATAGACACTAACATTTAGAGAGGCCCTTGACACTATGCTTCAGAAGTCCTAAAATAATTCTTCTTTAGCAGTTATTCTAAAATAGTGATTAAGAATATGTACAAAGATGTGTCTAATTAGATTTTTCATTTAGTTAATAATCTAAGTCACAGCTTCACTTGTTGTCCAGTGGGTGAAGAGTCTGCCTTGCAGTGCAAGGGGCACTGGTTCGATCCCTGGCCCGGGAGGATCCCACATGCTGCAGAGTGACTGGACCGATGTGTCCAGTTGTGAGCCAGCACTCTGGAGCGCATGTGCCCAGAGCCAGTTCTCTGCAGTGGGGAGGCCACTTGCAATGGGAGACCCACACAGGCCAAAGGATATAAGATGGATGAAATAAATTTTAAAAAAAACAACATAAGAGGCCAAACATAAAAAAAATAATAACCTAAACCAAGAAGATTAATTTGCTGAGTAAACTCTGGTATATCTATGTGATGAAACACTACGCATTCATTAAAGCTACTGTTGAAAGTGCATATAATTTGTTGTCATGTGAAAGCATGTTGTTAGCCTGATTATATTTTTGCAAACAACAAAAAAAAAACAAGTAGCCACTGTATAGTGGAATTACAGGTATATTCAGTTTTGTTTTTCTTTTGCAGACCCATGCAAAAAGATAGCCTGGATTTTTTGTCGCCTGTCCAAATTCTTCCCTAGTGATGACATTTACTGCCTGCCTCTGCCACTAAACACTGAACACTGAATCAGGGACTCCCCTGTCTTACTCTTTGTAGCCGTTTCACAGCCATTTAGAACATACTTCCAGGTCTCAATCTCCATGTCATTAGAATAGGTTTTCAGAAACAGGATATTTGCTTCTTGTGTCTCTAAGCCCCCTACAACAGTACTCTACAAAGAAGTTTCATAACTGATGGAGTACAATGCAAGAAATTATGGAGATTTTGGAAGCCCATAGACAATTGCTGATAAAAGTACGTCTAAAATATGCTTTAAGAACAATAAAGATTGAGGCTTCCCTGATGATCCAGTGGTTAAGAATCTACCTTATAGCACAAGGGACTCAGGTTTAATCCCTAGTCGGGAAACTAAGATTCCAAATGCCGTTGCAGCAGCAGCCAAAAAAAACTTGCATTGAAAGGGTACATTATGTGGGTTTGCTCTTGTATTACTGGTGAAAATGAACATAGACACTAACATTTAGAGAGGCCCTTGACACTATGCTTCAGAAGTCCTAAAATAATTCTTCTTTAGCAGTTATTCTAAAATAGTGATTAAGAATATGTACAAAGATGTGTCTAATTAGATTTTTCATTTAGTTAATAATCTAAGTCACAGCTTCACTTGTTGTCCAGTGGGTGAAGAGTCTGCCTTGCAGTGCAAGGGGCACTGGTTCGATCCCTGGCCCGGGAGGATCCCACATGCTGCAGAGTGACTGGACCGATGTGTCCAGTTGTGAGCCAGCACTCTGGAGCGCATGTGCCCAGAGCCAGTTCTCTGCAGTGAGAGAGGCCACTTGCAGTGGGAGGCACACACAGGCCAAAGGATATAAGATGGATGAAATAAATTTTAAAAAAAACAACATAAGAGGCCAAACATAAAAAAAATAATAACCTAAACCAAGAAGATTAATTTGCTGAGTAAACTCTGGTATATCTATGTGATGAAACACTACGCATTCATTAAAGCTACTGTTGAAAGTGCATATAATTTGTTGTCATGTGAAAGCATGTTGTTAGCCTGATTATATTTTTGCAAACAACAAAAAAAATACAAGTAGCCACTGTATAGTGGAATTACAGGTATATTCATTTTGCTCCTTGTTTGCCTTTTTTTTATTCACCCCAACAAATACTTATTTGTAGCCCTGTTTTGGGTCTTTTAAAAAGAAATGTTGGGGCTTCCCTGGTGGTCCAGTGGGTAAGGACACCGCCTTGCAGTGCAAGGGGCACCGGTTCGATCCCTGGCCTGGGAAGATCCTACGTGCCGCGGAGCGGCTGGACCGATGTGTCCAATTACCGAGCCGGAGCTCTGGAGCATATGCGCCCAGAGCCGGTGCTCTGCGACGACAGACGCCACCGCGATGGGAGGCCCACAGGAGCCAAAGAACAAAGAAGGATGAAAATGGACAAATGAAAGACCAATAGAAGTGACCCGCCTACTCCCCACCCTTCCCACCCCACCCCCACCAAAATAAATAAATAAATAAATCTTAAAAAAAAAAAAGAAAGAAAGAAAAAGAAATGTTATCCTTATAGAACCAGTAGAGGCTTCCTTGTACACTAAGTTCTTAATTCCATCTCTTTCCCCAGATGATCTGTGGCCATAAATCACATACAGTGTGATTTAGAAAGTTTTCACATTTTATGCAAACGTGACTGGATTATAATTTTTTTCTGTAGCTTGATTTTAGTTTTAATACTCTTGAGGTACATGTCCTAGGTGATATATGTAGCTCTAGTTGATTCATTTTGATTTCTATAAAGTGTTCTAGTTCTCTAGAGTTTACCTCTATGTATTTCGTATTGGTAGACAAGTAGTTTCCAGTTTTTGTTAATATAAGCCATGCTGCTGAGAAATAGATGAGAGTTTCATTAGGTCCAGAAATGGATCTACTTTATCATAGGGTACATGTAATTTCAACTTGACTAAATACTGTCAAATTGCGCTTCCAAGAGGCTGTTCCAATTTATACCAGCAGAAGTAATGTAAAGGATTTCTCATTTTTTTCAAACCTTCACCTGCTTTATATTATCAGACTTAATTTCCCCAGTTTCATGGAATAGTGAAGTAGCATTTGCTTTAATTTGCTTTTTCTCAATCACTTATGAGATTGAACATACTCTTCTATAAATTGTGTTCAGACATTTTGTTGATTTATATTGAACCAGTATTTGTTTCTTATCTATTTATAGTTGTTTGTTTCCCTTGTGCTAACTCTTGGTTGGTTGTACACATTGTACATGTCATCTCCAAAGACTTTGTGTCTTTGACTTGTTAATGGTATCCTTTGTTGAAAAGTTTTTAATTTTAGCAAAGTATGTGCTGTCAATATAAATTTGCATTGCCACATCTATCCTAAGTTAAAGTTTCTATTTTATGAATGGACTGCTCTTGTTCTAGGATCAGGGTGTTTTGTTTTTTTTTTTAGGATCAGTTTTTTGATTTTGGTGCTTCAATTTAGTCTTTTAAGTCATGCACTGTATATAATATCCTTTCACTGGGACTTCTCTGGTGACCCAGTGGCTAAGACTCCAGGCTTCCAATGCAGGAGGCCTGGGTTCGAGCATTGGTCAGGGAGCTAGATACCACATACTGCAACTAAGACCCAGAGTAGTCAAATAAATAAATACTTTAAAAAATATATATATACCCTTTCACTTCCTCACTGTTTCCTTGTATATTTTAAAGATGCATTCTGCTTCTTAGAGTCTTAACTTTATTCCTAGGTTGCTGTTAGAATGTTATTTCGGATGAATTTTTGTTACATTTATGAACCAACTGTCTGGTATATGGGAAATGCCATTAATCTAATTATCTTGATCTTAATTGCAGCAACCTTGCTGAACTCTTTAATAGTTTATGAATTGTCTTGAGTTTTCCATGAAGATAAATAAGATCCATTTAATCCGTTCTTTCCAATTTCCATCTTTTTTCTCTCCTATCATTGGAGTAGAACTCTCTATTTGCATTTCATATTTTATTTTATTTACTTTTTGGAGACAATTTCTACCATGTAATTGCAGATACAGAGAGCAAATGGCAAATACAAAATAATCGATTGTTATAGAAAGTCTTTTTCGAAGTGGAAAAATCTGCTTTCTCATAGTAAAAGTCTTTGATGAAGAGAGGAGTGGTCCACATATCTTGGCAGCGGCTTGTCTGAGTTGGTAGCTGCGTTCTCGCAGTGCTGAAAAAAACTCGTCTTGAGGATCCCAGACGAGCCCCCAGATGATAGGTGATAGATGATGGTAGGTTACCGTGAACAGTGTCGGATTCTTAATCTCCAATGGAGGAGAATTCACATTGGGATCAAAAGACTTGGCAATGGTCACTCAGAGCTTCGTGCAGTGAAAAGTTTATTAAAGTAAGAAAGGAGAGGGAAGAGCTCCCAGCGTAGACACTGGAAGGGGGAATAGAAGAGTATCCCCTACATTTCATATTTTAAAACATGAATTTATGATTTTTACACCTATAAATGTGTCCTTTCATTGTTCCTCTTATGCTTATTCATCCTTTTAAATTCTATTTGGCCTCTTTCTTTTTTTTTTAAATCATTTGCCTGGTGTCTACTTTCTATCTTTTTAACTCCAACCTCTTTTTGTAGTGTTATTTATTTGAATATCTGATGCACATCTAACATTTAATTTTCTTTTTATCCAACGGATAATCTTGGTCTTTTAACAGGTCATTTTACTATTGTCTTACTCGGCTCTAACTCAGGCAGTGAGCTTGGCCCTAATCCCTCATTTTGCATTTTTTGTCCCCATTCCTTAGTAAGAGCCAAATTCCTTGTCATCACTGCCTGTTTCCAGCACTGAGACCCACTCCAGTATGCTCATGAGCTCAGCTCTGCATGCTACTCTTCTGTAATGTTTCTGGGCTTGAGAGATTTTCTCTTGTTATATTTTATTCCCTATCATGACATATTTATAGTCACTGTGTATATATCATAGCTTGAATATACTATGCATCTTGACAAGTCTTTTGTAGACTTTCTAATCTCCACCTGTTGCTGGCTTTCCCCGTCTAGTTCCTTGAAAAAGGAGCAGAAGCTAAGGCAGAAGGCTGAGTTAGACTCGGCACAGTGTCGACTCCAGCTTCAAGCCCTCACTGATGAATGCTCTAGGCTTCATAGTCGTGTTCAGGTAAGTTTGCCTTTTCCAATCCAAAGAACTTTAGGAATTAAGGCAGCTAAGTATTAGTTTCACTCAGATACCAATAGGATTTACAAGATTTTGAGAAAGGATACATGGTCAACTGTTTATTTCTTACTAGGACTTATATATGTGCTTTATGATGAATTCTACTGCGTCCTGAATTTTAAAAAAAAGTGTGACAGTCACCTGATAATTCAGAACTTTATGTCATTTCAATTCCTTGAATTTTCCAATAAAATGAGAATTTTAGACAAAGTGACCATTAAGGACTTTCAGCCCTTTATGATTCTGGGCTCTTCCTGTTTCAGTTACTTGTTAAAATATTGTGAAAACTGCAGTAGTCTTTAGGATTGTTGGTAACATTTTCTTGTAAAGGATAAGAAATATCCTTATACTAGATCAAGGAATTGTGTGGGAGAGGAATAGCAGATGAAAAAGCTATATGTCTATAAAATCTTTTCCATTCTAGGACTTGCAAAAACTTATCAATCAGGATAAGATCTCACAGCAGCCTGGGGGTTCCCAAGAACATTTCCTAAGAGGCCTACCTTCCAGCCAGAGTCGACAGAAGTACCATTTCCAGAAGACATTCACAGTGTCTCAAGCAGGAAGCTGTCGAGTCATGACACACTGTGATGCTCTGAGTTGCTTGGTGATATCACAACCTTCTCCTCAGGCCTCCCTCCTTCCAGGTGAATAGTCCATAAAAACCTCAGTTTTTATGTTCATTATTGGACTCTATTTCTGTCCTCCCCTTTTGACCAGTCCAGGACTCACTAGTAGGTGAACACTGTCCACAACCCACCAGATCACTTTTTCCTAGTCATTTTCCTAAATATGTCTGTACTATCAGTTTGAATTCTTCTGTAAACTTGTTCACCACAAGGGCAGAGATACTGAACCATGGTAAAGTGAGGGAAGACATACTTCCCATACTTAGAAGTATGCATTGTCCAAGGGTAAGGACATCATCCCTGTATGTCCCACTGAAGTATAGATTTATTTTAGACTAGAAATATTTGAGAGTACACTACCCCAGTGCCAAAAGGCGCAAGTACAAACTATATATATACTGATTTGGGTTTTAAAAAAAAGGAATTAAGGCAGCTAAGTATTAGTTTCACTCAGATACCAATAGGATTTACAAGATTTTGAGAAAGGATACATGGTCAACTGTTTATTTCTTACTAGGACTTATATATGTGCTTTATGATGAATTCTACTGCGTCCTGAATTTTAAAAAAAAGTGTGACAGTCACCTGATAATTCAGAACTTTATGTCATTTCAATTCCTTGAATTTTCCAATAAAATGAGAATTTTAGACAAAGTGACCATTAAGGACTTTCAGCCCTTTATGATTCTGGGCTCTTCCTGTTTCAGTTACTTGTTAAAATATTGTGAAAACTGCAGTAGTCTTTAGGATTGTTGGTAACATTTTCTTGTAAAGGATAAGAAATATCCTTATACTAGATCAAGGAATTGTGTGGGAGAGGAATAGCAGATGAAAAAGCTATATGTCTATAAAATCTTTTCCATTCTAGGACTTGCAAAAACTTATCAATCAGGATAAGATCTCACAGCAGCCTGGGGGTTCCCAAGAACATTTCCTAAGAGGCCTACCTTCCAGCCAGAGTCGACAGAAGTACCATTTCCAGAAGACATTCACAGTGTCTCAAGCAGGAAGCTGTCGAGTCATGACACACTGTGATGCTCTGAGTTGCTTGGTGATATCACAACCTTCTCCTCAGGCCTCCCTCCTTCCAGGTGAATAGTCCATAAAAACCTCAGTTTTTATGTTCATTATTGGACTCTATTTCTGTCCTCCCCTTTTGACCAGTCCAGGACTCACTAGTAGGTGAACACTGTCCACAACCCACCAGATCACTTTTTCCTAGTCATTTTCCTAAATATGTCTGTACTATCAGTTTGAATTCTTCTGTAAACTTGTTCACCACAAGGGCAGAGATACTGAACCATGGTAAAGTGAGGGAAGACATACTTCCCATACTTAGAAGTATGCATTGTCCAAGGGTAAGGACATCATCCCTGTATGTCCCACTGAAGTATAGATTTATTTTAGACTAGAAATATTTGAGAGTACACTACCCCAGTGCCAAAAGGCGCAAGTACAAACTATATATATACTGATTTTCTCTTTCATATGTGCTTTTCAGTTTTAATTTTAGGTTATCTTAATGTTGAAAACCAAGCCTCACATGCCTGATGTTGTAAATGTTTTTCCTATTGTCTTTAGCATATTGATTTCTGCCAACTGTAAGGTCCCTTTGCTTCAGCCTGATTTACTGTCTCCTCACTTAAAAGTGCTGCTCAAATGCTTCAAAACTGTGTCCTCCATACTTAGGGTTTGTAGTGGAATCCCTCGATTGTCATATATTTGTCTTATTCAGTAATATTAACTGTGAGTTGAGAGGCTATCTGGAGGCTCCAATTGAGGGAGGAGTAAAAGGATTGTTTATTATTATGTTTCTGTATTACATTTTTTTTAAAGATTTATTTATTTATTTATTTTTTGGGCGGGGGTCAGATTGGGAGGGAGGGGAGCAGGCGGGCCACTTCTATTGGTCTTTCGTTTCTCTATATTCATCCGTTTTTGTTCTTTAGCTTCTGTGGGCCTCCCATCGCGGTGGCGTCTGTCGTTGCAGAGCACCGGCTCTGGGCGCATGCGCTCCAGAGCTCCAGCTTGGTAATGGGACACATTGGTCCAGCCACTCCACGGCACGTGGGATCTTCCCAGGCCAGGGCTCGAACCGGCGTCCCTTTCACTGCAAGGCGGTGTCCTTACCCACTGGACCACCAGGGAAGCCCTCAACATAACTTTTAAAAGATTAACCATATTATTGTATCTTATCAGTTGTTGATTTATTTTTATTGCTGGGTTGTATTCCATTGTTTGTGTATGTACGATGGTTTATTGTCTACTTACTGGTGGACATTTGGATGGAATTTACTTTTTAGAATAAATTATAACCCCAGGGGTTTTTTATTTTCTTTGTTTGACTAGTTTTTTCCCCAGAAACTGACATGCCAAAAAAGTTGAACAAAGGAACTACTTGAATTGGCAGTTTCCTTTGCCTTAAGTTGATTTTCAGTGATCTGTTTCACTCTGATAAATTCGGCAGGCTTTGGTGTTAAGATGTTGAGTACTGCCAACATGAAAAGCAGTCAGTATATTCCTATGCATGGCAAACAGATACGTGGACTGGCTTTCAGCAATCAGTCCAAAGGCTTACTTCTCTCTGCTTCCCTGGACAACACAATTAAACTGACCAGGTAAGTGCTTTGTGGGGAAGATGGGCCTTGGGGTCCCTAGTGTTGAATAGCTTGGGAAATTAGTATCTGTGTTATGATGACCTTGGCTTTTGGGGGGTGGGTGATGGGCTGGGAGCTGTCCGAAGGCATTGTCTTCTCAGATCCAGGTACATTGAATGTTTATTTATTTATTTATTTATTTATTATTGGTTGGGGATGGGGTCAGGAGGGAGGGGAGCAGGTGGGCCACTTCTATTGGTTCTTCATTTATCTATTTTCATCCATCTTTTTTGTTCTTTGGTCTGTGCGAGCCTCCCATCGCGGTGGCCTCTGTTGTCGCAGAGCACCGGCTCTGGGCTCATGCACTGCAGAGCTCCGGCTCGGTAATTGGACACATGGGTCCAGCTGCTCCGCGGCACGTGGGATCTTCCCAGGCCAGGGATGGAACCGGCGCCCCTTGCACTGCAAGGTGGTGTCCTTACCCACTGGACCACCAGGGAAGCCCCTGCATTGAATGTTAAATATATTGCTTTAAGAAGAAGAAATGGACATAGCTGGTTATAGAACAGAATCTGTGGTTGTCCATTTCTTTAAAATTATAAAACCATGCAGATGAGAGTAACATATTGGTAGAATGGTAGAATTGGTGGTATGGAGGAAGAATTGGTACTTATACTCTAGAGTCACCATCATACCAGCTTGAAATTGCTGGCTCTTTGTCTCTTCTTGAATCATTCTGCCTAACAGAAATGCTCACCAGGAACTCATTGCTCTGTAAGTACCCTGAACCAGATCTGAATGTGCTCCATACCTTTATCTTTTAGAGAGTAGTTCTGGTTAGATATCTGTTAGTTGGCTTCCTACTTAATTGCTGCAGCTAGATCTGAGGGACATTGCCATGCCTATTATCAAGCTCGATACACCTTTTGACTGTCCAAGAATGTTTCAGCTTAATTTTACTCCAAAACTCAATGTATCAATACAAAAAGTTGAACAAAGGAACTACTTGAATTCAGTTCCTTTGCCTTAAGTTGATTTTCAGTGATCTGTTTCACTCTGATAAATTCGGCAGGCTTTGGTGTTAAGATGTTGAGTACTGCCAACATGAAAAGCAGTCAGTATATTCCTATGCATGGCAAACAGATACGTGGACTGGCTTTCAGCAATCAGTCCAAAGGCTTACTTCTCTCTGCTTCCCTGGACAACACAATTAAACTGACCAGGTAAGTGCTTTGTGGGGAAGATGGGCCTTGGGGTCCCTAGTGTTGAATAGCTTGGGAAATTAGTATCTGTGTTATGATGACCTTGGCTTTTGGGGGGTGGGTGATGGGCTGGGAGCTGTCCGAAGGCATTGTCTTCTCAGATCCAGGTACATTGAATGTTTATTTATTTATTTATTTATTTATTATTGGTTGGGGATGGGGTCAGGAGGGAGGGGAGCAGGTGGGCCACTTCTATTGGTTCTTCATTTATCTATTTTCATCCATCTTTTTTGTTCTTTGGTCTGTGCGAGCCTCCCATCGCGGTGGCCTCTGTTGTCGCAGAGCACCGGCTCTGGGCTCATGCACTGCAGAGCTCCGGCTCGGTAATTGGACACATGGGTCCAGCTGCTCCGCGGCACGTGGGATCTTCCCAGGCCAGGGATGGAACCGGCGCCCCTTGCACTGCAAGGTGGTGTCCTTACCCACTGGACCACCAGGGAAGCCCCTGCATTGAATGTTAAATATATTGCTTTAAGAAGAAGAAATGGACATAGCTGGTTATAGAACAGAATCTGTGGTTGTCCATTTCTTTAAAATTATAAAACCATGCAGATGAGAGTAACATATTGGTAGAATGGTAGAATTGGTGGTATGGAGGAAGAATTGGTACTTATACTCTAGAGTCACCATCATACCAGCTTGAAATTGCTGGCTCTTTGTCTCTTCTTGAATCATTCTGCCTAACAGAAATGCTCACCAGGAACTCATTGCTCTGTAAGTACCCTGAACCAGATCTGAATGTGCTCCATACCTTTATCTTTTAGAGAGTAGTTCTGGTTAGATATCTGTTAGTTGGCTTCCTACTTAATTGCTGCAGCTAGATCTGAGGGACATTGCCATGCCTATTATCAAGCTCGATACACCTTTTGACTGTCCAAGAATGTTTCAGCTTAATTTTACTCCAAAACTCAATGTATCAATACTATTATGTTTTATATGTATCTCTATATTATGACTTACTTTAGTAGTGTTGAAAAATATTATTCTTCCTTACAACTTAGCCATTCCCTCATGGCTCAGATGGTGAAGAAATCTGCCTACAAGGCAGGAGAACCAGGTTCTGTCCCTGGGTCAGGAAGATTCCCTGAGTTAGAAATGGCAACCTGCTCCAGTATTCTTGCCTGCAGAATTCCATCGACTAGGGAGCCTGATGGGCTATGGTCCACGGAGTCGCAAGGAGTCAGACCTGACTGAGTGACTGGTACTACTAGTATACTACAGGTTAGGAGGAAAATCTGTATCCTCCAAAACAAGTATTGTAAAATTAAAAGTTAGACAAATCTTGGGGGAAATTGGGAATCCAGATAGTTTTGATGTGTGGGTGTGCTCTTAAAGGATCATTATTAAAATGATAGTCTTTACGTCTTTGTTCTGTATTTAGTTTTTGTAATGCATAGTTGTAAAAGTCTTTTGTAACTCCACAGCCTGGAGACAAATACCGTTGTCCAAACTTACAACACTGGACGGCCTGTCTGGAGCTGCTGCTGGTGTCTTGATGAAAACAATTACGTCTATGCTGGACTGGTCAATGGTTCAGTTCTGTTGTATGACCTTCGAAATACAAGCTCTCCTGTCCAGGAGTTACTGCCTCAGAAAGCTAGGTAGGGAGCCACCTGTAGGTAACAGCTTTCTCTTGGACTGTTATTGTATTGCTCCTTTCTTTTATGAGTGTTTCATAGTTGATCAGAATTGGTACTTATCTTGAGTCACCATCATGTTTTCTGGCTCTTTGTCTCTTCTTGAATCATTCTGCCTAACAGAAATGCTCACCAGGAACTCATTGCTCTGTAAGTACCCTGAACCAGATCTGAATGTGCTCCATACCTTTATCTTTTAGAGAGTAGTTCTGGTTAGATATCTGTTAGTTGGCTTCCTACTTAATTGCTGCAGCTAGATCTGAGGGACATTGCCATGCCTATTATCAAGCTCGATACACCTTTTGACTGTCCAAGAATGTTTCAGCTTAATTTTACTCCAAAACTCAATGTATCAATACTATTATGTTTTATATGTATCTCTATATTATGACTTACTTTAGTAGTGTTGAAAAATATTATTCTTCCTTACAACTTAGCCATTCCCTCATGGCTCAGATGGTGAAGAAATCTGCCTACAAGGCAGGAGAACCAGGTTCTGTCCCTGGGTCAGGAAGATTCCCTGAGTTAGAAATGGCAACCTGCTCCAGTATTCTTGCCTGCAGAATTCCATCGACTAGGGAGCCTGATGGGCTATGGTCCACGGAGTCGCAAGGAGTCAGACCTGACTGAGTGACTGGTACTACTAGTATACTACAGGTTAGGAGGAAAATCTGTATCCTCCAAAACAAGTATTGTAAAATTAAAAGTTAGACAAATCTTGGGGGAAATTGGGAATCCAGATAGTTTTGATGTGTGGGTGTGCTCTTAAAGGATCATTATTAAAATGATAGTCTTTACGTCTTTGTTCTGTATTTAGTTTTTGTAATGCATAGTTGTAAAAGTCTTTTGTAACTCCACAGCCTGGAGACAAATACCGTTGTCCAAACTTACAACACTGGACGGCCTGTCTGGAGCTGCTGCTGGTGTCTTGATGAAAACAATTACGTCTATGCTGGACTGGTCAATGGTTCAGTTCTGTTGTATGACCTTCGAAATACAAGCTCTCCTGTCCAGGAGTTACTGCCTCAGAAAGCTAGGTAGGGAGCCACCTGTAGGTAACAGCTTTCTCTTGGACTGTTATTGTATTGCTCCTTTCTTTTATGAGTGTTTCATAGTTGATCAGAATTCCTCATAGAGGGCAGTTCTCTGAATCTTCTGATCTATTCTCACTTCAAAATAAGTAAGAGCCTTAGAGTTTGTGTTCATGATAGTTCACATGGCAGAAAGTTCTTCTACCAAATATAACCAGATTCATAGAATCACCCAGTGTGCCAAAGTGAAATCACTACTTTGTTCAGAACCCAGTTCCACCATTAATGAGCTGTGTGACTGTGGTCACGTTTCTTGGCCTGTTGTGTACTAACCACTGGACAACCAGGGAATTCCCAAGGCTGTATTTTAATTGAGGGAGTCTGTCAACAACAGCTTAGAAGCTTTAGTTTACTGGATGTATAATTGAATTTCCTTCCTGACTTCTCTGTGTATGTGGCTAACCCCATTTCCAAAAGCTTCTCACAAGTCAGGCTTTCTTGTGTGTGTAATCTTACAGTGTTAGGTTTCCTAGTCTGCTTTTCCCCATTGCTTTTAGAGCATGTGGTATTTCCTCTGAAGCTGGATGCGATTTGTATACCCTTTTGTTTCTGCAGAGTAGGTTGGTAGTCTTTTATCAGGTATCAGAGGACAGTGACCCACAGAAAATCTCCCACCTCTTCTGTAGAGGTAGGAATGTCCTTGAGGTCTCCAGGTAGTGGGACCTGAAGTGGTTCATCTGTTAGAAGTTGAGACATAATTTCCTTGCTTTCCCTTCAGGTGCCCGCTGGTGTCCCTATCATACATACCCAGAGCTGCCTCCGCTGCATTTCCATATGGTGGCGTGTTGGCTGGCACGTTGGAGAATGCTTCCTTTTGGGAGCTGAAAATGGGTCTTACTCATTGGCCTCATGTGCTGCCCATGGAGCCTGGAGGGTGCATAGACTTCCAGACAGAGAGCAGCACTCGTCACTGTCTTGTGACCTACAGGCCTGGTGAGTGTTGTTGGGGTGTCCTCGTGGGACCTGTGGTTTGTTTGGGAGCAGATCAGTAGAGGAGAAGGAAGGAGAGCTTGTCCTAGCCTTCAGGTGGTACTGGAGAGCCCCTCACAGACTAACAGCTCTTACTACTCCAGTGAGGACGGTGGCCCCAAGTGCTTCTATAGATCTTGCCTCCTTGTTCCTCACTTGTTTGAACTGGGACATACTTGGCCAGGCACTCCTTAGAAGTGGAATTAGCCACTTTAGGATTCCCTCTGATTTAAGACAGTAATGGAATGAAGAGACCTGCTCTTGAGTCCACTGAGCTGCCCTTATATCAGTTTCATGTCTTCTACTTGCCCCTCATTTCACTTACTAGAAAGGCCCAAATGAGCTGTGTGACTGTGGTCACGTTTCTTGGCCTGTTGTGTACTAACCACTGGACAACCAGGGAATTCCCAAGGCTGTATTTTAATTGAGGGAGTCTGTCAACAACAGCTTAGAAGCTTTAGTTTACTGGATGTATAATTGAATTTCCTTCCTGACTTCTCTGTGTATGTGGCTAACCCCATTTCCAAAAGCTTCTCACAAGTCAGGCTTTCTTGTGTGTAATCTTACAGTGTTAGGTTTCCTAGTCTGCTTTTCCCCATTGCTTTTAGAGCATGTGGTATTTCCTCTGAAGCTGGATGCGATTTGTATACCCTTTTGTTTCTGCAGAGTAGGTTGGTAGTCTTTTATCAGGTATCAGAGGACAGTGACCCACAGAAAATCTCCCACCTCTTCTGTAGAGGTAGGAATGTCCTTGAGGTCTCCAGGTAGTGGGACCTGAAGTGGTTCATCTGTTAGAAGTTGAGACATAATTTCCTTGCTTTCCCTTCAGGTGCCCGCTGGTGTCCCTATCATACATACCCAGAGCTGCCTCCGCTGCATTTCCATATGGTGGCGTGTTGGCTGGCACGTTGGAGAATGCTTCCTTTTGGGAGCTGAAAATGGGTCTTACTCATTGGCCTCATGTGCTGCCCATGGAGCCTGGAGGGTGCATAGACTTCCAGACAGAGAGCAGCACTCGTCACTGTCTTGTGACCTACAGGCCTGGTGAGTGTTGTTGGGGTGTCCTCGTGGGACCTGTGGTTTGTTTGGGAGCAGATCAGTAGAGGAGAAGGAAGGAGAGCTTGTCCTAGCCTTCAGGTGGTACTGGAGAGCCCCTCACAGACTAACAGCTCTTACTACTCCAGTGAGGACGGTGGCCCCAAGTGCTTCTATAGATCTTGCCTCCTTGTTCCTCACTTGTTTGAACTGGGACATACTTGGCCAGGCACTCCTTAGAAGTGGAATTAGCCACTTTAGGATTCCCTCTGATTTAAGACAGTAATGGAATGAAGAGACCTGCTCTTGAGTCCACTGAGCTGCCCTTATATCAGTTTCATGTCTTCTACTTGCCCCTCATTTCACTTACTAGAAAGGCCCAAATAAAAGCAGTCACGTAGAGGGCCCAGACTCTTGGCTGTCAGCTGTTCTTCCTTATTTGGGGCCAACAAAGGTAAGTGGAGAGTAGATGGACAACCATGATGGCCCTAGCTGGCTGAACTCATGGCCTCCAGAGCCAGGACTGCAACCCTTGACAGCCAGCTATGCTTAAATTCACAGGGTTTTTTTTCTAGCTAAAAAATACTAATCTAATCTGATGAACTGTTGATGGTCAGGTACATGATGTGTTAGAGATAATCATTAAAGTGCCTATACTTCTGCTAGTTTGTATTGATGTAATCATTTAAAGTTTCATTTAAATGATTGTTTAAATGAACTGAGAAGCTGCCTAAGCAGACTCTCCTTTCCCTTTTGGATCCAACTCCTAGGTCCCCTGTCTCCAAGGATTTGCTCTAACATGTAAAAGCTTAGAGATCCCATTTTGTTCTCTAGCTTCTGTTTGCCTTCCAGTAGAACCACAGGTAGAAATTTCCCCTTCCATAATAATAAGCTTTCGCTTTATTTGTACAGTTCCAGGGATTAATGGTGTCCTCACTGGGGAGAGGGAAAAGCCTTGTAGTCGGAACCCTTAAGAAAGATAAAAATAAAAACTCGAACAGTGGTCCAGCTGGATACAGTGCTTTTCCTTAAAAGGCTAGCTTGTTCTCTGAATTATTTCCCTCATAGACAAAAACTTCCTGTAGATAACTTGCTTCATCCTTTAGTCTGTAGTTCCGAATGTTATTTGTGTTATATTATTTTATTCTTACTATATTTGCTCTGTAGCTATGCATGTTGATTTGGTAAGACTGTGCCTTCTCCACTCAGCTGAGTTGTAACCAAGTTCAGGTACTGGGTTAATTTCTTTAGACCATACCCATGGATCAATACTGATGTCTTTATCTTATAGATAAAAATCACAATAGCTTACGAAGTGTGCTCCTGGAGATGTCCTATAAGCTGGATGATGAGGGAAATCCAGTTTGCTCCTGCCATTCTGTACAAACATTCTTCGGGGGACCCACTTGCAAACTACTGACCAAAAGTGCCATTTTCCAAAATCCAGAGAACGATGGGAGCCTCCTGGTGTGTACTGGGGATGAAGCATCAAAATCTGCCCTGGTGAGTCTTGTCGGTTTTTTACACTGACGTGTATGAAGCAAAAAGCTGAAGTTCTCCATAACTGCATGTACCTTCATATGTGTATATGTGTGGTTATTTAGTTTGGTTTTTGCACAAGGCACACTTTATTGGGTTGGCCAAAAAGTTCTTTTTTTTCCTTTATGGTGGCTCCAGTAACACATCTTTGTCTTTAATTTCATTTGAACCATTTCTCTTAGATTATATTGTGGCAGCTATCATATCAGCATGCATTAGAAGAAAAACTTGTCAAAATTGCTGACTTTTTGTGTAACCATTTTAATATTGACAATGGAAAAAAGCAATGTTTTCAGCATATTATGCAAGATTTGTGCATTTTATAGAGAAGGTGCTGTGACTGAGCATTTCAAAAGTGTTCTTGAAGTTTTGTACTGGAGATTTCTTGGTGTGCAGTGCTCCACAATTGGATAGGCCACTTCAAGCTGATAGTGATCAAATCGAGACATTAAATGTGAACAGTTAATTTTATACCACACAGGAGTAGCCGACATGCTCAAAATGTCCAAATCAAGTATTGAAAATCATTTGCATCACCTATTATGTTCATTGCTTTGATACTTGGATTCCACATAAATTAAGTGGAAAAAACCTTACCACATGTGATGCTCTCCTGAAATGTAACGAAAATGTTCCATTTTTTAAAACAAATTTTGACAGCAATGAGTGGATACTATACAGTAATGCGAAACGGAAGAGATTGGGGGGCAAGCAAAATGAACCACTACCCACCACGCCAAAGGCCAGTCTCCATCCAGAGGAGGTGATGTTGTGAATATGACGGGATTGGAAAGAGAGCCTGTCTGCTCTCTGAGTCTTCTATTATGAACTCCTTCCAGAAAACCAAGCAATGAATTTCAACAAGTACTACTTGCAGTTAGACCAACTGAAAGCAGCACCCAACAAAACGTGTCTGAAATTAGTCACAGAAAACACAAAATCTTCCATCAGGGTAACACAAGATCACATGTTTCTTTGATGACTGAGCAAAAGCTGTTACATCTTGGCTGGAAAGGTCTTACTCACCTGCCCTATTCAGCAGACATTGCACCTTTGTATTTCCATTTATTTAAATCTTCACAGAATTCTCTTGGTGGAAGAAATTTTAGTTCCTTTGAAGACTGGGAAAAGCACCTGGAGCAGTTCTTTGCTCAAAAAGATAAAAAGTTTTGGAAGCAGGCTTCCCTGGTGGTCCAGTGGATAGAGAGTCCACCTTGCACCGCAAGGGGTGCCGGTTCGATCCCTGACCTGGGAAGGTTCCACATGCCGCAGAGCGGCTGGACCGATGTGTCCAGTTACGAGCCAGCACTCTGAAGCACATGAGCCCAGAGCCAGTGCTCTTGCTCCAAGAGAGGCCACTGCAGTGGGAGGCCCACCCAGGCCAAAGAACAAAGATGGATGAAAATAAATAAATGAAAGACCAATAAAAGTGGCCCCAAAAAAAGAAAGTTTTGGGAGCATGAAATTACAAAGTTGCCTGAAAAATGGCAGAATGTGGTGTAACAAAATGCTGTTCAGTAAAAATTCCTGGTGAAAATGGCCTTTTATTTTTACTTAAAAGCCTAAGGAACTTTTTGGCCAACCCAGTACATACTGCTCATTCCCATTTAGCTTCCTATTTTAGTTATCTTTCCATACCTGTATTTGTAGATTGACTTCATTCTTTTTATGTGAGCTATAGTGTTTTCAAGGGCCATATTGTGAGCCGTTAGGGGCAAAAAGGCACTATTGAAACCTCTATAAAATAATTGATCAGGCATCAGCCTCATCAATTCAAGATGAAACTTACAAATGAGAAGTTGATGGGGAATTTTACAGTGGAGGGGTCAGCCTGTCACCACCTGAATATATGATCAACTTTTGTGTCACTGTAAGTAGGTTAACCAGAAATAATCTGCCTCTTGATGTAAGGCGAAATGAAGAACACAGTGCCTCCAGGACCTTGAACCCATAGAATAGTGCTGTCCCATTAAGTCACATTGGCCATGTGACCACTTGAAATATAATTAATGTGAATGAAAAATTTAATTATTAAATGTTTATGTAATTTATCTGTAAAGAGGCTTATGTGGCTAGTGGCAACCATATTGGGCAGCATTACTCTCAGTCTAATGATTTCATGTACTGGAATTGCAGTAAATAAGAGAATAAGTTAAGTAATAGCACAGAAAGCAAGCAGATAAATCTAGGTTGTGGACCTTCCTGGAGGACAACTAATCCTGCTTCCACAAATCAGTGGGAGAAGAAAAAATGAGTCGGGTGGTTTGATCTGCTCTAAATTAAAAGAGGCCGATTAAAATTTATGACTTCCGAGTGTAATATGAACCTTAATTGAACCCCGATTCAAACAAAACAAATATAAAAAGAGACTACCAGAAAATGTTGATTAGGCAGTAGGTGTTAGAGAAAACCATGAACTTACTGTTCATTTTGTTAGGCATAGTGACAGTGAGAAGTCATGCATACTTAAGTGTATAAGGGTAAAATGACATGTGACAGCAAAGCAAAAAACAAAACCAAGAAAACAGGTATGGGACTTTCCTGGTAGTCCAGTGGGTAAGGACACCACCTTGCAGTGCAAGGGGCACTGGTTCAACCCCTGGCCTGGGAAGATCCCACGTGCTGTGGAGCGGCTGGACCAATGTGTCCAACTACCGAGCCGAAGCTCTGGAGTGCACGCGCCCAGAGCCGGTGCTCTGCAGTGAGAAAGGCCACTGTGATGGGAGGCCCACACAGGCCAAGGAACAAAGATGGATGAAAATAGATAAACGAAAGACCAATAGAAGTGACCAAAAAAAAAAAAAACAGGTATGGTAAAAGCTTAATCATCTGGGTAATTATTATTACTCACTGTACTGTTCTACTTTTTATTCTTTGAGTTTTTGGTTTATAATGAAAGTTTTTTAAAAAAGAGAAGAAAGCATCAGTTAGAATATAGGTTAGGTGAGGGCTGAGATAGGGACTTTTGTCTTGTTAACGCTTTTTTCTCTGAAAGAACTCTTGGCACATAGACTGAAGGGGTGAATACTGGGCTGGGTTTCCAGATGCACTCACAGGTAGACCATAAGCGCTGGTTATAGTGGGTGAGGCCATACGTAACCCATGTAGGATGTGCTGCTTTTGTACAGCCTTGTGAAGGTTAGGGACAGTCTGTTTTACTCCCCAGGCAGTGCTGTCTCTGCAGAGCTTTAAGTTGTATGATGATAAAGACTGTAAGTCCCAAGTTAAATTGATGGGCTCCTGATGTTTATCTCTTCTTTTTTAGGTGTGGGATGCTAGCAGCGGCTCGTTGCTGCAGGATCTGCCGGCAGATGAGCCTGTCTTGGATATCTGCCCATTTGAGGTGAACCGTAGCAGCTACTTGGCTACCTTAACAGAGAAGACAGTCCACATCTATAAGTGGGAGTGACCGTGGCCTTGAAACTTGGTCAAGCCTGTTGCTGGTTAGTGTTAAATGTTGTTTGCTAGTACTGTGCAGCCCTAAGCAAGATCTATGCTTATTGTCTGTGGCCTAGAATTTGTGGGATCTTGGTTCCATTGGGTTAATATGATCCTGGGATTCCAGGTCAACAGAACACTATAGATTGTGTATTTTCAGTGTCCATCAAAAGAGTAAATGACTGGTACTCCATCAACAGTATCCATTTCTTGGGTTAAAAGCCTTCAAATAATTAATTTGTTGAGAATCGATATTTTTTATCAGACTTCCTGGACCTTGGAGAGTATCCTCCCAGCAGTCACTTAGGATATGAATGTACACCGGCCATTTCCAGACGTGATGTCCCACCAGAGGGGTCTTACTGTGATTTGAGCAGGCTTATGTTCTGATGGGACTCACCGTTTTGATGCTCCTTGGATGCAGCATGGATGGAGAAGTCTTCAGTTGAACGCAAGAGGGCACTCTAGAATCTTCTCAAGATTTAGTCTTATTTCTGACCTTGTGGGCTGATAACCTTTTAGTAACTTGGTCTCATCCCCACAGAACTGTGTGGTCAAGCACATCTGGTCTGCTGTGTGGCAGGAATAGCTATATTCCAGGTGTGCAGTGCTGGAATAGTGGTAAACCCAGTGATGACCGCAGCTGAAGAGCTGTAGATCCTCTCCTAATGCCAAGTGTATGGAGTTCATCACATTGTGCAAGTCAAGGAAAGAGACCAGTTGTTTGAACAGTGGGGAAGATTCACTTTTTTTCTAGCCATCTTCGGATCTCAGGATTGGTTTTATACAAGCCAGTGCTTTGAAAGCCACTCTGTTCCTCTTGCTAGGAAAAAATGAGCCATATATCAGAGCTCTTACAGTATGAGAGATCAGGAGCAAGGGACTACCCAAGAGAAGCTTACAAAAGAGAAGTTGCTTAGACTGCTGTTGAAAGCAGGAGAGAACTTGTCTCTTGCATTTTGAAAGAGAATTGAGTTTCTCTCTGTATAAAGTCACTCCTTGGAGTGAGGAGCCATTCTTGAGTGTGTTTACAATTCCCAGGGTAAATAAAGCCTGCCCCATGTATTTTTAAGTTTTTGATTCCCCCAAAAAAAAAGGTATTTTTAGTAAGATAGTTTTGAAAAGGGGGGGCCGTGCTAAGTCTGTGCCCCTAAGCAAGATCTATGCTTATTGTCTGTGGCCTAGAATTTGTGGGATCTTGGTTCCATTGGGTTAATATGATCCTGGGATTCCAGGTCAACAGAACACTATAGATTGTGTATTTTCAGTGTCCATCAAAAGAGTAAATGACTGGTACTCCATCAACAGTATCCATTTCTTGGGTTAAAAGCCTTCAAATAATTAATTTGTTGAGAATCGATATTTTTTATCAGACTTCCTGGACCTTGGAGAGTATCCTCCCAGCAGTCACTTAGGATATGAATGTACACCGGCCATTTCCAGACGTGATGTCCCACCAGAGGGGTCTTACTGTGATTTGAGCAGGCTTATGTTCTGATGGGACTCACCGTTTGATGCTCCTTGGATGCAGCATGGATGGAGAAGTCTTCAGTTGAACGCAAGAGGGCACTCTAGAATCTTCTCAAGATTTAGTCTTATTTCTGACCTTGTGGGCTGATAACCTTTTAGTAACTTGGTCTCATCCCCACAGAACTGTGTGGTCAAGCACATCTGGTCTGCTGTGTGGCAGGAATAGCTATATTCCAGGTGTGCAGTGCTGGAATAGTGGTAAACCCAGTGATGACCGCAGCTGAAGAGCTGTAGATCCTTTCCTAATGCCAAGTGTATGGAGTTCATCACATTGTGCAAGTCAAGGAAAGAGACCAGTTGTTTGAACAGTGGGGAAGATTCACTTTTTTTCTAGCCATCTTCGGATCTCAGGATTGGTTTTATACAAGCCAGTGCTTTGAAAGCCACTCTGTTCCTCTTGCTAGGAAAAAATGAGCCATATATCAGAGCTCTTACAGTATGAGAGATCAGGAGCAAGGGACTACCCAAGAGAAGCTTACAAAAGAGAAGTTGCTTAGACTGCTGTTGAAAGCAGGAGAGAACTTGTCTCTTGCATTTTGAAAGAGAATTGAGTTTCTCTCTGTATAAAGTCACTCCTTGGAGTGAGGAGCCATTCTTGAGTGTGTTTACAATTCCCAGGGTAAATAAAGCCTGCCCCTAGGTGAAACTGATGTTTGATTCCAAGTTCCTCTGATTTGCCTCCCTCCTTTCAAAAAAAAAAAGGTATTTTTAGTAAGATAGTTATTCTCAGGAAAATAATAGTGGTTGGAGGCCTTTATGGATTATTAAATAATTGTCATAGAAATGATATCATTATTTTTATTTTAAAACAGTTCTGACCTGTCAACTCCTGAGCTGTGTCCAGCATTTCTCACCAGCAAGGGCTTATTGCAGTAGAATTCCCCAGAGTTTCATGTTCCAGTTATGCTTTTTAAAGACTGGCCTCCTTCTATTTAAGGACATCTTTCAAAAAGCCAGTTTCCAGAACTTAAGGAAGAGCTCCCTTTTCTAGGGGAACTGTTCCTTTTGATATGTTGATGATTAAGAATAACTGTCCAAGCCTAGAACTGCAGCAGTAGAAAAGGATTTGAATTAAAAAGCAGAACTCATCTGGTTTCAGGAGATGATAACAGAGAGGCTGTGAGTGGTCAAGTCCTGGCTGCCTTTGGCTGATCAGGGCAGAACCAGGACGGGGTTAGCAGCTGACTAGTGTTAAAGTACACTTAGCTGCTACTGACTGATCCACCCCCACCCCCAAGCGCAGGAATCAAGGGACTTGTATTATTAGATAAGTTGGAAGAATCTCATGTCTTACCAGTCCTTGCATTCCTCTAGTAAATTTAGATGTTTGAGGAACAAATTCTGTGACTGTCACCGATTTCTCCAAAGGCAAAACTTGCCCTCTGCCCCACCAGGTTCCCTTACGCCTATCTCTAAGATTGTTTTCCCATTCGAAGTTTTGGAGTTAAGCAGTCTCAGAAATATTTTCTTGTTGTGTATATCTTTGTACCTCCTTTGAAAACCAGACAATGGGATCTCTGTTCATGTTCTGTGTTTTAATGTTTGTTTTTTATGTTTTAATGTTAATATGAAAATAAAGCATTTACCATGTGTTTCAGCTCCTGATATCTTTTATGTGTCTTTGACTACTAGAGGCAGGAACTTGTCTGCCTTTTGGGAAAAGGGTCTAATCCCAGTCTGCCTGGTAGATTTCTTCATTTCATGTAGTACTGCGTCTTAATTACACAGGATGATCCCTGGATCTGAAGTAAACATTTAAATTGATGAAGTAGTTGAGGCTGTAGTTGGCAGTTCTCTTCTACTGTTGCTAATGGGAAATGTTGCATTTGCCTCCTGAGAAGTCTCCAGCACTAGTCGTTTGTCTGTCTACTCTCAGGTCCAAAGGTCTAAATCCTGCAAGCTACGTTTCTCAGATTTTTTGCCTCCTGGCTTTCTAGTAGTCTCTTTGCCTCCTGAAGACTGTACTATGTGAGGAGGAGACAAGTTACCCTTTTCTTTCTCTAGGTCTTTGGCAGCACTTCTGCACTGACAACAGCATTAGGCAAGTATGGGCTCCTGGGTTTCTGCTCAACACAGCTCTGGCCAGTTGCCTCAGTTTCTTTGTTCTGTTTAGTTCAGGAATTTCTTTTGCTGTAAATCATGGTGTTCTGGGAGTAGACTGGCAACGCTGAAAGTGTTTTCCAGCAGTAGAAAAGGATTTGAATTAAAGCGCATGGAATCAAGGGACTTGTTTATGGGGGGTAGCAGCTGACTAGTGTTAAAGTACACTTAGCTGCTACTGACTGATCCACCCCCACCCCCAAGCGCAGGAATCAAGGGACTTGTATTATTAGATAAGTTGGAAGAATCTCATGTCTTACCAGTCCTTGCATTCCTCTAGTAAATTTAGATGTTTGAGGAACAAATTCTGTGACTGTCACCGATTTCTCCAAAGGCAAAACTTGCCCTCTGCCCCACCAGGTTCCCTTACGCCTATCTCTAAGATTGTTTTCCCATTCGAAGTTTTGGAGTTAAGCAGTCTCAGAAATATTTTCTTGTTGTGTATATCTTTGTACCTCCTTTGAAAACCAGACAATGGGATCTCTGTTCATGTTCTGTGTTTTAATGTTTGTTTTTTATGTTTTAATGTTAATATGAAAATAAAGCATTTACCATGTGTTTCAGCTCCTGATATCTTTTATGTGTCTTTGACTACTAGAGGCAGGAACTTGTCTGCCTTTTGGGAAAAGGGTCTAATCCCAGTCTGCCTGGTAGATTTCTTCATTTCATGTAGTACTGCGTCTTAATTACACAGGATGATCCCTGGATCTGAAGTAAACATTTAAATTGATGAAGTAGTTGAGGCTGTAGTTGGCAGTTCTCTTCTACTGTTGCTAATGGGAAATGTTGCATTTGCCTCCTGAGAAGTCTCCAGCACTAGTCGTTTGTCTGTCTACTCTCAGGTCCAAAGGTCTAAATCCTGCAAGCTACGTTTCTCAGATTTTTTGCCTCCTGGCTTTCTAGTAGTCTCTTTGCCTCCTGAAGACTGTACTATGTGAGGAGGAGACAAGTTACCCTTTTCTTTCTCTAGGTCTTTGGCAGCACTTCTGCACTGACAACAGCATTAGGCAAGTATGGGCTCCTGGGTTTCTGCTCAACACAGCTCTGGCCAGTTGCCTCAGTTTCTTTGTTCTGTTTAGTTCAGGAATTTCTTTTGCTGTAAATCATGGTGTTCTGGGACTAGACTGGAAACCCTGAAAGTGTTTTCCAGCTGAACAGTAAATGAAGTATACTAGATTGCAGGAGGAATGAATCCATAGGTATAAATAAGCTTAACATTGTCATGCCGCCATGTGCTCCAATAAAAAAAAGAGGCAGAAAGGTCCTGGATAAAGAAGTAAACCCCAAATTACTAAGAAACCGAATACCACTGTTTTCTCTCCAGTAGTACTCTTGCCTTGCTTTACCATCTCAGTGGTTGGCTATAAGTGAAATATCTCAAAATAAACGTTTGTGTGTCCTTGTCCTTTAATCAATGTGTTTGTTAGGAAAAGCCTCTTTTGTTTATTTATCCCTTTATAGTTTACAAAGCCCCTTCCTAATAATTTTTAAACAAGGTGGTGGGGTAAATATTGTTATTTCAATTTATAGAAGAAGAAACAGGTTAAAAAGTTCAAGAGAAAATATGTGGGATTAATAATAGTGATTTAATTAAATTTTACATATCCTAGTCTACATTCTATACTTTGCATTTAAAATTAAAGCAGACAATCATGCATAATCTTGTGACATTTTAGATTCTTCCAAATGCCCTCATTTGTCTTGGGTTTCTGGGTACTAAGGCTGGGAACACCACCCAGGGAGAGATCTGGGTATTTGACTGCTTTAATTGCCTCATCTAAGTGGAATCATTCAGTATTTGTCTTTTTGTGACTTGGTTTATTTCACTTAGCATAATGTCTTCAAAATTCGTTCATGTTGTGGCACATATCAGAATCTCTTTTAAGACACTTATATTCCATTGTGTGCATGTATACCATATTTTGCTTATCCATTCATCTGCCAGTGGACACTTTGGTTAGTATTTCTCTAATGATTAATGATACCAAGCCTCTTTTCATATGCTTATGTGCTGTTTGTATGTTTTCTTTAGAGAAATGTTTACTCAGGTCCCTTCCCCACTCTGTTTTTGTTTGTTTTCCTTGCCCACTCTTAAATTGGGCTTTTTTTTTTTCCGCTGATGCCTAATCCCTTTTGGTTTTCTGCTTCCTGATAGTGCCAGTGCCTTCCAGGCAGTGCCAGGAGTGTGCCAGGAACTGTGATAAGATGGGGAAGACTGAGGCCTATGCTTCGGACAGCTGAACCTAATTTTCAAATGAAGTATACTAGATTGCAGGAGGAATGAATCCATAGGTATAAATAAGCTTAACATTGTCATGCCGCCATGTGCTCCAATAAAAAAAAGAGGCAGAAAGGTCCTGGATAAAGAAGTAAACCCCAAATTACTAAGAAACCGAATACCACTGTTTTCTCTCCAGTAGTACTCTTGCCTTGCTTTACCATCTCAGTGGTTGGCTATAAGTGAAATATCTCAAAATAAACGTTTGTGTGTCCTTGTCCTTTAATCAATGTGTTTGTTAGGAAAAGCCTCTTTTGTTTATTTATCCCTTTATAGTTTACAAAGCCCCTTCCTAATAATTTTTAAACAAGGTGGTGGGGTAAATATTGTTATTTCAATTTATAGAAGAAGAAACAGGTTAAAAAGTTCAAGAGAAAATATGTGGGATTAATAATAGTGATTTAATTAAATTTTACATATCCTAGTCTACATTCTATACTTTGCATTTAAAATTAAAGCAGACAATCATGCATAATCTTGTGACATTTTAGATTCTTCCAAATGCCCTCATTTGTCTTGGGTTTCTGGGTACTAAGGCTGGGAACACCACCCAGGGAGAGATCTGGGTATTTGACTGCTTTAATTGCCTCATCTAAGTGGAATCATTCAGTATTTGTCTTTTTGTGACTTGGTTTATTTCACTTAGCATAATGTCTTCAAAATTCGTTCATGTTGTGGCACATATCAGAATCTCTTTTTAAGACACTTATATTCCATTGTGTGCATGTATACCATATTTTGCTTATCCATTCATCTGCCAGTGGACACTTTGGTTAGTATTTCTCTAATGATTAATGATACCAAGCCTCTTTTCATATGCTTATGTGCTGTTTGTATGTTTTCTTTAGAGAAATGTTTACTCAGGTCCCTTCCCCACTCTGTTTTTGTTTGTTTTCCTTGCCCACTCTTAAATTGGGCTTTTTTTTTTTCCGCTGATGCCTAATCCCTTTTGGTTTTCTGCTTCCTGATAGTGCCAGTGCCTTCCAGGCAGTGCCAGGAGTGTGCCAGGAACTGTGATAAGATGGGGAAGACTGAGGCCTATGAATAATAATAACCAGGTGGCATTGCTTTACTTCTAGACACCAGAAGAGCACAATTACCACCGTTACCAGCAAGTGCTGATCAAGGGATCTTGACCAGCAGGGAGTTGGGGAGAGAGTGTTAATAAAAGGTTGCATCCCCAGGGGCAAAACAGGCACAGCCAAAGAGGGCGCTTTTAACCATCTATAAAGGAAAAAGTCCACAAAAAAGAATGAGCAGCAGGCCAAACATGGTCATCCCCAAAGGACATGCTCCTTCAGTTTGTAGACCTGAACCAATTTTCAGATCCCGAACCCCACTGATGGATAAAGTAGCTAGAAGCCTAGGAACAGAGACCCTATGACACCATGCCAAGTATATGGTTCCTTCAGTGCCGGGCCAGCCGGCAGTCGAACAGATCCTGAAGAGAGTGGCAGATAGGCTAAGAAAAGAAAGAAGGACAGAAAAGATGGGGTTGAGAGGGACAGCAAGAAGGCAGACAACTCTACAGGTTGCTGACAAGTTGCTGACAAGTTTATTGAATTCGCTCATACCTTTTATACTTCACACAACAAGCAATTCGATCATAAACTAGGTGTTACCTCCTGGTGTGTAATTAACATTTTCAAAGCTCTTTAGATTACAATGGTTCTGGGTCATAATGCCCCTCAAGCCCTTTTCACCTGTAAAGAGGCTCCAGGTGTTCTTTATGATAGCTCAGGAATGTCTTCACAACACCTGGGGTGGCGGGACAGAGAGCTATGCTGTTATCAGCCCCTGTTTCCAGGGCAGCTCCCTGCACTTCAGTCTTTCCCCCAAAAAGACTCTTGGCCATTTACATGGGGGACTGTTCACTGACAAGAGAGAAAGGACGATGTATTTGAAGACTTTTTGGACATTTGGTCAAGTTGTCATTGATACTCAGACCCAAAGAAGTATCATAGGCCCCTGACTCCTGGGAACCTGGTCCTGTACATAGATTCCTGGCTAGATGATCGCTCACAGTGGCCCCACTAGTTGTGTGGACCCATCCAGTGGTCATTCTCCAGCCCCCTACATTGGAATTGATCTAGAACAATCTAGACCTAGAAACGCTAGGTTATTGTGAAAATGATGTAACATGTATTTCTGGCCTCTGGGGCAGGAATTATCACAACAGGAAAGGCCACATGTAAACCTTGTAAACTGCTCTCCAGCCACTGACGAAGATAAAAATTTTAAAGCAGCGTTGGGAATTTTCTGGCACTCCAGTGGTTAGGAATCTGCGCTTTCACTGTCATGATCTAGGTTCAATCCCTGGTTGAGGAACTAAGATCCTGCAAGGCATAAGGCATAACCAAACAATAACAACAACATCTTATTGAGAGATGGAAGATGGTGGAGTTTAGTGCCACCATTCATGCCTAAGGAACCCAAGGTGGAGAGTGAAAGTATTCCAATAAATAGAACTGCAAGCCGTGCCCTGACCTTTCCATGTGGAAGAAGTGGTTTAAGGTGAGATTCTAAACAGATTCATGGACCGGGCCAAACAGACTGTTCTGGACTAAAGCCATATGATTGGACTACATGGAGATGTGTAAAGATTTTTTATTACAGGACAGTGTCCACCAGAAAGCCTCCACCGTGAAAGAGGCATTGAACAACCAAGTGACAAAATGACTCAACCAGTTGACAGCCAGCTTTCGGCCACTGCAGAGCTAATATGCTGGGCCTGTGAGTGGAGCGGCCATAGTGGCAGAGAGGGAGGCTACATATAGGCCCGAAGTCTGACTGGGGGAACGGGCTGCCTCTGAACGTCCAACCTGCCAGCAACAGAGACTACCGCTGAGTGTCTGATGCCGTATTTCTAGAGAAGATCCAGTATTGTGGCCTGGGGGGGACGATGTTATTTCCGGCCCACTTCAGTCTTTCCCCAAAAGACTCTTGGCCATTTACATGGGGACTGTTCACTGACAAGAGAGAAAGGACGATGTATTTGAAGACTTTTGGACATTTGGTCAAGTTGTCATTGATACTCAGACCCAAAGAAGTATCATAGGCCCCTGACTCCTGGGAACCTGGTCCTGTACATAGATTCCTGGCTAGATGATCGCTCACAGTGGCCCCACTAGTTGTGTGGACCCATCCAGTGGTCATTCTCCAGCCCCCTACATTGGAATTGATCTAGAACAATCTAGACCTAGAAACGCTAGGTTATTGTGAAAATGATGTAACATGTATTTCTGGCCTCTGGGGCAGGAATTATCACAACAGGAAAGGCCACATGTAAACCTTGTAAACTGCTCTCCAGCCACTGACGAAGATAAAAATTTTAAAGCAGCGTTGGGAATTTTCTGGCACTCCAGTGGTTAGGAATCTGCGCTTTCACTGTCATGATCTAGGTTCAATCCCTGGTTGAGGAACTAAGATCCTGCAAGGCATAAGGCATAACCAAACAATAACAACAACATCTTATTGAGAGATGGAAGATGGTGGAGTTTAGTGCCACCATTCATGCCTAAGGAACCCAAGGTGGAGAGTGAAAGTATTCCAATAAATAGAACTGCAAGCCGTGCCCTGACCTTTCCATGTGGAAGAAGTGGTTTAAGGTGAGATTCTAAACAGATTCATGGACCGGGCCAAACAGACTGTTCTGGACTAAAGCCATATGATTGGACTACATGGAGATGTGTAAAGATTTTTTATTACAGGACAGTGTCCACCAGAAAGCCTCCACCGTGAAAGAGGCATTGAACAACCAAGTGACAAAATGACTCAACCAGTTGACAGCCAGCTTTCGGCCACTGCAGAGCTAATATGCTGGGCCTGTGAGTGGAGCGGCCATAGTGGCAGAGAGGGAGGCTACATATAGGCCCGAAGTCTGACTGGGGGAACGGGCTGCCTCTGAACGTCCAACCTGCCAGCAACAGAGACTACCGCTGAGTGTCTGACATGCCGTATTTCTAGAGAAGATCAAGCAGCTACTTTGTGGCACATCAGCTACAACGGACCTCTTGAAGAGGCCAGCAGTTCTTCCTTAGGGAGATAGATACCTATTCTGGGCATGGGTTTAACTTTCTTACTCTCAGAGCCTCAGCCAGTAGCATACCAGATTAAGAAACAGACTGCTGCACAGGTAGCATCTAACTCAGGGGACCTGCTGTACAGGGAAGAGATGCAGAAGGGAATCCATGACCGTTAGGGTCTGTTGGTCTCGGCATACAATGCTAAGCCATCCAGAAACAGCCAGCTAATGGAAGACTGATGATGAAGCACTAGCTAAGAAGCAGCACTGAAAGAGTGGGTGCCATTCTTCAGGAAGCTAAGTAAGAGACTTCTATTGGTGCTGTTTCCAGGAACCACATGGGGAAACCGGAGTGGTGTCACTTCCCGTCACTCCCAGTGACCTGGGTGATTTTGTACTTCCCGTCCAAGCCACCTGGGCTCCACATGGTTGAAGGTCTGGGGTTCCTACAGGAGTGCACTTTGCCAGAGGACACAGCAAGGGACCCATAGAACTACCAATGAGGGCTGCTACCAAAGCACTCTGGGACCTTGTACACAGGGACCCGTAGGTGAGACGAGGAATCACCATATTGGCAGTGGTAACTAACCCTGATCAACAGGAGGAAGTAGGGCGCCTTTGTACATAATGGGAGCCAAGGGAATACTCTCCTCCGGGTCCACTGGGATGCCTTCTGGTCCTCTGTTGCCTCTATAACTATGGATAGACATGCGCCACAGCACCACACCAGGATGAGAAGGTTATGCCCGGTACCAACCTCCCCAGGAGTGAAGGCAACAGCATTTTTAAAATTTGGTTAAACAGGACAGTGTCCACCAGAAAGCCTCCACCGTGAAAGAGGCATTGAACAACCAAGTGACAAAATGACTCAACCAGTTGACAGCCAGCTTTCGGCCACTGCAGAGCTAATATGCTGGGCCTGTGAGTGGAGCGGCCATAGTGGCAGAGAGGGAGGCTACATATAGGCCCGAAGTCTGACTGGGGGAACGGGCTGCCTCTGAACGTCCAACCTGCCAGCAACAGAGACTACCGCTGAGTGTCTGACATGCCGTATTTCTAGAGAAGATCAAGCAGCTACTTTGTGGCACATCAGCTACAACGGACCTCTTGAAGAGGCCAGCAGTTCTTCCTTAGGGAGATAGATACCTATTCTGGGCATGGGTTTAACTTTCTTACTCTCAGAGCCTCAGCCAGTAGCATACCAGATTAAGAAACAGACTGCTGCACAGGTAGCATCTAACTCAGGGGACCTGCTGTACAGGGAAGAGATGCAGAAGGGAATCCATGACCGTTAGGGTCTGTTGGTCTCGGCATACAATGCTAAGCCATCCAGAAACAGCCAGCTAATGGAAGACTGATGATGAAGCACTAGCTAAGAAGCAGCACTGAAAGAGTGGGTGCCATTCTTCAGGAAGCTAAGTAAGAGACTTCTATTGGTGCTGTTTCCAGGAACCACATGGGGAAACCGGAGTGGTGTCACTTCCCGTCACTCCCAGTGACCTGGGTGATTTTGTACTTCCCGTCCAAGCCACCTGGGCTCCACATGGTTGAAGGTCTGGGGTTCCTACAGGAGTGCACTTTGCCAGAGGACACAGCAAGGGACCCATAGAACTACCAATGAGGGCTGCTACCAAAGCACTCTGGGACCTTGTACACAGGGACCCGTAGGTGAGACGAGGAATCACCATATTGGCAGTGGTAACTAACCCTGATCAACAGGAGGAAGTAGGGCGCCTTTGTACATAATGGGAGCCAAGGGGAATACTCTCCCTCCGGGTCCACTGGGATGCCTTCTGGTCCTCTGTTGCCTCTATAACTATGGATAGACATGCGCCACAGCACCACACCAGGATGAGAAGGTTATGCCCGGTACCAACCTCCCCCAGGAGTGAAGGCTTGGGGTGCATCACCAGGTAAGTCACCAAGGCTTCTGCGGTGCTAGGTAAGAGTAAAAGAAATCTAAAATGGAGGACATAGGATGAATGCCACTTGCAGCCCCAAGGTTACCAGCAATGATGGATATTAGTCTCACTTCTGAGTTTTTCCCCTCTGAAAAAGAAATCTATGGAAGCTGTAGAGGAGCTGCTCATCAGATTTGTGTAAGAAATCTATAGGGCGCAAGGGGTCAAGTGTAATAATCATGAAAAATTTCCTCTCAGATCTCCAATTATGAGGCATGGTCCTAGCTGTTGTATTGTGAAATCCCATCACTGGGTTCGCTTTGAGGCCACACTCCCCGAGTTCTTCCAGCCAGTGGCTGAGCATGGCAAGAGATGCTAAAGCGTCTCTTCCTGTGAGACTCTACAGTAATCCTGATAAGTTTCTTTCACAGCGAATCCTGTGTGGAGATCACTTCTCAGAGAACTCAGAATAACCCATCAGGAGACAAATATTGGATTAGATAATGAAACCCAGACCGTCGAGGCTGATTCTAACGACAGTGCTATTCTCAAGGCAAGAAATACATAGGAGATACTCAGAAAAGAATTGTTGAATATAAATAAGTAAATGCAAAAGCGGCATGTTGAAAAAGGGATTAATTTTCCTAAGGAAGCTTCAAGAACACAGACGTTTGAGCCGATCATTAAAGGAGAAGGGAAATTTTTTTTTTTAAGAAGAAGGTGTTAGAGCTTTACATCACATTACATGATCTTGAAATTTTGGGTATGGCAAGGTCAGGAAGTGCGTGAGGAAAGGAAGACCACCAATGCAGTCCTGCACTAGAGAGAAAGTTGCCAAAGACCGGCAGGGACCAGTGCTGCCTAAATTGTTAGGAAAACATTCCTGGATTCCACAATCAGAAGAATTTGAAAACTTCTCCAGGTGAGTCAGTGGCACAGTCAAGTCTGGGAAAGTATACCTGTGCTTCCGGAGCTGCCGTAGTCCTCACGCGGGAACGATGATGTCAGGGGAGGAAAGTGCTCAGCCCCATCACTTCGTTTTCACCTTGCTTGCCTTGTGAGTGATCAGAATGATTAGAGGGCTTCTGGAAAGTCACTTCAGCCACTCAGCAGCGGAAGGAGCAATTTGGAGTTGAGCAAGACATCATGAACGGCGGCCCTGTGTGTGCCCAACATCACGCCGAGCCCTGAGGGTAGTTGTGAGGTGGTTATAGATGCTATTACCTCTCGCTTGGGGGTTCAGCCACACCCCTGCTGATACTGCTCCAACAGCTTCCTAATGCACTTAAACCTAATGCAACTGTTTCCTGTATATCCTATGTGTCCTTTGTTACTTTATTCCCACCATTTTTGCCTTCTTTTGGATCAACCACATGCTTTTTACTTACACATTCCTGTAGTATTCTTTAATGTTTATCCTAGACTCCAGGGCCTACCAATTACAATCCTGCATCCTTCTTTATATGCTATGGGGGATTTCACTGTGACATATGTTAAAAATCTCTCATAGTTGTTGTTTCAAACCATATTAATTGTCCACATGTTTGTCCTTTCAGTGCTTTTTATTCCTTCCTGCAATCCTGCACTTTTATCTGGGACCATTTTCCTCCCGCTTAGAGTAGGGCAGGCCATCTAGCAATGAATTACTTCATTCTCTTAGCTTGAGTTTGTCAATGTCCTTATGTCTTGCAAATGTCTTTATTTCACCATTTTTGAATGGATCTAACTGCATTTTTAAAAAAACTTTTATTGAGATAAAATTTGCATAACAGAAATTCCAACCTTTTAACAATTTTAAGTGCACAGTTCAGTGAGTTTTAGTACAATCACAATGTTATGGTTGTGATTATCTGATTCATCATCATTATCTGATTCCAGAATATTTCCATCATTCCCAAAAGAAATCCCATGCTTCTCAGTTCTCCCCTCTTCTCATCTCCTGGAAACCATTAGTCTACTTCTGTCCCAGTAGACTTGCCTATTCTGGATATTTCAAAAGAATGTAATCCTACAATTGGTGGCCTTTTGTCTCTGGTTTCTTTCGCTGAGTATAACATTTTCAGTGCTCGTCCACTTTGTAGCATGTATCAGTACTTCGTTACTTTTTTTTTTTTTTTCCTCACACTGCCATGCATGGGGGAAATCTCAAAACAGGGACTGAACCCGTGCCCCCAGCACTGGAAGCACAGAGCTTTAACCACTGGACGGACAGAGAAGTCCCTAACTTACTTCAGTTTTGAAGTACAATTTCCCTGGGTGTAGAATTCTAGTTTAGCAACATTTTTTTTTTCTTTTGATACTTAAATCATGTCATTCTAGAGTTTTCTGCCTTCCATAGTTTCTTACTGAAAAATAAGATATTAGTGTCCTTGCTTTTTGAAGATAATACATCTTTGTCTACTTTTAAGATTTTTTTTCTCTTTGATTGTCAGCAGTTTTACAAGGGCATGCCAAGATGAGGCATTCTTTGTATTTATTTGCTTGGGGTTCACAGAAATTTATAGGTTTTTTTTTTGCCTTCTTTTGGATCAACCACATGCTTTTACTTACACATTCCTGTAGTATTCTTTAATGTTTATCCTAGACTCCAGGGCCTACCAATTACAATCCTGCATCCTTCTTTATATGCTATGGGGGATTTCACTGTGACATATGTTAAAAATCTCTCATAGTTGTTGTTTCAAACCATATTAATTGTCCACATGTTTGTCCTTTCAGTGCTTTTTATTCCTTCCTGCAATCCTGCACTTTTATCTGGGACCATTTTCCTCCCGCTTAGAGTAGGGCAGGCCATCTAGCAATGAATTACTTCATTCTCTTAGCTTGAGTTTGTCAATGTCCTTATGTCTTGCAAATGTCTTTATTTCACCATTTTTGAATGGATCTAACTGCATTTTTAAAAAAACTTTTATTGAGATAAAATTTGCATAACAGAAATTCCAACCTTTTAACAATTTTAAGTGCACAGTTCAGTGAGTTTTAGTACAATCACAATGTTATGGTTGTGATTATCTGATTCATCATCATTATCTGATTCCAGAATATTTCCATCATTCCCAAAAGAAATCCCATGCTTCTCAGTTCTCCCCTCTTCTCATCTCCTGGAAACCATTAGTCTACTTCTGTCCCAGTAGACTTGCCTATTCTGGATATTTCAAAAGAATGTAATCCTACAATTGGTGGCCTTTTGTCTCTGGTTTCTTTCGCTGAGTATAACATTTTCAGTGCTCATCCACTTTGTAGCATGTATCAGTACTTCGTTACTTTTTTTTTTTTTTTCCTCACACTGCCATGCATGGGGGAAATCTCAAAACAGGGACTGAACCCGTGCCCCCAGCACTGGAAGCACAGAGCTTTAACCACTGGACGGACAGAGAAGTCCCTAACTTACTTCAGTTTTGAAGTACAATTTCCCTGGGTGTAGAATTCTAGTTTAGCAACATTTTTTTTTTCTTTTGATACTTAAATCATGTCATTCTAGAGTTTTCTGCCTTCCATAGTTTCTTACTGAAAAATAAGATATTAGTGTCCTTGCTTTTTGAAGATAATACATCTTTGTCTACTTTTAAGATTTTTTTTCTCTTTGATTGTCAGCAGTTTTACAAGGGCATGCCAAGATGAGGCATTCTTTGTATTTATTTGCTTGGGGTTCACAGAAATTTATAGGTTTGATACCATTCATCAGTTTGGGAAAATTCTAAGCACTGACTCATCAAACATTGAGCTGCACCATTCTCCTTGTCCTTCCCTTTTGTGACTCTGATTATATATGTTACACCTTTTTTTTTAAAAAGTTTTGGCCTCTTTTATTGTTTTTTTATTTGTTTATTTTCATCCATCTTTATTCTTTGGCTTCTGTTGGGCCTCCCATTGCAGTGGCCTCTGGTTGCGAAACACCGGCTCTGGTCTCATGTGTTCCAGAGCGCTGACTCGCAATCAGACACACCGGTCCAGCCACTCTGCAGCACGTGGGATCCTCCTGGGCCAGGGATCAAACCGGTGCCCCTTGCATTGCAAAGCGGACTCTCTATTCACTGTACCCCAGGGAAGCCCGAACCTATTCTCTCTCTCTCTCTCTTTTTTTTTTTTAAATTTTGGCCTCTTTCACGGGTTTTTTATTTGTTTACTTTCATCCGTCTCTACTCTTCGGCCTCTGTGGGTCTCCCACCACAGCGGCCTCTCTTGCTGCAGAGCACCGGCCCTGGGCACATGTGCTCCAGAGCCCTGACAGGTAATTGGACACACTGGCCCAGCTGCTCTGCGGCATGTGGGATCCGCCTGGGCCAGGGGTCTAACCAGTGCCCCTTGCACTGCAAAGTGAACTCTTCACCCACAGGACTACCGGAGAAGCCAGGATTTTTTTTTTTTTTTTAATTGAAGGGTAATAGCTTTATATAGAGTTTTGTTGTTTACTGCCAAACATCAACATTTATCAGCCATAGTAGGCTGGTTCTTTACTACTGTGCTAGGGGTGGTGGGGATGATGGTGCTATCTCTCGATTTTTTGCCGTTTCAGCTATTGTTTTCTTCTGGATTTGTTGGAGTCTGACTGTGTGCATGCACATCTTAGGAGTCATTTAGCCACATGAGAGAAATTTGTTCACAAATTTTTGGCTCTTTCTCTGTGGTTTCCTTCTTTCCAGTATTTTGACCCTAAAGTCCCAGCCACTTGGAGGATTCTGAACTCCTACCCATGTATTTTCAGCCCATTAAGATTACTGCTTTCTTCATAGGCTCAATTCTTCTGAGCCACAATTTGGACAGTCCACTCAGAAAAAAAATCTGGGCTGGAGCTCCACTGCGTACTTTCTTTTTTCTCAAAGATTGTAGCCCCTCATTTCTCACTGTGTTGGTTACTAGTTAAGCTCTCAAAAGATATTTTATATATTTGGTCTAGTTTTTATGGGTTTTTTTTCAGTGTAAAAACAAATTTGTATTTGTACTCATATCTGAGGTCAGAATATGCTCCCCATTTTCATGTATATCTAGGGCCAGCAGGGCCTGTATGATCTGCCCCTTGATGGGTTCTCTGACTCCTAGTCCTCTCTTTCCTCATTTGTAGCCACATAGGCCTTCATTTAGAATGCTTATTTGCCTGTCTTGAACTTATCATTACCCTTGCTTTTGGAACTCCTGTTATGGTCTAAATGTTTTTGCCCCTGCTAAATTCATGTGTTAAAATCTTAACATCCACTGTGAGGGTATTAGGACTTGGAAATGCTTAGATCATGAGAGTAGAACCCTCATGAATGACCTTACTGTTCTTATAAAGGAGGCCCCACAGAGCTCCCAGAACCTTCTACCATGTGAGGACACAGAAGTTGGCAGTTTGCAACCTAGAAGAGAGCCTTTGCCAGAACCTGACTGCTGACGCCCTCATCCTAGACTTCTAGCCCCCAGAACTGTGAGAAATGAGTTTCTCTTGTGCTATGTTGTTATTGACACCTAAGCAGACTAAGGCATACTTCAATCCCTCCCCTTTGTATTTTTTTTTTTTTTTTTGCAAATTTATGCCAGTTCCCTCTTTGCTCAATTACCTGCCTTTATATAAAAGCTCCTCCCTCCCAGTTATCCCATTTATCTTGTATTTTCTTCATAGCACTTATGCTATTTGAAGCTGTCTTACTTTTGTCAACTGTCTTATCATTTCTCTCATATACAGTTCTTGAGCAATGTATGGCATATTAATTCAAAAATTCTCAACACATCTATTGAATGAGTTGTGGAAGTGAGGATCAAGAAACAAGAGGGAGCTGCGACTTCCTTGGTGGTCCAGGGGTAAGGATACCACCTTGCAGTGCAAGGGGCACCAGTTCGATCCCTGGCCTGGGAAGATCCTACGTGCCGCAGAATGGCTGGACCAATGTGTCCAACTACTGAGCTGGAGCTCTGGAGCGCGTGTGCCCAGATCCAGTGCTCTGCGACAAGAAAGGCCACTGTGATGGGAGGCCCACACTGGCCAAAGAACAAAGATGGATGAAAATAAATAAATGAAAGACCAAATAGGAGTGGCAAAAAGAAAAAAAAAGCAAGAGGTATAGTAAAGGGTGAAATAAATTCCTAGCTTTGTGTTTTGAAAAATAAGTCGTGCTCTCTTCCCACTAGCCTGTGGTTTGTGCTTTTCTGAAGGGCTCTGTATGGTAGCCACATTGGCCTTCATTTAGAATGCTTATTTGCCTGTCTTGAACTTATCATTACCCTTGCTTTTGGAACTCCTGTTATGGTCTAAATGTTTTTGCCCCTGCTAAATTCATGTGTTAAAATCTTAACATCCACTGTGAGGGTATTAGGACTTGGAAATGCTTAGATCATGAGAGTAGAACCCTCATGAATGACCTTACTGTTCTTATAAAGGAGGCCCCACAGAGCTCCCAGAACCTTCTACCATGTGAGGACACAGAAGTTGGCAGTTTGCAACCTAGAAGAGAGCCTTTGCCAGAACCTGACTGCTGACGCCCTCATCCTAGACTTCTAGCCCCCAGAACTGTGAGAAATGAGTTTCTCTTGTGCTATGTTGTTATTGACACCTAAGCAGACTAAGGCATACTTCAATCCCTCCCCTTTGTATTTTTTTTTTTTTTTTTGCAAATTTATGCCAGTTCCCTCTTTGCTCAATTACCTGCCTTTATATAAAAGCTCCTCCCTCCCAGTTATCCCATTTATCTTGTATTTTCTTCATAGCACTTATGCTATTTGAAGCTGTCTTACTTTTTGTCAACTGTCTTATCATTTCTCTCATATACAGTTCTTGAGCAATGTATGGCATATTAATTCAAAAATTCTCAACACATCTATTGAATGAGTTGTGGAAGTGAGGATCAAGAAACAAGAGGGAGCTGCGACTTCCTTGGTGGTCCAGGGGTAAGGATACCACCTTGCAGTGCAAGGGGCACCAGTTCGATCCCTGGCCTGGGAAGATCCTACGTGCCGCAGAATGGCTGGACCAATGTGTCCAACTACTGAGCTGGAGCTCTGGAGCGCGTGTGCCCAGATCCAGTGCTCTGCGACAAGAAAGGCCACTGTGATGGGAGGCCCACACTGGCCAAAGAACAAAGATGGATGAAAATAAATAAATGAAAGACCAAATAGGAGTGGCAAAAAGAAAAAAAAAAAAAGCAAGAGGTATAGTAAAGGGTGAAATAAATTCCTAGCTTGTGTAGAGATAGTCTGTTTTTTACTGAAAAAGAGTCTGGGAGACCCAGGTCCGGTCAGCTCTCTTCCCACTAGCCTGTGGTTTGTGCCTTCTGTAAAGTTTGATTTGCCTGACACAGCCTGAGCTGGCCAGGTTCCCAGATTTTGCTTCTTGGTTACTGTGATTTCAAGATAGGCACATGTATTCCTCCCTATCTCCAGAGACAATCTGTGGCTGGGTGCAGGGTTTCCTCTGGCCAGGCTGTGAGACAGGCATCTATCTGCTGGCTTCTCTTAGAGGAGTGTGATTTCTAGCTGTAAACTGACTTAAACTCCCACTCGTCTGAGCATATGCAGTCCTATCGTTGGACATTAATGACTCTTAACGCAGTGGTCAGTTAGGACTTGGTGCTTTCACTGCTAAAAGTCCAGGTTCAATCCCTGGTTGGGGATCTAAGATCCCACAAACTGCACTGTATGTACCCCTCCTCGCAAAAAAAAAGTGATGATTCTTAGTGGCTTTTCAAGAACTTCAGGTCTCTAGCCTGCCTGAAACTTACCTATGCCATGTATCTGTTAAGGAACATGTACATTTATCTCGTCTAACCTTTTACTTATTTTTTGGCCACTTCTATTGGTCTTTCGTTTATTTCCATCTTTTATTCTTTGACCTATGTGGGCCTCCCACTGCAGCGGCCACTCTCGCTGCAGAGCACCAGCTCTGGGGAGTGAATTGTGGTAGAGATGTCGACCTGCCCTCAATTTTTTTTTTTTTTAAAAATTTATTTATTTATTTATTTTGGGGGGGGGTGGGGTTGGGGTGGGAGGAGAGCGGGCGGGCCACTTCTATTGGTCTTTCATTTCTCTATTTTCATCCGTCTTTGTTCTTTGACTCCTGTGGGCCTCCCATCGCGGTGGCGTCTGTTGTTCTGGAGTGCATGCGCCCAGAGCCATTGCTCTGCGACAAGAAAGGCCACTGTGATGGGAGGCCCACACTGGCCAAAGAACAAAGATGGATGAAAATAAATAAATGAAAGACCAAATAGGAGTGGCAAAAAGAAAAAAAAAAAAAGCAAGAGGTATAGTAAAGGGTGAAATAAATTCCTAGCTTGTGTAGAGATAGTCTGTTTTTTACTGAAAAAGAGTCTGGGAGACCCAGGTCCGGTCAGCTCTCTTCCCACTAGCCTGTGGTTTGTGCCTTCTGTAAAGTTTGATTTGCCTGACACAGCCTGAGCTGGCCAGGTTCCCAGATTTTGCTTCTTGGTTACTGTGATTTCAAGATAGGCACATGTATTCCTCCCTATCTCCAGAGACAATCTGTGGCTGGGTGCAGGGTTTCCTCTGGCCAGGCTGTGAGACAGGCATCTATCTGCTGGCTTCTCTTAGAGGAGTGTGATTTCTAGCTGTAAACTGACTTAAACTCCCACTCGTCTGAGCATATGCAGTCCTATCGTTGGACATTAATGACTCTTAACGCAGTGGTCAGTTAGGACTTGGTGCTTTCACTGCTAAAAGTCCAGGTTCAATCCCTGGTTGGGGATCTAAGATCCCACAAACTGCACTGTATGTACCCCTCCTCGCAAAAAAAAAGTGATGATTCTTAGTGGCTTTTCAAGAACTTCAGGTCTCTAGCCTGCCTGAAACTTACCTATGCCATGTATCTGTTAAGGAACATGTACATTTATCTCGTCTAACCTTTTACTTATTTTTTTGGCCACTTCTATTGGTCTTTCGTTTATTTCCATCTTTTATTCTTTGACCTATGTGGGCCTCCCACTGCAGCGGCCACTCTCGCTGCAGAGCACCAGCTCTGGGGAGTGAATTGTGGTAGAGATGTCGACCTGCCCTCAATTTCCTTTTTTTTTTTAAAAGATTTATTTATTTATTTATTTTGGGCGGGGGTCGGGTTGGGGAGGGAGGGGAGCAGGCGGGCCACATCTATTGCTCTTTCATTTCTCTATTTTCATCCGTCTTTGTTCTTTGACTCCTGTGGGCCTTCCATCGCGGTGGCGTCTGTTGTTGCAGAGCACCGGCTCTGGGCGCATGCGCTCCAGAGCTCCGGCTCGGTAATTGGACACATCGGTCCAGCCGCTCCGCAGCACTTGGGATCTTCCCAGGCCAGGGATGGAACCGGCATCCCTTGCACTGCAAGGCGGTGTCCTTACCCACTGGACCACCAGGGGAAGCCCTGCCCTCAATTTCTAAAAACAGAGGTCTGTGTCAGCCACAGTGGGCTGTTTGTACCCCCAGAATATTCTGTCCCAGGGGTTCCTTTTTTTTTTTTTAAACATTTATATTTTATTTATTTATCTTTGCAGGGTGGGGTGGGGAGGGACGGGGAAGGGCGGGCCACTTCTCTTGGTCTTTCATTTCTCTATTTTTCATGCGTCTTTGTTCTTTGGCTCCTGTGGGCCTCCCATCACGGTGGCCTCTGTCATCGCAGAACACCAGCTCTGGGAACATGCACCCCAGAGCTCCGGCTCGGTAATTGGACACATCAGTCCAGCCGCTCCGCAGCACTTGGGATCTTCCCAGGCCAGGGATGGAACCGGCATCCCTTGCACTGCAAGGCGGTGTCCTTACCCACTGGACCACCAGGGGAAGCCCTGCCCTCAATTTCTAAAAACAGAGGTCTGTGTCAGCCACAGTGGGCTGTTTGTACCCCCAGAATATTCTGTCCCAGGGGTTCCTTTTTTTTTTTTTAAACATTTATATTTTATTTATTTATCTTTGCAGGGTGGGGTGGGGAGGGACGGGGAAGGGCGGGCCACTTCTCTTGGTCTTTCATTTCTCTATTTTTCATGCGTCTTTGTTCTTTGGCTCCTGTGGGCCTCCCATCACGGTGGCCTCTGTCATCGCAGAACACCAGCTCTGGGAACATGCACCCCAGAGCTCCGGCTCGGTAATTGGACACATCAGTCCAGCCGCTCCGCGGCACGTGGGATCTTCCCAGGCCAGGGATTGAACCAGCGCCCCTTGCACTGCAAGGCGGTGTCCTTACCCACTGGACCACCAGGGAAGCCCTCAGGGGTTCCTTATAGAGCCCAGGAGCCCCTGTCCAACTTCTCAGGTTCTAGTTATGTCTGGTCTGGTCTTCACTATCCGTTTGTGGGTCAAAAGAGCAGAAGCTGCACTTTTGAACGTGGATGACCAGTGGGGGTCCCACGTCCCAAGCTGCCCTCATTCCTCAACATGGTATGCTGGCAGGGTGGGATAAAGTGCACCATGACAAGTGAGAGGTCAGGTGTTCTGGTCCCAGTGTAAGGGTTAGGAGGGAAAGGGGCAGGACACAATTTTTGAAAAGAATGACAGCCCAAAGACACAGCATAAACCCATTAGAATCAAATGGGTCCAAGATGGCAGACCAGACCTTGATCCTCAGTCAGCAAGCTAAATGACACAGCCAGAGGCACCATGACAGTTCCACCCCTCCCTAAAAGAGCTGGAATAGCCCTCCCACTCATTAGCACATGGAATTGCCCAGCCTATAAAAGCTAAGAACGCCATGCTTTTGGGGCCACTGGATTTGCTCTGCCATGGCCCACACTCTGTCTGTGGAGTGTGCTTTCTCTGAATCTGAATAAATCCGTTTCTTTTCTATCACTTTGTCTTTCACTGAATTCTCTGCAAAGAGACATGAAGAACCTGAACCTCAGTGGGTTCAGACATTGGGTGAGTGATTTTAATTAACAGGGTCTAGGCTGGGTTCGAGTCCCGGCCAAAGTCCCAAGCAGGGCTTAGGCTGGGTTCGAGTCCCAGACGTGTGCGTTCAAGTCCCAAACAGGTTTGATTAAGTCTGGGCCCTGGGTTTAAGTCTCAAATTGAGGTTGAACACTTTCACCAGGCTGGCAAAGTTCATCCTGGGCAGGACATTTAACCATTTAATGATGTCTGCCATTCTTCAGTTAAGTGAGAAGCCAACTCGGGCCTGATGCAGGGCTCAAGTGACGCTTTAGGAAGCCATCACCTCTCCTGTGGAGAAGGAGGGGACCCCGTGTGAAGTGAAGCCAGCATCCCCGCCCATAGTGCTGCTAAAGCGGCTGCATGCGGGTCAGCAAGTCAGTTACTGAGGCACAGATTTCACTGGGGGGCTCACCAGACCTGTTTTGCTATTTCCTCCTTGAAATGTGGGTTTAAAATCTGGTTTAAAATCTGGCTCAGATGCAGAGGGCTTCCCAGTTTATTCATAATACTGATCATAACTTCTTGAATTCCATATTGTGGGCCAGGCACTTTATTATTTCTAATCTTCACAATTATACTTTAGAGTCCCTCATTTGCCTTCTCAGACGAGAAGAATGAGGCTCAGAGAAGTGAAAGGATTTACCTAGTCTGACGAAGAGCGGGAATAACGGGCTCTTTCTTTTGGAACCAGCGCCCTAACTCTGAAAAGGGACAAGTGAGAGGTCAGGTGTTCTGGTCCCAGTGTAAGGGTTAGGAGGAAAGGGGCAGCACACAATTTTTGAAAAGAATGACAGCCCAAAGACACAGCATAAACCCATTAGAATCAAATGGGTCCAAGATGGCAGACCAGACCTTGATCCTCAGTCAGCAAGCTAAATGACACAGCCAGAGGCACCATGACAGTTCCACCCCTCCCTAAAAGAGCTGGAATAGCCCTCCCACTCATTAGCACATGGAATTGCCCAGCCTATAAAAGCTAAGAACGCCATGCTTTTGGGGCCACTGGATTTGCTCTGCCATGGCCCACACTCTGTCTGTGGAGTGTGCTTTCTCTGAATCTGAATAAATCCGTTTCTTTTCTATCACTTTGTCTTTCACTGAATTCTCTGCAAAGAGACATGAAGAACCTGAACCTCAGTGGGTTCAGACATTGGGTGAGTGATTTTAATTAACAGGGTCTAGGCTGGGTTCGAGTCCCGGCCAAAGTCCCAAGCAGGGCTTAGGCTGGGTTCGAGTCCCAGACGTGTGCGTTCAAGTCCCAAACAGGTTTGATTAAGTCTGGGCCCTGGGTTTAAGTCTCAAATTGAGGTTGAACACTTTCACCAGGCTGGCAAAGTTCATCCTGGGCAGGACATTTAACCATTTAATGATGTCTGCCATTCTTCAGTTAAGTGAGAAGCCAACTCGGGCCTGATGCAGGGCTCAAGTGACGCTTTAGGAAGCCATCACCTCTCCTGTGGAGAAGGAGGGGACCCCGTGTGAAGTGAAGCCAGCATCCCCGCCCATAGTGCTGCTAAAGCGGCTGCATGCGGGTCAGCAAGTCAGTTACTGAGGCACAGATTTCACTGGGGGGCTCACCAGACCTGTTTTGCTATTTCCTCCTTGAAATGTGGGTTTAAAATCTGGTTTAAAATCTGGCTCAGATGCAGAGGGCTTCCCAGTTTATTCATAATACTGATCATAACTTCTTGAATTCCATATTGTGGGCCAGGCACTTTATTATTTCTAATCTTCACAATTATACTTTAGAGTCCCTCATTTGCCTTCTCAGACGAGAAGAATGAGGCTCAGAGAAGTGAAAGGATTTACCTAGTCTGACGAAGAGCGGGAATAACGGGCTCTTTCTTTTGGAACCAGCGCCCCTAACTCTGACTCAGTGCTGCAGCCTTCTCTGGGTAAGGAAGGCTTCTGAGGCAGGTGGAAGGAAGCAAGGAGAAATGCAAGAACAGGCTCGTAGATACCAGAATACACCTGATCGTGTAACGTTCACCTCTACACATAAAGTTTTTTCCTTCAAGTCATCGAATGAGTGACCGACTCTACCGGCCATCTTGGTTGTGGCAATCCCAATCGTTTTTTTATTTGCCTGTGACGGACGACCAAGGAAATCAAGCAAAGTCGCCTAATTAGGCGGCTCAGGGATCTTAAGGAACATCAGGAACGCCCAGCGCCGCTTTCCCGCCGGCCGAAGTCCAGGGCGTGGGCGATTCCGAGCTCGGCCACTCCCGGGCTCCGCTCGCAGCGGCGGGTCGGCGCCGGCCGGGGAGGGGCTCCGAGGGACCCGCTGCGCCCCGCCCTCGCCCCGCCCCCTCATTTAAATACGCGGCGCCGGCGGGTACGTCGAGCTCGCCGCGGACTCAAGATGGCGGCGTGTGGACGTGTACTGAGGATGTTCCGTTTGTCGGCGGCGCTGCAGCTTCTGCTGCTCACGGCGGCCGGGGCCCAGAAACTCCAGGGCCCGGGAGGTCACGGCCAGGCCCAGGGCCTGGCGAACAACCTTCTCCCCCTTGGAGGGCAGCCTGGAGGCGGCGTGCTCCCGGGTCAGCTCCTGCTGCCCCAGTCACCTCAGTTACAGCAGCAGCAGCAGCAGCAACAGCAACAACAGCAGCAGCAGCAGCAGCAGCAGCAACCGCCTCAGCAGCAGCAGCAGCAGCAGCCGCCTTTCCCCGCGGGTGGGTCTCCGGTCCGGCGGGGCGGAGCAGGGCCTGGCGGGGCTGGCGGAGGTTGGAAGCTGGCGGAGGAAGAGTCCTGCCGGGAGGACGTGACCCGTGTGTGTCCCAAGCACACCTGGAGCAACAACCTGGCGGTCCTGGAGTGCCTGCAGGACGTTAGAGAGGTGAGGCGGCGGCACGGGGCCGGGAGGTCCAGGCCTGGTGCGGGCCCGAGGGTGTCGCGGGCGGTGCGAGCCGCTGACGCCGGTCTGCTGCTTCTCTCGCTTCCTCTGCGCTGCGCTCGCTCCTTCTCTTTCTGCCCCTCGCTCCCCGGCGCATTCCAAGAAGGGGACCCCACCCCCACTCCTCTTTCTCTCCCGGGCGGGGGTCTGGCTCGCAGACCCCGGCCCCGGCCGCAGTCGGCGAAGGCCCAGAGCGTGTTTATGTGTGCTCCGGTCTTTTGTGTGATGCTCTAGGCGCTGTGGCTCGTCGGTGAAGACCTGTGCAGGATTATGCCTTCCGTTTCGACTGGAATCATTTGTAGCAGCCCTTTTAAACGTGAAAAATGGTTGGCGTACTTGAGCTGTTGAAGAATGCCCTGCTCTTTATTGGCAGCAGATAATGTTTGTTTAGACAACTCGGGTTCTGTTCTGTTGTGCATTGTAGTCTGCAGCCAGATTTACTGTCTTTATTCTTTTGTAATTCAAAAATTCCTGTTATTTACCAGCTGTTGAAACTAATGTATGCTCTTTTTTTTTTTTTTCCTCCCCTTCACTTCTTTTGGTCAATTGGTAATGAGTCCCAAGTGTAAGCTATTACTGCAAGTGATTGAGAGTCCTAAAGCTTGGAAAGTTGCGGCGGCATTTGTAGCTGGGCTGTGAGGTCTTTGCCTTTCTCATCTTTCTGCCTGTCTGAATATGATTTTAGTAGTATCTGTTAATGTCTAGGTTTGATGTTCTTTGATGCGATCACAGAATTCTAATCTGGATTTAACGCTGCCGACATAAGTGCATTTTTGACAGTTATCAAAGTTTGGAAGGAGCAAATCTGGTAGGGATCTTTTTTTTTTTTTTCTTTTTTTAAAAAAAGGTTTAGATATATATACAATGAGGCCCAAAGGTTGATGAGAATGAAGCTACTGCTTGATGCAGTTTTATTTGGGAAATTGTAATCCGAATTGTCTAGGTGTTCACAGGAAGTCTACTGGTTTGTAGAAAAATGCTCCTCTTGGCACTTTTTCCCTCTCCTCCTCCCACTGTGATATTTGCTCTGGTTTTCCATACAGAGGAGTTCACAAGAGGAAAAGATATACATGCTCAGGAGACAGAGAGAAAGGAAATTTCTAGAGCCACCAGAAATAGGGAGCCTTAGATGACTTACCTGCAATTTGAAAACTCGAAAGAGAACCAGCCCCCCTTATTTTTATTCTTCAACTGCTCCTCTGGTCAGTACAGCTACGATTTTTAACTCTGTCAAGCTTTTTGAGATTTTCTGTTTGGTCTTTGAGGAAATGAAACAGGTGCTGTTCTCTCCAACCAGGATCCTAATGTTGAAGACCAACCATTTGGTTAGTAGTTTGTGGTAGAAACAGGATGTTAATAGGGAAAGGTGACCCTTTCAAGGAGTCCATCTTTCTTCACATGAATTAGGCACTTGTGGATTCTGTCACTCATAGGAGCAGTCTTTGTCATGCATGTAGAAGTGTGTGGCCGCGTATATAATCCATAACTAACAGATTTAACCCCTTTTGGAGTCTAATTCTGTAGATACTGTGTTTCTTGCTTTATTTAATGTAAAGAACCTGGCCTGAAAAATGTAGTCCCTGTTCTATGTTTGAGTGTAAGACTCTCAGCAGGGATATTGTTTCATCAACTACATTTTTCTTCTTTTGGGGGATGTTATTTAAACTCTTTGAAGGTAGTTACTGGGTCCTATATTTCTTTTGTAGCCTTCCAGAGTCCCTCATTCAGTGTGGAGACTCATTAAATAGTGTTGACTGATGGAAGGTGAAGTAAACTAACGGAGTCTGTTTTATGCTCCAGAGGAAGAAAAGTTGTCATGCCAATGGGAAGAGGGGACCTTTGGAGGGCAGGGGTTTCGAAATTTTGGGTTTACTTTTCCTCCAATTTTATATACATAAAAATGGAAAGACATACCACAAACAACTGTGTGTATTCTTTACCAGGTGGAGCTAGTTTTAAACTACTTTTTGGTCCCTTTAATAAAGACAACAGAAGGAACTTTTATTCCACTTAGAGAATTAGTCAACTCTAATTTGTGTTTTTAAAAGAGCATAAGAAAAGAAACGAACTATCTAGGCATACTTGAAATGAAAGTGTGAAACGTGTCCAGTATGTTCTTTTTGTTATGTAGGACTGTTTGATAGGAAAAAGGCATTTGTGCCTACGAATCCCTTTGGATACTTCTTTGGGGTAGGTTGTTCTGTGTGTTCTTGCTATTAGTATTGTGGAAAAGCAAAGCATATGTATATTTATTTTTTAAATTATTATTATCATTATTATTATTTTTTGGCGGGGGGGCGGGTTGTGGAGGGAGGAGGACGGGCGGGCCACTCCTTTTGGTCTTTCATTTCTATTTTCATCAGTCTTTGTTCTTTGGCTCGCGTGGGCCTCCCCAGTGGCCTCTGTTGTCAGGGGGATGTCATCATTTTTTCAGGATGTTAATAGGGAAAGGTGACCCTTTCAAGGAGTCCATCTTTCTTCACATGAATTAGGCACTTGTGGATTCTGTCACTCATAGGAGCAGTCTTTGTCATGCATGTAGAAGTGTGTGGCCGCGTATATAATCCATAACTAACAGATTTAACCCCTTTTGGAGTCTAATTCTGTAGATACTGTGTTTCTTGCTTTATTTAATGTAAAGAACCTGGCCTGAAAAATGTAGTCCCTGTTCTATGTTTGAGTGTAAGACTCTCAGCAGGGATATTGTTTCATCAACTACATTTTTCTTCTTTTGGGGGATGTTATTTAAACTCTTTGAAGGTAGTTACTGGGTCCTATATTTCTTTTGTAGCCTTCCAGAGTCCCTCATTCAGTGTGGAGACTCATTAAATAGTGTTGACTGATGGAAGGTGAAGTAAACTAACGGAGTCTGTTTTATGCTCCAGAGGAAGAAAAGTTGTCATGCCAATGGGAAGAGGGGACCTTTGGAGGGCAGGGGTTTCGAAATTTTGGGTTTACTTTTCCTCCAATTTTATATACATAAAAATGGAAAGACATACCACAAACAACTGTGTGTATTCTTTACCAGGTGGAGCTAGTTTTAAACTACTTTTTGGTCCCTTTAATAAAGACAACAGAAGGAACTTTTATTCCACTTAGAGAATTAGTCAACTCTAATTTGTGTTTTAAAAGAGCATAAGAAAAGAAACGAACTATCTAGGCATACTTGAAATGAAAGTGTGAAACGTGTCCAGTATGTTCTTTTTGTTATGTAGGACTGTTTGATAGGAAAAAGGCATTTGTGCCTACGAATCCCTTTGGATACTTCTTTGGGGTAGGTTGTTCTGTGTGTTCTTGCTATTAGTATTGTGGAAAAGCAAAGCATATGTATATTTATTTTTTAAATTATTATTATCATTATTATTATTTTTGGGGGCGGGTTGTGGAGGGAGGGGGCGGGCGGGCCACTTCTATTGGTCTTTCATTTCTCTGTTTTCATCCATCTTTGTTCTCTGGCCCGTGTGGGCCTCCCATCGCAGTGGCCTCTGTTGTCGCAGAGCACCGGCCCTGGGTGCATGTGCTCCAGAGCTCTGGCTCGGTAATCGGACACATGGGTCCAGCCGCTCCGCGGCATGTGGGATCTTCCCAGGCCAGGGATCGAACCAGCGCCCCTTGCATTGCAAGGCAGTGTCCCTACCCACTGGACCACCAGGGAAGCCCTGTATATTTAAATAGTAGTATAGAAACCACATTTGTATTTTGAAGCAACATGGGTATATAGTGTTAGGTTAAATCTGAAGTTCATATATATGTATATATATTTTTTTTTTTTTTTTTTTTAATTTTTGCTCTATTTTTTTTGCCTCTAAGTCATCATTTATTTTTTGTCCATTCCTATTCTTTGGCCTCTATGGGCCACCCACCGCAGTGGTGCCTTTCACCATAGAGCACCAGTCTGAGTGCACATGCTTCAGAGCGCTGGCTTGCAGCCAGACACACCGGCCCAGCCACTCTTCGGCATGCTGGATCTTCTTGGGTCAGGGATCAAACCAGTGCCCCTTGCACTGCAAGGTGGACTCTTTACCCACTGGACCACCAGGGAAGCCCTGAAGTTCACATATTTTAAGGCTCACTTTAGTACTTAAAGTTGTATGTAACTTACAGAATCTACTTGAAGGTATTTATACTTATCTTTAAATAATTTCAGTGAATACTTAGTTTGTCAATGTTTGATATGCCAACAAGTTAAAATTGTGTGTGTAAGGTATAGTAAAACGTATATAGACTAAGATGAGATCACAGCTTTTTGTCAATCATTTTGGCTACTATTTTGAAGATACCTGTTGTGGGGAATTTTTCTTTTTTAACCCTCTCCGATGAGTTGTACTTTTTAAAAGGTCAGTTATACCCAATGGGCCTGCTAATACATAGTAGGTATATTAGCAGTAATGAGGGAATAGTAGTCCTGGTTATGCGTGTGTATGTATGTGTATGTAGTTTGCAGTAGTTCTAGTTACAAGAACATATAACTAGAAAGTATAAGAAAATGAAAAAGTAGGGCTTCCCCTGGTGGTCCAGTGGATAAGGACACCGCCTTGCAGTGCAAGGGGCGCTGGTTCGATCCCTGGCCTGGGAAGATCCCACGTGCCGCGGAGCGGCTGGACTGATGTGTCCAATTACCGAGCCGGAGCTCTGGGGCGCATGCGCCCAGAGCCGGCGCTCAGCAACGACAGACGCCGCCATGATGGGAGGCCCACAGGAGCCAAAGAACAAAGACAGATGAAAATAGAGAAATGAAAAGATCAACAGAAGTGGCCTGCCCGCTCCCCTCCCTCCCCAACCCGACCCCCGCCCAAAATAAATAAATAAATCTTTAAAAAAAAAAAAAAATGAAAAAGTACACCCCGGGCTGTTCTGGCAGTTAGCAGAAAAGTCATAACAAAGGAAGAGAGGGTACTGTTGTCTAGTTTCCTGTTTGATAAAAGGCATGTTTTAAGTTATGCATAATTAAAAAAAACTTTATATATTTTTGACTGAAATCACCAGTAGTATCTTCAGTGTGGGAGTTAAAGATGTTGGTTCTTTAAAAGTTTATTAGTGATATGCCTAGTTTTTCTTAGTTTTTGTTGTTAGGTATAAAACAAAACAAAAAGCTTTCTCCTACACGAACAGAAGTGGAAAGAATAGTATGAAGACACTCTGCTCTTTGCTCATCACCAGCTTCAGCTAGCCCTACTGTTTTTTTTTTTTTTTCTGTAATCACAGGGGTTGGGAGAATGGCATATTTTAAAAGAAGTCACAAACACGGTGTGATTTCACTTATAAATACTTCAGTGTAACTCTGAAATAAAAAACCTTTAGGGGTTTCACATATTTTAAGGCTCACTTTAGTACTTAAAGTTGTATGTAACTTACAGAATCTACTTGAAGGTATTTATACTTATCTTTAAATAATTTCAGTGAATACTTAGTTTGTCAATGTTTGATATGCCAACAAGTTAAAATTGTGTGTGTAAGGTATAGTAAAACGTATATAGACTAAGATGAGATCACAGCTTTTTGTCAATCATTTTGGCTACTATTTTGAAGATACCTGTTGTGGGAATTTTTCTTTTTTAACCCTCTCCGATGAGTTGTACTTTTTAAAAGGTCAGTTATACCCAATGGGCCTGCTAATACATAGTAGGTATATTAGCAGTAATGAGGGAATAGTAGTCCTGGTTATGCGTGTGTATGTATGTGTATGTAGTTTGCAGTAGTTCTAGTTACAAGAACATATAACTAGAAAGTATAAGAAAATGAAAAAGTAGGGCTTCCCCTGGTGGTCCAGTGGATAAGGACACCGCCTTGCAGTGCAAGGGGCGCTGGTTCGATCCCTGGCCTGGGAAGATCCCACGTGCCGCGGAGCGGCTGGACTGATGTGTCCAATTACCGAGCCGGAGCTCTGGGGCGCATGCGCCCAGAGCCGGCGCTCAGCAACGACAGACGCCGCCATGATGGGAGGCCCACAGGAGCCAAAGAACAAAGACAGATGAAAATAGAGAAATGAAAAGATCAACAGAAGTGGCCTGCCCGCTCCCCTCCCTCCCCAACCCGACCCCCGCCCAAAATAAATAAATAAATCTTTAAAAAAAAAAAAAAATGAAAAAGTACACCCCGGGCTGTTCTGGCAGTTAGCAGAAAAGTCATAACAAAGGAAGAGAGGGTACTGTTGTCTAGTTTCCTGTTTGATAAAAGGCATGTTTTAAGTTATGCATAATTAAAAAAAACTTTATATATTTTTGACTGAAATCACCAGTAGTATCTTCAGTGTGGGAGTTAAAGATGTTGGTTCTTTAAAAGTTTATTAGTGATATGCCTAGTTTTTCTTAGTTTTTGTTGTTAGGTATAAAACAAAACAAAAAGCTTTCTCCTACACGAACAGAAGTGGAAAGAATAGTATGAAGACACTCTGCTCTTTGCTCATCACCAGCTTCAGCTAGCCCTACTGTTTTTTTTTTTTTTTTCTGTAATCACAGGGGTTGGGAGAATGGCATATTTTAAAGGAAGTCCCAAACACCGTGTCATTTCACTTATAAATACTTCAGTGTAACTCTGATAAGGACTTAAAAAAAATAAAACCAGAACCTAATTGTTATTTTTTAGTATTTAGAAACATTATGGGGATTTCCCTGGTTGTCCAGTGGTTAATATTCCACACTTTTAATACAGGGATCCCAGATTTGTTTCCTAGTTTGGAAACTAAGATCCTACATGCCATGTGGCTTGGCTAAAATAAAATAAAGCATTCTGAACATGTCTTCTGAATTTCTTGGTACCTTTTCTTGATATGTCAGTTATAGATTATTAATTTGTGACCATGATCTCTATGGACAGAGCAAATGTTTTGTATGTTTTGTAAATGGACTGTTATATACTGAACAGGAATTAACAACATTACAAACTGTAAACCTGCTTTTAAACTCATAGGTGAACATTTGCTTATTCTCTTCTTAGTCTTTCTCTTAACTAGTTCCTAAGATAGTATACCACAATATGTATATTATTTATCCCATGGGGTGAATAGTGTTATCTTATTATCTTAGTTGGGAAACAGGCTCAGAGAGATGAAGTAATTTGTCCAATGTGATATATAGCCTAACCTAAGTGATAGGACTGGTATTCAGCAAGTTCTCTTTGACTTCGAAGATTGTACTGTTTCTAATCTGCCATGGATGATTGCAGCTAGGGAAATTAGTGTGTGGCTGTTGAGAATGCCAGGGGTTCTTAAATAGACACGAAATGAGAAGAACAGTCTGGGATTAGAGTTCTCTTTTCTTCACTACCGAGCAAGAACAATTGGGTAGCAGCAGTATCTTTGCATTGGAGTATTGTACAGATTTCTCATGTGGGGCCAAAAACCTGCATATAGATACTGTTAAAAGCATGTTATTAGTTTAAACTTTATATATTTTTGACTGAAATCACCAGTAGTATCTTCAGTGTGGGAGTTAAAGATGTTGGTTCTTTAAAAGTTTATTAGTGATATGCCTAGTTTTTCTTAGTTTTTGTTGTTAGGTATAAAACAAAACAAAAAGCTTTCTCCTACACGAACAGAAGTGGAAAGAATAGTATGAAGACACTCTGCTCTTTGCTCATCACCAGCTTCAGCTAGCCCTACTGTTTTTTTTTTTTTTTCTGTAATCACAGGGGTTGGGAGAATGGCATATTTTAAAGGAAGTCCCAAACACCGTGTCATTTCACTTATAAATACTTCAGTGTAACTCTGATAAGGACTTAAAAAAAATAAAACCAGAACCTAATTGTTATTTTTTAGTATTTAGAAACATTATGGGGATTTCCCTGGTTGTCCAGTGGTTAATATTCCACACTTTTAATACAGGGATCCCAGATTTGTTTCCTAGTTTGGAAACTAAGATCCTACATGCCATGTGGCTTGGCTAAAATAAAATAAAGCATTCTGAACATGTCTTCTGAATTTCTTGGTACCTTTTCTTGATATGTCAGTTATAGATTATTAATTTGTGACCATGATCTCTATGGACAGAGCAAATGTTTTGTATGTTTTGTAAATGGACTGTTATATACTGAACAGGAATTAACAACATTACAAACTGTAAACCTGCTTTTAAACTCATAGGTGAACATTTGCTTATTCTCTTCTTAGTCTTTCTCTTAACTAGTTCCTAAGATAGTATACCACAATATGTATATTATTTATCCCATGGGGTGAATAGTGTTATCTTATTATCTTAGTTGGGAAACAGGCTCAGAGAGATGAAGTAATTTGTCCAATGTGATATATAGCCTAACCTAAGTGATAGGACTGGTATTCAGCAAGTTCTCTTTGACTTCGAAGATTGTACTGTTTCTAATCTGCCATGGATGATTGCAGCTAGGGAAATTAGTGTGTGGCTGTTGAGAATGCCAGGGGTTCTTAAATAGACACGAAATGAGAAGAACAGTCTGGGATTAGAGTTCTCTTTTCTTCACTACCGAGCAAGAACAATTGGGTAGCAGCAGTATCTTTGCATTGGAGTATTGTACAGATTTCTCATGTGGCCAGACCTGCACTATTAGACAAGCTAATTTAATTACTAGTCCGAGTCTGTAATAAGTAGAGTTCCTGCTTCATGAACAGATTTTCAGGCCCCATCTTACCTTATGCAGAAATTTGTCCTAGTATAATGGAAGAATTTAGATGTATTCCCCTACTACTTGTATTGAATCTGTGAAACTGCTTGTAGAGTAAACTGGGACTAGAGCTGGCACGGTTGTTAGCTAATCATAGGACTGTTGCTCCATTCCACTCACACAGCGGCGTTTTATACTCTTTGTGGTCAGGCTGCTTTCCTCCATGTAGAGATTCGCGTACCCAGGCCCCTCCTCTCTCAGGCCAGGCCCCTCCTCTAGGTCCTGGATGTTTACTGCGTCCTGCTAGTGGATGGGAAAAGAGAAGATGGAGGGCCGCACTGGAGTTTTTATGGACCAGGCTGGGCAGTGTGTGTGTGCTCAGTCGTGTTCGACTCTGCAACCCCATGGACTGTAGCCTGCCAGGCTCCTCTCCCCATGGAATTCTCCAGGCAAGAATACGGGGTGGGTTGCCATTCCTTTCTCCAGGGGATCTTCCCTAAGCAAGGAATTGACCCATGTCTCCTGCATTGGCAGGTGGATTCTTTACCACTGAGTCACCAGGGAAAGTAAGTCATTTACCACTGGGTCTCAGTGTCCTCATGTGTTACATGAAAGTTTTGAGAAATAGTACAGTTTACAATTTCTGAAACGCCTTTTATTTGACCTATATGAGTTCCTTCCTGTGCATACTGTCTGTATATATTTTATAGTTTGTAGAATTTATATGTGTACCATCTTTTTCATTCATGGGTGGAAATACCGAAATGAATAATGCGAAAAGCAATTAATCCAAGCATTGTTTGGCTTTAGGATATATTATGACTGTTTTGTTTGAGCCAATATGGAATTTCCTCCTGTGCTGACTCTCAGTGGTTGGAAACAGCCTAACCACATAATCAAGGTGTTATTGATCTATTATGCTCTTATCATTGTGGAAGAACACTAGTATTTTAAGATACCATGATTGCTTACAGTTGCTTTGATAAATGGGGTTGTGATTAGGAAACACTTATATAAGAGAGTGTTCGTCATGCGGGGTCAGGGCAATGAAAAGAGCACAACATTAGGATTTAGACTTGATGGAACCCAGCTCTGCTACTCTTGGCTTAAAAATCATATCACTTTCTTCTAGCATAAGTAGGGACGATTTAGCCCTGTTGTAAGTGAACATATACATGAGTTCTTTTTTTTCAAAATTTATTGTATTTTTGACCACACGGTTTGCAGGGTCTAAGTTCCCCCACCAGGACTGAACTTGGGCCATGGCATAGAAAGCACCAAATTGTAATCACTGGATCACCAGGGAATTCCCAGAGTGACTTCTTGAGTTTGACGTGCTAGTTATACTTTTTTTTTTTTTTTCCTTTATTCTTTATTTTAAAGGTTTTACAGAGTTTTGTTGTTCACAGATATGTATGTTCCAAGATCAGTCATATGCATATCCCTGGTCCCCACCCCCCCAGACCCCCCCATCCCACCCCTCCGGACCATCGCCCCAGGCCATTGTAAGCACTCCTATTCCCTTAGCACAATGACACTAGCTATCTTTTCCACACATGACAGTATAGGTGTCCATGTTACTCCCGCCATGCCTCTCCTATACTTTTCTTTTTTTACATTAAACAAAAAATGTGGTTATTAAAGTAGGCAAGAGTAACACACACCACTTGAAATCATCTTGTATGCCACCCTCTGGTACATGCTTTGGAAAATGCTAAGTCTGGGTCATCGCCTAAGATCCTTCCAGCTCTGGTACTTTGTGATTCTCTCATCTGTAGAGTCATAAGGGACTCCCTGTATGCAAGGGAGTCATAAGCGCTGATGAAAAGGGAAGATGCTTTGAGAAATAAAAAGGACTGTACTGACCGAGTAGAGAGTTTGAGACTTTTTTTTTTCAGAGTCCAGGTTATAAAGGGTCTTGCATGCACCATTGTTCTTCAAGTAAAGCCCAGAAATGGGATGTGTTTTTATATCAACCTGAGATAAGAAGTATTCCTGCAGATAATTGAGTTACTTGTAAAGAAGCATGCTCACTTATGCAAAGAACTTTTAGATTGATGAGTGCTTTACAGTAAATAGATGTTTAATAATTCATTGTTCTTTGGAAGAAAGTAAAATACTTGAACAGTCCGAGAGATGAGATGGTACATTCTCTTTGTACATTTCTCGAAGTGTCTTAAAAACAAATTTAATCAGCAACAACCGCCCCCACCCCCCAAAATACTTCTCCTGGTTATTTAGACTTGATGGAACCCAGCTCTGCTACTCTTGGCTTAAAAATCATATCACTTTCTTCTAGCATAAGTAGGGACGATTTAGCCCTGTTGTAAGTGAACATATACATGAGTTCTTTTTTTTCAAAATTTATTGTATTTTTGACCACACGGTTTGCAGGGTCTAAGTTCCCCCACCAGGACTGAACTTGGGCCATGGCATAGAAAGCACCAAATTGTAATCACTGGATCACCAGGGAATTCCCAGAGTGACTTCTTGAGTTTGACGTGCTAGTTATACTTTTTTTTTTTTTTTCCTTTATTCTTTATTTTAAAGGTTTTACAGAGTTTTGTTGTTCACAGATATGTATGTTCCAAGATCAGTCATATGCATATCCCTGGTCCCCACCCCCAGAGTTCCCCGCATCCCACCCCTCCGGACCATCGCCCCAGGCCATTGTAAGCACTCCTATTCCCTTAGCACAATGACACTAGCTATCTTTTCCACACATGACAGTATAGGTTTCCATGTTACTCCCTCCATGCCTCTCCTATACTTTTCTTTTTTTACATTAAACAAAAAATGTGGTTATTAAAGTAGGCAAGAGTAACACACACCACTTGAAATCATCTTGTATGCCACCCTCTGGTACATGCTTTGGAAAATGCTAAGTCTGGGTCATCGCCTAAGATCCTTCCAGCTCTGGTACTTTGTGATTCTCTCATCTGTAGAGTCATAAGGGACTCCCTGTATGCAAGGGAGTCATAAGCGCTGATGAAAAGGGAAGATGCTTTGAGAAATAAAAAGGACTGTACTGACCGAGTAGAGAGTTTGAGACTTTTTTTTTTCAGAGTCCAGGTTATAAAGGGTCTTGCATGCACCATTGTTCTTCAAGTAAAGCCCAGAAATGGGATGTGTTTTTATATCAACCTGAGATAAGAAGTATTCCTGCAGATAATTGAGTTACTTGTAAAGAAGCATGCTCACTTATGCAAAGAACTTTTAGATTGATGAGTGCTTTACAGTAAATAGATGTTTAATAATTCATTGTTCTTTGGAAGAAAGTAAAATACTTGAACAGTCCGAGAGATGAGATGGTACATTCTCTTTGTACATTTCTCGAAGTGTCTTAAAAACAAATTTAATCAGCAACAACCGCCCCCTCCCCCCAAAATACTTCTCCTGGTTATATGAGAAATGCATATATTTTTAAAAGAAAAAGCAGTTAAAATGACTTACAAAATGTCATGCAAATTAATTTCTCTTCAGCAAGCATACTGCATGCATATTATGTGCAACACACCGTGCTCAGTGTTAACGGTTACAAATATATGGTGATAGTTAGCATTTCAGTTCAGTTCAGTCGCTCAGAGACGCTCTTTGCTACCCTGTGGACTGCAGCACGCCAGGGTTCCCTGTCCTTCACCATCTCCGGGAGCTTGCTCAGACTCAGGTCCATCGAGTCAGTGATGCCATCCAAACTTCTCCTCTTCTGTTGTCCCCTTCTCCTTCTGCCTTCTGTTTTTCCCAATATCAGGGTCTTTTCCGGTGAGTCGACTCTTCACATCAGGGGGCCAAAGTATTGGAACCTCAGCTTCAGCATCCTTCCTTCCCATGAATATTCAGGGTTGATTTCCTTTAGGATTGACTGGTTTGATCTCCTTGCAATGGAAGGAACTCTCAAGAGTCTTCTCCAACACCACACTTCAAAGGCATCAATTCTTTGGCGCTCAGTTAGCATTTAACGAGGGCTTTTTGTTTGTCTTGTTCTAAGGGACCGGATATTCTCTAGGTGTTATATCTTATTTAATCTTATGAAAAATGTATCATTAGTATTATTTTAATTATTACTATTTTTTAAACGTGGGAGCTGCCTCCAGGTCAGTAAATAGGGTGGAATTAGGGTTTTTTTTTTTTTTTTTTTTGGAGGGCGGGGTGGGGGGGGGAAGGGGCAGGTGGGCCACTTCTGTTGGTCTTTCATTGATTTATTTTCATCCATCTTTTTGTTCTTTGGCCCTTGTGGGCCTCCCATCACGGTGGCCTCTGTTGTCGCAGAGCACCGGCTCTGGGCACATGCGCTCCAGAGCTCCGGCTTGGTAGTTGGACACATCAGTCCAGCCGCTCCGTGGCACGTGGGATCTTCCCAGGCCAGGGATGGAACCAGCACCCCTTGCACTGCAAGGAGGTGTCTTTACCCACTGGACCACCAGGGAAGCCCTGGAATTAGGATTTGAAAGTGAGTCTGTCCAACTGTAAAATGGCTCATACACCTCCCCCATCCCCATGGTAGTCCAGCATGGTAGTCACCAGCTAAATGTAGTTACTGAGCGGTTGAAATATGAGTAGTCTGAATTGAGATGTGCTGTAAGTGTAAAATACACACTTGCTTTTGAAGACTTTGCACACTCAAGAAAGTGAACTGTTTCAGGGTCTTTTTTTTTTTTTTTTTGCAGCAGTGGCGGGGGAGAGACATGCCGCACAGCTTGGGAGATCGTAGTGTCCCCACCAGAGATCAGGTCCCACCCCTCAGCAGTGAAAGTATGCAGTCTTAACCATTCCCACTAGGAAATTCTTGTCTCTATTTTTATATTGATTATCTGTTCAAGTGATCATATTCTGGATATATTGACTTAAAAACAGTACTAAAGCCGGTTTTGTTTTTTAATTTTCAATGTAACTATGAGAAGACATAAAATAATATATGTGGCTTCCATTATATTCCCATTGGGCAGCACCGATCTGGAAGAAGAAAAAGACATCTTCATTAAGACCATAATACAAGTTATAAAGCAGTAAGTACCATAAGAGAAGGCTAAATTAAATGCTAGGAGCATATGGTAGAGAAAATGGTTGAGAGAATCAGAATAAAGCTCCTGAGTGTTCCTCATTCTTAAATTGGTTGTTCATATCATGAGATTCTTAATTTAGCCACCTTAAAATGCCTGCAGATCTGGCTAATGGATGGATGTCATCTTCCTCATGCTGAATTTATGAGTTGTCCGGGGTACAATAGCTCCTTCAGATTGAGAGGAGCTGTCCTCATAAAACTGGAAGTCAGTAAGTGACTCATCTTTATTTGGTTGAGTTAGATATATTTAAAACTTAAGGAAGAATCTCAAGTGATGGTTCTCAGAACTGTGCCAGTACTTACCCTTATATCTGCATTAAAATAGAGTGTGGAGAACAAAAGTGTGGCTTAGAATCTGAAAACAGTGAATTAAGAGACCCAGGCATTTATTTTCATTCAGCTTTAATAATTTTACTGAAATTAGAATATTATGTTAGATCGGCTGCGTGCTTTGCCTATCAATTCTGCTGTTGAAGGGTTGAATAACATTGTAGCTCTCTGTCGGGGGAATCATAGTGAAAATGGGTACTTGTTTAAATTCCTGGATCTGTATTTTGGTGAAATAGAACAAACTCATAAAATGTTTTTGTGTTCGTTTTAAAAATATGATGCATACTTAAAATCATAAGCAAGATAAACAGTCAGGTGAAATATGTGAACTAAACCAGGAGGATGTACATATGTTATAAATCACTTCTAATACAGAATTACAAAAGAAAGAAAAAAATTATGTTTAAAGAAAATGCCCTGATGTCTAGGAAGATTTCATTTGTAGTTTAACTTAGAAAGACAGACTGCAAGTCACTTACAGAACTCCCACAGTTCCTAAGCTAGCCAGATCAGCTCTGTAATGTGATAAACGACACATCATGAACAAAAAACTTGGAGAAGGGAAAAGGGGATATAATGGAGAGTTTTAACCAGACATGAAATCTGCCTTTTGTTAATTACTGGCCATCTACGGAGCCAACCTTCTGCACATGAAATAATCAGAGGAGTGCGGATCCTGTCACCCTGAGGAGCTCTTCAGAGAGAGGTGGTGAGTGGTGACAGAGCGGGCTCTGGAGCTTCAGTCCCAGATTCAGATCCTAGCTCACTGCCACCTACCCTGACCTCGGACAGAGTTCTGTCTTCAGCCTTTGCTTTTCTTATCTGTAAAATTGAGGTATAAAACCCACTTCCACAGGGTTATAGTGAGGATGGGAAAAAGTTTAAAATACGCATCCATCAAATTGCACCTGCTCATCAGTGGCAAGTGCAATTTTTTGTTGTTGTTGCAGATGAGTCCCTATAAGATTAGACTTTATGTTCACTGTCTTAAGAGAAATGTGGACTGTAATGTGCTGTACCTTTTATATACTCCATCAAGGCTTTAAAAGTGTGGAGAACAAAAGTGTGGCTTAGAATCTGAAAACAGTGAATTAAGAGACCCAGGCATTTATTTTCATTCAGCTTTAATAATTTTACTGAAATTAGAATATTATGTTAGATCGGCTGCGTGCTTTGCCTATCAATTCTGCTGTTGAAGGGTTGAATAACATTGTAGCTCTCTGTCGGGGGAATCATAGTGAAAATGGGTACTTGTTTAAATTCCTGGATCTGTATTTTGGTGAAATAGAACAAACTCATAAAATGTTTTTGTGTTCGTTTTAAAAAAATATGATGCATACTTAAAATCATAAGCAAGATAAACAGTCAGGTGAAATATGTGAACTAAACCAGGAGGATGTACATATGTTATAAATCACTTCTAATACAGAATTACAAAAGAAAGAAAAAAATTATGTTTAAAGAAAATGCCCTGATGTCTAGGAAGATTTCATTTGTAGTTTAACTTAGAAAGACAGACTGCAAGTCACTTACAGAACTCCCACAGTTCCTAAGCTAGCCAGATCAGCTCTGTAATGTGATAAACGACACATCATGAACAAAAAACTTGGAGAAGGGAAAAGGGGATATAATGGAGAGTTTTAACCAGACATGAAATCTGCCTTTTGTTAATTACTGGCCATCTACGGAGCCAACCTTCTGCACATGAAATAATCAGAGGAGTGCGGATCCTGTCACCCTGAGGAGCTCTTCAGAGAGAGGTGGTGAGTGGTGACAGAGCGGGCTCTGGAGCTTCAGTCCCAGATTCAGATCCTAGCTCACTGCCACCTACCCTGACCTCGGACAGAGTTCTGTCTTCAGCCTTTGCTTTTCTTATCTGTAAAATTGAGGTATAAAACCCACTTCCACAGGGTTATAGTGAGGATGGGAAAAAGTTTAAAATACGCATCCATCAAATTGCACCTGCTCATCAGTGGCAAGTGCAATTTTTTGTTGTTGTTGCAGATGAGTCCCTATAAGATTAGACTTTATGTTCACTGTCTTAAGAGAAATGTGGACTGTAATGTGCTGTACCTTTTATATACTCCATCAAGGCTTCTTCAAAAAAGCTGTGGTGGAACTTTCCTGAAGAGAATAGTAAGGCTGAAAACTTTTTATGGAGTCTTTCCTAGGAATTTAAAGTATATATATACTTTGAGGTTGTGGAGGCAAAGAGGTGAATTCCCTGGGTAAAGAAATTCAGTTGTATCAAGTGTTCTTTCATCCTTTTGGCCTAAATGATGCCTAAATTTGGAACATGCTGCCTATTAAGACAAAGGAAATCTCTGTTCTCTGATGTAAGAGGGAAAAAAATTCTATTCTGAAGGCTGTATTACTTAAAACATCCTGCCGCTGTAGATGGGAATGACTAAATGACTGTTTTATCAGCCGAGAAACAGAAAGTGTTGATGGTTATCTTTTTTGCCCTTTGTCAAAGCAGATAAATATAAAAATAGCATACATTTCCCTGAAAGTTGGCAACTTGTCAGAGGGAAAGTAAAACATAAGGCCTTTTAAATTGCTAAGGCAGGGACAGAAGCTGGCCTGTGAAACGGTCTATATTAAAGTGTACATACGTAAGTTCATTATACATTAAAAACAGCACAAGGTATTTTTAGTATGTAAGGCTTCTTTCTGACATTGTTAGGTAGTAGAATGGTTTTTGAATGGTTTGGAAATAGCTAAAATTCCATAATCTCTTCTTACAACTCTGACTTGGTAGATTAGGACCTGATTGACATGCATATATAGAGAGACTTTTAGTGTGCAGAGTTGCTGGTTTTCTTTTTTTTAAATCATTATAAGAAGTTTCCAGAATTTATATGACTGTACATTGATTTTCAACTTGAAAGTATCATCTGACCTAGGAGAAAGTAGAGCAGTGAAAGCAGAAGTCAGAGGAGAACAGAGTTCTGTCTTCAGCCTGTTCTTATCTGTAAAATTGAGGTATAAAACCCACTTCCACAGGGTTATAGTGAGGATGGGAAAAGTTTAAAATCGCATCCATCAAATTGCACCTGCTCATCAGTGGCAAGTGCAATTTTTTGTTGTTGTTGCAGATGAGTCCCTATAAGATTAGACTTTATGTTCACTGTCTTAAGAGAAATGTGGACTGTAATGTGCTGTACCTTTTATATACTCCATCAAGGCTTCTTCAAAAAAGCTGTGGTGGAACTTTCCTGAAGAGAATAGTAAGGCTGAAAACTTTTTATGGAGTCTTTCCTAGGAATTTAAAGTATATATATACTTTGAGGTTGTGGAGGCAAAGAGGTGAATTCCCTGGGTAAAGAAATTCAGTTGTATCAAGTGTTCTTTCATCCTTTTGGCCTAAATGATGCCTAAATTTGGAACATGCTGCCTATTAAGACAAAGGAAATCTCTGTTCTCTGATGTAAGAGGGAAAAAAATTCTATTCTGAAGGCTGTATTACTTAAAACATCCTGCCGCTGTAGATGGGAATGACTAAATGACTGTTTTATCAGCCGAGAAACAGAAAGTGTTGATGGTTATCTTTTTTGCCCTTTGTCAAAGCAGATAAATATAAAAATAGCATACATTTCCCTGAAAGTTGGCAACTTGTCAGAGGGAAAGTAAAACATAAGGCCTTTTAAATTGCTAAGGCAGGGACAGAAGCTGGCCTGTGAAACGGTCTATATTAAAGTGTACATACGTAAGTTCATTATACATTAAAAACAGCACAAGGTATTTTTAGTATGTAAGGCTTCTTTCTGACATTGTTAGGTAGTAGAATGGTTTTTGAATGGTTTGGAAATAGCTAAAATTCCATAATCTCTTCTTACAACTCTGACTTGGTAGATTAGGACCTGATTGACATGCATATATAGAGAGACTTTTAGTGTGCAGAGTTGCTGGTTTTCTTTTTTTTAAATCATTATAAGAAGTTTCCAGAATTTATATGACTGTACATTGATTTTCAACTTGAAAGTATCATCTGACCTAGGAGAAAGTAGAGCAGTGAAAGCAGAAGTCAGAGGAGAATGGGTCTGGTTGTTGCCTTCCTCTTCTGGAAACAGATTTCGTCTCAGTTTGCTTCTCTGTTCTCCAACTCTGTCTGCTTCCCACTGGCTCCCTACGTGGCATCCTACCGTCTGCCACCCCACCTCCCACCCCACCCCAAGTAGTTTAGTGGTGTTGGCTTCCAGAGAGTACCACGTTACAGCTGTTGAGTTTACAGGCTTTGCTGTAAATATTGTTTGTTGGCAAAGATTTTATATCAGAGATTTGAGACATTTCTGCCCCAGACTATTGATCATTTTCTTTCCTGTGCACAATCACACTGCCCCTTCCCACTGCCAGCTCTCCTTGAAGCATTGTTTCCTGGCTTGTTTTTACAAGCAGATTGAACAATAAGAATTACTAATACATTTGATCATATTTAATTTATAAAAAGAAGCTTCATATGGTTCATTCAGTTGTTCATCTTTGTTCAGATTTTGAGTAAATACTCTCTGCTTCTGTGGCAGTTTCATTGTTTTCTTTTCATCGTTAAGTGCTGTGTTAGTCACTCAGTGGTGTCCCAACTCTTTGTGATCCCATAGACTACAGCCTGTCAGGCTCCTCTGTCTATGGGATTCTCCAGGCAAGTATACTGGAGTGAGTAGCCATTCCCTTCTCCAGGGGATCTTCCCAACTCAGGGATGGAATCTGGGTCTCCTGCATTGCAGGCAGATTCTTTACCATGTGAGCCACCAGGGAAGCCCACCGTCTTAAAATCTAGAGTTAAAAGCAAGGAAATAGGAGAAATTTAGTCATTTTAGTGTAGGGCTTTGACCTGGGGAATCTTCCGTGAAAGGTTATAAAGTGTACATACGTAAGTTCATTATACATTAAAAACAGCACAAGGTATTTTTAGTATGTAAGGCTTCTTTCTGACATTGTTAGGTAGTAGAATGGTTTTTGAATGGTTTGGAAATAGCTAAAATTCCATAATCTCTTCTTACAACTCTGACTTGGTAGATTAGGACCTGATTGACATGCATATATAGAGAGACTTTTAGTGTGCAGAGTTGCTGGTTTTCTTTTTTTTAAATCATTATAAGAAGTTTCCAGAATTTATATGACTGTACATTGATTTTCAACTTGAAAGTATCATCTGACCTAGGAGAAAGTAGAGCAGTGAAAGCAGAAGTCAGAGGAGAATGGGTCTGGTTGTTGCCTTCCTCTTCTGGAAACAGATTTCGTCTCAGTTTGCTTCTCTGTTCTCCAACTCTGTCTGCTTCCCACTGGCTCCCTACGTGGCATCCTACCGTCTGCCACCCCACCTCCCACCCCACCCCAAGTAGTTTAGTGGTGTTGGCTTCCAGAGAGTACCACGTTACAGCTGTTGAGTTTACAGGCTTTGCTGTAAATATTGTTTGTTGGCAAAGATTTTATATCAGAGATTTGAGACATTTCTGCCCCAGACTATTGATCATTTTCTTTCCCTGTGCACAATCACACTGCCCCTTCCCACTGCCAGCTCTCCTTGAAGCATTGTTTCCTGGCTTGTTTTTACAAGCAGATTGAACAATAAGAATTACTAATACATTTGATCATATTTAATTTATAAAAAGAAGCTTCATATGGTTCATTCAGTTGTTCATCTTTGTTCAGATTTTGAGTAAATACTCTCTGCTTCTGTGGCAGTTTCATTGTTTTCTTTTCATCGTTAAGTGCTGTGTTAGTCACTCAGTGGTGTCCCAACTCTTTGTGATCCCATAGACTACAGCCTGTCAGGCTCCTCTGTCTATGGGATTCTCCAGGCAAGTATACTGGAGTGAGTAGCCATTCCCTTCTCCAGGGGATCTTCCCAACTCAGGGATGGAATCTGGGTCTCCTGCATTGCAGGCAGATTCTTTACCATGTGAGCCACCAGGGAAGCCCACCGTCTTAAAATCTAGAGTTAAAAGCAAGGAAATAGGAGAAATTTAGTCATTTTAGTGTAGGGCTTTGACCTGGGGAATCTTCCTGAAATTGTTTTCCCCTAGCTTCTTATTTAGTTTCTCTGCTCCAAAGGTTAAAAGAAGGGAACAGGTGTAGATTGTTTTATACATTTACTCATTTATTTGTGAAGTATTTACTGAGCACTCACTGTATGGGTTAATTAATAAGCAACATGATTTTTTGGCATTTAAAAAGATGACTAGAGAGTTTTGTTTCTTTTTATTTTTCTCTCTTTTTTTTTCACATTCACACGTTTTATTTTGCGAGTTTTGTTCCTTAAAATGACAACCCACTCCAGTATTATTGCCTGGAGAATTCGATGGACAGAGGTGCCTGGCGGGCTACAGTCCCTGGGCTTGCAGAGTTGGACACAACTAAGCAACAACAGTGTGTTCTGAAAAACTTTTCTTACCTCTCTTACAATAGAGGAAATGTGAAACCTATTTATGAATGTCAGAGGGCTCACCAAATAGACTTGCTTTTAAAAAAAACTGAGTTAAGTTACTGTGAGTTAAGTTGCTGTCTAAAATTTAGTGTATGGAATGCTTTTAATTTCATTTGAAGTTCTTGATAATGATATGCAGTAGATAGGACAGATACCAGCCTTATTTTATAACAAAAAAAGCACAAGAATCAGATGGATTGTGATTTGCCCAAGTCATATAAGTATTAAGAAACAGAGCTTAGGGCTTCCCTGGTAGCTCAGTGGTAAAGAGTTCACCTGCCAGTGCAGGAGACACGAGTTGGATCCCTGATCCAGGAAGAACCCACATGCTGCAGGGCAACTAAGCCTGTGAGCCACAACTATGAGCCTGTGCTCTAGAGCCTCCGGGCCACAACTATGGAGCCCGTGTGCCCTTAGAGCCTGAGTTCCACAAGAGAAGTCAGCAACAAGAAGTCTGCTCATCTCAACTAGAGAGTAGCCCCCACTCCCTGCAACTAGAGAAGAGCCTGTGGCAGCAGTGAAAACTCAGAATAGCCAAAAATAAATAAATAAATTAAAAAAAAAAAGAAGGAAACAGAGCTTAGACTCTAACTCTTGAAAGTTTTAGATTTTTTTAAAATTAAAAAAAAATTTTATTTACTGTTGGCCACACTGGGTCTTCATTGCTTTGTTCAGGCTTTCTCTAGCTGAGTGGGGCTCCTCTTTGTTGTGGTTCTCAGACTTCTCATTGTGGTGGCTTTTCTTGTTGTGGAGCACAAGCTCTAGGTTGAGGGGCTTCAGTAGTTGCAGCACGTGGGCTCAGGAGTTGTGGCCCACGGACTTAGTTGCTCCATGGCACGTGGAATCTGTCCCCTGCATCGCAGGCAGTTTTGTATCCACTGTACCACCAGGGAAGTCCAAAAGTTTTAAATTGTAAGATCTAAGTCTTTTAAAACTTCAAATCATTTTTGTGTTCACATATTTTTTGAAAATTTTTTAATGACTTTTAGGGCTTGCAGAGTTGGACACAACTAAGCAACAACAGTGTGTTCTGAAAAACTTTTCTTACCTCTCTTACAATAGAGGAAATGTGAAACCTATTTATGAATGTCAGAGGGCTCACCAAATAGACTTGCTTTTAAAAAAAACTGAGTTAAGTTACTGTGAGTTAAGTTGCTGTCTAAAATTTAGTGTATGGAATGCTTTTAATTTCATTTGAAGTTCTTGATAATGATATGCAGTAGATAGGACAGATACCAGCCTTATTTTATAACAAAAAAAGCACAAGAATCAGATGGATTGTGATTTGCCCAAGTCATATAAGTATTAAGAAACAGAGCTTAGGGCTTCCCTGGTAGCTCAGTGGTAAAGAGTTCACCTGCCAGTGCAGGAGACACGAGTTGGATCCCTGATCCAGGAAGAACCCACATGCTGCAGGGCAACTAAGCCTGTGAGCCACAACTATGAGCCTGTGCTCTAGAGCCTCCGGGCCACAACTATGGAGCCCGTGTGCCCTTAGAGCCTGAGTTCCACAAGAGAAGTCAGCAACAAGAAGTCTGCTCATCTCAACTAGAGAGTAGCCCCCACTCCCTGCAACTAGAGAAGAGCCTGTGGCAGCAGTGAAAACTCAGAATAGCCAAAAATAAATAAATAAATTAAAAAAAAAAAAAAAGAAGGAAACAGAGCTTAGACTCTAACTCTTGAAAGTTTTAGATTTTTTTAAAATTAAAAAAAAATTTTATTTACTGTTGGCCACACTGGGTCTTCATTGCTTTGTTCAGGCTTTCTCTAGCTGAGTGGGGCTCCTCTTTGTTGTGGTTCTCAGACTTCTCATTGTGGTGGCTTTTCTTGTTGTGGAGCACAAGCTCTAGGTTGAGGGGCTTCAGTAGTTGCAGCACGTGGGCTCAGGAGTTGTGGCCCACGGACTTAGTTGCTCCATGGCACGTGGAATCTGTCCCCTGCATCGCAGGCAGTTTTGTATCCACTGTACCACCAGGGAAGTCCAAAAGTTTTAAATTGTAAGATCTAAGTCTTTTAAAACTTCAAATCATTTTTTTTTGTGTTCACATATTGTTTTTCTGATAATTTTCACACTTACATAAATGATACATTTTCAGATACTTTTCTTGGTCCTTTAAAGGGAATATATTTAGTTACTGTAAATATTGTTTTAGCTGCTAATTTATTTATTTATTTATTTATTTTGGGGGGGCAGGTTGGGGAGGGGGGCAGGTGGGCCACTTCTATTGATCTTTCGTTTGTCTATTGTCATCCATCTTTGTTCTCTGGCCCGTGTGGGCCTCCCATCGCTCTGGCCTCTGTCGTTGCAGAGCACCGGCTCCGGATGCATGCGCTCCAGAGCGCTGGCTTGGTAACTGGACACACCAGTCCAGCCTCTCCGCAGCACGTGGGATCTTCCCAGGTCAGGGATCGAACCGGCGCCGCTTGCACTGCAAGGCGATGTCCTTACCCACTGGACTACCAGGGAAGCCCTAGCTGCTAATTTTGAAGACTTTATATCTTTTCCACAATCCCAAATGTTTTTATTTTGCCTTTTTGATTTTACAGTTTTGTAGTTTACAGGTATGTATAATTTCAGATTAGTCATATGTATATCCCATTTCCCACCATCCCACCCCTCCAGGCCATCCCATAGCCCCCATGTACAATCCCTTATTCCCACAGCACATTGACAACAGTTATCTCTTTTACATAAGGTATATAGGATTCTGTGTTGCTCTTTCCATATCTTTCACCCACATTTTCATGTTTTTAAAAGTATTTTTGTAGCTCATTTTCATTTAAATATGCCAACAAATACTTGAACACATAATCTGTGCCCCTATTTCTTCAGATATTTTTTCTGTTTCTCCTCTCCTGGGCACGCTTTGTTCAGACTGAGTGGGGCTCCTCTTTGTTGTGGTTCTCAGACTTCTCATTGTGGTGGCTTTTCTTGTTGTGGAGCACAAGCTCTAGGTTGAGGGCTTCAGTAGTTGCAGCACGTGGGCTCAGGAGTTGTGGCCCACGGACTTAGTTGCTCCATGGCACGTGGAATCTGTCCCCTGCATCGCAGGCAGTTTTGTATCCACTGTACCACCAGGGAAGTCCAAAAGTTTTAAATTGTAAGATCTAAGTCTTTTAAAACTTCAAATCATTTTTTTTTGTGTTCACATATTGTTTTTCTGATAATTTTCACACTTACATAAATGATACATTTTCAGATACTTTTCTTGGTCCTTTAAAGGGAATATATTTAGTTACTGTAAATATTGTTTTAGCTGCTAATTTATTTATTTATTTATTTATTTTGGGGGGGCAGGTTGGGGAGGGGGGCAGGTGGGCCACTTCTATTGATCTTTCGTTTGTCTATTGTCATCCATCTTTGTTCTCTGGCCCGTGTGGGCCTCCCATCGCGGTGGCGTCTGTCGTTGCTGAGCGCCGGCTCTGGGCGCATGCGCTCCAGAGCGCTGGCTCAGTAAGTGGACACATCGGTCCAGCCTCTCCGCAGCACGTGGGATCTTCCCAGGCCAGGGATCGAACCGGCGCCCCTTGCACTGCAAGGCGATGTCCTTACCCACTGGACTACCAGGGAAGCCCTAGCTGCTAATTTTGAAGACTTTATATCTTTTCCACAATCCCAAATGTTTTTATTTTGCCTTTTTGATTTTACAGTTTTGTAGTTTACAGGTATGTATAATTTCAGATTAGTCATATGTATATCCCATTTCCCACCATCCCACCCCTCCAGGCCATCCCATAGCCCCCATGTACAATCCCTTATTCCCACAGCACATTGACAACAGTTATCTCTTTTACATAAGGTATATAGGATTCTGTGTTGCTCTTTCCATATCTTTCACCCACATTTTCATGTTTTTAAAAGTATTTTTGTAGCTCATTTTCATTTAAATATGCCAACAAATACTTGAACACATAATCTGTGCCCCTATTTCTTCAGATATTTTTTCTGTTTCTCCTCTCCTGGGCACTGATTTTACACAGAGTAAATTGATTAAGTTGCTTACTGTCATCTCACAGTCACGAGACTCTGTTCTTCACCCTCCTCTTCCCACTGACAGAGGGGCTGGTTTTTTTTCCCTTCCTTCATTTTGGATTATTACTGTTGGTGTGTTTCTAGGTTTATAGATCATCTGTGGTTTTCAATCTGCTATTAACACCAACTGTCCAGTGTGTCTTTTATCTTAGATATTTCATTTTTCATCTGTAAAAGTTTGACTTGGATCTAATATATATTCCATTTTTCTTTTTATTATGTTCATATTTTCCTTTACAGCCTTGAATGCATTTGTAATAGCTGTTTTAAGGTCCTTATCTGCTCATTTCATTACCTGTTATTTCTTGTTCTTTTTCTCCTGATTAATTTTTCCTCTGGTGGTCACATTCCCACTTTGCATGCGTGGTGATTTTTTTTTCTTTTCTTTTTTTTTTTTTTTACTGAGTGTTGTTTTTTATGTATTTTACATATTTGCTGAATTTTGTTGAATTCCTAAAGGGTGTTGGGTTTTGTCCGGCATACGCGTTACATCCGGATTAACTTGATTGTTTTGAGGCTGGCTTTTCAACTTTGTTAGGGGAAGTCCAGAGCAGCCTTTAGTGTAAGACTTGTTTGATTCTGCTAATGAGATGTGACTCTTCTGGGACTCTACCCAGCGTCCCAAGTTATGTGAGATCCCCTTTCTCACTCCCAGTGAGAATGAACTCTCTGCCTGTGTGAGCTTCAAGAATTATTTGGCGCTTTGCTTCTCAAAGTTTTTACAATGCATTGACCAACATGATCCCATAGCCCCCATGTACAATCCCTTATTCCCACAGCACATTGACAACAGTTATCTCTTTTACATAAGGTATATAGGATTCTGTGTTGCTCTTTCCATATCTTTCACCCACATTTTCATGTTTTTAAAAGTATTTTTGTAGCTCATTTTCATTTAAATATGCCAACAAATACTTGAACACATAATCTGTGCCCCTATTTCTTCAGATATTTTTTCTGTTTCTCCTCTCCTGGGCACTGATTTTACACAGAGTAAATTGATTAAGTTGCTTACTGTCATCTCACAGTCACGAGACTCTGTTCTTCACCCTCCTCTTCCCACTGACAGAGGGGCTGGTTTTTTTTCCCTTCCTTCATTTTGGATTATTACTGTTGGTGTGTTTCTAGGTTTATAGATCATCTGTGGTTTTCAATCTGCTATTAACACCAACTGTCCAGTGTGTCTTTTATCTTAGATATTTCATTTTTCATCTGTAAAAGTTTGACTTGGATCTAATATATATTCCATTTTTCTTTTTATTATGTTCATATTTTCCTTTACAGCCTTGAATGCATTTGTAATAGCTGTTTTAAGGTCCTTATCTGCTCATTTCATTACCTGTTATTTCTTGTTCTTTTTCTCCTGATTAATTTTTCCTCTGGTGGTCACATTCCCACTTTGCATGCGTGGTGATTTTTTTTTCTTTTCTTTTTTTTTTTTTTTACTGAGTGTTGTTTTTTATGTATTTTACATATTTGCTGAATTTTGTTGAATTCCTAAAGGGTGTTGGGTTTTGTCCGGCATACGCGTTACATCCGGATTAACTTGATTGTTTTGAGGCTGGCTTTTCAACTTTGTTAGGGGAAGTCCAGAGCAGCCTTTAGTGTAAGACTTGTTTGATTCTGCTAATGAGATGTGACTCTTCTGGGACTCTACCCAGCGTCCCAAGTTATGTGAGATCCCCTTTCTCACTCCCAGTGAGAATGAACTCTCTGCCTGTGTGAGCTTCAAGAATTATTTGGCCGCTTTGCTTCTCAAAGTCTCATTTCCCTCTACACACACATGGGATAGGACTTGACTCGGGGAAATGCCTCTGAAGATCCTGTTGACTCTAGGTACAGCTCTCCTTTCCATTACCCTCTCTGTCTTGCAAATCCTGGCCACCTTGGAGTTCCTGAACTTTGACTTCTGTCCTTGACTCAGCAAGAACACCAGAGACTGTTCGGTTCCCCCTTCCTGTGTGGCAGCCTGGAGACCGCTTCCTGGCGGTGAGCTCATTGTTCCTTTCTCTTCTCTCAGGCATCATAGCCTTACGCTGCCTGTTGTGCAATCACTGGCATTTATTTCATATGTTTCATCTAGTTGTTCATTACTACAGGGGCATTTCCTATGGTAATTAATCCTTAATAAGCAGAAGTAGAAATCACCATCCCTTCAGTTTTAACTTGTGACAAATCAAATGGAAATGAATAAGAGACTTTGTTAGAAAAAGAGAATTATTTATTCAGATTGCAAATGTATCTTTTGACCTAATAATTCTACTTCTGAAAATGTATTCATAATATTGGATCAATGTGTAGGAGGTATTCAATTGAAGCGTTTTTTTTTTTTTTTTTTGGTACTAGCAAACAGTTGAAAGCAGCCTAATACCCTTCAATAAAGGAGTGATTAAATAAATTATTGTACATGAATACAAAGGGTTATTGTATTGCTGTGGAAAGAAGCTTCCTATGTCAGGTATGGAAAGAACTCCATGATCTGTTACTCAATTAGGAAAGTAAAGTTATCACTTGGTATAGTATACTGCCTTTTTTGTGATCAAAGAGGAAAAAATAAGAATAAAAATATTTATTAATATTTGCTTGTACTTACAAGCAAATGCTCCAGAAGGATACAGAAGAAATTAGGGCTAATAGAGAATAAAAATAGATGGAAAACTTTTCACTATATTCTTTATATTTATCATTTATATTTTTGTGGGATCTTAGTTCCCCTACCAGGGATTGAACCCAGGTCCATGGCTATGGAAGTGCCAAGTGCTAACCATTGGACCACCAGGGAATTCCCTATATTTTTTTTTTTTTTCTTTTTTCTTGGCCACTTCTATTGGTCTTTCATTTATTTCCATCTTTGTTCTTTGGCCTGTGTGGGCCTCCCATTGCAGTGGCCTCTCTCGTTGCAGAGCACCGGCTCTGGGTGCATGTACTCCAGAGCGCTGGCTCAGTGGTTGAACACATTGGTCCAGCCACTCCGCGGCACGTGGGATCTTCCCAGACTAGGGATTGAACTGGTGCCCCTTGCACTGCAAGGCGGTGTCTTTACCCACTGGACCACCAGGGAAGCCGTTCCCTATATTTTTGATTAAAAAAAATTTGAGCTATTATGTGTATGTTACCTATTTAGATTTTTAAAAAAATAAGATAAAAATAAAGACTTTTTATATTTTATTTTATTTTTTAATTCTCTCACAATCACAGGTTTTTTTATTTTGCTTTTTTGATTTTACAGAATTTTGTTGTTTACCGATATGTATAATTCCAGATTAGTTATATGTATATCCTATTCCCCCCAATACCACCCCTCTATATTATCAGATTGCAAATGTATCTTTTGACCTAATAATTCTACTTCTGAAAATGTATTCATAATATTGGATCAATGTGTAGGAGGTATTCAATTGAAGCGTTTTTTTTTTTTTTTTTGGTACTAGCAAACAGTTGAAAGCAGCCTAATACCCTTCAATAAAGGAGTGATTAAATAAATTATTGTACATGAATACAAAGGGTTATTGTATTGCTGTGGAAAGAAGCTTCCTATGTCAGGTATGGAAAGAACTCCATGATCTGTTACTCAATTAGGAAAGTAAAGTTATCACTTGGTATAGTATACTGCCTTTTTTGTGATCAAAGAGGAAAAAATAAGAATAAAAATATTTATTAATATTTGCTTGTACTTACAAGCAAATGCTCCAGAAGGATACAGAAGAAATTAGGGCTAATAGAGAATAAAAATAGATGGAAAACTTTTCACTATATTCTTTATATTTATCATTTATATTTTTGTGGGATCTTAGTTCCCCTACCAGGGATTGAACCCAGGTCCATGGCTATGGAAGTGCCAAGTGCTAACCATTGGACCACCAGGGAATTCCCTATATTTTTTTTTTTTTCTTTTTTCTTGGCCACTTCTATTGGTCTTTCATTTATTTCCATCTTTGTTCTTTGGCCTGTGTGGGCCTCCCATTGCAGTGGCCTCTCTCGTTGCAGAGCACCGGCTCTGGGTGCATGTACTCCAGAGCGCTGGCTCAGTGGTTGAACACATTGGTCCAGCCACTCCGCGGCACGTGGGATCTTCCCAGACTAGGGATTGAACTGGTGCCCCTTGCACTGCAAGGCGGTGTCTTTACCCACTGGACCACCAGGGAAGCCGTTCCCTATATTTTTGATTAAAAAAAATTTGAGCTATTATGTGTATGTTACCTATTTAGATTTTTAAAAAAATAAGATAAAAATAAAGACTTTTTATATTTTATTTTATTTTTTAATTCTCTCACAATCACAGGTTTTTTTATTTTGCTTTTTTGATTTTACAGAATTTTGTTGTTTACCGATATGTATAATTCCAGATTAGTTATATGTATATCCTATTCCCCCCAATACCACCCCTCTATATTTTATTTTAATAAAAATAAATAAAGATTTTTTTTCATTGCTTATGTTTAAAAACTATTTTAGTATGAGAGTTGCTTGTTTTGTAACTGGATTGAGCCAAACCTTTTACCAACTGAGAAGATAAAAGATTTCCTTAATGTGTTATTTAGGGCAAAACTAAGTGCTGTTACACCAAACCCTAGAGTACCAGTGGCTTTACCCAAGAGCAGTTGTGGACAACTATAAGCCATCTGGTGATCTGGAGGTCCTGGGTCCTCCCAATTTGTGGTTCCATTTCCTAAGGTTTTGGAGGCTTCTGCTTTCAGGCAAACAAGAGAATTAGAAACCCTGCCTGGTGCTTTTTAAAAGTCCTTATTACCCTTCCCTCCATGTAATTCACATACCCATAAACTTTACCCTTTCAACCACATGTTCTTAAACGCCCTGGCCTCTAGTCAGTCTACTCTTTTTGTTCACATTCTACTGGCAAGAACTCCTCACATGCAGCCCCTAGATATGTAGGGAACTGGGTAAGGCACTCCTGTGGTAGCTCCCCACAGTGGAAAGGGGAGCACAAGGTGCTAGCAGACAGCTGGTAGGTTCTGTCACAGTTGTCTGAGTGAGTCAGGTCAAGTTCTCATGCCAACCTTTGATGTGTCATGTGAAAGCAGTTCTGTTCCTTGCTGTTTTCTCAAGGAAGGTGAAAGTTGTTGATAAGCAATCAGAGTTTTCTTTTCTTTGCTCTAAATATGTGGAAATACTTCCTTGTGATCAGTTTCCAGTGTTAGATTTTTCTTTGATTTGAACTGTGTAAGCAGTTTCAGCCTTGATGTTTTCTGTTCCAGTTTTACGTTTGCTAAGGGTCCCAGGTGTTAAGCCGCAAGCCCTAAGTTAATGGAACAGTCTCCCCTCTTCCTTTAGTTCTGGTACTGTGGTTTTTAATCCTCCATCCCTCCTTTTTCTGGCATCTAGGGGATTCCTCTTTCTCTTTTTCTTTGGAGGGGGGGCAGGGCGGGTTGGGGAGGGAGTGGGGCGGGCCACTTCTATTGGTCTTTCATTTATCTATTTTCATCCATCTTTGTTCTTTGGCCCGTGTGGGCCTCCCATCGCAGGGGCCTCTGTCGTCGCAGAGCACTGACTCTGGGCACGTGCACCCCAGAGCTCTGGCTCAGTAATTGGACACATCGGTCCAGCCGCTCGGCAGCACGTTGGATCTTCCCAGGCCAGGAATCGAACGAACTGGCGCCCCTTGCACTGCAAGGCGGTGGTGTCCTTACCTACTGGACCACCAGGGAAGCCCTCCTGTTTCTCATGAGTTCATCTGTGCCTTTAAAGAAACTTCGTGTTTATTGTTGAAGACTTTTCAAGTTTTGAATGCATATATTGAAATTCCGGTGAACCTGAAGTTCTTGACTTTTGAGGCAGCTCATTCTTTGGATAACCGACTTTGTTCAAGAGGGACAAGGAAATAGATGAACATTACTGGTAACCCATGAGCGTTTGTGTACATAATCTTATTTAATTAGCACTGTTACTATAAGAAGTGGTTTAGTTTTAGCCCTCATTTTATTTTGGAAAATTTCAGGCATACAGAAAACTTAAAAAAAATCATACTTTGATTATTCATATACCCAACCACTAATATTTTACTGCTAACATTTTAGTATACTTTATGACATAACTGTTTTCAACATTTTCTATAAGCTATATGAAAATTATATTCCATGTCAGTTTTAAATCATAGCTTTTCTTGTGCTTAAGAAAAACAAAACAGTATCCTATTGCCAGAACTTAAAAAAAGAAAACCTGTATGTTAGTTAAAAACAACTACATTTATTTTGTATTAGTCTTTTTTTTTTTTTTTCCACTTCCTCAAGGCTGAGAAAACCGGTATCTTTCTGAAACAAGTCTCCTCATTCTTTTGGGATGAGCCAAAATCCTTAGAGTTTGCTGTTTTCCCTCAGTTTCTGAAGATGTTGTTTTCACAGTCATCTTTTTCTAGATTTGGCCTTTCTGTTATTATATCAGTTTGTTTAACCGAAAAGGAATTCTGGCTGATTCAAGATATATCTAGCTTGGGAAATTGAGCTTTTTTTGGAATGGCTGACCCTGCAACATGGCGTGGCAATTCAAATTGATACATGTTGGAGTTTCTGCTATTTTGCTGAGACTTTAACAATGCCATGTAATGGTGGTTTGTACATTATATTGAAATAATAAAATAAATTTATTCTTTAGATTAAATAGGACAAAGTAAGTAGACTGTAGCAGAAGTTCAGAGTATTTGTTCCTCTGAACTAATATCCTCCGTCATCCAAAATAGTTGTTTAATCACTTAGTTATAATACTAATAGCCTGTATAGTATGTTGTTAAGCTTTTGATAGGTCTGTCTTTGCTTTTTTAAAAATCCCATTATTTTGTTTCTCCGTTGGGTGATTCAGAGATCATTCTTTTGTGATCAGTCAGTTCCATTGGCATACAAAAACTAGACAAAAGTATTTTAAACATTTGCTGTAAGCTATATGAAAAAACAGCTGTGCATTGCCTGTATTTCCTGGATTCAGAAGATGGCTGTCAGCTGGAGCTTTCTAAGAGTCAGTTTAAATATGATCAGCTATATGTTAAAATGTTGTTGGTATTTGTAATGACTGGTTTTTGCCAGGAGGTCATTTAAAACCTTGAGGCATGGTTTCTTTTTCCTTTACTATGTGGTTAGGTTTCAAACTAGAATACTTGTGAAGTGACACTACTTGTCGAGGCAAACAAACACATTTATATATTTTATATAGCATGTATATAATATCAGTAATTTTCCTCTGAATGGTTAATATATCTTTAGAATTCATCAGTTTTTTGTTGTTGTTGTTAGAATTCGTCAAGTTTTTAGCAGAGAAAAAGAAAGCAAATTCAGCCAAGATAGATCTTTGTTATTAGCACAGAAAGATTATTCAGAGAAATAAGTTGTGTGTGTCGTTATTACAGCAAAATTTGGTCATTTTGCACATATTGAAAGTGGCGATGCCCTACATTATTTAGTGTTTGTTTTTGTGTGTGCGTCCTCCCCATCAGCAAATTGAAAAGTTGCTGAGCAGACCATCATTCATTGAAATTGGACTCTTAAACTCTCTAATTCTGTGTGTCACGCAACCTAGTTTAGAAAGTTGGTGCTTGTTCAATTTTACACCTATTTTTTTTTCTAGTAGATTCATGAAGTAAAGGAAAGTGCTTACTTTAACTAAGGTTGATCCTCATATATAATATTTTAACGTTTAAAATGATTAGGGTCAGAATACTGTAGATGCTAAATTATTTCGTGTTATATTCATTTCGGTGAGCTTCAGTTTCCTTAACTGTAAAAATGAGCAGTAGTAAGGAGTAAGAATTAAATGAGGTAGAAGAGATCTGAAAGCATTCTAAGGAATAGGAAGAACTCTGCTAGTGTTGAGACTGGCCTGTGGGAATTGGCGGATTATCTGCTGTCAGTTTAGTGTAACATGCAAGCATCATGGTTGTTTCAAAAGTATTCCCATTATGGTATGAATAGCTAATTTGATATTTGTATGTAAACTTGGATTAGATTTAATAATTTGGTTTAGGCTTTACAGGCTGCTTGTTATGTTAATAATAAACTTAGTAATAGAGACCTTTTGCTGTTACCCACTTTCACCACTTAATTTAGCTTGCAGGCCTTACCCCTGTATTTGCTTTAAACTTTTATCCAGGGTAATTATTCAGTACCATTTTACAATAGGTTCTGTGTTTATGCCACTGTGTCATTTTGCACCCTTTCTCTTTTGTTTAATTTTGAGTTAATTGCTTAATGTATCGATATAATACTGGAGGTAAAACACAGAACAGTTGGAGTCCTTGTTTTAGTTCCTTTTGAGAAACCAAGTTGAAATCCTTTTCAAAAATCTGGTAAGGTGGAAAAGGGATAAATTACAAATTGGAGATTAACAAATACATACTACTATGTGTAAAATAAACAGCAAGGAACTGCTGTAAAGCACAGGGAACTATGTTTAGTATCTTGTAATAGCCAATAATGGAAAAGAATCTGAAAATGTGTGTGTGTGTGTGTGTGTATTTATAAAACTGAATCACTTTGCTGTACACCTGAAACATTGTAAATCAGCTGTACTTCAATTTATGAAGTTGTGGTAAAAGTCTTACTGTCTTTTCTTGAGTTTAGATATGGTATGAGGACAAGACTATTTTATAAAGTTGAAGCAGTGTAACTGCTATGCTTTTTTTTTTTCTTTTTAAATTGCATTTAGTCATAAACTGAGACTCACTTAAGTCTCTGTTAGGACTGTATTTAGCAAGATAATCTGGTAGCCTTCCCTTTCCTCCAAGACTCTTGGTTCACATTTACTGGTGGTTTTCTAACAGTGAGATACCTGTCTGCCTATTTGTCCGCATGTCTGTGCTTTTTCTTTTGTTTTCTTTTTAAAATATTTATTAATTATTTAATTGGCTGTGTAGGGTCTTAGTTGTAGCACTCAGGAACTTCAATTGCTGCATGCAGAGTCTTAGTTGGGGCACACGAAATCTAATTCCCCAACTAGGGATCAAATCAGGGTCCCTGCATTGGAAATACAAAGTCTTGACACTGGACCACCAGAGAAGTCCTTTCTTTTCTTTTTAAAAATGCTTTAAGAATAGTTTAAAAATAATTAGCAATTTGTGGGACTTCCTGATGATCCAAAGTCTTAGGATGTTTGGTTTAGGCTTTACAGGCTGCTTGTTATGTTAATAATAAACTTAGTAATAGAGACCTTTTGCTGTTACCCACTTTCACCACTTAATTTAGCTTGCAGGCCTTACCCCTGTATTTGCTTTAAACTTTTATCCAGGGTAATTATTCAGTACCATTTTACAATAGGTTCTGTGTTTATGCCACTGTGTCATTTTGCACCCTTTCTCTTTTGTTTAATTTTGAGTTAATTGCTTAATGTATCGATATAATACTGGAGGTAAAACACAGAACAGTTGGAGTCCTTGTTTTAGTTCCTTTTGAGAAACCAAGTTGAAATCCTTTTCAAAAATCTGGTAAGGTGGAAAAGGGATAAATTACAAATTGGAGATTAACAAATACATACTACTATGTGTAAAATAAACAGCAAGGAACTGCTGTAAAGCACAGGGAACTATGTTTAGTATCTTGTAATAGCCAATAATGGAAAAGAATCTGAAAATGTGTGTGTGTGTGTGTGTATTTATAAAACTGAATCACTTTGCTGTACACCTGAAACATTGTAAATCAGCTGTACTTCAATTTATGAAGTTGTGGTAAAAGTCTTACTGTCTTTTCTTGAGTTTAGATATGGTATGAGGACAAGACTATTTTATAAAGTTGAAGCAGTGTAACTGCTATGCTTTTTTTTTTTTCTTTTTAAATTGCATTTAGTCATAAACTGAGACTCACTTAAGTCTCTGTTAGGACTGTATTTAGCAAGATAATCTGGTAGCCTTCCCTTTCCTCCAAGACTCTTGGTTCACATTTACTGGTGGTTTTCTAACAGTGAGATACCTGTCTGCCTATTTGTCCGCATGTCTGTGCTTTTTCTTTTGTTTTCTTTTTAAAATATTTATTAATTATTTAATTGGCTGTGTAGGGTCTTAGTTGTAGCACTCAGGAACTTCAATTGCTGCATGCAGAGTCTTAGTTGGGGCACACGAAATCTAATTCCCCAACTAGGGATCAAATCAGGGTCCCTGCATTGGAAATACAAAGTCTTCGACACTGGACCACCAGAGAAGTCCTTTCTTTTCTTTTTAAAAAATGCTTTAAGAATAGTTTAAAAATAATTAGCAATTTGTGGGACTTCCCTGATGATCCACTGGTTAAGAATCTGCCTTCCAGTGCAGGGGATGTGGGTTTGGCCCTGGACAGGGAGCTAGGATCCCACATGATTCGAGCAGCTAAACCCAAGTGCAGCAACTACTAATCCCACGCAGTCCCAACTGGAGAAGCCTGTGCCCTGCGAGAAAGACCCAGCGCAGCTAAAAATAAATATTTTTTTTAAAAAATTAGCAATTTGTAATTCCATAAGACCAGGCGTATTGAATTTATGTTTTAAATCATTATGATCACTTTTTTTTTTTTTTAATGATTATTTACCTGGCTGCACCAGGTCCTGGCTGTGGCTGTGCAGGATCTTTTCGTCTCAGCAGCATGTGGGGTCTAGTTCCCCAGCCAGGGATTGAACCTGGGCCCACTGCACTGGGAGCGTAGTGTCCTAGCCACTGGACCACCAGGGAAGTCCCTGATCACCTTTAAAAAACAAAATATCCTGAAATTATTATTAATAAGCGTTAATTAGCATATGTATGAAGTATGAGATAAAGTGTGAAATTACTAATAACAAGGACAAGCAATTCTTAAAATTGTCCTTTCAATTAGAAGTGTTTAGGTGTTAAATTTTTATCTTATTGCCATCACTGTTAGTCCTTGTAATGAATTGGATGTGATTCTGGATCAGCTGTAGTAGACAACATTTCTCCTATATTCTCCTGAGGACAAGCTTCATCTTCAGTCATATGCTTGATCACTTCTTCTTTAGGAAGATACCTGTGTTTCGCTGTATCTAACACCTCAAAAGCTTGAAGGGTATCTTCCGAAACTGGTTTGTATTTTCTTTCTACTAGTACTTCAGTCATCACTGGAACAAATTTTTCAGATTGAATGTATCCAAGTGGGGGAGGCGGGAGTGGCTTCTTCTTGCATCTCTGTGAGCTGATCCTGTGGCTCGCCTTCACTAGGGCAGCATCATAATGACTTGATAGTTTCGATCTCTCTGTGCTTTTCCTGGGTCTGTTTGTCCGCCGACTTGTTCTGTCTTGCTTTTTCTGATTCAGAGCTATTCTAATAATGCCATTTTTCAGTTTAGGAAGTTCTTTGATTGAAAGTCATAGAACTCTGCAGGCGTAGGATTAAATCATTTAGAAGTGTTGTTAAGTTTTGAAAATAAAGAATCTTCAAAGTTTGTTAATATATCGTTCTATGTGACTTTAACTATTAAATGATATGAATAATCTGTTTTATGCTTCCCATTAGAAAGCCCAGTTTAAATCATTGGTCTTAAATAAGAAGAGAAACTAAGTCACTTGATTGTATTACATAATATACTATTGTATTTCATAAAGATTTTAGTATTCTAGCATAACAGCACATTATGGTTGCATTTTCTTATTTTTAGGTACATGTTTTGTACGTTTTATTTGGTACAGAAACTATCCCTTGAAAAAGAAACTTGAAGTTTCTTAATGGGGTATATTATTAAATAAAATTTTCCCTAATGTTGAACAGAGTTCATCTGTTTCAGATATCTAAATTAATTTGCCATAATTTTATTTAGAACTTTTGAATCTGAGCATTAGAATTTAAGGACAAATTCATAAAATGCAACTGTCCGAAACTCTAATTGATAAGAATGTTATAAATATTAGTATAAATCATGACTTGTAAGAAACATCCTGATAGTATGTAAACGTATTGCTGACAAAACCTGGTTAATGTTTGGCATTTGTGATGCAATTAATGGTAACATTTTCAAAGTAATATTACTAGCAGAGGTCTGAAAGGAGCTTAGAATAAAGAGGAATTAGTCTGTTTCTCAGAGCCATAGCCAATGGGAAGGTTTCCCTGAGCAGCTGACATTATTTGTTCTTGGCAGTTGGAGTTCTTCAGTGGAACAGCAAGTGAAACGTCTGCATTAGGTTAGGTTTGTTTTTGAGGAAAGTGATAAGTCATTGAAAATTGTTGGGTAGGAGAATGGCATGGGAAAATAGTTAAGGAAATTATCTTTGTGATTGTGGACTGAAGTAAGGAAGATCTGAAAGAGCTCATTGGATGAGTTGTGTTTATAATTAAACTGTAACCACAGTGGACTAGTAGCAGTGGAGATGGCAATGGGATTCAAAGGAGACTCATTAGGAGAAATTGAGAGTGCTTTTGTTCATTCATTTGCCTGACTTTGGATAACTATTATTTATTACATGTCTGAAACTTAATGGTAGGTGCTGGGAACATGGAAATTATCATGTAGCTCACCTTCTATTCCTGGAAGGCATGATTCTTGTTCTCGTGGGGTTTACTCTTTACTGAAGGAGATAGCCATTAAAGAATCACAAAATAAATAGAAAATTATAGCTACGATAAATGCTTTGAAAGAAATGCGTGTGGACATTTCTCTGATTAGAGAATCTGGAAGTATTTTCCTGAGAAATTGATGATTGAGTTGAAGAAACAGTAGAATTTTTAACCAAGTGATGAGGAGTTAACTGTTAGACTCCCTTCAAAAATACGTCATTCTTAGCTGGTGTTGAATTTGAGATGACAGCCAGGCATTTCAAGCAATTTCCAGTAAGAGGGTGTAAAATTGGAAGTAGATCTTAAACTGAGTCTAAATTTTAGTCATCCAGCTTAAAAAAAGCTATAGTTGGAGGTATGAAAATGGTTGAGCCCTCTTAAAGAATGTATAAAATAGAACATTTAATATTACTTAGCAGAAGGTCATGCAACTGTCCGAAACTCTAATTGATAAGAATGTTATAAATATTAGTATAAATCATGACTTGTAAGAAACATCCTGATAGTATGTAAACGTATTGCTGACAAAACCTGGTTAATGTTTGGCATTTGTGATGCAATTAATGGTAACATTTTCAAAGTAATATTACTAGCAGAGGTCTGAAAGGAGCTTAGAATAAAGAGGAATTAGTCTGTTTCTCAGAGCCATAGCCAATGGGAAGGTTTCCCTGAGCAGCTGACATTATTTGTTCTTGGCAGTTGGAGTTCTTCAGTGGAACAGCAAGTGAAACGTCTGCATTAGGTTAGGTTTGTTTTTGAGGAAAGTGATAAGTCATTGAAAATTGTTGGGTAGGAGAATGGCATGGGAAAATAGTTAAGGAAATTATCTTTGTGATTGTGGACTGAAGTAAGGAAGATCTGAAAGAGCTCATTGGATGAGTTGTGTTTATAATTAAACTGTAACCACAGTGGACTAGTAGCAGTGGAGATGGCAATGGGATTCAAAGGAGACTCATTAGGAGAAATTGAGAGTGCTTTTGTTCATTCATTTGCCTGACTTTGGATAACTATTATTTATTACATGTCTGAAACTTAATGGTAGGTGCTGGGAACATGGAAATTATCATGTAGCTCACCTTCTATTCCTGGAAGGCATGATTCTTGTTCTCGTGGGGTTTACTCTTTACTGAAGGAGATAGCCATTAAAGAATCACAAAATAAATAGAAAATTATAGCTACGATAAATGCTTTGAAAGAAATGCGTGTGGACATTTCTCTGATTAGAGAATCTGGAAGTATTTTCCTGAGAAATTGATGATTGAGTTGAAGAAACAGTAGAATTTTTAACCAAGTGATGAGGAGTTAACTGTTAGACTCCCTTCAAAAATACGTCATTCTTAGCTGGTGTTGAATTTGAGATGACAGCCAGGCATTTCAAGCAATTTCCAGTAAGAGGGTGTAAAATTGGAAGTAGATCTTAAACTGAGTCTAAATTTTAGTCATCCAGCTTAAAAAAAGCTATAGTTGGAGGTATGAAAATGGTTGAGCCCTCTTAAAGAATGTATAAATAGAAGAGTATGATTTCAAGGACTGAGCCCTGGGGAATGCTCACAATTGAGGGTTGGGAAGAGGCTTGTTGAGAGAATTAGAGGGAATAGAAGGAATGGTTGAGAATTATAAGACAATTTAGAAGAGTTTTTAATTGTGGAAGCCAAGGCGGAAAATTTTAGTTGCGGGAACCCAGAAAAGGGACATTTGAAAGGAGGAGGTTGTAATCACTAGGATAAATAGAATAACACAGTGAAGGTTAACGACTGAGAAAAGAGCATGGGTTTTTTGTAAAACAGATAGATCAGATTATGTAGAACCTAGATTTGGACTATTTGAAGCTGTATTACTCTATTTCAGAAGTTTGACATGGCAGGAGCTGAGAATTATCTGGAAGAGAGGGCATCTCAGTTAAGTAAAGATTTTTCAAGATTAAGGAAATTCATTTTAGTTTAAAGGCAAAGAGAAAGGAACCAGTAGAAGGTGAAAGGTAGGAGATGCAGGCAAGGAAGAAGGTGAATATAAATGCTTATTAAGAAAGGAAGGAGGAGGAGATGCAAGTCATTTTGGTGTCAGAAAACATGATTTGTAATTTTTTGGAGAACTTAAAGACTGTAACTCTGAATTTCAGAGACCTTGCCAGTTACCAAGAGTTGCTGTTTTAGGTTTAACTTATGACGTGCACAGTGAAGGTATTCTGCTTTTCTTTTTTCTTTCCTTGGAACTATTTCCTTCTCAAGTTCGATTTCAGTGAAAATAGAGAGAGGTGTTTATCCCTGTTGTCCAGAATAATTATGTAGTCACTTACTAAATGGTCATCATGTTTAGTATTGTAAGGTAGTTTTGAGATGGAGCCAAATATTGGGGGCTTTGGGCCCCACAAATCATGTTTAGTAAACCTGGGTTGCCTGTAGGAAAGCAGACAAACAGTGGTGTATATGATGCTTTTTTGGAATAGATCCAGAACAGTTGGGAAAAGCACCAGAAGTGGTTACTGTAAAGAAGAATTATAGCTTTAAATATGCAAAATGTGAGGATTGCAAAGAGTGAGCCTTCACTATCCAGCCAGAAGTTTCTCAGTACATCATACAATGCCAAAACTTTATCCGTGTGATACCTGATTGTGTGTCTGGCCTCTTAGGCGCTGGGTGTATGTGCCTGCTCACAGCAACACAACTGTTGTATTCTCCATTCCTAGCTAGCCCTGTGCCTTTCACATACTCAGTAAATCCTGTATGAAAAAAAGAAAGCAGTTTTATATTAGCTATGAGTAGTTAGAAAACTTAAATTATTTTTAAGTTTCTCTGCCGCTAATGCACACAAGGAGTACCTGGCTTTTGTATAATTTGTTTTCAAACTTGGCATCCATCCAGCTGCTTGTTTCATTGTCCCAGCAACATACAGGTTCAAAAACAACCCAAAACTGTGCACACACTTTTTCCCACTTTTTTTTTATTGTGGTAAAATATATGTAACATAGAATTTATGTTTTAAAATATTTTTTTTTAGATCTGCAGGTCAAAATTAATGAAGTATATTCGCATTGTTTTGACTCCATCACCACCATCTGTCTATACAACTTTTCGTCATCCCAATTGCAACTCCATCCATTAAATAGTCACTACCACTCCCTCTTCCCATCCCCTGGCAACCACCGTTCTGTTTTCTGTCTCTGAATTTAACTCCTCTGGTACCTCATCTAAGTGGAATCATGGCATATGGGATCTTAATTCCCTGACCAGGGATTGCACCCACATTCCCTGCGTTGAAAGCATGGAGTCTTAACCACTGGGCCACCAGGAAAGTTGTAAAAATAATATTCTACTGGATGAATGTGAAATGATACCTCTTTGTGGTTTTGACTTACATTTCCCTGATTACTAATGATCTTGACCATCTTGATGTGCTTATTGGCCATCTGTATGCCTTTCTTTGGAGAAATGTCTGTTCAAGTCCTTTGGCCATTTTTTAGTCGGGTTGCTTTTTTGTTGCAGTTGAATTGTAGAAATTCTTTATCGGTTCTCAATATTAAAGTCTTATCAGATAAATGATTTGCTGGTATTTTCTCCAATCCCATGGGCTGCCTTTTCACTCTGTGGATTGTGTTCTTTGATGCAGTTTTTTGTTTTGTTGTAGTCGTATTTCTCTGTTTTTTTCTTTTCTTTGTGATTTTGCCATCATCCAAGAAATCATTACCAAATTCCATGTCCTGAAATATTTCCCCTATGCTTTCTTTCAAGAGTTGTATAGTTTTAGCTCTTCCATTTAGGTCTCTTGAGGGCTTCCCTGGTGTCTCAGGTGGTAAAGAATCTGCCTGCAATGGAAGAAATCCAGGTTCAGTCCCTGAGTCCAGAAGATCGCCTGGAGAAAGGAGTGGCAGCCCACTCTGGTATTCTTGTCTGGGAACTCCCATGAGAAGAGCAGCGTGGCAGGCTACAGATTGGACGTGACTGATTGACCAACCACACTTTGACTCTTTTTGATCTCTGATCCATTTTGAGTTAATTTTGTATATATTGTAGGGTAAGGATCCAACCTCAGTCTTTTGCATGAGGATATTAAGTTTTTCCAACACCATTTTTTTTTAACATCATTTAAAAAAAAATTTTTTTTCATTTTATATATTCATTTATTTGGTTGCACGGCTCTTTTATTGTGGCATGCAGGATTTTCATTTTGTCACAGGGATTCTTTAGTTGTGACTCTCAGGCTTGCTTGCTTCGAGGCACATGGGATCTTCCCAGACCAAGGGTTGAGCCTGTTTCCCCGGCATTGCAAGGCAGATTCTTAACCACTAGACCACACAGGAAGAACCCCAACACCATGTGTTGAAAAGACTGTCCTTTCCCTACTGAATAGTCTTGGTCCCCTTGTTGAAAATCATTTGGCCAGATATGCTAAAGTTTATTTCTGTCCACACTGGAGTAGTTGTCAGTGATAGCTGAAGTGTTGCTGTAGGTACTGACTCCAGTGGAGGGCTTCTGCTCTTGGGCTTTAGCTTCCAGTAAACTGTGATTCCTTGTATTCACCATCTCCAGTTAGGAGTTTGCCCCATGTCTTCAGATCTGCTGGGTTTCAGAAGAGTTGTTGATTTCTGTTTGTTCAGCTTTGTTCTCATTGTGAGGATGGTGAAAATCCAGTGGAAAAGTCTTATCAGATAAATGATTTGCTGGTATTTTCTCCAATCCCATGGGCTGCCTTTTCACTCTGTGGATTGTGTTCTTTGATGCAGTTTTTTGTTTTGTTGTAGTCGTATTTCTCTGTTTTTTTCTTTTCTTTGTGATTTTGCCATCATCCAAGAAATCATTACCAAATTCCATGTCCTGAAATATTTCCCCTATGCTTTCTTTCAAGAGTTGTATAGTTTTAGCTCTTCCATTTAGGTCTCTTGAGGGCTTCCCTGGTGTCTCAGGTGGTAAAGAATCTGCCTGCAATGGAAGAAATCCAGGTTCAGTCCCTGAGTCCAGAAGATCGCCTGGAGAAAGGAGTGGCAGCCCACTCTGGTATTCTTGTCTGGGAACTCCCATGAGAAGAGCAGCGTGGCAGGCTACAGATTGGACGTGACTGATTGACCAACCACACTTTGACTCTTTTTGATCTCTGATCCATTTTGAGTTAATTTTGTATATATTGTAGGGTAAGGATCCAACCTCAGTCTTTTGCATGAGGATATTAAGTTTTTCCAACACCATTTTTTTTTAACATCATTTAAAAAAAAATTTTTTTTCATTTTATATATTCATTTATTTGGTTGCACGGCTCTTTTATTGTGGCATGCAGGATTTTCATTTTGTCACAGGGATTCTTTAGTTGTGACTCTCAGGCTTGCTTGCTTCGAGGCACATGGGATCTTCCCAGACCAAGGGTTGAGCCTGTTTCCCCGGCATTGCAAGGCAGATTCTTAACCACTAGACCACACAGGAAGAACCCCAACACCATGTGTTGAAAAGACTGTCCTTTCCCTACTGAATAGTCTTGGTCCCCTTGTTGAAAATCATTTGGCCAGATATGCTAAAGTTTATTTCTGTCCACACTGGAGTAGTTGTCAGTGATAGCTGAAGTGTTGCTGTAGGTACTGACTCCAGTGGAGGGCTTCTGCTCTTGGGCTTTAGCTTCCAGTAAACTGTGATTCCTTGTATTCACCATCTCCAGTTAGGAGTTTGCCCCATGTCTTCAGATCTGCTGGGTTTCAGAAGAGTTGTTGATTTCTGTTTGTTCAGCTTTGTTCTCATTGTGAGGATGGGAGTGGACATTTCCAAGCTCTGTACAAGTCAGAAAGAAACCAGAAGTTTTCCAGGCTCATCTTGTATTTTTCCACTCCGAGGCCTGAAATCAATCACTTCTCTAAAGAACTCTGTTTCCTTTTTGTGGAGAGTGGTCTTTAGAAGTCAAGGTCCATTTGCTAAATGTGTTTATTGCTACTCAGGTGCCGTTGCTTCAGCTGACAGAGCCTGAAGATGTGTAGTGTGTGTGCATTTATGTACATGCATGCTTCCAGATGTATGCACACACATGTATACAGATGTGTAGATACGTGCACACATGTGTGCATACAGAGACATCTGCTCACACCTGTGTGTATATGTATAGGTAAACACATTCTAAGCTGATTTAGATTTGTATTGATGCCTCCAGTAAATACCACAGCGTTCATTTTAGTTTTTTCCCTTCCCGTATTTATAATTCCCTTCTGTGACAGTGGAGAACTTGGTTCTTACTTTCTACAAATTATTTGATTGCTGAATCATAAAATAACACAACAGTTTTACAGCGCTAAATTATGCCATTATGAGAAAGCACTCCTACTAACTAGAGTTCAGTACTTGTTAGTAGCTGCTTTTGTCATTGGACTGAAGCTATAAAGTCAAAATACAGTGTTTAGAGGCTACTCCAGTGGATTTCCCTCCTCCGGGTTCCCTTCTCTCCCCTATGGTTATGCTGTTCATTTGAAATACACTTTTCATTTATTTTTCTTTGAGTTGCATTTTAACCTCCTCTCATATTTATTTTAAAAATTTTGAGTCAGTAAAAACATGGTTCTAGAATTGCCTCCCTGCTCCACCTTTTTGGAGGGGGGGGACTTCTACTGGTCTTTCATTTATTCGTTTTCATCCATCTTTGTTCTTTGGCCTGTGTGGGCCTCCCATCGCAGTGGCCCCTCTCGCTGCAGAGCAACGGCTCTGGTCTGGGCACATGCACTCCAGAGCTCCGGCTTAGGTAGTTGGACACGTGGGTCCAGCTGCTCCGCAGCACATAGGATCTTCCCAGGCCAGGGATCGAATTGGCGCCCCCTGCACTGCAAGGCGGTGTCCCCACCCACTGGACCACCAGGGAAGCCCCCTGTTCCACCTTTTATCCTGTTCCCATCCTTCCACTCGTTCCTTCCCATTGCCAGGGAACCAATCTCAGGTTTTAGTTTATACTTTCTATTTCTTTTTGTACAATGAGTAGATACTTGTGTATTTTCTTATTTCCCTTTCTTTCTTACCTGAGAGTTAAACGTATTTGATACTTGTATATTTTGCTTTTTTTTAAACATCATCTTGGAAATCCCTTTATATAAATTCTTAGAGATCTTCTTTAGTTTATTCAACCACTCTCCTGTGCATGAGTGTTTATTTCCTGTATTTTGTGGTTATGAGCAATGCTGCAGTGAACAGCCTTGTACTTAAGGTAGTCTCAGCTTCCCAGGTGGTGCAGTGGTAAAGAAATGGATACCTGCCAGTGCAGGAGACACCGATTTCTGCGTTGGGAAAGTCCCCTGGAGAAGGAAATAGCTACCTGTTTTGGATTCTTCCCTGGAAGATCCCATGGACAAAGGAGCCCATGAGGCTACAGTCCATGGGGTTGGAAAGAGTCAGATACAACTGAATGACTAAGCGCACATGCGTATGTAGTTTCATATTCTTAGAGAAAGTATTCCTAGAAGTACAGTTTTGCTGGCTTTTGTTGCTATACCAGTAGCATTATAAATTCAAGGCAAACGAAACATTTTTGAAGTTTTGTACATTTTGTTGTTCACAAACGTTAGTTGATCTTTCAAAAACCTCTTAATAAAGGATTTGCTGGGTACTGCTGCTGGTTGATGTAACCTGACAAAAACATCACCCCTAACTGAATTGCTCTACAAGTGAACATGGTAAAGTGAAACAGGAAGCATCTTCTTAGATTGTTAACTGCTCACTTCTAAGTCGCAAAACATTGTATTTGTTTCATAATTATCTTTCTTAATTAGTAATTCTTGGATGGAATTTTTGGGAAAAGATTATGTCATGTATCTCTGCAAATAATGTGAAGTACAGGCCTGTCACTTGTTAGAAAAAAAGAGCTAAACATATATTAACAATAGTTTTAATTTTAAAAAATGATCCCTGATTAATAAGCAAAAACCTCATTGAGTTTATTGTTAGTGTGATTTTGCTTCTCGTGGACTTCCTATGATCGAACGGTTGATTTTCTCTTACCCACCCTTGGATCTCTCATTTTCCTGATAGGCCCAAACAAACCTCACTGGGTTTGTTCTTGACCTCCTTTAGAGCAACACTTTCAGTTTAGTTCTTTGATTCAGCATCTTTATAGCTTTCAGGGTTTAGGTATGTATAAGAGTCAACTGTTCTGGAAAAGTTTTGCTACTATCTCTAAATGAAGATCTCTGGAGTTTTTAAAACCATTTATGCATTTAATATCTCAAATCCTGGTATGGTACTGCTATTCGATATTCCTGCGGCAGCCTTGGACACTGTGGTTGAGGATACCAACTTATTGATTAAGAGCTGGCTTTTAATAAATGCAGAACTTTCTGGACATACTTACCTGTCTTCAGCTAGTTAAAGATTCCTGAAATGCCTTTTTAGACCATATTATCTTGAAAAAACATTGTTTCAGAGATCTTTTCTTAAATCTCATTTTAGCTGGATAATTCAAGATAATCTGTGCAAATAGTATTGGGGGGGAGTTACAACAGAACCAACATCTCTAGACCAGATAACTTTCTTTGTACGCTGAAGCATAGCAGAATAGGATAGGTGTACATCTTCAGAGTCCATATGTCCTGGCAGGCATATGAATTTTGTCTCTTCCTCTTCTTTTTTTATTCAACAGTACATGCATAGTTTTAATACATAAAGATTAAAGTCAGAGCACAACCAAATTTTATAATGGAAAACTGTAATATCCTATTTTAGTATCCCTACTTTCAACTCTTTTTAGTTCTTGTATTCTTGTATTTACCTGATTTTGAACCATAATACTTATGTTGTTCTTTTTTATTAGGCATTGTCTATTGATTTTTTTTTTCTTTTTACAAACGATTTACACTTAGTTCTCATAAAACACACTTAGCAGTATTTACTCTGAAATTGAACTTGGTAGAACAAAAAATCCTACAAGGCTGAGGGATAAAGTAGACTATACTGCACCACAGACAGGATTCTTATAAGGCAGTGACTTTAGAATGTGGCATTAATTGGCCAAGTTCTACAGAAAGCTTTTATGGACTCTACTGAGATCAGTTTCTGTCCATTTCCTTGTCTCAGGCTCACTCATCAATCCTGAGTAATCAACAAGCATTTAAAAAAAAAAAGAAAAAACTGATCCAAATTCATTGCTGCTTAGGTATTACTAATTTAAAAAAAAAGCAAACAAATGAAAAAAAACCCTACAAAACCCCACAAAATTGTGACTTAGGCATTGTTTTAGTTTTAACAGAGAATGGGGAGTAAGTCATTGCTGTGAGAATGTTTCAGTGTGAAGTCCTCAAGCAAAGTATTGATTCTCCCCTTTCTGTTTTATAATTTTCACTTTTGTGTTTTTTTTGTATTTGTGTTTCAGTCTTTTAGAAAGCTACGCTTCTTTTGCATTTCTGGATCTGCAGTCACGGCCCATATTAACTCTGCAGAGTTTTTTTGTTAGAAGACATCTCTAGAATCTACTTTTTGGTGTTGATTTCCTTTGTGATTCAAACAGTATCAGAATATATTTACTTAGAACTTGTGTGAATCTGGTTTTTAAATTTGGAAACATTTTACCTGTTGAAAAAAAAATATGCACAGTGTGAGACTTAGGAGATAAGGTTTAACTAATGTAGGGCAAAATGAGGGCTACAGATCATGAGACAGCATTTCAGATAGCTTTGAGAAGCAGCTCCACATGAGGTGAGGGGAGGAGGTAGGGAGGGGAGGGGAGGGGAGGAGCAAGGATATAAAGGAGTTTTGCAACAAAGGGCAGGTACTCAGAAACATTAACAAGGTTACTGTTAATTAAATAAGCCAGATAGTCAAGTTTAGGAATTCTTTTCTATGTATGGGAAGATGAAAGAGTCTGGGCTCACCGAAATCATTCCTTGATGGGCAGGTCACCTATTAGGGGCCAGGATCTGTGTTTTTACATCCCCAGTTTCCTCAGGGCTCTAAGTTAGGAGCCTGATTACAGTCCGATGGTGGCTAGATGGCAGGTATTTTCCTTCCTGAGTTTCCTCAGGGCTTATGCTGATGACTTAGACTTCTTTGTTTACTGATATGGCAGGACATCATTTCTCCAACTATTCCATTTTTCATACTCTACATAGAAAGAGTTTAGGGTACATATCTGGGAAATTTGACAGAGATCCTCCTGAATTGACATTCTGAGTTTCTCTTAGTAACTACTGAAAACACTATATATATAAAACTCAGCAGTAAATTTATTTTCCCTTTGATACATAAGTACACACTAGGCAGCACAAATACAAAAACTCAAGTCCTAGAGACTTAATTCTCCTTCTTGGTGGTTATCAGAACCTGGGTAGGCTCTGCTACTAGCAAAAGAGAAACAGAATGGTCCTTTTTCATGTGTTTATAGTGAAGCCCAGGTTTATGGAGGGTAGGGTCCCATATATAAAATATGGTAAGTCATTGAAAAAAGATGGTTTTACTCTCAGTAAGATCTTTTTCTTTAAATTATTTATTATTTTTGGCTGTTCTGGGTTTTCACTTGCTGCTGCAGGCTCTTCTCTAGTTGCGGGAGTGGGGGCTACTCTCTAGTGGAGGTGAGCAGGCTTCTCATTGCAGTGACTTCTTTTGTTGTGGAACTCAGGCTCTAGGGCACACAGGTTTCAGTAGTTGCGGCACATGGGCTGCATAGTTGTGGCTCCAAGGCTCTCGAGCACAGGCTGTGTAGTTGTGGCTCACAGGTTTAGTTGCTCCGCAGCATGTGGGATCTTCCCGGATCATGGTTCGAACTCATGTCTCCTGCATTGGCAGACGAACTCTTTACCGCTGAGCTACCACGGAAGCCCTACTCTCAGTAAGATCTTAATGTCTGTTTTTTAAAATTAGGATTGGTACATGATTTCTTTCAAGAAATAAAAATAAAATATTTCTTTGGGTACTCATTCAGGATCATATAAGTAAACAGAACCTCGTCGAAGGTTATATTTGAAATAAAAAATAAGCTTTTTCTTCAGTAAGTTTCATTGCTTTTTTGGCTTAGCAGTTCTTAAAGCATTACTAAATAGCTATTAAACTAAAGTCTTGAGTCGATCAGTTCTCTAATTTCTTTACAGCCTTGTCTTATGAAGCACCCATTTATGCTTATTCGTAGTTTAGAGTAGAGATTGGTGAACTACAGCCCACAGCCCACAACCTGATTTAGTCTGTCTCTGGAGGTTAAGAGCAGTTGTCCTTTACAGTTATTAAAAGGTTGAAAACAAGATGGCAGAGGTTGTTTATAGCACACAAAACCCCAAATAATTACTATATGTCTCTTTACAGAACAAATTTGTTTTAGACTATAATGCATAATGTATGTGTAACTCTTTGTATATTTATTTATTTATTTTGGGTTGCCCTGGGTCTTCATTACTGGCTTTCTACTTGTGGCAAACAGGGGCTCCTCTCTGCTTGCGATGCATGGGCTTCTCACTGCAATGGCTTCTCTTATTTTGGCGTGCTGGCTCTAGCGTGCACGGGCTTCTGTGCAGCACGTGGGGTCAGTAGTTGTGGCACACGGGCTTAGTTGCCCGGTGCCTTGTGGAATCTTCCTGGACTGGGGAACGAACTGGTGTATCCTGCATTGGCAGGTGGACTACTGGACCACCAGGAAAGCCCTGGTATGAACTTTTAAAAAGTTATGTAATTTTTTAATTGAAGCATAGTTGATTTACAATGTATTAATTATTGTGGTACAGCAAAGTGATTCAGGTGTATACACACACACACACTCTTTTTTTTTTTTTTTGGCAGCACTGTGAGGCTTGTTGGATCCTATTAGTTCCCAGACTAGAGGTTGAACCCCAGCCCTTGGCATTGAAAGGGCAGAGTCCAAACCACTAGACTGACAGGGAATTCCCAACATTGTTTTTCTTTTTAATTTTCTTTTCCATTATGGTTATCATAGGAAAAATTAAGTAGGGGGGCTTCTCCTGGTGGTCCAGTGGGTAAGGACACCGCCTTGCAGTGCAAGGGGCGCCGGTTCGATCCCTGGCCTGGGAAGATCCCACGTGCTGCGGAGCGGCTGGACCGATGTGTCCAATCACCGAGCCGGAGCTCTGGAGCGCGTGCACCCAGAGCTGGTGCTCTGTGACAACAGAGGCCACTGCGATGGGAGGCCCACGGGAGCCAAAGAACAAAGACGGATGAAAATAGACAAATGAAAGACCAATAGAAGTGGCACACCCGCTCCCCTCCCTCCCCAACCTGACCCCCACCCAAAATAGAAAAAAAAAAATTAAGTAGGATCTTGTTTATCCATTCTGTTTATGCTGTGTCACTCCAGTAGTGTCCATTTGTGACTCTAGAGACTCACCCGCCAGGCTCCTTGTCCATGGGGTTTTCCAGGCAAGAATACTGGAGTGGATTGTCGTTTACTTCTCCAGGGCATCTTCTCAACCCAGGGATCAAACCCATTGGCAGGTGGTTTCTTTTTTTTTTACCCCCATCATGCCTTTTTTTTTTTTTTTTTTTCATCCCTTTTATTCTTTGGCCTGTGTGGGTCTCCTATTGCAGTGGCCTCTCCCATTGCAGAGCACCCGCTCTGGGCACATGCGCTCCAGAGCGCTGGCTCCTAATTGGACACACTGGTCCAGCCGCTCCGTGGCACATGGAATTTTCCCAGGCCAGGTCAAATCGGTGTCCCTTGCACTGTAAGGCGGACTCTCTACCCGCTGGACCACCAGGGAAGCCTGGCAGGGGATTCTTTACCACTGAACCACCTGGGATAATAATAAGCACTGTCATCCATATCTAGTCAACAGCGATTTAGAAAAATGAACATTTAATATAGTTTTTTGAATTCACTTTGCTTTGTAACTGAAACTAATGCAGCATTGTAAGCCAAGTATACTGCAATAAAAAAAGAAAAATGAGAGGAATTTGTGGCCTTAAAAAAATCAATCACAGTATAGAATTTTAGGTTGGAATATTTTTCTTTCAGCACATTTTCTTTCTGTTGTCTTTTGGCTTTCACTGTTACTATTGAGCAGTTAGTTCCTATGGTATCTTTTCAGACCTTTTTGTCTTTGTGTTCTCTTGTTTACTATAAATGAAAATGTTTTGCAGCAGTGAAGCAGAGTTAATCTTACTTTCCACAAAATTATGAGGTATCAAAATTTTCATGTTATGTTATTTTTACTGTATGTTTGTTGTTGTCTTTTGGGAAATTATTTTTAGGGATAATTCATGACCTAGATGAGAACTCTGTTTTTCAGAAAGGATTTTTATTTGTTTCTACCAGACAGTTTGGATCACTACCAGTCCAGGACCACCTTCAGTCAGTTTCATAGTCTTGAAGTTTTCTGAAATGCCTTGACAGTGTAAATCTGTGAAAGGGCTAGTTTTCTTGCAATTTGTTCTTGACTTGAGGGTACAGCTTTTTGAGGGAATTCCCTGGTGTTCTAGTGACTAAGACTGCGCTTCCACTGCCAAGGGTCTGCTTTCAACCAGGATCCTCCAAACAATGCAGCAAGGCTGGGAAAAAAAGTTTCAAGGTTCCAGCATAAAGCAGGGAGCATCTTTTGTTATTAAATAGGTTTTCTACTTTGGACAGGACTTGGGCTTGGGTTCTACCCACATGGCCCTTAAAAAAGGAGGGCCTGTTTTGATTGGTTTAGCAAGTACCTGCAAGGGAAAGTGAGCTTTTGAGCTCTCTGTGTTTCCCCGGAGGCTCAGTGGTAATGAATCCACTTGGCCCGCTGCAGAAGAGAATAGCAACCCGCTCCTGTATTATTGCCTGGGAAATCTCATGGACAGAGGAGCCTGGAGGGCTTCAGTCCATGGGATGGCAAAAGAGTCAGACACAACTGAATGGTTAAAATAACAAGTGTTTCTGGGTACCCATTAATTTTGGCTCTGGTTTAGTCATACCTCCAATATTATTGTTGAGCTTCCCTAGTGACTCAGATGGTAAAGAATGTGTGTGAAGTACAGGAAACCCTGGTTCAATTCCTGAACCCTTGGAGAAGGGAAATCTCATGAACAGAGGAGCCTGGTGGGCTATAGTCCATGAGGCTGCAAAGAGCTGGACGCAACTAAGGACCTAACGCTTTTATTTTCACAGTATTGTTAGCTCTTCATTGCTTTTTAGAGAATTTCTGTCTCCCAGTATTTTTAGTTGTATATAATTTGAGGGTTGTTCCAAAAAATCTAGCCCACTATTATTAGAAATGGATTACAGCATATATATTTTTTTTTTTTTTTTTTAAATTTTTGGCTTCTTTTATTCACTTTTTATTTACTTATTTTTATCCATCCTTATTATTCTTTGGCATGAGTGGGCCTCCCATTGCACTGGCCTCTCTCAGTGCAGAGCACTGGCTCTGGGCTCATGCGCTCCAGAACGCTGGCTTGTAATTGAACACACCAGTCCAGCCGCTTCACGGCATGTGGGATCCTCCCAGGCCAGGGATCGAACCGGTGCCCCTTGCACTGCAAGGCAGACTCTTTACCCACTGGACCACCAGGGAAGCCCCTGCATTCATATTTTTAGAGCTCTTTTATGTATACTACATTTAAGATGCTATTGATTAAGCATTTTGCAAGTAGAAGATATATGTGGAACTATAATAATTAAATAGCTGAGAGTCACATTTTATGAGAGAATCCAAGAGTCAATGTAAACACACGCACCCCAGACAAAACAAAATATTTTTATTATCTTTAGGGTTTTTGAGTTAGCCAGGTAATTATAGCCATAGAAAGTTGAGTGTTGCCAGCGTGGAAAGTTCAGGCTTGGTATGTTAAAAAAAAAAAAAAAAGTGGTTACCAAAACACTGATTGCTGGCTCTTACTGTGCCGGGATGATGGAAGGTTACTCACCTTATACTCAGTGTGACATGCTTAGTGGAAACGTAGCATTAAAACCTTACAGCAGGGCTTCCCCTGGTGGTCTAGTGGGTAAAGACACCGCCTTGCAGTGCAAGGGGCGCCGGTTCGATCCCTGGCCTGGGAAGATCCCACGTGCCGCGGAGCGGCTGGACTGATGTGTCCAATTACTGAGCCGGAGCTCTGGCGCGCGTGCGCCCAGAGCCAGTGCTCTGCGATGACAGTGGCCACCATGATGGGAGGCCCACAGGAGCCAAAGAACAAAGACGGATGAAAATAGAGAAATGAAAGACCAATAGAAGTGGCCCGCCTGCTCCCTCCCTCCCCAACCCGGCCCCCGCCCAAAATAAATAAATAAATAAATCTTTAAAAAAAAAAAACCTTACAGCAACCTTATTTTGAAGATAGCTTAATCCAGTGACTTTTCTTTGTTTTAGGATTCAGGTTGTCTGTAGTGAGCCATTTTTCTAAACCACCTTATATATTTGCAGCAGAAATGTTGTAGTGGACAGTCTCTGGTCTAAATCTACAGGTGCAATATGAAAGAATTTGATCGAATAATTTTGTTTCCTTCTTCTAAAAACATTGTCTTCGGTTATTTTCTATTATATTTACATGCTCCACAGCTAAGAAAGTGACTGTTTTCTTGACACTACACAAGTGGCTCTGTTCGCCACGCCTCTTTAAGAAAGTGGTATGTGCGAGTTCCCTGGTCTCGTGGCCAAGATTTGGTGCTTTCACTACTGTGACCCGGGTTCAGTCCCAGTCGGGGAACTGAGATCCCACAAGCTATGCAGCATGACCAAAAAAAAAAAAGTGATATGTAATGTTCTGGACTACACAAACTAGGAGTTAAGGTATTTAAATATTTTATGAAGATCAAATACTTTGGTAATTTACAGTGCTCTGTTACTGTGATTCTTGGGTCTTGAGGTGACCCGAGTTCGCCTCCTTGGGTCGGGAAGACCCCCTGGAGAAGGGAACAGCAACCTCCTCCAGTGTTCTGCCTGGAGAATTCCGTGGACAGAGGAGCCTGGCGGGTCTGCAGTTCACGGGATCCCAAAGAGTCGGATGCAGCTGAGCAGCTAAGACTTTCCCTTTCACAGTAGGCTGTTGCTGTGATTCTTGGGTCTTGAGGTTGGTGGTTTTAAATTAGACATGTATTTTCTTGAACAGCAAAACAAGTGTCTTAGAGCAGTGTGTTAGAGACATGGCAGAAAGTGAATCAAGTTTATGTAACGGCAGTTGGATGCTTAATCGCTGCTCTCCAGTGTCTCCACTCATATTATTCTCCCCTAGTTGACGCAGGCAAAAGAAGAAATAATAACTGTGATTTTTCTGTAAGGAAGGAGACGTTTGCCCTTTACGTGATTTGACAGCCATGTGCCTTGTAACATGCTCACACATAATGCCTGGGTTTATTATACATTAAGGTCAACACTGATGTTTCTATTTTGCGTAGCAAATTATGTCAGCTAAGAAAGTCATTATAAAGTCAAACTGGAATTATTGCAAGTATTGAATAATTCAGAATGCTTTGAATTGCAGAATTGAGTATGTGAAATACATACCAAGCTATAAGATATGCCACATGTTTACAACAGTGATTTAGAACCATTGGTACAAAAGCATAAGCAAGTTCTCTTCCTCCACTTGTCTTTTTTGTTTATCATTTTGTGTTTTCTCTCTTGGCTTTTACGTTCTTGTAGTAGTTGTAGCAGCAATTACTACAAACCAACAGCGGCGAAATTCTATTTTTTTGGTTGGCTTTTGTCTCTGAGAAAACAAACACGATGACTTCTTTCCAGAGCTAATTACATGTCAGCAGTTTATGGGCCTTCCAGAAGAGGCAGGCGTTTTCACGTCGTAGTTCCACAGAACTGCCGTTTGGTTTGCTTTGCTGTGAGCATGTCATTGAAATCCCCTCCAGGATTTCAGTACACTACACCTGTAGCCTGGGATCTGTTCATAGAATGTATTTAATACTGAAATCTAAACTTAGTTGTTTGCCATCTGCCTATTAAAAATGAGACTTCAGGGCTTCCCTCGCGGTCCAGTGGGTAGGGACACCGCCTTGCAGTGCAGGGGGCACCAGTTTGGTCCCTGGCCTGGGAAGATCCCACATGCCGCGGAGCGGCTGGACTGACGTGTCCAGCTCAGAGTGCATGTGCCCAGAGCCGGTGCTCTGCAGCGAGAGGCCACTGTGATGGGAGGCCCACACAGACCAAAGAACAAAGATGGATGGAAATGGATAAATGAAAGACTATTAGAAGTGGCCAAAAAAAAAAAGAGAGAGACTTTAGACAAGCAGGTTAAAATTTAGTACCTCTCCTAGGCCTTCTTGCAAAATGTGATTTAGAAGGCTGACAGATCCCATTGAGATTAAATAGATATGGGATATGAAAATGTGTCTTGTTACTTTTGGAAGATATAAGACAGAAGCTGCAAACTGTGATTTTTCTGTAAGGAAGGAGACGTTTGCCCTTTACGTGATTTGACAGCCATGTGCCTTGTAACATGCTCACACATAATGCCTGGGTTTATTATACATTAAGGTCAACACTGATGTTTCTATTTTGCGTAGCAAATTATGTCAGCTAAGAAAGTCATTATAAAGTCAAACTGGAATTATTGCAAGTATTGAATAATTCAGAATGCTTTGAATTGCAGAATTGAGTATGTGAAATACATACCAAGCTATAAGATATGCCACATGTTTACAACAGTGATTTAGAACCATTGGTACAAAAGCATAAGCAAGTTCTCTTCCTCCACTTGTCTTTTTTGTTTATCATTTTGTGTTTTCTCTCTTGGCTTTTACGTTCTTGTAGTAGTTGTAGCAGCAATTACTACAAACCAACAGCGAAATTCTATTTTTTGGTTGGCTTTTGTCTCTGAGAAAACAAACACGATGACTTCTTTCCAGAGCTAATTACATGTCAGCAGTTTATGGGCCTTCCAGAAGAGGCAGGCGTTTTCACGTCGTAGTTCCACAGAACTGCCGTTTGGTTTGCTTTGCTGTGAGCATGTCATTGAAATCCCCTCCAGGATTTCAGTACACTACACCTGTAGCCTGGGATCTGTTCATAGAATGTATTTAATACTGAAATCTAAACTTAGTTGTTTGCCATCTGCCTATTAAAAATGAGACTTCAGGGCTTCCCTCGCGGTCCAGTGGGTAGGGACACCGCCTTGCAGTGCAGGGGGCACCAGTTTGGTCCCTGGCCTGGGAAGATCCCACATGCCGCGGAGCGGCTGGACTGACGTGTCCAGCTCAGAGTGCATGTGCCCAGAGCCGGTGCTCTGCAGCGAGAGAGGCCACTGTGATGGGAGGCCCACACAGACCAAAGAACAAAGATGGATGGAAATGGATAAATGAAAGACTATTAGAAGTGGCCAAAAAAAAAAAAAAGAGAGAGACTTTAGACAAGCAGGTTAAAATTTAGTACCTCTCCTAGGCCTTCTTGCAAAATGTGATTTAGAAGGCTGACAGATCCCATTGAGATTAAATAGATATGGGATATGAAAATGTGTCTTGTTACTTTTGGAAGATATAAGACAGAAGCTGCAGTTAATGTGCTTTGGAAGTAAACAGGCCCTTTTGCCAGAGTATAAAAAAATCAACATCTTAAAAGTACTATGTTCCTTTTTCCCATGTCTCCTTTAATGTGATGGGGTAACTTCACTGCATTTAACATAGAGTGTACATAATACTACTGAATTTCTTTAAAAGAGAAGAGACCTTTACTGTGCTGTCATTACAACTTTAAATAAACATGGACTAGATCAAAGAGTAGTAGATTATTCTGGGGTTTTTTTTCTGCCTTTGTTTTATCAGAGTGAGATTTAAGTAAAAATGTGTTGTCCTCCTCACTATGTCAGGAGCTATGATTCTTTTGTAGTAACAGGAGGTCCTGTCCAAAGAAGCTTAAGCTAAAAAGAGAATGGACTTCATGTAATTGTGAAGATAAGATAGAACGCTCACTTTGGGCTTGGCTCAGTCCTGGGCTTATCCTCTTAGCTGAATTGAGTCCTCTGGTACTATTCACTCTTAAGCTGGCTTCTCTTACAGCCTCCACGTGGTGGAAACGGGGCCCAAGTAGCTCTTACCCTGGCACCTCCATCTGTGCCAACCTGTTTGCAATTATTTTATTACTTGTCATCGTCCAGGTCCTTGAACCACTGACGAACATTACTGGTAGTTTTACTTCTGAGTAACCCAAATAAAAAAGTATTCCAAAGTATTCTTAAAATGCTGCTTCTGACGAATAGGTTATGATTTGATAAATTCTGGTAAATTTCTTTGCCTTTAAGTGATTTGTACTTACTATGGAGACCTTTATATAGTTTCAGTTAGAGAATTAGTATTGTCTCGCAGTGACTTGTGATCTTATCTGGCTAAAAACTAACTTTAAGATGTTTTACAGGGTCCCTATGGCATGTCAAAGAAAAATAGTTAATTAAGATTATTTAATATGTTAAGTTAAATGTAATTGTTTGTAATTCTGGTTATTGTAACCCACTTTTATTGTACACTGTAAGCAGATGTTTGACCATGCCTTTTAAGTCTTTTGTCATTTATAGATATATTTATGCCCTGGTGCTGGTACAAAAAGTGCCCAGTCATCAAGGGGATCCATAGGAAGGCTGAGGAACCCAGTTTCTAATGCTCTACATCAAGATGATGGCTATGTAGGGATTTCAACACATATGGACTGAAACTAAGAGCTGCCCTGCCCCTGGGGCCCCTAGATCAGAGATTTTTACTCCCTGATAGGCAGGGTCAACGCCCATGCTCAACCTTGAAGCAATTATAGAAGACTGACCTTCGCCCTTCTGCCTCCCATAAGAATATGGGAGTAAAATCTCTTGAGGGGAGAATGTAAGGGTTAGGAGGAAAAGGGACAGGGCACAATTTTTGCAAAGAATGACAGCCCAAGGACACAGCATAAACCCATTGGAATCACATGGGTCCAAGATGGCAGACCGGACCTTGATCCTCAGTCAGCAAGCTAAATGACACACCCAGAGGCGCCATGACAGTTCTACCCCTTCCCTAAAAGAGCTGGAATAATCCTCCCACTCATTAGCATATGGAATTACCCAGCCTATAAAAGCTAACAACACCGTGTTTTCGGGGCAGCTGGATTCGCTCTGTGATGGCCCACACTCTGTCTGTGGAGTGTGCTTTCTCTGAATCTGAATAAACCCATTTCTTACCTAAAAAAAAAAAAAACAGTCCTATGTCCTAGGAAACCAGTGGTTTTTTAAAATTTTCATTTGAAACCAATGTTTTGAATTCACTTATTTCGTTAGAATAAAGAGATATTTGTCAGTTTGCTCATTTCACGTTCGAAAGAGTTGGCATCGTAAATTTCACTGAAGCCATCTGGATGGAGCCAGGCTAGAGCTGAAAGAGATGTTCATAATACAGGTAATTGAACTTACTGTGTTCCTTCCATCAAAACACAGAAAAGTGGAGACAGATAGTGCATGTACCTGCTGGCTAGTGCCGTCTTTCCCTCTCTCACTCTCTCTTAATGAAAGGCAGGTCCAGGCTTCCATAACTTCAATTGTGGATCCCAGCTGTTATCAGAACTTTATGAAGTTCTGGTGTTTTGTTGGTTTAAAAATTTCAACCTCTATGCAATATTTGAGGTAACTCACATGTTATTTTCTCAACAAAAATGTCCCCTTTGTACACCCCACTCTTTTTTTGTCTCTGTTGTCATCTTTTATTTCATGTGTTAAATAGTTGGAAAAGCTATACCACGTTATCTCTAGCTCATAGGTCTAGAGATTAGATTGGATCTGTGTGGTATAGGAAATATAATTTTAGTCAAGATGTTCTCCTAGAGAAAATTCAAAATACCAGATTTGAGGAGACTATTGAGGAGTCTGAAAGATTTCCTTGGATTCCTTTTTTTTTTTTTTTAATTTTTGGGCCACTTTTTTTTTTTTTTTAAACCTTTATTTTACTTTTAACTTTTACAGAGTTTTGTTGTTTACAGATATGTATGTTCTCAGATTAGTCATATGTATATCCCCCCCTTCCCCTCCCTCCCAACCCTCACACAGCACCCCTGAAGGATCCCCTTTTCTCACAGAGCAATGACTATAGCTATTTTCTTCACTTATGATAGTACAGGCCTTCATGCTACTTCCTTTACACCTCTCACCCACTGTTCCTTCCCACAATGTCCATATGTCCACTGTCCATGTCTGTCTTTCTGTCGCTTCACTGCATGTGCCATCATCACCGTCCTACTAGATTCCATATATATGTGTTAATATACTGTATTTGTCCTTCTCTTTCTGACTGACTTCACTTTTTATGATACGTTCTAGATCCAGCCACCTCATTAGGGTTGATTCTTCTGCATTTCTCTTTACAGCTGTGTAGTATTCCATTGTATATATGTACCAGAGCTTTTGGATCCATTCGTTCGTCGATGGGCATCTAGGTTCCTTCCATGTTCTAGCTATTGTATAGAGAGCTGCAATGAACATTGGGGTACAGATGCTTCTTTCAATTTTGATTTCGTCAGGGTATAAGCCTAAGAGTGGGATTGCTGGGTCATATGGTGCTTCTATTTTTAGTTTTTTAAGAAATCTCCAGACTGTCTTCCATAGAGGCTGTATCAATGCTAGTGCCGTCTTTCCCTCTCTCACTCTCTCTTAATGAAAGGCAGGTCCAGGCTTCCATAACTTCAATTGTGGATCCCAGCTGTTATCAGAACTTTATGAAGTTCTGGTGTTTTGTTGGTTTAAAAATTTCAACCTCTATGCAATATTTGAGGTAACTCACATGTTATTTTCTCAACAAAAATGTCCCCTTTGTACACCCCACTCTTTTTTTGTCTCTGTTGTCATCTTTTATTTCATGTGTTAAATAGTTGGAAAAGCTATACCACGTTATCTCTAGCTCATAGGTCTAGAGATTAGATTGGATCTGTGTGGTATAGGAAATATAATTTTAGTCAAGATGTTCTCCTAGAGAAAATTCAAAATACCAGATTTGAGGAGACTATTGAGGAGTCTGAAAGATTTCCTTGGATTCCTTTTTTTTTTTTTTTAATTTTTGGGCCACTTTTTTTTTTTTTTTAAACCTTTATTTTACTTTTAACTTTTACAGAGTTTTGTTGTTTACAGATATGTATGTTCTCAGATTAGTCATATGTATATCCCCCCCTACCCTCCCCTCCCTCCCCTCACACAGCACCCCTGAAGGATCCCCTTTTCTCACAGAGCAATGACTATAGCTATTTTCTTCACTTATGATAGTACAGGCCTTCATGCTACTTCCTTTACACCTCTCACCCACTGTTCCTTCCCACAATGTCCATATGTCCACTGTCCATGTCTGTCTTTCTGTCGCTTCACTGCATGTGCCATCATCACCGTCCTACTAGATTCCATATATATGTGTTAATATACTGTATTTGTCCTTCTCTTTCTGACTGACTTCACTTTTTAGGATACGTTCTAGATCCAGCCACCTCATTAGGGTTGATTCTTCTGCATTTCTCTTTACAGCTGTGTAGTATTCCATTGTATATATGTACCAGAGCTTTTGGATCCATTCGTTCGTCGATGGGCATCTAGGTTCCTTCCATGTTCTAGCTATTGTATAGAGAGCTGCAATGAACATTGGGGTACAGATGCTTCTTTCAATTTTGATTTCGTCAGGGTATAAGCCTAAGAGTGGGATTGCTGGGTCATATGGTGCTTCTATTTTTAGTTTTTTAAGAAATCTCCAGACTGTCTTCCATAGAGGCTGTATCAATTTACACTCCCACCAGCAATGCAGGAGTGTTGCCTTTTCTCCGCAGCCTCTCCAGCATTTATTGTCTGTCGATTTGTGGATGATGGCCATTCTGACGGGTGTGAGGTGATATCTCATTGTAGTTTTGATTTGCATTTCTCTAATTATTAGTGAAGTTGAGCATCGTTTCATGTGTTTTTGGGCCATCTGTATGTCATCATTGGAGAGGTGTCTGTTTAGGTCCTTTTCCCATTTTTTGATTGGGTTGTTCGTTTTTCCAGTGCTGAGTTGTCTGAGTTGCTTGTAGATTTTGGAGATTAATTCTTTGTCTGTTGTTTCATTTGCTATGATTTTCTCCCACTCTGTGGGCTGTCTGTTCAGCTTTTTTGTAATTTCTTTAGCTGTACAAAAGCTTTTAAGTTTCATTAGGTCCCACATGTTCATTTGTCTTTTTAGTTCCACTATTCTAGTAGGTGGGTCAGAGAAGATCTTGCTTTGATTGATGTCCTTGAGAGTTTTGCCTATATTCTCCTCTAAGAGTTTGATGGTTTCTGGCCTTACATTTAAGTCTTTAATCCATTTTGAGTTGATCTTTGTGTATGGTGTCAGGGTATGTTCCAACTTCATTTTCCTGCATGTAGCTGTCCAATTTTCCCAGCACCATTTGTTGAAGAGGCTGTCTTTGTCCCATTTTATATGTTCGCCTCCTTTGTCAAAAATAAGGTACCCATAGGTGCGTGGTTTTATCTCTGGGTTCTTGATCTTGTTCCATTGGTCGATATTTCTGTTTTTGTGCCAGTACCATACTGTCTTGATGACTGTTGCTTTGTAGTAGAGTCTGAAGTTGGGGAGGCTGATCCCCCCAGCTCCATTCTTCTTCCTGAGGATTGCTTTGGCTATTCGAGGTCTTTTGTGTTTCCTGAGGATTTGCTTGCCAGAGTGGGTTCTGGGCATCTGGTCCTTCCATGCTTTTCTAATGAACATTGGGGTACAGATGCTTCTTTCAATTTTGATTTCGTCAGGGTATAAGCCTAAGAGTGGGATTGCTGGGTCATATGGTGCTTCTATTTTTAGTTTTTTAAGAAATCTCCAGACTGTCTTCCATAGAGGCTGTATCAATTTACACTCCCACCAGCAATGCAGGAGTGTTCCTTTTCTCCGCAGCCTCTCCAGCATTTATTGTCTGTCGATTTGTGGATGATGGCCATTCTGACGGGTGTGAGGTGATATCTCATTGTAGTTTTGATTTGCATTTCTCTAATTATTAGTGAAGTTGAGCATCGTTTCATGTGTTTTTGGGCCATCTGTATGTCATCATTGGAGAGGTGTCTGTTTAGGTCCTTTTCCCATTTTTTGATTGGGTTGTTCGTTTTTCCAGTGCTGAGTTGTCTGAGTTGCTTGTAGATTTTGGAGATTAATTCTTTGTCTGTTGTTTCATTTGCTATGATTTTCTCCCACTCTGTGGGCTGTCTGTTCAGCTTTTTTGTAATTTCTTTAGCTGTACAAAAGCTTTTAAGTTTCATTAGGTCCCACATGTTCATTTGTCTTTTTAGTTCCACTATTCTAGTAGGTGGGTCAGAGAAGATCTTGCTTTGATTGATGTCCTTGAGAGTTTTGCCTATATTCTCCTCTAAGAGTTTGATGGTTTCTGGCCTTACATTTAAGTCTTTAATCCATTTTGAGTTGATCTTTGTGTATGGTGTCAGGGTATGTTCCAACTTCATTTTCCTGCATGTAGCTGTCCAATTTTCCCAGCACCATTTGTTGAAGAGGCTGTCTTTGTCCCATTTTATATGTTCGCCTCCTTTGTCAAAAATAAGGTACCCATAGGTGCGTGGTTTTATCTCTGGGTTCTTGATCTTGTTCCATTGGTCGATATTTCTGTTTTTGTGCCAGTACCATACTGTCTTGATGACTGTTGCTTTGTAGTAGAGTCTGAAGTTGGGGAGGCTGATCCCCCCAGCTCCATTCTTCTTCCTGAGGATTGCTTTGGCTATTCGAGGTCTTTTGTGTTTCCATATGAACTGTGTTATTCGTTGGTCTAGTTCTGTGAAGAATGTTATTGGAAGTTTGATAGGGATCACATTGAATCTATTGATGACATTTGGTAGTATGGTCATTTTCACAATATTGATTCTCCCGACCCAGGAACATGGAATATTTCTCCATCTGTTTAACTCTTCTTTAATTTCTTTCATGAGTGTCTTGTAATTTTCTGTGTACAGTTCTTTTGTTTCTTTGGGTAGGTTTATTCCTAGATATTTGATTCTTTTGGTTGCGATGGTGAAGGGGATTGCCTCTTTGATTTCATTTTCTGATTTTTCATTGTTTGTATATAGGAATGCCAGTGATTTCTGTATATTGATTTTGTATCCTGCGAATTCGCTGATTAACTCTAGTAGTTTTGTAATAGTGTCTTTGGGATTTTCTATGTATAATATCATGTCATCTGCAAATAGAGAGAGCTTGACTTCTTCTTTTCCAATCTGGATTCCTTTGATTTCTTTCTCTTCTCTTATTGCTGTTGCTAGAACTTCCAGGACTATGTTGAATAAGAGTGGTGAAAGTGGACACCCTTGTCTTGTTCCTGATCTTAGAGGGAATGCTTTGAGTTTTTCACCATTGAGGATAATGTTCGCTGTGGGCTTCTCATATATGGCTTTCACTATGTTAAGATAAATTCCTTCTATGCCTATTTTTTGAAGAGTTTTTATCATAAATGGGTGCTGTACTTTGTCAAAGGCTTTTTCTGCATCTATTGAGATGATCATGTGATTTTTGTCTTTCAATTTGTTGATATGGTGTATCACATTGATTGATTTGCGGATGTTGAAGAATCCTTGGATGAGCTTTGATGTGCTGCTGAATTCTGTTTGGTGTCAGGGTATGTTCCAACTTCATTTTTTTTGCATGTAGCTGTCCAATTTTCCCAGCACCATTTGTTGAAGAGGCTGTCTTTGTCCCATTTTATATGTTCGCCTCCTTTGTCAAAAATAAGGTACCCATAGGTGCGTGGTTTTATCTCTGGGTTCTTGATCTTGTTCCATTGGTCGATATTTCTGTTTTTGTGCCAGTACCATACTGTCTTGATGACTGTTGCTTTGTAGTAGAGTCTGAAGTTGGGGAGGCTGATCCCCCCAGCTCCATTCTTCTTCCTGAGGATTGCTTTGGCTATTCGAGGTCTTTTGTGTTTCCATATGAACTGTGTTATTCGTTGGTCTAGTTCTGTGAAGAATGTTATTGGAAGTTTGATAGGGATCACATTGAATCTATTGATGACATTTGGTAGTATGGTCATTTTCACAATATTGATTCTCCCGACCCAGGAACATGGAATATTTCTCCATCTGTTTAACTCTTCTTTAATTTCTTTCATGAGTGTCTTGTAATTTTCTGTGTACAGTTCTTTTGTTTCTTTGGGTAGGTTTATTCCTAGATATTTGATTCTTTTGGTTGCGATGGTGAAGGGGATTGCCTCTTTGATTTCATTTTCTGATTTTTCATTGTTTGTATATAGGAATGCCAGTGATTTCTGTATATTGATTTTGTATCCTGCGAATTCGCTGATTAACTCTAGTAGTTTTGTAATAGTGTCTTTGGGATTTTCTATGTATAATATCATGTCATCTGCAAATAGAGAGAGCTTGACTTCTTCTTTTCCAATCTGGATTCCTTTGATTTCTTTCTCTTCTCTTATTGCTGTTGCTAGAACTTCCAGGACTATGTTGAATAAGAGTGGTGAAAGTGGACACCCTTGTCTTGTTCCTGATCTTAGAGGGAATGCTTTGAGTTTTTCACCATTGAGGATAATGTTCGCTGTGGGCTTCTCATATATGGCTTTCACTATGTTAAGATAAATTCCTTCTATGCCTATTTTTTGAAGAGTTTTTATCATAAATGGGTGCTGTACTTTGTCAAAGGCTTTTTCTGCATCTATTGAGATGATCATGTGATTTTTGTCTTTCAATTTGTTGATATGGTGTATCACATTGATTGATTTGCGGATGTTGAAGAATCCTTGCATGCCTGGGATGAACCCAACTTGATCGTGATGAATGAGCTTTTTGATGTGCTGCTGAATTCTGTTTACTAGGAGATAGAATTCTCAAAGCAGCAAGGGAAAAGCAACTAGTGACATACAAGGGAAAGCCCATCCGTTTAACAGCTGATCTTTCAACAGAAACTCTGCAGGCTAGAAGGGAATGGCAGGACACATTTAAACGGCTGAAAGAGAATAATCTGCAACCAAGAATCCTCTACCCTGCCAGGATCTCCTTCAGAATTGATGGAGAAATCAAAAGCTTTACAGACAAGCAAAAATTAAAAGAATTTAGTCACACCAAACCAGCCTTACAACAAATGTTAAAGGGACTTATATAGAAAACAAATATAAAAGGAGAAGATCCACGAAACAAACCCATCATAACATCTAAGAAGATGACAATAGGATCATTTGTATCAATAGTTACTTTGAATGTCAATGGACTAAATGCCCCAACCAAAAGACACAGAGTGGCTGAATGGATCCAAAAACACGACCCATACATATGCTGCCTCCAGGAAACTCATTTCAGACCTAGAGACACTCATAGACTGAAAGTGAGAGGCTGGAAAAAGATATTCCATGCAAATGGAAATCAAAAGAAAGCTGGAGTAGCAATCCTGGGCCACTTTTTTGTTGGTCTTTCATTTATTTGTTTTCATCCATCTTTGTTCTTTGGCCTGTGTGGGCCCCCTGCTGCAGCGGCCTCTCCTGTAGCAGAGCACCGGCTCTGGGCGCATTCGCTCCAGAGCACTGGCTCATAATTGGACACACTGGTCCAGCCACTCCACTGCACGTGGGATCTTTCTGTGCCAGGGATCGAACCGGCGCCTCCTGCAGTGCAAGGCGGACTCCTTACCCACTGGACCACCAGGGAAACCCCCTCCTTGGATTCTTTTCTTGAGCGAGGACATTTTTTCTTTTTTTAGCTTCTTAGTTACAGTTTTGCAGCACCTTGGACATTTACTTCTCTGACATTTATATTCTTCCTATATTATATATACTTTGCATTCAAACCTCCGTAATATGTGTTATTTAAAATAATTAACATTTAAATACATCTATCGTTTAATTTTCTGCTAGCTGTTTTTATTTTTCTAGCATGGAGAGTAAACTACAGTGAATAAAAAATTTTGTTACATCTTCTACGTCGCCAACAATTATTTATTATGTACTTTCTACATTCTGGGCTTCCTAAGTGGTACTAGTGGTAAAGAATCTGCCTGCTGATGCAGGAGACGCAAGAGACGCAGGTTTGATCCCTGGGTTGAGAAGGTCCTCTAGAGGAGGGAGTGGCATCCCACTCTCCAGTGTTCTTGCCTGGAGAATCCTGTGAACAGAGGAGCCTGGTGGGCTACAGTCCAAGGGCTTGCAAACAGTTGAACACGACTGAGTACGTGCCTTATTGCTGTGTTCTACATTCTAGGTATTAATACAAATCAGGGGTACTCTTCCTGTCTCTCCAGAAATTTCTGTCTCATACAGTATGACTGTACAATATATGAAAGGCAGATTTGAGCAGATCAAGGCATGGAGGCCAAAAATAATAGTAACAGTAAGAAGAATAATAATTATTATTATAATAAAAGAGAGAGCCGCTTAGAGATTGGGATCTAGAAAATGAGGATTTGGACTAAAGCTGTGACAGAAGGAGAGAAGGTTGACTGAGTCTAAGCACTACTGAACAAAGTCGACTAAGGATAAAGGACTGAGATAGGAGACTTGCAGGAGTGAAAGGAATCAAAAGTAACCCCAGAGTTCCAGTGGGTACATGGGGGTTGTTTGTTCAGGGATGATGCCATGGTAGAAAGGAGAACTGACCTCGGGACAAAAACTGACTCTGTTAAATTTAATAAATAAATAGGAAAGAAGAGAGATTTTTTATATGAAAGAACTGAAGGTAACTTATATAGATACTTCCTCTTCCAGGAGGTAGAGCTTAACTCCCCATCCTCCTCCTGAGTATAGGCTGAGCTCAGTGAATTACTTCCAAAGAGTAGACTGTGGAAAGGTGGAGGGAAGTCACTTTGCAGAGAGAAACCTGGCAAACACTCCCTTGGCCAGGTGATCAGAGTTGGCTTCTTCAGCACGTATGCCCTTGATAGGATGTGTTGAAAATGGCACTTCTTCCCCAAAACCCATGTCCCATGAGAAAAGCGTCACACAAGCTCAAATTGAGAGACATTCTGCAGAACATCTCGCCAGGCTTCTTCCGAACTGTCAGGTCATTAGACACAAAGAAACTAAGGAGAACAGGCTAAATCCACGGTGGGAACAGTATTTGACCAAATGTCGGGGCACCTGTTGACCCAGTCACGTTGACACACAATCTTGTGTCACTGTCTAAAACTCAGAGAGGATGGAGGGTTAAACAAGGTAGAGGGTTAAGGAGGGTGAGAGTTGTTTTCTAAACATGAAAAACAGCAGAATGCCAAAAGACAGGATAGAGAAGATGATTCTTAATGATAAAGATGCCATGAAGGGCTTCCCTGGTAGCTCAGTGGTATAAGTAATTTGCCTGCCAATGCAAGAGAGACAGGTTCGATCCCTGATCTGGGAAGATCCCACATGCTGCGGAGCAGCTAAGCCCGTGAGCCATTATTATGGAGCCTGTGCTCTAGAGCCTCGGAGCCGCAACTGTGGAGCCCATGTGCCACCACTACTGAAGCCCGTGAGCCCTAGAGCCCGAGTTCCACAACAGGAGGACTCACCGCAACAGGAAGACTGCTCGCCTCATCTCTAGACTAGCCCTGACTCCCTGCAACTAGAGAAGAGCCTGTGGCAGCAGTGAAAACCCAGGATAGCCAAAATAAATAAATAAATAAAACTTTAAAAAATACAAGAGCATTGATACTAAAAAAAAAAAAAAATCCATGAAGCAGGAAGTGAGGAAATGTGGTCTGACTCTTCATTTAAAAAGTAAAAGGAACATGCACGGCCAGTGACAGAATGGATAACAGAAGTAAGTTAAATTTTTATGTTATAGTTGACGTTCGAACATACAGATTTGAACTACACAAGTCCACGTGGATTTTTTTGAGAAACTAGGTACTACAGTGCCATGTGATCTGAGGCTGGTTGAGTTTGCAGATGTGGAACCACAGATACAGAGGGCCAGCTCTAAAGTTATCCTTGGATTTTTGACAGTGAGGAGGGTCTGCTCCCACTAACTCCTCTGAGGTATTCAAGAGTCATCTGTATTTTATTTGCCTCTCTTGTGGGACATCCCTTTTCATCTGACTGCTCCATACCCAAAGTGGGGCCAAAGTAACTAACACATAAAACTTTCCTCAAATTTTAAGGGGAAAAGCAAGTCCCTCCTACCTGCCACTCTTGCCCAAGAAAGCAGTTTCTTCACATTGTCTAAAAATGTCTTGAGGTTTTCAAATGCTCAAATTTATGAATGTGTATCCATGGATACAAGGATAAAAGTCGTATAGGTTAAAGTTAACCTTGCATGTCATAAAGCAGGTGCTCAGTGAGTTAACACGTATTATAAAATCCTAACTCACTCTTACCCTTTTAGGTACAGCCTTCAATAATATAGTCAAACATTTACACACACTCTGATTTTATTATGCATCTTTTATAATTGAATACACAGAAGACTGGCTTTAGGCCAGAAAGCAATAAATTAAATTTGAAATGCTTATTTCTGCTAGTATTTCGTACTACCTTTTTTCCCCTCTAAGCCCAATAAAATACTCTGATAATTTCACAAAGGTATACCTTAAAAGGTGATAGTGCCAAAGGTGAAATATTGTTTGGTTAGGAGTACCTTGTGTCTCTATAGCTCAAAAATCTGTCCGCTGGTAAATACAGAATTTAAAATCAGCGTTTAAAAATCTCTTAGGTATATAAGTATATAGTGTTTGAAAATCAGACTGTGGAAGTTGGGGACCAGGGATCTTCTCCTGCATTGAGAGTGTGGAGTCCGAACCACTGGACCACCAAGGAAGTCCCCATAACTGTTTTTCTCAATTTTTTTTTTTCTATTTTTACCACAAAATCCTGTAAAATAAATGGAAGGAAATTGCATCTTTTTATATTAGCATCTCATCTTTATTAGGGTATGTATCAGTAGGTTCACTGTGGAGCAGAGAGCTAGTTAAAGTGACAAAACAGAGATGTCATTGAATTTGCAAGTTGAGGAAATGAATATTAATAAGATATATCCATCAGAAGGTAATTTTATTCATGCACTTTGCCGAAGTTCTTGGACAGAACATAGTTCTTTCTCTGACTGTTCATTTTCATCATGATTTAATGATGTCCCCATCTGACTTTTAGTGACCAATGATTTTTAGCAGTAATATATTCAGAAAAGTGTAGAAACCCATTTATTCAAGAAATGCTGTCTTAAATGATTTTCAAAGTTGGGTTTAATTAAATATGTAATACTGATGAATTATACAAATTGGTTTTTTATTTCCTAAGACTGTTTTTGTGCAAGTATTAATTCGCAGATATGTCCTTTAAAGGGCTAATGTGTTGTACCTGGTTCTGAAAGACTTCTGTCACTGAGGTTTACCACGATTGTAAATTATGGTGCTGTGGTTGAGACTGTTGTGTGGGTATACTTCTGCTGAAGTTTATTTTATTTTATTTTAAGACTTGTAGGATATTAGTTCCCTAACCAGGGATTGAGCGTGGGTCTCCAGCAGTGAAATTGGGGCGTTGTAACAGTAGACCATCAGGGAGTTCCCATGGTTGAGGGTTAAGAATCCGATGATAAACCTGGAGTGATAATTGCTGTCTTTGTATATGTGAGCCCTGCTGTTAATAAATGGCTGCTTCTATAAAAGAGCTGTTTATTACCAGATTGTGGAATTTGGATATATGGTGAAACCCAGCTTTGGACAGCTACAGGAAGACCAGAATAATGGCACAGGCTAGTAAGAACTGGAATAGAAACTACTATGGAGTCTGTTTTTCAAATTCCCTGGTGGTCCATTGGTTAGGTGTCCACACTTCCACTGAAGAGGGTGCTCGCGTAATCCCTGGTTGGGGGACTAAGATCCCACAAGCTGTGCAGCCCACCCCCAACCCCCCTGAAAAAAAAAAGTTCCAGAATATCGCTGTCTAACATTGTTATACTAGTATCTCTCAGAACCATCAAATTTTGAACAAAGGTAAAACAAGGACCTCTGACTCAGCCATGAACAAATTAAAAGGGACGATTGCTCTCTCGTAGAAGAGCAAGTAAAATTTGGATTTAGTGAGTTACCTGGGAGAAGGAACATTCTCTGTGAATCATAGCCCACACTAACCCTACTGAGGTGTGGCTGCTGGAGATCCTGTGACGGCAAATCCCAAATGAAACTGCTCAGGCTCTTCTGGGTCTCTGTTGTGTTTCCAGTGGCTAATCTGAATTTTTTTATTTTTTAAATTTTGGCCTCTTTTATTGTTTTTTTTCTATTTTTAATTTGTTTACTTTCATCCATCTTTATTTTTTGGCCTGTGTGGGCCTCCCATCGCAGTGGCCTCTCTCTGTGCAGGGCACAAGCTCTGGGCGCATGTGCTCCAGAGCACTGGCTCGTAATTGGGCACACCGGTTCAGCCACTCCTGTGGCCAGGGATCAAACCAGTGCCCCTTGCACTGCAAGGTGGACTCTCTATCCACTGGACCACCAGCGAAGCCCTAATTTTTATTTTTTAAAGGCGGTTGTAAAGACTGAGCAATCCACCTCATACACACCATCACTGCACTTCCACACTGGTAAATTAGTGGTGTGTTTGTACAAAACCAGGTTTCCATCCTCATTTTTTTAAGAGTGTGGTATAATAAAAAAATATATTTGGCCTGGTCCCCAGTTCCTGGCACAGAGCTCCTGAAACCCTTGGAATTTCCTAAATAATAGGATTTGTTTTGTTACTTCATAACAAGCCCCTTTCAGTCCTCTAGAGCTTAATGCAAATGAAGTGAGTAAGACGTAAGTGAGGTAGCCTGGGCACTTGCAGTCCAGCCTGCCAGCCTCCAGGGGTGGGGTGGGTTGGCTCTCTGGAGACTGAGCTTTGTAAGAACTCAAACTAGAAGACCTGTGGAGCTTCTGTGTTGGTGAACAGATCAAGGTGCCTCTGTGGGCATGGAAGCTCTGTTGTGCCTTCCTTCACTTTGCTCTGTGCCTCTCTTTCCTGTGTTTCTGAGTTGTATCTTTTATGATACATCAGTAGATGCAAGTACACTGTTATCCCGAGTTCTGTGATTTGGCCTAGAGAAGTATTAAACTTGAGGAGGGGGTCATGGTGCCTGCACATTTGTAGTCAAGTCAGACGGAAGAATTATACCTGTTCTTGGGACCTGAGAATCGTGCCTGTCCTCTGAAGCGAGGGCAGGCTGTCCTGTGAAACTGAGCCCTCACCCTCGCCGGTCAGGTAGTTAGGGTGATAATGAAAATGAATCAGTAGTCAATATAATGAAGAAATGGAAAATTCTGTTAGAGCTAAATTTGAGGATTGCATCCTGGGAAGAAATCTCAGAAGGCTCTTTTCTGTGAGTTCTTGTTTGAGACAGAGGGCACTGCGTGAAATAACATGTCATTGACAGTTGACACAGTCCAGGTCTAAGCTGGGCTCCTTAGATCAAGGAGGAATGTTATTTTTTAAAGGGTTGTCTTGTTGATTCTGTTTGGTGGAGTAGGTATTTCTACTGATAGAGGAGGTTTGGTTGATGGATAATGTAGATACACAGTGCATAGTAGTGGGGGAGAGAAAAGGCCAGAGGGCAGAGAAAATTTTTTATATTTAAATTTTTCTCTTTTTGCCATAGAATATGAGTGCTATTTCACAGTGTCGAAACTAAATTGTTTGGCACTCAATGCAGGAGAACTGGTATCACAAAGAGTAAGCTCTGCTTTGTTTCTGTGTGTTAGGAGATACCAAAATTTGCATTGGAAGCAGTTGTTCATTCGCTAAGTAGTGTCTGACTCTTTGTGACCCTGTGAGCTGCAGAATGCCAGGGTGCCCTGTCCTATCCTCCTGCCCGCGGTCTTTCCCAGCGTCAGGGTCTTTTCCACTGAGTCATCTCTTCTCATTCAGGTGGCCAGAGTACTGAAGCTTCAGCATCAGTTCTTCCAATGATTATTCAGGGTTGATTTTCTTTAGGATTGATTGACGTGATCTCCTTGCAGTCCAAGGGACTCTTAAGAGTATGCAAGAATGAATATGCTCAAAGAAAGTGTTGACTGAAGAAAAGTGCACAACCCAAAAAATTGCAAATTATGTTTTATTTTGAGGCCTTACTGAGGACTAGAGCCCAGGAGACAACCTGTCAGTTAGCCTTGAGGAACTGTTCCAAAGAGGTAAGATAGAACCAGGATATGTAGGAATTTTTGCTAAAAAGAGTCATGGTGAACATCCAAAGATGACTGCTAATCACAAAAACAGACGTTTCAAGCTAATGATTTTATGGTGATGGGAATATGCTAGAGTTTGGGCTGTCCTGTGAAACTGAGCCCTCACCCTCGCCGGTCAGGTAGTTAGGGTGATAATGAAAATGAATCAGTAGTCAATATAATGAAGAAATGGAAAATTCTGTTAGAGCTAAATTTGAGGATTGCATCCTGGGAAGAAATCTCAGAAGGCTCTTTTCTGTGAGTTCTTGTTTGAGACAGAGGGCACTGCGTGAAATAACATGTCATTGACAGTTGACACAGTCCAGGTCTAAGCTGGGCTCCTTAGATCAAGGAGGAATGTTATTTTTTAAAGGGTTGTCTTGTTGATTCTGTTTGGTGGAGTAGGTATTTCTACTGATAGAGGAGGTTTGGTTGATGGATAATGTAGATACACAGTGCATAGTAGTGGGGGAGAGAAAAGGCCAGAGGGCAGAGAAAATTTTTTATATTTAAATTTTTCTCTTTTTGCCATAGAATATGAGTGCTATTTCACAGTGTCGAAACTAAATTGTTTGGCACTCAATGCAGGAGAACTGGTATCACAAAGAGTAAGCTCTGCTTTGTTTCTGTGTGTTAGGAGATACCAAAATTTGCATTGGAAGCAGTTGTTCATTCGCTAAGTAGTGTCTGACTCTTTGTGACCCTGTGAGCTGCAGAATGCCAGGGTGCCCTGTCCTATCCTCCTGCCCGCGGTCTTTCCCAGCGTCAGGGTCTTTTCCACTGAGTCATCTCTTCTCATTCAGGTGGCCAGAGTACTGAAGCTTCAGCATCAGTTCTTCCAATGATTATTCAGGGTTGATTTTCTTTAGGATTGATTGACGTGATCTCCTTGCAGTCCAAGGGACTCTTAAGAGTATGCAAGAATGAATATGCTCAAAGAAAGTGTTGACTGAAGAAAAGTGCACAACCCAAAAAATTGCAAATTATGTTTTATTTTGAGGCCTTACTGAGGACTAGAGCCCAGGAGACAACCTGTCAGTTAGCCTTGAGGAACTGTTCCAAAGAGGTAAGATAGAACCAGGATATGTAGGAATTTTTGCTAAAAAGAGTCATGGTGAACATCCAAAGATGACTGCTAATCACAAAAAAACAGACGTTTCAAGCTAATGATTTTATTGCTTTTCTGTGTATGGGAATATGCTAGAGTTTGGGCTCATTGAAATTATTCCTTAGATATGCATCTTAACTGTATAGGACCAGTATCCTATTTTTTTTGTCCATTCTGAATTTTCTATAGGACATACTGTGTGCATATGTGCACGCGCATATTGAAGTGACTGACAGCTTAGTCGCAGCCACATTTGCTGTTTACTTGAATGACAAGCAGTATTCTTTGTCCACAGAAGTAAAGCTTGAATTTAATAGAAAGAGATAATATTGTTTTTGGATTTGGAAGACCTGCAGATCATTTCAGTGCAATCCCAGTCAAAATCCCAGCAGGCTTTTTGGCGGGAGGTGGGTTAGGGTATAGAAACGGACAAGATGGTGTAAAATTTATATGGAAGTGCAAGTGAACTAAAATAAGTCAAACAGCTGAAAAACAATAAAATTGGACAACTTACATTACTTGTATTTCAGCCCTTGTTATAGAGATTTACTATAAAGTAATCAAGACAATATGGCATTGTCAGAAAAATAAACTTATAAACCTGGGGTTCATAGAGTGTCTTTGTGTTTTATAAATAGAGTTTTTTTTTATATAAATAGTTTTTTGAAACAAAGCTACACCTATTTGTTTACATACTCCCTAGGACTGCTTTTGATCTACAGTTATCAGATTGAGTGTAAGAGAGACTATATTTCGCCTCTTGGTGGGCACTCTTGTCTCCAGCACCTACCTCACAGTGACCTGGGCTTTGTCATGGACTGATCCTCTAAGCCTCAAGGTCTCTCTTCCTTTGCAGCTATTGAAATTCCTCCTCATCTTTCAAGACCCAGCTCAAATGACAACTCTTTGGTCTTCTACAACCCTATTTAATTCCTTGGTGTACAGGCTAGTGCTTATACTAAACTAAACTGTTTTTGGCACTAGTGAAGGAACTTAGAACCAAAGCAGAGGTGAGGTTCAACGCTCCCATAAAAGACAATATTGAGACTCCAGTAAATGTTCCATATACTTTTTAAAAAAATTTATTTATTTATTTATTTATCTATCTTTTGGGGGGGTAGGGTGGGGAGGGAGGGGGATGGGCGGGCCACTTCCATTGGTTTTTCATTTTCTCCATTTTCATCCGTCTTTGTTCTTTGGCTCCTGTGGGCCTCCCATCGCGGTGGCCCCTGTGGTCTCAGAGCGCTGGCTCTGGGCGCACGCGCGCCAGAGCTCCGGTTCGGTAATTGGACACATCAGTCCAGCTGCTCCGCAGCACGTGGGATCTTCCCAGGCCACGGATTGAACCGGTGCCCCTTGCACTGCAAGGTGGTGTCTTTACCCACTGGACCACCAGGGGAAGCCCCTCCATATACTTTTTCTTTTTTTTTAAGATTTATTTATTTATTTATTTTGGGCAGGAGTCGGGTTGGGGAGGGAGGGGAGCGGGCGGGCCACTTCTATTGGTCTTTCATTTCTCTATTTTCATCCATCTTTGTTCTTTGACTCTTGTGGGCCTCCCATTGCTGTGGTGTCTGTTGCTGCAGAGCACCGGCTCTGGGCGCATACGCTCCAGAGCTCCGGCTTGGTCATTGGACACATCGGTCCGGCTGCTCCGCGGCACGTGGGATCTTCCCAGGCCAGGGATCTAACCGCCCTTGCACTGCAAGGCAGTGTCCTTACCCACTGGACCACCAGGGAAGCCCCTCCATATACTTTTGATTGCTCAGAAAAATTTTTATATAGCCCATTTTCTGCTCCTCCAAACTAGGTCAGTGGCTTAAGGTAAACACAGTTAAGACTTCTTTGATGAAAATTTAACTCTTCAGGAGGATAGATGTAGAAAAGAAAAACTAGAAAGGTTTGCCATTTTCTCCTAGTCGTGATTAACTTCCAGTTCTAGGTAGGCCAGCTTCTCTTGTGCCTACTTGGAGGGATGGGTAAGATTTTTAAGAGCTGCACATGTAAAAAGTATTCTAAACAGGAAACCTTTCCCTTTCTCTTCCTTTCTCTCTGCAACGATTCTCCTGGTACATGATGTATCTTGTACATTTGAAATGCCACCTAAAGGCGAGGCTCCTGTGCCCCTGAACGTGTATGTGCATACAGGTCAACCAACTGGACACTAAAATTGTGTTTTCTTTTACTTAAAAAAAAAGATACAACGTTTGAAGCAATGAGATGATACAATCTGTAAAATCCTAAAAGCATTTCTTAGATCCTCCTGTCATAGTCATCTGATTGATTTATTTATTATTATTTTTTTAAAGATTTATTTATTTTGGACGGGGGTCGGGTTGGGGAGGGAGGGAAGCGGGCGGGCCACTTCCATTGGTCTTTCATTTCTCCATTTTCATCCGTCTTTGTTCTTTGGCTCCTGCGGGCCTCCCATCACGGTGGCATCTGTTGTCGCAGAGCGCCGGCTCTGGGCGCATGCGCTCCAGAGCTCCGGCTCGGTGATTGGACACATCAGTCTAGCCGCTCCATGGCACGTGGGATCTTCCCAGGCCAGGGATCGAACGGGCGCCCCTTGCACTGCAAGGCGGTGTCCTTATCCACTGGACCACCAGGGGAAGCCCATCTGATTGATTTATAACTGCCAGGCATTAATATTCTCAAGATGTTGCAGCAGCGGGTATGACACAACAAACACAAGTTGCTACATTGTAGCTGTTGGCAGTTGTGCTCTATACAGTTGTGCTCTATGTTTGGCCTCCTTTGTCTTTCTCATATCCAAAGCCATAGTACTGCGACCTCAAGCGCGCGGCACGTCACCTGGGAGCCTGGATTCAGTAGGTCTTGATGCAGTTTGAGGAGGACCAAAGCCCTCTTTCGGTGAATGTTATTTGAGTTTATGATGTACCTTAATCTAGATAACTCATGTTTATTGTGATTCAAGGAATTGAATGAGCAGGAAATGGAGTTTTCATCTTTTTTTTATTTAACTCAGTCCTTATCTTAAGGGTTTTCTTGCCTGAGATGCTGTTACATGTTGTAGCAGAAAAACTAGAAAGGTTTGCCATTTTCTCCTAGTCGTGATTAACTTCCAGTTCTAGGTAGGCCAGCTTCTCTTGTGCCTACTTGGAGGGATGGGTAAGATTTTTAAGAGCTGCACATGTAAAAAGTATTCTAAACAGGAAACCTTTCCCTTTCTCTTCCTTTCTCTCTGCAACGATTCTCCTGGTACATGATGTATCTTGTACATTTGAAATGCCACCTAAAGGCGAGGCTCCTGTGCCCCTGAACGTGTATGTGCATACAGGTCAACCAACTGGACACTAAAATTGTGTTTTCTTTTACTTAAAAAAAAAGATACAACGTTTGAAGCAATGAGATGATACAATCTGTAAAATCCTAAAAGCATTTCTTAGATCCTCCTGTCATAGTCATCTGATTGATTTATTTATTATTATTTTTTTAAAGATTTATTTATTTTGGACGGGGGTCGGGTTGGGGAGGGAGGGAAGCGGGCGGGCCACTTCCATTGGTCTTTCATTTCTCCATTTTCATCCGTCTTTGTTCTTTGGCTCCTGCGGGCCTCCCATCACGGTGGCATCTGTTGTCGCAGAGCGCCGGCTCTGGGCGCATGCGCTCCAGAGCTCCGGCTCGGTGATTGGACACATCAGTCTAGCTGCTCCGCGGCACGTGGGATCTTCCCAGGCCAGGGATCGAACGGGCGCCCCTTGCACTGCAAGGCGGTGTCCTTATCCACTGGACCACCAGGGGAAGCCCATCTGATTGATTTATAACTGCCAGGCATTAATATTCTCAAGATGTTGCAGCAGCGGGTATGACACAACAAACACAAGTTGCTACATTGTAGCTGTTGGCAGTTGTGCTCTATACAGTTGTGCTCTATGTTTGGCCTCCTTTGTCTTTCTCATATCCAAAGCCATAGTACTGCGACCTCAAGCGCGCGGCACGTCACCTGGGAGCCTGGATTCAGTAGGTCTTGATGCAGTTTGAGGAGGACCAAAGCCCTCTTTCGGTGAATGTTATTTGAGTTTATGATGTACCTTAATCTAGATAACTCATGTTTATTGTGATTCAAGGAATTGAATGAGCAGGAAATGGAGTTTTCATCTTTTTTTTATTTAACTCAGTCCTTATCTTAAGGGTTTTCTTGCCTGAGATGCTGTTACATGTTGTAGCAGATGTCCCTAAGGCCCGGCTTTCCTCTTCTCTGCCCTCCAGCAGAGGCTTGCAGAACCCTGTGCATGTTCCTTCTGCCTTCACTGTTCCAGTGCTAGCTGCAGGCTGCTTTCTTCAAGCCCCCACCCCCTGCGGAGGTCTGGGAGCTGTCTCTGGCCTTGGGAGCATGACTGACTTTGTGGAGGAGGCCTGAGGGGGCTGGCAGCTAACACCCCTCACAGCAGCCCCTCACCAGTAACAGTCGAAAACCTTCTCACAGCTTGGAGGAGGCCACTCTTGAGGTCTGATCTTTGTGTTTTTTTTCCAGAGGTGCCCAAGGAGATGAGCCCCAGCTGCCCAGAATGCTAAGCCACTTGCTCATTCCCAGTTCTACCTGGCTCCCTGTCTCACTTCCCTGCCCCTCTGCTAGGGCTTCCCAGAGACCCTCTCCTCCATAAACTGATTTCTCATACACACAAAAATTTCTTTTCTGGCCTTGTATAAAGCAGTTATAAAATCCATCTTCTCCGCTCAGGCCAAACTAAAAGCTATTTTTGTTATGTATAATTAACCTAAAATACAAAAAAGGAGCAGGCCTGGGGGACTGGTCAGCGTTGAAACAAGTGTGGAAGCTCAAAAAATTGCTTCTCTGAAATTAATGTTACCAGCCTCAGTACAGCACTTGAAATTGTTTTTAGAGTCATGGTCCTAGGTAGTAGATCCTAGGCTAAGTTTGTAAGAGTTAAATAGTTTGTCTATGTATTCAGCATGAGTGTTTCCAAGGTTGTTCTAACTTCAAACATTAGATCAGCTTATTTGAGAAGTTGGAAGCGTGTTAAAGGTGCAAAAACTTGGAGAAGTGCTGGGGAGAAACACAGAATCCATCCCCTTGGTCAGCCATCTTCCAGCCTGTCCCATCTCCTGCCCTTGTTTTATGTTATCACAACATAGCGTTCCAAAAAGCTGTTCCTATACATTGCATCTTTATGTTTATAACATAACTAGGATGAGGTTTTGTTTAAATAAATTTTTTTCAAAGAATTGTTGCCAAGCTTATTCCTCATCTTTCGACTTCTGTTCGAATCTTTGTCTTATTTCAAAGGTTGAGGGCTGTTGACCCAGTGGAACCTTGTATCATCAAAGTCCAGTATTCTTGAAATCTTAAAATTAAATGGTCATTTTTAACTTAAAAATTCATGTGTTTTGAATTTGGGAATTATCACGTTTGACAGCCCAAAATAGCACATTCCATTTTTTGGGAGCTTCTGTCCTGCCCATGCCAATAAAAGCAGCACCATATGGTATGACTGCTGTTACACGAGGAAACCCACACCCTGTGACGACGTTGCCTGGCATGAAGCAGGGCTGCTGTTGCCCATCTGCATGTCCTTTAAGCCAACATATTGACCAGGATATCTTAAGATTCCAGGACATCCTTTCAGTTGAGTCTTGTAGCTAGCCCTTTTTCTGCCAGCTTTAACCTTTGAGCACCTCATGAAAACACAGTACTCGAAACTTGATGGAGGACTTCCCTGGTGGTTCAGTGGGTAAGGACACCGCCTTGCAGAGTGCAAGGGGCACCGGTTCGATCCCTGGCCTGGGAAGATCCCACGTGCCGCGGAGCGGCTGGACCCATGTGTGTCCAATTACTGAGCCGGAGCTCTGGAGCGCATGCGCCCAGAGCCAGTGCCCTGCCCCAACAGAGGCCACTGTGATGGGAGGCCCACACAGGCCAAAAACAAAGGTGGATGAAAATAGCAATTTGAAATTGGTTTTTAGAGTCATGGTCCTAGGTAGTAGATCCTAGGCTAAGTTTGTAAGAGTTAAATAGTTTGTCTATGTATTCAGCATGAGTGTTTCCAAGGTTGTTCTAACTTCAAACATTAGATCAGCTTATTTGAGAAGTTGGAAGCGTGTTAAAGGTGCAAAAACTTGGAGAAGTGCTGGAGAGAAACACAGAATCCATCCCCTTGGTCAGCCATCTTCCAGCCTGTCCCATCTCCTGCCCTTGTTTTATGTTATCACAACATAGCGTTCCAAAAAGCTGTTCCTATACATTGCATCTTTATGTTTATAACATAACTAGGATGAGGTTTTGTTTAAATAAATTTTTTTCAAAGAATTGTTGCCAAGCTTATTCCTCATCTTTCGACTTCTGTTCGAATCTTTGTCTTATTTCAAAGGTTGAGGGCTGTTGACCCAGTGGAACCTTGTATCATCAAAGTCCAGTATTCTTGAAATCTTAAAATTAAATGGTCATTTTTAACTTAAAAATTCATGTGTTTTGAATTTGGGAATTATCACGTTTGACAGACCAAAATAGCACATTCCATTTTTGGCAGCTTCTGTCCTGCCCATGCCAATAAAAGCAGCACCATATGGTATGACTGCTGTTACACGAGGAAACCCACACCCTGTGACGACGTTGCCTGGCATGAAGCAGGGCTGCTGTTGCCCATCTGCATGTCCTTTAAGCCAACATATTGACCAGGATATCTTAAGATTCCAGGACATCCTTTCAGTTGAGTCTTGTAGCTAGCCCTTTTTCTGCCAGCTTTAACCTTTGAGCACCTCATGAAAACACAGTACTCGAAACTTGATGGAGGACTTCCCTGGTGGTTCAGTGGGTAAGGACACCGCCTTGCAGAGTGCAAGGGGCACCGGTTCGATCCCTGGCCTGGGAAGATCCCACGTGCCGCGGAGCGGCTGGACCCATGTGTGTCCAATTACTGAGCCTGAGCTCTGGAGCGCATGCGCCCAGAGCCAGTGCCCTGCGAAAACAGAGGCCACTGTGATGGGAGGCCCACACAGGCCAAAAAACAAAGGTGGATGAAAATAGACAAATGAAAGACCAATAGAAGTAGCCCGCCTTCTCCCCTCCCTCCCCACCCCACCCCCCAAAATAGTAAGTAAATAAATAAATCTTTAAAAAATAATAAATAAATAAATCTTTAAAAAAAAAAAAAGAAAGAAACTTGATGGGCTCTCTTACCAACCTCAGAAAGTAGCTTTTGAATGACTGTTGCAAGAAAGGAAAATATATACCTTTTAGAATATAGTCAGTAATCCACAACTATCTCCTCTCTGGATAATAATCTCTTCCTCTCCTGACACCCCTCTCGCCTGACCAAATACCCAAGAAGGTGTTGGTATATGTGTTGGAAGACGGGCTGAAAGTTGGAGTTCTTGTGATGGAGTTTACTTACTTATTTTCTGCACGTGACTTTTTTGTTTTATGTATTGATTTAGCTGTGTCGGGTCTCAGTTGTGGCCCATGGGCTTTGCTGACCTGAGGCCTGTGGGATCTTAGTTCCCTGGCCAGGGACGGAACCCGCGTCCCCTGCATTGGATGGCAGATTCTTAACCACTGACCAGGGAAGTCCCCAGAAAGAGTTTAGAACGTGACAAAAAGAAGGGGATAATTGGTGCTCTCCTCCCTTCAGTGTATTTGGCCCTTTGTTACATAGGTGTACTGTGTTTTCAGAGTTACTGCCTCTGCTTGTTCTTTGTCTCTTTTATGCTGGGGCCACTGTTTAGTTCATTGTAACCTTCATCCAAGCGTTTTTCTACCCTTATAAAATTACCATAAAGACTTTCCAGTATAAAATTAACTAATTCTTTTGAAAGCAAAGGTACACAGTGAGATTTTGTTCATGTAGATTATGTCTGTAATTTCCAGTGCCTTTATTTATTAATAGTTATTCTTGAAACATACCCATATGTTGAGCATTTATGTGCTAATTGTATTGGGCACTGAGTACATGGAACAGACAAAATTCTACCCTCCAAGAAGACGTAAGCAGATCATAATACAGAACAGTGCTTTACTGAAAAGAGGCACAGTATACTGTAGTTGTATCTTGAGGCACTTTCTGAAATTACAGTTTCTGAAGACTCAAAGGAAAATATAAAACTTTGGCATTTTATCGAAGTGCTTATAAATGTCATTGCCTGGTCTGTCAAAAAAAAAATCCTTAAAGCTCAGAGAAGTTATAAGGCTCGTTCAAGCTAAGTGACAAATAACTCAAAAATTAAATATCTCTTAAAATATTTTATGTTATTTCTAAAATTTGAACATCTAGTAGTCGTGTGAATTTTCAAAGTTAAAATTTGGGGAAATTGTATTTTTTTTTTTTAATTTTGGCCTCTTTTATTGGCTTTTTATTTATTTATTTTCATCCATCTTCATTCTTTGGCCTGTGTGAGTCTCCCTCTGCAGTGGCCTCTCTCATTGCAGAGCACCAGCTCTGGGTGCATGAGCTGCAGTGCGCTGGCTCATAATTGGACACACCGGTCCAGCTGCTCTGTAGCAGGTGGGATCTTCCTGGGCTAAGGATAGAACCGGTGCGCCTTGCACTGCAAGGCAGACTCTTTACCCACTGGTAAAGGGAAGTCCGGGCAATTGTATTTTTTTAAAGAATCTTTTTTTTTTTTAAAGATTTATTTATTTAGGTAGGGGTGGGGTGGGGAGGGAGGGGAGCAGGCGGGCCACTTCTATTGGTCTTTCATTTGTCCATTTCCATCCATCTTTGTTCTTTGGCCCGTGTGGGCCTCCCATTGTGGTGGCCTCTGTTGTTGCAGAGCCCTGGCTCTGGGCGCATGCACTCCAGAGCTCCGGCTCGGTAATTGGACACATTGGTCCAGCCGCTGCGCGGCACGTGGGATCTTCCCAGGCCAGGGATAGAACTGGTGCCCCTTGCACTACAAGGCGGTGTCCTTACCCACTGGACCAGCAGGGAAGCCCCAACTGTATTTTTTTTTTTTTAATTTTTATTTATTTAATTTTGGCTGTGCTGGGTCTTTGTTGATGTGTGGGTCTAGCTGCTCTGTGGTATGCGGGATCCTCCTGGATCAGGGATGGAACCCATGTCTCCTGCATTGGCAGACGGGTTCTTATCTACTGAGCCACAAGGGAAGCCCCCAACTGTATTTTTAATTTGAATATAGTGAAGTATTTTGTTAGTAATGAAGATGCCTTATGTTTGTACTTCTAGAGTAAGAATCTACAGGTGCTTTACCTTTCAAGGTGTTACTAGATAGAAACACAGTTTAAGTTAGTGTTTTTCAGCAGGAATGCTTCTGGCATTTTAGAGGAATCACTCCTCCTTGTGCAGTACTGTCCTGTCCATTGAAGGACATTTACTTATCTGTCTGTCTATCTATCTCTCTATCTATATTCATATAGAAAGTTGAGTCCCTGCTTACAGCTGTTTAACCCAATACCACTGAGGCAGCTTTTATTAAGTATTAGTGAAGTATTATATATTTCTGATTTTGTCTTTGGATTTACTGTTTTCAGAAGCAGTAGATCATAGTTAAAACATTGCCTTCTAAAAGCTAGTGTTGTCCCCACTCCCAAGTCGGAGTGATAAAGGAAAATATCCCTTCACAAACATACCTGGTTGGGAATTGACCATCTCCTTATTACACAGTACTTTTGCTCTCTCTGCTTGTGTACCAGATCTTATTTAATGAATTTAAGAAAGTTGCTCTGAACTTTAATAAATAAGCTTCTCCCTCATTTTAAAATTAGAGTACATGCTTCAATATGGGGAGAGGTTTCCAACTGGCTTGGTGCAGGATCCTATAGTTTTGTTTACTCTTGTTGTTGTTCAGTTACTAAGTCTTACCCTACTCTTGGCCGCCCCATAGACTGCAGCATGCCAGACTCCTCTGTCCTCCACTATCTCCTGGAGTTTGCTCAGATATATATACTTTGAGTTAATGATGCTAACTATCTCATAAATCTAAGCAAACATTTTCTCACACACTCTCTACATAAAGTTTTCCATTTTCTTTTCTTTTCTTTTTCTTAATTACTAGGCTGTATCTGCCCAGAGAGACAGCTTTTTCTTTTTTTAAAAAATTGTTTGTGTGTTGGTTTGTTTATGGTTATGCTGGTCTTTGTTGTTGTGCAGGCTTTTCTCTAGTTGCCTCAGGTTGGGGCTACTCTAGTTGCAGTAATCAGGCTTCTCATGGCAGTGGCTTTTGTTGCAGAGCACAGACTCTAGACACCATCACCTTCAGTCGTTGCAGCATGTGGGCTCAGTCGTTCTGGTTTCCAGGCTCTAGAGTGAAGGCTCAATGGTTGTGGCATGAGGGCTTAGTACTCTGCTACATGTGGGATCTTCCTAGATCAGGGATCGAACTCGGGTCTCCTGCTTTGGCAGGCAGATTCTTTACCACTGAGCCATCAGGGAAGCCCAGTTTTCCATTTTCTGTAGAAGAATAGTTTACAGTTTTCTCATAAAACAAAATTGTTACTCACATAACAAATTGATTGCAGCGGTTTGACAAAGTTAGATAGAGGTAATTTCCTGTTTAGTAAGCAAGCAAAAGAATAAAAGTTTATGACAAAAAGTAAGTTGAGTCCCTGCTTACAACTGTTTAACCCAATACCACTGAGGCAGCTTTTATTAAGTATTAGTGAAGTATTATATATTTCTGATTTTGTCTTTGGATTTACTGTTTTCAGAAGCAGTAGATCATAGTTAAAACATTGCCTTCTAAAAGCTAGTGTTGTCCCCACTCCCAAGTCGGAGTGATAAAGGAAAATATCCCTTCACAAACATACCTGGTTGGGAATTGACCATCTCCTTATTACACAGTACTTTTGCTCTCTCTGCTTGTGTACCAGATCTTATTTAATGAATTTAAGAAAGTTGCTCTGAACTTTAATAAATAAGCTTCTCCCTCATTTTAAAATTAGAGTACATGCTTCAATATGGGGAGAGGTTTCCAACTGGCTTGGTGCAGGATCCTATAGTTTTGTTTACTCTTGTTGTTGTTCAGTTACTAAGTCTTACCCTACTCTTGGCCGCCCCATAGACTGCAGCATGCCAGACTCCTCTGTCCTCCACTATCTCCTGGAGTTTGCTCAGATATATATACTTTGAGTTAATGATGCTAACTATCTCATAAATCTAAGCAAACATTTTCTCACACACTCTCTACATAAAGTTTTCCATTTTCTTTTCTTTTCTTTTTCTTAATTACTAGGCTGTATCTGCCCAGAGAGACAGCTTTTTCTTTTTTTAAAAAATTGTTTGTGTGTTGGTTTGTTTATGGTTATGCTGGTCTTTGTTGTTGTGCAGGCTTTTCTCTAGTTGCCTCAGGTTGGGGCTACTCTAGTTGCAGTAATCAGGCTTCTCATGGCAGTGGCTTTTGTTGCAGAGCACAGACTCTAGACACCATCACCTTCAGTCGTTGCAGCATGTGGGCTCAGTCGTTCTGGTTTCCAGGCTCTAGAGTGAAGGCTCAATGGTTGTGGCATGAGGGCTTAGTACTCTGCTACATGTGGGATCTTCCTAGATCAGGGATCGAACTCGGGTCTCCTGCTTTGGCAGGCAGATTCTTTACCACTGAGCCATCAGGGAAGCCCAGTTTTCCATTTTCTGTAGAAGAATAGTTTACAGTTTTCTCATAAAACAAAATTGTTACTCACATAACAAATTGATTGCAGCGGTTTGACAAAGTTAGATAGAGGTAATTTCCTGTTTAGTAAGCAAGCAAAAGAATAAAAGTTTATGACTTTATAAAAGAGTAAAGTTCCTTTTTATTCTTTTATTTAGCAGCAAATTTTAGTTGGACAAAGAACATTTTAAGTTTTGTATAAAATTGACTTAGATTTTCAAGGTACTCAGATCATAAAGATGAGTGGAATTTGTGAAGAACAGAGTGGAACATAGAATAGAATTAGAAATGAATTGTTAGACTTCAGTAGTAGCTCGCAAGAATGTGTTTTCTAAGCAGTTGGTAAGAAGCTAAGGAAAGGGGTTTTTCTTTCTTTCTGGAAGATGACTTTGCCATTACTTCCTCTTCTCTCTTGAATTATTTTTGTTTGCTGTTTTATGGACATAATCATTTTTTACTGCTAGTTCTCTCTCCTCCTCCTCCATCCTTCCTCCAGATCTAACCTGTTGGTGTTTATTTGTATGAAATTTTTTCTTAGTCATTTCTAAAAGTTTTACCTGAAGGACAAGCAGTTTCTCCTAAGGGAATTGGACTTAAATAAATAATGGTGATGAATTCCTCTAGAGGCATGCAGTGGAACTCCAGAAATGTAATTCTTGTTAACTCTTTCTTTCTTCATCCTTGCTATGCCACCAAAAAACCAAAATAGGGCTTCCCCTGGTGGTCCAGTGGGTAAGGACACCGCCTTGCAGTGCAAGGGTGTCTGGTCTTTGTTGTTGTGCAGGCTTTTCTCTAGTTGCCTCAGGTTGGGGCTACTCTAGTTGCAGTAATCAGGCTTCTCATGGCAGTGGCTTTTGTTGCAGAGCACAGACTCTAGACACCATCACCTTCAGTCGTTGCAGCATGTGGGCTCAGTCGTTCTGGTTTCCAGGCTCTAGAGTGAAGGCTCAATGGTTGTGGCATGAGGGCTTAGTACTCTGCTACATGTGGGATCTTCCTAGATCAGGGATCGAACTCGGGTCTCCTGCTTTGGCAGGCAGATTCTTTACCACTGAGCCATCAGGGAAGCCCAGTTTTCCATTTTCTGTAGAAGAATAGTTTACAGTTTTCTCATAAAACAAAATTGTTACTCACATAACAAATTGATTGCAGCGGTTTGACAAAGTTAGATAGAGGTAATTTCCTGTTTAGTAAGCAAGCAAAAGAATAAAAGTTTATGACTTTATAAAAGAGTAAAGTTCCTTTTTATTCTTTTATTTAGCAGCAAATTTTAGTTGGACAAAGAACATTTTAAGTTTTGTATAAAATTGACTTAGATTTTCAAGGTACTCAGATCATAAAGATGAGTGGAATTTGTGAAGAACAGAGTGGAACATAGAATAGAATTAGAAATGAATTGTTAGACTTCAGTAGTAGCTCGCAAGAATGTGTTTTCTAAGCAGTTGGTAAGAAGCAAAGGGAAAAGGGGGTTTTTCTTTCTTTCTGGAAGATGACTTTGCCATTACTTCCTCTTCTCTCTTGAATTATTTTTGTTTGCTGTTTTATGGACATAATCATTTTTTACTGCTAGTTCTCTCTCCTCCTCCTCCATCCTTCCTCCAGATCTAACCTGTTGGTGTTTATTTGTATGAAATTTTTTCTTAGTCATTTCTAAAAGTTTTACCTGAAGGACAAGCAGTTTCTCCTAAGGGAATTGGACTTAAATAAATAATGGTGATGAATTCCTCTAGAGGCATGCAGTGGAACTCCAGAAATGTAATTCTTGTTAACTCTTTCTTTCTTCATCCTTGCTATGCCACCAAAAAACCAAAATAGGGCTTCCCCTGGTGGTCCAGTGGGTAAGGACACCGCCTTGCAGTGCAAGGGGTGCCGGTTTGATCCCTGGTCTGGGAAGATCCCACGTGCCGCGGAGTGGCTGGACTGATGTGTCCAATTACCGAGCCGCTCTGCAACGACAGAGGCCACCGCGATGGGAGGCCCACAGGAGCCAAAGAACAAAGACGGATGAAAATGGAGAAATGGAAGACCAATAGAAGTGGCCCGCCCGCTCCCCTCCCTCCCCAACCCGACCCCCGCCCTAAATAAATAAATAAATAAATCTTAAAAAAAAAATAGTGGGTTTAGGTTTCTGAAAATAGTTCTCTTTGACATCCTTATTTAATAATTTCCTATCTGGTCCAGCTTAAGTCATTACATAGTTTAGTTTACATTTGGCACTATCTTAGGAAATTGATGTTAAAATGAAAGACTGGAAAAATAGACCAAGAAAGAAAAAGGTTGGTGAAGCTCTCACATCATTGTGAACCCAGTGATTGAAAAATTCTGCCAGAGATTTGTGGAGGTTTGTAATCAAGAATTTGTTTATTAGGATTTTAATATTTTTTAAGGAATAATATCAGGATGAGTATAACTTGGAGCCAAAAATGTTTCATTGCTTGCTCTGTGGTGTCATAGTGGCACCAAGGAAGAATTAGAAGATAGATTTGAGATTCTTACTCAATTTCGGATGAACTTACAGGTATCCTGCAGCAGGTATTTTTTAAAAAAGAGAGGATCAACTGAAGAGCTCGACTTCTCATGCAGGAACTGTTAAAAGAAAGATTTTTTGAAATGTTTTTCTGTTCTGAAATGCAAACTTAAGCTGTCATCAGTGAATTAAATCAATATTTTATGTATCTCATAAGAATAAAACTTGAGATATCAGAGACAAATTAGATGATCCTCTGTTATTGGTTTTGATGATCTAACCTGTTGGTGTTTATTTGTATGAAATTTTTCTTAGTCATTTCTAAAAGTTTTACCTGAAGGACAAGCAGTTTCTCCTAAGGGAATTGGACTTAAATAAATAATGGTGATGAATTCCTCTAGAGGCATGCAGTGGAACTCCAGAAATGTAATTCTTGTTAACTCTTTCTTTCTTCATCCTTGCTATGCCACCAAAAAACCAAAATAGGGCTTCCCCTGGTGGTCCAGTGGGTAAGGACACCGCCTTGCAGTGCAAGGGGTGCCGGTTCGATCCCTGGTCTGGGAAGATCCCACGTGCCGCGGAGTGGCTGGACTGATGTGTCCAATTACCGAGCCGCTCTGCAACGACAGAGGCCACCGCGATGGGAGGCCCACAGGAGCCAAAGAACAAAGACGGATGAAAATGGAGAAATGGAAGACCAATAGAAGTGGCCCGCCCGCTCCCCTCCCTCCCCAACCCGACCCCCGCCCTAAATAAATAAATAAATAAATCTTAAAAAAAAAAATAGTGGGTTTAGGTTTCTGAAAATAGTTCTCTTTGACATCCTTATTTAATAATTTCCTATCTGGTCCAGCTTAAGTCATTACATAGTTTAGTTTACATTTGGCACTATCTTAGGAAATTGATGTTAAAATGAAAGACTGGAAAAATAGACCAAGAAAGAAAAAGGTTGGTGAAGCTCTCACATCATTGTGAACCCAGTGATTGAAAAATTCTGCCAGAGATTTGTGGAGGTTTGTAATCAAGAATTTGTTTATTAGGATTTTAATATTTTTTAAGGAATAATATCAGGATGAGTATAACTTGGAGCCAAAAATGTTTCATTGCTTGCTCTGTGGTGTCATAGTGGCACCAAGGAAGAATTAGAAGATAGATTTGAGATTCTTACTCAATTTCGGATGAACTTACAGGTATCCTGCAGCAGGTATTTTTAAAATAGAGAGGATCAACTGAAGAGCTCGACTTCTCATGCAGGAACTGTTATAGAGATATTGACTTAAAACTTTGAATTTTTCATTCTGAATTGTTTTTCTGTTCTGAAATGCAAACTTAAGCTGTCATCAGTGAATTAAATCAATATTTTATGTATCTCATAAGAATAAAACTTGAGATATCAGAGACAAATTAGATGATCCCTCTGTTAATAAGAAGAGGATATTTTCCACAGATGCTATAGCTGTTGGGAGGTGGTAATTATACTATCAGAACTGTCAGATGGCTTTAGGTGGGTGTAGCTCTAATTTTTATGGGAAAAAGGTATGAAAAATATATATTTCTCTGTTCATCATAGTTAAAATTTAAATAATGGCAGAGGATGGAATTCATGATTGGTTTCTCCCAAATCATCGTATGAGTTAACTGGTAAAACAGGAATGTGCTTGTGTGTGCTGAGTTGGTTCAGTCGTGTCCAACTCTTTGTGACCCTATGGACTGTAGTCCACCGAATGCCTGTCAGTGGGTTGACATTTCCTTCTCTGGGAGATCTTTCCTACCCAGGGATCAAATGTGCATCTCATATCTCCTACGCTGGCAGTCAGGTTCCCCACCTGGGAAGCCCCAGTAGGAATAGAAATGAACAATTTCAGTCTTTACTCACATGCAAAAAGAAAGCTAAATGTGACCAAAAAAAGTTGAATTTTGTCATTAATGGAAATGTAGCCTTAAGCCAGTACACAGATGTAAAACACTTTTGTTGTGTCTGATTTATTTTGGTGGCAGTTAATTATGTAAGCTAGATCTACTTAATCTCAAATTCTAAGAGAAAATGATTAGTCATCTTTGGAAAAAGAATCTGTTCTTCATTTTTTCTATTTTTTCCTGAGATTTTTCTAGAGAAGATGTTAAATTATATTGAATAAGTTATTAGGATTTTAATATTTTTTAAGGAATAATATCAGGATGAGTATAACTTGGAGCCAAAAATGTTTCATTGCTTGCTCTGTGGTGTCATAGTGGCACCAAGGAAGAATTAGAAGATAGATTTGAGATTCTTACTCAATTTCGGATGAACTTACAGGTATCCTGCAGCAGGTATTTTTAAAATAGAGAGGATCAACTGAAGAGCTCGACTTCTCATGCAGGAACTGTTATAGAGATATTGACTTAAAACTTTGAATTTTTCATTCTGAATTGTTTTTCTGTTCTGAAATGCAAACTTAAGCTGTCATCAGTGAATTAAATCAATATTTTATGTATCTCATAAGAATAAAACTTGAGATATCAGAGACAAATTAGATGATCCCTCTGTTAATAAGAAGAGGATATTTTCCACAGATGCTATAGCTGTTGGGAGGTGGTAATTATACTATCAGAACTGTCAGATGGCTTTAGGTGGGTGTAGCTCTAATTTTTATGGGAAAAAGGTATGAAAAATATATATTTCTCTGTTCATCATAGTTAAAATTTAAATAATGGCAGAGGATGGAATTCATGATTGGTTTCTCCCAAATCATCGTATGAGTTAACTGGTAAAACAGGAATGTGCTTGTGTGTGCTGAGTTGGTTCAGTCGTGTCCAACTCTTTGTGACCCTATGGACTGTAGTCCACCGAATGCCTGTCAGTGGGTTGACATTTCCTTCTCTGGGAGATCTTTCCTACCCAGGGATCAAATGTGCATCTCATATCTCCTACGCTGGCAGTCAGGTTCCCCACCTGGGAAGCCCCAGTAGGAATAGAAATGAACAATTTCAGTCTTTACTCACATGCAAAAAGAAAGCTAAATGTGACCAAAAAAAGTTGAATTTTGTCATTAATGGAAATGTAGCCTTAAGCCAGTACACAGATGTAAAACACTTTTGTTGTGTCTGATTTATTTTGGTGGCAGTTAATTATGTAAGCTAGATCTACTTAATCTCAAATTCTAAGAGAAAAATGATTAGTCATCTTTGGAAAAAAGAATCTGTTCTTCATTTTTTTCTATTTTTTTCCTGAGATTTTTTCTAGAGAAGATGTTAAATTATATTGAATAAGTTATTAGTGAAACAGGGAAAAAGATTGAAGAGGTAGCTTACATTTTTAGGAGGTTTTTTTGTTATTGTTTTTTTTTGTATGTGTGTGAAATGCAATTTTATTAATTAAGAGAAGGGCGCATCTTACCAGACAAACTATCCCCCAATATTGTTATTGTTTTTAATTAAGGTACTGCTGTCCAAAGGGACAAGGGAACACTATAAAACCAGAAACTCTTAGGAACTTTTCTGTGGATTGAAGTATAGTTGATGTACAGTTTTGTGTTAATTTTTTTGCTGTGCAGCAAACTGATTCATTTATATACATATGTGTATACTCTGTATATAGTATGTGTATGTATATATACATACACATTCTTTTTTAAATTTTGGCCTTTTTTATTGATTATTTATTTATTTATTTTCATCCATCTTTATTGTTCGGTCTTCGTGGTCCTCCCATTACAGTGACCTCTCTCCTTGCAGAGCACCGGCTCTGGGTGCATGTGCTCCAGAGCACTGGCTCCTAATTAGACACACTGGTCCAGCTGCTTCATGGCACATGGGATCTTCCCGTGCCAGGGATCAAATTGGCGCCTCTTGCACTGCAAGGTGGACTCTTTACCCCCTGGACTACCAGGGAAGCCCCACATTGTTTTTAGATTCTTTTCCATTATGGTTTATCACAGACTATTGAATATAGTTCTCTGTGCTATACAGTAGGACCTTGTTTATCACAAAATTCTCTGGGAGATCTTTCCTACCCAGGGATCAAATGTGCATCTCATATCTCCTACGCTGGCAGTCAGGTTCCCCACCTGGGAAGCCCCAGTAGGAATAGAAATGAACAATTTCAGTCTTTACTCACATGCAAAAAGAAAGCTAAATGTGACCAAAAAAAGTTGAATTTTGTCATTAATGGAAATGTAGCCTTAAGCCAGTACACAGATGTAAAACACTTTTGTTGTGTCTGATTTATTTTGGTGGCAGTTAATTATGTAAGCTAGATCTACTTAATCTCAAATTCTAAGAGAAAAATGATTAGTCATCTTTGGAAAAAAGAATCTGTTCTTCATTTTTTTCTATTTTTTTCCTGAGATTTTTTCTAGAGAAGATGTTAAATTATATTGAATAAGTTATTAGTGAAACAGGGAAAAAGATTGAAGAGGTAGCTTACATTTTTAGGAGGTTTTTTTGTTATTGTTTTTTTTTGTATGTGTGTGAAATGCAATTTTATTAATTAAGAGAAGGGCGCGTCTTACCAGACAAACTATCCCCCAATATTGTTATTGTTTTTAATTAAGGTACTGCTGTCCAAAGGGACAAGGGAACACTATAAAACCAGAAACTCTTAGGAACTTTTTTTTTGATTGAAGTATAGTTGATGTACAGTTTTGTGTTAATTTTTTTGCTGTGCAGCAAACTGATTCATTTATATACATATGTGTATACTCTGTATATAGTATGTGTATGTATATATACATACACATTCTTTTTTAAATTTTGGCCTTTTTTATTGATTATTTATTTATTTATTTTCATCCATCTTTATTGTTCGGTCTTCGTGGTCCTCCCATTACAGTGACCTCTCTCCTTGCAGAGCACCGGCTCTGGGTGCATGTGCTCCAGAGCACTGGCTCCTAATTAGACACACTGGTCCAGCTGCTTCATGGCACATGGGATCTTCCCGTGCCAGGGATCAAATTGGCGCCTCTTGCACTGCAAGGTGGACTCTTTACCCCCTGGACTACCAGGGAAGCCCCACATTGTTTTTAGATTCTTTTCCATTATGGTTTATCACAGACTATTGAATATAGTTCTCTGTGCTATACAGTAGGACCTTGTATATCCATTCTACATATAGTAGTTCGCATTTGTTAGCCCCAAACACTCAATCCATCCTTTCCCCATCCATCCTCCCCCTTGGCAACCACAAGTCTGTTCTCTGTGTCTGTGAGGATGTTCTGTTTTATAGGTAACTTCATTTGTGTCATATTTTAGATCCCATGTTAAATGAGGTCTTACAGTATTTGTCTTTCTCTACTTATTTCACTTAGTATGATAATCTCTCGGTCTGTCCATGTTGCTGCACATGGTATTATTTCATTCTCTTCTATGGCTGAGTAGTAGTTCATTATATGTATGTACCATGTGTTCTTTGTCTGTTCATCTGTCGATGGACATTTAGGTTGTTTCTGTGTTTTGGCTATTGAGAATAGCACTTCTGTGAACATAAGGGTGTATGTATCTTTTCCTTTATTGTATATATCGTTTTGAATTATGTTTTTGTCCATTTATATGCCCAGGAGTGGGACTGCTGGATGACTGGTGTGAGGTGGTATCTCATTGTAGTTTTGATTTGCACTTCTCTAATAATTAGTGATGTTGAGCATCTTTTCATTTTCCTATTGGCTATTTGTATTTCTTCTTTGAAGAAAATGTCTGTTTAGATTTTCTCCCGATCTTTTGATTGGGTTATTTGGTTTTTTGCTGTTACTGAGTTGCATCAACTGTCAGCAAAACTTAAAGCATTTTTAATGCCCCCAAAATGATCTTGTAAGAGACTGTTTTAAACTAAGCAAGTTGATTTTCAGTTCCTATGCACTGTTTCTCTGTTTTGGAAGCAGAAACAATTTAGTAACCGATCTTACAAATTACTCGATAAGTCATGAATGTTGAGGTCATTTGTTCAGTGTCAAGCCTTTTGGAAAAGAACTATGAATATCTGCACTTTCTTTTCAAATGCCATTAACTTGCTGTTAGGCCAAAACCATCCCATATTATTTTATGGTTTAAAATGTATATTTAGTAGTTTAAAATTTTTTTTATTTATTTGTTTATTTTTGACTATTCTGGGTTTTCACTGCTGCTGCAGGCTCTTCTCTAGTTACAGGGAGTGGGGGCTCTTCTCTAGTGAAGGTGAGCAGGCTTCTTGTTGTAGTGACTTTTCTGGTTGTGGAACTTGGGCTCTAGGGCAAACGGGCTTCAGTAGTTGCGGCCCATGGGCTCAATAGTTTCAGCTGCGAGGCTCTAGAGCACAGGCTCAATAGTTGTGGCTCACGGACTTAGTTGCTCTGCAGCATGGGGGATCTTCCTGGATCAGTCATCAAACCCGTGTCTCCTGCATTGGCAGGTGAACTCTTTTACCATTGAGCTACCAGGGAATCCCCTATATTTCATAGTTTTGAGATAAAGTTTAGAAAGTAAAACTCTGGCTAAAAGTTTTGAGTATGTTAATTAGATAATATATTCTAAGATATCTTTGTGTGAATTATGTCCTCAATTTTTAAAACTCTGTCATGGATCACATATTTTGGCTTCTGTGTATGATTCTGAATTCTTAAAGTTAATGGTATAACTAGCCACCAATATTAATAATACTGTAAGATTCTTAACCAGACAAATGACTCAGTGTAGACATAAAGGTGTGTATAGTACAGCCTATAGTTAAGTGTGTATTTTAAATAAGTCTTAAAATGTCGCGTTTTGGGCTTTCCTGGTGGTCCAGCGGGTAAAGAGTCTGCCTTGCAGTGCAAGGGGCACCTGTTTGATCCCTGGACCGGGAAGATCCCACATGCCGCGGAGTGGCTGGACCAGCTGGCTCTCTGGGGTGTTGGCACACAGAGCCAGTGCTCTGCAGCGGGAGAGGCCACTGCGGTGGGAGGCCCACAGAGGCCAAAGAGTGAAGGTGGATGAAAATAGATAGGTGGAAAACCAATAAAAGAGGCCAAAATTTAAAAAGAAAAAAAAATGTTGCGTTTTGCGGATTTTATTTAGTATGTATTATAGAGAGAAGTCTAACAAAGGTGCTTAAAGCTTTTCTTCTTGCATACTGAGGTGAAAATAAAGCTCAGAGAGAGTCTAAGTAGAAGGTTAAAAACAAGTTCCTTGACACCAAAAGCAAGCTGTTTAGAGACGGAGCAATCCAGAATTGACTTTCTGCTATTCCCCTTCCCTAGTCTTTTTTTTTTTTTTTTTTTGCCTCCTTTTGAAACTGAAAGAAAAATATGTTAGGGCTTGTTAGATATTAGCTCTTGCTTCTGAATAGATAGAGTTATGCTCTGCCTAATGCAGAAAGAGCCTTTCTGCAGTCAAGCTCTGTGACATGGATTATTTAGTAAGATTTCAGTTCGGAAAATGCTTAGGTGCGTTTTGTTGCTCACATGTTGATTACTTGGTCTGTCCTCTTTCTGTGTCTCATGAGGCATTTCGTTTGTACTAATATCACATGTAAGAATTTTAGATATCTTCTTTAATAGTGACCTCCAGTCAAAGATTGTTCCCTTCTGTATTTCTGGTGTCAGTTAGTTCAGTCTCTCAGTTGTATCTGATTTTTTGAGACCCCATGGACTGCAGCATGACTGGCTTCCCTGTGCTTCACCATCTCCCAGAGTTTGCTCAAACTCATGTGCATTGACTCAATGATTTCAGGTATAGATTCAAGATTCAAGAGACCCAAAGTCAAAAGCTTAGATTTCCCAATACTCTTCTGAAGAAGAATAATTTTGTGATGATCAAAATTTTAAAAGATATTGTCGTAAGGTCTGAGTGTGTTTATTCTTTTTTTTTTTTTTGGTGAGGGGGCGGGTTGGAGAGGGAGGGGGGCGGGCGGGCCACTTCTATTGGTCTTTCATTTATCTCTTTTCATCCATCTTTGTTCTTTGGCCCGTGTGGGCCTCCCATAGCAGTGGCCTCTGTTGTCGCAGAGCACCGGCTCTGGGCACATGTGCTGCAGAGCTCCGGCTCGGTAATTGGACACGTGGGTCCAGCTGCTCCGTGGCACGTGGGATCTTCCCAGACCAGGGATCGAACCGGTGCCCCTTACACTGCAAGGTGGTGTCCCTACCCACTAGACCACCAGGGAAGCCCTGAGTGTGTTTATTCTTGAGTCATAATTTGTTGCTTAATAAACAAGCCGTTGGCTCAGATGAGAATACTCCTGTCTGACAAATTGATCTCCAGGAATTCTCTGAATCAAACGGTGTTGATTCAGTCTTGTCTTTCCTGGACAAAGATTTTCAACAACAATTATGTATGTTGAACATAGGTGGTCTCCAGTCTTAAGTTATATTGACAGAGTTGATTTTAGTTGTCAATCCTCTCTTATGATCCTCCTTCATCCTAGACTGGAGAATGGAACATTATCATCCAGGGACGTGATCCAGTCTAGAGGAGATGTGGATATCCCATATTTCCTCCCCATCACCACTTTATTAGGAGTAGGTAGTGCAAGAGAGAAAAAAGAAAACTGTACTGGGAAGAGTATAGCATTAAACTTCCTTTTTGCTCCAACGATGAAGATATATTCCAGATATTGTCAAAGGTGTCTGTGTTTTAAAGTAGAAATATCTTTGGTTTTTCTTTTTTGCATGTGGTTACAAACTTCAAAAAGCACAAAAGGTTGTGTAGTGAAAAATATTTTTATGTGTCCTTTCAGAGGTAATATATACAGATACTATCAAATATGTCTGTCATAGAGTTTGAATTCTTATTCTTCGCCTCCATGAATTATAGACGAACTAGAAAGTGTCTACGTTGCTTTTGGTGTTTATTTGATTAGATTATGTACAGACGGAAGGGCCAGTATTATGTTCAGCCCTGGGAAGTATGTGAAGTAGAATTTATCTGTTTTGTAGACACTGAATTTGAAACCTAAAGAATTATGTGACTTGATCAAAGCTTGTTATACAGTGAATATGCAACAGAACTGGAACCAGAACTTAAATTTGTTTGACTCCTAGTCCAGAATTCTTTCTACCATACTGCCTCTCAAACATGATTAAGTGAGGGGATCTACTGATGGTGTTTAATGAAGAATACTGTGAGTAGCTATTTTAGAAGAGTTTTGTTGCTATAATTTTGTAGTAGTGGCATAGTAGTTGGGAATAGTAGTTACAGCCTCACCGTTCAGTGGAGTGTGTTCTTTTTGATGGATTGTCTACAGAGCAGTTGATAAAAGTTAGCCACTTGAGCCTGAATGATAATGCTCTAGGTGCCACTTTGGTAGCGAAGGCACCAAAACTGACTTTACTCAGGAAACTGGGCAGTGAAAACAAGGTCTTTTAATTTCTTTACAGCTGTGTGCCTGCCAAGTTAAACAAGCCGTTGGCTCAGATGAGAATACTCCTGTCTGACAAATTGATCTCCAGGAATTCTCTGAATCAAACGGTGTTGATTCAGTCTTGTCTTTCCTGGACAAAGATTTTCAACAACAATTATGTATGTTGAACATAGGTGGTCTCCAGTCTTAAGTTATATTGACAGAGTTGATTTTAGTTGTCAATCCTCTCTTATGATCCTCCTTCATCCTAGACTGGAGAATGGAACATTATCATCCAGGGACGTGATCCAGTCTAGAGGAGATGTGGATATCCCATATTTCCTCCCCATCACCACTTTATTAGGAGTAGGTAGTGCAAGAGAGAAAAAAGAAAACTGTACTGGGAAGAGTATAGCATTAAACTTCCTTTTTGCTCCAACGATGAAGATATATTCCAGATATTGTCAAAGGTGTCTGTGTTTTAAAGTAGAAATATCTTTGGTTTTTCTTTTTTGCATGTGGTTACAAACTTCAAAAAGCACAAAAGGTTGTGTAGTGAAAAATATTTTTATGTGTCCTTTCAGAGGTAATATATACAGATACTATCAAATATGTCTGTCATAGAGTTTGAATTCTTATTCTTCGCCTCCATGAATTATAGACGAACTAGAAAGTGTCTACGTTGCTTTTGGTGTTTATTTGATTAGATTATGTACAGACGGAAGGGCCAGTATTATGTTCAGCCCTGGGAAGTATGTGAAGTAGAATTTATCTGTTTTGTAGACACTGAATTTGAAACCTAAAGAATTATGTGACTTGATCAAAGCTTGTTATACAGTGAATATGCAACAGAACTGGAACCAGAACTTAAATTTGTTTGACTCCTAGTCCAGAATTCTTTCTACCATACTGCCTCTCAAACATGATTAAGTGAGGGGATCTACTGATGGTGTTTAATGAAGAATACTGTGAGTAGCTATTTTAGAAGAGTTTTGTTGCTATAATTTTGTAGTAGTGGCATAGTAGTTGGGAATAGTAGTTACAGCCTCACCGTTCAGTGGAGTGTGTTCTTTTTGATGGATTGTCTACAGAGCAGTTGATAAAAGTTAGCCACTTGAGCCTGAATGATAATGCTCTAGGTGCCACTTTGGTAGCGAAGGCACCAAAACTGACTTTACTCAGGAAACTGGGCAGTGAAAACAAGGTCTTTTAATTTCTTTACAGCTGTGTGCCTGCCATGGCTGGTAAGATTCTTTCCCTTTAGGCTTAAAGGGGGATCTAGCCAAATACAAGAATGCTTGACAGTTTCCTTCCCTCCACCCCACCCCCCACCTAGATTAGGACCAAACTGGATTGTAAATTTCTAAATTTTCTCTTATGGAGAGAAAAAAATGAGTCAGTAGGAGGCAGCTTTTCCCTCCTTGTTATTGTAGGCTCTCATAAGTATGATTTAATTTCAGAGAAACTCATTCATTCACCTAAATGGAAAGTTGATGAAAAAGGTTGAATGAGCTCTGTATGTGAAAAGAAATATCTCTAGGGGCTTCCCTGGTGGTCCACTGGGTAAAGACACCGCCTTGCAGTGCAGAGGGCACTGGTTCGATCCCTGGCCTGGGAAGATCCCACTTGCCGCGGAGCGGCTGGACTGATGTGTCCAATTACCAAGCCGGAGCTCTGGAGCGCATGCGCCCAGAGCCGGCGCTCTGTGATGACAGAGGCCACCGCGATGGGAGGCCCACAGGAGCCAAAGAACAAAGACGGATGAAAATAGAGAAATGAAAGACCAATAGAAGTGGCCTGCCTGCCCCCTCCCTCCCCAACCCGCCCCCCCCATAAATAAATAAATAAATGTTTTTTAAAAAATTTTTAAAATAAAAGAAATATCTCTAAACATTGTTTTGAGGATGACCTGTCTCATACAGATAATAGCTTTCTTTATTTCTAATCTATAGTAGTAAAATAGGGAGTGGGGGTGGAGAAAGAATTCACAATTATTTCTTATAGTATACATCATGACTTGATTTTGTAATTTAAATATTTAAATAAGCTTTAATATTTGTAAAACCATAATCCAGTATGTATCCTCTTGGCCATAAAGTATGATTCAGTTTGTGCTCAGCAGCTAGATTGCTATATGTTTATTTGCCATTCCCTGATCTGGGCACAGAAGATAGATAAGTTTTATTAATTCTGAATGTTTCCATTCCGTTATTTTAAACTAGTTTTAGACAAAATAAGATGTAATTTACTTCTCAAAGTAAATTTTGGGGCACAGCATCTTCATGGATATAGATCAATCTGTCCGTGAGTCAAGAGTTGCATAGTTTTTGTATGTAGGGAGGGCTGTTAAGTCTAGTAATTAGCCAGATTATTGTGCTTACATGTTTTTAAAATAGGACTAAAGCCTCACTGAAGGTAAATGAATTAGTACTCGACAAAGCTGCAGGTCTTGCCAGTATTTTTTATGTATGAATAAGTATATTATCTGAACCAGAGCAGACCCATTTGCTAATTCCCACTATTATATATATATATATGCTATATATATAAAATTAGAATTAAAAAACGTTGAAGATATTTTCATTTTAAAGGTACATGACAAGTAAGCCTTGACCTCCTCTTAGTCCCCTGACCATCCAAGAACCAGGGGTAAATGGGCCCTAATTTGTCTGTGGGGAGACCTCACCTGTTTATCTTTTATCCCTTTAAGTTGCATCATGTTCCTGTAGAAGTAACCATACATCATTCTTGGTGTCACATCTTTGGGCTGTGTCTCTGAACTACACTTACTGTCCTGGTCAACGGTCCCTGGTCCGCTCCAACATTTCCAGTGGGAAGTGGGGCTGGGGTGGGATATGATGACAGTGAGAAGCCCCTTGATGTCTACTACTGTTCATGTTGCCAGATGGACCTAATGCTCATGAGAAGTTGCTCATGAATCCCTGGGATTGGCCTATGTGACAGATGGTGCCAAACACACTCACAGGTTTTATAACACAAGACGAAGACACCGTGTATCTTTGGAGGCCGGAGACAACGCAGGAAGACATGTGCAAAGTGTAGACTGCTACTCTTCTACCAGTCCCAGGTGAAGAAAGCTTCCATGAGCTCCATTGCAGATGGAGCAGTAGTCAAGTTGGCCAGGGTTTTGGGAAGATATAGGTACACACACACACTAAGAAGCAAGAGGCTCCTAAGAAAGTGAATGACCAAATGCACTAAAGACATGGGCTTATTGAGCTCTGTCGCTGTATCTGCTATTGGTGAAGAGGGAGAGGAGACTGAGGCTAGGAAAGTTGCTGACTTGTACGCACAGAATGCCAAAGTGATTGGAAAGCAGTTGGAATGCAAAGGCCTGAGCTCCAGGCAATTGCAAGAGCTGGCTGAACTGGTACCAAGAGAGCAAACATGAAAGGGACCTTGACTCACAGCCAGTTCAAATGATCAGGACCTTTCCCTGAACCCAGACAGGAAGCAGACATTTAGATTAGGAGGAAAAAGAACTTTTCTTTAACTACATGGTCTGGCTCCTACCTTTATGCCCTAGCAGAAAGCTTTATGTTGCTTCCCTTTGATTCTATATTCAGTGAGGTCTATCAGTCCATATGACCTGCTTTCTAGAGATGGATTTTTCTGAATTTTTCTGTATATAGTATATAGGTCTTCTGTACTGGTTTTTTTTTTTTTATTTTTTTTCACCATTTGATGTAAACTTCTTGAGCTGTGTAAAAATTCTGGGAATAGATCATTGCCTAAATGTCTCCAGTTTTTAAAGTCGCTGTTATTATTCCTTTTTCAAAGTTAATAAAATGTTTAAAGATAGATGTTTAAAGATTCCTTTAAGAAGTAATTACATATTATTGGGCTTCCCTGGTGGTCCAGTGGGTAAGGACACCGCCTTGCAGTGCAAGGGACGTCGGCCTGATCCCTGGACTGGGAAGATCCCACATGCCGCGGAGCGAGAGGCTGGACCGATGTGTCCAATTACCGAGTCAGAGCTCTGGAGCACATGCGCCCAGAGCTGGTGCTCTGTGACAACACAGGCCACTGTGATGGGAGGCCCACAGGGGCCAAAGAACAAAGATGGATGAAAAGAGATAAATGAAAGACCAATAGAAGTGGCCTGCCCGCCCCCCTCCCTTCCCAACCGGCCCCTTCCCCCCCACCAAAAAAAGAAGTAATTACATATTATTTGCCAGTTGTTACCCACACCCACCCACTAGAGAAGCACCTAGGTAAATAATAATAGCATTGAATCACCACTTTACACTGTATTTAGCATAACACTTTAATTTGGATGAAGGCAAACCGTAATTGGACCAATGTAAGGATTTTATTTAAAATTTATAGCTAGCTCACCATTTATTTGGGGCTTCCCAGGGGGTGCTCGTGGTAAAGAATCTGCCTGCCAGTGCAGGACATGTAAGAGAGAACGGGTTTGATTCGTGGGTCGGGAAGATCCCCAGGAGTAGGAAATGGCACCCTGCTCCAGTATTCTTGCCTGGAAAATACCACAGGCAAAGGAGCCTGGCGGGCTGCAGTCCATGAGGCCACTAAAGTCGGACACGACTAAGTGACCGAGCACACACACACTGTATGTTGTGTGGTTTAGTCCCTAAGTTTTTTTTTTTTTTTGCCCTCATTTATTGGCTTTTTATTTATTTGTTTTCATCCATCTTTATTCCTTTTGACGTGTGTCGGCCTCCCATTGCAGTGGCCTCTCGTTGCAGAGCATGGACTCTGGGCACATGGGCACTGGCTCAGTAATTAGACACACGGGTCCAGCCACTCCGCAGCACGTGGGATCTTCCCAAGCCAGGGATCTAACTAACCGGTGCCCCTTGCACTGCAAGGCGGACTCTTTACCCACTGGACCACCAGGGAAACCCTACTACTAAGTCTTGTCCAATTCTTTTTTTTAACAATTTTTTGACCTCCGTTGTTGGTTTTTTATCGATTTATTTTTCTCCATCTTCATTGTTTGGCCTATGTGGGCCTCCCATTGCAGTGGCCTCTCTTGTCACAGAGCACTGGCTTTCCAACTCTTTTGATACCCCGTGGACAGTAGCCTGCTAGGGTGCCTCTTTCCATGGGATTTGCCAGGCAAAAATATTGGGGTGGGTTGCCATTAACTTCTCCAGGGGATCTTCCCGATCCAGGGATCAAACCTGTGTCTCCTGCAACTGCCACCAGGAAAACCCTTTATCATGTATTAGGAGATGCCAAATAAGTAAGCCTAAGAATGGTCAGTGCAGTGTTTCTCGATTTCTTGCTCAGGTCTCTGCCCTCTAACTCCTCCACACCTTAGTGCTTTGACTGCACAGCCCCAATCTCATCTGCCTCAAGTTAGACACAGTATCATATCGCCAGGTAAATAATAATAGCATTGAATCACCACTTTACACTGTATTTAGCATAACACTTTAATTTGGATGAAGGCAAACCGTAATTGGACCAATGTAAGGATTTTATTTAAAATTTATAGCTAGCTCACCATTTATTTGGGGCTTCCCAGGGGGTGCTCGTGGTAAAGAATCTGCCTGCCAGTGCAGGACATGTAAGAGAGAACGGGTTTGATTCGTGGGTCGGGAAGATCCCCAGGAGTAGGAAATGGCACCCTGCTCCAGTATTCTTGCCTGGAAAATACCACAGGCAAAGGAGCCTGGCGGGCTGCAGTCCATGAGGCCACTAAAGTCGGACACGACTAAGTGACCGAGCACACACACACTGTATGTTGTGTGGTTTAGTCCCTAAGTTTTTTTTTTTTTTTGCCCTCATTTATTGGCTTTTTATTTATTTGTTTTCATCCATCTTTATTCCTTTTGACGTGTGTCGGCCTCCCATTGCAGTGGCCTCTCGTTGCAGAGCATGGACTCTGGGCACATGGGCACTGGCTCAGTAATTAGACACACGGGTCCAGCCACTCCGCAGCACGTGGGATCTTCCCAAGCCAGGGATCTAACTAACCGGTGCCCCTTGCACTGCAAGGCGGACTCTTTACCCACTGGACCACCAGGGAAACCCTACTACTAAGTCTTGTCCAATTCTTTTTTTTAACAATTTTTTGACCTCCGTTGTTGGTTTTTTATCGATTTATTTTTCTCCATCTTCATTGTTTGGCCTATGTGGGCCTCCCATTGCAGTGGCCTCTCTTGTCACAGAGCACTGGCTTTCCAACTCTTTTGATACCCCGTGGACAGTAGCCTGCTAGGGTGCCTCTTTCCATGGGATTTGCCAGGCAAAAATATTGGGGTGGGTTGCCATTAACTTCTCCAGGGGATCTTCCCGATCCAGGGATCAAACCTGTGTCTCCTGCAACTGCCACCAGGAAAACCCTTTATCATGTATTAGGAGATGCCAAATAAGTAAGCCTAAGAATGGTCAGTGCAGTGTTTCTCGATTTCTTGCTCAGGTCTCTGCCCTCTAACTCCTCCACACCTTAGTGCTTTGACTGCACAGCCCCAATCTCATCTGCCTCAAGTTAGACACAGTATCATATCGCCAAATCACAACCTCCTGTTAAGACTGAACTCAGTTGATCCCTCCTCCATTTGACTCTGCTCTCTGTCATCTTAACTCATGAGGGGTGGTGGTCCTTCTTTTAATATTGGCTCCTTCAACCCCACATTGTTCGTATGATGGTTAGATATAGACTCATGTTTTACCTCCCTTATCACATTTACTTGAGAGCCAGCATCTCTATCTCATACCTTTATTTTTTATCTCCCATGAAACCTCTGTGTAAATCCTTTCTGAAAAGATGGATGAATATTAAAGAATCATACGAAAGCAGAATTCTCTTGGGAAACAGAGCATTGTTGGAGGGCACAAAGCCTGTGTTGATCACTGTTCTTTTGGTAAACTTTGGTAATACTTAGCAGCTGTCTCTGGATACAAGTAAAAATTAATTCTGATTGAGCAGGAATAAAGCACTAAGAGGAACTTAGTTATGAATCTGACTGAGGATTAATACTCAGTTATACTTGCGCAGGGAAAGTTTACCAAGACAAAACGACTGAGTTTATCTAATCATTATCAACTATATTATTTTCAGTTTGCATTTTTGGTGAGCATGAAGGAAGTGGTATGGGCCTAGTTAATAAATGAATTGCTTATATGATTGGAAGTTTACAGGGTCCTTCGTGAATAGACCTGTATGCAGCAGAACGTGCCTAATCAAACGAGGCATCAGGCTGTTGCCTCCCATTGCAGTGGCCTCTCTTGTCACAGAGCACTGGCTTTCCAACTCTTTTGATACCCCGTGGACAGTAGCCTGCTAGGGTGCCTCTTTCCATGGGATTTGCCAGGCAAAAATATTGGGGTGGGTTGCCATTAACTTCTCCAGGGGATCTTCCCGATCCAGGGATCAAACCTGTGTCTCCTGCAACTGCCACCAGGAAAACCCTTTATCATGTATTAGGAGATGCCAAATAAGTAAGCCTAAGAATGGTCAGTGCAGTGTTTCTCGATTTCTTGCTCAGGTCTCTGCCCTCTAACTCCTCCACACCTTAGTGCTTTGACTGCACAGCCCCAATCTCATCTGCCTCAAGTTAGACACAGTATCATATCGCCAAATCACAACCTCCTGTTAAGACTGAACTCAGTTGATCCCTCCTCCATTTGACTCTGCTCTCTGTCATCTTAACTCATGAGGGGTGGTGGTCCTTCTTTTAATATTGGCTCCTTCAACCCCACATTGTTCGTATGATGGTTAGATATAGACTCATGTTTTACCTCCCTTATCACATTTACTTGAGAGCCAGCATCTCTATCTCATACCTTTATTTTTTATCTCCCATGAAACCTCTGTGTAAATCCTTTCTGAAAAGATGGATGAATATTAAAGAATCATACGAAAGCAGAATTCTCTTGGGAAACAGAGCATTGTTGGAGGGCACAAAGCCTGTGTTGATCACTGTTCTTTTGGTAAACTTTGGTAATACTTAGCAGCTATCTCTGGATACAAGTAAAAATTAATTCTGATTGAGCAGGAATAAAGCACTAAGAGGAACTTAGTTATGAATCTGACTGAGGATTAATACTCAGTTATACTTGCGCAGGGAAAGTTTACCAAGACAAAACGACTGAGTTTATCTAATCATTATCAACTATATTATTTTCAGTTTGCATTTTTGGTGAGCATGAAGGAAGTGGTATGGGCCTAGTTAATAAATGAATTGCTTATATGATTGGAAGTTTACAGGGTCCTTCGTGAATAGACCTGTATGCAGCAGAACGTGCCTAATCAAACGAGGCATCAGGCTGTTGCCTAGCCTTCAGATTTTTGCAAGGCCATGTAAGCACCAATACTACTGACATGTGTGTTTGTTTTCTCTTAGTGGTTAATACATAGACTATTGTCACTTAATTTAGTATCAGGTATGATCTGGTGGGTAGTTCAACTTGAGTAGATGTGATTATAGAATGTTTCATATTTTAGACACGGTCTAACTCCCAAGCATTTGTGTTTTAGAAACTGGGACAACTTCCAAGTTAGTTTTGTGAATCCTTTAATTTCTCCTGCCAGACTCATTAACTCAGCCTATTTGCCTTTGGGGAAATCATAGTTCCAAACTTGCACTCTCTGTAAAAATCATCCTCTTAAGTGAATGTGATGGTTGAATTAATTGAGAACATTCAGACTCAAACTTGCCAGCAGTATATCCTGAAAACTATTTGTTGTGACTTTGACCAGCAGAGACTGATTAAGATGAAGGAGTAGGAAATCGTAATCATAATATGCAAATTACTTGCATTAAAAGATGTGAAATTCAACAAATACTTCTATTTTTAAGTTTCACATCTCAGATTTTATAGACTCAGAAAGCTCTAAAGAATCTGAACCATCTTAGACCAATGCTTCTTTTTTTAAAAACCATAGTATGCATTTATTTTTAAAAATCCAAATATAAATGGACCAATGCAGTTCAAACTCATGTTGTTCAAGGGTCACCTGAACTTCAGTGTATTGTTCACTTTGATTATAAGCTTTGAGTATTATTCTGAAGACTGCTGTAGTGTTATCTAAAGACTGTCCAGTGTTTTGTTTTGTTTTGTTAACTTCTTTATATTGGAGTATAGTTAATAATGTTGTATTGGTTTCAGGTGTACAGCAAAGTGAAACAGTTATATATGTATGTATTCTTTATCAAAGTCTTCCCATTTATGTTGTTACATAATATTGAGTTGAGTTCTCCATGCTATATATACCATAGGTCGTTGTGGGTTATCCATTTTATTTTTTATTTAAAAAAAAAAATAACTTTATTTATTTATTTTTAGCTGTGCTGGGTCTTCATTGCTTCACTGGCTTTTCTCTAGTTGCAGCATGCAGGCTTCTCACTGCTCTGGCTTCTCTTGTTTCAGCTCCCAGTCTCTAGAGTACAGGTTCAATAGTTGTGACTTCTGAGCTTAGTTGCTTCACAGCATGTGGGATCTTCCCAGATCAGGGATCAAACCTGTGTCTCCTGCATTGGTGGGTGGATTCTTTACTGCTGAGCCATCAGGGAAGCCCCTATCCATTTTTTTCCCTTTTTTTTTTTTTGGCCACTTCTATTGATCTTCATTTATTTCCATCCATCTTTGTTCTTTGACCTGTGTGGGCCTCCCATCGCAGTGGCCTCTCTCGTCACATAGCACCAGCTCTGGGCATATGCGCTCCAGAGCTCCTGCTCGGCAGTTGGACACATCAGTCCAGCCGCTCCGTGGCACGTGGGATCTTCCCAGACCAGGGACCGAACTGGCACCCCTTGCATTGCAAGTTGGTCTCCTTACGCACTGGACCACCAGGGAAGCTCGCCCCCCTATCCATTTTAAATATAACAGTGTGTACATGTCAATCCCAGACTCACTCACTGTCCCTCTCCCTTACCCGTCTCCTCTGGTAGCCAGCAGTTTGTTTTCTAAGTGTGTGTTTTGTAAATAAGTTCATTTGTGTCATTTATTTTAAAAAGGAGTCTCCATTTAAGTGATATCACACAATATTTGTCTTTCTCCAACTTCTGGGTCTTTTTGAGATTATTATGACAGCTGAGGATTCTCTTCTCAGGAAAACATACTTGCACACAGAAGTTTGCATTCCATTTGAAAACAATCTTGCTTCTAAGTCTGTCATGAATCCTAGGTGATGAAATCCCTGTTCCAGTCCAAAGCCTGTTTTCTTGGGTCTAGAGAAGTGGCAGCATCTGAAATCAGAGAGCTTCTATATCTAAACACTTCTAGTCCTTTGGGTTTTTTGCCCCCAACAATTTCTATCCCTTAAAGCCTATTCTGCATTTATAGAATTTAGAGGAAGACTTTAGGGGTATTCAACTTTAAAATCAACTGTTTCAGCTTGGCTTACCTAATTAGGAGATTAAAATATAGTAATATCCCAAAAATTTGAGTCACTGATTTTGAAAAGTCAAGTGAACTAAGCAAAGTTTTTAAAATAACCTCTTGTGGTTACTTAAAGAGCTAATCCAGATCCCTTTCCAAGTGTGCTGAGTTGTGTTTGACTCTTTGTGACCCGATGGACCGTAGCTCACCAGGCTCCTCTGTCCATGAGATTTCTTAGGCAGGAATGCTAGAGTGGGTTGCCATTTTCTTCTCCAGGAGATCTTCCCTGACCAGGGATCAAGCCTACATCTCCTGCATTGACAGGTGGATTCTTTACTACTTAGCCGCCGGGGAAGCCCCAGTCCAAATCCCTAGTTGACCTAATCAACAGTTTCTTACCCGGGCTGCTGACCTCTGAATTCCTCAAACAAATCAGTCTAGAGCACTTGTTTCATTTATTCATCCTGTGTACCTTTCTTTGATTTATTTTCTTGTTTGTTTTGCTGTGTGTTTGTTTGGCCAACCACTGGACCACCAGGGAAGTCCCCATCTCCCTTTCCTTTTCTTGCATCCCATCTCAAACACTGATCTCCAAAGTGAACTCCATGCAGTTCACTTAGGTCTCTGTGCAATGTGTCATTCCTTCATAAAAGGTACAATACTGTGTACTTATTAATATAATTCACTAAGTTAAATCATTGCAGTAACAATGACAATGTAAAGGTTTTGAGATTTTTATTATTTCACTTGCCTGATACGCTTGTTACTCACTTGTTTCTTCATTACAAACACTCAACATTTCAGGGGCTTTCTGCTTCCTGTGTCTCTCCTCCTTGTAATTTGCAGCTGTCTGTACATGTTCTTCGCGTGGAGAATGGCAGGAGTGTGAGAGTACAAGCCCACCCAAGCACATTTAAAGCCTTTGCTTGTGTCACGCCTGTTCAAATCTTCCTGGCTGGAATGAGTCTGCGGCCTAGGCTGACAGCAGTGGAGCAGGGTCTGTGCTCAGTTCACGGCAGGAGGCGGTGTAGAGTTACAAGTATACAGGATAGAGGATATCAAATCCTATTAAAGAGTGGAAAACTGCGGGAAATAATCCAGTCCTCCAATACAGGGAAGCAAGACCTTAAAATGGTCATTGATTTGCTACTGTAAGTCCTGTGGATGTAAACATGGCAACACTTTCCGCCCCACGGGTATCTTAAATCTGGACTACTTTGAAAATTCTTAAATGTTCTGAATTTCTTTCAGGAATGCCCCTTTTCAACCATAGTTACTGTTTAATGGAAATGAATACAAGTAGAGATGCTAGTGATAGTAATTGCCATCTGTGCTTTGAGAAAGAGCTAGGATTGCTGATTGACTGAAAAAAATGGAAAGGATAGGTTAAGAGGGGATAGGCAGGAAACTGCCTAAACAGAACGTTCTTGCAAATAAACTGTTAAGGGTTGTAAGGTAAGCACTTGGAATTGAAGTGAAGGGAACAGAGTTAAGCTAGATTAACTCACAGTGTGGTGGCTGATTTCCGAGACTCAGACAGCTCAGAAAGGTATTATGATATCTGTTCTTAGACAAAGAGAAAGTTCAGAGGTGGTGTGTTATAATCCCATGATTGCCTAGCAATCTAATACCACTTTTATTATAGTATTTTATAAGTACGTACAGAAATGAGTTTCTGTGTTAGGATTAATGATGGCTAAAAGCTGTAGTGGCAGCTGTAAAAAGAAACGCAGAAGAATCAGCCCTAATGAGGTAGCTGGATCTAGAACCTATCATAAAAAGTGAGGTTAGTCAGAAAGAGAAGGACAAGTACAATATACTAACACATATATATGGAATCTAGTAGGATGGTGATTATGGCACTTGCAGTGAAGCGACGGAAAGACAGACATGGACAGTGGACATATGGACATTGTGGGGAAGAAACAGAGGGTGGGAGGTGTAAAGGAAGTAGCATGAAGGCCTGTACTATCATAAGTGAAGAAAATAGCTCTAGTCATTGCTCTGTGAGAAAGGGGTCCTGTATGACAGTCCGGAGGGGTGGGATGGGGGGGATATACATATGACTAATCTGAGAACATACATATCTGTAAACAACAAAACTCTGTAAAAGTTAAAAGTAAAATAAAAGTTAAAAAAAAAAAAAAGCTGTCTTGGAATGAATAATTCCTTAGAAACCTTTTTCCTCCTGAAGTGAGGCTAGGTGTGTCTGCTTAGTTTGCTAATGTTTTCTGTTTTCTGTACTGCCTTATTTGTTTCCTTGAACAGGGAGAATCTTTTTTATTTTGAAAAAAATTTTAAAAAGGGCATCTTTTACAACCTTTGTCAGGAATATTTCATAGAGGGGACACAGAATTTACTTTGAGCAGATTGGAATACTATGGAAACTCAAAGTAAATACTACTTTCTTATTGTGTGCATTATGACAATTGTGTTTCCTTGATTGGTATGAACAAGGAAATTAAAGCGTACGGAAAAGCCGTGCTGTATTAGGCATAACCTAGTCTACTTTTTTTGTTCCAGAAAGGCAAGTTCATTTTATCTCTGTTGTATGTACCTGGTTTTATGAGCAAATATATTCGTGGGAATGTATAAATAGCTTCTGGTTTTTTTAATATTATATTTTTAGTCATAGATCTGTAAGGTTACAGACTCATAAGAAGTGACAAACATAGTACATATAGGTCCTGTGCACCTGCCACCTGGCTTCCCCTAATGGTGACATGAGACTTATTTTAAAATCATTCTTGGACCTTTTTCACCCTTAAGCCTGCCTTTTTCAGTTGTCTTTTCTTTAAAGCAAGGACACCTACATTGTGCCTGATCCTCTCTAGCTTTCAGAATTAGAGTCTTGTGTAAAGATCCTTCTGTCACTGTTGCTTTATCTTTTTAGTATATTCCTCCCCATTTTCCCAATATCCAGATTGTTCCGTGAACTGCAAAGAGACTAATGTCTCATCTACTTTTATGGTATATTTCTCCTCAGCAGTCTAAAAGAGGTATAACCCCCATTTTATTCCTCCTCTTGAAGAAATAGAAATATAATCAGATAAATATTCAGATTTATTGTTTTCAGTTTATTTTGGTGATGTTTGAAAATTTGAGAGGATTTTTTTTAACATCATCTCTTCTTTTTTTTTCTCTCCTTTTAGCCTGAAAATGAAATTTCTTCAGACTGCAATCATGTAAGTATGGATTTTCCATAATTCACCATATGTGCTTTGTGTATATAGTGGCAGATATTAAGATGTGCTTCCTGTTGTTCTGGGAAGTATAATGTTTTCTTAAATCCACTTTATCTTAACGATAATGATTAACCTTATCTAAGGACCATAGTAAATCTACAGATCCTCCTCTATTGTACAAACCATCAGACTCCGCTAAGTACTATTTATTAACTTTTTTTTTTATTTTAATTTTTTTTTGTCCACTTCTGTTGATCTTTCATCTATTTATCTTTGTTCTTTGGCCTGTGTGGGCCTCCCATCATAGAGGCCTCTGTTGTCGCAGAGCACCGGCTCTGGGTGCGTGCGCTCCAGAGCTCCAGCTCGGTGGTTGGACACATTGGTCCAGCCACTCCACGGCACGTGAGATCTTCCCAGGCCAGGGATCGAACCAGTGCCCCTTGCACTGTAAGGCGGTGTCCTTACCCACTGGACCACCAGAGAAGCTCCAAGTTTAAACTTTTCTTCAGTTCCAGCTACTATATGAAATTGTTTCTTTGAATGCCAAGTTTACGATTTTAGCGTTTTGTGGTTTAAAGTTATTTCATTTGGTCATCATATAGTCATCTACTATGTGCCAGACAGTATGGTAGAAACTGGACACAACAAACACCTTGAAGAGGGAGACATACTCAAGTTAGCCGATAAGAACTCCAAAGATAATTATCTGTCTCCCTCTAACATTAAGAGGAGACTGACATGAGATCACACCAGTACAAAAAGTGCTGAGTGCTTCAGCAGCAGCCTGTCAGAGTACAATGGGGACACAAAAGTGAATTTTGCTCTGGTGGGTTGATGCAGGAAACATTTAATAGTGGAGATGATACTTGTGTTGTGTCTTAAAAGAAGAGTAGTTACCTATCTGACAATACTGGAAGAAATCACTCCGTCTCCACATTATTTCCTATTTTGAAAGGGAAGCTGTAAGAACAGAGAAGCAGATGGGCTGCTTAAGTTGATTACTTATTCTAAATAAGGTCAGAAATTTAAAGTAAAAACTACAAAAATAGTAGAAGAAAACATGAAGAGAGGGCGGGGTTTTTAAAATATGACATAACCTAAAAATATATTTAAAGAAAAAAAAAAGATTTATAAGTCTGATTGCATTACTGCCGTGACATCTTGTGACACAGTTAACCAGGTATTGTACTTAGCAGTACTTAGGTAATAGTTTGTCACAGGCAATACTTAGTTTAGGTAATACTTAGTCACGTTACCTGCCATTGACCATAGACAACACTGGACAGTCTCTGTCTTTCTCCTCCTGTTTTAACCTCCAGTTCCTAACTCAGTATGTGTTCAAACATTTGCTTCTGTTTCCTGTCCTAGTCTATGAAGCCCGGGGGTTTTTTATTTTAATTTTTTTTTGTCCACTTCTGTTGATCTTTCATCTATTTATCTTTGTTCTTTGGCCTGTGTGGGCCTCCCATCATAGAGGCCTCTGTTGTCGAGAGCACCGGCTCTGGGTGCGTGCGCTCCAGAGCTCCAGCTCGGTGGTTGGACACATTGGTCCAGCCACTCCACGGCACGTGAGATCTTCCCAGGCCAGGGATCGAACCAGTGCCCCTTGCACTGTAAGGCGGTGTCCTTACCCACTGGACCACCAGAGAAGCTCCAAGTTTAAACTTTTCTTCAGTTCCAGCTACTATATGAAATTGTTTCTTTGAATGCCAAGTTTACGATTTTAGCGTTTTGTGGTTTAAAGTTATTTCATTTGGTCATCATATAGTCATCTACTATGTGCCAGACAGTATGGTAGAAACTGGACACAACAAACACCTTGAAGAGGGAGACATACTCAAGTTAGCCGATAAGAACTCCAAAGATAATTATCTGTCTCCCTCTAACATTAAGAGGAGACTGACATGAGATCACACCAGTACAAAAAGTGCTGAGTGCTTCAGCAGCAGCCTGTCAGAGTACAATGGGGACACAAAAGTGAATTTTGCTCTGGTGGGTTGATGCAGGAAACATTTAATAGTGGAGATGATACTTGTGTTGTGTCTTAAAAGAAGAGTAGTTACCTATCTGACAATACTGGAAGAAATCACTCCGTCTCCACATTATTTCCTATTTTGAAAGGGAAGCTGTAAGAACAGAGAAGCAGATGGGCTGCTTAAGTTGATTACTTATTCTAAATAAGGTCAGAAATTTAAAGTAAAAACTACAAAAATAGTAGAAGAAAACATGAAGAGAGGGCGGGGTTTTTAAAATATGACATAACCTAAAAATATATTTAAAGAAAAAAAAAAGATTTATAAGTCTGATTGCATTACTGCCGTGACATCTTGTGACACAGTTAACCAGGTATTGTACTTAGCAGTACTTAGGTAATAGTTTGTCACAGGCAATACTTAGTTTAGGTAATACTTAGTCACGTTACCTGCCATTGACCATAGACAACACTGGACAGTCTCTGTCTTTCTCCTCCTGTTTTAACCTCCAGTTCCTAACTCAGTATGTGTTCAAACATTTGCTTCTGTTTCCTGTCCTAGTCTATGAAGCCCTTGAGATTAGACTCTGTGTGCTACATCATCAGAAGTGCTAAGCAGATGTTTGAATGGATCAGTGAATGAGTGATTGTATTCTTGGAGTCATAGAGTGCAGCAAGCTGAGAAAAAGGCTTGTGAACTGCCCTTCCGCCCCCAGAAAACCTCTCCGTGTTCTACCTCATACAAAGCCCCTACTCTGTTTCTCCATCCAAGCAGAGTTTAAGAGCTCATTTTTGCTACTTTTCAGAAGTAGAATCATGTACTGAAAATTTTTAACTGCAGCTGCAAAGATAAAGTAATATTCAGCCCTCACCTGTGAATAGTAATGGCCTTAGAGATTTCATACTTTTAAGAGACATTGAAACAGTTGTGTAGAACAGATCATATCATGTTCGTGTCAAGTTGTGGGTTTTAGAGGAATAAAGAAGGATAAGCTTAGAAGTTAGTCTCTGGACAACACTTCTTCAGAAAAATAATCTATGAAAAGCACTGTTGATTGTGCAGTCTGCAACTAAACCTTCCAGTTCTGAGTTTCTGGGTTAGACTTTCTGATTTAACAAGAATTTTACATGTATACCTTTTTATATTTTCTTGGAAACCCTTACCAAGAATTTTCATTTTACACAATGACGTTTTTATTGTACTCTTTGTTCATTAACTGAAGTGTAAATATGCTTTATCTGACTCTGTATAATAGAATTTTATTGTTTATAGTAACCACTGATGTTCAATTTCATGCTGTTCTAATGAGGGTTTTTTTTGTGTGTTTTTTTTTCTCTTGTACCTAGTTGTTATGGAATTATAAGCTGAACCTAACTACAGATCCAAAATTTGAGTCTGTGGCCAGAGAGGTTTGCAAATCTACAATATCAGAGGTAGGTCATGAAAGAAAGAATTCTGTGGCTCTTTAATGACTCAGAAGAGAAAATTACATCTGTTGACCAGACCAGTCATTGAGGGAGGAATGACTGATTGAGTTACTTTACTTTTCTTGGAATTCATATATGTCTTGGTTTAGAGATACCTTGGTTCAAGGGGATATATTGGACGACTTTTTCTTAACCTTCTGCACAGTAGGATGCTGTTGACTCAGCCAAGTTGGAAATCAGGCTCTTTTGTCCCCGAATGGAGACTGGAGTCACTTCTGTCACCAGTCAGTGCTCTCACACATTGTACAGTCTGCTTATGACTGAGGCATGTCGAGATGGTTTCCCCAGGAGGCACATAAGCAGTCTTCAGTGTTCTGGCTCTGCACTTGAACCAGCTGAACCACAGAGGCATATGCTCCAAACAATAGGAGTTAGCATTAAAAAGATTCATAAAAAGGTTGTATATGTTATTATAAATGGATATTACAGATAAAGACAAAAATAATTACTGAAAATGTATAATATTCCATATATGCTGATTGGTGATACTTTGCTATTATTTCCCTTGACTCAGTGTAAATATCAAATGATATTAGTGAAAACTGTGGTATTGAAATTTTTAAGTTCTTTTCTTTCTTAGAATTAGTGATAAAAATTCCATGACATCAGGGATTTCCGCAGACTGAAAGAATTGACAAAAAAATAGTTGCTGCTTTTCTGCCTCAGGGTTTTCATAATCACAGATGCTGCATCATATAGATTTGTCCCCAAACTACACTATTGATGACTTTAAGTTAGGACCATCTTCTCCTGAGCTCTTAAGGAACACCCTGCTCCAACCAGATAAGCCCTCAGCTTATGTTCCTCACTTAGGTCTTTATGAGATCCTGGAGAACCAGTTTTTTTCCACAAGCCTTCTGCTACTGAATCAGATATGTTTTATAAGCAGTGACCCTTTTAAAAATATGTTGAGGCTTCAGACTAGAATAGCTTATTTTAAAAGATTGATCTTCGGCTTTTAGATTAAGTATTACATACCTCAGACTCCCTTAACTTGCTCTGTGACAAACTATCCATACCAGCTTGAGTGCCACATGGAGATTTAGCTCAGAGAATATGTAGAGTCATCAGAATAATTTCACCTGTTGTTGGTTTTGTCTACCTATATCTACAGAATAAAACTGGCAGGGACACCCCCCTCCAGCCCCCGCCCCGCCAGGGGTCCAGTGGTTACGACTCTGTGCTTCCACTGCAGAGGGTGTAGGTTCAGTCCCTGGTTGGGAAACTGAGATCCCACATGCTGCCTGGCATAGCCAAAAAATAAATGAATAAATGGCTTCCTTGTAATGTGTATGCTATGGTATGGCCCTCTTGTACTCTTTTGGGATGTTGCAGTTTTATAACAGATTCATGTAGCAGGGGCATTTGACCTTCTATAGAGGGAGATCATACTGGAGTCTGAAAAATGAAGTATCAGGAAAACTAAAACATCCTATGGCTCCCTCTTATCTTTCTTAATTTTGGGATTATTCTTCCAAGGAGGAAAACCACACCATCAACACCGAAGACTACAGCCCAAACTTTTTATTTACTCACCATGATTGGGTCAGATATTATCTGCTTTTCTCTTGCCTCATGTCAAAAGTAGAGTGACTGTAGCGTTTTTCTAGTGGTTCCTTAAGAATCTACTCCCCAGCCATGCCAGAGTTTACTCCCATTCATAAATATGTTGATGGTTTAATGCTGTTTTTCGTTGTTACTCAGAATTTTTTGTTGTTGTCATTATTAAGCTTCTCTCCAGTACAGTGGTTGTGAAAAGCATAAACTTTTAATGTTTTCTTTTTTAACATTTATTTATTTATTTATTTATTTTGGGGGGGTGGGGAGGGAGGGGGATGGGCGGGCCACTTCAGTTGGTCCTTCATTTGTCTATTTCATCCGTCTTTGTTCTTTGGCTCCTGTGGGCCTCCCATCGCGGTGGCCTCTGTTGTTGCAGAGCACCATCTCTGGCATGCGCTCCAGAGCTCCGGCTCGGTGATTGGACACATCGGTCCAGCCGCTCCGTAGCACGTGGGATCCTCCCAGGCCAGGGCTCGAACCGGCGCCCCTTGCACTGCAAGGCAGTGTCCTTACCCACTGGACCACCAGGGAAGCCCACTTTTGATCTTTTTTTTGTTTTGTTTTTAAATTTCGGCCTCTTTTATGTTTTTTTATTTATTTATTTTCATCCACCTTTATTCTGTGGCCTTTGTGAGCCTCCCATTGCAGTGGCCTCTCGTTGGAGAGCACTAGCTCTGTGCGCACGCGCTCCAAAGCTCTGGCTCGTAATTGGACATATGGGTGCAGCCACTCCATGGCATGTGAGATCTTCCCGGGCCAGGGATCGAACCAATGCCCCCTGGACTGCAAGGCAGATTCCCTACCCGCTGAACCAGCAGGGAAGCCCGGAAGAACTTTTAATTCAGACCCTGTATCTGGTTGTCATTGGTGGTGGATTGAAATACAAATCGGTACTACAGTTCTGTTTCAGTAAACTCTCACGTGATTGAAGCTAAATCTACATTTATTTTCTTATTCCGACTTCAATCCAAAATGTCTCACAGTTAAACCATGATTGCCTAGTATTAGAGCTTATATGAATTCTTGTACTTCATTGTTTTAAAAAACCCAGATGTCCGCCACTAGTCCCGTTTTTTTTATTTTTCCCCATGCAGAACTTTTTTACGATAGTTGAATTAGAAACACTGAGGTTTTTTTTTTTAAATTTATTTATTTGGTTGCTCCAGGTCTTAGTTGCAGCTTGTGGGCTCTAGTTCTCTGACCGGGAAACGAACCTGGGCCCCCTGCGTTGGGAGCGCAGTCTTAGTCACTGGACCACCAGGGAAGTCCCTAGAAACACTGAGATTTTTAGGCACTTATTTTTGCTTTTCCTTTTGAAGCTTACCTCTGTTTTACTTTTGTAAAAAAAAAAAAAAAACCCTTTCCTTGGAAGTACATCCACAGCCCTCTTAGACATCACCCCAAAAAAAAAAAAAAAAAAAAAGCTCAAGGTTAAACTGAAAGAAGCATTCAGCTTGTTGACTGTTGAAGATCTCTGCTGCCTCTTGTAACCAGTATGAGGCTATTTAATTTCCCAAGTTTGCGTCTTTAAAAGTAAACACAATTTTCTGTCTTGAACTGAGTCTTCGACTTGCTCTGGATTGAATACTGGGATTAGACCTGAAGAGACCTGGTGACTTACAGGACAATTATTATGTGTCGTATGTCCTTCACCCAGAACCTTCTGTAAAAGGAGGTCGTTTTTGTCTTATCAAGTGTACATATTTACAATAGGTGGTACAAGAGTAGACTCTGTTGGTTTGGAAAAAACAACAAAGCATTCCCTTTCATTTATATTAAAAATAAACATTTACACTTGGCTCCTTCCTCTTGTCAGAACGGCCATTTATGTTTGTTTTTAATTTTTCTAAATGCAATAGGCTTTTCCCAGACAACTGTCTCTCCTTTATAATTCAACCTTAAAACCCTGTAGGTAGATTTCACTTTTTTATGCCTGAATTTCAACATTTTTAGGCTAATTTCCTTCATTAGCACTTGTGGTTTAGGATTACTCTGCAGAGATACTACATGTGGGACCACTCTGTGCTTGATCCACCAGATCATATGTCTAAACAGCCCAAATTGGAATTGCAATGCCCTTCCCCTTCCCAGACTTGTTGCCAGACTGCACTGACCATCATTCTTAAACACGTGCCTGTTCCAGACCACAGTGGTGAAGCTGGGATTCTACTCAGTTAAAAAACGCATGTCCAAACCTGTAGTTCATTCAGAACACATTAATGTCATGTTAAGAGGTTATAGTGTGCTCCCCACCCAAACCTTGATCATTGGGTTTATCTAACAATGGTAGCTTTCTGTGTAGATCGACTTGAAATATGCAACTAGGCTTTAGTTCTGCACCTGTTTTTCAGACCTGTGCCTTTGATTAAATCTTCTCACTGTCAGTTGCATTCTTTGCATGGGTAAAGGGACTTACCAGTAGAATCATTTTTAAAAGAGCTGTCAAAAACTTTTCAATAAATACATTTAAGAAGGTTTCTCAATAGAACTGAAAAATTTTAAAAGGCTGTTTAACTCCATTTAAATAGAAGTTTTACCTAAGCATTTGTTTATGTATATATTTTCTGACAAAACACATTGATCAGGTATTTCCTAGAAAGTGCAAAAGTCATAATAAGACATGAAAACAACACTCAGGGCTCCCTCTTGAAACTTGTTTTTCCTTGGAATTTTGAATACTGGGATTAGGAACCTGAAGAGACCTGGTGACTTACAGGACAAGGAGTATGTGTCGTATGTCCTTCACCCAGAACCTTCTGTAAAAGGAGGTCGTTTTTGTCTTATCAAGTGTACATATTTACAATAGGTGGTACAAGAGTAGACTCTGTTGGTTTGGAAAAAACAACAAAGCATTCCCTTTCATTTATATTAAAAATAAACATTTACACTTGGCTCCTTCCTCTTGTCAGAACGGCCATTTATGTTTGTTTTTAATTTTTCTAAATGCAATAGGCTTTTCCCAGACAACTGTCTCTCCTTTATAATTCAACCTTAAAACCCTGTAGGTAGATTTCACTTTTTTATGCCTGAATTTCAACATTTTTAGGCTAATTTCCTTCATTAGCACTTGTGGTTTAGGATTACTCTGCAGAGATACTACATGTGGGACCACTCTGTGCTTGATCCACCAGATCATATGTCTAAACAGCCCAAATTGGAATTGCAATGCCCTTCCCCTTCCCAGACTTGTTGCCAGACTGCACTGACCATCATTCTTAAACACGTGCCTGTTCCAGACCACAGTGGTGAAGCTGGGATTCTACTCAGTTAAAAAACGCATGTCCAAACCTGTAGTTCATTCAGAACACATTAATGTCATGTTAAGAGGTTATAGTGTGCTCCCCACCCAAACCTTGATCATTGGGTTTATCTAACAATGGTAGCTTTCTGTGTAGATCGACTTGAAATATGCAACTAGGCTTTAGTTCTGCACCTGTTTTTCAGACCTGTGCCTTTGATTAAATCTTCTCACTGTCAGTTGCATTCTTTGCATGGGTAAAGGGACTTACCAGTAGAATCATTTTTAAAAGAGCTGTCAAAAACTTTTCAATAAATACATTTAAGAAGGTTTCTCAATAGAACTGAAAAAATTTTAAAAAGGCTGTTTAACTCCATTTAAATAGAAGTTTTACCTAAGCATTTGTTTATGTATATATTTTCTGACAAAACACATTGATCAGGTATTTCCTAGAAAGTGCAAAAGTCATAATAAGACATGACACACTATTTCCTTTAAAACAAAAGCATTTCTCAGGGTTTTCTTTTTCTTCCCCTCCCCCAAAGAAACAAAGTATCAGACATTGTCTCTTTTGTTAAAGTTGTCTGGCAGGAGAATAGAATACTTAGGTAAAATGGTCCCTTTCTTTTGAGCAGATCAAAGAGTGTGCTGATGAACCAGTTGGAAAAGGCTACTTGGTTTCCTGCTTGGTGGATCACCGAGGCAACATCACTGAGTACCAGTGTCACCAGTACATTACCAAGATGACAGCCATCATTTTCAGTGATTACCGGCTAATTTGTGGCTTCATGGATGACTGTAAAAATGACATCAACATTCTGAAATGTGGGAGCATTCGGCTTGGAGAAAAGGTATCTGTCTACTTCACTGGCTTCACCAAAGGGGTCTTAACAAATGTGATGGATGAACAGCTTTGTGTAGCTGGCATGGAGAAGATTTAGGGCTGGAGCTGGACTTTCTCGAGGTCCAGGCAGTCCCAGTACCTAAGGCTAGTTTGCCTGTGGGTGCACTTTATCTGCTTGTTAACCAAATGTTTCAGTACTGTATGGGCAAGTATTAGTATCTGCTGAGATTAGTGTAACCTTCAAAGTGCAAAACCACCTGCTGCTTCTTATCTGTAATGTAATGTAATGTAATCTTCTGGAAAAGCATTCTGTAGTCTTGAGGGAAAAGTAGTTGGATTAGGAGAGACTCAAGTTCTCTAGGCTTCCTTTACATACTCCTCAGTGTTGTCTAAAAACATTAATGAGCACACCAGTACAAAAGAAGATAACATACTTAAATATTAGAAAATTTAAAAAAATCTGAAGATCCTTCTAGCTTGTCAAAAGAAAGGTATTCTGGTGCAGAGCAGCAGTGGAGAGGCGGATGTGGAGAACAGTCTTAACGGACGTTGGTGTAAGGGAGAGGAATATGCTGTGGGACTAGAAGATCTCAAATAGGGGACTCTGTGGAGACCTGGAGGTGTGGGATGGGAATGGGTTGGGGGGGCTAGGGAGGGGGCAAGCCTATGTATACCTACGGTGGATTAGGGTCAATGTGTGGTAGTAAACAACAAAGCCCTGTAAAAAATATAATAATAATAAATAAAATTTGTATGAAATAAAAAGAAGAAAGGTATTCTGTAAAAATGATATGTATTACCTTCATGTCAGAACTAGTTTTAGGAAAGACAGGAAAGAAAATAACTCCCTAGTTTATTCCTCCATATATATATATGTATGTATGTGTGTGTATATATATATATATGTGATCTTATTTTTGGCCTTATTGGTCTGTTGTCCAGAAGATAACAGTGGAGGTTCAGCCAGGTTTATGCCTTAATCTTTTTGCTCAGCAAGAATGAAAGCACTTCTAAGAAGCAGTGAGTGCTGGTGGAGGGGGGAGCTGAGACCTCTGAATGCCATCAGCTGTTAGCCGCCACTACTCACTGGTCCTCTGTTTAGGAAGTATGAGAGCAAAATCCATTTGTCTCCTTGCCCTCTGTTCAGAGCAGTGCTTGCAGGCTTCCATCTTGGACTGGGGCCTGATGGGAGAATTTTGGAATTTTGGAACTGCACACACCAACTTCGATGAAGGTTAGAGGGCTGGTCATTGTCTGGCTGTCGCCGCATACCCTTGGCTTCATTCCAGCACTGGCTCGGCCCTTTCCCAGGGCACTTGAGTTGGTCTCAAGAGCACCACGGACTGGCGCACAGCTTTCAGGCAACTAGTGAGAGGACAGTTATAATAAAGAAGGTTGAGTTTTGGCTTTGCCAGCACATTCTAGAAATAGCACAAAAGCACTGAAGTCACCCTGATAATTCAGAACCTCCTCTGACTTTACGGTGCTGAGGGTTAATATCCAATTCCAAGCCTCCCTCTTAAAAAAAGATTTCACATACGTGTTCCAGACGCACCTCTCAGGAATCAGTGATGATGTGTTTCCATATCTGTGGTTAGTGGGCCATGCTGTAGAGTAGACCAGGGCAGGTGTCACCTCTCCTTGTGGGAGTTCTTCCCCAGGGCCCATCAAGATAATCACTCCTTGGCTTCCCACTAGCAATCTGGATTGTCAGGGTAAAACTTGCTTTTGGCTGCGTGTATGAGTTACTCAATTTGCATTGACTTGAATGGTGGCAGAAAACAATAGTGCCAGAGCCCGAAGATGTGACAATGACGGTTGATTTTTTCAGCTTTGTGAAAATAACAAAAAACATTTCTATGGGCCATCCAAAAGCACATTTTTTTGTAATTTTCATCTTTTGCTATACCTGCCAGTTAGAGGAATTTCTCTTTATACCAGGCCTTAGCACCCTCAATGGACTCATGTCTGCACTTCTGAAAAAATGTGTTATTGTCTGTGTGTGTGTGTGTATGTGCACGCACACGCTCTTTCTCTGACTCTTTGCCACCCTGTGTACTCTGTGTAGCTTGCCAAGCTCCTCATGCTGGTGCTACAGCCAAGTTTAAAAATGATAGCTGTCTGTCCTCAGCGCTTCCTTGCCTTTTCTAATTATAGTTGACTTTTCTGAAGTCAGGTTATTTAGATATGAAAATTATCCTGAAAATTAATAAATCAGCTTCTGATTGGAGAAGAGAACACACTCGTTAGTTTTAAATTTGCCCTGAAATTTGTAAAGTCTTCTGTGACTGGCTTTGAACTGATCTCCGAAGGTCAGCGGAAAGGGCTCATGGTTGATCTGTTTGTACGCTGCCTCTGTATGAACATTTAAATGGCATGATTTCAAAACTATAATGATTTTTTTTCCAGACTGTTAATACATGTAAATTTTAAAAACAAAGACTGTGCATTTAATAAAACTTTAAAAATTTTCTAAATAAATATTTTTGAAAAGAAAAGGTAGATCTTCAAAAGTAAATACAGTTAAGTCATATCATCTGAAGAGAAAGCAGAACGTGGCATCCCGTACAGGAACTTAATTGTGGACACGTACCACATTATTACTGCTTTATACTCTTCACTTAGTAGTTTCATCATTTTATCATTCCTAATTTTAAAGCCAGCTCCTTTGAATAGTTCCGATATTCTTTGTCTCTCTTTATCTAGAAAGGTAGACCACAGAAGACATCATAAATATTGACATGGAGGATGGGTAATAGCAGAGATGAAAACTGAGTTCTTGCCCACCTTTTTCTGATGTGTGCTTGCTCAGCTTTCTCTGGTGTTTCAAAAAATTTTGGAAAAAAGGACAAGGTGTATGGTGAATAAAAAGTATCACCCATGGGGAGAGGGAAATGGCAAACCACCCCAGTCTTGTTGCCTGGAAAATCCCGTGGATAGAAGAGCCTGGTGGGCTGTTGTCCGTGGGATCACAAAGAATCAGACACGATTTAGCAACTAAACAACAACAAAGGATTCCCTCCATCAGCAGCCTGGGCTACCCCAGAACCTACCTGCAATTTTTTTTTTCTTTTTAAACTTTTAAGTTTTGTTGTTTACAGATATGCATGTTCCCAGATTAGTCATATGTATATCCCCCGCTTCCTACCCCTCCCAACCATCACACAGCACCCCTGAAGGATCCCTTTTTCTCACAGAGCAATGACTAGAGCTATTTTCTTCACTTATGATAGTACAGGCCTTCATGCTACTTCCTTTACATCTCCCACCCTCTGTTCCTTCCCCACAATGTCCATATGTCCACTGTCCATGTCTTTCTTTCTGTCGCTTCACTGCATGTGCCATCATCACCATTCTACTAGATTCCATATATGTGTGTTAATGTATTGTATTTGTCCTTCTCTTTCTGACTGACTTCACTTTTTATGATAGGTTCTAGATCCAGCCACCTCATTAGGGCTGATTCTTCTGCATTTCTCTTTACAGCTGTGTAGTATTCCATTGTATATATGTACCAGGGCTTTTGTATCCATTCATTCGTTGATGGGCATCTAGGTTCCTTCCATGTTCTAGCTATTGTATAGAGAGCTGCAATGAACATTGGGGTACAGGTGCTTCTTTCAGATTTGATTTCATCAGGGTATAAGCCTAAGAGTGGGATTGCTGGGTCATAGGGTGCTTCTATTACTACCTGCAATTTTATACATGTCTTTTTGTCCTCTCTTCTATGTGTGTGCATCGGTGATCTTTGAGAAGTTGTCTTGATGCTTTCCATGTGATTCATGTCTTGTTCTGTGGTTTGTATAAGACTATCGAGAATGTAAAGTCCATCAACTGAACTGTGGTCACAAGTGTATGAAAGTTTAAGAACACACATCAGTTTTGTTATAGGCATTATAATGGAATAATTTATACTCAACTTACGTTCAGTGAAATGTATATACTGTAATTATTTTAAATAACCCTTATTGCAAATAAAATGGTATAATTTTTAAAAATTACCCACTGAACTGCTGAAAACTTACATGAACACTATATACTAGTCTTAAGACAGATAGTTGTCTCACCACAGTAGAATTTTAAAAATTCATTGTAAGTTCATTTATAGGACAATTTGTTATCCATATATCATTCTGCTTATTAATAGCTTAACTTTTTAAAATCTAAGCCTAAGTAACTTTTTGGTAGATTATGTGCTGGTGCAAAGTCCGTTGCTTTCATTTGTATTCAGTAATAACCCTATAGTCTTCTTTATCAAATATTTGCATGCGTATCAGTTTTATAACTCAAACGAGCTGCACTGTGGAGCTTGGGGAGTCTGGGGAACTGAGAAGAATTCCTGAGATCTTTTTTTTTTAAAAAAATTACCCAACATTATGATGAATGAAAAAAAGAACAGTGATTGGAGGTGACGTTATGGCTCAATGCCAATATGTGGTGCTGCCATTGTAGTAATTAAAATTGCATCTCACATTCCTTCAAGGAGCTCAGACCCTGCTGCTGCTGCTTTTAAACAGTTGTAAGCCCTGAGTGTACAGGGAAACACTGAGACTCCTTACCAGGGAAATCGTTTCTTTGCCCTCTGATGCCAGAACTAAAGGCTAAGTCTAAATTGAGAATTAACAGACGTGCTGTTTTCAACCTATTTTGTATGACTGTGACCTGATTGCTAGTGACAATCTCAGGAAGTTGTTAGGAGCTACTCAAATTTGGTGCAGGACGTTATTTCATGCTATAAGATTGTGTGTATAATCATCTCTTTTAAATAGTAAGTGGCTGGTGTGTCTCCACATCTTTGTTATCACAGGTTTTGTCATTCCTTTGGGAAGTGGAAATAGGCGAAGCTCTTCTAAGTGGGTCAAAGTTAGACCAACTTGAGGATCATTCATAAATTGAGGGAGAGAAAAAAAAAAGCCTTACTTTGAATTTCTGGGGTTTGTGTCCACTTTTCTTTTATTAGTTTTCTATTTTATTTATTTCATCCATCTTTATTCTTTGGCCTGTGTGGGCCTCCAATCGCAATGACCTCTCTCATCGCAGAGCAGCGGCTCTGGGTGCATGCACTCCAGAGCGCTGGCTCATAATTGGACACACCAGTCCAGCCATTCCTTGGCATGTGGGATCTTCCCAGGTCAGGGATCAAATCCGTGCCCCTTGCACTGCAAGACGAACTCTCTACCCACTGGACCACCAGGGAAGCCCTGTCCTTATCATTTTGTCACTTGTCCATCAAGAGTTTTTTCCTCCCTTCAGAATTACTCCCTAAAAATACTTTCTGGTCATCGCAGGTTTCTAAGCCCTGGATGGAGCCATAAAACTAGTGAGAAAATGTGAGGTACAGATAGAAAATAGGAAGGCACAGGAATCTGCCAGTGTAATGTGCTTCCTGATTGTTTTTTTGATCGGAAAACCTTTTGAAATTTGATGAAAGCTATAAACTCAGCTCAGGAAAAGTATACAAAACCCACTTACAAATTATAGGAGTTTCCTAGAACTGCAAGCTCCAAAAAAATAAAGAAATATGCAGTGGACTGTTAGTTAGGTGCCTGATGTTCCTCAGCGTGGGTGAGTTGACAGACTTCTCTGGGGCTCTGTTTACTCAGCTGCACTGTAGTACCCCAGCTCCTACCCCTGTGCACAGGTGTATTAGGAGAGAACATGAAAATTTTCTAGAAAATACTTGGAGATTAGTATGTTTTGGAACAAACCCTACTACAGCAAAATGGAAAAATGTGTATTTTTCTGTTGTTGAATTGAAATTTTAGTAAAATCGGTGTTTCCCTACCTGATTTTAGGAGTCTTATATACAGACGACTTCATAAATGTGGTATTTTACTGTAACGAGATTTTACGTACCTGTGTGTGTGTGTGTATATGTGTCAGTAAAGGAATGAGAGCTCTGTGTTTTGTGTTGCCTTAGTTTGCTATATTTATGGTTATACCTCTCAAGTTATTGAAGCATATCTTCTGAGTATAGACGATTAGGACTCTTGAAAATGTTTAAGGAAAATATTTTCGTGTTTTGAGTGAATAAGTGCTTGTGGTTGCTCTGGGGTTGATGCAATGTACACTTAAAGATAATTGGATGGTTTTAGAAAAGCTCTCCAAAGCAGTTTGTATAAATGGGGGTAATCTTGTTAAATCACATTAAGATACATCTAAAACACCTGAGTGAACGTTACACTAAAGATGGGTCTTTGTAGATGGTGTAAGATAGAAACTAGAGAAAGAGAGGCTCTGTGATATATTTTCCCAATGAATTTTATGGTTTGTCATTATTTTTTAAACTAAATGAAAGTACTGTTACTTGAAAAATACCTAGCTCTGAAAGGTTAAAAAAACAGAGATTCTTTAAAGATTTTTTTAGAGCTGTCCCTGGTGGTTCAGTGGTTGACTCTGTGTTTCCACTGCAGTGGATGCCGGTTCATTCTCTGGTTGGGAAACTAAGATCCCACATGTTGGGCGGCACAGCCACAAAAGAAGGGAAAAAAAAAAACCCAATTCTGACATTTTAAACTCTAAAAACTCAGGTTCCTGTTTCTAGTGCCAACTAAATGGACTTAAATTTTCCAGGATCTGTATTTCTGTTTATAACTTGCAAGTACTACATTCTTACCAAAGATTATCAAGGACATTTTGCATAACTTGCACAAAAGAACATTGATAAACTGTTGTTGTTGAGGTTTATTTGTTCGTTTAACTGAATGATGTTTATTTTGAAACTCATTGTGGTAAGAGTTTTTACATGGTGCTATCCTTGCTATGTTAGGATGCACATTCACAAGGCGAGGTGGTATCATGCTTGGAGAAAGGCCTGGTGAAGGAAGCAGAAGAAAGAGATCCCAAGATTCAAGTCTCTGAACTCTGCAAGAAAGCCATTCTCCGGGTGGCTGAGCTGTCCTCGGATGACTTCCACTTAGACCGGCATTTATATTTTGCCTGCCGAGACGATCGGGAACGTTTTTGTGAAAATGTGAGTCAGCTCAGAAACTGTTCTCTGCTTCCTTTTCTTCCTTTTTTTTTTTTTTTATATTTGACTCCAAAATTAAACCAACACTGTCACATGTAGAGAAACCACTGAAATGGAAGGTGAAGATGGTTCCAGGGAAACAGATAAGTTACCTGGATAGGCTACTGGCCGCTCGACCTGGGGGTAATACCTAGTGAAGACTTGGCTTCAAACAGTCTCCATACTTGGTTCTTCCTACTTCATCTCACTTCTGAGTTTCAGTTCTTGGGAGTCTGTTTTACATACAGGAATCCTGTTTTATCAGGGAATCCCATTCATGTATATTCCATGGTTAAATCTTGGCCATACTACATATTTATATTTAAGTAGTTTGGGTTAAGACAGAGGAAATATCAGGCAGCTAACTTTTAAAACTGAGCCCTTGGTTACTCCCTGCATACTCTATAGAACAACTTTCTAACTTCTTACTGAGAAATAATCTCCATCTTTACCACAGAAGACTGAGAGTGTCTTGTGTACATTCCCACTCTGCCTGCTATTTTGAATTAATAGCTTTATCAGAGCCAGTTCCAGAATTTTATTGACTGTAGCATTAAGTTATAAGAAGGGAGACTCATGGACACTTTTCTTGTTCACTAATTAACAGTGTATCTGGGGACATATGAGAGGAGCCAAACACCATGGGAATTTTTTTTCCCCCATATTTACTTAATCGTTGTTTTCTTTCAGAGGCTTCTAAATTTTATAAATGGCTGGGTCATGTGTTCAAAGATAGTCATCATAATAATTCAATAGAAAATCCTGTATAAGATTATGGATCGTGGGCTTCCCTGGTCGTCCAGTGTATAAAGAGTCCGCTTTGCAACGCAAGGGGCACCGGTTCAATCCCGCGTGCCGAGGAGCGACTGGACTGGTGTGTCCAATTACAAGCCAGCGCTCTGGACTGCACGCGCCCAGAGCCAGTGCTATGCAACGAGAGAGGCCACTGCAGCGGGAGGTCCACACAAGCCAAAAGGAATAAACATGGAGGAAAATTTTAAAAAAACAATAAAAGAGGCCAAAAAATTTTTTTAAAAATAAAAGTTTATGGATCATGCCCAGCATAACTACTTAGCTAGTGATGATGATGATGATGATGATGGTGATGGTGTTATTTCATCTTACAGACACAAGCTGGTGAAGGCAGAGTATATAAGTGCCTCTTTAACCATAAATTTGAAGACTCTATGAGTGAAAAAGTAAGTATTTCTTTGAAACAAACCAGCATTTTATTCATTTTTAAAAAGGCTTTCTCAGATCCTCTTAAACAATATTCTTAAACTCATACCGAGTTATAAAATACTGATACAGCTTAGCCTTTTCAGAGATAAGATACTGGACTTTTAGTAGGAAATCAAGGCATATTTCATTTAAACCAGAAAATGACGCTTCTCATGATATCTGGACTTTGGAAGCCAAGGAGGAGGCAGTTTGGGTTAAATCTTTTGGCCATACTACATATTTATATTTAAGTAGTTTGGGTTAAGACAGAGGAAATATCAGGCAGCTAACTTTTAAAACTGAGCCCTTGGTTACTCCCTGCATACTCTATAGAACAACTTTCTAACTTCTTACTGAGAAATAATCTCCATCTTTACCACAGAAGACTGAGAGTGTCTTGTGTACATTCCCACTCTGCCTGCTATTTTGAATTAATAGCTTTATCAGAGCCAGTTCCAGAATTTTATTGACTGTAGCATTAAGTTATAAGAAGGGAGACTCATGGACACTTTTCTTGTTCACTAATTAACAGTGTATCTGGGGACATATGAGAGGAGCCAAACACCATGGGAATTTTTTTTCCCCCATATTTACTTAATCGTTGTTTTCTTTCAGAGGCTTCTAAATTTTATAAATGGCTGGGTCATGTGTTCAAAGATAGTCATCATAATAATTCAATAGAAAATCCTGTATAAGATTATGGATCGTGGGCTTCCCTGGTCGTCCAGTGTATAAAGAGTCCGCTTTGCAACGCAAGGGGCACCGGTTCAATCCCGCGTGCCGAGGAGCGACTGGACTGGTGTGTCCAATTACAAGCCAGCGCTCTGGACTGCACGCGCCCAGAGCCAGTGCTATGCAACGAGAGAGGCCACTGCAGCGGGAGGTCCACACAAGCCAAAAGGAATAAACATGGAGGAAAATTTTAAAAAAACAATAAAAGAGGCCAAAAAATTTTTTTAAAAATAAAAGTTTATGGATCATGCCCAGCATAACTGCTTAGCTAGTGATGATGATGATGATGATGGTGATGGTGTTATTTCATCTTACAGACACAAGCTGGTGAAGGCAGAGTATATAAGTGCCTCTTTAACCATAAATTTGAAGACTCTATGAGTGAAAAAGTAAGTATTTCTTTGAAACAAACCAGCATTTTATTCATTTTTAAAAAGGCTTTCTCAGATCCTCTTAAACAATATTCTTAAACTCATACCGAGTTATAAAATACTGATACAGCTTAGCCTTTTCAGAGATAAGATACTGGACTTTTAGTAGGAAATCAAGGCATATTTCATTTAAACCAGAAAAATGACGCTTCTCATGATATCTGGACTTTGGAAGCCAAGGAGGAGGCAGTTTGGGAAGTGAAAATCAGAGAATTTTAATCAGAATTACACTGAAATCGTCCCTATGTATTCAAGAAGTTTCGACTGACCAAACCAATGTGCTTCATAGCAAGTTAGTGATTGAATTTTTCAGCAGCTGTCTCATTAAGTGTTCTCCTTACTCCTAGTCCTCTGTTCCTGGATAAATGCAGGACTCTTATGATTTTTACAAGTAATTATTTTTGCCCTTGCTATCTTGTCATTTACTTTTCTGTGCAGCTGAAGAAATGTTTTTCACTTCTGTTCCTTGTATCATCTCCTGTCGGATAATTATATTTAAAAAGTGCAAAGTGAAAAAAAATGCACAGTGGAGCTTTCAGAGTGTTCTGTCGGTTGCCACTTTCATTTTGGTGAAATTTACTTTAGGGATATTGTAGAAGAGTAAAAGGGTACTCAGTCAAGTGGATGTATGAGAATCTACGAAATGTTCCTGTGTTTGGACAGGAGCCGTCGCTGCAACCGTCTGCAGCTCACCATAAAATTCCAGGGGTGCCTACTCATACGCCCCTACTTCTGGCCCTGCTAGTTCAGCACACTTGTACTCAGTTTTCACCAAATGTAAACACACATGTTTGGTCAGCTCTCCTTTAAGCCGACCACTGTACTGGAAGCAACTCTCCCTTCCCCCACTCTGATAAACTTTGCTTTCCTCTAAACACACACAGACACACAGACACAGACACAGACACACACAGACACAGACACACAGACACACACGCACAGACACACACACAGACAGACACACACACACGTTGGTAACTTCTGCCGTTGTGTACTGTCCCGGCCAGGAGCCTCTGCTTGTCGTAGAGGCACCCGTGAACGGCTGAGCCATGTGAGCAAGGCTCACTGCTCTCTTGCCGCACTCTTTCCTCAGTGTCGAGAAGCACTAACAACCCGCCAAAAGCTGATTGCCCAGGATTATAAAGTCAGTTATTCACTGGCCAAATCCTGTAAGAGTGACTTGAAGAAATACCGGTGCAATGTGGAAAACCTTCCTCGGTCCCGGGAAGCCAGGCTCTCCTACCTTCTGATGTGTCTGGAATCCGCTGTGCACAGAGGTGAGGATTCATTTGTTTTTATGTCTTTCACGCCTTTTTGGATGGTTTCCTCCTACATTAGCTCTTTTGAGTGTACCAGTTCCTGGTACCTCAGGAGTCTTTCTTGCAAGCAGAACTCTAGGCTGATGGCTTAGAATCCCTAAGCCTTGTTAAAGGCTTTGCCTTTTAACAGCCTTAAATTTGTTTTTTCTTTGTATCCCAGCTTTTTTATTTCTAAAGTAAGGTTTATTTCTCAAGTCCAAATTTTAATGTTTAAAATGCGTGCTGTATTTCACAGTTTTAGGAGAGTCAGGTAAGTACAATGATTTGGCATGGGTCAGAGAGACATGACTCCAGATTGTGGCTCTAACATCAAACTCACTGGCTGGGTGACCATTGTTTATGTGTCTTAATGTCTCCAAACCCTGTTTCTCTTACCTATAAAACAAAAATAGATTACTGTTTTGAGGAGTTCTTATGAGGACTGAATGAGGTTATTTGGCATAGCACTTACCATGTGAAAAGTGATTAGCACTGTTACTGGTCTAACAGTGTGAATATCAAGAGATTGAACAATAAAAGAAGAATTATCTCATAAGGTCAGACACAAGGTCTCTTTAGTCCAAAAGTGAATCCCTGACAAGGGAATCAAGAAGGTTGTTTAAAAGGTCAGGATGATTAAGAAAGTATACTTCTTGGGACTCCCCTGGAGGTCCAGTTATTGAAACCATGGAATGCTTCCATTTCAGTGGGCGAGAGTTCGAGAGAATTTCTTAATATGGACGATAGGCTATAGCCTGGCGGGCTGCAGTCCATGGGGTCACAAAAGAGTCAGACACAACTCAGCATAGCACAGCAGCATGCCTCAGTGAAGCTTGCTTGCTTGCTTGCTTTTAAATTTCCTAAGTTTTCCCAGATGGCGTTGACAGCTCAAGGAAGAGCTGGGAAGCCGTGGCGACTGTCTGAAGTCTTTTCCACAGACTTACAGGGTGTGGGCCAGTCGGGCTTCCCCTGGCCTTCCTTTTCATCCACATAGCTATCTTACTGAAAAGACTTCTCTTGGCAGAACATGTGCATTATTAGTTCAAGATAGAACACTGACAAGGTAAACCCTAGTCTTTGGAGCCTTAAACTCATTTTATACTGATAAAGCTTTTCCTGAATTCTCAACTTTTCAGTCTAGATAATAGGATGACTGGCCTGTTGTAGCCAAGGAAAAAGCTTGTGGAATATCTGACCCTTCCTAAGGCTTTCCATCCATAATGCTGTGGCTCAAATCCTCACAGGGCGACAAGTGAGCAGTGAGTGCCAGGGGGAGATGTTAGATTACCGCCGCATGCTCATGGAAGACTTCTCTTTGAGCCCTGAGATCATCCTGAGCTGTCGAGGGGAGATTGAACACCACTGCTCTGGACTGCACCGGAAAGGGCGAACCCTGCATTGTCTGATGAAAGTAGTTCGGGGGGAGAAAGGGAACCTTGGAATGAACTGCCAGCAAGCGGTAAGGACAGATTTCCTACTGTGATTTTTGATGCTACATTTTATCTCCAAACCCTGTTTCTCTTACCTATAAAACAAAAATAGATTACTGTTTTGAGGAGTTCTTATGAGGACTGAATGAGGTTATTTGGCATAGCACTTACCATGTGAAAAGTGATTAGCACTGTTACTGGTCTAACAGTGTGGATATCAAGAGATTGAACAATAAAAGAAGAATTATCTCATAAGGTCAGACACAAGGTCTCTTTAGTCCAAAAGTGAATCCCTGACAAGGGAATCAAGAAGGTTGTTTAAAAGGTCAGGATGATTAAGAAAGTATACTTCTTGGGACTCCCCTGGAGGTCCAGTTATTGAAACCATGGAATGCTTCCATTTCAGTGGGCGAGAGTTCGAGAGAATTTCTTAATATGGACGATAGGCTATAGCCTGGCGGGCTGCAGTCCATGGGGTCACAAAAGAGTCAGACACAACTCAGCATAGCACAGCAGCATGCCTCAGTGAAGCTTGCTTGCTTGCTTTTAAATTTCCTAAGTTTTCCCAGATGGCGTTGACAGCTCAAGGAAGAGCTGGGAAGCCGTGGCGATTGTCTGAAGTCTTTTCCACAGACTTACAGGGTGTGGGCCAGTCGGGCTTCCCCTGGCCTTCCTTTTCATCCACATAGCTATCTTACTGAAAAGACTTCTCTTGGCAGAACATGTGCATTATTAGTTCAAGATAGAACACTGACAAGGTAAACCCTAGTCTTTGGAGCCTTAAACTCATTTTATACTGATAAAGCTTTTCCTGAATTCTCAACTTTTCAGTCTAGATAATAGGATGACTGGCCTGTTGTAGCCAAGGAAAAAGCTTGTGGAATATCTGACCCTTCCTAAGGCTTTCCATCCATAATGCTGTGGCTCAAATCCTCACAGGGCGACAAGTGAGCAGTGAGTGCCAGGGGGAGATGTTAGATTACCGCCGCATGCTCATGGAAGACTTCTCTTTGAGCCCTGAGATCATCCTGAGCTGTCGAGGGGAGATTGAACACCACTGCTCTGGACTGCACCGGAAAGGGCGAACCCTGCATTGTCTGATGAAAGTAGTTCGGGGGGAGAAAGGGAACCTTGGAATGAACTGCCAGCAAGCGGTAAGGACAGATTTCCTACTGTGATTTTTTGATGCTACATTTTATCAGCCAAGGAGCTTTATTTTTCTGGATCATTTGTGCCATCCCAGCGACCCTTAGATATTAAGAGCTAGACACATAGTGTTGTTTCTTCAGGCATATCAGTAAGAATGTGGAATTTGCTGAGAGCCAAAGTTTCAGCTTGTAATCAATTAAAAGAGCTATATACAGTATACTTAAAGAAACAAAATGCTGGAACTTTTTTTTTTAATATTTAAAAAAAGTTTTTTGGCTGGGGGGGGCCACTTCTGTTGGTCTTTCATTTATTTATCTTTGTTCTTTGGCCCGTGTGGGCCTCCCATCGCAGTGGCCTCTCTCGCTGCAGAGCACCAGCTCTGGGCGCATGCACTCCAGAGCTCCAGCTCAATAGTTGGACACGTCGGTCCAGCCGCTCCACGGCACGTGGGATCTTCCCAGGCCAGGGATCAAACCAGCGCCTCTTGCACTGCAAGGCGTGTCCTTACCCACTGGACCACCAGGGAAGCCCAATGCTGGAACTCTTAAAGAAAAAAGTATCTGGCTAGATTTGTATTGACTCAAGTCAGAATCGAGGCAAATCAGGTTCTGGTAAATCATAAAAGGTTCCAGCAAAAGATATTGTATCTGTCTCACCACGTCTGATCAAACTTAGGCTGAAATGAATTGAAACTTTCTAAGGTTTTTTTTATTATTATTACTGCTAGGCAGAATGGCATGAATTTCTGGCCTGAAGCATCAAGAAAGCATGCCGTTTTCAAAATCCCACCGTCTTTTTTCTTGTTTGACTAGGGCAATGGTGCACAGAGGGGTCTGTCTTTCTATTCAAACTCTGCAGTCAGTTCTGTAAAGATAGTTGGAAAAAATTGACATGCTTTGTTTGGGAAGATAAAGTTGTTCTTGTTCCATAAACAACTTGAGTAACGTCTTGGTTCATAAACATTTGAATAACTACGGACCAGGTATATGATATCATTTAACAAAATATTGGGAAAGATAAAATTAGCAATTTCAACAATAAGAGTGTTCTTGTTTCTTAAAGTAGTTCGGGGAGAAAGGGAACCTTGGAATGAACTGCCAGCAAGCGGTAAGGACAGATTTCCTACTGTGATTTTTGATGCTACATTTTATCAGCCAAGGAGCTTTATTTTTCTGGATCATTTGTGCCATCCCAGCGACCCTTAGATATTAAGAGCTAGACACATAGTGTTGTTTCTTCAGGCATATCAGTAAGAATGTGGAATTTGCTGAGAGCCAAAGTTTCAGCTTGTAATCAATTAAAAGAGCTATATACAGTATACTTAAAGAAACAAAATGCTGGAACTTTTTTTTTTAATATTTAAAAAAAGTTTTTTGGCTGGGGGGGGCCACTTCTGTTGGTCTTTCATTTATTTATCTTTGTTCTTTGGCCCGTGTGGGCCTCCCATCGCAGTGGCCTCTCTCGCTGCAGAGCACCAGCTCTGGGCGCATGCACTCCAGAGCTCCAGCTCAATAGTTGGACACGTCGGTCCAGCCGCTCCACGGCACGTGGGATCTTCCCAGGCCAGGGATCAAACCAGCGCCTCTTGCACTGCAAGGCGTGTCCTTACCCACTGGACCACCAGGGAAGCCCAATGCTGGAACTCTTAAAGAAAAAAGTATCTGGCTAGATTTGTATTGACTCAAGTCAGAATCGAGGCAAATCAGGTTCTGGTAAATCATAAAAGGTTCCAGCAAAAGATATTGTATCTGTCTCACCACGTCTGATCAAACTTAGGCTGAAATGAATTGAAACTTTCTAAGGTTTTTTTTATTATTATTACTGCTAGGCAGAATGGCATGAATTTCTGGCCTGAAGCATCAAGAAAGCATGCCGTTTTCAAAATCCCACCGTCTTTTTTCTTGTTTGACTAGGGCAATGGTGCACAGAGGGGTCTGTCTTTCTATTCAAACTCTGCAGTCAGTTCTGTAAAGATAGTTGGAAAAAATTGACATGCTTTGTTTGGGAAGATAAAGTTGTTCTTGTTCCATAAACAACTTGAGTAACGTCTTGGTTCATAAACATTTGAATAACTACGGACCAGGTATATGATATCATTTAACAAAATATTGTAAAAAAACAGTCCATCTGTTTCATTACCATTATCCGTGTTTATTGTTTTTTGCCAAGTAAAAATCTTTGAGCAATTTACAATACCAAATGCAAGAGTGGTACCCTGTACAATGTGTCCGGTTTCCTGTACTTTTCTTTAGGAAGGACAGAAGATAAGAGTGTTAGCCTTAATTATTAATTGAATTTTATTTTCCTGCTAATCATGTAAAATCGGAATTTTGCGGTCTGAAACACAGAATTTTCACAGAACTTTAATATGGAGTAAAATTTCATCTTAGCTTCTATTACTCACTGTGACTCAGAGTGGACAGCCACGTACACATCCCATAGTGGGGAAGATAGACAAATGTCACCTCTTTTCCAAAACACCACGCCTAGCTGGAAGGAAGCCTTCTGGATCTACATCCAGACCGAGAACAAAGTTAAGACATTTCACCCTTAATGCAGCATGAAAAGGGGAGGGTGATGGTCAGGAATACATTTATATTTTCATTGAGGCTACCCTTGGTACTGAGGTATACAGAAAAAAGAAATTAGTTTGTCTTTATTCAGAGGCCTCCAGTTTACCTCCAGGGCTTTTTGAAATTTAGCTTGTTGAGAGAGAGCAAGTAACTCAGCTTGAGAGAGAAATAAATGTCACCCACCTCATCCTTTGTACCCAGGAAAAAAGTGCTTCCAAACATAGAGGTTAGCCTCAAAAAGTACAATATGTGGTTTTGTCCACAGTAAGTTTAGCCAAGTAGGCAAAAAATACTTCATTTTGTTTTTTATAGACCCACCTGAGCATGGTCTTTAACCTTTGCTCACAAAAGCTGAAGATAGATGATCCAAAGGGAGAAAATTGTCCTCAGTCTTCTGCTTCATAGTGCTTTCGAAGTTTCAAAGTTTCCTCCTTGATAAACAGAGGGGTCTGTCTTTCTATTCAAACTCTGCAGTCAGTTCTGTAAAGATAGTTGGAAAAAATTGACATGCTTTGTTTGGGAAGATAAAGTTGTTCTTGTTCCATAAACAACTTGAGTAACGTCTTGGTTCATAAACATTTGAATAACTACGGACCAGGTATATGATATCATTTAACAAAATATTGTAAAAATACAGTCCATCTGTTTCATTACCATTATCCGTGTTTATTGTTTTTTGCCAAGTAAAAATCTTTGAGCAATTTACAATACCAAATGCAAGAGTGGTACCCTGTACAATGTGTCCTGCGGTTTCCTGTACTTTTCTTTAGGAAGGACAGAAGATAAGAGTGTTAGCCTTAATTATTAATTGAATTTTATTTTCCTGCTAATCATGTAAAATCGGAATTTTGCGGTCTGAAACACAGAATTTTCACAGAACTTTAATATGGAGTAAAATTTCATCTTAGCTTCTATTACTCACTGTGACTCAGAGTGGACAGCCACGTACACATCCCATAGTGGGGAAGATAGACAAATGTCACCTCTTTTCCAAAACACCACGCCTAGCTGGAAGGAAGCCTTCTGGATCTACATCCAGACCGAGAACAAAGTTAAGACATTTCACCCTTAATGCAGCATGAAAAGGGGAGGGTGATGGTCAGGAATACATTTATATTTTCATTGAGGCTACCCTTGGTACTGAGGTATACAGAAAAAAGAAATTAGTTTGTCTTTATTCAGAGGCCTCCAGTTTACCTCCAGGGCTTTTTGAAATTTAGCTTGTTGAGAGAGAGCAAGTAACTCAGCTTGAGAGAGAAATAAATGTCACCCACCTCATCCTTTGTACCCAGGAAAAAAGTGCTTCCAAACATAGAGGTTAGCCTCAAAAAGTACAATATGTGGTTTTGTCCACAGTAAGTTTAGCCAAGTAGGCAAAAAATACTTCATTTTGTTTTTTATAGACCCACCTGAGCATGGTCTTTAACCTTTGCTCACAAAAGCTGAAGATAGATGATCCAAAGGGAGAAAATTGTCCTCAGTCTTCTGCTTCATAGTGCCTCCTCAGTCAGATGGAGGAAGGTTTCACAGTAATTTGTTTTTCAAAGTTTCCTCCCTTGATGCAATAGACTTCCATACAGTCTGTGGTTGACTGTTAGTTTTCTTTGTTCTCTACTTGGTGGAGCTTTGATTTAGTGATGTCTCAATAAGTAGTGAACTGTGAAGTTTCAGAATAATTATTGCTGTGTATATACTCTTCCAAATACACTGTGAACATGAACTTAAAATTCTTTTCAGTAATGGCTGAACAAATCTGGGCCCAGTCTCTCCTAGGCCAAGGAAACTTCTGTCTATCCTCCAGACTAATCCTTTCTTGGAAGCGTTTTCTTGGATTTTTCAAAGCAATCAGGGCAGGAATAGATGTGTAATCAGGTAACAGTTCCTGTTCTTCGTGTTGATGTCCGTGCGGCTGTTGCTGGCTTCCAGCGCGGTGGTGATCTCAGGAGCCGTTACCTCTCGTCTGTCAAGCATTGACTATCTTCTTTTAGAACTTGTGTTCTGGTGCACCCCAGAAAGTCTTCAGAGTTTGCCTGTCAATCACGGATATTTAATTGATACAGTTCTTAGAGAAACTTCCAGACTCCCTTGATGCTTAATAACATCCTTCAGAAAAAAAGATGTAAATATTTTGGTCTTTCTCAGCAAACATCGTAAATAAAATGGGTAGTCATTTGAGAGTAGTAATAATCTTCCGACTACCCACGGCATTTTGTAGCTTCTTCAAATTGCCACAAAGAATTGGTATGAATAACTTCCATAAAATTGGAAAATTTTCACGTTTCTTTCATCTTGTTTGTTGACTTCTTTGAGAATAGACAAATTTGGGGGTTTTCTTTTTACATTTTCTTTTGACCTTTGTTCTCTGATCAAATATGTGATGGCTTGGTCAGGGCTTTCGTATGAGCCCCAGTAGGGTTGTAGGTCAAATGTTTGAGGATCAGAGAAGGCTCCTAGAGAGGCTAAATCCATGACACAAAAAGGTCTCCAATTCTTTAACTTGGAATAAAGGGAACCGCAAGCAGAAGGATTGTAGTTTTCAAATTTGCTTTGTGTTATTTAAGATTCCCACCCCAAAACACCATCTGCTGCCCATCTGTAGTAATAATGATCTTTTACATCTGTAGAATGCCTTGCAGCTTACACAACCTTCTATATATTATTCTTTTTTAAAATCCTCCACAGTTAAAGAAACTGGAACTTAGAGGCTAATCAACTTGCCTTTGTTCTCGAAGCTAGTATCTGGCAGAGCCAGAACTATTATTAGAACTCAGGTTTTCTCGTCCTTAATTTAGAGCTTTTTCTTCTGTGCCCCGACTGCTTTCTCCTCAAAGGAAAAAGAGAATTTGAGTCATATCTTCTCATGCTTTCAGTTTATTTTATGACAAAGGATGGAAGCGAAAGTAAATGTTAAAAGAATATGCTCTTATTTTCATCTGCATAATGACAAATATTTTTCTGTATACTTGTAATAAGCTCTGGTTTATCTTTTGGTTGTATTAAAAAAGTTGAGAAAAAATAGGAAATTATAAGTAATATTATATTCATGGTTTTTGTAATTGATATTTCTCTCAACTGAAATCTCAGATCTCTTTTTAATAAAGCAGAGTACTTGTTTTATTCCCATGACCTTGCAGCAAAATTCAAATTCTAGATTTTTTTATTTCTTTAATTTTGTCCTCTTTATTGGTTTTTTATTGATTTATTTTCATCCATCTTTATTCTTTGGCCTTTGTGGACCTCCCATTGCAGTGGCCTCTCTCGTTGCAGAGTACCGGCTCTGGGTGCGTGCGCTCCAGAGTGCTGGCTAGCCACTCGCGGCACGTGGGGTCTTCCCGGGCCAGGGATTGAACTGGTGCCCCTTGCACTGCAAAGTGGACTTTTTACCCACTGGACCACCAGGGAAGCCCCAAATTCTAGGTTCTTAAGACCAAGTTAGATCACTGACTGGAAATGACTTCTGTTTACTCTTCTCTACTCAACTCTGGCTTGGCACCGAGTGTCAGATTTATAATAATTTGATTAGCAAATGCAAGGAAAGAGACAGCTTTTATATTGTAAGGTCCTTTTGTTTTGTAGATATCCAGGGATGGTTACTATCCCCACAGTGAGTTAAACAGAAAATCTTGCAAAGTAGTGGAACCAGTTGGACAGTATTTGACCAGAGCTGTTGAGCTTGGCCACAGTCCTACGTAGTACTTTGTTAAGAATACATTGTGATACACCAGACTGAGAATTGATTGAAGATGTGACACTGCTCATCATAGGTGTATAAGTGACTTGACTTTTTTTATTCTTTCTTAATCTTTTTTTTTTTAATCTAGCTTCAAACACTGATTCAGGAGACTGACCCTGGTGCAGATTACCGCATTGACAGAGCTTTGAATGAAGCTTGTGAATCTGTAATACAGACTGCCTGCAAACACATAAGATCCGGAGACCCAATGTAGGTTACCTTATATGTGATATTTATCCATATACTGTACTGTATCTGGCAGTGCAGCTTGGGGACTATATCTTCAGATGACTTTAGGATTATTTAACAACTGAAATTTTGTTAAACAGGAACACATACCAGCTTTTGTCAAAATTAGTTTGGGATTGAGACCTGGGCTCTGCCTCGTCTGTAATGTAGAGAACCTAGTCCTGGCATTATCTGAAGTCTGTTGACAGTGACTGAGAATATATAGTCCTGGACACTGGGTCACTGAATAATTCTACTTAATGGTCAGATAAAAGTGAGAGGGAGAAACTCTCAGGATAAAATGACACATGCTTTGACTCTACACTTTTCGTTCTATTTGTGTATTGACTAACATACATTGGCTTCTTGATAATTATTAGAGAGTAGTTCATTACACTTGAAATAAAACACAAAATGCGGTGGTTGGAGTGGGGCATCGTGGCCACAGTGAACTCTGAAGTTAGGTCCAAGACCTAGGAAAGCTGTAAAATGTTGTGATAAAGCATTGAGCCTCACATGCTGGGTTTTTTCGCATATGATGTGCAAATAGCTCTTCAAACCAGGTTGCAAGTAGGAACAGGTTTCCCTTTCTGCGGAAATCTTTATAGACTGCAGCCGGTAGTAGCCAACTGTGTGAAACAAATGCAGTCCATGTTTCCCAACATTCTGCGATGCATATACTCCAGCTGTTGCGGCTGGGGTAAGAGGTTAAAGAGGTCTTCCTCCTTAAGGGAGGAGGTGAACAGACACTGGTAAGACTGATTAAGATTATTTACCAATATGAAAATTTAACTCCCATCAGTTCTTAAGGGGACAGGAGAGGGAAGGAACAACTACAGATGGTAAAACAAATGAAGATTTTAAACATTGTGATACACCAGACTGAGAATTGATTGAAGATGTGACACTGCTCATCATAGGTGTATAAGTGACTTGACTTTTTTTATTCTTTCTTAATCTTTTTTTTTTTAATCTAGCTTCAAACACTGATTCAGGAGACTGACCCTGGTGCAGATTACCGCATTGACAGAGCTTTGAATGAAGCTTGTGAATCTGTAATACAGACTGCCTGCAAACACATAAGATCCGGAGACCCAATGTAGGTTACCTTATATGTGATATTTATCCATATACTGTACTGTATCTGGCAGTGCAGCTTGGGGACTATATCTTCAGATGACTTTAGGATTATTTAACAACTGAAATTTTGTTAAACAGGAACACATACCAGCTTTTGTCAAAATTAGTTTGGGATTGAGACCTGGGCTCTGCCTCGCTGTAATGTAGAGAACCTAGTCCTGGCATTATCTGAAGTCTGTTGACAGTGACTGAGAATATATAGTCCTGGACACTGGGTCACTGAATAATTCTACTTAATGGTCAGATAAAAGTGAGAGGGAGAAACTCTCAGGATAAAATGACACATGCTTTGACTCTACACTTTTCGTTCTATTTGTGTATTGACTAACATACATTGGCTTCTTGATAATTATTAGAGAGTAGTTCATTACACTTGAAATAAAACACAAAATGCGGTGGTTGGAGTGGGGCATCGTGGCCACAGTGAACTCTGAAGTTAGGTCCAAGACCTAGGAAAGCTGTAAAATGTTGTGATAAAGCATTGAGCCTCACATGCTGGGTTTTTTCGCATATGATGTGCAAATAGCTCTTCAAACCAGGTTGCAAGTAGGAACAGGTTTCCCTTTCTGCGGAAATCTTTATAGACTGCAGCCGGTAGTAGCCAACTGTGTGAAACAAATGCAGTCCATGTTTCCCAACATTCTGCGATGCATATACTCCAGCTGTTGCGGCTGGGGTAAGAGGTTAAAGAGGTCTTCCTCCTTAAGGGAGGAGGTGAACAGACACTGGTAAGACTGATTAAGATTATTTACCAATATGAAAATTTAACTCCCATCAGTTCTTAAGGGGACAGGGGAGAGGGAAGAAGGAAGAACAACTACAGATGAAATAAACTGAAGATAGTATCAAGCAAATGCAAGATGTGGACCTTTCCTGGGTCCTGTTTTGAACAGGTGTGTGAAGAGGCATGGGATAACAGGAAAAATATGAAAGCTCCACAGGTTATTTCAATATATTAAAAGGTTTTACATTAATTTCTTTGATGGACAGTGGCACTTCATTTTCATATTATAGATAAACATGCTGAATCATTTACAAATGAAATATATCTGAGATTTACTTCAGAATATCAGCAAAGTGGGAGTATAGGGTTAAAACAGACCTGGCCATAGGTTGCTAATGCTTTGGGAGGGGAAGGTGGATATTATAGTATTCTCTACTCTTGTGTGGTTGGAAGTTTCTCGTAATAAACAGCTAAATATGAAGCAGCTGCACACAGCTCTTGTGTAAGCTGAGTCCTCAATGCTAAGTGACTCTGAAGTTGATAGCAGGCAGTATCACTGTTAGGTTGAGTTCATTTGAGTGATTCTCAGAGAAGTTCCTGATTGCCCAGGTAAATAGCTGGATGGCTTTTTCTGCAGACGAGGAAGTACTGGTGTGTATCTTCTCAATCAGAACTGTCTCTCGTTATAATTTTGCCCCTGTTTTCTACCCAGGATCCTCTCATGCCTGATGGAACACCTATATACAGAGAAAATGGTGGAAGATTGTGAACACCGTCTCTTAGAGCTGCAGTATTTCATCTCCCGAGATTGGAAGTGAGTATTTTGAAGCCATAGTAAGTGTGTAAGGAAGCCTCAGCCTGTTCTCCTGTGTAGTCACTATCCTTCATATTTTTATAAAACAATCAGTGGTGATGTGTTTTTGTTAAGTTATGGAATAGCTGACACACTGAACTCCAGAAAAGCTGCTTCCTTGCTTTCAGAACAGTATCTAAAGGCAGAGACAGCCCCTGCAGCTCTGTCCTCAGGTGTCCCTGTTAGCTCCTGCATTGACAGGGTAGTGAGGGTCATGTGTTTCCGATATCACAAACATCTGTCTAAAAAGACCTTGGGCACCTGTTGGGGTAGCAGAAGCATCCTCAGATATGTCTCTTAAGAAAATAAGTCGTTTTTAATTTTTTTTTTTATTTATCTTTTTTGAGGGGTGGGGTGGGAAGGGAGGGGGATGGGCGGGCCACTACCACTGGTCTTTCATTTCTCCATTTTCATCCGTCTTTGTTCTTTGGCCCGTGTGGGCCTCCCATCGCGATGGCCACTGTTGTCGCAGAGCACCGTCTCTGGGCGCATGTGCCCCATAGCTCCAGCTCGCTAATTGGACACATGGGTCCAGCCGCTCCATGGCACGTGGGATCTTCCCAGGCCAGGGATCGAACCGGTGGCCCTTGCACTGCAAGGCGGTGTCTTTACCCACTAGACCACCAGGGAAACCCCCGTTTTTAATTTTTATTGACTTGTCCCGGGTCTGGAGTTTTATTTCTGTGACTATTCAAAGTTCTTAAGTTTATTCTGTCTTAAGAAGCTCTTATTGATAAATGGCAACTTGATTCCCTTCTCATCCTATTAGCCAGTGAAGTGGGGAGGTAGGTAGATGAAATAGAAGTATCTCTGTTATAGTCAGAAACGTTGGTGTATTTTTGCAATTCCTCCTTCTTTTCATGTCTTATTTTCTGTTCCAACCTCTGGACCCGGCTGCTCCTCCTGCTCCTCCTCTTGAGCTGCTTCCTGATTCAGTTGTTTTAAGCCACTATACTTTGGTCATTAATGTGTTTTTTTTTTTTGTGGTGATTAATATATGTGTTATTCCCCTACTTTACTAGAAAGAGATTACTCGAAGACTCAGTGTGTTTCTGTTTCCTCAAGTTAGCTCTTGAAATGACTTGAGGAAGTTGGGTGGGAATTTCCCCGTACTCAAAAAACACTGTCTGGGCTTCCCCTGGTGGTCCAGTGGGTAAGGACACCGCCTTGCAGTGCAAGAGGCGCCAGTTCGAGCCCTGGCCTGGGAAGACCCCACATGCTGCGGAGTGGCTGGACCAATGTGTCCAATCACCGAGCCGGAGCTCTGGAGTGCATGCGCCCGGAGCCGGTGCTCTGCAACGACAGACGCCACCGCGATGGGAGGCCCACAGGAGCCAAAGAACAAAGATGGATGAAAATAGAGAAATGAAAGACCAATAGAAGTGGCCCGCCCGCTCCCCTCCCTCCCCAACCCGACCCCCACCCTAAATAAATAAATAAATAAATAAATAAATAAATAAATAAATAAATCTTTTAAAAAAAAAAAAAACACTGTCTAAGCTGAAATAACAAAAAGTTTACAGAGTTTATTACCTTGAAAGTTACGTCTTTTGGTTTTGGTTTCTAGTATCTTTTGGTTTTTCCTCTTTGGTAATTCCTTCATCCATGATCAAAAGATGCTTCATAATCTTTATTTTTTATTTATTTATTTTTAGTTGAGAGATACTTGCTTTACGATATTGTTCCTGCCATATAGCAACAGGAATCAACCATAGGTATATGTATGTGCCCTCTCTCTTGAACCTCCCTCCCACGCCATGCTTCACTATCTTTAAAGCTGCTTATTAAATATTAGCCTTTTTCTTCCCATTAAGTAGCCCTCCACCAAAGTTATTATCATGTAGACAGAATTAAGTATCCATTGGTCTGATTTGGAGATGCAGCCAACTCAGTGCCTAATCCGTTGTCTCCAGGAGTCAGAGTTAGCTGTCCGAAAAGGTTTTTTTAACTGATAAGCATGTCCAGGTAAACTAAAAATGTAACTGCCTTACCTTGCGTGGGAAACTACTAGAAAGAAACTCGAGCAGGAGATTATTTATCTTGTCCTTTCCTGATCTTAATGAATCTAGTGTATCAAGTAGGATTGAATTGTACTCACACTTGGAAAAAAAAAAATGTTGAGGAAAAGTTCTAAATCGCCTGGCGATAACTACAACCCTTGTCTTTCAGTTAGGGCATGTCAATGCCGAGTCTGTTGTAATGTTTTGTGTCTTACATTGCCAGGATACCATCTTAAGGTAGAACTTAAATCTTCTGTATTAAAGGTTAACAAACTTCTCCAGATTGACCAGCTCGTGTTCTTGAAGAACAGAATTCAGAAATATGCTTGTATTTACCTGCTGTCTCCATTACCCTAGAAGTGATTGCTAGTGGGTATGCAGACAGGCACCCTGCAAAACCCCTTAGCATGGCTTGGGAGGAAAGAGCAGTTATCTCTTAACTCTTAATCTTACAGGCTGGACCCTGTCTTGTACCGCAAATGCCAGGGAGACGCATCGCGCCTTTGCCACACCCACGGGTGGAATGAAACCAGTGAACTTATGCCCCCCGGAGCTGTCTTCTCCTGCTTATACCGACATGCCTACCGCACCGAGGAGCAGGGCAGGAGGGTATGCACTCGATACTGACTTCATGTCTTCCTGTGGGCGTTTGGTAGTATATCTGACAAAGATGGTCGCTTCATTACTAGAAGCCTCTTCATTCAGTGAGTGACATAGAGTCGTTCTAGCTTCTTTCCATCTGATTTTATGTTTTTAACAGAGGACTTTTCCAGTCTTTCTTTTAAGGTGCCAACATCAAAATCACAAGTAGACAGATTCTGCTACCCTGACTTTGTGTAGCTGTGAAGAACCATTAGAAGCTCTCAACCAAGCCATAAATGGCTTTTAGACTTCAGCCCTTGGCAGCAAGACCTGTAATGCCTGCATCGGTGAGGCCTCTCCACCAATGCTCTAGTTGGAGCCGCAGCCTCCACACCCCACTCTCGGGGCTCGTCTGCCCCGAGTGCAACCTCTTGTTGGGATGTTTGTGCGTGCTTGGCAACATTTGCTGTCTTCTGGTCCGATACTGTTAAATCAGACCCAGCATTCCATTCTGCATTCATAGAGTAGTGACTGAATTAATTTGACTGAATTAAAAAAAAAAAAACCTCTCTACCTTAACTGAACAAATCCATTTAGCTTTTTAATTGAGAGTTGGTTTATAATATTATATTGGTTTCAGGCGTACAGCATAGTGATTCAATCCTAGCTCACTTATATCAGGATACTCTGAGGAAAGGGGAGATTTCATACAGAATATCAGAAAATGCTGAATGTATTATTGCATTCTGAGATGTCTTCCAGAACATTTAACATTTATTCTGCAAGAGATGAGGTATAAAATTTGGTTCAAATAACTGTAGAGTTATTTATCAGTTTCCTGATGATAGATTTGGTATATCTAGTGTCTTTTAGTTTTGGTTTCAGTACCACTGAGTATTATTTCTTGGAAGAACAGAATTAAGAAATATGCTTGTATTTACCTGCCGTCTCCATTACCCTAGAAGTGATTGCTAGTGGGTATGCAGGCAGGCACCCTGCAAAACCCCTTAGCATGGCTTGGGAGGAAAGAGCAGTTATGTCTTAACTCTTAATCTTACAGGCTGGACCCTGTCTTGTACCGCAAATGCCGGGGAGACGCATCGCGCCTTTGCCACACCCACGGGTGGAATGAAACCAGTGAACTTATGCCCCCCGGAGCTGTCTTCTCCTGCTTATACCGACATGCCTACCGCACCGAGGAGCAGGGCAGGAGGGTATGCACTCGATACTGACTTCATGTCTTCCTGTGGGCGTTTGGTAGTATATCTGACAAAGATGGTCGCTTCATTACTAGAAGCCTCTTCATTCAGTGAGTGACATAGAGTCGTTCTAGCTTCTTTCCATCTGATTTTATGTTTTTAACAGAGGACTTTTCCAGTCTTTCTTTTAAGGTGCCAACATCAAAATCACAAGTAGACAGATTCTGCTACCCTGACTTTGTGTAGCTGTGAAGAACCATTAGAAGCTCTCAACCAAGCCATAAATGGCTTTTAGACTTCAGCCCTTGGCAGCAAGACCTGTAATGCCTGCATCGGTGAGGCCTCTCCACCAATGCTCTAGTTGGAGCCGCAGCCTCCACACCCCACTCTCGGGGCTCGTCTGCCCCGAGTGCAACCTCTTGTTGGGATGTTTGTGCGTGCTTGGCAACATTTGCTGTCTTCTGGTCCGATACTGTTAAATCAGACCCAGCATTCCATTCTGCATTCATAGAGTAGTGACTGAATTAATTTGACTGAATTAAAAAAAAAAAAACCTCTCTACCTTAACTGAACAAATCCATTTAGCTTTTTAATTGAGAGTTGGTTTATAATATTATATTGGTTTCAGGCGTACAGCATAGTGATTCAATCCTAGCTCACTTATATCAGGATACTCTGAGGAAAGGGGAGATTTCATACAGAATATCAGAAAATGCTGAATGTATTATTGCATTCTGAGATGTCTTCCAGAACATTTAACATTTATTCTGCAAGAGATGAGGTATAAAATTTGGTTCAAATAACTGTAGAGTTATTTATCAGTTTCCTGATGATAGATTTGGTATATCTAGTGTCTTTTAGTTTTGGTTTCAGTACCACTGAAGTATTTTGCTTATTATTTCTTACGTAGCTCTCACGGGAATGCCGAGCTGAAGTCCAGAGGATCCTACACCAGCGTGCCATGGATGTTAAGTTGGATCCTGCCCTCCAGGATAAGTGCCTGATTGATTTGGGAAAATGGTGCAGTGAAAAAACAGAGACAGGACAGGTAGGTAACAAAGCCACCTACTTATCCTATAGTAATAATAATATTGTTCATGATTAACTTTTTTTTTTTTAATTTTGGCCTCTTTTATTGGTCTTTATTCGGGGGGAGACCGGAGGGGAACGGGCGGGACACTTCTATTGGTCTTTCATTTATCTATTTTCATCCATCTTTGTCCTTTGGCCCATGTAGGCCTCCTGTCGCAGTGGCTTCTGTTGTCACAGAGCACTGGCTCTGGGCACATGCGCTCGAGAGCTCCAGCTCAGTAATTGGATACATCGGTCCAGCCACTCCGTGGCATGTGGGATCTTCCCAGGCCAGGGATCGAACTGGCGCCCGGCGGGCCACTTCTATTGGTCTTTCATTTATCTATTTTCATCCATCTTTGTCCTTTGGCTCATGTAGGCCTCCCGTCGCAGTGGCTTCTGTTGTCACAGAGCACTGGCTCTGGGCGCATGCGCTCCAGAGCTCCAGCTCAGTAATTGGACACATCGGTCCAGCCACTCCGTGGCACGTGGGATCTTCCCAGGCCAGGGATCGAACTGGCGCCCGGCGGGCCACTTCTATTGGTCTTTCATTTATCTATTTTCATCCATCTTTGTCCTTTGGCTCATGTAGGCCTCCCGTCGCAGTGGCTTCTGTTGTCACAGAGCACTGGCTCTGGGCGCATGCGCTCCAGAGCTCCAGCTCAGTAATTGGACACATCGGTCCAGCCACTCCGTGGCACGTGGGATCTTCCCAGGCCAGGGATCGAACCGGCGCCCCTTGCACTGCAAGGCGGTGTCCTTACCCACTGGACCACCAGGGAAGCCCTATTGTTTTTTTATTTATTTATTTTCATCCATTTTTATTCTTTGACCTGTGTGGGCCTCCCATTGCAGCGGCCTCTCTCGTTTCAGAGCACTGGCTCTGGGTGCATGCACTCCAGAGCACTGGCTTATAATTGGGCACACTGGTCTGGCATGTAGTATCTTTCCAGGCCAGGGTCGAACCAGTGCCCCTTGCACTGCAAGGTGGACTCTCTACCCACTGAACCACCAGGGAAGCATGATGGACATTTTATGTCATCTACAAACACCATAAAATCCATCTCAATCAAGTTCACAGGCATAATTTGTTGCATTATTCAACGTTCTCTCTAGAAGAAATCCCGAGGAAAATGTTCTCTTTGGTCTCTCTAATTGTACTTCTCCTAAGCAGTTAGTTTGTTTTAATGTTATGGTTATTATGTTTCATAACTGATTGTTTTCCCTCTTTGTGTTGCCTCTTTAAAAAGCCTCTAACCAAAAATACAGCCTGCCTTTACCAGTCATAAAGATTTCCTTGTAGGCACTTTGAGTACTAACTTCCTACTGGCTTCAAGCGTTCCACTTTTCTTAAACTTTCCTTTTCTTTTCTTTACTCATTGTCAGTTTATTTTATCTTGCCTTTTTTCTTTCTTTTCTTACTTGTATAAGCTCCATGAAGTCCTTTTGAGGGAAGGCGGGGTATAAACGCGTACACTGATCTGTGAATACTGATATGCATGAACAGTATGCTTGCCCTACGACACTCCTGCAAGAGATGTAGGAATGGAAGTATTTTTTCCATTTAGTAATTGATACAATTGATGTTTAGAGAAATGAAGTGTATTGACTTTCTTGCCCAGAGCTCATAATTCCAGCCAGGCATTTGTTCCATTTTATTATAATCTCTCCATGCAGAGAAGGAGCAGCCCCAAGGATTAGTTGCATGCTGTAAATGGTCTGTAGAAGTTTGCCTAGTTTTTTTAAAAAAGATATGCTACTGCATTCTAATAAATTAAGTGGGAAGGGTGCTTGTCTTTTATTTCAAGGCGGAGGAACCAAGCAGGGAGGAATAGCTACTGGTTTAAAGCCACATTGATAAACTAGGGCGAGGCCTGAGCAGTTCCATTTGTCCACTCCAAACACCCTCTGGGAGTAAACTAATAAAAAGTCACATATGCAGGAATTGGACATTTTTTTTTTTTGAATTGAACATTTTTAAAGCAGCATGATGCCTGCTCAGATCTGTTGGGCCTGGGAATATAATTTTCGACAGTCTGTTTTCTGGCATGTAGTATCTTTCCAGGCCAGGGTCGAACCAGTGCCCCTTGCACTGCAAGGTGGACTCTCTACCCACTGAACCACCAGGGAAGCATGATGGACATTTTATGTCATCTACAAACACCATAAAATCCATCTCAATCAAGTTCACAGGCATAATTTGTTGCATTATTCAACGTTCTCTCTAGAAGAAATCCGAGGAAAATGTTCTCTTTGGTCTCTCTAATTGTACTTCTCCTAAGCAGTTAGTTTGTTTTAATGTTATGGTTATTATGTTTCATAACTGATTGTTTTCCCTCTTTGTGTTGCCTCTTTAAAAAGCCTCTAACCAAAAATACAGCCTGCCTTTACCAGTCATAAAGATTTCCTTGTAGGCACTTTGAGTACTAACTTCCTACTGGCTTCAAGCGTTCCACTTTTCTTAAACTTTCCTTTTCTTTTCTTTACTCATTGTCAGTTTATTTTATCTTGCCTTTTTTCTTTCTTTTCTTACTTGTATAAGCTCCATGAAGTCCTTTTGAGGGAAGGCGGGGTATAAACGCGTACACTGATCTGTGAATACTGATATGCATGAACAGTATGCTTGCCCTACGACACTCCTGCAAGAGATGTAGGAATGGAAGTATTTTTCCATTTAGTAATTGATACAATTGATGTTTAGAGAAATGAAGTGTATTGACTTTCTTGCCCAGAGCTCATAATTCCAGCCAGGCATTTGTTCCATTTTATTATAATCTCTCCATGCAGAGAAGGAGCAGCCCCAAGGATTAGTTGCATGCTGTAAATGGTCTGTAGAAGTTTGCCTAGTTTTTTTAAAAAAGATATGCTACTGCATTCTAATAAATTAAGTGGGAAGGGTGCTTGTCTTTTATTTCAAGGCGGAGGAACCAAGCAGGGAGGAATAGCTACTGGTTTAAAGCCACATTGATAAACTAGGGCGAGGCCTGAGCAGTTCCATTTGTCCACTCCAAACACCCTCTGGGAGTAAACTAATAAAAAGTCACATATGCAGGAATTGGACATTTTTTTTTTTTTTTTTTGAATTGAACATTTTTAAAAAGCAGCATGATGCCTGCTCAGATCTGTTGGGCCTGGGAATATAATTTTCGACAGTCTGTTTTCCTGGGCCTCCTCCAGTTCTGTCAAGTTTGTTGTTAGAAAATTCCATACAGTTGAGCTTTCTGCAGTCTCTGTCTAATGAAACAAGGAATATGGTCATATGGAATCCCACAAAACAGTTTCCTTTCATACCCGCCCCCTCCTGCCCCATAAAGTAACAGAAATCTGCAAGCCCATTACTGAGAAGCTAAACGTACGAAAGGAGTCTACAAATGGAATTTTTCACTTAGCCTTGTATCTGCTCCCAATAGTTGTATGCATTTTTCTTTAGGGTCCCCTCCTCCCTTTCCACTCCCTTTCTGGCTCTTGTATAGTTCCTATAATCCTTCTCCCTTTCCATTCTGATTCTGAAATGGATTTTTGCAGAGTAGTCAGGAAGTTAAACTTGATCCTTTAACAGAGCCCCTTGCTGAGAAATAGCTGTTCCTGTGCTTTGAGAACATAAGCTAAATGTAAACCTTAAAACCTCCAGGTCTCTGAAAGGAACAGTTGTAGACTGGTGGTATAAGGCAGCTCCAGCTCAGTTTCCACAGCCCACGTAAGAGAGCTGTTAGATGCTCCAGCCCTAGTGTGCTCATCTGTTTTGCAGTTCCCCTCAGAGGATCCTTCTCTGTGGTCAAAGGTTAGAATCCCGTACTTGATTTCCAGGAGCTATCCGCTCTCTACTGTGTTTCGGATCCTGGGTCTTCAGCTTGCTTTGCCCACGAAAAGTCTTAAAATGTGCCATGTCTTTCACTGAATATTATGTCCAGTGATCATTATCAAAGTGTGGATTAGTAGGGTATTGATGGAATGGAATAAAGGCCTGATGATTCTGAAGACACCTGAACATCAGTTCTTTTTAAGTCTTTACGAATTGTTATAAATTGCTTCTGTTTTACGTTTTTGGATTTTTTTGGCCAAAAGGCTTGTGGGATCTTTGTTCTCCAGCTAAGAATTGAACCTCCACCCTCTGCAATGGAAGGCGATATCTTAACCCCTGGACCACCAAGGGAAGTCCCCTGACCATTTGTTCTCTTTGGACTTAACCGTTTGGCCTTCTGGGGAATTTCCATGGCTGCTTGTACCCCTTTGATCCCCCTAACTGGTTATCCTGGTGTATCAAATAATTACCTTTTCAACAGTCCCAATTTGAGTAATCAAATAAAGCTTTAGCACTCTGTGTAGTGGAGTCATTTTAAAAAGAAAAGGAAGAGCCCTGAATAGGAAGTAGTGCCTGGCATCTCATCTCCCCTGGATCATGGCATAACTGACCCATGCTAAGAGAGGGCCTTCTCATTTGCAGGAGCTTGAATGCCTCCAGGATCATCTTGACGACTTGGCCGTGGAGTGCAGGGATATAGTCGGCAACCTCACAGAGTTAGAATCTGAGGTAAGCAGTCTGCAGCTCATGGAAGAAGAGTGCCCTGTCAGCAGCCTTTCTTTTCTTCTTTTTTTTTTTGTTTTTAAAGATTTATTTATTTATTTTGGGCGGGGTTCGGGTTGGGAAGGGAGGGGAACAGGCGGGCCACTTCTATTGGTCTTTCATTTCTCTATTTTCATCCGTCTTTGTTCGTTGGCTCCTGTGGGCCTCCCATTGTGGTGGTGTCTGTCATTGCAGAGCACCGGCTCTGGGCGCATGCGCTCCAGAGCTCCGGCTTGGTAATTGGACACATCAGTCCAGCCGCTCTGCGGCACGTGGGATCTTCCCAGGCCAGGGCTCGAACCGGCCCCTTGCACTGCAAGGCGGTGTCCTTACCCACTGGACCACCAGGGGAAGCCCTCTTTTCTTCTTGATTCTGCTGTTTCTAGACTCCCAAGAGTTTAGCTTCTCTATAGAACAGAAGCAACCCTGTCAGATTCTCCCATTGCTTTATAAAGAAGAACATTGTGCTGCTTCCTGAGCCCCCTGCCTCATTTCTCCAGCAAGACACTGTGCCGGTAGCCCACTGGTTTTCTCCCTAAATCAGAATTAGCACAGTGACTAGACCAATATTAGTCACATTCAAGGATAGTCCAGGCACTCCTATTCTGTCATCCTTAGCTCTTTCTGTTAGGTCATTTGCTCATGTTCATTCACTGAAATAAAAACCTGGGACTTGCTATTAAAGATGGAAGATTGAATACATCTGTTTATCCTTGTTCCATCCTAAAACCCACTAAACTACAAAAATGAGAATTTGCTTCAAGGCTGCCCCTTATCCCCTAACTGGTTATCCTGGTGTATCAAATAATTACCTTTTCAACAGTCCCAATTTGAGTAATCAAATAAAGCTTTAGCACTCTGTGTAGTGGAGTCATTTTAAAAAGAAAAGGAAGAGCCCTGAATAGGAAGTAGTGCCTGGCATCTCATCTCCCCTGGATCATGGCATAACTGACCCATGCTAAGAGAGGGCCTTCTCATTTGCAGGAGCTTGAATGCCTCCAGGATCATCTTGACGACTTGGCCGTGGAGTGCAGGGATATAGTCGGCAACCTCACAGAGTTAGAATCTGAGGTAAGCAGTCTGCAGCTCATGGAAGAAGAGTGCCCTGTCAGCAGCCTTTCTTTTCTTCTTTTTTTTTTTTTTTAAAAGATTTATTTATTTATTTTGGGCGGGGTTCGGGTTGGGAAGGGAGGGGAACAGGCGGGCCACTTCTATTGGTCTTTCATTTCTCTATTTTCATCCGTCTTTGTTCGTTGGCTCCTGTGGGCCTCCCATTGTGGTGGTGTCTGTCATTGCAGAGCACCGGCTCTGGGCGCATGCGCTCCAGAGCTCCAGCTTGGTAATTGGACACATCAGTCCAGCCGCTCTGCGGCACGTGGGATCTTCCCAGGCCAGGGCTCGAACCGGCACCCCTTGCACTGCAAGGCGGTGTCCTTACCCACTGGACCACCAGGGGAAGCCCTCTTTTCTTCTTGATTCTGCTGTTTCTAGACTCCCAAGAGTTTAGCTTCTCTATAGAACAGAAGCAACCCTGTCAGATTCTCCCATTGCTTTATAAAGAAGAACATTGTGCTGCTTCCTGAGCCCCCTGCCTCATTTCTCCAGCAAGACACTGTGCCGGTAGCCCACTGGTTTTCTCCCTAAATCAGAATTAGCACAGTGACTAGACCAATATTAGTCACATTCAAGGATAGTCCAGGCACTCCTATTCTGTCATCCTTAGCTCTTTCTGTTAGGTCATTTGCTCATGTTCATTCACTGAAATAAAAACCTGGGACTTGCTATTAAAGATGGAAGATTGAATACATCTGTTTATCCTTGTTCCATCCTAAAACCCACTAAACTACAAAAAAATGAGAATTTAAAAAAGCTTGTAAATATAGGCATACTATTTCAAAATACAGAGATTATCACTGAAGGGGAGGCAGTTAAAAACATTAAAGTTTTTTTGTAGGACCAGACCTCAGGGAAACAAGGAATTGCTAGTTTGTTTATCGTAAGCCTTTTAGAACTATTTAAGTTGTCAAAATCGGCAATACATAAAATGACATTTCTCAGGGTCTTTTTTTCTCCTTTTTTTTTTTTTTTTTCAAAAGAGTGCTGCCTCCTTTTATCTCCTGTCATCTCCTGTCTCGTTCTTATTGTCCTTGTGGGCTAATGAGGACATTCTGGGGCGGGCAGCTCTTTAAAGCAAGGTGGTGGTTCAGCAGCTGCTGCTGCTCAGCGGTTCCTCTGCTCGAGGGCGTTCCGCTTTCATCCTGGAGAGGCTGCGGTTTGTCTCCTGGTCCAAGAACAGAGTTAGAGGTGTCAGTTACTCCTGTTTTCATTTCAGACCGCTTAGCTCTGGGGGAAAACTCCAGAGCCTTCACATACTCTAGTATTATTTGTAAATTTTTTTCTCTCCTGCTGTTCTTAACGCTACCTTCCCTCTTACTCAAGCACAAGGGGAATCTGCCTCTAGAAAACCGACTTTCAAAGTGTTAATGAAGGAGCATTGGTGGAGGAGTGTAGACCTGCTCTCTCCCTCTGAGGCGCTCTCACTGAAACACTGGAAACGTTTTCAAATCCCATATGGGGTGATTTACCCATCAGACAATTCTGGGAGTTTAGCTTCTCTATAGAACAGAAGCAACCCTGTCAGATTCTCCCATTGCTTTATAAAGAAGAACATTGTGCTGCTTCCTGAGCCCCCTGCCTCATTTCTCCAGCAAGACACTGTGCCGGTAGCCCACTGGTTTTCTCCTAAATCAGAATTAGCACAGTGACTAGACCAATATTAGTCACATTCAAGGATAGTCCAGGCACTCCTATTCTGTCATCCTTAGCTCTTTCTGTTAGGTCATTTGCTCATGTTCATTCACTGAAATAAAAACCTGGGACTTGCTATTAAAGATGGAAGATTGAATACATCTGTTTATCCTTGTTCCATCCTAAAACCCACTAAACTACAAAAAAATGAGAATTTAAAAAAGCTTGTAAATATAGGCATACTATTTCAAAATACAGAGATTATCACTGAAGGGGAGGCAGTTAAAAACATTAAAGTTTTTTTGTAGGACCAGACCTCAGGGAAACAAGGAATTGCTAGTTTGTTTATCGTAAGCCTTTTAGAACTATTTAAGTTGTCAAAATCGGCAATACATAAAATGACATTTCTCAGGGTCTTTTTTTCTCCTTTTTTTTTTTTTTTTTCAAAAGAGTGCTGCCTCCTTTTATCTCCTGTCATCTCCTGTCTCGTTCTTATTGTCCTTGTGGGCTAATGAGGACATTCTGGGGCGGGCAGCTCTTTAAAGCAAGGTGGTGGTTCAGCAGCTGCTGCTGCTCAGCGGTTCCTCTGCTCGAGGGCGTTCCGCTTTCATCCTGGAGAGGCTGCGGTTTGTCTCCTGGTCCAAGAACAGAGTTAGAGGTGTCAGTTACTCCTGTTTTCATTTCAGACCGCTTAGCTCTGGGGGAAAACTCCAGAGCCTTCACATACTCTAGTATTATTTGTAAATTTTTTTCTCTCCTGCTGTTCTTAACGCTACCTTCCCTCTTACTCAAGCACAAGGGGAATCTGCCTCTAGAAAACCGACTTTCAAAGTGTTAATGAAGGAGCATTGGTGGAGGAGTGTAGACCTGCTGCTCTCTCCCTCTGAGGCGCTCTCACTGAAACACTGGAAACGTTTTCAAATCCCATATGGGGTGATTTACCCATCAGACAGTAGATTCTGATTCAGAGAAAGAAACCGCTCCTCCCCCCTCCCCGACTCTTTCTAAAGCAGAATTATTTATATTGTAATCTTCTACAGGATATTCAAATAGAAGCCTTGCTGATGAGAGCCTGTGAGCCTATCATCCAGAACTTCTGCCATGTAAGTGAGGTCTGGGGGAACACCGGCTAGACTCGGTTTCACTGAGGCCCTGGCCCCCTCGTGTATTGGACTCACCTCTGCTTTAGGCCCATATTACTCCTGAGCGATAACCAACTTGAGCAAGTTACAGTGGAAAATGTAAACAACATTAGAAGGGGACCACCACCATCCTTGGAAACCCCATATGGTGACCCCTCGAGGGTGACCAGATAGATGATTAGCAGCACTTCCTGAGATGCCCTTTGTAAGGAAAAGTGGGGCAGACCCCATTACCAGGACTGAGTTGCTTTTGAAACGTACAGCCAGGATTTGTTAACAGTAAGGCGGCTTCCCCTTCTGGCTGTCTTCTTATACCTAATGTTGAGGGAATTCTGTTGCCTCGTGGCTTCAGCCCCTCACTGCACTACCTCAGCGGTGGGAGTGAAGCAGCCTCAGGAGGCACAGCCTTCGACAACCAGGAGACGATGTCAGATGTTGTCCCAAAAGCCTGCTGCTGGCATCATGTGAGGAAGGGAGTTGAAGGAAGTGCACAGAACACTTTCTCATAGGAGCTTCACGCAGGGCAGTGTGCTGTGTAAATTTTACTTCACCAAACATTGTTCCTTCATAATTTCACAGGCTTGTCTGGACCTAATTTGTGGTGTGTCTTATTGGTAAAGTCTCTAGAATCAGTCTCCTTTGCCTTTTTTTCACGGGCTGGGGCGTGGGATTTGTCCATGAATGGTTACGAACGAAGTGTACATGTGCGCTGGCTTTCCCAGGACGTGGCAGATAACCAGATAGACTCCGGGGACCTGATGGAGTGTCTGATCCAGAACAAACACCAGAAGGATATGAACGAGAAGTGCGCCGTTGGAGTCACCCACTTCCAGCTGGTCAGTGGCGTCGGCTCTTCCTCCTTGTCTTGGCTGCTCGCATGACTTTGCTGAATCCCTCCCTATTTCAGGGCATCCGAGCGCCTCTTCAGTGGAAAGTCATTTTTTCCCAGATGCCTCTTTAACGCAGTAGCCCAAATGGGTATCAGCACACTAGAATCCAGGCCATCTGTTCTTTTAAATTGTGCTCCCCAGGTCTGGCATTTGAGTTAGAAACTTTAACTGTGGTCTTCATAGGAACCACACGTCTAAGAGAAATGTTTCCGATAAAGCAAGCACTTCATTCCCAGAAGGATGATATCTAGTCAAAGTATCTAGTTTCAGCTGAGTCTATGAAGAAATAGAAAGCAGCATAAGGCCTGCAAGGTGATGGCGAAAAGGAACCTGAGAAAGGAGGTGTTTGAAATGGAAGCACCCAGGAAGTGAGGCAGCACCCCATTGGGAGATATGAGAGGAGAGTCTCAGCCTGGGCGTGACCGGAAACCGTGGTGCCCGGAGCAGGAGGTGCCGGGGCGCGCTCAGGTCACGGCGTCTGAGGGAGACAAGAGCCATGCCCACCAGGGAAGCTGGATGCTGCAGACAGTGTGTGAGCCCAGTTACATCCAGCACTGCTGATGAGACCTTGTTGTGGAGCTTCTGATTTTCTTTTCCATCCTCTTTTTTAGGTGCAAATGAAGGATTTTCGGTTCTCTTACAAGTTTAAAATGGCCTGCAAGGAGGACGTGTTGAAACTTTGCCCCAACATAAAAAAGAAGTACGTAGCTTTTAACTTGATTCATTCTGCTTCCCTGCGGTCCCTCTTTAGCTGTTGGATGAGTCGCCAAGATGTGGGGTGGCTGGCTGCTGTCTGGGAGGCTGGCCTGTAGGCCCCCTGCAGGCCCCTTTGGTGATCTGGCCGGACACTAGGGTGGCTCAGACAGAGCCTCTCTGCAGCAGCCTAGAGCCACGCCTGGGTTGTAGTTCTGACATGGAGCACCTGCGGGCGGAAGGAGCATTTTTAATTTTTCCAGGTTCAGACCACCTAACTGATGAAGCAGGTACAGACGATGTACTTCGAGGAGCAGGCTGCAGTGCGAATGGGAGGTTAACTCACGTCCTCCAGCATCATTCCCCTGTGTCACCCCCTCAGGGAAGCCACGCCGGCTTTCACCGAGTGACAGATGTGGTAGAGAAACAAACACCTGATTCATTTAAGAATGAGGTCCTGCTGAAGAGAGCGATGAGCTTTGACAGCATGGCTGCCCAAATTCTCCCATGCTGCTCTTTGCAGAGACGCAGCTCCAGAACACATTTCCCCCTCCCAGATAAAGCACGTTCCCGTTTTCGCTTAGGTTTCTGTTCTTTTCAGGAATGATTGTCACAGTAGAGCAAAGACACCATCCAGAGTTGAGAGCAGAGGAGCATTCCTCTCTGGTCACATGTTCTTGACGAAACAAGTGTTGAACTGTCCTTGCATTCATGTCCCCACTCTGGCCTCCCCACCAGGCAGGAATGTTGTCAGTATTCGGGCTGGGGCCCAGCTTTCATAAAAAGAGTACAGTCACATTCCTGCTTTTAGCTCTGAAAACACAGTGAGACTTACAGGAAAGGCATTGGGAACATGCTGAAGGGGTTCATGGGTTCTGGGGGGCTGACGTGGCCCCTGCTGCAGCCCAGCTCTCGGTCCTCTGCCTTCGTGTGGCTCCAGCCCGTCTCAGGCCTCTCCTTTCCCTGCAGGGTGGATGTGGTGATCTGCCTGAGCACCACCGTGCGCAACGACACCCTCCAGGAAGTCAAGGAGCACAGGGTGTCCCTGAAGTGCCGCAAGCAGCTGCGGGTGGAGGAGCTGGAGATGGTAACGTGGGCGCACAGCCTCGAGTTCCAGGCACCCCGGGGCAGGGCTGAGGGAGCTGGGTGAGGGGCGCGGGCAGACTGGAAGATTTTAGCCACAAGCGTGATGGTTAAGACTTGGAGCTGTGTGCTGAAGTTTTACCAGAGGACAGCTCTCATTTCCCTTTTTTAAAAAATGATACAGTACCTTTTACCATATGTAACTGGAAGTCCATTGAGACAGGCTGGAAGCATGGGTGCTGTCATTGCAGCCATGATGCCCTCGAGGATCAAGGGTCTCTCCCTCTCTGCTCTGCTGACCTTGGCACTGGCTTCTTCATTTAGGCTGGTTTCTCTCATGGCTGCTCAATGGCTGCCTGCAGTACCTGGGCTGCCTGCTCCAATACTCATCCCCAGCGGGAAAACAGAAACCAGAGAAAACTGCCCCCAGCATGAACTAAAAGTCCTCCTCCCCAGTCTGATTGTGTCGGCTTAAGATCTGTGCCACCCCCAAATCCGGGAATGCACTCACTGAGGGTCATGGTGACACGGGCGTTGGGAAGGCATCCACAGTGGGCACTGCGAGAGGACACGTTTCCCTTTACTTTTGAGGTGTAGCCCAAGCCATGGTAAGACAGCCCAAGCCATGGTAAGACAGCTAAAAAGATGTTTTACTTTTATGTTTTGTATTGGGAATCATATTTATTTCAACTCAGTCTAAGCAAAAAGTAGTAATGAACACCAGAGGCTGTTAATATCCCCAAAGTTGCGTTACCTGATTTCCACATATAGAGGTGGTGGTTCAGTGAGAATTATGTTTACGTGGAGCTGGCCTACACATCCTTCTATAATAGAAACTTTGGATCCCTAGATGTGAACCTGGCTCTTTCAGTGAAATAATACAGTAGAATCCTACTTTTATATAATGATTTTAGCTTTCAGACTGGTTTCCATATCAGACTATTTTATTTCATGTCACAGCAGTCTTGGGAAGGGGTCGGAGTAGATGGTAGCGTTTCATTTTGAAAGGGAAGTCCAAGGCCATGTAGCTAGATAGTGGCTGACCTGAAATTCAGTCCTGCTTCTGTTACTGGAGTGGCCACAGTGCTGCGGCTTAGCCGAATAGCAGTTATGGCCACCAGGTGAGGTCCAGTCGACAGGCGTGTAGAACATTTGCTCTCGCCAGCGTGGAGTAAGCTCACTTTTCTGTGTTGGTTCCCTCACACAGACAGAGGACATCCGGCTGGAACCAGATCTGTACGAAGCCTGCAAGGGCGACATCAAGAACCACTGCTCCACTGTGCAGTACGGCAACGCGCAGGTCACTTTTCATTTTTATCTTTTGCTGGTAAAAGTAATGTGAAAGATAACTTTTTAATAATTTTCTGCTGGTGGGATAGGTCCCATCCCATCTTGTCCAGCCTGGCGACTTTTCCCAGGCAGATTACTTCTGCTTACCTTCACTCCTCTTTGCCGCCTATTCATTCTCTTCCTCCCCGACCTTGTCTGCTGAGTAAACCTCCAGTGATCCTTCAAATGCCTCCCCCTCTCTGTAGCTTTCCCAACACTCTGTACCTCCAGAATTAATTAATCCCTCATTTGATCCCATGGTTTAGAGGTTCCTACCTGGAGGTCACAAAAGAAGCACCATGAGAAGTTGTTGGGTTTTCCTCCTCCCCTCATTTCCCCCAGCATCATTAGGAGGAAGCTGCAGTCAGAGGTTTCTGTTTTTGTTGTAATGCTCTTCTGATGACTGGTCTTCCTCTTCTGGCCACTGGGCTTTAGCCTTGGAGATAAAATGGCCTTGTTGTCCTCTAGTATCTGCTGTTGATGATGCCAAGTCCGGAGTCAGTCTGATTCTTATTTCTGTGTACTTAATCTACCTCTGAGTTTCTTCTTTATCTTTAATGATCTGTAATTTCACTGAGCTATATTAGATCTGTTTTTTGTTGCTGTTGTTAATTTTGGCCTCTCTTATTGGGGTGTGGTTTGTATTTTTTTTTTTGGCCACTGCTATTGATCTTTCATTTATTTATCTTTGTTCTTTGGCCTGCGTGGTCCTCCCATTGCAGTGGCCTCTCTCATTGCAGAGCTCTGGCTCTGGGCGCATGCGCTCCAGAGCACTATCTCAGTAGTTGGACACATCAGTCCAGCCGCTCCACGGCACGTGAGATCTTCCCAGGCCAGGGATCGAACTGGCGCCCCTTCAAGGCGGTGTCCTTACCCGCTGTACCACCAGGGAAGCCCCTTATTGGTTTTTTATTTATTTTTCATCCATCTTTATTCTTTGGCCTGTGTACGGGGTCCAGGCTGGATTTCGGGGTAACGAAGCTCACTTTTCGGGGCTACACAGACAGAGGACATCCGGCTGGAACCAGATCTGTCTGAAGCCTGCAAGGCGACATCAAGAACCACTGCTCCACTGTGCAGTACGGCAACGCAGGTCACTTTTCATTTTTATCTTTTGCTGGTAAAAGTAATGTGAAAGATAACTTTTTAATAATTTTCTGCTGGTGGGATAGGTCCCATCCCATCTTGTCCAGCCTGGCGACTTTTCCCAGGCAGATTACTTCTGCTTACCTTCACTCCTCTTTGCCGCCTATTCATTCTCTTCCTCCCCGACCTTGTCTGCTGAGTAAACCTCCAGTGATCCTTCAAATGCCTCCCCCTCTCTGTAGCTTTCCCAACACTCTGTACCTCCAGAATTAATTAATCCCTCATTTGATCCCATGGTTTAGAGGTTCCTACCTGGAGGTCACAAAAGAAACACCATGAGAAGTTGTTGGGTTTTCCTCCTCCCCTCATTTCCCCCAGCATCATTAGGAGGAAGCTGCAGTCAGAGGTTTCTGTTTTTGTTGTAATGCTCTTCTGATGACTGGTCTTCCTCTTCTGGCCACTGGGCTTTAGCCTTGGAGATAAAATGGCCTTGTTGTCCTCTAGTATCTGCTGTTGATGATGCCAAGTCCGGAGTCAGTCTGATTCTTATTTCTGTGTACTTAATCTACCTCTGAGTTTCTTCTTTATCTTTAATGATCTGTAATTTCACTGAGCTATATTAGATCTGTTTTTTGTTGCTGTTGTTAATTTTGGCCTCTCTTATTGGGGTGTGGTTTGTATTTTTTTTTTTGGCCACTGCTATTGATCTTTCATTTATTTATCTTTGTTCTTTGGCCTGCGTGGTCCTCCCATTGCAGTGGCCTCTCTCATTGCAGAGCTCTGGCTCTGGGCGCATGCGCTCCAGAGCACTATCTCAGTAGTTGGACACATCAGTCCAGCCGCTCCACGGCACGTGAGATCTTCCCAGGCCAGGGATCGAACTGGCGCCCCTTCAAGGCGGTGTCCTTACCCGCTGTACCACCAGGGAAGCCCCTTATTGGTTTTTTATTTATTTTTCATCCATCTTTATTCTTTGGCCTGTGTGGGCCTCCCATCGCAGTGGCCTCTCTTGTTGGCAGAGCACCAGCTCTGGGCGCATGCACTCCAGAGTGCTGGCTCGTCATTGGACACACTGGTCCAGCCTCTCTGCAGCACATAGGATCTTCCCGGACCAGGCATCGAACTGGTGCCTCTTGCATTGCAAGGCAGACTCTATGCACTGGACCACCAGGGAAGCCCTAGATCTGTTTTTTTTCTCACTTTCCGTGTTGGCTTATTCAGTCTCAGAATTTACGGCTACTTCAGTTCTAGGACATTCACAAACATTGTTCTTTCAAATATCACCTTCCTTATCCTTGCTTCTGGAACTCCTGTTAGATATGTGGAACATCTGAGTCTGTCCTCCATGTCTCTCCATTTTTCTTCCACACTTTGCCTTTCTTTATCAACTCCCTGTACTACATTGGGGTCATTCTTCAGTTCTGTTTTCCAGATTCATGATTTATCCCTTCAGGCTTTCCATTGTGCTGCTCAGAGAGACCACCAGTTGGGTTTTATTTGTCATTTCTTTTTCCAGTGTATGTATTTTAAATATTTATTTATTTACTTATTTTGGGGGGGAATGGGGTGGCGAGGGAGGGGGGCGGGCGGGCCACTTCCATTGGTCTTTCATTTATCTGTTTTCATCCATTTTTGTTCTTTGGCCCGCGTGGGCCTCCCATCACAGTGGCCTCGGTTGTTGCCGAGCACCGGCTCTGGGTGCACGTGCTCCAGAGCTCCGGCTTGGTAATTGGACACATCGGTCCAGCCACTCCGCGGCACATGGGAACTTCCCAGGCCAGGGATCGAACCGGCGCCCCTTGCACTGCAAGGCGGCGTCCTTACCCTCTGGACCACTAGGGAAGCCCCAGTGTATGTATTTTATGTTATTTATTTATTTTTAAAAGTTTTTCCCCCTCACCATTTATTTATTGCCTGTAGTTCACAGCATGTGGGATCTTAGTTCTCTGACCAGGGATTGAACTTATGTCCCCTGCAGTGGAAGCTTAGAGTCTTAACCACTAGACCACCAGGGAAGTCCCTGTATGTATTTTAATAGAGAGCACTCCCAATTCCTTCTACCCATCTCTTGTGGTATTGACCTTATTCATTTTTTAATGCATATGCTACAATCACCCATATATTGTTACTAGGCACGCTGCCAGTTAGATCAGTTAAGAATAAGAAAAAGAAATAATTTTATTTTTTCTTCACTTTTTCCTTCTCTAATACTCTTCATTTCTTTATGCAAATCCAAGATTTTTTTAAAAAAAAAAACTTTTATTTATTTATTTTTGGCTGTGCTGGGTCTTTGTTGATGTGTGGGTTTAGCTGCTCTGCGATATGTGGGATCTTCCCAGATCAGGGCTCGAACCGGTGTCTCCTGCATTGGCAGACGGGTTCTTATCCACTGAGCCACAAGGGAAGCCCCAAATCCAAGATTTTGACCTATATGTATTTTCCCTTCTGCCTGAAGAGGTTCTGATTTAACTTTTTTTAAAATTACTTTTATTTTACTTCTTGCTTTTACATAGTTTTGTTGTTTACAGATATGTATCATGCCAGATTAGTCATAGGTATATACCTGACAACTTTTTTTTTTTTTTCAAAGTGCATGTTAGGGCAATGAATTCCCTCAGTTTTTCTTTGTGTGAGAAAGTCTCCATTTTTGAATAACAGTTTTATTTTATAGAATTCTAGGTTGATGGATATTTTTTGTCTTACAGTACTTTAAATATTTCACTCCACATTCCTTTCTGCCTAGTTTTGTTTGTTTTTGGTTTTGTATTTTTGTTTTGTTTTAAAGCCATGCCACACATGCACATTTGGGATCTTAGTTCCTGGACCAGAGATTGAACCTGTGACTCCTTTATGGGTAGTGTGGAGTCTTAACCACTGGCCTGCCAAAGAATTCCCTGCGTAGTTTCTGATGAGAAGTCCACTGTAATTCTTGCATCTGAATGTTAGTTTTGTAGAGTGGCCAATTTACCACACACTGGGTGGCTTTTAAACAAATTTATTCTTTCACAGTTTTTGAGGCTAGATGTCTCAGGTATTGGCAGAACTGCTGTCTTTCTCAAGGCTCTAGGTCAGAAAGCTTCCTTGCTTTTTCCTTCTTCTGGTGGCTCCAGTTCTTGACTTAGGGCGACGTGATTGAGTCTCTGCCTCCATCCCTAACCCTCACCCTTCAGAGGTGAGGATTGGGTCTTGTTCATCTCTGGCATCTCATGCTCGATTCTCATGTAGTAAATTATGAGTAGAGTTGAATTTCCTGACTTGTGCCTGCTCTCAAGTCAGGGCTATTGGTCCAGGGAAAGGCAGAGAGCCTGAGTATGCTCCAAAGGAGTCTTGACAAGGAGCAGCCCTGGAAGGAGGACAAGCCAGGAATCTTCAGAGTTTTCCTTCCCCACAGACTCCAGGGCACCCTGTTGGTCATCCATCATTTTTATACATGCGGTTTGCTATTAGCTCTGAGGTTGTAAATCTAGAAGTCTAATTCTCCTTTGTGAGGAAATCCTAATTTCTCTTACCAAGGAATTGGAAATGGAAAGTACCTGGAGAGAAAAATGAGATATGCACTGAGAACTGAATGCTTCAGTCAGAAAATGTGACTTGTTGATCCCTGATCCACCCCTTAACTTGCCCATAACTCTTATGCCCTAGATTATTGAATGTCTGAAAGAAAATAAGAAGCAGCTGAGCCCTCGTTGCCACCAAAAAGTGTTTAAGCTACAGGAGACAGAGATGATGGACCCAGAACTAGACTATACGCTCATGAGAGTCTGCAAGCAGATGATAAAGGTAAGGGATCTAAAGCCAAGGTCACAGTGACGGCAGCACAGACCTCTTTACATTTCAGAACAAATTCCTATAATCTTTCAGTGTCAGCTTGTTTTATGTGGCTGAGGCCTTGGTTCTGTACCATCTGAGCCACCAGGGAAGCCCGAGGCCGTGGGTCTCAGACTCGAGCCCAGACCTGCAGCGTCAGCACCACCTGGGAGCTTAGAGGCTCTCAGACCCCACCCTGACCTCTGGAGTCAAGCTCTGGGCGTGGCGCCTTCTGGTTTCACTAACCCCCATGGGTTCCAGGGCAGCTCCATAGTGAGAACCACTAAGCCAAGATGTTGGACCTCCCTTTGACTTGAGAGACAAGTAAATAGATGTCCATTAAATATGAGATGGGTTTCGTGGGCAGTTGGCGGAGGTCAACTGAGAATGTCACCATCGAATGTCCTGAGCATCTGTCTACCACCATCACAGCTCTTTTCTTCTCCAAGTTCTTTGGCTTCATTTGCTTCTCCAGTGAACGTGCCCTGCAGTGGCGGGGGCAAGATGTCCGTTCCTGAATCCATACAAAGCGATCAAAGTGTGAACCCTGTATTTCAACTTCCCTTTAAAATAAAATGATACTTTTCACCCTGTCAAACAGACACCAAAGAGAATTGTAAAAGCAAGAAATCTCTCTAGCTGAGTCTGGAAGAATTGAGTGCTCTGTAAAAGTGGAAGTGTCAAGCTCGGATTTGAGAGAGCTTTGTAAAATTTTTGATGCCTTTTATAAAAATCAGTTACCAATTTGCATCCCCATATTAAGATACCAGACTATAATTAACAGACTGTGGCCTTGCGGATAGAGATGGAGTTTGCCACGAGTCTAAAATGAATCTCTGGCTTCAGGGACACTAGCAAGTGTACAGGGGTTTGCCCCACAGAATTTGGTGGGAGAATAGCCCCTATAGTTAAAGACTGAGCCAGAAAGGTCATTTCCTCACATCCCTGCTCACATTGTTTGGTGGGTAATTTCTGAGTTTCCCATTGGGATTTGGGATTGGGTAGATACGGCTTGAAGGCTACATGGTCACCTGGCACAATGTTATGTTCATATGTCAACAATGTCTAAACCCATGAGATGCCACATAATGTAGCATAGCCATGTAAGTACGGAATCAGTCCTGTGCAAAATGAGGAACAGGAAGTAGGCAGAACTGTGAGAAATATAGTAGAAAATAGATACAGGGGAACTACAGGCTGGGTGCTTATCCAGGCTTGCTCTTTCTCTTGTCCCAAGGGATACCTTCAGGTTCTGTCATAAGCTCCACAGAAGATGTAAGAGTGATAAATATGGTGTTAGTTGCCAGTGAAAATTTATAAAACTTCCTTTCCATACCTGGGAGCTTCCAGACGGCCCTGCAGCGTCAGCACCACCTGGGAGCTTAGAGGCTCTCAGACCCCACCCTGACCTCTGGAGTCAAGCTCTGGGCGTGGCGCCTTCTGGTTTCACTAACCCCCATGGGTTCCAGGGCAGCTCCATAGTGAGAACCACTAAGCCAAGATGTTGGACCTCCCTTTGACTTGAGAGACAAGTAAATAGATGTCCATTAAATATGAGATGGGTTTCGTGGGCAGTTGGCGGAGGTCAACTGAGAATGTCACCATCGAATGTCCTGAGCATCTGTCTACCACCATCACAGCTCTTTTCTTCTCCAAGTTCTTTGGCTTCATTTGCTTCTCCAGTGAACGTGCCCTGCAGTGGCGGGGGCAAGATGTCCGTTCCTGAATCCATACAAAGCGATCAAAGTGTGAACCCTGTATTTCAACTTCCCTTTAAAATAAAATGATACTTTTCACCCTGTCAAACAGACACCAAAGAGAATTGTAAAAGCAAGAAATCTCTCTAGCTGAGTCTGGAAGAATTGAGTGCTCTGTAAAAGTGGAAGTGTCAAGCTCGGATTTGAGAGAGCTTTGTAAAATTTTTGATGCCTTTTATAAAAATCAGTTACCAATTTGCATCCCCATATTAAGATACCAGACTATAATTAACAGACTGTGGCCTTGGATAGAGATGGAGTTTGCCACGAGTCTAAAATGAATCTCTGGCTTCAGGGACACTAGCAAGTGTACAGGGTTTGCCCACAGAATTTGGTGGGAGAATAGCCCCTATAGTTAAAGACTGAGCCAGAAAGGTCATTTCCTCACATCCCTGCTCACATTGTTTGGTGGGTAATTTCTGAGTTTCCCATTGGGATTTGGGATTGGGTAGATACGGCTTGAAGGCTACATGGTCACCTGGCACAATGTTATGTTCATATGTCAACAATGTCTAAACCCATGAGATGCCACATAATGTAGCATAGCCATGTAAGTACGGAATCAGTCCTGTGCAAAATGAGGAACAGGAAGTAGGCAGAACTGTGAGAAATATAGTAGAAAATAGATACAGGGGAACTACAGGCTGGGTGCTTATCCAGGCTTGCTCTTTCTCTTGTCCCAAGGGATACCTTCAGGTTCTGTCATAAGCTCCACAGAAGATGTAAGAGTGATAAATATGGTGTTAGTTGCCACATTTTGTGATTAACTACTTTCATAAAACTTCCTTTGCAGAGATTCTGTCCAGAAGCAGATTCCAAAACCATGTTGCAGTGCTTGAAACAAAATAAAAACAGTGAATTGATGGATCCCAAATGCAAACAGATGATAACCAAGCGCCAGATCACCCAGAATACAGGTATGTCTTGGCATGGCTTTCCTGGTCCCACTGGGGATAGCGTAGGAGGAGCTGAGTGGATGTATACTTGTCTAATTAAACTAAAGGTGCTTTGTTGCTTGTAATTGTGAAGAGTTTGAATGTAATAAGCCATTTGACTTCTTCCTTAAAGAGGACCCAGGAGAACACAGAGTTCACAGGGACGAGGAGGCCGAGACACAGGAAACTTGCCTTTGAAGGGTGTACAAAACAATTTAGGGCTAGAGTTCTTTGAAAAGTCTAGAGACACACGTCGTAGGAGAGTGTATGAGTGGTCTGTTTAATTGGATGTTCTCTTCTCAGCATATTCAAAACTATAGGGAAGGTGACTGACATCTGTGTGATTTTTGTGAGAACTGCTTAGAATGTTGGGTCTCGGGCTTCCCTGGTGGTCCAGTGGGTAAGGACACCACCTTGGGGGAGGTGGGGTCCCACATGCGGACGCGGACCGGCGTTACCAAGCTGGAGCTCTGGAGCTCATGCTGGCCCTGGGAGGACGATAGAGGTCAGCAAGTGTACACACAGTTTTAGAATCAGTCCTTTTGCTCACATTGTTTGGTGGGTAATTTCTGAGTTTCCCATTGGGATTTGGGATTGGGTAGATACGGCTTGAAGGCTACATGGTCACCTGGCACAATGTTATGTTCATATGTCAACAATGTCTAAACCCATGAGATGCCACATAATGTAGCATAGCCATGTAAGACGGAATCAGTCCTGTGCAAAATGAGGAACAGGAAGTAGGCAGAACTGTGAGAAATATAGTAGAAAATAGATACAGGGGAACTACAGGCTGGGTGCTTATCCAGGCTTGCTCTTTCTCTTGTCCCAAGGGATACCTTCAGGTTCTGTCATAAGCTCCACAGAAGATGTAAGAGTGATAAATATGGTGTTAGTTGCCACATTTTGTGATTAACTACTTTCATAAAACTTCCTTTGCAGAGATTCTGTCCAGAAGCAGATTCCAAAACCATGTTGCAGTGCTTGAAACAAAATAAAAACAGTGAATTGATGGATCCCAAATGCAAACAGATGATAACCAAGCGCCAGATCACCCAGAATACAGGTATGTCTTGGCATGGCTTTCCTGGTCCCACTGGGGATAGCGTAGGAGGAGCTGAGTGGATGTATACTTGTCTAATTAAACTAAAGGTGCTTTGTTGCTTGTAATTGTGAAGAGTTTGAATGTAATAAGCCATTTGACTTCTTCCTTAAAGAGGACCCAGGAGAACACAGAGTTCACAGGGACGAGGAGGCCGAGACACAGGAAACTTGCCTTTGAAGGGTGTACAAAACAATTTAGGGCTAGAGTTCTTTGAAAAGTCTAGAGACACACGTCGTAGGAGAGTGTATGAGTGGTCTGTTTAATTGGATGTTCTCTTCTCAGCATATTCAAAACTATAGGGAAGGTGACTGACATCTGTGTGATTTTTGTGAGAACTGCTTAGAATGTTGGGTCTCGGGCTTCCCTGGTGGTCCAGTGGGTAAGGACACCACCTTGCAGTGCAAGGGACACCGGTTCGATCCCTGGCCTGGGAAGATCCCACATGCCGCGGAGCGGCTGGACCGATGTGTCCAGTTACCAAGCTGGAGCTCTGGAGCTCATGCTCCCAGAGCCGGTGTTCTGCGACAACAGAGGTCACTGCAATGGGAGGCCCACACGGGTCAAAGAACAAAGATGGATGAAAATAGATAAATGAAAGACCAATAGAAGAAGTGGCCCGCCCCGCCCCTTCCCTCCCCAACCTGCACCCCTGCCCCAAAAAAAGAATGTTCGGTCTCAGTAGACCCTTCAGAGCTGCTGCAGAGTAGGATTCTTCACAAGTACTCTTCCACCACATTATATTGCGGATTTAAAGCAGTGTAGTGAGAGAGTTGCCTGGTAACCTAGTGATTAGGACTCCACACTCTCACCGACACAGCCCAGGTTCACTCCCTGGTTGGGAAGCTGAGATCCCACAAGCCACAGGGTGCAGCCCACAAGGAAATAAAACAGTATAGTGAGGGAGCCCAGTAAACATTTATTGGATAAAGAAAGCAATGGTTTATTGGCAGTCATTGACATAATGTGCCCCATTCGCGTAAGTGGATCTCAAAACATTTGTGACTCCAGGTAGAGTATTTTATGATGTGCCTATTCCTTTCTGCTCTAGATTACCGCTTAAACCCTGTGCTAAGGAAAGCCTGTAAAGCTGACATTCCTAAATTCTGTCATGGGATCCTGACCAAGGCCAAGGATGATTCGGAGTTGGAAGGGCAAGTCATCTCTTGCCTGAAGCTGAGATATGCCGACCAGGTAAACTGCCCTGGACTTTGCACAGAGGTGTACTGGCAGAAACCCCCTCAGTCCCGGCAGCATTCTCTTTGGTGGTCTTAGCTTGCTACAGCTTTCTCTGAAACCTTTTCATACCTTCCCCAAGCCAGGGCCCAGATAAAAAGCTGACATATTCTAATAAGCTGACATATTCTCCCTTGTCACACATAGCGCCTCTCTTCAGACTGTGAAGACCAGATCCGGATAATTATCCAGGAGTCTGCCCTAGATTACCGACTTGATCCCCAGCTCCAGCTACACTGCTCAGATGAGGTAGGATTTGGGGACATAACTTGTGAACAGAGCTGATCCAGAAAGGTTTCATTGGAGGAAACTTCTTTACTCTCTTTCCTTTCAGCCTGAATCCAGGACTCTTGTAGGTTCTCTGTCGTCTGAGTTCCTGGTTCTGTGTAACGCTGAGTTTGACTTGACCTTAGTCCTCTGACTGTTCAGTTTTGATTCCATATTTCTCTGCTGAACAGAGAGTTTTCTTTTATTATATCTGTCTACTCTCCTTATTCTGATGGTCAACCCAGAACACACCCAGCCCTTGCCAGAAAAATGGAAGTGCTCCTGTAATAAATATCTCTAATGAAGGGCCTATTCTTGAAAATTGACTTTGTAGCTAGAAAAGACCATTAGAGAAGCTCATTCAATGTACATCAGTTTTATGGATATGAATTTAAAAGGTATTTTCAAAGAAGCTTACTCATAAAACTGTCCAAAAGAAAGTTAAATTATTTATTTTTAAATTCTTTTTCTTTTCCCCATCATGCCCTTTTTTTATTTATATTTATTTTCATCCATCTTTTTTTATTCTGTGGCATGTGTGGACCTCCCATTGCAATGGCCTTCCCATTGCAGTGGCCTCTCTCACTGAAGAGCACTGGCTCTGGGCACACGTGCTTCAGAGCGCTGGCTCGTAATTGGACTCACCAGTCCAGCCGCTCCGCAGCACGTGGGATCTTCCCAGGCCAGGGATTAAGCCAGTGCCCCTTGTACTGCAAGGCAGATTCTTTACCCACTGCAGCACCAGGGAAACCTGAAAGTTAAATTTTTAATCTCTGCTGCAGGCTGTATGTCAGGACCCCTTTGTGTGTGTTTCCAAGTTGTGTACCCTGAAGCTCTGTGAATGTCAAGTATTTGCTTTTAGAATTTTACTTGGCTATCTGATCTTCTTGAGGAATCACAAGTAGCCTCTTTGACCATTCCTGGGGCAGCCTGACTCAAGTCTTGGGGTTGACAGCATGAAGATTGACTGGTTTGACTGGTTTGACTGGTTTTTAGTCCTGTGCCAGTCCTTGTGAAAGGGCTTTGAGCCTGGCATGCCATGTGGGAGGGAGGGGAGTGGAATCCCCCAGGAATCCATTTGAGAAGAGCCCTGGGCACGTATGTGGGAAGATCACCAGTCGACACAATTTGGAGCCCCACGTGTCTGGGGAGAGCAGGACCGCCCTTGTTTTTTCCATCGTGAGCAGATCTCTGTCGCTGAGTTCCTGGTTCTGTGTAACGGCTGATTTTGGGACTTGACCTTAGTCCTCTGACTGTTCAGTTTTGATTCCATATTTCTCTGCTGAACAGAGAGTTTTCTTTTATTATATCTGTCTACTCTCCTTATTCTGATGGTCAACCCAGAACACACCCAGCCCTTGCCAGAAAAATGGAAGTGCTCCTGTAATAAATATCTCTAATGAAGGGCCTATTCTTGAAAATTGACTTTGTAGCTAGAAAAGACCATTAGAGAAGCTCATTCAACGTACATCAGTTTTATGGATATGAATTTAAAAGGTATTTTCAAAGAAGCTTACTCATAAAACTGTCCAAAAGAAAGTTAAATTATTTATTTTTAAATTCTTTTTCTTTTCCCCATCATGCCCTTTTTTTATTTATATTTATTTTCATCCATCTTTTTTTATTCTGTGGCATGTGTGGACCTCCCATTGCAATGGCCTTCCCATTGCAGTGGCCTCTCTCACTGAAGAGCACTGGCTCTGGGCACACGTGCTTCAGAGCGCTGGCTCGTAGTTGGACTCGCCAGTCCAGCCGCTCCGCAGCACGTGGGATCTTCCCAGGCCAGGGATTAAGCCAGTGCCCCTTGTACTGCAAGGCAGATTCTTTACCCACTGCAGCACCAGGGAAACCTGAAAGTTAAATTTTTAATCTCTGCTGCAGGCTGTATGTCAGGACCCCTTTGTGTGTGTTTCCAAGTTGTGTACCCTGAAGCTCTGTGAATGTCAAGTATTTGCTTTTAGAATTTTACTTGGCTATCTGATCTTCTTGAGGAATCACGAAGTAGCCTCTTTGACCATTCCTGGGGCAGCCTGACTCAAGTCTTGGGGTTGACAGCATGAAGATTGACTGGTTTGACTGGTTTGACTGGTTTTTAGTCCTGTGCCAGTCCTTGTGAAAGGGCTTTGAGCCTGGCATGCCATGTGGGAGGGAGGGGAGTGGAATCCCCCAGGAATCCATTTGAGAAGAGCCCTGGGCACGTATGTGGGAAGATCACCAGTCGACACAATTTGGAGCCCCACGTGTCTGGGGAGAGCAGGACCGCCCTTGTTTTTTCCATCGTGAGCAGATCGCCAGTCTGTGTGCCGAGGAAGCCGCAGCCCAGGAGCAGACGGGTCAGGTGGAAGAGTGCCTCAAAGTCAACCTGCTCAAAATCAAAACAGAAGGGTGTAAAAAGGTAACTGTGTCAGTCCCGATTTTCTCTCTCTTGCTCTTCTCTCCTCTTCCTTTTCCTCTGAGCACTGTAGTCTGTACATCTCAGTGATAAAATCTGAATCTTCCTTCCCAGCGTCCTGTCCTGTTCCCTAGCACCAAATTCATTTGGCTTTTGACCCTTTCTTGCCCATAATTAAATAGTCTTGCATGTGTACTAATAATCTGTGAATGTCTCTCTGACTAGGTCAGTGTTTAAGGGCCTTGTTTAAGTTCTGTGCCAGAGTAAAATGTTAATTCCAGTGTGCCCGTAAGGGCTACATTCATGAAAGTCAATGAAAGTAGAAATTCAGTTCACTTCAGAAACATCACATGAAAGTGAAACAATATATTTGATCTTTTTTATAAGAAGCTCTCTTTTTGGACAAGCGTTTCAATGGTATTACTGAGTCAGTGTGAATATTGCATGCAAATATTTTCATCCACTAAAAATGTTTCTAATTTCACATGGCCTGAGGAGTGGTTGTTGTCTAACAGCTAAACCCAGATATTTTCCTTGGAATACTTGTTCATCAGATCATCCCATGTAATTTCAATAAGGACTTTTTGAACATTATTTTCTTTTTTTGTTTTTTTTTTTGTTGTCTTACAGTCTATTGAGAGCAAGCTAACGTTCACTTAAAAAAAACAAAGCGTTTCTGGACTGTCTTTACCTGCTGCAGTTTCATCAGGAATAACAGAGTCTGCAGAGTTGATTTCAGTTCTCTTATGTTCATATTCCTATTGTTCAGAACATCTTTAAATTCAGATAAGAATTATTCTTGCAGTAGAAGTTAGGTGCTGTCAGTTCTTTTATCATCCCATTGAGGGTCATGTAGGTAAAGTGAGATATTTTACAAACATACCTTTCTGTTTCTGGATTTTAATATAACTTATTACTCTGATTTTCAGTTTTCAAAACTTCTAAAGAAACAAAATCACTGCATTAAGTCAGTATAAATACTTAATAATATAGGATGTACCAGAATGCCAAAAACCAAATTCTGATCTAAAATTGTCCTGCTTCGCTTTAGCATACGGCTCTATATACTCGGCCCCCAAATTGTATTTATTGAATTAAATTGGATGCTAACAGCCTGTCTTCTTATATCATCACCCACCTTGCAACCAATCTCCGAGTAGCCTCTTTTGGCTTAACCTTCCCTCCTTGACTTTTTTTTTTTTTTGATTTTGCAGAGTTTTGTTGTTTACAGATATGTATAATCCCAGATTAGTCATATGTATATCCCATTCCCACCCATCCCACCCCTCCAGGCCGTCGCATAGCCCCCTTAGACCCGCAGCTCATTGACAGTAGTTATCTCTCTTACATAAGATAGTATAGGGTCCTCCTTGACTTTTCTGTTTGCACATAAAGTATTTACAGACCACAGATCTGATGAGTTTCCTCCATAAGAGCTCTCTCTGTGCTCTTCCCTGCCTAGGAAGTGTTGAACATGCTGAAGGAAAGCAAAGCAGACATCTTCGTGGACCCTGTTCTTCATACAGCTTGTGCCCTGGACATTAAACACCACTGTGCAGCCATCACCCCTGGCCGGGGGCGTCGTAAGTTGCTGTGTTCGCCCTGGCCCTATCTGAGCTGTCCTGGGACGAGCAGACACCCCGCTGAGGCCCCAGTTGCAGTGACTCCGTCCTGTAGCTGTGACCCAGCGATAGACAGCACCCCCTGGGGGCCTGGTTGATGCTTTGAGGCAGAGTGAGTTTAGGAGTGATCCTGCAGGTTTGAACTGATCCAACCCTGACCAGAGGTGGAGATTTGACAAGAGAAAGTTGAGTGACTTACCTGCCTCCCTGATAAGTCACCACAGCCCTCTTCTCTGCCTTCTCCAACCTCGAATGGCTTCCTCAGCTGCCCCAGTGGCCACAGTGGGCTCTGTAGTCAGGTTCTCTCTGAGGTGGAACCTGGGTAAGTGTAGGTTATTTCTGACTCCTTTGCGTCCGCTGAAAATCAGAGAGGTTTTGAGAGGGTCCGACAGCCAGCCTTAGGTAATTCTCCATGTGAGCTCTTGGGTTAAGTGTCCTTGAAGGGCTTTCGCTTTGTAGAGCCTCCAGAGCTGAATGCCCTGGTAGGTACCCTTCTCCCCAGCCTTATGGTAATCTCTGTTCCGTACAGCTTCGGACCATTCTTCTCACCCCTTTCCTTGCACAGAAATGTCCTGCCTTATGGAGGCCCTGGAGGATAAGCGGGTGAGGTTACAACCAGAGTGCAAAAAACGTCTCAACGATCGGATTGAAATGTGGAGCTACGCAGCGAAGGTAATGCCTGTGAGACTCGCCTGAAGTGGCGTCTTCCCTGAGCTTGCCGGTCTGTCTGAGCTGCTTCACTGACCTCCTTGTCCCTGTGAGACGGGCAGTCAGTGCATTTGAGAACATTTCTCAGTGCCTGTGTAAGGCTCCTGGGCTCTGTGAGCCTGGAGCCATTGACTCCCGATGGGACGGCTGAGGCAGGAATGGGTCTCTTCTTTCCTCATCGGTTTCCATTTTTGAGCTGCGAAGCATTCCTCCTCAGTGACTCTATTGCTTGCTTGGTTTTTTGGTTGGCCAGTGTTGGTGCTCAAGTCACGGTCATCTGAAACCCCCTTGCGCTGTTCTGAGTACCTGCGTGAGCATAGCAGCAGCCCAGACCTCCCTGGACTGGACCCTCCTTAGGCACCCAGGTGAAGCTGAGACGCAGCAGAACAGATCCATGCCTACCTGGGGAACCTTTTGGTCCTGATTCTGCCATAGCAGGTGACCACAGAGGTCCACGGGAGAAAACACTGAGCTTGAAAGCTGGCTAGACTCTGAGTGTCCATGACTTGGAATGGTTGAGTATATTCAGTCAGCCTAAGTCTTGTCTGTAAGTTGTTTCTGGTGGGGTCATAGAGGATGATTTCTTCTTTGATTTTAAAAAAGGCAGCGGTGTATGAGGAAAATAAATCAAACTGTAAGAACCTGTGTCTTTGAGCAAGTCACTTGACCGCTTGCTGGCCTCCGCTGCTGGGTCTTCACCTGTGTTGTGGGAGTCATGAGATCCGCATGCCAAGATTAGTGTGAGGACTGAGTAACGGAAGCGTGTTGGGCGCTTTGCCAGCGCACGGCCAGGTCCTGGGTGTGAGAGCTGTTACTGCACGGGTGGCGCTGATCACTGTGCTGAATTGTATGAGACTCTCCCTCTTTGTATTTGTCTGCAATTTCTGATCCTGCACAGCAGGGACATACAGCATTAGGATCGGGAAAAACAGTTGTTCCGTGTTTGATTCTCTCATCCCTCACCCTACTCTCTCCTCAAAAGAAAAGACCCGGAGGGCTTCCCCTGGTGGTCCAGTGGTTAAGGACACCGCCTTGCAGTGCAAGGAGTGCTGGTTCGATCCCTGGCCTGGTGGACCGATGTGTCCAATTACCCAGCCGGAGCTCCGGCGCGCATGCACCCAGAGCCAGCGCTCTGCGACAACAGAGGCCACCGAGATGGGAGGCCCATAGGAGCCAAAGAACAAAGACGGATGAAAATAGAGAAATGAAAGACCAATAGAAGTGGCCTGCCTGCTCCCCTCCCTCCCCAACCCGACCCCCGCCCAAAATAAATAAATAAATAAATCTTAAAAAAAAAAAAAGAAAAGACCCACATTACAGCAGGAGTCCAGGGGGCAGTTTTGAGCGAGCGCTGTCCCCTCCCACATCTCTCTGAGGGCGATGCTGCCATGTGTTTTCCAGGTGGCCCCAGCGGACGGCTTCTCTGACCTGGCCATGCAGGTGATGACCTCCCCATCCAAGAACTACATTCTCTCCGTGATCAGCGGGAGCATCTGCATTTTGTTCCTGATCGGCCTGATGTGTGGACGCATCACCAAGCGCGTGACACGGGAGCTCAAGGACAGGTAGAGGCACCTTGAGCCCCAGAGGAGCGACCGGTCCGGCACCCCGTTTGTACAGCCCTCCTGTATAGTGTACCCATGCCCCTCGCCCTCCCGCGAGGTGACACCAACGCCCGCGTTAGAGCAGCAGCAGGTACCCACCGCATCGTCCCGCCTCAGACTCCGCCCGTGTCCACGGTGTCCTTCTCGACCACGTACGCGGCAGCCAGCCGCTCTGGGTGTTGCCTTTGTTGGCAGACTCGGGTGTACCTGCCCAGAGACAAGCCTCTTGTCCCGATGGACCTATCAGTACTTCCAGAACCAACTCAACCTGACCTGCAACTCAGCTGATTTTTTTTTTTTAAAAAAAAAAAAACACCAAAAAAAAAAAAGAAATTTTTAAAGAAAGAAAAAAAAAAGTGTATATAGAACCACATCTCCTCCAGGCTTGATTTGAGCATCGGGGTTCTTTCTTCTGTATGACGGTGTAAAAGGAAGGCAGAACATGAGAAGGGAAGTACACCCCCCAACATGCTGTAACCAGGATGTCTGGCTTCTCAAGAGTTCCTAGGCCCCCGCCAGGGCCGTGGACTTCGCTGAGTAGTGGGAAACGACTGAGCAGCCCACTTTGGGTCTTGTTTTCTTCTGCTGAAATAGTGATACCTTCCGATTCCTACCGGAGCAGAGCCACCACGGGTCAGGATGCCACGGCCACAGGTCGTTCTGTGATCTCCTCACCTCAGTGGGCTCCCAAGGCTGAGGGCGGGCGGGCGGGCAGGTTGGAGGCGAGACGAGAAGGTGGGCAGCGTATCCATCCACTGCGTGGCACGGAAAGGCTGGGCCCTAGGGCCCAAGGCAGAGGATCCCAGGGACCTTCCTCCCAGCACTGGACCACGTTCGGACTGACCCAGCTGCGGTGACCGTTCCTCCTCAAGTCCTCCATTCCACCGGAAGCCTGTGACTGCGGGGGGGAGGGAGTTAGGGCAGGAGGGAGGGCCGGGGCGGGGATTGATTCACTTTGGTTTGTTTTTCAGGCAACAATGCAGGTCAGAGACAGTGACTTCTCAAGATGTAGCGTGGTCTCAGGGTGTGGTGGGCAGTCCCACCTGACCTTCCCACAGGCTCAAGGCCACCTTCCCAGACAAGCTCCTTCTGGCCTCTACGTGGCGAGGAGTGTGGAGCGTGATCACAGTAAAAGACGGAGGCCTTTCTCCACTTTTCCTTTCTGTCCATTTGGCTGCATACCCCCACCCGTAGCAGGCGTTGGCTAACCGTTGTACTTTGGTGATTCATCTGTCTATCCTGAGTCTGAGCTTTATGGAAGCAGTATCCTGAGCATCCCTCGGCCCTCCAGCGTGGAGACGACAGGCTGGGAGAATAAAGTGGGAGGCACTCCGGCATCACGGTTCAGCCTGATTCACCTGGGCTCGAGTTTGGGGCATGGAATCCAGTGACTGCACAAGAGGGCGGCGTGTACAGTAGGAGATATATTTATATAATATATATTTTATTACCCTGTTAGACGTCCACAGAGTATTATAAATCACGTGCCTAAAACTGTCCACATAGACCATGCGCCTGCCGGCTTGATTTGAGCATCGGGGTTCTTTCTTCTGTATGACGGTGTAAAAGGAAGGCAGAACATGAGAAGGGAAGTACACCCCCCAACATGCTGTAACCAGGATGTCTGGCTTCTCAAGAGTTCCTAGGCCCCCGCCAGGGCCGTGGACTTCGCTGAGTAGTGGGAAACGACTGAGCAGCCCACTTTGGGTCTTGTTTTCTTCTGCTGAAATAGTGATACCTTCCGATTCCTACCGGAGCAGAGCCACCACGGGTCAGGATGCCACGGCCACAGGTCGTTCTGTGATCTCCTCACCTCAGTGGGCTCCCAAGGCTGAGGGCGGGCGGGCGGGCAGGTTGGAGAGGAGACTAGAAGGTGAGCAGCTTATCCATCCACTGCTTTGCACGGAAAGGCTGGACCCTAGGGCCCAAGGCAGAGGATCCCAGTGACCTTCCTCCCAGGACTTGACCACGTTCGGACTGACCCAGCTGCGGTGACCGTTCCTCCTCAAGTCCTCCATTCCACCGGAAGCCTGTGACTGCGGGGGGGAGGGAGTTAGGGCAGGAGGGAGGGCCGGGGCGGGGATTGATTCACTTTGGTTTGTTTTTCAGGCAACAATGCAGGTCAGAGACAGTGACTTCTCAAGATGTAGCGTGGTCTCAGGGTGTGGTGGGCAGTCCCACCTGACCTTCCCACAGGCTCAAGGCCACCTTCCCAGACAAGCTCCTTCTGGCCTCTACGTGGCGAGGAGTGTGGAGCGTGATCACAGTAAAAGACGGAGGCCTTTCTCCACTTTTCCTTTCTGTCCATTTGGCTGCATACCCCCACCCGTAGCAGGCGTTGGCTAACCGTTGTACTTTGGTGATTCATCTGTCTATCCTGAGTCTGAGCTTTATGGAAGCAGTATCCTGAGCATCCCTCGGCCCTCCAGCGTGGAGACGACAGGCTGGGAGAATAAAGTGGGAGGCACTCCGGCATCACGGTTCAGCCTGATTCACCTGGGCTCGAGTTTGGGGCATGGAATCCAGTGACTGCACAAGAGGGCGGCGTGTACAGTAGGAGATATATTTATATAATATATATTTTATTAACCTGTTAGACGTCCACAAAGTATTATAAATCACGTGCCTAAAACTGTCCACATAGACCATGCGCCCTGCCTGGCCCTGCCCCCTTCTCCACTGTCCACACGTGCTGCGGGGCCGCCCCCCAGTGTCTTCCCCTGTCTGGCCTGACTGACATATATTTGAATACTGTGGTTTTTCTTCTTTTTCTTTCTTTCTTTCTTTTTGCTACTCTTGCTGGAGGCAGTGGGTTTCAGAGGCCAGCTGCAGATCGCCCCCTCCCGCCTAGGCTACCACAAGTCACCAAGGGGAGCTTCTGAGCTGCTGGGTCGCCTCAGTCCTGCTCTTAGGGTCTTCTTAATTCTCAGCAACTGTCCTCGGCTTCTTCAGTCTCATAAAACTTGAAACTCTTGGGGCTTCAAGCTCCACCCCTCCTCCCACCCGTTGGACTAAACTGAGCTGGTCTGGATGGTGCGCCTCCCGGGGCTCCTCCCTGGGTTTGTCGTGTGTACACAGGCCCCCGCTGACGCATGTGATGTGCTCTACAGGATAGAATAAATGTTCCCCGTCTGATGAGAGTGGGGGTTCCACTCTCCATCTCAGTGATCTCCCTCCTTGTGTGTAAAAAACATTGTCTCAGTGCAGTGTGTTGATGTTTTTGATCTTTCGGAACTAAGAGGTGATCTCAGTTGTCTGCAGCAGATCTGGAAGTTTGAAAAGGAGTTTGATTCTTGAAACATTCGTCGCCTTTAGAAGTGATCCGGATAGAGAGAAGGCATAACTCTGCCGCTATCTTTGATGGCTCATTACCAGAAAGCACATCACCATCCTGCTTGGAGCAGTTTCCTCTTGACTGTTCAGTTTCCTACATCCAAGAGGCCCAGCTCCATCGGAAACCATGGCCCAACTGTATCCATTCTGTACCTCATTTGGTGTGACAAAAACGGACTCTGAGGCACCTCTGCTCACTGACTTCTTAGATCCCTGTTGGGTGAATCAGCTAGGCAAGAACTAGGCAAGAAGAAGAAACCACAGTCCTGGAGGAGGATCAGACTTCGTGCTTGTTTTTAGGGCTCGAGTTTGGGGCATGGAATCCAGTGACTGCACAAGAGGGCGGCGTGTACAGTAGGAGATATATTTATATAATATATATTTTATTAACCTGTTAGACGTCCACAAAGTATTATAAATCACGTGCCTAAAACTGTCCACATAGACCATGCGCCCTGCCTGGCCCTGCCCCCTTCTCCACTGTCCACACGTGCTGCGGGGCCGCCCCCCAGTGTCTTCCCCTGTCTGGCCTGACTGACATATATTTGAATACTGTGGTTTTTCTTCTTTTTCTTTCTTTCTTTCTTTTTGCTACTCTTGCTGGAGGCAGTGGGTTTCAGAGGCCAGCTGCAGATCGCCCCCTCCCGCCTAGGCTACCACAAGTCACCAAGGGGAGCTTCTGAGCTGCTGGGTCGCCTCAGTCCTGCTCTTAGGGTCTTCTTAATTCTCAGCAACTGTCCTCGGCTTCTTCAGTCTCATAAAACTTGAAACTCTTGGGGCTTCAAGCTCCACCCCTCCTCCCACCCGTTGGACTAAACTGAGCTGGTCTGGATGGTGCGCCTCCCGGGGCTCCTCCCTGGGTTTGTCGTGTGTACACAGGCCCCCGCTGACGCATGTGATGTGCTCTACAGGATAGAATAAATGTTCCCCGTCTGATGAGAGTGGGGGTTCCACTCTCCATCTCAGTGATCTCCCTCCTTGTGTGTAAAAAACATTGTCTCAGTGCAGTGTGTTGATGTTTTTGATCTTTCGGAACTAAGAGGTGATCTCAGTTGTCTGCAGCAGATCTGGAAGTTTGAAAAGGAGTTTGATTCTTGAAACATTCGTCGCCTTTAGAAGTGATCCGGATAGAGAGAAGGCATAACTCTGCCGCTATCTTTGATGGCTCATTACCAGAAAGCACATCACCATCCTGCTTGGAGCAGTTTCCTCTTGACTGTTCAGTTTCCTACATCCAAGAGGCCCAGCTCCATCGGAAACCATGGCCCAACTGTATCCATTCTGTACCTCATTTGGTGTGACAAAAACGGACTCTGAGGCACCTCTGCTCACTGACTTCTTAGATCCCTGTTGGGTGAATCAGCTAGGCAAGAACTAGGCAAGAAGAAGAAACCACAGTCCTGGAGGAGGAGCTGATGACAGACTTCGTGCTTTGTCTCTTCTCCTGAGGCCGACAGTAACATGAGCAGCAAGTAGGGTTTTTGGCCGAGGCCAGGGCTCCTTGCACTTGCTGAAGATTACCGTAGCCAGGGAACTCATCAGGCTTTGTCTGCTCACGCCAGGGTCTCAGAAATTCTGACTCAGAATCTCCACAGCCCTCCAGAGGGGCCAGGAGGTCAGTTTTCTGAGCTGGAGGCCCTGCAGTGCAGGGAATCAGAAATCTGAGCAGAACGTCAAGAGCAAGGCTGATGGCGCCCCCTCACGGAGTTTCTCACACAGACAGGTAGCTGTGGGAGTGAGACCTTGACCCTGGTGCATCCCTGGCCTTCCTCTGCTGTCCCTGCTGTCCCAAGAGAAGCCAGCTAGCAAGATGCTCCAAGACGGAGCCATGATGCCGCTTGGGTTCACTCCAGCAGGAAAGCCGTCCTTCTCAGCATTTCCTGAACTTCTGGTACTGCCACCAGGCTCAGGTCTGAGATCTCATCAGCTTGCTCTGAGTCAGGGCCTCCTTCAAAGTGAGGGGGAGTCTTAGTATTGAGTGAGCAGGTGTTGACTTGTGTTCACTGTAGGCCCTTGACTATCTCACATCCTGCACCTAACTCCTCTCAGGGATGCTGCTGGAGAAGGAGGGAGACTGCTTTCCTAGGTGTGACAGGATATTGCCTTCAGATTTCATCTCTTCCCATTGCCTGAGGTCAGGTAACAAGAGAAATCAGCAGTGCAGTCATCGGCTCCGTGTGTGTTTGATCAGAGTGCTGACTTCCCTCCCCCTTCCCAAGAGAAGATTCAGTCTCCCTTATGTGCCACCTCCAGGCTCACGGGACCACTTCTGTCCTGAAGAGCCCCATTGGTCTGAATCACCCGGGGAGGGGTTGGCTCCTTTGTGGGACCTCCTTTCTCAGCTGGTCTTACGTTCCAGCCTGTTTTTCTCATTTCTACAAAAAAAAGCCTGTTTTTCCCATTTCTTCCACTCTGCCACCAAAAAGTAAACATTTCCCTATTGCTTATTCCAAGCAAGTAGGTACAGAGGAGGAACCTGGAGTAGGGGCCCTTAGAAGCCATCCAGCCTAGCCTGGCTCATTCAAACTAAATTTGGGCCATAGAACAAAAATAATAGGGTTTTTTGAATCGTGAGCATTTTGACTTGTTTCCTTGTATTTCTAATTCTTGGGAATTTGAAAAATCTCAGAACTCCTTTAATGTATTTTCACCGTTTGAACAGCACCTAAGTTGTTTCATAAAATTACAGCATTCCAGTGCCCCAAGTTTCCCTTGGGTCTTTAGGGACCTTCCACTCCTAAATCACCACTTCCCCTCTGGACCTCAGTTCCCAAAGAACCAGGGGCCGGAGTTCATGTTCTGGTCAGTCGGTCTGTCTCTCATCTTTGCTTGGCCATCACTAACTAAATGCTTCTTGGTCCTCCTCTCCCCTAGCACCGGGGACCCACGTCAGGCAGGGTGGTCGAGCTTTTGAAGCCCCAATCCCACTTCGTGCCCAGACCTCAGACAAAAGATAGGTCATTAGCAAACCCAGACTGACTCTTCAGAGTGACAGGACCCTCCTTGCCATGTAGTGAGATCACTGAGGAGACCCAGGGACCGTCTGTGGCCTGGAGCACAAAGGTGGGACTGGGTGCTCGGGCTGGAGGTGACAGGATCCTGGCAGTGGTCCCCTCCCCTTCCTCTTTCCCAAGACCCGCCACAGTGCACAGGCAGGGGTGTGGGGATCCAAGCGGCGGAGGAGTCCCCTGAGCAAGGAGAGAATTCAGATAGTGCCTCTGAATTCTGTTTTGCCTTCCCCCAACGCAGAGTTGACACCTGGACCCCAGAGCCCTGCAGGCCTTGTGCCACACATGCTCGATGGTTTGAGCAGGTCCGAACAAGTGACCGACAAGGAGGGCTGGCAGCCCAAGGCTTCCCAGGTGGCTTCTCCCCGTGCAGTGTTTTCCAGATCAATCCAAGCACGAGGACAGACCGTCCAGCAAATGCTGTGTATGAGATCTTAGGCCTTTAACTTTTTTTTGGGGGAAAGAAAGAAGAAGAAAAAAAAGTGAAATTAACAAGCCTCTTTTGTAAATGTTTTCCTTTCTATGTATAAAATCCTGGCAGTTCCTTGTTTTTACATGTTCATGCTGTGTAATTTTGAGATGTTACGGAGATTCTGAACATAATGTGCATTTTTTTTTTCTGTACAGATGAAATGGGAGAATTTAATAAAGAGTTCGCAGGTTTTTACTTGTTAAATCTTCTCTGTGGTGACTGGGAGTCCCTCCTGCCGCCGCCTGCTCTGCTGGTGGAAGTCTCCGGAGCTGTGAGCTCTGGTGGTGAGCTTGCTGCGGATGCTCAGAAACTTCCTCTTCAGATGTCTGTGTTCTAGAGGCCTTATACAGGAGGGCTGGAAGCCAGGATCTGGGATTTTCTGACCCTCAGGCTCATGTGTTAGAATTTTTCATTCTGCTGATGTCCTAAAGCCGTGTCATGAGGCTCCCTCCTGGGGGAACACCTGGAACTTCTGACAGAGACGCTGCGTGATGGCACCGGTGTCCGGTGGCCGTCTTCTCGTTCAGGCCCAGAACCAGGCCACGTTCATGATCCAGGTGCTGCTGGGAATGTGCTTAGTTAGTGTTCATCTCCCGTGGCAACACCCCAGCCCTGATGTCAGTGACCTCACGACCCCCTTCCCACGTCTTGTCTTCTACCTCCTCTGCTCTCAGCAAAGCTAATTTGCCTCTACAGCTCAAAGACCTGCAGATACCAAGGGTTCCTGGAAGTGGTCGTGGCTGTACTAGTATTCGAGTAATGAAGGGGGACATTCAGTCTGAAAGGAGGGGTAACCTGGAACCCGGGGTTTCTTCTCAGGACTCCTCACAGCCATTTTTAACAACTGTCGCTTAGGAGACCGTGGGCTTGGGGTATCCCGAGTGGAGGTGGGAGAAAGGGAAGAGGAGAAGAAGAAAGGGGAGAGAGGGGTTGAGGCGGCATTTGGAGCCTCAGCTGTGACTGTTCTATCTAGGGCCTTGGGGCAGCCATCAGCCCTGAGTGAGGTTCGTGGAGAGACTACCCGGCTTTGTGTAAGTGGGACTGAGCTGTGGGTTCAGGCTCCTTGTCCCCAAGGTCCCTACAGGGGAGAAGTGGCTGCCATCAGTGCCCCCAGATAATTCCTTGGCGGTGAAGGGGTTTTAAGCTTCCCAGCTAACACCTCAGCAGTCTCTGAATGAATTGTCCCACTCCCAGATTTTGTGTGTGTGACTTTTCTGGTGAAAAATCCTTGGCCAACTTGAGTCCTCAGAGGCTTCTAGCCTCTGCTCTCAAAAGGAGCTAAAAACAAAAGAATCTTAGCTAAAAAAGAGAAGCTTAGCCCATCCAGCTCTCTCACTTGGATGAAAAGTGAGGTGCGGAGGTGGGGAAGGACTTGTTTTCACAGACAGCTGACTAGCAGCAAAAAGAGTGTCTACCCCTGCCATGGGCTTTTTCTCTCACCAGCTTGAGTGGCTTTGGAACCTTTGTAACCCCATGAAAACCCCGGCCCTCATGCAGCTGACCCCAGAGTCTGCCCACCCTGGACAGGCTTCCCGTGGGCTTCTGACTGGGTCCTGGGTCCTGCCTCTCTTGCCCACCACCTGACAAACAGAGTCCTTCTCTCTTGCCCCAAACACAGAAAAAAGAGTGCCTTTCAAATTACTTGTTAACGACAGAGGGAAAAGTTCGCTCTAGGTCAATGGGGAATGGCTTAGTGTTCATCTCCGTGGCAACACCCCAGCCCTGATGTCAGTGACCTCACGACCCTTCCCACGTCGTGTCTTCTACCTCCTCTGCTCTCAGCAAAGCTAATTTGCCTCTACAGCTCAAAGACCTGCAGATACCAAGGGTTCCTGGAAGTGGTCGTGGCTGTACTAGTATTCGAGTAATGAAGGGGGACATTCAGTCTGAAAGGAGGGGTAACCTGGAACCCGGGGTTTCTTCTCAGGACTCCTCACAGCCATTTTTAACAACTGTCGCTTAGGAGACCGTGGGCTTGGGGTATCCCGAGTGGAGGTGGGAGAAAGGGAAGAGGAGAAGAAGAAAGGGGAGAGAGGGGTTGAGGCGGCATTTGGAGCCTCAGCTGTGACTGTTCTATCTAGGGCCTTGGGGCAGCCATCAGCCCTGAGTGAGGTTCGTGGAGAGACTACCCGGCTTTGTGTAAGTGGGACTGAGCTGTGGGTTCAGGCTCCTTGTCCCCAAGGTCCCTACAGGGGAGAAGTGGCTGCCATCAGTGCCCCCAGATAATTCCTTGGCGGTGAAGGGGTTTTAAGCTTCCCAGCTAACACCTCAGCAGTCTCTGAATGAATTGTCCCACTCCCAGATTTTGTGTGTGTGACTTTTCTGGTGAAAAATCCTTGGCCAACTTGAGTCCTCAGAGGCTTCTAGCCTCTGCTCTCAAAAGGAGCTAAAAACAAAAGAATCTTAGCTAAAAAAGAGAAGCTTAGCCCATCCAGCTCTCTCACTTGGATGAAAAGTGAGGTGCGGAGGTGGGGAAGGACTTGTTTTCACAGACAGCTGACTAGCAGCAAAATGAGTGTCTACCCCTGCCATGGGCTTTTTCTCTCACCAGCTTGAGTGGCTTTGGAACCTTTGTAACCCCATGAAAACCCCGGCCCTCATGCAGCTGACCCCAGAGTCTGCCCACCCTGGACAGGCTTCCCGTGGGGGCTTCTGACCTGGGTCCTGGGTCCTGCCTCTCTTGCCCCAAAAACAACCACCTGCAACAACACAGCAGTGCCTTCTCAAATTACTTGTTAACGACAGAGAGGAAAAAAGTAGGAATTTACAATGGAGAAAATGCAGCTAAATCACATGAGCCACATGAACATCAAGAGGATTGGAACAGGTGGGCATCTCACGCCTCCTGATAATTGGATGTCCTGAGGACACATCATCCTTTCTGTGTTCTTCTTGTCCAGAGGGCAGAGCCTGAATGCATCATGAGGAAGTAACTGGACAAACCCAAACTGAGCCACAGTCTACAAAACAAAACTGCCCTTCACTCAGTCGCGGAAGATAAAGACTAAGAAACGGTTCCAGATTAAAACTGACTAAGGAAAGACATCATAACTAACTCAATGCAGGGTGTGAACCAGGACCAGAAAAAAAAAAATGTTACCCAGCACATTTTCTGAGGTAAACTTTTAGGAGAATTGGGTCTCTAGGTTTTTAAGGCTGTCCCTTTACTACTGAGACCAGGGACCCAGGAGCAGTTTCTATTTTGTAGTAATTTGATACAACCAATAAAGATGCCTTGAACATGAAAAAATATATTTTTTCTGACCTTTGTGTTTATTGTGCTACACTAAGACTGATGACTGACTTCTTATAAATGATGAAATAGGAAGACAGTGAAAAGACCTATTTAAAGTCCTAGAGTGGTAAACTGCCTATGTGGAATTTCTTAACCTAATGAAAATTACCTTTGAAATAAAGACGTTCTCAGATAATCAAAAGCAGAGGGAATTTATTACCATGAGACTTGCACAAAAGGAATCCTAAAGGGAAAAATCTTCAGACAAGAGAAAATGAGCTGGAAATATGGAAATACATGGAAGAATGAGGAGAGCTGTACAAGGTAACACGTTACGTTTAAGTAAGTTTAAACTTCAAATAATACTGTTTAAAACTGACTAGCAGCAAAATGAGTGTCTACCCTGCCATGGGCTTTTTCTCTCACCAGCTTGAGTGGCTTTGGAACCTTTGTAACCCCATGAAAACCCCGGCCCTCATGCAGCTGACCCCAGAGTCTGCCCACCCTGGACAGGCTTCCCGTGGGGGCTTCTGACCTGGGTCCTGGGTCCTGCCTCTCTTGCCCCAAAAACAACCACCTGCAACAACACAGCAGTGCCTTCTCAAATTACTTGTTAACTACAGAGAGGAAAAAAGTAGGAATTTACAATGGAGAAAATGCAGCTAAATCACATGAGCCACATGAACATCAAGAGGATTGGAACAGGTGGGCATCTCACGCCTCCTGATAATTGGATGTCCTGAGGACACATCATCCTTTCTGTGTTCTTCTTGTCCAGAGGGCAGAGCCTGAATGCATCATGAGGAAGTAACTGGACAAACCCAAACTGAGCCACAGTCTACAAAACAAAACTGCCCTTCACTCAGTCGCGGAAGATAAAGACTAAGAAACGGTTCCAGATTAAAACTGACTAAGGAAAGACATCATAACTAACTCAATGCAGGGTGTGAACCAGGACCAGAAAAAAAATGTTACCCAGCACATTTTCTGAGGTAAACTTTTAGGAGAATTGGGTCTCTAGGTTTTTAAGGCTGTCCCTTTACTACTGAGACCAGGGACCCAGGAGCAGTTTCTATTTTGTAGTAATTTGATACAACCAATAAAGATGCCTTGAACATGAAAAAATATATTTTTTCTGACCTTTGTGTTTATTGTGCTACACTAAGACTGATGACTGACTTCTTATAAATGATGAAATAGGAAGACAGTGAAAAGACCTATTTAAAGTCCTAGAGTGGTAAACTGCCTATGTGGAGTTTCTTAACCTAATGAAAATTACCTTTGAAATAAAGACGTTCTCAGATAATCAAAAGCAGAGGGAATTTATTACCATGAGACTTGCACAAAAGGAATCCTAAAGGGAAAAATCTTCAGACAAGAGAAAATGAGCTGGAAATATGGAAATACATGGAAGAATGAGGAGAGCTATAAAAGGTAAATACGTACTTTAAGTAAAGATTTAAACTTTGTATTTCAATTAGATAAGTTTTAAACTTAACAAAATAATACTGTTTAAAATGTTTTAATTTAAAATATATAAACATTGTTTATGCAAAGCAACAGAAATGTCTTTCAAATATATGCCGTGTTTTATAGATGAAGAAACTAGGTCTCCAAGTGGAATAACTTACTTGTGCAGGATCACGCAGCAGAGCCTGAGCCGGAGCCAAGATCAGAACCCAGGGCTGCCTGGTTGCTGGGTAAGCGCCATGGGTGGTCAGGCAACCTAATGGATGGGAGATGGGAAAAGCGTCCTGAAAATGGCCTTCCCAGGGAGAAGCTGGCCGCCTGGACTCCTGAAGATGAGGCGTCTCCTCTGGGAATCTGGGTGGCTGTCGGGGCCTCCTGATGCTCCCACGTTTGCTCCAGTGGGCAGGTCCCCTCTTCCTGGACCACAGCTGTGTCCAGGACTGAGCGGGCCCCTTCAGAGGTGCAAACCCCTCGCTCCCCTTTCACTAACTCATGTGGGAAGCAGTCCCGTGGGGCTGGGGATAGTTTGGGAGGGCTTTGGCAGCCCCATAATTCCCATCAAATGCTTCTGCCAAAATAATGAAACCATGTCAGGGTAAGTCCTGAGCTCCCCATTCCCCGATGCCCCTCACTAATTACGAAGCAGACCTTCCAGTGGCTGCTGTCAGGGCTGCTTCCCGACTGTGGCTATGCCACAGGTTCCTCCTGACCTCGCAGAAATTCAGCCCGACAGTTCCAGGGAGAAGCCAAACTCTAGAAAAGTACACGGCTGTGGGGCAAGGGAGGGCCGGTGTCAGGAGGCCCGGCCTCATTGTTCTGTACTTGAGGAACATGGTACTGGCACAGGTCAGGTCAGCCGAGGACAGGCTCTCCAGGCCTCCTGATTGCCCTTCTCCCTAAAGATCTTCCCAAGCACCGGCCATTTACAGGGAGATAAGAGGACAAACACAACAAAAGCATTGCCTTTGAACACTCAGGCAATACGCCTGTTCCAGAGAAGGAGTGGACTGAGGGGCAGAGCACTGGATTCATGTCAAACAGAAATCATGGAACCAAAGGTTATTCTGTGACAGAGTCTTGCAGCTCCCACAGAGAGCCGTGGTTTGCCGGCTCTGCAGACACACCTCAGGCACCTGCCCCACCAAAGACCATGCCTGATGCCTGTAGAACACTGCATGTGCTCCCCTGGGGGCAGAGACTGGCATCTATTGAGATGCCAGTCAGCCTTATTGAGATTTAACTCACATACCATTCAATTCATTCCTTGAAGGTGTAAAGTTGGGTTTCCCTGGTGGCTCAGTGGATAAAGAATTCACTGGCTGATGCAGGAGACACAGGTGCCATCCCTGGGTTGGGAAGATCCCCTGTTAGAGGAAATGGCCACCTACTCCAGAATTCTTGCCTGGAGAATTCCATGGATAAGAAATGCCTGGTGGGCTGCAGTCCATGGGGTTGCAAAGAGTCAGACATGACTGGGTGACTGAGTATGCACGCATGCAAGATATAAACGTCAATGGTGTTCAGTACATTCACAGAGTTGTGTAATTATCACCACAACTAATTTTAGAACATTTTTATCACTCCCCCCAAATAAACCCTATACCCAGCAGCAATAACCCTTCTTTCTCCCCAACATCCTATCCCAGCCTCTTCAGCTGTAAATCTACTTTCTGTCTTTATCAGTTTGCCTGTTCTGGTCATTTGCTATAAATGGAATCCTATAAAATGCAGCCTTTATGTCTGGCTTCTTTCCCTTAGCTTCATGTTTTCAAAGTTCATTCATGCTGCAGCTGAACCCACACTTCATTCCTTTTTGTCATTGGAGAGTATTCCATTGTACAAATGTATTCTGTTTCATCTACTGATGGACATCTGGGTTGCTTCCATGTTCTAGCTATTGTATAGAGAGCTGCAGTGAACATTGGGGTACAGGTGCCTCTTTGTCGTTGGAGAGTATTGCATTGTATGGATGTATTCCACTTCATCTACTGATGGGCATCTGGGTTGTGTCCATTTTTTTTTTTCCATTTTTTGACTATTGTTCATAACACTGCTATGGACATCATCCATATACACGTTTTGGGCACCTAATTTTCAAAACATTTGCAGCAGCTCAGTTACTCAACAGGAACCACTGCCCCCCTCACTCTTCCTTTAAGAGAAAGTAGTAAATCCTAAAAGCGCTGGAGGAAACGGCATCCAGAAGCTTGATGTGATGGGCCCCTCTAGGTGCTCCTCCTAAGCAGTGAAGAGAGAGCTGGGAAGGGGGCTGCTCCTGGCTGACAGTGGAGAAATTTCTGTACCTCTCACTGCTGTGAAGAAAAAGGGAAACCATAATAACAGTTTGTAGTTGGATCCCAGTGTTGGTTTGTTTCAGTTTCTTTTGTTTGTTTTTTATTCTTTTCTTTTTACCCAGAGTCAGTTGAAACGTCAAAGAGCCTCCATCAGTACTTGTCTGCTAGTCGTACAATCAAGGTGTTGAAATGGTTGGGCCTCTCTTAGCAGCTTCCCAGAGAGTATTCAGCTCTCCTTTCTTTTATTCACTGTGTCTCACTCAGGTCTAGTTGCTTCTTCAAGGAAACAAAACACATGTCAAGTCTCCTAACCAAAGAACAAATGACTAAGCAGAAACTGGCTGGCAGGCAGATGTCCTGGGATTCAGAGGATAAGAGCCGACTGGAGGACCTGGTGGTCACTGGTGAGTAGTGGAGGGAGAGATGAGAGAGCCTTCTGGGGGGATTGGCTTTTCCTCAAAAGGTTGGGTGTAGGGCTTCCCTGGTGGTCCAGTGGGTAAAGACACCATCTTGCAGTGCAGGGGGCAGCAGTTCGATCTCTGGCCTGGGAAGATCCCACGTGCCGCAGAGCGGCTGGACTGATGTGTCCAGTTACCAAGCCAGAGCTCTGGAGCGCATGCGCCCAGAGCCAGTGCTCTTCAGCGAGAGAGGCCATTGTAACGGGAGGCCCACACAGGCCAAAGAACAACAGATGGCTGATGAAAGACCAATAGAAGTGCCCCCGCCGCCTAAAAACAAGGTTGGGTGTAGTCATTCAGCTCTTCCTGCTAAGAGATAACAGAAAACGGCTAAGGAAAGCCTCCCCCTCTGACAGAGGAGCTCCTCAGTGTGGGACACCTAGTTATCTGGTGAAGACAGGCGTCTTCAAAGTGGAGGCACAGCAGGTTTGGCTCAGTTCAACACCATCAACAGGACTGTGCGTGTCCCAGCCTGTTCTCAGGAGCGGCTGTAAAACGGTTCCATCACGCTTTGAGGGGAAAAGAATTCCGAAAAGTGACTAATAGTAGACGTGAACACCGAGCACCACGCAGGGCCCAGAAGAAGCTAGAAAGCACAGAGGCCAAGTTGGCCAAGATCACTGAAGGCCGAGGGTAGTGCTGCTCACAAGTCATCCACACATGTGTAGCCCTGGGCCTGGAAAGAGCTCGCTGAGCACAGACAAGCGCACTGGGTTCCCAGGGTGCCTCCGGGACAGAGTGAGTCTCCACCACGCCCACGGAGTTCCTAGACAAGTCATAACCGGCCCAGAGCACCAGCCCTGGGGCACATAGGGACTCCCAGCAGCTCCTGCCACAGGCCTCAGGCTCACAGGGACACAGGTCTCTGCTGGGTGTGTGTGTCTCCTGTCTCCGTGGTCGTTCAGGTTGGCTCATCACCCCACTTCCCACAGCCTGGAGCCTCTGGTGCCACTTTGCAAAAGCAATAATAAACGTAGCTGAGGCCCAAAAATTTTCACAGATTTTAGGGGGCCGACTGGAGGACCTGGTGGTCACTGGTGAGTAGTGGAGGAGAGATGAGAGAGCCTTCTGGGGGGATTGGCTTTTCCTCAAAAGGTTGGGTGTAGGGCTTCCCTGGTGGTCCAGTGGGTAAAGACACCATCTTGCAGTGCAGGGGGCAGCAGTTCGATCTCTGGCCTGGGAAGATCCCACGTGCCGCAGAGCGGCTGGACTGATGTGTCCAGTTACCAAGCCAGAGCTCTGGAGCGCATGCGCCCAGAGCCAGTGCTCTTCAGCGAGAGAGGCCATTGTAACGGGAGGCCCACACAGGCCAAAGAACAACAGATGGCTGATGAAAGACCAATAGAAGTGCCCCCGCCGCCTAAAAACAAGGTTGGGTGTAGTCATTCAGCTCTTCCTGCTAAGAGATAACAGAAAACGGCTAAGGAAAGCCTCCCCCTCTGACAGAGGAGCTCCTCAGTGTGGGACACCTAGTTATCTGGTGAGACAGGCGTCTTCAAAGTGGAGGCACAGCAGGTTTGGCTCAGTTCAACACCATCAACAGGACTGTGCGTGTCCCAGCCTGTTCTCAGGAGCGGCCGTAAAACGGTTCCATTACGCTTTGAGGGGAAAAGAATTCCGAAAAGTGACTAATAGTAGACGTGAACACCGAGCACCACGCAGGGCCCAGAAGAAGCTAGAAAGCACAGAGGCCAAGTTGGCCAAGATCACTGAAGGCCGAGGGTAGTGCTGCTCACAAGTCATCCACACATGTGTAGCCCTGGGCCTGGAAAGAGCTCGCTGAGCACAGACAAGCGCACTGGGTTCCCAGGGTGCCTCCGGGACAGAGTGAGTCTCCACCACGCCCACGGAGTTCCTAGACAAGTCATAACCGGCCCAGAGCACCAGCCCTGGGGCACATAGGGACTCCCAGCAGCTCCTGCCACAGGCCTCAGGCTCACAGGGACACAGGTCTCTGCTGGGTGTGTGTGTCTCCTGTCTCCGTGGTCGTTCAGGTTGGCTCATCACCCCACTTCCCACAGCCTGGAGCCTCTGGTGCCACTTTGCAAAAGCAATAATAAACGTAGCTGAGGCCCAAAAATTTTCACAGATTTTAGGCCAGGTGTTTTACACACATTGCTTGAGTCTGCAAAAACAAAAAAGGGTCATTGCCCACTTTACAACCAATTCATTAAAGGCTGTGATGATTACTTTTATGTGTCAGCCTGGCTAGACGATGGTGACCGGTGGACGAAGAAGGAATTGGGTCTCCACACGGCCTGGGAGCCTGAGAGCCCCGCAGCAGCTGGTCCCTGGGCCTGCAGCCTGCCTGCCTGTCCTGCTCATTTCAGACCTGCCGGCACCTCAGTCCTGTGAGTCACTTCAGCATAAATCTCTCCCTCTACGTATATACACATCCCATTGGCTCTTTCTCTTTATACATGGGCTCTGTTGGTAACCACCAGAGCGGCCCAGGAGCGGGAACACCTCACAGCGCCATACACCAAGGAGGCGGCAGTGCTGGCATCCAGCCCCAGGCCCTGTCAGCTCCAAGCTGTGCTCTTAACCAGTCGGCACAGACAGCCTTTGAGCTCGGAGGCTGAGGGGCTCAAGTCGGATGATGCCCTGGATCCATGTGTCTGAGGGTCCCCTGGGAAGGCCAGCAGAGGGAGGTGGCACCCTAGACACCACTGCTCAGTCGCTCCCGTGTCCCCAGGACCACGCTGGGTTATCTCCACCTCTTGGGGGAGATTTTATTAGCCTGACGTGGGTTTCTGTCTAATCTCCAGGTAGTGCCCTCCATATGAGGGACTGTCTAAATCCAGGAAACCCCTTTTCACAGCGCCACCTACTGCTGGTTTATAAGAACAGACCTTTTTTTTTTTTTTTTTTGAACAGAGCTGCTTTAAGAACCAGCTCAAGTCCTGCGTCATCCCCAAAGCTTTCACAATTGTCATTTTTCCTCCGTACTCTTCAGGAGTTGGCACTCAGTGGATTCTAGATACAAAGAAAGTTCCAGGAACTGAACTGATGTGTCTTTCAGCCTGGTTGATTCCAGTTCATGTGGAGGATATGGGTTTAGATGGCCCAGGTGGTCCTAACACACCATCGCTGTCTCTACAGCCCTTTTCTTAGCACTGCTTTCATATTCTCTGCTTCTTAACAGGCTTAGATGGGAGGCCTAGTTCTCATTATCTGCAACATGAGAATACGCTGCTTTAGGCCTCATGTTCCTCAGGTGAAGGAATTCAGCCATCCCAGACCTTTTTGCCACCAGGGACCAGTTTCATGGAAGACCCTATTTCCACAAACTGTGGTAAGAAGGGTGATTTCTGGATGATTAAAGCGCATTACACTGATAGTGCACTTTATTTCTATTAATACATCAGTTCCATCTCAGATCATCAGGCATTAGATACCAGAGGTTGGGGACCCTGTACCTCAATTTCAACAAGGCAGGGCACCGGTAGGTGCCTGGCACAGGAGCCACTTTAATATGACTCTGTTACAGGGACTCTGTGAAATAGTGCCCCGTACCCAGCACAGTACCGGGTCCATAGCAGGCATGCCAATTGTGTGACTGCAAAATTGCAACATGATTTGTGGGTGAAGGTTGGTGTCAGGAGGGCACTGGCTGCTCCCCTCAGTGAGCTTCTCTCTCCACAGGTGTGAACTGGAATGCCAGCAGAGCCTCGGTCTCCATGGAGACATGGTCTTCCCCCACTGCTCACAGGTACCTGGGGGGGGTAGGTGCAGTGCCAGGTTCTTACCATGGAGTCACTCTAAGGCTGGATGTCAAGTCTAGTGACACCGACAGTAATTTGGGGAGGAGGAATGGGGCTTCTCCCCCAGCCATGTCCCCACTGCCTGGAGAGAAACTCTTTTATTAGCCTGACGTGGGTTTCTGTCTAATCTCCAGGTAGTGCCCTCCATATGAGGGACTGTCTAAATCCAGGAAACCCCTTTTCACAGCGCCACCTACTGCTGGTTTATAAGAACAGACCTTTTTTTTTTTTTTTTTGAACAGAGCTGCTTTAAGAACCAGCTCAAGTCCTGCGTCATCCCCAAAGCTTTCACAATTGTCATTTTTCCTCCGTACTCTTCAGGAGTTGGCACTCAGTGGATTCTAGATACAAAGAAAGTTCCAGGAACTGAACTGATGTGTCTTTCAGCCTGGTTGATTCCAGTTCATGTGGAGGATATGGGTTTAGATGGCCCAGGTGGTCCTAACACACCATCGCTGTCTCTACAGCCCTTTTCTTAGCACTGCTTTCATATTCTCTGCTTCTTAACAGGCTTAGATGGGAGGCCTAGTTCTCATTATCTGCAACATGAGAATACGCTGCTTTAGGCCTCATGTTCCTCAGGTGAAGGAATTCAGCCATCCCAGACCTTTTTGCCACCAGGGACCAGTTTCATGGAAGACCCTATTTCCACAAACTGTGGTAAGAAGGGTGATTTCTGGATGATTAAAGCGCATTACACTGATAGTGCACTTTATTTCTATTAATACATCAGTTCCATCTCAGATCATCAGGCATTAGATACCAGAGGTTGGGGACCCTGTACCTCAATTTCAACAAGGCAGGGCACCGGTAGGTGCCTGGCACAGGAGCCACTTTAATATGACTCTGTTACAGGGACTCTGTGAAATAGTGCCCCGTACCCAGCACAGTACCGGGTCCATAGCAGGCATGCCAATTGTGTGACTGCAAAATTGCAACATGATTTGTGGGTGAAGGTTGGTGTCAGGAGGGCACTGGCTGCTCCCCTCAGTGAGCTTCTCTCTCCACAGGTGTGAACTGGAATGCCAGCAGAGCCTCGGTCTCCATGGAGACATGGTCTTCCCCCACTGCTCACAGGTACCTGGGGGGGTAGGTGCAGTGCCAGGTTCTTACCATGGAGTCACTCTAAGGCTGGATGTCAAGTCTAGTGACACCGACAGTAATTTGGGGAGGAGGAATGGGGCTTCTCCCCCAGCCATGTCCCCACTGCCTGGAGAGAAACTCTGTAGATGTCTGTGTCTTCCTTATATCACTTTGCAAATTCTCTTCTCCGCTTTGAAAACAGGACACTGGTTTTATGTGCATCCTTTATTCCATCACCCAGCACGATGTCTGGCCACAGGAGGCCATCCATTAAACAAAATTGGCTTGTGTGGTGAGATGGGCTTGAATCCTAAGAATGGGAACTGGCGAGTGTGGCCCCACGTACACCAGAGATGGCTATTAGATAACTGTCCATTCAGATATTTTTAGTGGACTTTGTGCCAAACGCAGTTCTAAGTGCCGAGAACATAGTCGTGCATGAGATTTAGGCTCATGTCCGACGGCAGTGCTTGCAACTAGTTACTTGGAAAAGATTGTCAGCGCTTATCTACCTTAGTGACACGTTCTATAACGGAAAGAAACAGGGAAATGTGATGGGAAGCGAGGTGAAGGAGTGGGTGGTGAGCTTCTCAGAGAATGGAGTGAATGATTTCTCTTCTGGTCCAGACAAGCAGGAAAGGTACAGAGAGAGAGATCCAACCCAGGGCTGAGGTCTTACCCTGCCTCGGAGATCGGGCCAGGCCAGAAGACTGGATTTCCGATCTGATCTGCTAGCGATTTGCCAAGAAGACCGTTTTTGCGGGGCGACTTCCAAAAAACAAAGCGGCTGTCAGTCTTGGACGGCGGATGTAGGGAATCTGTCTAGGAGACCGCTCCGAAGGAAGGGAGAACCCCCGCCCTGCCCACACTCCAGCGGGGCTGCCGCCCTCTCGGCAGCACCTGCAGAAAGCCACGGGGTGCGAGGCGAGAGTCCTAAAGCAGCTCTGAAAAACCAGGCCTCCAGTTCGCCTCCATTTTGGCGGAGGCGGAGGCGCCGTGCCCTCCCGCCCCGCCCCCCGCTTCGGGGGCGGAGCCTCGTGAGACCCAAACAAGCCCCACGTGTCAGGGGCGGAGCCCTAGCACGGCGGCACGGCGCGCGTGCGCGAGTGAGATCACGCGTCGGCGTACCCTTGCTAGGGACCGTAAAGCGCGGAAGGTCGCGGTCTCGAGCTTCCCCGGAACTTTTTCCTCCCTCCGTCCCGCCCCCTTCCCTGTTCCCGTCCCCTCCTTTCCGGCCCCCGGGGCCCCCGGCAACCGCTGTGGCTGCCGACCCGCATCTGCAGAGGTGCTGCTGCGCGCCGAGCCCGTGGCCGCCCGCGAGGTAAGGAAGCCGCTCTGGCCTCCTGGTCCGCGCGGGCCTTGGCGACCCGGGACCCCAGCGCCCCCTGCTTTCTGCTGTGGCCTCGCTCTGGGGGCTCCTGGCCGTCCCTCGTTTCCCGTCGTTTCTGCGGGGTCCTGGGAAAGCGCGTCCCGCGCCTGGCGCCCGGACTCCGCCCGTCGGAGCCGACAGTGTTGCCTGGCCTTTTTCAGCCTCTCTGCGGCTATGGCACCTCGCGGACCCATGCCCGGCTTCGCGGGGCGGCGCACCGACTCTGTCTGGCGCCCGCGGCTCAGCCTGATGCCCAGGGCGGCCGGGGTGACCTCTCCTGGCGTCCGCCTCGGGCACGCAACCCCCCCCTTCCCTGCAGCGCGCGTCTGGCAGGTCCAGCTGGGTTGTTTTTGCAGGTGCAGTTGTTTTCCGCGTGGAAACGTGCGGTCAGCCTGTGCTTAATTGGCTGGTAAAACTGCTGCAGAGCCGGCAGCGAGGTTACCTGGGAACCTCCAGGCGGGGCAGTGAGCTCTCTTCCTGACTCGGAGACCGCCTTTCCGATAGCGATTTGCCAAGAAGACCGTTTTGCGGGGCGACTTCAAAAACAAAGCGGCTGTCAGTCTTGGACGGCGGATGTAGGGAATCTGTCTAGGAGACCGCTCCGAAGGAAGGGAGAACCCCCGCCCTGCCCACACTCCAGCGGGGCTGCCGCCCTCTCGGCAGCACCTGCAGAAAGCCACGGGGTGCGAGGCGAGAGTCCTAAAGCAGCTCTGAAAAACCAGGCCTCCAGTTCGCCTCCATTTTGGCGGAGGCGGAGGCGCCGTGCCCTCCCGCCCCGCCCCCCGCTTCGGGGGCGGAGCCTCGTGAGACCCAAACAAGCCCCACGTGTCAGGGGCGGAGCCCTAGCACGGCGGCACGGCGCGCGTGCGCGAGTGAGATCACGCGTCGGCGTACCCTTGCTAGGGACCGTAAAGCGCGGAAGGTCGCGGTCTCGAGCTTCCCCGGAACTTTTTCCTCCCTCCGTCCCGCCCCCTTCCCTGTTCCCGTCCCCTCCTTTCCGGCCCCCGGGGCCCCCGGCAACCGCTGTGGCTGCCGACCCGCATCTGCAGAGGTGCTGCTGCGCGCCGAGCCCGTGGCCGCCCGCGAGGTAAGGAAGCCGCTCTGGCCTCCTGGTCCGCGCGGGCCTTGGCGACCCGGGACCCCAGCGCCCCCTGCTTTCTGTTGTGGTCTCGCTCTGGGGACTCCTGCCGTCCCTCATTTCCCGGCGTTTCTGCGGGGTCCTGGGAAAGCGCGTCCCGGCGCCCAGAGTCCGCCCGTCGGAGCCGACAGTGTGTTGCCTGGCCTTTTTCAGCCTCTCTGCGGCTATGGCACCTCGCGGACCCATGCCCGGCTTCGCGGGGCGGCGCACCGGCTCTGCCAGGCGCCCGCGGCTCAGCCTGATGCCCACGGCGGCCGGGGTGACCTCTCCTGGCGTCCGCCTCGGGCACGCGCCCCCCCCACCTTCTCCCTGCAGCGCGCGTCTGGCAGGTCCAGCCGGGTTGTGTCTTTAGGTGCAGTTGTTTTCCCGCGGAAACATGCGGTCCACTTGTGCTTAATTGGCTGGTAAAGCTGCTGCAGAGCCGGCAACGAGGTTACCTCGGAACGTTCAGGCGGGGCAGTGAGCTCTCTTCCTGACATTTGACCCTTAGGGGCTGACGTGTGTGACACTGAGGTTTGAATCAGGCGTCTGCAAGTCCTTTTCTCCCGTGCATTGTAGGAGGAGGCGGAGCAAGGAGAGAGCCGGGCTGAAGGGGCCCTTTTCCAGGGCTAGGGATTTGTATCAAATTCTCAAACTTGATGTCACCTGGTGCACTTGTTGAAAAATACTGGACCAGCAGAAACAGAATCTTCAGAGAAACTTGTGTGTGTGTGTGTGTGTTTTAAAACAAGTGTCCGAGATGGCCTTTGTGCTGAGGGAGGTGTGGGAAGTGGTGCGCGTACCCGTCTCTTCTCCCGCAGTGTCCCTTGTGACCAGCAGCCCATTTGTACAGGGTGCTGTGACCATGCAGAGGAGATGAAGCTCACTTTTTAATGGTGTAAGCAGATCCGAGCATAACTAGCGTCAGTTTTGAGATTGTTTAACAGAAATTACACATAAATTTTGGTTTTCAACCAGGTGTGTGTGTTACTTCTTCCTCTTTGACATCTTCCGTTTTTTCTCTACGGATTTTATCTCCTTTACTCTCAGGCTACATTTTGCTTTTGCTGCCAACCTACTGGAACAGACTCTGATGCCTGCCTTTCCATCCACTGTAGATCTTTTCTTGTATTTGTCCTCACCGCTTCACTGACTCTTGAAGGTCATGACGAGTACAAGGTCGAAAGTCCTTTTCTTGGTTCTGAAACCCCGGGCATCTTAGTATTGCTCCGTCTTGAAACTCAGTTGTTCCTATGTTTCTGATGCCACCTTTGCAATTTCATTTTTCTATTAGAAGAGGAGCCTTGTGATTCTGGCCTCCCTCACAGCTACCCGCCCTTGTTCTCTGTAACGTAAGATTTTAAAGGCAGTGTGGAGTAAATGGTTCAGTGGCAGACTCTAGTGCTAGACTGACAGGCTTCTAATTCAGGCTCTGCAGCTCATCTTGGATCAGTCCCTTCACTTCTCTGTGCTGCCATTTCATCAGGGGTGCAATAGAAGTTGTAACAGTTCCCTTATAGGTACGTGGGAATTAAATTAGCAGTATCCATAAAGTGGTGTCTGACGTGCCATAATTACCTGTGGGAATACTTACCATTTTGGAGAACACTTATGTCAAATTATTTAGTTACCCCCTCACATGTGGGGGCTTAGCCTTGAGACCTGAGTCATCGCTGCGTTTTCTTTTTGTACAGAGTGGTGTTTACTGCCACACATCAACTGAAGCAGCCACAGGCATACACATGACCCCTCCCGCTTGACCTTCCTATCTCCCTCCCCATCCCACCCCTCTAGGTTGTTGCATAGCCCCTGTGTAAATTCCCTTAGTCTTAAGGGCAGATTCACCTTGGTTGTCTATTTTGCATGTGGCAATGTAAGTTTCCATGTTACTCTTTCCACACATCTCGCCCATTCCTCCCTTGCCTCACTGTCCAGAAGTCTGTTCTCTGTCTGTTTCTCCATTGCTGCTCTGCCTAGACATTTATGGGGACTATCTTTCTAGATTCCGTATGTATGTGTTAGTATATAATATTTATCTTTCTCTTTCTGACTGAATTCACTCTGTATAATAGGTTCTTGGTTCATCCACCTCATTAGGACTGACTCAAATGCATTTCTTTTTATGACTGAGAAATATTCCATTGTATATATGTACCACAGCTGCTTTATCTGTTCATCTTTGTTGATGGACATCTAGATTGAAATATTCCATTGATATATGTCCAAGGTGCTTTGAACTGACTCTTGAAGGTCATGACGAGTACAAGGTCGAAAGTCCTTTTCTTGGTTCTGAAACCCCGGGCATCTTAGTATTGCTCCGTCTTGAAACTCAGTTGTTCCTATGTTTCTGATGCCACCTTTGCAATTTCATTTTCTATTAGAAGAGGAGCCTTGTGATTCTGGCCTCCCTCACAGCTACCCGCCCTTGTTCTCTGTAACGTAAGATTTTAAAGGCAGTGTGGAGTAAATGGTTCAGTGGCAGACTCTAGTGCTAGACTGACAGGCTTCTAATTCAGGCTCTGCAGCTCATCTTGGATCAGTCCCTTCACTTCTCTGTGCTGCCGTTTCATCAGGGGTGCAATAGAAGTTGTAACAGTTCCCTTATAGGTACGTGGGAATTAAATTAGCAGTATCCATAAAGTGGTGTCTGACGTGCCATAATTACCTGTGGGAATATTTACCATTTTGGAGAACAATTATGTCAAATTATTTAGTTACCCCCTCACATGTGGGGGCTTAGCCTTGAGACCTGAGTCATCGCTGCGTTTTCTTTTTGTACAGAGTGGTGTTTACTGCCACACATCAACTGAAGCAGCCACAGGCATACACATGACCCCTCCCGCTTGACCTTCCTGTCTCCCTCCCCATCCCACCCCTCTAGGTTGTTGCATAGCCCCTGTGTAAGTTCCCTTAGTCTTAAGGGCAGATTCACCTTGGTTGTCTATTTTGCATGTGGTAATGTAAGTTTCCATGTTACTCTTTCCACACGTCTCGCCCATTCCTCCCTTGCCTCACTGTCCGGAAGTCTGTTCTCTGTCTGTTTCTCCATTGCTGCTCTGCCTAGACATTTATGGGGACTATCTTTCTAGATTCCATATGTATGTGTTAGTATATAATATTTATCTTTCTCTTTCTGACTGAGTTCACTCTGTATAATAGGTTCTTGGTTCATCCACCTCATTAGGACTGACTCAAATGCATTTCTTTTTATGACTGAGAAATATTCCATTGTATATATGTACCACAGCTGCTTTATCTGTTCATCTTTGTTGATGGACATCTAGATTGTTTTCATGTTCTAGCTATTGTAAATAGTCCTATCACTGCATCCCCCTGCCCCATTTTCTTCTCTGTTCTCATTCTTTCATAGTACTTCCAAGGTGCCTATGGTGAACGCTGAGAAAAGCTTGATCAAATTATACCTGGCTCCTGCTCTGAGATTTCCATGATCACAAGGGACTGACAGCTCCCACTTTCTGAGTGCTTCTTTTATGTGCCCCTTGCCATCTTTTTCCTGCCTTGCTTTCCTGGCTTTCCTGTCCTTGTCTTGCAGCAGCCATGTGAGTCAGAATTCCTAGTCTGTGTTACAGGTGAACAGCCCGAAGCACAGAGATTGAACAACTTGCTCTTACAGTTAATTAGAGGTGGAGGGGATTATCAAACTGAGATCTGTCTGCTTCTAAGGTCTGTATTCCCCTCAGGCGGCTTGATGTTTTGCTTCCTTGATTGGTAAACAGATCATCGCAGAGTGTGGCTGGTTCTGAGCTGGGGGGCTGTGCAGGGTGTTTGGGGGAACACAGGAGTCACTGAACTGCCTTTGAGGGGAAAGGTGGGGTCAGATAGGATGTCACACAGGCTGAGAGCTGAGGGGATTGTCTTTATTTGAGGGGAGGGCTGGCAGGATCTATCCATTAGAAGGAACAGTGCACAGATCCTGGAGGCGGAAGAGGAAGTTCCTGCCAGGCATATGTGAGGAGTTACAGCAGTTGAGGTTTGATGAGAGTGTGACAGGAGGGAGAAGAGAAGTGTGACCAGATACGTGAGCAGGTACTGAAGGATCTTGCACTTCAAGTTAAGGAATGTGACATTTTTTGAGGGCATCAGACAAGTCACTGAAGGGTTTAGCAGGGACACGAAATCCCATCTTCGTTTTAGAGATGTGCTCACACCCCTGTGTGAAGGCTGTGGGGCAGGGGGAGAATGGTGAGCAGCTCAGCGGTGGGAAGCCCGGTGGGGAGTCTTCGGCAGTAAACTGAGAGAGAGGATGACCTCAGGCCAGCACGGTGGAGATGGAGAGAGGTGGATCCGTCGAAGGAGAATTGAGGCTGGAGCGTTGTTAGTTAGGCCTCGATGCTTGACTGGAGAGAGGAGAGGAGAGAAGGGGAGGGTGGGGGATGACCCCCAGGATTCTCCTATCTGGTGTCCCCGGGGGACGCAGGAAGTGGAGCAGAGTTGGAGACTGAGGAAGATGGCTTTATCTTTGGACTGTGCTCAGCCTGTGGGGGTCCAAGCGGAGGTGGCTCTTCTTCAGCTGGGCCTGCAGGTCCGAGCTCAGGAGTGCTGTGGGTCAGGCCGTCACTCATGGTGGGAAAGGGAGTCACCGTGGACAGTGGTGGATGGGGAAGAGCAGCTGGCCTCGAGGAGCCCTGAGGGACGTCAGCATACAGGGAAGGCAGAGAGGAGGCTGGCGAGATGTGATCAGGGAAGGAGGTGCCCCAGAAAACAAGGAAGTGTGTGTGAGGAGGAAGGAATGCTCAATGGCTGGTGAGGTGGTGCCCAGACAGCGCCTGGAAGTAGCAGCGTTTGTTCCTGGTGAGAGCAGTGCAGTTGTCTGACGGGGCAGAACCTGGGTGGTTAGGTCTGGGAGAGAGTCAGATGGGGGGCAAGTGAAAAGCAAAATACAAGCACCCCTTTCTGTGCTTTATTTGTTGTGAAATAAAAGAGACAGGTTGTGAAGTACGTGTTAAGAAATTTTACTTAAAAAAATCCATTCACCTACGATGGCCATCACCAAGGTCATAAAAGAAGGACTGAAGACACAGGTGGTGGCAAACAAGTGGACATCAGGGCAGCTCGTTGCTGCAGAAAGAATGTTCTGGATAATATCATTAACACGGGCTTTGGTGAACTTTGGAGGGATATCTTCATTTCTTTTTATTTTTAAGTTTTTGCAATGACCATCATTTTATAATTTACAATTTTAGGATTTAAAAATAGTTGAAGAGTGTTAGGGAGCTTTTCTTTTTTGTTTAAATCTCCTGAGTGGGGGAAGGGTACTTGAGCACATCTGAATGCCGAGAGAAGGAGGTAAACGTGAAGTTAATGAAAGAGGAGGACAGTTGATGGAGCTGGGGTCAGGGGAAGGAGGCAGGAAGTGGGATTCAAGCCCCTGTACGGGATTAGCTTTGACCTGTGGTAGGAGGCACAGATGGTTGCAGATGCAAAGAGATTTACAGGCAGGGTCTCAGGAACAAGATGAGACAGGTTATCTGCATGGATGAAGGAAGAGAGGAGGTGAGGTCAATGGTTTGAAGAGGAGCAGAGTTACAGGTTTAGAAACCATGTAGAAAGAGATGTGCCTGTGGGTTGACACAAAGTATTCTGGAGCTAGTTAAGGGCACCCTCTAGCTTAAGCCGCAAGGAAGCAGGGTCTTTTTAAAGTATGGCCAAGTGGTAATGGTTCAGAAGAAAGGAGGATGCTGACTGCAGCTCTTGAAGGTGAGGCCCGTGGGCCAGGGCTGGCCACGTGAGCGGTGGAGGGGCCGGTGGTCTGGTTCCTTGTATGGAGTGAGGGTAGAAGCGGGTCCAGGGGTTGGGCTTGAGGGATGTTCAGGTGGTTTTCCCACCCCTTAGGGCGTGTCATGTGAAGAGGCCATGCACAGCACCCTGCTTTTGCTCCCAGCACCTGCTCTTGCTGTCAGCTCTTCAGCAGTGGCAGTTGACATCTTTGAATCTCTTTTGTACCATGTCCATAATGAACCCCAGCTGCACATACATGTAGTTATATTTAGTCCCTTATAGTTTCTTTGTATTTTGTTGCTTCAGGGGACAATTGTTCAGGTTTATGCACTGTGGCAAAGGGTCCCAGGCTTCAGCCTGTCTCATTCCCCCTGAGGGATTCTACACCCTTGTTGTTAAGGGATAAGAGACTGAAAGTCTCTTCTTCTGGAATTTCTTCCTGCTGGACAGAGACCGTAGCTCCTAGAGGTTAGAAGTCCGTCTCTGACTGCTCCAGGTCTCTGATTTCTCCTTTTGGTGGTGGCAAACAAGTGGACATCAGGGCAGCTCGTTGCTGCAGAAAGAATGTTCTGGATAATATCATTAACACGGGCTTTGGTGAACTTTGGAGGGAAATCTTCATTTCTTTTTATTTTTAAGTTTTTGCAATGACCATCATTTTATAATTTACAATTTTAGGATTTAAAAATAGTTGAAGAGTGTTAGGGAGCTTTTCTTTTTTGTTTAAATCTCCTGGGTTGGGGAAGGGTACTTGAGCACATCTGAATGCCGAGAGAAGGAGGTAAACGTGAAGTTACATGAAAGAGGAGGACAGTTGATGGAGCTGGGGTCAGGGGAAGGAGGCAGGAAGTGGGATCCAAGCCCCTGTACGGGATTAGCTTTGACCTGTGGTAGGAGGCACAGATGGTTGCAGATGCAAAGAGATTTACAGGCAGGGTCTCAGGAACAAAATGAGACAGGTTATCTGCATGGATGAAGGAAGAGAGGAGGTGAGGTCAATGGTTTGAAGAGGAGCAGAGTTACAGGTTTAGAAACCATGTAGAAAGAGATGTGCCTGTGGGTTGACACAAAGTATTCTGGAGCTAGTTAAGGGCACCCTCTAGCTTAAGCCGCAAGGAAGCAGGGTCTTTTTAAAGTATGGCCAAGTGGTAATGGTTCAGAAGAAAGGAGGATGCTGACTGCAGCTCTTGAAGGTGAGGCCCGTGGGCCAGGGCTGGCCACGTGAGCGGTGGAGGGGCCGGTGGTCTGGTTCCTTGTATGGAGTGAGGGTAGAAGCGGGTCCAGGGGTTGGGCTTGAGGGATGTTCAGGTGATTTTCCCACCCCTTTGGGCGTGTCATGTGAAGAGGCCATGCACAGCACCCTGCTTTTGCTCCCAGCACCTGCTCTTGCTGTCAGCTCTTCAGCAGTGGCAGTTGACATCTTTGAATCTCTTTTGTACCATGTCCATAATGAACCCCAGCTGCACATACATGTAGTTATATTTAGTCCCTTATAGTTTCTTTGTATTTTGTTGCTTCAGGGGACAATTGTTCAGGTTTATGCACTGTGGCAAAGGGTCCCAGGCTTCAGCCTGTCTCATTCCCCCTGAGGGATTCTACACCCTTGTTGTTAAGGGATAAGAGACTGAAAGTCTCTTCTTCTGGAATTTCTTCCTGCTGGACAGAGACCGTAGCTCCTAGAGGTTAGAAGTCCCTCTCTGACTGCTCCAGGTCTCTGACCTGTAGAGATCTGGGCCACCCTCTGATGGGAGAGACTGAGTTCCTTGTGCCATCATGAGTCTTGAAACTGTTGGAGCCTAGAAGACACAAACTTGTCCAGAATGTGAAACAAACAAGGGCCAAAAAGGAGAACAGTAGAGCCTAGGAAGGGAGGGAACCAGGTTAACTTTGGGAGAGCTTCCTTAACTAAGCCAGACGTGAAGGCGATATTGCTACCACTGAAACTGCAAAGCTAACCAGGCTGTAAATGTTAACATTTCCTTAATGTTAACTTCCACCTGTCCTATCACATTCATTCAGGTGCATCCAGAAGTATTAGTTATTGTACAAACTCCACCTCGTTCTGTAGCACGTGGACTCAGTAGTTGAAACTTCTGGGTTCTAGAGCACAAACTCAGTAGTTGTGGTGCCTGGACTTAGATGCTTTGAGGCATGAGAGATCTTCCTGGATCTGGGATCAAACTCGTGTCTCCTATATTACCAGGCAGATTCTTTACCGCTCAGCCACTAGGGAGGCCCTGTGCCTGCTTTTAAAATTAAATTCCACATATAAGTGATAGCATATGTTATTTGTCTTTCTCTGTCTGACTTATTTCACTTAGTATGATAATCTCTAGGTCAGGTCCCCATGTTGCTGCAAATGGAATTATTTTGTTCTTTCTAATGTCTGAGTAATATTCCATTGTATATGTGTACCACATCGTCTTTATCCATTCCTCTGTCAGTGGGCATTTAGGTTGCTTCTATGTTTTGGCTGTTGTAGATAGTTTTGCGAGGAACATTGGAATGTATGTATCTTTTTGAATTAAAGTTTTCTCTGGATGTGTCCAGTAGTGGAGTTGGTGGATCATATGGTAATTTTGTATTTAATTTTCTAAGGCACCTCCATACTGTTCTCCATAGTGGTTTTTAGCACTTTACATTCCCACGAACAGTGTGGAAGGGTTCCTTTGCTTCACACTCTCTCCAGCATTTGATTTTTGTAGGTTTTTGATGATGGCTCTTCCTCCTGGTGAGAGGTGAATGAGTTTTCTCAGATTGGGTATCTTTTCATGTGGTTTTGGCTGAAAGTCTCTTCTTCTGAGGGAAACTGCTTAGAGAGTCCTCTGACTGCTCCAGGTCTCTGACCTGTAGAGATCTGGGCCACCCTCTGATGGGAGAGATGAGTTCCTTGTGCCATCATGAGTCTTGAAACTGTTGGAGCCTAGAAGACACAAACTTGTCCAGAATGTGAAACAAACAAGGGCCAAAAGGAGAACAGTAGAGCCTAGGAAGGGAAGGCACCAGGTTAACTTTGGGAGAGCTTCCTTAACTAAGCCAGACGTGAAGGCGATATTGCTACCACTGAAACTGCAAAGCTAACCAGGCTGTAAATGTTAACATTTCCTTAATGTTAACTTCCACCTGTCCTATCACATTCATTCAGGTGCATCCAGAAGTATTAGTTATTGTACAAACTCCACCTCGTTCTGTAGCACGTGGACTCAGTAGTTGAAACTTCTGGGTTCTAGAGCACGAACTCAGTAGTTGTGGTGTCTGGACTTAGATGCTTTGAGGCATGAGAGATCTTCCTGGATCTGGGATCAAACTCGTGTCTCCTATATTACCAGGCAGATTCTTTACCGCTCAGCCACTAGGGAGGCCCTGTGCCTGCTTTTAAAATTAAATTCCACATATAAGTGATAGCATATGTTATTTGTCTTTCTCTGTCTGACTTATTTCACTTAGTATGATAATCTCTAGGTCAGGTCCCCATGTTGCTGCAAATGGAATTATTTTGTTCTTTCTAATGTCTGAGTAATATTCCATTGTATATGTGTACCACATGGTCTTTATCCATTCCTCTGTCAGTGGGCATTTAGGTTGCTTCTATGTTTTGGCTGTTGTAGATAGTTTTGTGAGGAACATTGGAATGTATGTATCTTTTTGAATTAAAGTTTTCTCTGGATGTGTCCAGTAGTGGAGTTGGTGGATCATATGGTAATTTTGTATTTAATTTTCTAAGGCACCTCCATACTGTTCTCCATAGTGGTTATTAGCACTTTACATTCCCACGAACAGTGTGGAAGGGTTCCCTTTGCTTCACACTCTCTCCAGCATTTGATTTTTGTAGGTTTTTTGATGATGGCTCTTCCTCCTGGTGAGAGGTGATGTCCCATTGTAGTTTTGATTTTAGTTCCTCTAGAGATGAGTGATGCTGAGTATCTTTTCATGTGTGTTTTGGCCATCTGTCTCTCTTCTTTGGAGAAATGGTGAGGTTTTAGGGGAGAAATGGAAGGATTGGTACTGGGGAGAGAAATGGTGATGTAGAGATGGGCTTACAGTGGGACTAGGCGTGAGGAGAGTCTTTAATTTTGAGACAGAGTTTGACAGGCATGGGAACACCACAAGGTGGCCTAGTCCTTAGTTCATTGGGATTTCTCTCAGGACACCGTCTGTGCCAGCCTTGGTCACAGATCCGAGAGTCCTGTGACGGATGGGTGTTGATACCTTGTCCGTAGATGCTTCGGGCTGGTCCTAGGAGGAGCACACGGGGTCCTGAGGCTGGTGGTGGGGTTTTCTCGTCAGGTGCTGCCTTCATACCTGCTCGTCACCCCCGCTCTGGTCTTAAGGCCTCCTCTTCCTACACTTCTGTGATCCTGTGGTCTTCAGCAGGTCTTTCTTCAGTTTCTTGAGGCTTGAACAGTCCTCTGTTTTGCTGTTAGATTCATTTTCTTAAAAACCCTACCCTAGGGCTTCCCCTGGTGGTCCAGTGGGTAATGACACCGCCTTGCAGTGCAAGGGGTGCCAGTTCGATCCCTGGCCTGGGAAGATCCCACGTGCCGCGGAGCAGCTGGACCGATGTGTCCAATCACCGAGTCGGAGCTCTGGAGTGCATGCGCCCAGAGCCGGTGCTCTGCGACAGCAGAGGCCACCGCGATGGGAGGCCCACACGGGCCAAAGAACAAAGACGGATGAAAAATAGAGAAATGAAAGACCAATAGAAGTGGCCCACCCACTCCCCTCCTTCCCCAACCCGACCCCTGCCCCAAAATAAATAAATAAATAAATCTTTAAAAAAAAAAAACAAAAACTCCCTACCCTAGTCATATTCTGCCTGTGGTCCTGGACCAAGTCGCAGAGTCTTCCTTGGCCTGGCTCCACCTTAGTCAGTTCCTACTACTGCCCAGGGCTCATGGAAGCTGCGACCTCCAAGCCAGGTCCCTCACTGTCAACCACAGGGGTTGTTGGGCTCATTAATCAACAGCAGTTCAGGAAGGACTTTATTGGCAGTCACGCGGAGGCCTGAGGAAGGTTCCCTTGCATGCCCCTGAAGGAGGCGGGCAGGCTGGTCTCTTGAATGGGCTGAGGGTTGGGGCTCATTGGTGGCTGGGACCCGGGAGTGGATTAAGTGGTCTGCCCTCCCCTGGTACTGCTGTGCACAGGGATCGTGCCCAAGTACCTGCCTTCCTCCCGGCAGCTCAGAAATGGCATTTTCAGGCTTGGGAACCAGCTGCTGTTTGATGTTTCCAGGTGCTGCCTGCTGGGTCTCTGGCTGCTGACTCTGAGTGGAGCCTTTCACTATGTACACGCCAACCCTCACAGCCTCCCTGTCTGATCCTTCTCACACTACTGTGGCCCCCAGTTACTTACCCCACAGTCTTGGCCATCATCCTCATGTCTCCCCGTTTCTCCCTTTTAAATATCCAGTCTGTTGGCAGAAAAGTTTTGTCATCTGTTTCCCAAACAGTCCTGTCATTTCTCCGACTCTGCTGCCACCCTCATCTGAGCCACCACAGTGCTGCCTTTGAGAACTACAACTTCCTGACTCCTCCCTACTCTCCCTGGCCCCCTTAGGAGCCTTGTGGAGCCAGCCCCATCTTAGAAAACCAGGGCAGATGATTGCATTCCCCTGCTTTAGTATTCTCCTTTGCACTTGGAATAACCCCCCTCCTCGTGGTGACCTCCCAGAGCCGTGTCAGATGGTCCCTGCCACTCCACTCCAGCTCGGCCTCAGGTCGCGTCCCCTCTCTCCCGTGCTGTGGACACATTGGCCTCTGGTCTGTGCTTGGACTCCTTAAGCTCCGCCTCACCTCAGGGCTTTTGCACACGCTGCTGCTTCGCACCTAGCTGGTTCTTTTCATCGAGGTCTGTTCAAAAGTCATCTTCTTTCTGACTGCTGTATTTGGCGTGTGCCCCAGTGTCTCTGTCCTGTTAGCTTTGTGACTTATTTTCTTTGTATATTGGCTGCTTGTCTCTCTCTGTCTCAGATATAAAGACTGTAAAGGCAGGGACCTCCTCATTTCTGCCCAGGGCTCATGGAAGCTGCGACCTCCAAGGTCCTCACTGTCAACCACAGGGGTTGTTGGGCTCATTAATCAACAGCAGTTCAGGAAGGACTTTATTGGCAGTCACGCGGAGGCCTGAGGAAGGTTCCCTTGCATGCCCCTGAAGGAGGCGGGCAGGCTGGTCTCTTGAATGGGCTGAGGGTTGGGGCTCATTGGTGGCTGGGACCCGGGAGTGGATTAAGTGGTCTGCCCTCCCCTGGTACTGCTGTGCACAGGGATCGTGCCCAAGTACCTGCCTTCCTCCCGGCAGCTCAGAAATGGCATTTTCAGGCTTGGGAACCAGCTGCTGTTTGATGTTTCCAGGTGCTGCCTGCTGGGTCTCTGGCTGCTGACTCTGAGTGGAGCCTTTCACTATGTACACGCCAACCCTCACAGCCTCCCTGTCTGATCCTTCTCACACTACTGGGGCCCCCCAGTTACTTACCCCACAGTCTTGGCCATCATCCTCATGTCTCCCCGTTTCTCCCTTTTAAATATCCAGTCTGTTGGCAGAAAAGTTTTGTCATCTGTTTCCCAAACAGTCCTGTCATTTCTCCGACTCTGCTGCCACCCTCATCTGAGCCACCACAGTGCTGCCTTTGAGAACTACAACTTCCTGACTCCTCCCTACTCTCCCTGGCCCCCTTAGGAGCCTTGTGGAGCCAGCCCCATCTTAGAAAACCAGGGCAGATGATTGCATTCCCCTGCTTTAGTATTCTCCTTTGCACTTGGAATAACCCCCCTCCTCGTGGTGACCTCCCAGAGCCGTGTCGGATGGTCCCTGCCACTCCACTCCAGCTCGGCCTCAGGTCGCGTCCCCTCTCTCCCGTGCTGTGGACACATTGGCCTCTGGTCTGTGCTTGGACTCCTTAAGCTCCGCCTCACCTCAGGGCTTTTGCACACGCTGCTGCTTCGCACCTAGCTGGTTCTTTTTCATCGAGGTCTGTTCAAAAGTCATCTTCTTTCTGACTGCTGTATTTGGCGTGTGCCCCAGTGTCTCTGTCCTGTTAGCTTTGTGACTTATTTTCTTTGTATATTGGCTGCTTGTCTCTCTCTGTCTCAGATATAAAGACTGTAAAGGCAGGGACCTCCTCATTTGTCTTCACTGCTGTGGCTACACCTAACAGTGTGTCCACAATTCAGTAAGACCTGAAACATTTGCTGAATGAACTGGTATTGCTCTGTGTTTCAACCTTTTCTTATTAATCCTGTGCTCTGAGTACAATGGAATGACACATGTTCTGTTTTCTCTGTCTAGTTTGAACTCTTGGGATCTGCTCCTTAGCTGAGGGAGAGCACATCCCTCAGGTGCTGACAGACGTGATGTTTCACCGGTTGCTGTCGGTGGTCCAAAGACCAGGAAGCAGCCAAGGATGGCAGAAGTGGTCCTCAGCCAGAAGCCGTGCGTCAGCTGCCGAAGCGTCTTCTGTGACCCTGCCTGCCCAGGCACAGGTGGTCATCTGTGGCGGGGGAATCATGGGCACGTCCGTGGCCTATCACCTCTCCAAGATGGGATGGAGGGATATCGTCCTTTTGGAGCAAGGCAGGTAGGGCTCCAGCTGGACGTGGCTTGAGGCTATGCTGCACGGAATCTGTGGCTTCCCTCACCCCTGTCATTTTCAGTAACGCTGACCCACCCAGAGCTAATCTAAATGCCACTAAGTAGCATGAATAAATTACAGAAAAATGAAATCTTTGGTACTTTTTTTGCAGTGCCTAATACTCTGGTTTTCAGAGAGATGGCAAATTGAAACATAACAAGTAGCTAAAGGATGTATTTCTTTCTGGTTTAAAGTACATCTTATCAGGCTTCCCTGGTGGTCCAGTGGGTAGGGACACTGCCTTGCAGTGCAAAGGGCACCAGTTCGATCCCTGGCCTCGCACCTCCTTTTTAAGCCTCCACTCCACTCCAGCTCGGCCTCAGGTCGCGTCCCTCTCTCCCGTGCTGTGGACACATTGGCCTCTGGTCTGTGCTTGGACTCCTTAAGCTCCGCCTCACCTCAGGGCTTTTGCACACGCTGCTGCTTCGCACCTAGCTGGTTCTTTTCATCGAGGTCTGTTCAAAAGTCATCTTCTTTCTGACTGCTGTATTTGGCGTGTGCCCCAGTGTCTCTGTCCTGTTAGCTTTGTGACTTATTTTCTTTGTATATTGGCTGCTTGTCTCTCTCTGTCTCAGATATAAAGACTGTAAAGGCAGGGACCTCCTCATTTGTCTTCACTGCTGTGGCTACACCTAACAGTGTGTCCACAATTCAGTAAGACCTGAAACATTTGCTGAATGAACTGGTATTGCTCTGTGTTTCAACCTTTTCTTATTAATCCTGTGCTCTGAGTACAATGGAATGACACATGTTCTGTTTTCTCTGTCTAGTTTGAACTCTTGGGATCTGCTCCTTAGCTGAGGGAGAGCACATCCCTCAGGTGCTGACAGACGTGATGTTTCACCGGTTGCTGTCGGTGGTCCAAAGACCAGGAAGCAGCCAAGGATGGCAGAAGTGGTCCTCAGCCAGAAGCCGTGCGTCAGCTGCCGAAGCGTCTTCTGTGACCCTGCCTGCCCAGGCACAGGTGGTCATCTGTGGCGGGGGAATCATGGGCACGTCCGTGGCCTATCACCTCTCCAAGATGGGATGGAGGGATATCGTCCTTTTGGAGCAAGGCAGGTAGGGCTCCAGCTGGACGTGGCTTGAGGCTATGCTGCACGGAATCTGTGGCTTCCCTCACCCCTGTCATTTTCAGTAACGCTGACCCACCCAGAGCTAATCTAAATGCCACTAAGTAGCATGAATAAATTACAGAAAAATGAAATCTTTGGTACTTTTTTTTTGCAGTGCCTAATACTCTGGTTTTCAGAGAGATGGCAAATTGGAACATAACAAGTAGCTAAAGGATGTATTTCTTTCTGGTTTAAAGTACATCTTATCAGGCTTCCCTGGTGGTCCAGTGGGTAGGGACACTGCCTTGCAGTGCAAAGGGCACCAGTTCGATCCCTGGCCTGGGAAGATCCCGTGTGCTGTGGAGCGGCTGGACCCATGTGTCCAAATACCGAGCCAGAACTCTGGAGCGCATGCGCCCAGAGCCAGCGCTCTGTGACAACAGAGGCCACCGCGATGGGAGGCCCACATGGGCCAAAGAGCAAAGATGGATGAAAATGGATGAATGAAAGACCAATAGAAGTGGCCCGCCCGCCCCTTCCCTCCCCAACCTGCTCCCCCCTGCACAAAAAAGAAATTAAAAAAAAAAAAAAGTACGTCTTATCATTTTGCTTTCTTTTTTGTAATAATTCAGAAATAAATACTGTGATTCAGGTGCTTTCTCTGTGAGCTGAAATGAAATTAGCTACGTTCTGTCTTATTTCTGTTTCTTTTCACTTGACTAATTTATTTTGGAACAGCTTTAGAGTTTCAGAATAATTGCAGTGATAGCACAGTTACCGTGCACCCCACATCCAGGTTCATCTATTATTAGCATCTTATATATGGGTTAATGTTTCAGTGAATGAGCCAGTGCTGATACATAATTTTAAACTAAAGTTCGTTTATTTCCCCTAGTGTCCTTTTTCTGTTCCAGGCTTTTGTTCCCTACCACAAATTGAACAACATTCTAAATTCTGAATAGGTGACACATTTACATAGTTCAAAATTGAAACTGTGTGAAAGAGTACACAGAGAAAAGTCGTCTTCTGCTCCCTAACCTCTGGCTTCAAGTCTCCCTCACTGGAAGTGAGTTAAACTCCTTAGGTTCCATTCCAGATATATAATCTTCTCCATATAGAATTAAGTTTGTGTTAGTAGGTGTGGGATGAGGGTATCTGGAGATTCATTTCTTTTTCCTTTTTCATATGAATGATGCCATACCTTAAACAGTGATCCGCACCTGGATTTTTTTTTTCATTAAAGTTGTTCCATTAGGAATGGTGCATAAAAGGTTCTTTTTTTTTTTCTTTTTTCCCCATAATGCCTGTTTTAGTTATGTTTATTTTTATTCTTTGGCATGCATGGGCCTCCCATTGCAGTGGCTTCTCTCACTGCTGAGCACTGGCTCAGGGCACATGCGCTCCAGAGCGCTGGCTCGTAATTGGACATACCCATCCAGCCGCTCTGCGGCACGTGGGATCTTCCCAGGCCAGGGATCGGACCGGTATCCCCTGCACTGCAAGGCAGACTCTCCATCCACTGGACCACCAGGGAAGCCCTTTTTTTTTTTTGTCTTTTTTATGTTGTATAGGTGAAATTCCAAAATTTTAAATCATTCTCGTGTTGCTGGACATTGAGGTTAATTCCATTTATGGACATTGCAGCAGTGGTATAATGAGGAGCCTGGAGCTTGTATTCACTGATGTATCCTCTCCCTGATAATCTCTCCTGCAGGCTGGCTGCTGGCTCTACCAGGTTCTGTGCTGGCATCCTAAGTACCGCCAGGCACCTGAGCATCGAGCAGAAGATGGCAGACTATTCAAACAGACTCTACCATCAGTTAGAGCAAGAAACGGGCATCCAAACAGGTAAGCAGGTAATCTAGACCTGCAGTCAGTACTGGATTTGTTCCTACTCCAACCAGCTTGGCCTGGTGATGTGTTAATTCTGGAGTTTCAGTCCAGGCTCCATCACTCGTCAGGGTCTGACCTTGGGCAAGTCCCTTAGTTTGCTGCGCTGCCTTCACTTTCCTTCTCTGTCAATTGAGGGTCTTTAGTCAGTATCCTAGCTCCTTTTCAGATTCTACAGTTCTTAAGAGGTGAACATTTTTCTGGGCCATTTCCTGTATATTCCACTCATCAAAGTGTAGTAAGTGGCAGCACTTGGCACCTCAACTTCAGGTGCTTGGTAGTTAAATCATAGTTTGACCCACCCAGAAATTGATACTAAGGGTATTTCTAACTGGAAAGCACAAACATATATCTCCTTACCTGTATGATTCGGGGATTAAGGACAGAGATTGTAAGCCAAGTAGTACTGGAGTGAGTAGGAACTGTCCCACTAACAGAAAGATGAATCTACATGTTCCCATACAGTAACCAGGTAGAAAGAAAGTCTAGCACTGTGTTGTAAGGCGATGGATTAGCAGGAAGCTGAGTCAACCCTAGTGTCGTTGCTGATGGGCGGCTTGGTGGCCACAGTACCAGGAGAGGGTGATGGGGCCCAGTGACGAAATTCAGAACAAGGCCCATGTGAGGAGCACTTGTTAGACCTTGGGTAATTCAAATCACAGATAGATTAGGATTAATGCTGACAAAGGACGGTAGCTATTTTTCTTGCTGACTGAAAGGTAACCTTATTTGTAAATTGTAAATTAGGACTGATTTTCTAGAAACTTGAACATGGTAGTCATGGAAGTAACTGTATTTCAGTCTTTTTTGGTTGTATTAAATTTCATGGCAACAAGGTGCTTGAATCAGGTATTAACCAAGGTTTGGGTCAGAAGAGGGTCCACATACCTGGCCCAGAGCTGGGATTGTTGACTGCTGGTCCTTTGATTCTGTTACTCGTGCTTTGCTGAGCCTTGCCCTCCTGAGCTGTTAGATTCCAGGGGAATCCAGGCTGCAGGCTTCTGTTGAGAAAGATAACTGTGTCTAGCTCTTGTTCGAGGTCACCGTTGGAAACCCCTTATTGTGCCTGATTCTCCTTGGTGCCTGTGGGACAGTGAGGAAATCAGGCAGCCGAGAGTACGGGCCCCCTCAGTCTGCCTCCCCCATTGCAGTTCACCAGTGCTGCAGAGAGACACGTCGTAGGGGCCTCCTTGATGGAGAATTCTGTTATCCAGCCGAATGTGTGGGTGTGCACTCCCGTGGTCGCTGTCCTTCAGTGGACTCCTTTGAGACAGTAAATGACATCTGGCAACCTAGGTTTTTTTTTTTTTTTGTCCACCTAGCATGCAGTATCTTAGTTTTCCAACCAGGGTCAAACCTTCCCCCATCACTCTGCAGTAGAAGTGCAGAGACTTAATCAGGGAAGTCCCAAAGCCTAGATTTAATGGAAACATATAATAAGAAAATTTTCTGAAAGTAGTTCATTCGCATGGTTTTTACTCAGGGTTATCGCATCACTTCACGAGTCTTTCATTATGAAAATTAGTTTCTGCAGTGTTTCTTTTGTACCTGATAAAATTTTTGTCAAGTGACTCAGTGTGATTATCTAAAAGTTTTAATAGTCTTCTGAAAGTATTCCACGGTATTATTTGACCTGATAATAAGGATAGGTCATTCTTATACACTTGAAAAACCTAGAGGCAGGGAGATTAAGGTACTTTACCAAGTTGGTGATAAATTTATTTTTAAAAATTATTTTGTGGGTTATAAGGAATGTTTAAAAAGTTCTGAATATATATGATAAGTTATTATGATAAATGTGAACAGTACAGAAATATAAAAAGAAAAAGGACTCCTCCTCCTGAGTACCCTCAAAAGGTTACCATTCTGGTTTGTTTGTATATGTATACAAGTGTACTTTTTTTTTTTTTTTTTAACCAAAATGGGATTCTGTTAAGCTTATGTATACCTTGTTTTTTCACTTAATGTCTTGCACAAAAAATATGCACTGTAAGATTGGGGAAGTCCACACAGAGGACTGTTAGGTAGCTGTATTTTAAAAAGAATGAGGAAGATGTCTGTGAACTGCTATGAGGTGATCTCTGGGATACGTTGTTAAATGAGAAAGCCAAGGTGTGAAAAAGCATATAAAATGTAATACTTTCATGTAAGAACTAAGAAGAAATAAGAAAATGTACAAATATGTACATTCTTTTGTAAATAAGGAAGTACAGGAAGGATAAACCAGAAAGTACTGAGGTTGGTTGGGCTTCCCTAGAGGTTCAGCAGTAAAGAGTCTTATCTGCCTGCCTGCAGATGACCAGGGTTCAACCCCTGGGGCAGAAGATGCCCTGGAGAAGGATATGGCAGCCCACTCCAGTATTCTTGCCTGGAAAATCCCATGGACAGAGGAGAGCCTAGCGGGCTAGTCCACAGGTCACAAAAGAGACGGACACAACATAGCAACTGAACAACCAACAGCTGAGGGCGGTTACCTCCCAGGGTCTGTGGGAAACAGGGTGCAGGGTAGAGGCGTGAAAGATAGTGGTATGTCTGGCTTGACTGTGTATTTTTCACTTTTAGAATGATGTAAGCATTCTCCGTACTCAAATATAAAATGAAGCTGTCAGGGTGGGAGGGAATCTCAGTGGAGCATTACTGGAAATACCCTAGCTTTATTTCAGATGAATGATAGCTTTACTATCAGGGGAAAAAAGAACAAACTCATGGACTTCTGACTACACTGTTTTGACGCTACCTTCAGCTGAAGACAAAAGGAATTGTGAACAAACATTAACCTATAATTAGGAAGTTCTTTTGCACAGGGGTATGGGCATTTTTGCTTCCTGTATATCTGAGGATTGAGCAAAGGAATAAATATATTTAGAATGTGTCTACCACTTATGAAAAATGAGGCTCTGAGATTTCAACTCTCCAAACTTAGCAGTCTCGTCATGTCAGCAAAGGGCATTTTGATCTGATGATTTCAAAGGAATAAGATAATACTTAAAATATTGTGAGTATATTTCCTTTTAAAAAGACACCTGACTGGGGCTTCCCTGGTGGTCCAGTGGGTAGAGGCACCACCTTGCAGTGCAAGGGGCACCGGTTCAATCCCTGGCCTGGGAGGATCCCACATGCCGTGGAGCGGCTGGATCGATGTGTCCAACTACTGGGTCAGCACTCTGGAGCATATGCGCCTGAAGCCGGTGCTGTGCTGCGAGAGAGGCCATTGTGATGGGAGTCCACACAGGCCAAAGAACAAAGATGGAAATAAGTGAAAGACCAATAGAAGTAGCCAAAAAAAAAAAAGACACTTGATAGATTCAAACTTTCTTTCATAAGAACTGAGACTGACTGCATTCTGGGAGGATTGTCATTGACTTAGGTGTCATAGTGGTCACATCCAGTACGTTTATTGCCAACAACAGGAATTGACCGTGGCTAACTTGGGCTAAAAGCAGTTTGTTGGAAGGCCCTTCATACCTGTGGAGTGGGCAGGAGGCTGCCAACTGGAGGCAGAGTAGAGGCCCAGTTGTGAGATCGCAACCACAGCCAGTCCCTCAGCTGGAATAGGGATGGTTGGGCCAGGATACTGCTGTTCCTGAGATGAGAGACTTCCAGCCATTCACTCCTTGCTCAAGATTCTGTGTTCCGGGAGGGTCAGATTGGCTGAGCTTAGGACTCAGGCCTGCTGGAGCCATCACCAGAGGTTACGCTTCCTCCAAGAATAGAAGGAGAACGGGTCTAATAACCTAGAGGAGTGATGAATGGATGGGTCACAGTCACTTCCCCCCCTACAAAAGGTTGGTTCAGCCATGGTGTCCTTCTCTGGTGGGAGAGTGATGTTAGGTGCGTTAGACTCTGACTTGATCCTCACAAGCCGTGGGCTGAGCCTGTCTGGGGGGCGGCAGTCCAGGACTCCTCACGGGTCGTCCTCTTTACAGTCTGGTGGGCGCAATCCCCAGCGTGCCCCCTGCAGATGGCCTGGTCTGTCTCAGTTTGGGCTGTTCTTTCTTCCAGGTTACATCAGGACAGGCTCGATCTTTCTGGCCCAAACTCAGGACCGGCTCATCTCCCTGAAGCGCATCAACTCTCGGCTGAAGTATGTATGAGGCTAGAAGCCTGTCCTGACTTTGCTGTCAGATGACCTCTGGAGGCAGGGAATGTCATTGTCCCCTGTGTTTTTCCCTGACATCCCTGGCCGGGAGACCATGCCGTGGGCGGCTGGATCGATGTGTCCAACTACTGGGTCAGCACTCTGGAGCATATGCGCCTGAAGCCGGTGCTGTGCTGCGAGAGGCCATTGTGATGGGAGTCCACACAGGCCAAAGAACAAAGATGGAAATAAGTGAAAGACCAATAGAAGTAGCCAAAAAAAAAAAAGACACTTGATAGATTCAAACTTTCTTTCATAAGAACTGAGACTGACTGCATTCTGGGAGGATTGTCATTGACTTAGGTGTCATAGTGGTCACATCCAGTACGTTTATTGCCAACAACAGGAATTGACCGTGGCTAACTTGGGCTAAAAGCAGTTTGTTGGAAGGCCCTTCATACCTGTGGAGTGGGCAGGAGGCTGCCAACTGGAGGCAGAGTAGAGGCCCAGTTGTGAGATCGCAACCACAGCCAGTCCCTCAGCTGGAATAGGGATGGTTGGGCCAGGATACTGCTGTTCCTGAGATGAGAGACTTCCAGCCATTCACTCCTTGCTCAAGATTCTGTGTTCCGGGAGGGTCAGATTGGCTGAGCTTAGGACTCAGGCCTGCTGGAGCCATCACCAGAGGTTACGCTTCCTCCAAGAATAGAAGGAGAAAGGGTCTAATAACCTAGAGGAGTGATGAATGGATGGGTCACAGTCACTTCCCCTACAAAAGGTTGGTTCAGCCATGGTGTCCTTCTCTGGTGGGAGAGTGATGTTAGGTGCGTTAGACTCTGACTTGATCCTCACAAGCCGTGGGCTGAGCCTGTCTGGGGGGCGGCAGTCCAGGACTCCTCACGGGTCGTCCTCTTTACAGTCTGGTGGGCGCAATCCCCAGCGTGCCCCCTGCAGATGGCCTGGTCTGTCTCAGTTTGGGCTGTTCTTTCTTCCAGGTTACATCAGGACGGGCTCGATCTTTCTGGCCCAAACTCAGGACCGGCTCATCTCCCTGAAGCGCATCAACTCTCGGCTGAAGTATGTATGAGGCTAGAAGCCTGTCCTGACTTTGCTGTCAGATGACCTCTGCGGAGGGCAGGGAATGTCATTGTCCCCCTGTGTTCTGTGGCAGTGTCATAGGCATCCCCTCCGAGATCATCTCCCCCAAGAAAGTGGCCGAACTGCACCCTCTGCTCAACGTGCACGACCTGGTGGGGGCCATGCATGTCCCCGAGGACGCAGTGGTGTCCTCTGCTGACGTGGCTCTCGCGCTGGCCAGTGCTGCCTCCCAAAACGGTAAGTGGCTTTGGGGAGAGGAAGGAAGGGGTCGTCTAAGAAAGCATCTCACTGTGGGCAGGGATACCAGCCAGCGCCTCTCGTGGAACCCTGGCTCATGGCTCTCAGGGTTTTTGTCTCAGTGTAGTATCTGTCAATAGATATTTTCCTCAGGGCCACATTTTTCTATTAAATTTCCTAGGCACTTCTCTAGTCCTGCTTAAAGCCGTTTAAATTTAAGGACATTTTTTGTCCACAGGATTTGAGAAACTCCAAGGTTGAAATACACCTTGGAGATTTAATTCACCACTGGGAGCGTTGGGGGTTGGATTGAATGAGGGCAAGACACTGACCAGTGTCTGTGCTGCTCTTCACTTTGGACACACTGGTTCAGGGTGAAGGTAGATTAGGATTTAAGGAGGCCCTGTGGTAATGTTTCTCTTCTGCCCCTTTTATGATTTCTGGATTTTTTTTGGCCTCACTCTGTGATTTGTGGAACTTCGATTCCCAACCAGGGATGGAGCGTGGAGCCCTAACCCCTGAGCCTCCAGGGAAGTCCCATGATCCCCAGAGTTTAATTACGTACTAGAGTTGGTTTTTTTCAGTTGACCTGGTGTTTTCAGTCTTGGGAAAGGCCCATTTACAGCATCTCAGGATGTGGTTCTAGGAGTTTTTTTGTTTGTAAAGTTAAAACATGGACCTGGCCTTTTCAGTGTTTGTTGAGACTCCACTCTAGACACCTGACTCTGAGACAGCAGGTGAGGACGCCCCGCCTCTGTGTTTTCTTGGAACAGGTGTTCAGATCTATGACCGGACAAGTATTCTTCATGTTATGGTCAAAAAAGGTCAAGTCACCGGTGTGGAGACAGATAAAGGACAGATCCAGTGCCAATATTTTGTCAACTGTGCTGGTCAGGTAGGTTAGCGACAGTACTGGGTCACTGGCTGCCTTATTTTACTTTTTTTTTTTAATTAAAGAAATATTTATGTATGTATTTGACTGCACCATATCATAGTTGTGGCTTGAGGGATCTAATTCCCTGACCAGGGATCGAACCCCTGCCCCCTGTGTTGGAAGCACAGAGTCTTAGCCACTGGACCACCAGGGAAGTCCCCTTATTTTGCTTTTGTCTCCATGATTCTGGGGTGCAGATATAAGGTTAATTTTGTAATGGACTAAGCAGGCATCAGGGACCATGCTGTTTCTTATTTGGACGGGAAAACCTAGAATTCTCCCACTCCAAATGGGAAACCTGCACTTGCCCCTCATGTCACCGCCTGAGTGACCTGTCCCTTCCTCTGCCCTGGCTGAGGGCGCCGTCCTGGTTAGGAAGGGGAGGGCTGGCGTCAGGGTGTCTGTGGTGGTTCATGTCTTGGGCGGTTTTCCTGTGTCAGGAGCCCGGGTCCCGTGTCCAGGACACTAAACTGCTACACCTTTGAAGGGGGATTGGTCCCTTGCCCACCACTCCACAGTCTTGTGGGACCTAGGAGTATTTTCTGCCACACGGAGGCCTTTATGGTTGGTGTTTGGGGTCTGTAGTTTTGTTAGAAGGGCCTCACTTATCCCCACAAGCTCCTTTTACAAGCTGGTACACCTGTCTTCCTCTGCTCAGAGAGCAGAGTTTGTGGCTTACCGAGTAGTGTCGCTCTGTCTGCTCGTTGAGCTGAAGCAGGCTGGAACTCAGCTTCCCACAGCTGACGTGGGAGCAGGAGCGCACAGGAGCCACTTGATACTCCTTCATGTTGAGAGGCTGCACTTGCTCACGTGTCTTTCTGTTCCTCTTCCACCCCCCGATCGCTCCGTCTGTCTGTAGTGGGCGTACGAGCTGGGTCTGTCCAACGAGGAGCCGGTTAGCATCCCGCTACATGCCTGCGAGCACTTCCACCTCCTGACTCGTCCCTGGGAGACCCCTCTGCCCAGCACCACACCGAGTGAGGACTTGCGCTTTGGTTTTTTGTTGTTTAAATATTTATTATTTATTTATTTGGGGGCGGGTTGGGGAGGGAGGGGGCGGGCGGGCCACTTCTATTGGTCTTCCATTTCTCTGTTTTCATCCATCTTTGTTCTTTGGCTCCTGTGGGCCTCCCATCACGGTGGCGTCTGTGGTTGCAGAGCGCTGGCTCTGGGCGCATGCGCTCCAGAGCTCCGGCTCGGTGATTGGACACATCGGTCCAGCTGCTCCGCGACACGTGGGATCTTCCCAGGCCAGGGATCGAACCGGCGCCCCTTGCACTGCAAGGCAGTGTCCTTATCCACTGGACCACCAGGAAAGCCCTGTGCTTTGTTTTTAATCTTGTTTCCTCGCCCCTGTTCCGTCCTCTGTAAAGAAAGGCTTTCTGCTAAGGACAGGCGGCGCCCAGAAGAGGCTTGTCTTTTCTGGAGCGTGTTACAGGGAGGTGGGCCCTGTTCTAACTTGACTTGAATGTCTCTTTATGACAGGACGGTCAAAGTGGGCATCCCACTTGAGCAGTTTTGTTTGTTTGCAAACTGACTGTAGTCCTAGACAGAGCTCTGAACGGAGCTTGTTTGGAGTGTAGCCTAGAGTTGACTTAAAGCTGCCTCCTGTGGAGATGGCACAGGTGAGCTCTCAGCTCCGGCTGTTCCATGACTCTGGCGCCGTAGGGAGGGGCTAGGGTAGGGTCGTAAGCCTGGGGCCTCACTTATCCCCACAAGCTCCTTTTACAAGCTGGTACACCTGTCTTCCTCTGCTCAGAGAGCAGAGTTTGTGGCTTACCGAGTAGTGTCGCTCTGTCTGCTCGTTGAGCTGAAGCAGGCTGGAACTCAGCTTCCCACAGCTGACGTGGGAGCAGGAGCGCACAGGAGCCACTTGATACTCCTTCATGTTGAGAGGCTGCACTTGCTCACGTGTCTTTCTGTTCCTCTTCCACCCCCCGATCGCTCCGTCCGTCTGTAGTGGGCGTACGAGCTGGGTCTGTCCAACGAGGAGCCGGTTAGCATCCCGCTACATGCCTGCGAGCACTTCCACCTCCTGACTCGTCCCTGGGAGACCCCTCTGCCCAGCACCACACCGAGTGAGGACTTGCGCTTTGGTTTTTTTTGTTGTTTAAATATTTATTATTTATTTATTTGGGGGGGCGGGTTGGGGAGGGAGGGGAGTGGGTGGACCCCTTCTATTGGTCTTCCATTTCTCTGTTTTCATCCATCTTTGTTCTTTGGCTCCTGTGGGCCTCCCATCACGGTGGCGTCTGTGGTTGCAGAGCGCTGGCTCTGGGCGCATGCGCTCCAGAGCTCCGGCTCGGTGATTGGACACATCGGTCCAGCTGCTCCGCGACACGTGGGATCTTCCCAGGCCAGGGATCGAACCGGCGCCCCTTGCACTGCAAGGCAGTGTCCTTATCCACTGGACCACCAGGAAAGCCCTGCGCTTTGTTTTTAATCTTGTTTCCTCGCCCCTGTTCCGTCCTCTGTAAAGAAAGGCTTTCTGCTAAGGACAGGTGGCGCCCAGAAGAGGCTTGTCTTTTCTGGAGCGTGTTACAGGGAGGTGGGCCCTGTTCTAACTTGACTTGAATGTCTCTTTATGACAGGACGGTCAAAGTGGGCATCCCACTTGAGCAGTTTTGTTTGTTTGCAAACTGACTGTAGTCCTAGACAGAGCTCTGAACGGAGCTTGTTTGGAGTGTAGCCTAGAGTTGACTTAAAGCTGCCTCCTGTGGAGATGGCACAGGTGAGCTCTCAGCTCCGGCTGTTCCATGACTCTGGCGCCGTAGGGAGGGCTCCGTCCGCCTGGAGGGCTTCATGCCTAGCGTGGGCTCTGCAGCCCCCTGTGTCTGCCTTGCACGTGGCACAGTGGCGGTTGTGTAGTTTGACTTTGAGAACTGGTCAGAGCTTCTAGGTAAGTGATTGGGTCAGGGCCAGTCTGAGAAGCAGTGTCTCTACTGTGCCTCTGGGAGGAGGATCCTCTCCCATGACTCGAGAAGTGTTTTAAAGTTGATGAATCCTTGTGTTTACTGAGTGCTGCCTGGTGAACAAGGCCAGTTTTAGGTGTTTTTGTTGAGCTTCTTTTTCTGTCCGTGTGGACAGCTGGCTTGCCACTAAACCCTGTTTTCTCCTCTGCTTTCCGCCCGCTCCTCATTTCTCCTCCTCAGCTGTCGTGGATGCCGATGGAAGAATTTATATTCGGAACTGGCAGGGCGGCATCCTGTCGGGAGGCTTTGAGAAGAACCCCAAACCAATTTTCACTGAGGGCAGGAACCAGCTGGAGATTCAGAATCTACAGGAAGACTGGGACCATTTTGGTATGTAAGCTAGATTATAACACGGATGCCTTATATTGGTCTGGTTATTCATTAAAGCCTTTTCAGGAACACAGGCATATCTCATTGTGCTTGGCAGATGCCTAAGTTTTTATAAATTGAGGGTCCGTGGCAAACCCTGCATCGAACAGGTCTGTTAGCCCCATTTTCCTTGAGAGCTTGTTTGGAGGTTCTAGCAGGGGAGCGCAGCTACTCGTATACCCTTGACCGAAGACCGGTCCTCCTCTATCGGGGATGGTCGTCCTCTTCGACCGAGCGCGCAGCTTCGGGAGGGACGCACATGGAGCGGTGAGGGAGGAAGGGGACACCCGCCAGACACCCAGCCAGATCAGCCGAATCAACCCTGGCGATCAATGGGGTGACAGATGTCGCAACCAGATCGCCCTCACATCCTAGCCCCATTTTCCAATACCATTGTCTCACATTGTGTCTCTTGCATTTTGGTAATTACAGTAATCCTTCAGATTTTCTCATTGTTTTGTTTGGTATGTGGATCTTTGATTTGTGATCTCCGTATTGGATCAGTGATACATCTATTGTATCTATCATATGAGTGTTCTATCACAAAAGATAGGATTTGCTGAAGGCTTAGATAATGGTTAGCATGTTTTAGCAGTAAAGATTTTTTTTTTTATCTTTTTAGAAGTATGGGTTTTTTTGGGATATAATTTAATGTACAATATACAAGTTTCATGTATACAAACAGTATAGCAATTCTCAGTTTTAAAGGTTATGTTTCATTAATAGTTATAAAATATTGGCTATATTCCGTGTTGTACAATACATCCTTGTGGCTTATTTATTTCATACATAGTAGTTCGTATCTCTAATTCCCCTCCCCATCTCATCTCCTTCTGCTTCCCTCTCTCACTGCTATCCACTAGTTTCTTCTCTATGTCTGTGAGTCTGTTTCTTTTTTGTTATATTCACTGGTTTGTTTTTTTTAGATTCCACAGATAAGTGGTAACATACAGTATTAGTGTTTCCCGAACTCATTTCACCACATAATACCTTTCAAGTCCATCCCTGTTGTTCCAAATGGCAAAATGTCTTTATTTTTAAATAGCTAAGTAGCAATCCATTGTGTGTGTGTGTGTGTTTGTGCACCCATCCTTTTTATCCATTCATCTGTTAATGAACACTTAGGTTGCTTGTATATCTAGCTAAGTATTTTGAATTTACATTGCTTTTGATATGTGTACTGGTTTTGTGCTCTTGCTTTTTTGGTTTCTGGTAGTTTGGGCCTCACGGCTGGCAGGATTTTAGTTCCCCGACTAGGTATTGAACTCCAGGCACCCACCAGTGAAAGCGCTGAGCCTGACCCACTGGACTGCCCAGGAATATCCTGTCCATTGGTTTTTTCGGCGTATGCTATTACACATATAATACACTCTAGTGTAGCAGCCTTTATCTTCACTGAAAAACCCAAAACATTAACGTAGCTCACTGTATTGCGGTGCTCACTACACTGCAGTAGTCCGGAGCCAAGTCGAGTTATACCTGTGTTCCTTATTTGATCTTTGTAACAACTGCATTTGGCAGTTACAGAGGGCAGTCCACAGAGGTTTCATGATCTAAGGATACAGTTGCTGGTGAGCATGTTCAGGGACCTAAAATTAAAATTTTGGTCAATTTTGGCTTCTCACTTTTTCGTTAAAAATCATTGCTGAAATTTTAGACTAGGAGGAAACCTCTGATGGGACTGCATTAAAATTGAAGAGAATTTTAAAAACAGAATTGTTTTGTTGCTGTGTTCTTTTACTCAATTTTTAAATATTTTTAATTTATTTAATAGGTCATATAGTCACATGGATCCAAATTCAAAAGATATGAAAGGGTCTATCATGAAGACTGTCCTTCCTTCCACTTGAACTTAAATATCTTTTTCTTTAGTTTTGGGAAATTTCAAAGTTTTAAAAGTGGTAGGTACCCCACGTTCCTACCAGCCAGCTGGCTTCTTTTTTATCATTGTCCCACTGGATCATTCCCTGCTGATGGACTTACCTTAAAACAAGCTGAGGACCTGTCTTTTGCAGCTGTTCCAGCATAGGAAAACTTGTGCCTTTTATTGCAAATCTCTTTGGGGCCATTTAATTAAGAGCTTTTCTCCTATCACTGACCACTGTAAGATCTTATTTGGGGGCACATAGTACCTGCTCTTCCATAGCTCCTTTCCTTTCTTTTTATTTTTAATCTTTTTTCCTCTGTCTTTATGACAAGGACTTCCTAGGGGTTTCCCACAGTTCCACGTTTCTGCTTGTGATAGATGGCCCAGTTGACGCTTAGAAAGCCTCCCTAAGACACTTTCTGGAAGGAGAGGGAGTGGAGGAGAGTGAGGGGAGGGAAGCTGGGAAGCCCGTCAAGCTGAGGACGGCGTCTGTTTCATGGTTCAGAGCCACTGCTGAGTTCCCTGCTGCGTCGGATGCCGCAGCTGGAGACGCTGGAGATCCTGAAGCTGGTGAACTGCCCGGAGACCTTCACCCCGGACATGAGGTGCATCATGGGCGAGTCTCCCTCCGTGCGGGGCTACTTCGTCCTGGCGGGAATGAACTCTGCGGGCCTTTCGTTTGGTGGAGGAGCTGGAAAGTAAGTTTTTCCCACGCAGACTCTCCTTGCTGGGTGTCTTCCTTTCTTCTTGTTCACATGGTCTGTGATATGCTTAGTCCAGTACGTTTGTAGTCAGAGGAAGTCACGGTAGAGAGTGGTCCCCTTGAAGGTACTCGCCATGGGAGGTTCTCCCCGTGTTCCAGGCACGTCATTGTACAGAGTGTGTTTTGACCCTCTCTTTTGGGGTTAACCTTGGAGCTAGTGGGATGTTGTCTGTGCTAATGCAGTCCCAACAAATGTTGGGCCTCTGAATGTGCGTATTTGAGTTTGAAAATAGTGATGATGAGTGATGTAGATGATCATGCTGATCGCAAAAGCTTTTATTATAAAATTTGGTACTGAAGGAAAGACAGACATGGACAGTGGACATATGGACATTGTGGGGGAGGAACAGAGGGTGGGAGGCGTAAAGGAAGTAGCACGAAGGCCTGTACTGTCATAAGTGAAGAAAATAGCTATAGTCTTTGCTCTGTGAGAAAAGGAGATCCTGCAGGGGTGCTGTGTGATGGTCGGGAGGGGTGGGAAGAGAGGCAGCTGTTCCAGCATAGGAAAACTTGTGCCTTTTATTGCAAATCTCTTTGGGGCCATTTAATTAAGAGCTTTTCTCCTATCACTGACCACTGTAAGATCTTATTTGGGGGCACATAGTACCTGCTCTTCCATAGCTCCTTTCCTTTCTTTTTATTTTTAATCTTTTTTCCTCTGTCTTTATGACAAGGACTTCCTAGGGGTTTCCCACAGTTCCACGTTTCTGCTTGTGATAGATGGCCCAGTTGACGCTTAGAAAGCCTCCCTAAGACACTTTCTGGAAGGAGAGGGAGTGGAGGAGAGTGAGGGGAGGGAAGCTGGGAAGCCCGTCAAGCTGAGGACGGCGTCTGTTTCATGGTTCAGAGCCACTGCTGAGTTCCCTGCTGCGTCGGATGCCGCAGCTGGAGACGCTGGAGATCCTGAAGCTGGTGAACTGCCCGGAGACCTTCACCCCGGACATGAGGTGCATCATGGGCGAGTCTCCCTCCGTGCGGGGCTACTTCGTCCTGGCGGGAATGAACTCTGCGGGCCTTTCGTTTGGTGGAGGAGCTGGAAAGTAAGTTTTTCCCACGCAGACTCTCTTTGCTGGGTGTCTTCCTTTCTTCTTGTTCACATGGTCTGTGATATGCTTAGTCCAGTACGTTTGTAGTCAGAGGAAGTCACGGTAGAGAGTGGTCCCCTTGAAGGTACTCGCCATGGGAGGTTCTCCCCGTGTTCCAGGCACGTCATTGTACAGAGTGTGTTTTGACCCTCTCTTTTGGGGTTAACCTTGGAGCTAGTGGGATGTTGTCTGTGCTAATGCAGTCCCAACAAATGTTGGGCCTCTGAATGTGCGTATTTGAGTTTGAAAATAGTGATGATGAGTGATGTAGATGATCATGCTGATCGCAAAAGCTTTTATTATAAAATTTGGTACTGAAGGAAAGACAGACATGGACAGTGGACATATGGACATTGTGGGGGAGGAACAGAGGGTGGGAGGCGTAAAGGAAGTAGCACGAAGGCCTGTACTGTCATAAGTGAAGAAAATAGCTATAGTCTTTGCTCTGTGAGAAAAGGAGATCCTGCAGGGGTGTTGTGTGATGGTCGGGAGGATTGGGAAGAGAGGGATATACATATGCCTAATCTGGAAACATGCATATCTATAAACAACAAAACTCTGTAAAAGTTAAAAGTAAAACAAAAGTTAAAAAAAAAATTTGGTACTAATAAAAATTGAGCCAGTGTTGACGCAGAGCATTGATGGGTAAACAGTCACAGAGAACAAACTTATGGACATTGGGGAGAGGGAAAGGTGGGTGAGAGATAATGGAAAGAGCAACACAGAACCCTATACTATCTTACGGAAAAGAGATGACTATTGTCAATGTGCTGTGGGACTATGGTATCATACATGGAGGCTATGTGACGGCCTAGGGGGTGCGGTGGGGGGAATGGAGTATACATATGAGTAATCAGGAATCACATATCTGTAAACAACGAAACTCTGTAAAATCAAAAAAGCAGAATAAAAAAGCTTGTGATTGTGAAAAAAGAAAAAAAATTGAGCCAGTGTTGAAAGGACACATACTGTATAGTTCCACCTGAATGAATACTTAAGAGTAGTCCAGTTCATAGAGACAGATGTAGAATGGCGATTTCCAGGGGGGTAGTCCCTTCAGTCGTGTCCAGCTCTTTGCGACTCTATGGACTGTAACCTGTTAGGCTCCTCTGTCCATGGGATTCTCCAGGCAAGAATACTGGAGGGGGTTGTCGTGCCCTAATACTTTGTAGGACGTTTTATCATTAGGGCTCATATCCTCATAGTGCTCTTGTGGAGCAGTACTGCCATGGGAGGTTCTCCCGTGTTCCAGGCACGTCATTGTACAGAGTGTGTTTTGACCCTCTCTTTTGGGGTTAACCTTGGAGCTAGTGGGATGTTGTCTGTGCTAATGCAGTCCCAACAAATGTTGGGCCTCTGAATGCGTTTGAGTTTGAAAATAGTGATGATGAGTGATGTAGATGATCATGCTGATCGCAAAAGCTTTTATTATAAAATTTGGTACTGAAGGAAAGACAGACATGGACAGTGGACATATGGACATTGTGGGGGAGGAACAGAGGGTGGGAGGCGTAAAGGAAGTAGCACGAAGGCCTGTACTGTCATAAGTGAAGAAAATAGCTATAGTCTTTGCTCTGTGAGAAAAGGAGATCCTGCAGGGGTGCTGTGTGATGGTCGGGAGGGGTGGGAAGAGAGGGATATACATATGCCTAATCTGGAAACATGCATATCTATAAACAACAAAACTCTGTAAAAGTTAAAAGTAAAACAAAAGTTAAAAAAAAAATTTGGTACTAATAAAAATTGAGCCAGTGTTGACGCAGAGCATTGATGGATAAACAGTCACAGAGAACAAACTTATGGACATTGGGGAGAGGGAAAGGTGGGTGAGAGATAATGGAAAGAGCAACACAGAACCCTATACTATCTTACGGAAAAGAGATGACTATTGTCAATGTGCTGTGGGACTATGGTATCATACATGGAGGCTATGTGACGGCCTAGGGGGTGCGGTGGGGGGAATGGAGTATACATATGAGTAATCAGGAATCACATATCTGTAAACAACGAAACTCTGTAAAATCAAAAAAGCAGAATAAAAAAGCTTGTGATTGTGAAAAAAGAAAAAAAATTGAGCCAGTGTTGAAAGGACACATACTGTATAGTTCCACCTGAATGAATACTTAAGAGTAGTCCAGTTCATAGAGACAGATGTAGAATGGCGATTTCCAGGGGGGTAGTCCCTTCAGTCGTGTCCAGCTCTTTGCGACTCTATGGACTGTAACCTGTTAGGCTCCTCTGTCCATGGGATTCTCCAGGCAAGAATACTGGAGGGGGTTGTCGTGCCCTAATACTTTGTAGGACGTTTTATCATTAGGGCTCATATCCTCATAGTGCTCTTGTGAGAGCTGTAGATGAATCTAATTTGCTTCTTCCAGAAGTTAAGGAAATTGCAGAATTGCTCAACCAGGCTTAATAAGATAGGATCTGGCGATCCTGTTGGTGGTTGACGTCTAGTATAGAGAGACTGTCACAGTGCCGAGAGGCCCAGCGTCTTCCCCCTCCACGCAGGTACCTAGCTGAGTGGATGGTGCATGGCTACCCCTCAGAAAACGTCTGGGAACTGGACCTGAAGCGGTTTGGAGCCCTGCAGAGCAGCCGAACCTTCCTGCGCCACCGTGTCATGGAAGTCATGCGTACGTGGAGTTCTGTCTGTGCTGCCCCTGATTGCAGGCATCTGACTGGTTCTGTCCTCCAGAGGGACACATTCTTCACTGGGTTTTCATTCATTGCTCAAGTTGGGCTTCTAATGTTTGGCTGTTTCAGGCCTGTGTTGGGGACATTATGCCCCACGACATTCATGAACTTTTTAGTGGATTGTATATTACTTCTGGAACCAGGAAAGTGGACTAGGATGTACAGGTAGTAATTCCTGTCAGAGTCCTGGCAGCAGCTTCCTGGACGTTCTCAGCACTTCCTCCTCTCCACTCTGAGGTGTCACAGTGACCGCTTGCACTCCCCACTTGGTCTCTGAGAGAGTCTCAAAGCTTCAGCGACTCTCATCATTAACCCAGCATATGCTCGCACGATAGGAGACCGCTTTTCATGTAAACACTAGATACACATTCCTGCTTTCTCCTTGTTTTTTAGAAGGATTGGTTTCTTTTAGTTTGTTACTACCTTGTCTTGGCTTTATATCCCAGTGACCCCTTTAGAGACTGTTAAAAAAAATTTTTTTTTAAATTTACTTTTGGCTGTGTTGGGTCTTTGCAGGCTTTTCTAGTTCATAGAGACGATTGTGCGATTTCCAGGGGGGTAGTCCCTTCAGTCGTGTCCAGCTCTTTGCGACTCTATGGACTGTAACCTGTTAGGCTCCTCTGTCCATGGGATTCTCCAGGCAAGAATACTGGAGGGGGTTGTCGTGCCCTAATACTTTGTAGGACGTTTTATCATTAGGGCTCATATCCTCATAGTGCTCTTGTGAGAGCTGTAGATGAATCTAATTTGCTTCTTCCAGAAGTTAAGGAAATTGCAGAATTGCTCAACCAGGCTTAATAAGATAGGATCTGGCGATCCTGTTGGTGGTTGACGTCTAGTATAGGGAGACTGTCACAGTGCCGAGAGGCCCAGCGTCTTCCCCCTCCACGCAGGTACCTCGCTGAATGGATGGTGCACGGCTACCCCTCAGAAAACGTCTGGGAACTGGACCTGAAGCGGTTTGGAGCCCTGCAGAGCAGCCGAACCTTCCTGCGCCACCGTGTCATGGAAGTCATGCGTACGTGGAGTTCTGTCTGTGCTGCCCCTGATTGCAGGCATCTGACTGGTTCTGTCCTCCAGAGGGACACATTCTTCACTGGGTTTTCATTCATTGCTCAAGTTGGGCTTCTAATGTTTGGCTGTTTCAGGCCTGTGTTGGGGACATTATGCCCCACGACATTCATGAACTTTTTAGTGGATTGTATATTACTTCTGGAACCAGGAAAGTGGACTAGGATGTACAGGTAGTAATTCCTGTCAGAGTCCTGGCAGCAGCTTCCTGGACGTTCTCAGCACTTCCTCCTCTCCACTCTGAGTGTCACAGTGACCGCTTGCACTCCCCACTTGGTCTCTGAGAGAGTCTCAAAGCTTCAGCGACTCTCATCATTAACCCAGCATATGCTCGCACGATAGGAGACCGCTTTTCATGTAAACACTAGATACACATTCCTGCTTTCTCCTTGTTTTTTAGAAGGATTGGTTTCTTTTAGTTTGTTACTACCTTGTCTTGGCTTTATATCCCAGTGACCCCTTTAGAGACTGTTAAAAAAAATTTTTTTTTAAATTTACTTTTGGCTGTGTTGGGTCTTTGCAGGCTTTTCTCTAGTTACAGTAAGTGTGTGTGGGGGGTATGGTTTATTGTGGTGTTCGGGGGCTTTCTCTCGGATTTTCGTGAGGTGGAAGTTGCAGGCATGACAGGAAGTGAGGAAGGAGAAAGTGGAACCTAAAGCCCAGGAGAGAGAGTCACCGTTCAGAGAGGCCAGCATGGCTTCCTTCTCTCTCAGCGCCCAGCCTCCACCCACGCCGACGTGTTTGGCCTCATATGAAGTCCAGTCTTCTCTCTGGAAGAGACGCGAGATCATACTCTTTCTGGATATTTTTACTTATTACTGTTAGAGATTGGACATTAGGAGAAAAGAACTCTAACCCTAGCTTTGTTATGTAAAAATGTCACTGGGACAGTACTGTGCAGCCTGTCTTATTTCAGAGCCACCTCATCAAAGTGTGCTGTGTGGCCTTGGGCTTCAGCAGTGGTTAAATATGAGGGAAAGTGTGTAACAGGGCTGGGACTCCGGCGGCACAGGCACTGAAAAAAATCAGGTGCCGTGTCTTTTCTTTCTTGGACTTTTTTGTTTTTATTTTTTTGGGCCAGGTGCCATTTTTTGCCACACTATGTGAGCACCTGTGTCCTGTGTCGATGTGACCTTCATCTCTGCTGGGAGTTCAGCAAGGTTTAGAACCCTTTGTCCCATTGTTTCTACCTGTTCATTTGGAACAATAATTATAAACAAAGATCTGGAGTCATTGCGTGTAACACAGCTGTGTAACTCTATGGAGGGGCAACGCTAGCTCTCACAATGTGATCTTTTCTTGTGGAACATTCCTGTCACACGAGCTCCTATTGGGAACACGGGCCACAGCAGCCGGGAAAGCATGCTTTTTGAATAGGAACAGCTCTAGAGTCTCTTGGATATTGGTGGCTTGATGGCCAAGCTCTGTGACTTGGTGTCTCACAGCCTGCTCTTCTGTCCCCTAGCTCTGCTCTCGATAGGAGACCGCTTTTCATGTAAACACTAGATACACATTCCTGCTTTCTCCTTGTTTTTTAGAAGGATTGGTTTCTTTTAGTTTGTTACTACCTTGTCTTGGCTTTATATCCCAGTGACCCCTTTAGAGACTGTTAAAAAAAATTTTTTTTTAAATTTACTTTTGGCTGTGTTGGGTCTTTGCAGGCTTTTCTCTAGTTACAGTAAGTGTCCGTGGGGGGTATGGTTTATTGTGGTGTTCGGGGGCTTTCTCTCGGATTTTCGTGAGGTGGAAGTTGCAGGCATGACAGGAAGTGAGGAAGGAGAAAGTGGAACCTAAAGCCCAGGAGAGAGAGTCACCGTTCAGAGAGGCCAGCATGGCTTCCTTCTCTCTCAGCGCCCAGCCTCCACCCACGCCGACGTGTTTGGCCTCATATGAAGTCCAGTCTTCTCTCTGGAAGAGACGCGAGATCATACTCTTTCTGGATATTTTTACTTATTACTATTAGAGATTGGACATTAGGAGAAAAGAACTCTAACCCTAGCTTTGTTATGTAAAAATGTCACTGGGACAGTACTGTGCAGCCTGTCTTATTTCAGAGCCACCTCATCAGAGTGTGCTGTGTGGCCTTGGGCTTCAGCAGTGGTTAAATATGAGGGAAAGTGTGTAACAGGGCTGGGACTCCGGCGGCACAGGCACTGAAAAAAATCAGGTGCCGTGTCTTTTCTTTCTTGGACTTTTTTGTTTTTATTTTTTTGGGCCAGGTGCCATTTTTTGCCACACTATGTGAGCACCTGTGTCCTGTGTCGATGTGACCTTCATCTCTGCTGGGAGTTCAGCAAGGTTTAGAACCCTTTGTCCCATTGTTTCTACCTGTTCATTTGGAACAATAATTATAAACAAAGATCTGGAGTCATTGCGTGTAACACAGCTGTGTAACTCTATGGAGGGGCAACGCTAGCTCTCACAATGTGATCTTTTCTTGTGGAACATTCCTGTCACACGAGCTCCTATTGGGAACACGGGGCCACAGCAGCCGGGAAAGCATGCTTTTTTGAATAGGAACAGCTCTAGAGTCTCTTGGATATTGGTGGCTTGATGGCCAAGCTCTGTGACTTGGTGTCTCACAGCCTGCTCTTCTGTCCCCTAGCTCTGCTCTACGACCTGAAGGTTCCCCGCTGGGACTTCCAGACAGGAAGGCAGTTACGCACGTCTCCTCTCTATGACCGGCTGGATGCACAGGGAGCCAGGTGGATGGAGAAACATGGATTTGAAAGGCCAAAGTACTTCGTGCCACCAGACAAGGGTAGGAAGGCACGTTCTATGTTCTCTCTCTCTCTCTTTTTTTTTTTTTGTTTGAAGAATGGTTTGGTTTAGTTTTGCTAATTAATTAATTATTCTTTATTGACTATGTTGAGTCTCTTTTGCTGAGCAAGGGCTTTCTCTGATTGTGGCCAGGACCGCAGAGGCTGCTCTCTAGTTGTGGTGCATGGGCGTCTCATTGCCGTGGCTTCTTTTGCTGTGGAGCACAGGCTCTAGGGCGCATGAGCTCCAGTAGTTGTGGTGCATAGGTTTGGTTGCTCCATGGCATGTGGGATCTTCCCGGATTAAGAATCAAACACCACATCTCCTCACTGGAAGGCAGATTCTTAACCATTGGACCCCCAGGGAAGTCCTAAGCCTTGTTTTTATTTTCTTTTTATTTTTTAATTTTTTTTAAAAAGATTTATTTATTTATTTTGGTGGGGGGGAGGTGGGGAGGGAGGGGAGCAGGTGGACCATTTCTGTTGGTCTTTCATTTGTCTATTTTCATCCATCTTTGTTCTTCGGCCCATTTGGGCCTCCCATCACGGTGGCCTCTGTTGTCACAGAGCACCGGCTCCGGGCGCATGCGCTCCAGAGCGCCAGCTCGGTAATTGGACACATCGTTCCAGCCGCTCTGCAACTCGTGGGATCTTCCCAGGCCAGGGATCGAACCGATGCCCCTTGCACTGCAAGGCGGTGTCCTTACCCACTGGACCACCAGGAAAGCCCCTAAGCCTTGTTTTTGCATCTGTATGGCTCAGCTGCCTTCCTGGGACAATAAATAATAAAAACCTATTAGATTACACTGAACTCTTGAGGAAACTCACCAGGACAAATCCCCTATTTTTCTGTCTTCCTTTGGTTTTCTTTGTCCTGTAGACCTCCTGGCCTTAGAGCAGAGCAAGACTTTCTACAAGCCAGACTGGTTTGAGATCGTGGAGTCCGAAGTCAAGTGCTGTAAGGAAGCCGTGTGTGTCATTGACATGTCCTCTTTCACAAAGTTTGAAATAACAGTAAGTATTTGGGAACCAAAAGAACAGATTTGAAAACTTGCCAATTTATAATATGCCTCTTATTTTTCATCTGTCACTTCAAAGCTGATTCTGTAAGAACTCTGATATATTTTAGTGTTTCACTTGAACTATAACCTTTTCTCAAGTTTTAAAAAATTTTTATTTATTTATTTATTATTTTTGACTATTCTGGGTTTTCACTGCTGCTGCAGTCTCTAGTTGCAGGAAGTAGGGGCTACTCTCCAGTTGAGATGAGCAGACTTCATGTTGCGGTGATTTTTCTTTTTTTTTTTTAAATTTTGGCCCCTTTTATTGTTTTTTTATTTATTTATTTTCATCCGTCTTTATTCTTTGGCCTGTGTGGGCCTCCCATTGCAGTGACCTCTCTCACTGCATGTGCTCCAGAGCACTGAATTGTAATTGGACACACCGGTCCAGCTGCTTCACGGCATGTGGGAATCTTCCTGAGCCAGGGATCAAACCAGTGCCCCTTGCAGTGCAAGGCGGACTCTTTACCCGCAGGACCACTGGGGAAACCCGTGGTGACTTTTCTTGTGGAACTCGGGCTCTAGGGCACACGGGCTTCAGTAGTTGTGGCCCATGGGCTCTATGGTTGCGGCTCCGAGACTCTAGAGCACAGGCTCAGTAGTTGTGTATCACGGGCTTAGTTGCTCTGCAGCATGGGGGACCCTCCCAGATCAGGGATTGAACTCATGTCTCCTGCATTGGCAGGCAGACTCTTTATCACCAGGGAAGCCCATTTTCTTGAATTTTTAGCTCTTTGTTTCTGATTTTTCTTTGCTTGTGACGCCAGTTTGTCACTAGACTCAATAGCTAGCTTGAAATGGAGTAAATCTTACAAATGTCGTATGAGTACCAGCTAATTGAATTTTCTCAGCAAGTGCCTTGCATGTCAGACCACATTAACAGACAGAGGTTCTTAATGTCTTTTATCTTTGCTTTGTTCCCTAACACTACAGTCCACTGGGGATCAGGCATTAGAATTTCTCCAGTACCTCTTCTCCAATGACCTTGACGTGCCCGTGGGCCACATCGTACACACTGGCATGCTCAACGAGGCCGGTGGGTATGAAAATGACTGCAGCATAGCCCGGCTGAGCAAGCGCAGGTGAGCCGGCCGCCGCCCTGTGCCCTCCACAAATGTCCCCTAACCCAGCCCCTCTCCAGGAAACCAGTAATAACACTGAGGACAAAAAACATTTCATTAATGCATGGCAGTTCATCAGCAGCCCAGCATGTACGTACGCACACGCAGACACACACGCAGACACACACACACACACAAACACACACACGAAATTACCAAAAAAAAGGAAAAAGTAGTTACTATACAGAGAGAAGATGCCTTATCTTATGTTGGTAGGTCTGTGTAATTTCTTGGCACTAGCAGGAGGCCAGAATCTTGGTTAGCCATTACGTGGTATATCCAGAAGTATGTGCTGTTAGCCTTCTCTAAAAGCCAGGAGATCACTTGGCCGGTGTTCTGTTTATTGCTTTGAGTCTAGCTGAGAACTGACTACTTCCCGATCATGTTTCTGCTGCCTGCTTTTGATTACTTTTGGTCTCACTTTCAGTTTCTTCATGATTTCTCCAACCGACCAGCAGGTCCATTGTTGGGCTTGGCTTAAGAAGTACATGCCGGAAGACAGCAACCTGATTCTGGAGGACGTCACCTGGAAGTACACTGGTAAGGGGGCCCTCCGGGGTCAGCTGGTCCAGTTGACCCAGATATGTCTTCTTCAACTGCCTTCTTTGTATTTGATTTTCAAAACTTAGTGTCAGGGGCTTCCCTGGTGGGCCAGTGGGAAAGGAGTCTGCCTTGCAGTGCAGGGGGCACTGGTTTGATCCCTGACCCGGAAACATCCCATATGCTGCAAAACGGCTGGACCGGTGTGTCCAATTACAAGTCAGTGCTCTGGAGCGCATGCACCCAGGGCCGGTACTCTGCAATGAGAGAGGCCACTGTGATGGGAGGCCCACACAGGCCAGAGAACAAAGATGGATGAAAATAAATAAATAAAAAACCAATTAAAAAGGCCAAAAAAAAAAAAAATGAGTGTCAGAATTAGCATCTTGGAAGAGGATCCTGGTCATAGAAAATTGATCTCTAATGCTTCCCCACATTTTGTAACTGGAGTGTGGGATGAGTTAGTGCTTATTTTCTTTTTGTTGTGCTTATTGCTGTATCCCCTATGGTCGGCATATCAGAGGACAAATAGTTGTTGAATTAATGAGTGACTCATTATTTTAATATTACCTTATTATTTTCTTCAGGATTTCCCCTTAGTTTTTTTTTGAATGAATACTTTTTAGGAATGAATAACTTAATTTCCTGATTATCTCCTCCTCAGCAGTCCTCTCGGGGAGCAGCACCTCCTCTTCGGCCACCTGATTCCTGCTTTCACCCCTCCCTGCTTCTCACGTAAAGGACCCTAGCCCCTCACCTCCCCAGGCCCTCGTCATGAGTTCACCATGGTAGCAGACACGATTGCCTTCTTGCTACCAGACTGGAAAACTATAGAAGCAAGGCTGCTTTCTAGTCCGTCTGAGGGTGTCTGCGTGTGGTTGCTTCGGCTGCTGTCCCAGAGTCCAGGCTGGTGGCGGCTCGCCTCAGGCCCTCTTGGCACTGACTTGGATTTGGGGCTTTTTCGCCACACTGGGAAGGGGAAGGCTGCAGGAATTGTGCCGGGCTTTGGGGCAGCCCTGGGAGGGGCTCCGTCCGCCCGCCTCACGGCCGCAGTCTTGTTACCGAGGCGGCTGTGGAGACTCATCGTCCGTCATACCGGGAACGGACCGCACGCCGCCAGGCTCTCACGTGCCAGGGCTCAGGGGGGGCCTTCAGCAGCCCCGTCAGGAGGAGGGTGTTTCCCAGGATCCAGGTCCATCCTAGAACTGCCCCAGCCCAGGAAGGTTTTCATGGTCTTGCCACCCAGACCTGGCCCTAGGTGAGCAGGTCCAGAGCAGAACTTTCCCGCCGGCTCCTCTGTCCACCCGGAGCGGCCGGTCATCTCCTCTCCTCTCCCCTTTAGCCCTCAACTTGATCGGTCCTCCCCTGTGGATGTGCTGTCCGAGCTGTCGTATGCCCCATGACTCCAGACCACTTCCGAGTCTGTTCTGCAAGGTGGGTACTGGTAAAGTGCTGGTTTTTAAGTAAGCAAGGAATGTTCTTGCATAGAGATAGCAATTAAGTCTTTTAATTAGGGTGTTAACACCCACTAAGTATATTTTCATTTTCATTAAGCAAACAAAAATGAGTAAATCCAGTATATTTCAGCCTTCCTATTTAATCAAGTTTTGAGTGAGTTTTCCCTATATTTATTGCTGTATCCCCTATGGTCGGCATATCAGAGGACAAATAGTTGTTGAATTAATGAGTGACTCATTATTTTAATATTACCTTATTATTTTCTTCAGGATTTCCCCTTAGTTTTTTTTTGAATGAATACTTTTTAGGAATGAATAACTTAATTTCCTGATTATCTCCTCCTCAGCAGTCCTCTCGGGGAGCAGCACCTCCTCTTCGGCCACCTGATTCCTGCTTTCACCCCTCCCTGCTTCTCACGTAAAGGACCCTAGCCCCTCACCTCCCCAGGCCCTCGTCATGAGTTCACCATGGTAGCAGACACGATTGCCTTCTTGCTACCAGACTGGAAAACTATAGAAGCAAGGCTGCTTTCTAGTCCGTCTGAGGGTGTCTGCGTGTGGTTGCTTCGGCTGCTGTCCCAGAGTCCAGGCTGGTGGCGGCTCGCCTCAGGCCCTCTTGGCACTGACTTGGATTTGGGGCTTTTTCGCCACACTGGGAAGGGGAAGGCTGCAGGAATTGTGCCGGGCTTTGGGGCAGCCCTGGGAGGGGGCTCCCGTCGCCCGGCTTCACGGCCGCAGTCTTGTTACCGAGGCGGCTGTGGAGACTCATCGTCCGTCATACCCGGGAACGGACCGCACGCTCGCCAGGCTCTCACGTGCCAGGGCTCAGGGGGGGCCTTCAGCAGCCCCGTCAGGAGGAGGGTGTTTCCCAGGATCCAGGTCCATCCTAGAACTGCCCCAGCCCAGGAAGGTTTTCATGGTCTTGCCACCCAGACCTGGCCCTAGGTGAGCAGGTCCAGAGCAGAACTTTCCCGCCGGCTCCTCTGTCCACCCGGAGCGGCCGGTCATCTCCTCTCCTCTCCCCTTTAGCCCTCAACTTGATCGGTCCTCGCGCTGTGGATGTGCTGTCCGAGCTGTCGTATGCCCCCATGACTCCAGACCACTTCCCGAGTCTGTTCTGCAAGGTGGGTACTGGTAAAGTGCTGGTTTTTAAGTAAGCAAGGAATGTTCTTGCATAGAGATAGCAATTAAGTCTTTTAATTAGGGTGTTAACACCCACTAAGTATATTTTCATTTTCATTAAGCAAACAAAAATGAGTAAATCCAGTATATTTCAGCCTTCCTATTTAATCAACATTGATACCTTTAGAGTGGACCTGACTTTTCTCCATATATTTATTGCTGTGTATACCAGTGGAATAAATTTTTAAGTTAGAATATTATAACACTGATGATGCCCTTCAAGGCCAGGTCCCTTCCCTCCGTGCAGTGCTTCCTGTCTTCATACACAAAGTAACTTCTGTGTATGTGGCCCCTTCAGGTGAGGAATGGTTAGGTGAATCCCTAAACAACGTACATAATTTTAGTTTTCTTTCATATACAAGGCAGCTAGAGCTGAGTGAAACAAGCTGTAGATGAGTAAAAGGAGCCTCTCTGAGAAGTGGCTGGCTGGTGCGGGCTGGACAGACAGCTGTTCCGGCAGCCTGTCACAGGCAGCTCTGGGATAGTGATCAATGGGGGATGCTCTCTGAAGTTCAAACTTAAGTTAGACTCCACCCCTTAAGTGACTGTGTAGCTCTCTTTTTTCTCTGTGGCACAAAATATCAGAACTCCGAGAGCTGTCGGCAGACCTGTCACAGCCCTTGGTGTGCTCTGGGAAGTGACACACGTGTGCCTGCAGTGTGCTGCGTGGCACCTGCCCCTCGTGGCAGCAGTCTGCTTTAGGGCCACCCGGGGTTTGTCACGACCCGTCGTAGGAACAGTGACTCAGTCAGAGGATTGGGTACCTGAGCTGCTGGAAACGCGTTTTGAACATGGGAAGCCGTCTCTGCTCCGCTCCCCAGAGGAGCAGGGCATCTGTGCTCTGCGGTCAGCCAGCACCTCGACTGGGGGCAGGCATCCAGGACTTGTCTGCCAGGGAAGATGTCTGCCTGGTCCTCATGGCTCCCGAAGCCCCAGACTGAAACAGAGCCTCAGCAGAACTTTGTAAAAAGAAGTGTTTCATGCGGGGCAGAGACTTCGCCTCCACTGCCTTCCAGCCGCTGGGCTGAATTGGGCTCTTCATGAGAAGAGGCCTTGGGAAGGCTGTGCTCTGGTCCTGTCGCCCCACTTCCTGGAAACAGACTGTCTTGTGGAAGAAATTCTTTCACTCACATGTAGACACCCCCTTTAGGGTCAAGCACAGGGAGGGCACAGAGCTAATGAGAGGGGCTTCCCGAGACTTTCATTCCTCTGACAAGACGTGGAGGGGCCACCTCCCGTGCATAGCTTCCATGGTGACCATCTCCCTTTGCTCCCGCAGGAGATGAGTGTGGGCTACGCCAACGGGATCCGGGTGATGAGCATGACGCACACGGGAGAGCCGGGCTTCATGCTCTACATCCCCATAGAGGTGAGCCCGCGGGGGTGGCCGCCGGCGGGTCTGCCGGGCCTTGGACACGGAGGTAGGCTGCGTCACGGTCACATGCTCCAGGTGTACGTCCTTCTCAAGCTGGTTTTTGTCCTCAAGAAGGTTATGTTTGTCTTCTGGAGGAGATGGCTTCCAGAAGCATGGTGACAGGCTGTTTTGTTCACCCTCGGTCCCTGGCATTTAGTGAGAAAATGAGCAAATGGTGGGGACCCACTTTTCCCTCTGCTCTTCTCGTCTGGCCCCAAACTAGTCAACTTGCTTTTGCTCTTTCTTTCGCTGTCTTCCTCTTAACTCAGACACAGACTCTTCAGCTCGAGACACTGACGCCGCCTGAGAGACGGCTCGTTCCCACCGCCCCTGCCCAGCCAGTCCCCACTGGCTCCCCCACACACCTCCGCCGGCCCCAGTGTGCCACTCGGGCACGGGCCCCAGGCTGTGTGTACCAAGAGCTCACATTCCCTTTTCCACCTGTAAAGTCGTCTTGACCACAGTGGTCTGTTTAGTCGAGGCATGTTCGGCTGCAGTAGTAAAGAATTGCAATACCAATGAAGCTGCTGTTTTTCCCTTTTTCTCCCCAGTTACATTGAGATATAATTTATATACATCACTGTATAAAATTAAGGTGGACAGTATAAAGGATTGACTTAGACTGAAATGATGACCACAGTAAATTTAGTTAGCACCCACTATCTCCTATAGATACAGTAAAAAGGAAAAAAAAAAAGTTCTCCTTGTGCTGGGAAGCCCTCTCAGGGTTTTCTCTTAACTCTGCTTGTGTCACACGGCAGGGTGGGCCATGGCCGCCGGGCCGCACCCCACGCCCCTAGCCCTTGCCTTCCGAGGAAGTGAGTGCCCTTGACCGCCTTCCTCCAGCCCCCACTCCAGTGACCAGTCTGGCCTCTGGTTCTGTGAGTTTGGACGCTGTTTTGGTTTTTTGTGTTTTTCTTTTTAAATATTCTACACAGAAGTGTGGGTTACATACACTGTCTGTCTTTCTCATTCCTCTGTGTCTTGTTTTCTCTGCTTTACAATTTTTAAAAAGTGTAATTGTTTGTTGGGCTTTTAACTTACCACGGTGTGGTTGGATTATTGACTTTCAGACTTAAATATGTCTGGAACCAGAGAACAAGGCAGTGTGAGAGACTGGATGCTGTGGGGCACGGTAGGCGGGCTCTGCTGTCTGGGGTCCTCTGTGACCGGCTGTGGGCCTGTGTGACCGGGCAGCGCTGTGCACGCACGTGGAGAGTCACGTGCCGCGCTGGTGTTGCAGCCTGGGCCTGGGCACAACGGAAGGACCAGGGTTGGGGGACTGGGGCAGGAGAACAAGGCGGGGAGGACGCGTGGCTGTTGGAGAGGTGGTTACGAGACTGAGTGCTCAGAGAGCTTCTGTGAGTTTCTGTGTAGTACCCGCTGTGGCCTTGGGTCCTCGACATCCTAGAGAAGTGAAAAGACGTGGGTGCTCTTTTCATGGAGCTTACGTCTGGGTTGTGGCACCTTCGTTCCTGAGGATGATAGCAACCTGCTCCCCTGTCCAGGTGGCAGGGAACAGCCAGCAGCCCTGCCAGCCATGCGCCGCAGTTGATGCTGAGGGTGTGCCCATGACTGAGCTTTCATCTCTCCCTCTAGTATGCCCTACACGTGTACAATGAAGTGATGAGTGTGGGACAGAAATACGGGATCCGGAATGCTGGCTATTACGCTCTTCGTAGTCTCCGAATTGAGAAGTTCTTTGCCTTCTGGGGTCAGGACTTAAACACCCTCACCACACCGCTGGAATGTGGACGGGAGTCTCGGGTGAAGTTAGACAAGGTATCGTACTTGGTTGGGCGTGCTCCCCTCCACCCTCAGGTCCCCGAGCAGGGAGCCTGTGTGAAACAGGAGATGCAGCCGTGGGAGGACGTTGTGCAGGGGTTGAGGCCTCAGAATGTGTCTGTGGGATTAAACCCTGAATAGGGCAACATGACGCATAGACTGCACTTGTTCGGGGCACTACGCTGTCTTTTAGACGGAGTGCTTTCTGGACAGTTTCTCAGTGGATTATGGCGATTCATTAACATGTTACAAATGTATGTACAAAAGAGTCACTTTACATTCCACTTCTGAATTTTTTTCTTTTCAAAATCGATATATGAAAATGAATTTTTAAAAAATCACCACAGGGCCTCCCTGGTGGTCCAGTGGGTAAGGACACCGCCTTGCAGTGCAAGGGGCGCCAGTTCGATCCCTGGCCTGGGAAGATCCCACGTGCCACGGAGCGGCTGGACTGATGTGTCCAATTACCGAGCCGGAGCTCTGGAGCGCATGCGCCCAGAGCCGGTGCTCTGCGACAACAGAGGCCACTGCGATGGGAGGCCCACACGGGCCAGAGAACAAAGATGGATGAAAAATGGACAAATGAAAGACCAATAGATGTGGTCCACCTGCTCCCCTCCCTCCCCACCCTCCCCCCCCCCCCAAAAAATTCACCACGTAAGAGATAAAGAGTCTTTTGACGCCCTCTGAGCCCACCCACTGCCAACCCAACCAGAAGCCTCAGCGTCCTGTGTGGGGTGGCGCGCCCGAGCAGCGCTGACCCGGGGCTTCCCTCCGCCGCTCTCCTGACCGCGGCGCGGAGGCGCTCCCCCCGGGGTATTGGTCCTTACTTTGATTTCACTTAACAGCATCTCCTGGCAGTCATTCCCTGTCACACAGCGTAGTAGATCTCTGCTGCTCTCTTCCAGCAATTAGGTATGCATTTTTCTCTGATATAAAAGTAAAGAATACTCAGTTTGGAAACTAGGAAAAACAAAATAAAAATCACTCATTTTTTTTTCAGAGACAGGTTTGTTTTAGGGAAGGATGAGGGGAAGGGACAGTGAGAGAGCGTGGATGGACATGTCCGCCCTGCTGTGTATCAAACAGATAATCAACGGGACCCCCATACAGCGCAGGGAGCCCCACTCGGTGCTGGGCGGCAGCCTGGCGGGGAGCTGGGGGGGCGTGGGTACATGGGTGGCTGAGGCCCTCCACTCTTCTCCTGAAACCGTGAAAACTGTTAAATGGCTGTATTCCAAACTGAAAAGGTTTTTTTTTTAAAGTTTATTTTATCCCGCTCTTATTTTTGTACATATGCATATGTAAACATGGGTTAAATGCAGGTATATATGGACTTTTTATTGAGATTATATAAAAACATTGTTTTTTTCTAAAATAGTTCTAACAAGCATTTTAAGTGTTGGTTTTTCTTCCTATTTTTGTTCTGTATGGTCTTGTGAGTGGAATGTGTTTATAAAATACAATATTTTGGGGGGGTTCTAACTATGAGTGCGGGGCCCTGGGCTTGGAAGATCCCACGTGCCACGGAGCGGCTGGACTGATGTGTCCAATTACCGAGCCGGAGCTCTGGAGCGCATGCGCCCAGAGCCGGTGCTCTGCGACAACAGAGGCCACTGCGATGGGAGGCCCACACGGGCCAGAGAACAAAGATGGATGAAAAATGGACAAATGAAAGACCAATAGATGTGGTCCACCTGCTCCCCTCCCTCCCCACCCTACCCCCCCCCCAAAAAAATTCACCACGTAAGAGATAAAGAGTCTTTTGACGCCCTCTGAGCCCACCCACTGCCAACCCAACCAGAAGCCTCAGCGTCCTGTGTGGGGTGGCGCGCCCGAGCAGCGCTGACCCGGGGCTTCCCTCCGCCGCTCTCCTGACCGCGGCGCGGAGGCGCTCCCCCCGGGGTATTGGTCCTTACTTTGATTTCACTTAACAGCATCTCCTGGCAGTCATTCCCTGTCACACAGCGTAGTAGATCTCTGCTGCTCTCTTCCAGCAATTAGGTATGCATTTTTCTCTGATATAAAAGTAAAGAATACTCAGTTTGGAAACTAGGAAAAACAAAATAAAAATCACTCATTTTTTTTTCAGAGACAGGTTTGTTTTAGGGAAGGATGAGGGGAAGGGACAGTGAGAGAGCGTGGATGGACATGTCCGCCCTGCTGTGTATCAAACAGATAATCAACGGGACCCCCATACAGCGCAGGGAGCCCCACTCGGTGCTGGGCGGCAGCCTGGCGGGGAGCTGGGGGGGCGTGGGTACATGGGTGGCTGAGGCCCTCCACTCTTCTCCTGAAACCGTGAAAACTGTTAAATGGCTGTATTCCAAACTGAAAAGGTTTTTTTTTTAAAGTTTATTTTATCCCGCTCTTATTTTTGTACATATGCATATGTAAACATGGGTTAAATGCAGGTATATATGGACTTTTTATTGAGATTATATAAAAACATTGTTTTTTTCTAAAATAGTTCTAACAAGCATTTTAAGTGTTGGTTTTTCTTCCTATTTTTGTTCTGTATGGTCTTGTGATTGGAATGTGTTTATAAAATACAATAGTGTGGGGACTTCCCTGGTGGTGCAGTGGCTAAGGCTCTGAGCTCTGAGTGCGGGGGCCCTGGGTTCAATCACTGGTTAGGGAACTAGACCCCACATGCCGCAACACAGACCCAGCGCAGCCAAATAAATACATAAATATATCTTTAAAAATAAATAAAATAGGACAGTGTGCACCTGTGCTATTACAAGAATCCTCTGAAGGTGTCTCGTGTCGCGAAGGCCATTTTCCACATAGGGGGGCGCGCACTTTCTCGAGAGTGTGCGGGGCTGGGGGGCCCTCCGCGGGGACCCCGGGTCCCGAGTGTGACACCTCAGCGCTGCCTCTCTTCACAGGGGATGGACTTCATCGGGCGCGACGCGCTGCTGCAGCAGAGGCAGCTCGGGGTGTACAAACGCCTCGTCATGTTCATCCTGGACAACCACGACACCGACCTGGACCTCTGGCCGTGGTGGGGGGAGCCCATTTACCGGAACGGGCAGTACGTGGGCAAGACCACCAGCAGCGCCTACGGCTACACCCTGGAGCGCCACGTGTGCCTAGGCTTCGTGCACAGCTTTTCGGAGGACACCGGGGAGGAGCAGGTGGTGACCGCGGATTTCATCAACCGAGGGGAGTATGAGATCGACATCGCTGGACACCGGTTCCAGGCCAAGGCCAAGCTCTACCCGGTCACCTCGCTCTTCACCCATAAGCGCCGGAAGGATGACGTGGAGCTCAGTGACTTGCACGGGAAGTAAGGCGGGGCTGTCTCGCCGCCTCCCCGCCTTCTCATCATTTTAGATGAGAAGCCCATCCCTCTTCTTGAGTTAACCTCTGCTTCCCGCGTGTTATCTCCTGATACAATTTTCAACTTTTAAACTTTTTCTTTGCCCCCTCTCCCGTCCCTCCGTCGTCTACTCCCTTCTGCTGTTCCCCGTCTTCTGATCACTCACTCTGGGCCGGTCGGCCCGTCGCTCCACCCTCCCCGGTTCCCGTGGTGGCAGGAGGGCAGGAGCCGACTCCGCTGCGAGGTGGGCGGTAGGGCAGCCTGGCTGCGCGGGCCGTGTCTTGAAGTGAGGCCGGCTGGCGGTGGGCAGGCCTCGGGCTGAGGCCGTCTCCATGGGGCTGAGTTTCCTTGGGGGAGCCTGTGAATTCTCCGGGTGGCTGTCTTCCAGCCAGGTGGCCCACCGCTGCTTCCTGGGAGCTGTGGGTCGGCTCGCGGGGCCCTCTTGCAGGATGATGACCATCTACCTCGCTAATGAGAGGCATCGTGTGGGTGGCGCCTGGGCTTTAGCAGAGACAGGTTGTCCTCCAGACCTCCCTGCTGCCCCAGTTATCAGACTGTTGGGCCAGGGCCCCCTACCTATAATTTTCTTCATCTCTTGCTAACCTCAGCAGCGAGGGGGATTTGGGTTTGTCTGCTGAGCTGGGTGAACAAGTAAGCCACAGTGTTTGAAGAGAAAGGCCAGTTTGCCTTCTAGGCTGCTTTTCCTAGCTGAAAGACTCTGACCCCAAAGTACAGCTCAACAATGCTGAGCCTTCTAGAATAGTGCTGCTGCTTTTCTTTCAGCGACTCACAGTTCAGTCAGCCCACCTCGACGGTCGTCTTTGAGCGTTCCACAGGAGGCCACTGGCTCAGCAGACCTTCTCTCCCTTTAGAACAGGGCGGGGGAGGCAGCATCCTGGTTGCGTGAGCGAACCTGGTGGCCGTGCAGAATGGACGAGAGCTACTGGGAAAGTTTCGTTCCTCTGCAGAGAAGAAACAGCCATACGGAGGTGCCCCACTGATCCCGTGTGCAGAGTGTGAGTCAAGCCGGTTGGCGAAACAGCCATGCAGGAAGTAAGGCGGGCTGTCTCGCCGCCTCCCGCCTTCTCATCATTTTAGATGAGAAGCCCATCCTCTTCTTGAGTTAACCTCTGCTTCCGCGTGTTATCTCCTGATACAATTTTCAACTTTTAAACTTTTTCTTTGCCCCCTCTCCCGTCCCTCCGTCGTCTACTCCCTTCTGCTGTTCCCCGTCTTCTGATCACTCACTCTGGGCCGGTCGGCCCGTCGCTCCACCCTCCCCGGTTCCCGTGGTGGCAGGAGGGCAGGAGCCGACTCCGCTGCGAGGTGGGCGGTAGGGCAGCCTGGCTGCGCGGGCCGTGTCTTGAAGTGAGGCCGGCTGGCGGTGGGCAGGCCTCGGGCTGAGGCCGTCTCCATGGGGCTGAGTTTCCTTGGGGGAGCCTGTGAATTCTCCGGGTGGCTGTCTTCCAGCCAGGTGGCCCACCGCTGCTTCCTGGGAGCTGTGGGTCGGCTCAAGGGCCCTCTTGCAGGATTATGACCATCTACCTCGCTAATGAGAGGCATCGTGTGGGTGGCGCCTGGGCTTTAGCAGAGACAGGTTGTCCTCCAGACCTCCCTGCTGCCCCAGTTATCAGACTGTTGGGCCAGGGCCCCCTACCTATAATTTTCTTCATCTCTTGCTAACCTCAGCAGCGAGGGGGATTTGGGTTTGTCTGCTGAGCTGGGTGAACAAGTAAGCCACAGTGTTTGAAGAGAAAGGCCAGTTTGCCTTCTAGGCTGCTTTTCCTAGCTGAAAGACTCTGACCCCAAAGTACAGCTCAACAATGCTGAGCCTTCTAGAATAGTGCTGCTGCTTTTCTTTCAGCGACTCACAGTTCAGTCAGCCCACCTCGACGGTCGTCTTTGAGCGTTCCACAGGAGGCCACTGGCTCAGCAGACCTTCTCTCCCTTTAGAACAGGGCGGGGGAGGCAGCATCCTGGTTGCGTGAGCGAACCTGGTGGCCGTGCAGAATGGACGAGAGCTACTGGGAAAGTTTCGTTCCTCTGCAGAGAAGAAACAGCCATACGGAGGTGCCCCACTGATCCCGTGTGCAGAGTGTGAGTCACCTGAGCCCGGGGTTGGCGTCTCATCTTTCTTTCCAGCCTTCTCTCCACCTCTTCTGGAATAGAAAGTGACCCGGGTAAGCATCAAGCATTGTCTGCTTCCTCAGGATCTCACAGACTGTGCTGTCCATCCCCAGACTTAACTTCCCCTTGCAAACAAACTGCTGCTAGAGACTTTTAACCATAGCCATTATTGTCTCGGTGTCTTGGATGCATTAGTTCTGAGAAGTCTATAAGTATATTCAAGATGACCCTTTCACTTTGATTAGAGCAGCGTAAAATTCTCAGGTCTCTCCTGCTCTGGCATTTCTCTGGGATTTCTGTTTGCCCGGTTAGTCCCTGGCGTTAGTGTCCACCTTCTTCCAAGGTCTTGGCTCATTTGATGAGGGAGTGTGGTGGCACTAACGGTAAAGAGCCCGCCTGCCAGCACAGGAGACCTAAGAGATGCAGGTGCAGTCCCTGCGTCAGGAAGATCCTCTGGAGAAGGAAATGGCGACCCACTCCAGTCGTCTTGCCTGGAGAATCCCATGGACAGAGGGGCCTGGCGGGCTACCGTCCATAGGGTTGCAAAGAGCCAGACAAGACTAAAGCAACTTGGGATGGATATGGCTAGAATGCTGCGGAGGGGCCTTGGGACTCTGATACAAGTGTGTTTAATGAGCTGAGAGGTGCTGTGTCCAGGCAAAGAGGAGGGGTCCTTCCCAGCTGGAGAGCACGGGAGAGCCGCCGTGAACCTTGAAGCCGTACACAGCCCCCAGCTAACACAGGTGTCCCAGTGGCTGCTTTTCCTAGCTGAAAGACTCGGACCCCAAAGTACAGCTCAACAATGCTGAGCCTTCTAGAATAGTGCTGCTGCTTTTCTTTCAGCGACTCACAGTTCAGTCAGCCCACCTCGACGGTCGTCTTTGAGCGTTCCACAGGAGGCCACTGGCTCAGCAGACCTTCTCTCCCTTTAGAACAGGGCGGGGGAGGCAGCATCCTGGTTGCGTGAGCGAACCTGGTGGCCGTGCAGAATGGACGAGAGCTACTGGGAAAGTTTCGTTCCTCTGCAGAGAAGAAACAGCCATACGGAGGTGCCCCACTGATCCCGTGTGCAGAGTGTGAGTCACCTGAGCCCGGGGTTGGCGTCTCATCTTTCTTTCCAGCCTTCTCTCCACCTCTTCTGGAATAGAAAGTGACCCGGGGTAAGCATCAAGCATTGTCTGCTTCCTCAGGATCTCACAGACTGTGCTGTCCATCCCCAGACTTAACTTCCCCTTGCAAACAAACTGCTGCTAGAGACTTTTAACCATAGCCATTATTGTCTCGGTGTCTTGGATGCATTAGTTCTGAGAAGTCTATAAGTATATTCAAGATGACCCTTTCACTTTGATTAGAGCAGCGTAAAATTCTCAGGTCTCTCCCTGCTCTGGCATTTCTCTGGGATTTCTGTTTGCCCGGTTAGTCCCTGGCGTTAGTGTCCACCTTCTTCCAAGGTCTTGGCTCATTTGATGAGGGAGTGTGGTGGCACTAACGGTAAAGAGCCCGCCTGCCAGCACAGGAGACCTAAGAGATGCAGGTGCAGTCCCTGCGTCAGGAAGATCCTCTGGAGAAGGAAATGGCGACCCCCTCCAGTCGTCTTGCCTGGAGAATCCCATGGACAGAGGGGCCTGGCGGGCTACCGTCCATAGGGTTGCAAAGAGCCAGACAAGACTAAAGCAACTTGGGATGGATATGGCTAGAATGCTGCGGGAGGGGCCTTGGGACTCTGATACAAGTGTGTTTAATGAGCTGAGAGGTGCTGTGTCCAGGCAAAGAGGAGGGGTCCTTCCCAGCTGGAGAGCACGGGAGAGCCGCCGTGAACCTTGAAGCCGTACACAGCCCCCAGCTAACACAGGTGTGGCCAGCAGAGAGCTGACGGACCCAGAAGGTGGAGACAGATGTAGAACTAAAGGTACTCTACACCCCTGCAAGGTCGTCTTTATAAATGAAAAATTATTTGGGACCGAATCCAAAAGACATTCTAGATTTATGTGCAGATTACATCTTGTCTATAAATAGGGGTCACACTTCTAAGATTCTGACATGAGGTTAAGTTTCTGGGGCACCACTGTTTTCATGTGTGCCTGAAACTTAGGTATTTACCTCCTGGCACCTTGAAGTCTCCTCTGGTTCATTCAGACACAGGCAGTGTGAACCCGGTAGGCTTCTGTTTGGTCCTGAACTAAAGAGCGTGACCGTCCTGCCTCAGCCGTAGCCGACGATCCAAACCTCCTCACTTCTCTGTCAGCTCCGTGACTTGGGCACTGGGGCCGCATGTGTTTGTCATCTGTGACCACTTTCCTCTTTCTTCCTGGAGACTCGAGGGCTGGGTGAAGCGGGTGCTGGACTCTTGTTTTAGGTGCTTGGGACTTTCCCTCTCTGAAACGATCTGTCTTGGGAGAGGGATTCCACAGTCTTCTCAGCATATTCAGGTGAAGCATCGTTTTGAACCTAGAAACGCAGTGTGTTGACGTCACACGGATGCAGAATCCAGGTCGCAGGGCTCCTGGGTAACCTTCTCCTCCCTTGAGATAAACCGCTAGTTACTTGTACCACGTGTAAATCCCATGGTCATGTGATTTAAATTGAAGATTTCTTATCTGTGATAAAAGCTCTAATTGAGAAGGTTTTCAAAGCAAAAAGGGACAAGAAACTTACCTGCTTGGATAGCCCGTTTGATGTCCTTTACCTTGTGTTTTGCTGACATGGCACTGTGGGCAGAGCAGGCTCCAGGAGACAGAACTGAACAGCTCCCACTATGTTCAAGTGCTCCTCTGGGCAGTTGCTGTACCCCTAAATGCAAGAGATGCCATTTAGCCCAATGATTAGCCCCAGTCTCACCTTGGCCCCAAATTCCCGTTTCTGCAGGAACAGCACCTAGTCACTTCAGGAGGTGTGTGGTCCCTGGACTCGACCTCCTCCCTGTATAGACCAAGAGTTTTAGCTGCATCTCTTCTTTCCTGGGCTGTCGCTTCCAAGAAAGTAACTAAATGTGAAAAATCACCCTTGAGCTGGCTTCTTTCCCCTGCCTTTGCACACACTTGAGATGTTAATCCTCCCCACTCCCACCACCTGTGTGGCTGGAGTGATTCTTGCTTCATTGAGAGATGACCCACCTTGATTTCCGCTTCTAAAACCACTGCACCAGCTGGCTTTCTGGCATTAGCTATAGGCTTCCTTTTTCTCTCTTTGTTGCCTCTTGGCCAGTGTAGTCAGCAAGCTCATCTTTAGCATCTAAGGTACAGATTTGGTCAACACTATTTAATACTCAAGTATAACCTGCTATTTTCATTTTCTTTCTGCACATCCACCCCCATCCCTCACAGAACTTTGATATAAGCAGCATTTTAGCCAGGTGATCTAGGGGACTGTTTCTCATGAGTGAGGACTTCTCATCTTGCACATGGCCTCAAGCACAGGTGAGAGATGGCAGGTGAAGTTGCAGGCAGTCACCATGCCCGGCGTTGAGTCCCGAGGGAGCTGGGGATCCACCTGTCAGTGCCCACCCCCTGCCCTCCACTCTAAGGTGCTCAGTTAGTTGTAAGGCTCCTTCATCGTCACTCTGGGGCTGGCGTCTGCAGTCCCTAACCACTACAAATACACTATTTTTCAAGAGGACTATTTTTGTATGTCTTTGCCTTTGTCCATTAAACACCAGAGTTGTTCCTTGTATAATATGATTCTTGACTTCTCTGAGCAAAACCCTTGGAGAATTACACATTTCTTCAGGGGCCATTTTTCTCATGATACTTAGATACACCTGTTTTTATCCTTTACGGACCTCCTGCCTTCTCATTTTTCTGTCTCTCAAGGACAGAAATTATAAGAAGTGGAGGGGATACTCTTAGCACCTGTTGCAATAGATCTGTGCCAGGGTCTGCTTTGCACACCAGGAACTGGAGCTTGGAGCACCTCCTTCACCCAAGCCAGGTTCCAGTGCCTTACACTCCACAGCGTCACAGGGCGGGTAGAAACAGAGAAAGAGGACCTGCAGCAGATGGGTGTGGGGTCGCAAGCGTCTGCAGCTCGTTTCAGTGAAGGGGTTTCCAGCCTCCCAGCTAACACTTCACTCTCTGGTCAACTCCTGGGATGTGTGACAACCATTGCGATTAGTGTAAAGGCTCTACAGCTCATTCTTTGCCTTTGTAAGTGTGCAGTTCCGCTCAGCCCCTTCCCGTGCCCGCGTCGCGTCAGCATGTGGTCCTGAAGCTGTGCGAGGCCCTTGAGCAAACGAGGTCTTTCTCACACGCCTGGGGACGCCAGGCACCCAGGGTGACCGAGCATTTCTGCCCCCCGACTGCGACATTAGCTTCGTGCACTGTGTTTCTGTCCAGCCAGATTTCAATTACGATTTTCTTTTCATGTTACTAAGTACATTTGTAAATGAATAAACAGACATTTTCTCTATTATTGCTATGTCTCCTTGAGGAACGGCCTGCATCTGTGGCAAACAGTTGTGTGTATTTACCATCACTGAGAATAAGCATTGTGCACCAAGCCATCCATACCTGTTAGCAGAGTGTAGCAAAAAATCTGGAAATAGCTAAACAAGATGCCCATATAAATCCAAGGCTAACCCCAAAAGAGGGGTTTCCATATGCACTCTGTACAGTGATATGCCTGAAACACGGGGAGAGCCTCCCATGGCGAGTACCTTCAGGGGACCACTCTCTAGTGACATGTGTCTTCCTCTTGCTACAAACATCCTGGATTAAGTGTATCACAGACCACTTGAACAAGAAGAAGGAACGCAAACAGAGTTGTGTGGGAAAGACTGACTTTCCAGCTCCTCCACCAAACGAAAGACCCCCCGGAGTTCATTCCCCGCAAAGAGGGGGAGACTCGCCCATGATGCACCCCGCATCCGGGGTGAAGGTCTCCGGACGGTTCACCAGCTTTATCATCTCCAGCGTCTCCAGCTGTGGCATCCGACGCAGCAGGGAACTCAGCAGCGGCCCCGAGCCACAGACGCCGTCCTCAGCTTGACGGGCTTCCCAGCTTCCCTCCCCTCACTCTCCTCCACTCCCTCTCCTTCCAGAAAGTGTCTTAGGGAGGCTTTCTAAGTGGAGCTGACAAGGCCATCCATCAGAAGCAGAAACCGAAATTTTGGGACATCCCTACAAAGTTCTTGTCATAAAGATAAAAGAAAAGATACTCGAGAAAGGAAGCTATGGAAGAGCACCTTCTCTGTGTGACCCTAAAATAAACTCTTACAGGAGCCAGTGGTAGGAGAAAAACTCTTGATTAAAGTGTCCCCAAAGAGACTTGCAGCAGTTCTAACTTAGGAAATCCACAGCTTGCATTGCGTAAGGTAAGATAGATGCTCCGCGTGCTGGAAGGTCAGTCCGTCACCAGGGAGTGACCCAGTGCTGCAGAGGCGATAGATGAATCCAGACCGAAGCTGGCTGGTAGGTACATGAGTTCTTTTATTATTCTCTCCACTTTTAAAAGGTAGAAATTCCCCCAGAGTTAAGTCCACATAGATGAGGAGATTCTCGGTTATAAACCCTTTCATATATTTTGAATGTGGAATGATGTAACTATGTTAGCTATTCAATAAATAAATTTAAATTTGAGTAAAAGACCATATTAGTAAAACAATTTGCCTTTCTAAAAATATCTTCAGTCTTATATGAAGTCCTACCAAAATGTTTCCTCTTAGCCTAAAGTGTCAGCAGTGATTTTAAATTAGTAATACGCCAAAGTTCCCTAACACGATTTTAGTTTCTTGCATCTGCTAATCAGTGATGGTAGCCTTCCAGGAGGGTAATCTGTGCACTGCCCTTAGGTTGTTAATAGTGATAGTGAGGTTGCCCAGTTGTGTCAGACTCTGTGACCCATGGTTGAACCATGGAGTGAATCCTGGAGTGAGTAACCTCTCCCTTCTCCGGGGGATCTTACCAACCCAGGAATTAAACTGGAGTCTCTTGCATTGCAGGCAGTTTCCTTACCAACTGAGCTACAAGGGAATCCCTTAGGTTGTTAGGAAGATCACATAAAGCACTATTCTGGAAAATGCTTTGAAAATTAGCAACACCTTAGACAAATATGAGGCATTCTTGTTATAATCTAGTTCACACACCAAAGTGATCCCAGGCTTTCTGATCTCCAGCTGGTTCTTAACCTTCAGTGAAGATTGGTTTCAGTTCTTCTCAAAGCCCCCAGACAGGATGCCACCCTGCCAGTTCTCAAAACCCGTCTCTAAGAGGTTCCTATAAGCAAAAGCCTGGGGAGTCAGAAAACCCTCCTTACATCTTAAGACGATCTCCTTCTAACCTTGCCCAGCTCTCAGGATGGGGGAAACGAAGTCTCCCTTGCTTCTCCAGAGCCACCTACTTCCCAGACCTCACTGGTGGGCCCCACACTCCGCCTCCCTGAGTCCCTTTATATCCTCCAGGTGACTTGCAGTGGACTTCCTATCCCAGGTCAGGACAGTATGCTCTCTCAGCCCAAGTGGCTAAAGGCGAAAAGACAGAGTATGTTTGCCCTTCTCTCTAACTCACTTAGCCTAATGCAAACAGAGACTAGGCTCAAAAGTGCAAAAAAGAACCCACTGGTCCATGTCCAGTCTGCAAACAACAGGTCATTACAAGAGGCGCTGTTTCCAGCCCTGAAAGGAAGGGGACGCCTGCTCCCGAGATGGCCATGCTGGACACCTGATGTGGCCCAGGGCTTCCAGCTCCACCGCATCAGGATGTCTGTCTCCAGCGAGGAGCCCCGGTGGCCCACAGTGTGACAGGTAAGAAAATCAATTTTTCAGCTGATACAAGAGCCACTTTCTCTGGCCTGACCTCTTACCCTGGGCCGTGTTCCTCCAAAGGCTGTACTGTGACCAGTGTCCCCAGGAAGCCTCCTGCCCATTTCTTTACTAGGCCTCTCTCTGAACAGCATCGGCCTCAGATCCCTTTTAGGTTGTGTCTGAGCATCCTACCCCCTCCTGGGAGAGACTTTCTGGGCTCCTGAGGAGCCATATTCCAAGTAGAGGCCCCGAGCAGCCACTTTCTTGACCAGTCAGCTGGAAGAACAAGGGCCTGTTCCAGCCATATTCTTCTCGCAGGAAACCCTGCAGTCTGGGACAAAGGAATCCCTGGGAAGACTAAATGTCCAACCTGTAAAAATTAGCCATAAGCCAGAAGTTGCTTATCCTAGCGGAAAACTAGACCCCATAAAGTTGGGAGCAAAATAAGGTTTACAACCTCATTGATAAACTCTTAAAATATGGCCTCTCAGTGCCCTGATAGTCTCCTTGTAATGTCCTTAGTCTGCCAGTTGTTCAGCCAAATGGGGAATATCTGATGGTACAAAACCTCAGCCGTAAATGAGGCAGTGGACCCTATACACCCCTTGTGGTCAATACTTACAATGCATTAGTCCAGATTCCTGGAGATGCCAAATGACTTGCTGTGTTTAACCTCAAGGATGCCTTTTGAATCCCAGTTCATTCCTCATCTCAGTAAGTTTGCCTTCAAGTGAACTGACCGCCACTTGGTCCAAATACAAGAGTATACTTGGATAGATTCACCTCGGGTTTTACTGTCTCAAGATTTGTGACAGTCCATACTTGTTCACACAATCCTAAGAGAAGATCTAATTGGGACGCACCTAAAAGAAGGGGTCATTCTACAGTCTGTCTACCAACATGCAGCCCCTCCATGGAGGCCTCAGATTAAAAAAAAATTGAAGTCTTTAAATTTCCTTGACACCCAAGGTCTCCCTTGTGCCGCCCCTCTTCCCTGGCAACAGAATTCTCCTAAAAGAAGAGGCGGAGAATGAAAGGGGTGAACAGACCTGGTGAGGAGGTGGGAGAACATTTTCTAGCCAAAAATGTTTGCTGTGATTAAAATCTACTCTGAAACTAACTTTATTATTTTAAGAATACCAGTTATTTTGCATTGGAATGTCTCATCTAATCTTGATGTCTGGAGACCTTCCTCTGGCTAATCTTGTTTTTTTTTTTTTTTTTTTTAACATTTATTTATTTATTTATTTATTTATTTTGCGGGGGTGGTGAGGGAGGGGAGCGGGTGGGCCGCTTCTATTGGTCTTTCATTTGTCTATTCTTCATTCATCTTTGTTCTTTGGCCCATGTGGGCCTCCCATCGCGGTGGCCTCCGTTGTCGCAGAGCACTGGCTCTGAGCGCATGTGCTCCAGAGCTCTGGCTCGGTAATTGGACACATCAGTCCAGCCGCTCCGCAGCACGTGGGATCTTCCCAGGCCAGGGATCGAACCGGCGCCCCTTGCACTGCAAGGCGGTGTCCTTACCCACTGGACCACCAGCCCTAATCTTGTTTTAATGTTGTTCGTGTGGATCTCATAAGACCGTTACAGCCTTAAAGTATTTTGATTTATTGTTAGTAACCAACTGGAAAAGTACTAAATGCCTCGCCTAGACTAGCTTCTGGGAGTACTCTCCTATCCCCCTTCCGGTTTCTTTGGCTGGAAGCTTTCTCTGTTCCTTTTTCCTCTATTACAAGTTTTCCTGCATGAAGCTCTGAGTGACCAAAGCCAAGTGTTTTTGGTCCCAGTGTGACACCATCTCCTTTGGAGATCAAAAATCCGACGCTGTCCACAGTAAGCTTCTGCCGTCGTCTACCAGCTGGGGGGCTGCCGTCGCTGGTGGAGGGCCTCCAGGAGGAGGCTGAAACGGGAACCCAACACCAGGGACAAAAGGGTGATTTTCACAGCTCTTCAACACAATCCTAAGAGAAGATCTAATTGGGATGCACCTAAAAGAAGGGGTCATTCTACAGTCTGTCTACCAACATGCAGCCCCTCCATGGAGGCCTCAGATTAAAAAAAAATTGAAGTCTTTAAATTTCCTTGACACCCAAGGTCTCCCTTGTGCCGCCCCTCTTCCCTGGCAACAGAATTCTCCTAAAAGAAGAGGCGGAGAATGAAAGGGGTGAACAGACCTGGTGAGGAGGTGGGAGAACATTTTCTAGCCAAAAATGTTTGCTGTGATTAAAATCTACTCTGAAACTAACTTTATTATTTTAAGAATACCAGTTATTTTGCATTGGAATGTCTCATCTAATCTTGATGTCTGGAGACCTTCCTCTGGCTAATCTTGTTTTTTTTTTTTTTTTTTTAACATTTATTTATTTATTTATTTATTTATTTTGCGGGGGTGGTGAGGGAGGGGCGGGGGGGCCCGCTTCTATTGGTCTTTCATTTGTCTATTCTTCATTCATCTTTGTTCTTTGGCCCATGTGGGCCTCCCATCGCGGTGGCCTCCGTTGTCGCAGAGCACTGGCTCTGAGCGCATGTGCTCCAGAGCTCTGGCTCGGTAATTGGACACATCAGTCCAGCCGCTCCGCAGCACGTGGGATCTTCCCAGGCCAGGGATCGAACCGGCGCCCCTTGCACTGCAAGGCGGTGTCCTTACCCACTGGACCACCAGCCCTAATCTTGTTTTAATGTTGTTCGTGTGGATCTCATAAGACCGTTACAGCCTTAAAGTATTTTGATTTATTGTTAGTAACCAACTGGAAAAGTACTAAATGCCTCGCCTAGACTAGCTTCTGGGAGTACTCTCCTATCCCCCTTCCGGTTTCTTTGGCTGGAAGCTTTCTCTGTTCCTTTTTCCTCTATTACAAGTTTTCCTGCATGAAGCTCTGAGTGACCAAAGCCAAGTGTTTTTGGTCCCAGTGTGACACCATCTCCTTTGGAGATCAAAAATCCGACGCTGTCCACAGTAAGCTTCTGCCGTCGTCTACCAGCTGGGGGGCTGCCGTCGCTGGTGGAGGGCCTCCAGGGGAGGAGGCTGAAAACGGGAACCCAACACCAGGGACAAAAAGGGTGATTTTCACAGCTCTTCAACAGGGCATCCACTGGTTTCGGGGTGCTGTTGGCCTGCGGTAGCTGTGGGAAGGCTGGCCTGCGTGTGGACTTTGGGGCCCCATGCAGACAGGAGCAGGCCCTGCAGTGTCGAGGGGGCTCGCCGGCTGCCGCGTCCCCAGCGCCCTCAGCCGCCCCGCCGTCCCGCCTCGGCCAGGCCTGCTCAGGCTGCGGCCCCGCGACAGCAGCCCGGTCACTGTGGCCTGAGGGCGACAGAGCAGGGACTTGCCTCTTTTTCTGTTCTCTTTTAGATAGATTTCTATTTTCTGTTAGAGTAGTGGAGACCGCAGGCTACAGTCCACGGGGTCACAGAGAGTCAGACACGACTGGGCGTTCACACGCACACAGAGCCGGATACACTGTGGTGGGAACTTGAGATACAGAGCAACAGGATCCACTGTATGTGCACACAGATCTGTTCTTTTTCAGATTCTACTTCATATCAGGTTTTAGAGATGTTGAGGTCTCATGTGGTATCCATTTGGTCCTTTTCGCTTGTCCTTCATGCATAGATATATCTCTTTTTTTTGATATTTCTCTTGGCAATCTTTTTTTTGTTGTTAACTTTTGGCCCCCTTTATTGTTTTTTTATTTATTTATTTTCATCCATCTTTATTCTTTGGCCTGTGTGGGCCTCCCGTCGCAGTGGCCTCTCTCGTTACAGAGCACCGGCTCTGGGCGCATGCGCTCCAGAGCGCTGGCTCATAATTGGACACACCCGTCCAGCTGTTCCTCGGCACGTGGAATCTTCTAGGGCCCGGGATCGAACCAGTGCCCCTTGCACTTCAAGACAGACTCTTTACCCACTGGACCACCAGGGAAGCCCTAGCTATATCTTTTATGTATCGATATGCGAACCCATGGACAAGCCATGGAATTCTCCAGGCAAGAATACTAGAGTGGGTTGCCATGCCCTTCTCCAGCAGATCTTCCCGACCCAGGGGTCAAACCCAGGTCTCCCATGTTGCAGGTGGATTCTGTACCAGCTGAGCCACCAGGAAAGCCCAGGACTGCTGGAGTGGGTCGCCTATCCCTTCTCCAGGGGAGCGTCCCTTTCCAGGAATCGAGCCAGGGCCTCCTGCATTGCAAGGGGCTTGGTGAGCAGCTGAGCTCAGGGGAGCCTCAGGGGTGCTGCAGGTAGACTGTTGGTAAGTGCACGTGTCCGTGTCAGTCACTCAGTCGTGTCTGACTCTTCACGACCCCATGGACTCTCGCCCGCCAGGCTCCTGTGTTCATGGGATTCTCCAGGGAAGAACACTGGAGTGGGTCGCCATGCCCTTCTCCAGGGGATCTTCCTGACCAGGCGTCAAACCCAGGTCTCCCGTGTTGTAGGCAGATTCTTTACCAGCTGAGCTATATACACAATGTGTTTATATAGATAGATATACATATATACATACTCTATTACTGTGTGTTTAAATCCCAGCGCTTTCGTTTATATCTCCCCAGGCCCCAGCTCTCCACGTGGTGAGTCTAAATTTGTTTCTAGTGTTAGGGAGTCTGTTCTGGTTGTTAGCTCATTTGTATCCCTTATTCCATTTCACCTGTGTGGTGCCACGGGGTATTTGCCTTTCTCCAGCTGACTGACCGAGTGTGATCCTCTCTGGACACGTCCAGGTGGCCACAGCTGGCACAGTTTCATTTTTTATGCTGAGTAACAGTGCATTCGCTGTACGTAGCCCACTGTCTGTGTCCGCTGGGGTGGGTGGGCCGTTTGGATGCTTGCACGCCTTGGCTGTGGGAGATCTTCCTGGGGTGGACGCTGGGGTGCTCTGTCTGTTTGGAAAGACGGTGTCTTCCGTATCTTCGCCTCAGAATGGATTGTGGGGGGTGGGGTCACTCTGTTTCAGCTCCTGGAGCCGCCTCTGTCGTCTTCTGTAGAGAGGCTGTAGGCCATTTACATTCCCGGGGCCAGCACAGGAGGGTTCCCGTTTCTCTCGGCTTCTCCAGCATTTATCGTTGGTGGCCTTTGGGCTGAGTGCCGTCGAGGCTGAGAGGGGAGCCCCACAACCAGGAGATGAGACAAAGGATGCCTTTCCCCAGCTCTTCAAGCCCAGAGCGCCCGTCAGTCCTGGGCGCTGTGGCCTTGAAGGAGCTCTGGGAGAGCCGGCTGGCCTGTGGAGCGGGGGCCACGCCCTTCAGGCCCTAGAGGGCTCCCCGCTGCGACACGCACCCAGGGCCCTCAGCCCTCGGACGGTCCACCTGGGGGCCCACACCTGCCCGTGCTGGGGTGTGTGACAGCGGCCCAGGTCCCCAGGCCTTAGCTGAACAGAGTAGGCATTTGTTTCCATGTTTTCTCTTCAGGAAATTTCCATTTTCTACTCCAGTTTGTTAACAATGGGATTCTCCAGGGAAGAACACTGGCTTGGGTCGCCATGCCCTTCTCCAGGGGATCTTCCTGACCAGCGTCAAACCCAGGTCTCCCGTGTTGTAGGCAGATTCTTTACCAGCTGAGCTATATACACAATGTGTTTATATAGATAGATATACATATATACATACTCTATTACTGTGTGTTTAAATCCCAGCGCTTTCGTTTATATCTCCCCAGGCCCCAGCTCTCCACGTGGTGAGTCTAAATTTGTTTCTAGTGTTAGGGAGTCTGTTCTGGTTGTTAGCTCATTTGTATCCCTTATTCCATTTCACCTGTGTGGTGCCACGGGTATTTGCCTTTCTCCAGCTGACTGACCGAGTGTGATCCTCTCTGGACACGTCCAGGTGGCCACAGCTGGCACAGTTTCATTTTTTATGCTGAGTAACAGTGCATTCGCTGTACGTAGCCCACTGTCTGTGTCCGCTGGGGTGGGTGGGCCGTTTGGATGCTTGCACGCCTTGGCTGTGGGAGATCTTCCTGGGGTGGACGCTGGGGTGCTCTGTCTGTTTGGAAAGACGGTGTCTTCCGTATCTTCGCCTCAGAATGGATTGTGGGGGGTGGGGTCACTCTGTTTCAGCTCCTGGAGCCGCCTCTGTCGTCTTCTGTAGAGAGGCTGTAGGCCATTTACATTCCCGGGGCCAGCACAGGAGGGTTCCCGTTTCTCTCGGCTTCTCCAGCATTTATCGTTGGTGGCCTTTGGGCTGAGTGCCGTCGAGGCTGAGAGGGGAGCCCCACAACCAGGAGATGAGACAAAGGATGCCTTTCCCCAGCTCTTCAAGCCCAGAGCGCCCGTCAGTCCTGGGCGCTGTGGCCTTGAAGGAGCTCTGGGAGAGCCGGCTGGCCTGTGGAGCGGGGGCCACGCCCTTCAGGCCCTAGAGGGCTCCCCGCTGCGACACGCACCCAGGGCCCTCAGCCCTCGGACGGTCCACCTGGGGGCCCACACCTGCCCGTGCTGGGGTGTGTGACAGCGGCCCAGGTCCCCAGGCCTTAGCTGAACAGAGTAGGCATTTGTTTCCATGTTTTCTCTTCAGGAAATTTCCATTTTCTACTCCAGTTTGTTAACAATGCTGTGTATGTGTGAGATATACAGCAACATGATCCAGATATACATATCCATACATCTGTTCCTAATACACACTTATGTTCTAGGGCATTACACCGTGTGGACTAGATTTCCATGAGCTGTTCAGTCCATACTTCTCCTTTATATTTTATAGATATTTTATATATTCTCTATATAAATAAAGTGTATATGGAATATATATGTACATATATGTGATCTATTACTGTGTATATTTTAATCCCAACCTTTAATATCTCCCCTACGATGGCCCACACTCTGTCTGTGGAGTGTGCTTTTCTGTGAATCTGAATAAATCCATTTCTTACCTAAAAGAAAGAAAAATCTCCCCTAGCTTCAACTTTGCTGAGTGTAAATTTGGAGAGTCTGTTTCCTAAGTTGGAGAGTCTGTTTCTGATTAGTAGAGTGGTTCACTTGAATCCATGTTTCATTTCGCCTGTAAGTGCTGTCATGGGACGTGTGCCTTTCTCTGACACTGGGATCCTCTCCGGGTCCATCCAGGTCGCCGCCGGTGGCACGATGCGCTCTCATGCGGAGTAATAGTCCTCTGTGTGCACGGCGCCCACCCTCTGGATCTGTGAGGGTGTGGATGGACGTTTTGGATGTTGGCCTGCCTTGCCTGTTGTGCACAGTGCTGTAGTGAACTTGGGGTGCCTGGGTCTTTTTGAAGGATGGTATGGCTCATAGTTTAGTTTTCTAAGCAATGTCTGTGGCCACTTTATAATGGTTGGTACCAATTTCCTTTCGTAGCAGCAACGTAGGAGGCTCCCCTCTCGCCTAGGCCTCTCCGGCTTTTTTATTTTCTACTGTGCCTGTTCGTAAACATGTCTGT